>CM033321.1:83223707-84473707 GCA_019359835.1 Pharus latifolius | reverse complement strand
CTCTTTCTTGGATCCACCCAGCAAATTTCCTGTTTTGTTCTCTGGTGACCCAAACGTCTGACTTCAAAGGATTATGTGACCGTAACATTACCTTGTGCTCATGTATGTATGGCTCGACCTCTGTCATGTGTTGTAAGACCCAAAAATGTGATTTTGCGTACACATCACGAGCGGGGACGATAGCTTTGAATCCAATCGTTCCGATGCCCTGAAGCCTACTCTTGTGTCGGGACCTAGGAACGCCAATTGGATCAACCCCGGCCATATAATCTGTGCAAAATTCAATCACCTCCTAGGCGGCATAACCTTCCATGATACTCCCCTCGGGTCGACGACGAGTCCTTACGTATCCCTTCAATACACCCATAAATCTCTCAAATGGATACATGTAGTGCAGGCACACGGGTCCACAAAACTTAATTTCTTTGATAAGGTGAACAATCAGATCGACCATAACATCAAAAAAGGATGGAGGGAAATACATCTCGAGCTGACAAAGAGTTGTAACCACGTCGCGTTGCAAAGCGTCCAGTCCATCCGGATCAATTACCTACGAGGACACAGTTGCGCTAAATATTCATATCAGAAAAATCTTCTAATTAAGCTCCACAAATGGAGGTAATGAACTTATAGTACGAGTGCACGTACTTACCTTGCAAGATATTGCGTTGAAGAAATAACATAGATTTGTGATTGTCTCTTTGACTTTAACTGGGAGAATGCCTCTGATAGCAATGGGAAGCATTTGGAACATCAAGACATGACAGTCGTGGGACTTCGTGCCAACCAGTCTTAGGTCCTTCATGGACACAAGCTTTTTCAAGTTCGCGGAGTACCCACATGGAACTTTAACACCGTGCAGGCACTGACAGAGTTCTATTTTTTCGCTCTTGGACAACGTATAGCAGGCCGAGGGAAGGTATATACGCTTTCTATTCTCTAAAGGTGCAAGCTCAGTCCTTATCCCCATTTCCACCATGTCACGACGAGCTTTCACACCATCCTTTGTCTTTCCCGAAATGTTCAACAACAAACCAATCAAACTGTCACAGACATTTTTCTCTACATGCATGACGTCAATGCAATGTCGAACTTGTAAGTGCCCCCAATACGGTAGATCCCAGAGAATCGATCTCTTCTTCCAAACATTTTTTTCTCGAGGTTTAGAATACTTACCGAACTCAGCTTTGATATCCTTCACGCACGAGTAAATCTCCTTACCGGTCAGAAACACTGGAGCTGATCCCTTCTCAGGCTTGCCGTTAAATGATTTCCTCTTCTTACGGTACTGTGATGCACCGGAAGAAACCTGCGGTGACCCATGTACACTGTTTTCCGGCAGTTTTGCATCCACATGCTCTCAGTTTCATCTAGGCAAATAGGGCAAGCCTTGGCTCCTTTCGTTCTATACCCCGACAAATTGCCGTAGGCCGGGAAATCATTTATGGTGCAAAATATCAGGGCCCGCAAGATGAAATTATCTTTCTTGTATGCATCCCACACCTGCACCCCCTCGTTCCACAATTTCTGTAAGTCCTCGATTAAAGGCGCTAGAAACACGTCAATATCATTTCCGGGTTGTCTGGGTCCTGAGATTAGTAACGCCATCATGATGTACTTGCGCTTCATGCATAACCAAGGAGGAAGATTGTAGATGCATAAAAGAACCGGTCAAGTGCTGTGCCGACTGCTCATATTACCATGTGGGTTCATACCATCTGTACTCAGCCCGAACCTTATATTCCTAAGTTCGCCGCCGAACTCAGCAAATGTTCTGTTGATGTTTCTCTATTGAATAGAATCAGCTGGGTGTCTCAGTTTTCCGTCTTGTTTCCGGGCTTCAGCATGCCAACGCAAGTGCTTCGCGACTTTCGGATTTGCAAACAGCCGCTTCAATCTAGGTATCACAGGCAAGTACCACACAGTTTTCGCCGGAGGTCCTTTCTTTACCTCATGACGTTCACGTCAATCCGGTCCCTACGCGTATACCTCGATGCGCCGCATCTTGGACAAACATGCAAACTGGAGTACTCGTTACGGTACAACACACAATCATTTGGGCATGCGTGTATTCTTTCGATTTCCATTCCCAACGGACACAACAGTTTTTTGGCTTGGTACGTAGATCTTGGCAACTCATTTCCCTCTGGAAGCATGTCCGCTAGAAGATCTAATAGTGCCGTGAAACTCTTATCACTCCAACCGTTGCCTGCCTTCAAGTTATATAATCTCAGCACAGAAGACAGTTTTGTAAATGTTGCACATCCAGGGAACAGAGGCTTCTCAGAGTCAGCAATCAGTTTCTCAAATTCACATAAGTCGTTTTCGTTGTAATCTTCCTCTACATCACGTAACATCTCATCTAGATTGTCATCATCATCATCATCATCTACGTGCACATCGGAATGATCATCGATATTATTGCAATCCACATCCGAGTCCTGTTGATTGGTAGTAGTGGTGCTTGTTTCCTCAAGATCTTCGCCATGCCATATCCAACGGGTGTATTGCGCGTTAAAACCACGACGAATCAAATGACTCTTAATTTGATCAGAGTTGCTAAACCTCTTAAGGTTCATACAATCTGTACAAGGACAGAGCATATTTTTCTCTCCCTTCCTCTCCTTTTGTTGCTCAGCAAATTTAATAAACTCATTCACACCATCCAAATATTCAAGAGTAGTACGTTTTATTCCATACATCCAATATTTCCTGTCCATCTACAATTAACAAAATTTAACGAGTCAGCCATGCATGAAACCTGCTCGATTAAGTTATGTATATGTACATGTACAGTCTCTTACAACAGATGTGTTGAACCCTAGCCTGACGAAATTAACACTAATTAACCTAGTAACTACACAATACAAGCTAGTTATCTCCTAAAACATGACGCATTTCCAGCTACCTAGCTCCCAAGCTTAGAGCTACAAACTTGGAATTACACAATACAGCTAGCTTGCAAGTAGAGAGGGAGGGAGATCTAGAGGGAGAGAGAGATAACTGTCGACAATTAAGCATACCTTAAAGAGAGGGGCGCAATCAACTTCCCTCCAGCTTGCGCTGATCCCCTAGCAGTGTAGCTGCGAGCGTGGAACTTTCATCACAAACAGAGTGCAACAGAACAAATTAAGAGCAGCTCAGCAATGGTCGAGTGGGGTTTTCCTTATAATGGAGCTTTTTCTAACGGTAAATACATTAAATAACCGTTAGACTAACTAAGGTAATTTGCCTCTCACATATTCTATCGGTAAAAAAAACACATATACCGTTAGAGAATGTACATCACTGAGCAATTACAGGTGTTGTTCTATCGGTCAATATGTGTATTTACCGTTAGATGATGCATGACTGAGCAAATATATGTGTTTTCTATCGGTAAATATGTGTATTAACCGTTAGATGATGCATGAAACACGAACATGAGTTTTTCTACTGGTAAAAACACATATTTACCGTTAGATGATGCATGGTTGAGCAAATATATGTGTTTTCTATCGGTAAATATGTGTATTTACCGTTAGAAGAGGTACTTGTACCAAACACACAATACACACCTACCTACCAATACAATTAAATACACAAATACTCCCTACACATTCAAGTTCATGTCCCAATTAGCAATATATGATACACAAATATATAACAATGTACAAATACAACAATTCACACATTCGATGTATATTAGAAAAGCCATGTCTGAAATTAACAACAGATCACGACGAGGACCCAGTGGCCCGTACATTTTACATAAAAGAGAATCATTGCAGGTTGCGACAATGCAACTACCGACTACAAGTTAGACCTGATACATCACAAATCCATTCATCCAAAATAGCAAATGTCTGAACCATATTGGACTTAACCATAGGAGTTCAGTTCGAAGACGCCCGAGGAGCTGGAACTGCCGTCGACTTACATTTGTATTGGTGATTTCCTCGGACTCAAACTCGATCAACTCAACTCAACTCAACTCAACTCCATTAACAAAAAGAACCTACCTTCCAAGATGTTGTTCTGTGTAGTGATGGTGTAGAATGGCTGTGCAAATAAGAACAATTCTTCTTCTCCAAGCAGGTAAGCATCTGGCCACAAGCTGGTGCATGCAAAAAAATGTAAGATGCTTTCTATAGGTCCTGATTTGAGAAACACGACGGGCTTAAGGATCTTCTCGACCGAGCCAACCAAGATCTCACCCTTCACGTCCTTCCAGCTCTTGACGGTGATCTTCACCGTTTCTTTCGCCAACAAGCCAACGTAGGCAGCGTACTGCGATGAAGAACCGTGAAATACATTGCCCTTCATGAGCATCATCCAAGGACCTGCACAGATCATAATCATATTGAAAAGAAGACACATCAAAATGAAGGATACAAAAATTGCGGAATAATTGCCATAATCGGATTAGAATAATCTAACAATATTGCCGAAATTTTACGTACCTTGGTTGGGATGCCGAAGTCTAGAGGGCGTCGATGGAGGTGCGGAGGTGCAGCGGTCGCACGTAGAAGACAACCCGTGTATTTATAGTACTAGATACGTTCTATCGGTAAAAAACCTCATACCGTTAGTAATTTTAAATATCTTCTAACGGTATACAAATAAATTACCGATAGAATAAAATCATCTGTAGAAGGCGAATGGTCCTATCGGCACATTACATATTACCGATAGGAATTTTTCAGATATTCTGTCGTAGACACCTACATTACCGATAGAATAAGTCTAGTTGTAGAAGTCGACCAGTCCTATCGGCGCACAACATTCTCCCGTCAGTACTTATGCATCTCTTCGAACGGCAAATATGTTCATCACCGCTAGAGTAAATCATACTGTTTCTTCTATCGGTAAGTTTCTTACAAACCGATAGGAAAAATACACCCGTGGGCCTTTTATGACCGCGAGGCACATTTTCTATCGGTTTTCTACTAAATCGCTAATAACCGATAGAATATATGGGTTAATAGACTGCATTTCTGTGCTAGTGAATGTAACATCAAACAGACCGTGCTTGAAAGCTGCAGAATGATAAAGAAAGAGGGAAGATAGCCGGAAAATTGGAAAATTGACATAAAAACAAACTGTTCATTTATTGTTGTTTTATCACTTATAAAAAAAAATAAAAATCCAAAATGCTAGGTCAAGGGGTGGTCTTAGCCCTGGCTGCATGTAGAATAAAGTCAGTTTGACTTGCAGCCAGGAGCAGGACTCCTCTAGCGACAAGTTGTCCTTAGAACCAACTACTACCGCGTCGAGAAGGCCTGCAACCTCCCTCAGCTTTGCTATGGTATCCTTCATAGTCAAACCGCAGCCAGCGATGGTAATATCTGCGGCTTGCTTCTCCTCGTGAAGACGCCTCGTCCTCGCCCTGGAATTGTCACCAACCGTCTTCATGCGCTGAATGCGCCGGAGGAGATCGTCCAGTTCAAGCCGTAGCTGAGTGTGCTTGTCCGTAAGGACCTTGTGCTCCTCCTGGAGGGCCCTCAGCTCGGCCTTGACTTTGCCAGTGTCTTCCACGGCTCCCCTTCCCTGTGCAAATCAACAGGTCAAGAATGTACTAAACATGGATTAACCATACAGGGGTAAACCCAGGAGATTTAGAGTTCTTACCGGGGAGGGCGAGGCTGACGATCCCATTGAGGATGCCATTGTCAAAGAAAAGATAAGGAGTCGAAGAGTTTGAGAATTAGAAAAATATGTAAAGTAGTTGGCAATTTCACTGCTGAGGTACTTATAGAATTTCCAAGGCGACGCATGGCGACACAGCTGAGAATTCAAAGCGCCAGAGTATTGTTCTATCAGTACAAACAACAAAATACCGTCAGACCAATTCATTTTTTCTATCGGTACAAACAACAAAATACCGTGAGACTAATGAATTTATTCTAATGGTAAAACATAATAATACTGATAGAATAAGTAAATTTTTCGCAGGGAAATTTTTGAAGTGCCTGAGACACATTAAAGTAGTGGATGCCCTTTTCTATCGGTACAAATAACAAAATACCGTCAGACATATGGATTTTTGGAGAGCTTAATTTGAAGAAGCAAGAGGCTGTAATGAGATTTTGGCAAGAAAATTTGAAGGGAAGAATTAAGTACTTACAGGATAAAGGTACTGTACATGTTAGACCCCAACAATACGTCTCTTGCTATGGAGGACAACATGCAAGTTTGGATTGGCCGGGTCAACGATGTAGAATACATGTGTGGCTTGCTTTGCAAGTATGAATGGATCGTCTTGGTGTCCGATTCTATCAAGATCGACAAAGTAAACCCGTAACTGTCAACTTGAACACCTCGAGGGATTTCGACCCATTGACATCGAAACAGGGGAATCTTAAGTAATCCATAATCGAGCTCCCATATTTTGTTAATAGCACCGTAATATGAGTTCAGCGCCCTTACTGACCTGGCATCCTCGGAAATAGCAAACAGTGTCACTCCGCTACATTGCGTGCTACTCTTGGCGCCTTGAGCTCTTGTGTAAAATGAATACCCATTGATGTCGTACCCCTGCCAAGTCCCTACAGTGAATCTTGGGCCTCTAGCCAACCATGTCACAGTTTCACTTATGGAGCCCTCGGCAGCTTGCGTGACTCTTTCTTGAATCCACCCAGCAAATTTCCTGTTATGTTCTCTGGTGACCCAAATCTCTGACTTCGAAGGATTCTGTGATCGTAACATTACCTTGTGCTCGTTTATGTATGACTCGACCTCCGTCATGTGTTGTAAGACCCAAAAATGTGATTTTGCGTACACGTCCCGAGCGGGGACGATAGCTTTGAATCCAATCGTTCTGATGCCCTAAAACCTACCCTCATGTCGGGACCTAGGAACACCAATTGGGTCAACCCCGGCCATATAATCTGTGCAAAATTCAATCACCACCTCGGCGGCATAACCTTCCATGATACTCCCCTCGGGCCGACGACGAGTCCTCACGTATCCCTTCAATACACCCATAAATCTCTCAAATGGATACATGTAGCGCAAGCACACGGGTCCACAAAACTTAATTTCTTTGATAAGGTGAACAATCAGATGGACCATAACATCAAAAAAGGATGGAGGGAAATACATCTCGAGCTGACAAAGAGTTGTAACCACGTCGCGTTGCAAAGCGTCCAGTCCATCCAGATCAATTACCTACGGTGACACAGTTGCGCCAAATATTCATATCAGAAAAATCTTCTAATTAAGCTCCACAAATGAAGGTAATGAACTTATAGTACGAGTACACGTACTTACCTTGCAAGATATTGCGTTGAAGAAATAACATAGGTTTGTGATTGTCTCTCTGACTTTAACTGGGAGAATGCCTCTGATAGCAATGGGAAGCATTTGTGACATCAGCACATGACAGTCGTAGGACTTCGTGCCAATTAGTCTTAGGTCCTTCATGGACACAAGTTTTTTCAAGTTCGCGGAGTATCCACATGGAACTTTAACACCGTGCAGGCACCGACAGAGTTCTATTTTTTCACTCTTGGACAACGTATAGCAGGTCGGGGGGAGGTATGTACGATTTCCCTTCTCCAAAGGTGCAAGCTCAGTCCTTATCCCCATTTCCACCATGTCACGACAAGCTTTCACACCATCCTTTGTCTTTCCCGGAATGTTCAACAACAAACCAATCAAACGGTCACAGATATTTTTCTCTACATGCATGACGTCAATGCAATGTCGAACTTGTAAGTGCTCCCAGTACGGTAGATCCCAAAGAATCGATCTCTTCTTCCAAACATTTTTTTCTCGAGGTTTAGAATACTTACCGAACTCAGCTTTGATGTCCTTCACGCGCGAGTAAATCTCCTTACCGGTCAGAAACACTGGAGCTGATCCCTTCTCAGGCTTGCCGTTAAATGATTTCCTCTTCTTACGGTACGTGTGATGCACCGGAAGAAACCTGTGGTGACCCATGTACACTGTTTTTCGGCAGTTTCGCAGTCATATGCTCTCAGTTTCATCTAGGAAAATAGGGCAAGCCTTGACTCCTTTCGTACTATACCCCGACAAATTGCCATAAGCCGGAAAATCATTTATGGTGCAAAATATCAGAGCTCGCAAGATGAAATTCTCTTTCTTGTATGCATCCCACACCTGCACCCCCTCGCTCCACAATTTCTGTAAGTCCTCGATTAAAGGCGCTAGAAACACGTCAATATCATTTCTGGGTTGTCTGGGTCGTGAGATTAGTAACGCCATCATGATGTACTTACGCTTCATGCATAACCAAGGAGGAAGATTGTAGATGCATAAAAGAACCGGCCAAGTGCTGTGCCGACTGCTCATATTACCATGTGGGTTCATACCATCTGTACTCAGCCCGAACCTTATATTCCTAAGTTCGCCGCCGAACTCAGCAAATGTTCTGTTGATGTTTCTCCATTGAATAGAATCAGCTGGGTGCCTCAGTTTTCCATTTTGTTTCTGGGTTTCAGCATGCCAACGCAAGTGCTTCGTGACTTTCGGATTTGCAAACAGCTGCTTCAATCTAGGTATCACAGGCAAGTACCACACAGTTTTCGCCGGAGGTCCTTTCTTTACCTCGTGACGTTCACTGTCAATCTGGTCCCTACGCGTATACCTCAATGCGCCGCATATTGGACAAACATGCAAACTGGAGTACTCGTTACGGTACAACACACAATCATTTGGGCATGCGTGTATTCTTTCGATTTCCATTCCCAACGGACACAACAGTTTTTTGGCTTGGTAAGTAGATCTTGGCAACTCATTTTCCTCTGGAAGCCTATCCGCTAGAAGATCTAATAGTGCCGTGAAACTCTTATCGCTCCAACCATTGCCTGCCTTCAAGTTATATAATCTCAGCACAGAAGACAGTTTTGTAAATGTTGCACATCCAGGGAACAGAGGCTTCTCAGAGTCAGCAATCAGTTTCTCAAATTCACATAAGTCGTTTTCGTTGTAATCTTCCTCTACATCACGTAACATCTCATCTAGATTGTCATCATCATCATCTACATGCACATCGGAATGAACATTATCAAAATTCGGAGGATCATCGATATTATTGCAATCCACATCCGAGTCCTGTTGATTGGTAGTAGTGGTGCTTGTTTCCTCAAGATCTTCGCCATGCCATATCCAACGGGTGTATCGCATGTTAAAACCACGACGAATCAAATGACTCTTAATTTGATCAGAGTTGCTAAACCTCTTCAAGTTCATACAATCTGTACAAGGACAAAGCATATTTTTCTCTCCCTTCCTCTCCTTTTGTTGCTCAGCAAATTTAATAAACTCATTCACACCATCCAAATATTCAAGAGTAGTACATTTTATTCCATACATCCAATATTTCCTGTCCATCTACAATTAACAAAATTTAACGAGTCAGCCATGCATGAAACCTGCTCGATTAAGTTATGTATATGTACATGTACAGCCTCTTACAACTGATGTGTTAAACCCTAGCCTGACGAAATTAACACTAATTAACCTAACTAACTACACAATACAAGCTAGTCAGCTCCTAAAACATGAAGCATTTCCAGCTAGCTAGCTCCCAAGTTTGGAACTACAAGCTTGGAACTACACAATACAGCTAGCTTCTAAGTAGAGAGGGAGGGAGATCTAGAGGGAGAGAGAGATAAGTGATGACAATTAAGCATACCTTAAAGAGAGGTGTGCAATCAACTTCCCTCCAACTTGCCCTGATCACCCTAGCAGTGTAGCTGCGAGCGTGAAACTTTCATCACAAACAGAGGGACACAGAGTGCAACAGAACAAAAGAGCGGCTCAGCAATGGTCGAGTGGGGTTTTACTTATACAGGACCTTTTTCTAACGGTAAATACATGAAATAACCGTTAGACTAAGTGCATTGCTGAGCAGGTACAGATATTGTTCTATCGGTAAATATGTGTATATACCGTTAGAATAAGTACTGGTACATGGCTGAAACAAAATCAAACTGGGTAATGCCTCACACAGCAAATACATGTGTTTTTCTATCGGTAAATATGTGTATTTACCGTTAGATGATGCATGACTGAGCAAATACATGTGTTATTCTATCGGTAAATATGTGTATTTACCGTTAGAGGAGGTACTGGTACCAAACTGGTAAAGCATGACACACATGACACCAGTTCTCACATCCAAAGAATCATATCTAAACACAATGTAACATCAAACAGATCTTACATCAAACAGATCTTAACTAGAAGATAAAACAATATTTCAAGAAATGCTAATTTGTAGATTAACTAGGAGACACAAAAATACTTTTTTTAGGTACTTGGTACTTCATCTTGCCAAAGAAATTACACATGCCAGTTCACAAATTCAGGTACAAACATACACATGCCAGTTCACCAATACAAATTCAGGTACAAACATACACATGCCAGTTCACAAATTCAAGTGTATGTCTGAAACAGCAGTACAAATACACACCTACCTACCAATACAATTAAATACACAAATATTCCCTACACATTCAAGTTCATGTCCCAAATAGCAATACATGATACACAAATATACAACAATATACAAATACAACAATTCACACATTCGATGTATATTAGAAAAGCCACATCTGAAATTAACAACAGATCACGACGAGGACCCAGTGGCCCATACATTTTACATAAAAGAGATCCTTTGCAAGTTGCGACAATGCAACTACCGACTACAAGTTAGACCTGATACATCACAAATCCATTCATCCAAAACAACAAATGTCTGAACCACATTGGACTTAACCATATGAGTTTAGTTCGAAGACGCCCGAGGAGCTGGAACTGCCGTCGAGTTACATTTGTATTGGTGATTTTCTCGGACTCAAACTCGATCAACTCAACTCAACTCAACTCAACTCCATTAACAAAAAGAACCTACCTTCCAAGATGTTGTTCATAGTAGTGATGGTGTAGAATGGCTGTGCAAATGACAACAATTCTTCTTTTCCAAGCAGGTAAGCATCTAGCCACAAGCTGGTGCATGCAAAAAAATGTAAGATGCTTTCTATAAGTCCTGATTTGAGAAACATGCCGGACTTAAGGATCTTCTCGACCGAGCCAACCAAGATCTCGCCCTTCATGTCCTTCCAGCTCTCGACGGTGATCTTCACCGTTTCTTTCCAGCTCTCGACGGTGATCTTCACCGTTTCTTTCCAGCTCTCGATGGTGATCTTCGCCATTTCTTTCGCCAACAAGCTAACGTAGGCAGCGTACTGCGATGAAGAACTGTGAAATACATTGCCCCTCATGAGCATCATGCAAGGACCTACCGGTAGAGGTGCGCCGGCCGTTCATGGAGCTTACGGGTTAGGGCTACGAGCGCCCAATGAACTGTGAGAATGAAAGAGACATATCCGGGTATTTATAGTACTAGATAAGTTCTATCGGTAAACAACCGCCTACCGTTAGTAATTTTCGATCTCTTCTAACGGTATAAACATATATTATCGATAGAATAATTCTTTTTGTAGAAGGCGAACGGTTCTATCGGCACACTACATCCTACCGATAGAATAAAACTATTTGAAGACGAACAGTTCTAAGCAAATTTTGATATATTCTAACGGTACAAATATCCATTACCGATAGAATAAAAATATTTGTAGAAGGCGAACAGTTCTATCGGCACACTACATATGGCCGATAGGAATTTTTGAGATATTCTGTCGGTATAAACATACTTCACCGATAGAATAAAACTATTTATACAAGGAGAACAGTTCTATCGGCACACTGCATACTACCAATAGGAATTTTTGTACATATTCTGTCAGTATATACATACATTACCGATAGAATAAGACTAGTTGTAGAAGTCGACCAGCCCTATCGGCGCACAATATTCTCCCGTCAGTACTTATGCATCTCTTCTAAAGGTAAATATGTTTATCACCGCTAGAGTAAATCATACTGCTTCTTCTAACGATAAGTTTCTTACAAACCGATAGAAAAAATACATCTCATTGGCCTTTTATGACCGCGAGGCACATTTTCTAACGGTTTTCTACTAAATCGCTAAAAACCGATAGAAGATAGGGGTTAGTAGACTGCATTTCTATACTAGTGTGTGTAACCAGGCTGCCTGCAAGCGCTGCATCTACGTAGGTCATCTTCACGCTCTGCTGCATCCATATCGTTCTGTATTCTCTTGGACGACGTCGGCCGACATGGCCTACAAGGAGCCTCTTGTCTGGGATCCACACAATTATGACTTTCTTTGCATCTTTCTTAATCCGAAACAACTGTCCAAGCTGGACGGTTGATTCATTATAGGACCATCACGAATTCAGCTCATCAGGAACCACAGTGGAAATCAGAGATGATGGATCAGTCCATTCATTTATAGGATTTTGCTGTTCCGTGGGTTCATCAAGAGATTCGTACATATCTGACAGATCAGTGTACTCCTCCTCGTTAAAATTCTCCTCCAATTTGGGCAGTTCTTCAGCTGCATCTACCTGATGGTCACCAAACCGAGTTGTATCTCTTGCTGTTTGCATAGGTATACTGGTAGTTGCACTGGCATTGGTACTGCCACCGGCACCGGTATCGGCACCGCCACCGCCACCGCCACCGCTACTGTGACTTACGGAATGACTGCCCTCCGAACTATGTACGCTCAAGATTTCAACGTACAGTATGATGACCCCACCACCATAGTTCAGATTTGTCACAAATCGTTCGAACGAACCCCATGATTTGTCACCTTTCAGTCTCATAAGCACCCATTTGTTTCCCTCCAGAAGCATACCTTCCACCCTGAGAGTATCCGTCGCAGGATTGAGTTGTAACAGGTCGACTAACCACATCTCCAAATCACTAAAAGACATTGACTGTGGTTGTGTAATTTGATCATAAGCATGCATACAACCACCAAGATCGTCACCGTTTGCTCCATTACGGATTATACCAGCTCGTAATAAACGCAGACCGTACTGGGTTGCTCCATAGCCTAATCAATTTGTCATTCTGTGTTAGATTAAAACAGGATAGTGCGACGATGCGCAATAACTGTAGCGGAATTCCTTCAATTTCTACTTATCTCAAAATTGATTCTTTTTACTTTACTAATAAACCATGCACCGGTATTTCTTATGTATTGTCTTTATTTCATTAATCATTAGTCAATGAAAACAAAATGATATTCGATTCTCCTGTCCTACAGAGTGGCGGACATTTAAATTTTCACTTTTCCTAAATCATAGAGTGAAGCAGAAAATGATATTTCAAAACCTAAAACATTGAGACCCTAATCTAGGGTTTGTAGTGTGGACAATAATCTAGGGTCTCTAGGGTTTGTTCTGTGCCTAGTTTGTAATTTTAATCCTAATCCTAAGTCACCAAAAACAAAACGCTAAATCTAAGTGGCCCTGACCCAAACGATAACATTTACTCCTCCTAACCCTAACCCTAACTCTAACCCTTACCATATTGTTATTCTAGGATTATGATTTCAGCGGGTGGAGGCGGGGGACGATGGAGGTGGCTACTAGTGTTAGTGTTAAGGTTTCAGTGCCAATAAAATGGTTGTACTGCGATATTGAAACTATGAAATGTGTCAAAACTAATTTATATCTTGTATTGTAATAGAGTATATAATTAGATGAACAACATTGCTCAAAGTACTACAAAAAAACATGGTTTTGAAACAAAAGAAATTTTCCCAAACTGCATTTCAATCGCTATTGGGCTACACGATTTTTACCTAGCAAAAAAGTGAGGCGAACAATTAAATTTATAAACCCTACAACCCTAAAAAAAAATAGCCGCTCTTGCTCTAAACCCGTGCGGGCAAGGCCAAGACGGCGAGGGTAGGGATGGAAACGAGCCGAGTTTGAGCGAGCTGGCCCTGGCTCGGCTCGAGCTCAGTCAGTTAACGAGCTAGCTCGGCTTGGCTCGGCTAGCCAACAGGGGCGGCGCGAAGGAGGGCCGAGACGGAGACGGCGGAGGAGGCGCCGGGTGGGGAGCGCTGCCAGATGCGAACGGAAAAGCTAACCTTACATGGAGTTTGAGACTGAGTATGTGAGGGTTGTTTTGTATTTTATATATACTGAGCCGAGCCCGAGCGAGCTGGGATCTAGCTCGAACTCGGCTTGTTTTCGAACCGAGCTAAGAAGACAGCTCGAACTTAGCTCGTTTGTTAACTAGCTGAGCCCTAGGCGAGCCAAACATCGAGCCGAGCCCGAGTTGCTCATGAGCCGTGAGCTAAAGTTCCACCGCTAGGCGAGAGCGACGGCGGTGATGACTAGGGCAGCGAGGCCGCGAGGGCCCTAACATAATCTAAAACAAACATTTATATCTACATACTAATAAACATTTTAATGCCGAATCTTAACCCTAACCCCAACCCCAACTCTAACCCTCAAATAATAGTCTAGGACTAAAGTGAAGCAAAAAATTAAATTTCTAAACCTACAACTCTAAAATAATAGTCGCCCTCACTCTAAACCTGTGCGGGCAAGGCCAAGACGGTGAGGGCGACGACGAGGTTAGCGAAGCCGCGAGGACCCTAACATAATATAAAACAAACCTTTAAATCTACATACAAACAATCATTTTAATCTATGTACTAACAAACATTTATATCTACAAACTAACTACTAACATACATTTTAATCTACATACTAATAAACATTTTAATCTAAATATACGAGTTATCGAACTAACAAACATTTTAATCTAAATATACGAGTTAACGAAAATAAACCTCAGTAAACAGATTTGAAGAACCTCTAAAAACGGAACCTCGAACAAGAACCTCCTCCTCTTTCCTCTTTCTTCTCTTCCTTCTCTCTCTACAATTTTTTTTTCCGAAAAAATGAAGTGGGCCGTAGTGTGAAATGGACAGCCGCTGAATTGCGGGCTAGCGATTGAAAGTTGGCGTGGCATGGCACTTGGGCCAATGGGGCGTTGGGCCGTGCCATGTCTTCAGTCGTTAACTGGGCTAACGACTGAAGATCAGTCGTGCGGCCCAATTCGCGACAGATGGTCATTATTGTAATTTTTTAAAGGTCTGATTAGTTTTCGAATTTATTTTTTTAATGGGTTAATAAGCAAAAAAAAATCCCAATTGCAACCTCCACTTAGCAGCGATAGCCAACCTGTCAGCACCACATTTTTTACCCTACATTAAGTATCAATCGCTTATGTTTTCTTGGCTAAATGCTTTGATAATTTTTTCCAGATATGTCAAATCCTTGGGTTAGCTGGAATCGATTTGTTTACCCCCTCCGATGTGGTTGAGAAAAGAAATGCTCGGAAGGTCTGTATATGCATACGTTTGTTATCTAAGAAGGCTCGGATGATGCACCTAAATGTAAGTCCTAGTTTAGATTGTTACCTATTTAAAGAATGCCTTGTGATTGACTAAGCTCTCTGCTGATAGGTACCTGATTTTGATATTGTCACTTACACGATAGCCATGCCCAATTACATTGTTGGTGGCATCCGCAGAAACCTGGAGCAATCACAATGCAGTTCATCCGGTTCAAGTGGGTACAGTCCACGGGCTACTCCGAGAGCGTTAAATCAGCAGGCAAGCTCTGGAGAAAGGATTTCTTTTCATGCTCTGCTAATCCTGTACTTAAACTCAGCCTTGCTCATGGTGATCTCTATTTTCTGTAGAGAATATTTGGGGAACATAACGACCAGAATGATGACACACATTACGACTCTGATGAAGCAGAAAGCAGACTTTTTGTGATCGAACCTGAGGACTCAGTTGATGAAGACAGTTTTCCCATCCTTCTGCAATCGAGCGATGCCCCTCAGGAAGATAGGGAAGACTATGGAAAGATTGGGCATGAAATATATCACAAAGAAAAATCACCAGTTGAGTCAGTGGGATCGCATCATTTTGGAATTATAGACGCTGGTTCTGTGGATTCGGCTTCCTTCATGTGCGAGAAAGAGTCTCCCTATCCTACTCAATCTCTAGCTGACCAATGTTCAAGAAACAGTGAGTTGATCTTTCCTGAAAAGGATTTTGCTGAAGAAACAAGCAGCTGTCGTGGAAGCTGTGCTGATTTGGTGGATCATCTTCCCGATAGCGGCACCAACTTCCTTCAGGCTGGTTCCGAGATACCAGCTGATGCACTTGCATGCGACAGGGAGTCTGTAGGTTCAACTAGTGGAGAACTCAGGTTTGGATTAAATGGTGTGCCGTCTGACTTGACTACGAGTTATACTATGGAGAGCAAACTAGCAGCAGTTTCTGAGGACACTATGAACGTGTCACTAGAGGCCTCAAGCCTTTTTACAGATGGTGAGGATCGATGTCTCCCTGAAACAGAAAATCAGAGTGCAAGTCGAGGGCTGAAACCTGAAAGCAGCACCAAAAATCAAACGGTAGCTCCTGAAATGCTAAACACTTGAGCTGTCACTCATGTAGTCATGAATCATTTCAAGTACCACAAAATTCAATTAACATTTCTTTTGCCATCCAGGATGCTGCCCAATTTGAAGACAAACCAGTGACATCAGAAGATAGTACTGAAAATAACAGCATTGCTCAAGGAACAGCGAATGCCGCACCCAAATCAGGGAAAGGAGTGCTTAAGTCAGTTGCTGGTGGTATCACGCTTGTCGGTGCGGTGTTCCTTGTGCTTCATCTCAGGTGTGGTATCATATGATCATTAGTTACCAATTTATGTTCAGGACGTACGTTATAACATCTATATTCTGAAACAATCTATCCATTTGTGCTGCAGAAGGAAGGCGAGAAACTTCGCGACGATTATACCCTCAATGTCTGAAAAATCAGTTCAAAACGAATCAAGGGCAAAGAATGTAGACAAAGCGAAGGCTGCCACTGTGTATCCTGGAGAATGGCTAAAGGTTTAACATGATGGGCATATCACCTAAAATAGCTTTAGCTGGAGTTTTACCCCCCCCCTCTCTCTCTCTCTCTCTCTCTCTCTCTCTATATATATATATATATATATATATATATATATGTATATATATATATATATATATATATATAAAAGAACATAGAGAATTGCATCGATGCTCTCCGAAAAAGTGATTTCCACAATTTTTACAGCAGATCAAGAATTTGAGTTGCAACTAATTATTTCTCTACCAATTATATTTTGCTTTAGAATTTATGTAATTTAATGTCTAGAAAGTATAGTAGCACATAAATTTGTTACAAAATTTCTTTTAAGAAAAATGATTCCAGTTTAGCTGTGAAGTTGGTATATAGTTTGTCAAATGATACTCTCGAGGGTGGCACTCTACTCTGCATGTACAGAAAATGATATGGATGAATCCATGAGAGGATTGTGTTGTATAAGGTTCACTTCACTGGGCATTGGAAGTCATGTTGGAGACGCCGAAGTTGTGTTAGAGATGCAAGTTTGGAGTCATTTTGGCCAATGGTCTTTTTGGATGACTTGTTAGGTTAAGAGCAGTGTCTTTTGTCTCCACCACGGTCAACATTTTGACATACTTTGTAGAGAATGGACTCAGATGAAGGATATAGTGTACCAATAAGTGGTGTCGGGGCAAAACTATATTGACACATGTTCATAACTATATTTTTTCTTCCACTTTCATTTAGTCTTCCATTTGTGATTCTCATGACTTCTTTATTTATAAGTGTAATTCTTAAATTACGTATGCTATCTAACTGCTCCAATATTCTATAAAACCTGGCATATACTAATTTTTTAAAAAAAGTTCACAAAAGGTCCAAACGGCAAGTTTCTGCAGTGGTTTTTCACAACTCTAGGTGTAAGAGTGCATGGGTTCTTCACTTCCTTCCCAACTAAGCATCCATCATAAATTTCGTTAGTTTTTGCACAAGTTTGGAAATTTTTTATGAATAACCCAACAAAGAAAAAATAATTTTAAAACTAACTCAAAACTTTTTGAAATTGCAAAAATGACGTTCAGACGCAAACTGAGCTCGCGACTAAAGACGTGGCACGACCCATATGCACCGTTGGCCCAAGATCATGCCATGTCTGCTTTCAACGCAACTGAAACCAACAGTGTTTCAAACCCGTATCCGCATATATATTTGATATTTCTGTGACCGGGATTCAGACCATGGTCTCTCGGGTGAGAGACAAGTCTCCTAACCAGTTAGACTACGATGGATTTGTGTAATATGTTGCCATTGTACATATTAATACTTTACGAATGCTACTTTTGTGTACTTAAAATTAGGGTTTCACTTGAACTGAAAGCTCGAATTCATAAAATATTTGATAAGATTATTTAGTAAAACACAGAGAAAGCTTCACATAGCTATTTATTATTTTTCGTATCACCTCACTACTATCCAGTCCAAGAGTTTGGGTGCGTTTTTCTTATTTGAAGCGTCAATCTTGCGAAGTGACGAGAAATCAAGTAGTGAGGATAAGCCTGCTAGTGAGCTAGGATTTCAGTTGCAACCTCGTCTCGCGACTAAAAGTTAGGGTTTCGGTTTCTAAAGAACAAAGGCTAGGGTTTTGTTTTTCAGTACAAAGTCTTGATGCGGTAGATAAAATAGAAAGTTACACGTACGTGACAATTGCAAAAACAATTGAAATGAGGTAAAGCTGAAAAGTAGAAAAGATGAAAAATACAAAAGCTGAAAAGTATAAAGACTAATCATAGAAAAACTGAAAAGTATAAAAGATGAAAGGAAGAACTGTATAAAAGTTGAAAAGTTAGAAAGTCGAAAAGATGTATCATATAGAAGTTGGAGAGCTGACAAAAGTTTAAAGAAAACTCAAAAATCAGATAAACCCCTACACAAAACTACTGCCCTCCCCCTCTTTGGCCGGCCCTGGTACTCCGACAGTGTGTAGTGAGAGGGGGGCTGACGATCCCTAACAAGTCGTCTCCTCGCCTATGGTGTATGCGCAGATGGCAGAGTCTGCGTCGGCTGTGTCGGCTGCGTAGGTGGTGGAGCATCGTCAAGCTGCGGCTGTTGCGTAGGATCCTACTGGTGCCACGCAAGAGGTCGCACCTGTATATGAGCCAGGATGTCTTGCTACGTCGTACCCTGTCCCTCATTCACCGCCAAGTCCTGGGCCAACACATGGTCTAGCTCAACCATATGAGCAGCGATATCGAGCTCTTCATCTGTAGAGCTATCGGATGGCACGGTGTGCGGCTGTGGAGGTGGAGGGCGTGATGACGACGGGCGGTCCATGGGCACCGATGGTGATGGTGGAGAAATCATAGTCAAGTGCGGTGGCAACAGCACTCGATGCCCTATAGAAGGCGCTGAGCACGGTGACGCTCCTAATGGTGCTATGCAATCAACTCGGGAAACTAATGCTCGTCCGCCATATCTGTATTTATCACATATTGGTCAATACATTGAAATATTTCCATTAACATACATTCAGTGTTACTCACAAAAATTCACAACATTGCATTGCAACATTACAGTATTACTTAAGGAAACTTACAACATTACAATTTTATTTAAGAAAATTCACAACAACTCACACAGATAAAAGTGAATTGCTTCAGTTTCTCGAAGAAGTTGACATGCCTGCCACCTGCAAGCATTGGTTTCTGGTGTGACCAGGTTGCCTGCAAGCGGTGCATCTACGAAGGTCATCTTCACGCTCCGCTACATCCATATCGTTGTGTATTCGTTTGGCTCGATGTCGGCCGGCATGCCTCACAAGTAGCCTCTTGTCTGGGATCCACGTGATGGCATCATCTGGCGATAGCTCTCGATAGTTTTTCATCGCCGCAAACCCATGGAAGACACCCTCCCAAATTTTCGACAAGTACTGCAGAGTATAATAAGTTGAGATGTATTGTGTCGGATTGATTCCAAGAACTGAGCAGGCAGCGATAACATGCGAGCAAGGAATGTACAGCAACTGAGGCTTCTTGTATGTACATTCGGCATCTACATTTGTAATTCGACATTCATGGGCTCGACCTGCTCTCAATGTACCATGAACATGTTTGTGCATTAGCCGAACCTCGTAGTTTCCATTCAAACAACTTAGCATTAAGACATCATGTGTTAATGACTTTATCGTCCGAAATTCAAGGTAATCATTAATATTTTTGGGCCAGTGTACTAAAAGATCATGCACAAGTACTGATGTCGTCGAACTCCTATTGTCATAGTATGTTATTGTGCGATAGAATGTCATCTCAACTATGACAGTACGTGGTAAGCATCGCACACCCTTCAGGATGAAATTGTATGCCTCGGCAAGATTTTTCATCATGATTCCATACCGTGCACCATCTGTGTCGTGCAGCGACGACCACTTCTCCTTTGGTTTGATCTGAATCCATGATCCGGGGGGATCTTCAAGTCCTGATCGCATACAGATTTGCGACCAAGTCCTGATCGCATAAGGCTTCGCGACCTTAACCGTGTTCGAAAAGGTTTCGCGACCATGGATTGGTTCGTGACCATGAAAAGGAATTTGTTCTCTGTTTGGAATTGTAATCCGATCCGAATATATAACTAAGCTTATCTATTTAGGATTAGTTAGTTAGTTATATGAGTCTAATACGTTTAGGTTATTAAGTTTGATACGTACTCATACGATTGGACTATAAATACCTTGTAATAGGTCTAGTTTAGATCATCGGAGAGTCATAAAACTTTTTTGAGTTTTAGACACTTATAGTTCTTTCGACGTAGGCAAGTGTGTCTAATGTTCGACGTGTAAAGCCCTCTTTGAAATAAAGAGTTGTGCAATTACTTTGAGCTGTGTTTTCGATCAACCTTTGGGTTTCGGTATTTCCGAGTAAGATCCCGTTATTCCGCATATTAGAATCTGGGCGAGCCTAGTGCGAAAACCAAGACTAGGTCTCAAACGGATCAAGTTGGTATCAGAGCAACTTTCCTATCCTGTGGATGGTGAAGACTCGCCAGGGTTACAAAACTTCCGGCGAAACTCCAGGCGATCAATTGACGGTTCCTACAGCCGCGTCTCCTACAATGTCTGACGATACCTCCGTTCAAACTAACCTAGTCGAACAAGTGGCTAAGCTCTCCACCGACATGGAAACCGTGCTTGCTTGGATTAAGCAGCAGGCCATGATTGTACCTCCTGAAGTAGGGAAGGTTATGGGTGAGAAGACTGGTGAAGACTTGCACAGGGCAGACGAAGATGAAGACGAAGGCGACCACAAGACTGACGACCTCGCCAACACCTCCTTAGCTGTCGAATCTTTTAAGGTCGACGCTAAGATTGATATACCCATATATGATGGGGTGATCGATGTCGAGAAGTTGGATTCTTGGATCGACAGCTAGAGACGTACTTTGACCTGAAAGGGTTCAATGGCGCTCAAAAGGTCAAATTTGCACCTTTGAAGATGAAGGAGCACGCCAAGACATGGTGGAAGGCCCTTGTCTCCAGTGGTAAAGCTGATAACCTTGCGTGGGGTCAATTCAAACGACTTCTGCGACAAGAATTTTATCCGATGGGTTAACTTGAGGAGAGATGAGAGCGTTGACACAGATTGTACCAATGGAGTGACCAGACAGTCCAAGACTAGACGACAGAGTTTCGGCGACAAGCAATGGTCATTGGCATCTCACTATCCGACCCTCAGGTATTTCGGAAATACACATCTGGACTTCAGAAATCGATCAGTACTGAGCTAAGTCTGTTCGGTGTCCAAGACATTGCGACTGCGAGCACAACTGCTATGGCGATCGAGAAGAAGAACAAATCCCGCAATGACAAAAGCATGAAGGAAAGTGCGACCTCGACAAAGAAAAAGCCGAGTCCGAAGAAGAACGCTTCAAAATCGAGCATGGGTGCCTTTTGTGAACATTGTCAAGTTACGGGACATACCAAGGACAAATGCTACAAGCTTCATCCTGAACTTCGACCAAAGAAAAACGGACCAGGGAAAAGAACAGCCACGGCTACTGCGACTTCACCCGACGAAGAAGTTGTCCGAGTGAATTCGGTTAATGAGGCGAATACGACCTTGTCTCTGATGGCAATGCCGAAGGAGAAGGGTTCCGATCCACTAAACGACCATCATCCAACGGAAGACTTGTTCACCATCAACATCCAGGTGAAGCACGAAGTGGTCGCAGTGATATTCGATCCAGGAAGTCAGAAGAATCTGGTCTCCGCTGGACTGGTTGGGCGACTTGGTTTGAAGACAACCACACACCCGCGACCATATCCGCTGGGTTGGTTTACATCCGACGTAAACCAACAGATTACGAGTCAGTGTGTGTTGAAGTTTGAGATCTCTGCACGATATATCAATGAGGTGCAATGCGATGTTGTCCCTATCAATATCTGTCAGGTGATCTTTGGGAGTCCGTATTTGTATGATCGAGACGCTCACTTCCATCGGCGAGCGCAAGAGTACGACCTCACCAAAGACGGAGTTAAGTTTGTGATAAGTAGAGACATCCATGTCAACACTTTGAACTTGATACCGCAAATCAAGCCAAACGAATTGTTAATGCATGTCACAAGTATATGCTTGTCATGATTTGACCCATTGGTCAAGGTGAGGGTACTCGACCGGCATTGTTGTTGGCGTGCCGAGAGGATTTTGGTCGTTTGTCGGGACTACTGGAGAAATATAGTGATCTGTTCGAGACTACCCAGGGTTGTTCGACGAAACGTCCAGTCGAGCATGAAATTCAGCTTGTGTCTGATGCGACACTGCCCAATCTAAGTATGTATCGTAACTCAGTATTGGAGAATGAAGAGATCAAGAGACAACTTGGTGAGTTGCTGAACGATGGTGTCATTCAACCTAGTAGTTCACCTTGTGGATCTCCTGTGGTGTCAGTACCAAAGAAAGATGGGACTTGGCATATGTGCATCGACTATCGAGCACTGAACAAGATCACCATCAAGAACCGGTACCCCCTTCCTCGTATTAATGATCTGCTACACCAATTGAAGCATGTTGTGGTCTTCTCCAAATTGGATCTTAAGTCAGGATATCATCAAGTCAGCATTCGAGAGGAGGATACGTGGAAAACCGCTTTCAAAACACGACAAGGTCTATTCGAATGGTTGGTCATGCTGTTTGGTCGCTGCAACGCCCCGGCAACTTTCATGCGTCTTATGAATGATGTATTGAGACAGTTCATCGACGACTTTGTGATCGTTTACCTCGATGACGTACTAGTTTATAGTCGTTCGTGGGATGAGCACCTCATTCATGTCGAAAAAGTGTTCGAACAGCTTCGGCAACATCGACTTCGCCTCAACCGTAAGAAGTGTGAGTTCGGCCAACAAACTCTACTTTACCTCGGATTCATGGTCGGCAACGGTACGTTGCAAATCGACCCGGACAAGGTAAAAGTGATTCGCGAATGGCCGCGACCACGAACAGTTACGGATGTGCGTAGTTTTGTGGGAGCATGCCAATACCTTCGGAAGTTCATCCGACACTTCTCGATTATGGCTTCTCCATTGCATGCATTAACTAGGATCGATCAGAAGTTCGAGTGGACAGGGAAACATGAGGACACGTTTCTCTTGCTGAAAAGGAAAATCAGTGAGGTGCCTGTGTTAGCTTTGCCGAATCTCCAGAAACCGTTCGAGCTAGAAACCGATGCCTCAAGTTATGCGATGGGCGCAGTGCTCATGCAAGAAGGTCGACCAGTGGCATATCACTCCGAATTATTCCAGGGAGCTCAGAAGAACTACCCGACTTATGATAAGGAGTTATGCGCATTGCATCAGGCCGTGAAACATTGGCGGTGTTATCTCTTGGGTAAAGAGACTATTGTCCACACCGACCATCAACCGTTGTAATATTTGCAAACTCAATCCAAGCTACAGCAAGCTCGGCACATGAAGTGGATGTCGTATATGCAGCAGTTTAATCTGATCATTAAGTACAAGAAGGGTGTACACAACAAATTGGCGGACATGTTGTCGCGACCACCAGTTACGACCCTCTGTTTATCAGCGTTCATGCAGATCGAGCCCTCATGTCATGATGACTATGCTACTATGTACAGTGAAGACCCTGATTTTCAAATAGCATTGACTAAGTTCGAAACAGGGAAACCTACGGAGTTCGTTTATCGCGAAGGACTCTTGTACAAGGGCAAATTACTTTGCATACCTCGTGGAGCACCTCGAATTTAATGGATGCGAGAAGCGCACACATCGAAGGTAGCTGGTCACTTTGGGGTTACAAAGACGTTGCAAAATCTTCACCGACATGTGTTCTGGCCGCGTATGCAGCAAGATGTGGCTAGTTTTGTTCGAGGCTGTGGTCTCTGCAGCATCTCAAAACCGGCAAACCGAAAATTAGGTTTGTACAATCCTTTGCCAGTTCCATCGCGACCATGGGAGAGCATATCCATGGATTTCTTGGGAGGATTACCTAAGACCCGACATGGCAACGACTATCTATTCGTGGTCGTTGATCGGTTCTCCAAAATGATTGTTTTTATACCTTGTCGAAAGACTATCATGGGAGAAGAAGCAGCTTGGGTTTTCTTTCAAAATGTTTGGACACACTTCGGACTGCCGACTTCTATTATGTCTGATCGTGATACCGGTTCCTTAGTCACTTTTGGCGATCATTTTGGACGATAATGGACACCAAGCTGAAGAGGAGTACTGCTTTTCATCCGCAAACTGATGGTCAAACCGAGGTGGTAAATCGCATAGTCGTTCATCTCTTGAGAGGATATAACTCGAAACACCCGAAGACCTGGGATGAAAGCATACCGTACCTGCAGTTTGCTTTTAATCAAGCAGTGGATGGTTCAACTGGAAAGTCACCATTTGAGGTCTGTTTAAGATTTCTACCACAGAGTCCATTCGAAATGGAGTTTGTGATTCCTACCTCAGCATAGAATAGCAAGGAAACATCTGATCAGGATCGAGCACAAAAGTTCCTGGAAGGTATTCAATGACTCCATCGTGAGGTTGAACAGAACTTGCTGAAAGCTCAACTCAAGTACAAGGCGCGACATGATCGGCACTGAGTTGATGCGCAATTTCAAGAAGGTGATATGGTATGGTTACATCTGAGTAAGGAGAGACTTAAAGGTGAAGGTAAGAAACTCAAACCCATTCGTTATGGTCCTTTTCAGATTTTACGAAAAGTGGGTAATAATGCTTGTCAGCTCGAGTTACCTCCATACATGGATATTTACTCGGTTGTCAATGTTAAGTATCTCAAACTCTTCGAGCTTTCAATGCTGGATGATGAGCTAGATATTATAGTACCATCTGTTGAAGACTTGGTCTATCAACGAGACGAACCTCTACGTGACGATGTGATTCTGGAGAAGAAGGTGATTACCACCAGTAGTGGCACCAAGGAGACTTTTCGAATCGGTCGGAAAGATCAACGAGTACGTGCGGCAAAGTGGTACACCAAAGAACATGGACAAGTCCAATTTCCACATCTCCAGTTTAATCGAGAGGTCGCAACAGGGGTTGACTCCTTCTCAACAAGGGAGTCATGATTCGGGAGGATCTTCAAGTCCTGATCGCATACGGATTTGCGACCAAGTCCTGATCGCATACGGCTTCGCGACCTTAACCGTGTTCGGAAAGGTTTCACGACCATGGATTGGTTCGCGACCATGAAAAGGAATTTGTTCTCTGTTTGGAATTGTAATCCGATCCGAATATATAACTAAGCTTATCTGTTTAGGATTAGTTAGTTAGTTATATGAGTCTAATACGTTTAGGTTATTAAGTCTGATACGTACTCATACGATTGTATTATAAATACCTTGTAATAGGTCTAGTTTAGATCAAAAGATAGTCATAAAACTTATTGAGTTTTAGACACTTATAGTTCCTTCGACGTAGGCAAGTGTGTCTAACGTTCGACGTGTAAAGCCCTCTTTGAAATAAAGAGTTGTGCAATTACTTTGAGCTGTGTTTTCAATCAACCTTTGGGTTTCGGTATTTTCAAGTAAGATCCTGTTATTCCACATATTAGAATCTGGGCGAGCCTAGTGCGAAAACCAAGACTAGGTCTCAAACGGATCAATCCATTGACTAAAACTTAGACGCCTCCTACCGTTTCCGGCACCAATGACGCCGCCATCTTCCGGTTCACCTGGCTCGTGTCTATCCTTCAACGCACTCTCGTCCAATGACTTCCATATAGCTGTGAACTCCGACTCTTGGTTCTGCTTGGCAAGCCGTTTGAACACCTACATCAGACACCTACTCTTGAAATGAGTGTGAAAATTCATGCCAAGATGCCGAGAGCACTAATGACTCCACAGGTCACTCCAGGTTAGTGATGGATCCACTCCAGATTGCATGTAGTACTCGATCGTACTCAGCATTCCTCTGTTTCGATCGTGAATTAAGCACACACGCTCCCGATCTTTGATGATCTTATTCTTCAGTTTGCCTAAGAACCATAGCTAACTGCTGTAGTTCTCCCCCTCTACCACTGCATATGCTATTGAAAGAAGCTGGTCGTTGGCATCAGTTGCCACGACAGTTAGTAGAGTACCCTGATATTTTTAGGTCAAGAAGGTGTCGTCAATGCCAAGCACAGGTCTTATGTACCTAAACGATGCAACACACTATTGGAATGCCTAAAAAAATCTCTGCAATACCATGCATCTAGGAATCACAACACCCTCTGAGCCGATTGCCAGTATATCAACAATTTTGGTGCTTGTGCCTGGATTTGCTTTGCATATGTGCCGAAGAAGTCTCGGTATGAAGTTATATGCCTCAACATATGTCTCAAAAAGCTCCTTCAGCGCCCTCTGTTTAGCCCTCCATGACTTCCTGTAGTTGATCTTGTACCCATACTTCTCTGCGACATATGCAATAATCACTTTCGGTGCCATTGCCATATTTTCCTTTACTATTGATAGTATCAGACTGAGCACAAAGCCAAAGGTGATATTTCTATACTGTTGCAACATGCCCTCTGCAAGACATTTGTAGTCTGCGACTCTAGAAGTCAAAGCACACTAGGTTCAATTCCGAAAGAGATTTTGGGTTCAAAACTGGAGCTAGTTAAAGTGTTTTGCAACAATCTAACTCCTATAATATCTTATGATTTTACCATATTGTCTTAAGATATTGTGTGAGAACATATTTTGCGTGAGCAAAATGTTGTAATTTGAGCAAACTTTTTAAGAAGTATACGACTTAGGCAGTCTCCAACAGTGGAGGCTCTTGTTTGGCTCTTAAACGGAATATTCCCTGCCACGTTAGCGAGCACCATCCTAAAGCACCAAGCAAGCACCAAGCCTCCAACAGCTTGGCTCTTAGCGTGGGCCCCACACTCCTAACCACCAAACAAACACCAAGCAAGAGCCAAGCACTCCAATGGCTTGGCTCTTACTTGGCTCTATACGATTTGACAATTATATATTCAATGAATTTGTATTAATTCATGAATTTCAATATTAGCACTATATTAACATATTACTTACGAAATTAAATTCGGCATTTGCAACAAAAAAAATAAATTCTACATTTTGGATTTAAAAATTGCACTTGACAAGAAAATAATAGATATTAAAATTCAAATAGTGGTACATAACATAATTGCG
Organism: Pharus latifolius; assembly: GCA_019359835.1. Taxonomy (NCBI): domain Eukaryota; kingdom Viridiplantae; phylum Streptophyta; class Magnoliopsida; order Poales; family Poaceae; genus Pharus; species Pharus latifolius. Next base: position 84,446,241 of record CM033321.1, on the reverse strand, counting down.
AAATACACTAAAATTAAATTTGCAAACAAATGCCTACTACGAAATTCGGTAAGATACTACTCGTTGGCGTTTCCTCCAAAACGTTGTCAAATGTGCTCGATCAAGTCTCTTTTGAGTTGCATGTGCGTAGGTTGAGCACGGATGGCACCATTTCTTCGAAGTACATCTTCGAATAAAGGCATACCCCCAGTGTGGATCACAGGCGGTACTACCGTGGATGTGCCCGGATTATTGTTGTAGTCATAGTTCTCGGCATTGCCGTCGCGTTCGTCCTCTATGATCATGTTGTGTAAGATGACGCAAGTCCGCATGATCTTCGCGAGGGTTGACTGTCTCCAAAATCTTGCCGCACCGTGCATAATGGCGAACCGAGATTGCAGGACTCCAAAAGCCCGCTCAACATCCTTTCTTTCTCCTTCTTGATGTTGTGCGAACAACCGGGTTTTCGCCGTCTGCGGGAGTGGTATCGTCTTTACAAAGACAGCCCACTCTGGGTATATATTGTCGGCGAGATAATACCCCATGTTGTACTGCCGACCATTGACAATGTACTCAACACGAGGGGTTTGCCCTTTCATTACATCAGTGAACAATGGTGATTGATGTTGAATCTTGAGCCCTGATTAGGGTTTCAGTGATTAATGACATCCGAAATATATGCAACTAATCTATGTATTTGAGACTCAGGTTAAAAAGAGGTAGACGCATCACAAAAGTGCAAATCAAGATTATCGAGACCTCATGAAGCAAGAATGACGAAAAATTCTGATAAAAGTACAAGTATCTAAACCTAGCATTTTGATTTTTGAAAATTTCTAGTTTAGATGGTCGTACTATTAAGAGGGGTTTTAGCACAAGTCATTTGATCAATCTTGAAGTCTTTGGAAACATATTTGCATATGCATCTAGTTCATAATTGAGATTGAGTAAAAATCTGAAATCCTGTTTTCGTTTTGAACTGGCCGGACATTGTCTGTGATGGCCGGACAATGTTCGGCCAATACAAACTTCCTCTGAAAATCGCAAAAACGAAACCAGAGACAAATAGACTTGTCCGGAGCAACTGTCCGATATAGGCCGGACATTGTCCGAAATGGCCGGACAATGTCCGGCCAGTACATTTCCTATGGCAAGTTTCGTTGCAAACACCAGAGACAAATGAATCCGTCCGGGGGCTTTTGTCCGGGATGTGCCGGACATTGTCTGATGTGGCCGGACAATGTCCGGCCTATATATTTTCAGTGAGATGTTAAGGTGAGTGTCAACAGAGACATATCCATTTGTCCGGGCTTTTTGTCCGGGCTTTTTGTCAGGACAAATCCCTATCGTCCGGCCTGTATATGTTTTTGTGAGCTGTTAAACGTGAGTATTAACAGAGACATATCCATTTGTCCAGACAAATCCCTTTCGTCCGGCCTTCACAAAATGTTTTAAACGGCTACTGACAATCGAAAAACACATGAGTAACGGTCATTTTTTTGTACTGACCGGACATTGTCCGATATGGCCGGACAATGTCTGGCCAGTACAACTTTCGCCCAGTTTTCTGGAAAACGACCGTTTTTCTGAAACTATATATACCTCTACTGTTTGAGGAGCTATATACACACGATTTTCATCTCCAAAACTCAGTGCAACAGCTTGCAAAGCCTCTCATACACATCTTCTTGCATTTGAAGCAAATCCTTTAGCAAAGTGTTGAGAGCTAGTTGAAAGAGTTTGAAATTGAGCCATTTGCATTTGCATACTTGTTCTTCAAGCTTTGAGGTTGATCAAGCAAAGTGCTAGGCTTATTACTCTTGGTGATTGCCATCACCTAGACGACCCGGGAGGTCCGGCGATCTCTCCATCGACGGTGTGTGTCAGAGAGGCCCGGCGGTTGGGTGTAAAGGCTCGGAGCTCGCCTATCCGGAGAGGAGAAGGGCTACCTCTAGTGGAATCGAAGCAAAAGCTCTAGTGAAGGGTGCTTCAACGAAGATTAGTGGAAATCTGCAAATTTCCGAGACCTCAAGAAAAATTTGATCTCTTTCGGTTACTTCTATTACTTGCTTCATACTTCTAGAAATTGAATTATTGTTCTTCTCTTTAGTATTGCAAAACTTACTTTGTGCCATCATCTATATCATCTGTGTATTGATATTGCAATTTAGGTTGTAAACTACTCAATCAAAATTAAAATTAGAAAAACCGCCTATTCACCCCCCTCTAGTCGACATCCTTCGATCAACAATTGATTCAGTACATTGATGTCACTGTTGGAGCCTACCACACCAAAAAAAGCATGCCATATCCAGAGATCGTAAGAAGCCACCGCTTCAAATATGATCGTCGGGACTCCATAATCTCCACGCATAAACTGTCCCTTCCATGCTACTGGGCAATTTCTCAATTCCCAGCATACCCGGAAAGCCACGAGCCTCTACTTGTTGCAGCAAGTGGTGGATATCCTCGACGGTTTGGCTGCGAAGATATTGCTAGCCAAACTTGTCGTTGACGCCTTGCACGAAGTGCTCCAAACATTCAATCGCCGTGGACTCCCCTATCCGCACGTACTTGTCGACAGCATCAGCGGGGCCACCATATGTTAGCATACGCATCGCTGCGGTGCACTTCTGTAAAGGGGAGAGTCCACGGCGATTAGTGGCATCCCTTCTTTCAGTGAAATAAGGGGACCACTCACCAAGGGCTTCGACAATACGAACAAAGAGGGTTCTCCTCATCGGAAATCGCCGACGGAATATACCGTCGAGGTAGACCAGAGAGTCGGAGAAGTAGTCCGCGACGAGTCGTAGATGACCATCTTCGCGGTCTCTCTCAACATATCTTCTACTACTGCGTCGGCGACGTCCACGGGAGGAAGCAGCATCAAATCAGACGTACAGACCGGCGATAATATGATCTTCCTCCTCTTCCTCCTTCACAAAGTCCACCAAGAAATCTTCTATTTTGCTGATGGCATCCTCCTCAGGGCTGTTTGTGCTCGAACTAGAGTTAGACGACATTTTGTGAGTGGCAACGAAGGTGAGTTTGCGAAGTGCTATGCTGTTTTGCAAGAGAAGTTAGATTGTGAGGAGAACGTTCTCAGGGGGTTGAATATATACACAAAGAGTCCAACGGCTATATTCGAATGGGTTAGTTCCAATGGTTAGTTTCAAACGGCTATATTCCAACAGTCATATTCTAACAATAATGCTAAATTTAATTCATGCATTAATTAATAAAGCATCGTACATAGATTAACAAAGAAACATATATGGTTGGCTATCCAAAGTAAATTCAAAATATCATAACTAATCTTCATCCTACAGGGCTTTAAGTTTATCTCTTATCATCTTCATGCCCGCCGTATACTCCTCTTTCTGAGTGTCGTCCATGGTGGATTTGTCGATGCCCATCATTCTCGAGTATGCATTGTACAAGACAGACTTCTCCTTTGACTTCCCCAGGCTGCGCAATGACTCAGACACACGAACTGTGTCCTTCCTCTTTTCGACACGGTCATGGTGATTGTTGATGAAGGCATCAAGATCCTCTCGCATTGCCGCCGTAGAATCCTGTGCTGCATCAATTTGGCTCTTACCTTTGCGCTTCGCCTTAGCAGCGTCTCGTCCTTCTGGCCGTGTCTCTGCTGGTTATACATCATCGTTGTTGGACGATGACGTGTACGTGCTCAACTCAAACAACCTGCTTCTTTTGTTGGTGGCATTAACGTAGGCTGTGGACCACTTAGGTTGCCCACGAACTGCCGTCCACCAATGATCCAAGACGAACGGATGGCCCATCTCTGTCTTGTACATCTCACGGGCCTGCGCCATGAGTTGGTCGTCGGAACGACCGCTGGTGTAGACATCTTTCAGTCGAAGCCAAACACCATTAAATTGGACCACTTTTTTATTGCTCCGTTGCCAGTGGTCCTTGCAGTGTTTGGTCTCTCTTCTACCAGACTTTGCCCTTCTTTTTTACTCATTTATGTACTACGGTTCCTTTTTGCCGTGGGAGTTAGGCGCACGGGATGCTGGGGTTCTATGTACTTCCGGAAAATTAGACCAGCCCGACTCGAGTCTCTAGTACACTAGGTTTTCTTTCTTAAGCTTAAGGGGAAGTTTTCTATCGTTAGAAGCTTCCTCTCTCTGGCTTCTTGTACACACCGAATGTAGTCTCTTTTGTTACTGACGAGAATTCAGAACCCCGACTCCGGGCCTTACTATCCTCGAGTGAAGAGCTAGCAAACATGCAGTGTCCGGTGCAAAAGAGCTAGAGTAATATATAGTTCTGAATCTGAAGCCGTAAGTAACCTCTATCGGTCAAAAGAATCTCTCGATGGTCAGTAGTTTTCTGTCTCTTGCTCTAGTAAGTCAGTGAGTGGCTTTCTTTCTAACTGAAGAGTAGGTAAAGCTGAGTGAATATATATCCTTAGGGCTGCTCTCACTAGATAGCTAGGTCTTGCTTTCCTGAACTAGCTTTCTTCTTTGCCCGCTTTTGACTGACGGCCTTACCTTTCCATCATAGTGCTCTAAAATTAGCTTACGACGCGAGGTAGAGCGATTGAGATTTCCCCAAGCGAGCTTACTGGCATTCCCACAATCTATCATAACCATAACATAACCCCTCCGACTCTGGAACTTCTTCCAACCAAACTGTATTAGCTACTATGCTTCTTGGCTAATTGGGCTAACTCTTGAGAAACTTTTGTCCCCTCCTTGAATTGGGGGATGAGCAATGGCTTCATAAAAGGATTCCAAATGGGCTGACCTTAGGCCTCATACTAGATGACCCGGAACTGGATGTACTCATACTAGATATTTTTTGATTACCTACCGTGACCTCCTACTAGGTATTTACTCACTTCCATCAATCATCCAACTAGAAACTACTCAATCAATGCGAATAGCAGGAATGGTACTTTCAACATAAACATAAAGGACAATCCTAATAGGATAAATGGCAATGAAGGTTGCCTATCCAGGGAGTGAAGTCCGCCTATTCTAAAGAGCGAGTGGAAGACTTGTAAAAGCCCCTTTACAAGAGTAGACCATTGGTTGGAGTGGCTTATTCGAGTCTTCTTCCAAATCATACGATAGCAGTCCTGCAAAGAAAGCCTATTGGAGTAGTCCACCCAGAAGGGAGATCAGGAGTCTTGGTAGGACTGATTGATAGCCCCTCTTCTCGACCAGGCTGAACGACCAACGCTTAACTTATTGAAAAAATAAAAAGCCAGGGTCAAGGGTTAGAGGAAAAGCTTATAACTTTCGCAGGTAGGGTGGAACTGGTAAAATGTTCTGTTCAGAGCAGCTCTCTCTATTAAAATGAAAGCCAGAATCCGAAATAACCTTTTCTGAAAGAGAGGGAAGCGAGAAGACCTTGAACCACACAAGATCTCCCTCTTTTGAGGAGCGAATGGCCCAATCACTGATAGTTTTTTTACAGCCTCACTTTGATGCGACTGCCTCGGAACTGGAACAATATAAAGAAGAATGACTCGGTGCTTGAAACATCGATACGCTTTTTAGACTTATGAGACAGACTTCTGGTCCGCCTCCCGACTGAAGAAGGAGGTTCAACCGGATGAATCACGCAACAGGCCAGAGTACAGTACCTTTGACAAGAAGAAGGAGAAAAGTCGGGTATTCTGCATGCTTGGCTTACCAAAAAAGGAGAGTTGCTTCGTCTTTTTAGGTCTCTGAAAAGCCAGTTGACATGCGATCCAATCAAGGAGGCAGTACTTCTGCCTGAGTTCCTCTATATCCTACTCGTCAGGATTCCCGTGCTCTTGCAGGTTGTTCACCATGCGTTCCATAGCACTTTTACTTTATATCTTTTACCATCTTGGAATCATGTAGATGTAGATTGCTTTCATCGCGGGGTCATTCCTGAAGGTGGCTTGTACCAGCTCTTCGTTATCATAAATAGCAAGCCACTCCTTGTTTATTACTCAGCTTTTTCATTCTCTCATTCTTAGTTAACCATTTAATTCTCTTTCTTCTGTGGTACTTTGAGTTGTGAACAATAGTTAATTTTTCTTATTAAGTGATTCCCCGGTTTTTGATCTTCTTTTAGCACATACATGCATACAGTAGGCCATGAATTCCTATTTGTGACATCTCCATCAAACTCAGGGAACTTTAAATTTCCTCTTCTTTCCTTGATGTAGGTATACTTGCTTACCAAAGCCAATACTCCTGCATGGAAATTCAATCCCTCACTCTTATGGTTTTCCTTAACAATATCAACCGCTGGAGTTCTATCAAAACACTGAAGCAGCCTATAATATAAAGTACCTCTGTCCTTCCTTTCCTTTAGCCGAAGGATTGCTCTGACTCGGGTCAATCAAGTTTTTACTCCACCATTGGAACAAGTTCTTTCTATCTTTTGTTCCGAGTTGATTGAGCAGAGTTGGTCAGAGCTTCGGGCAAGCAGCTTAGCCAAGGCAGCAGCGTAGTAGTTCTTCCACGGCATGCTCTTATAAAGACTTCCTCCGTCTGGCCCGAATCCAATACTAGTATAGTGGGGTACCATATGGTATGTGTATTGCAATAATGAATGCACGAATAAATATTATTCTTTTTTTTTCCTCCTCTCCGGTCTGCAAGTACCTCTGGTCCTAAGCACCCCCGAACAACAACCATCTATAACGGATATCGACAACCGATATGGATTCTCTATCGATTGACGGAGCTCTCTCTCGAATTATCGTAGTTGATGTCCGAAATCACTAATGTACTGATCCCTTAACTTCTTCTCTTCTCTTGGAACCTCTATCTTATAGAGGGAAAGTACGTTACATTTGCTCGTCACATTGCTCTTGTCCCCCTAAAAAAAGTAAATCTCATACCCATGGGTATAGCCGGTAATTCCGAGTGGACAAGCTAAGGGATTGGTTTAGTTAGTACTCTGTACGAGAAGGCAGGCATTGAAGGTCTTCAAACTCAAAACTAGACGGCGCAGACTCAAGGAAGCTTCCAACACTGGCCCTTTTTCGGCTTAAAGCAGAGCAGCAGACAGGGGAGAAAGAGGATAGGATGAAGCCCAAACAAAGCAAGAACGAAAGTCTGTCATATACGATACGGGAATGGATTTGTCCCAACCTGTCTTTGATTCCAGGATCGATAGCAGCTCGGCCTCCGGCATTGATGAGCTAGAGGAGCAAGCAGAACGGGAAAACAGGGAAAGAGGAAATGCTATTGGCGAGGAAAGAAATTCATCTCACATCAAAGAAGTCAACTAACTAGTCCTCTAACAGAATCTCGATTGGAAGAAAGAAGTCTTTTCTTGTGAAATTCCTACCAGGCTCGGTGGCATTGGAATACGAACTCCCATCCTATTTCTATTGGATTAGGCGAACGGGTTGAAAGCCAACCGAAATGAAGACCTTCCTATTAGGAGAATATCGATCGGTGTGATTTGGCGTAGGGCTACCATTTCTAAATGCCATAGCATACCAATAGCATCAAATTGAAATGTTCGATAACATTGGAATACCAGCTTGGTTCTGGCCTTTCTGATGAACCCCACCTCTTTGAATGATCCTGACTTGTGAGATCAGAATTACCTTTTTAGATTGTTAGGATTTATTCCTTCGTGAACATTTGATCTTCTATTTCTATTTGATTTGTCGTATCTGGTCATTGCCTTCCTGCTGAAGGATTGCTACCAGTGGGTAACATTGAAATACTAGAGACATTGGTTACTACAACTCCCTACCAAAAAGAGGCATACGATACTGAACGGATGAACGGTCTACGGGTACTACTTAAACAGATTCAATGGGAAAGTCAACTCACAATAGGAAAGAAGAACTTAAAGATCTAGTCCAGGAAGACTAACAAACAATGTAAATAAATCTGGAAAGACTGAAATATCTAGGGATTGACTTTCAATCCAATTAGGTCAACTTCCTGCATAAAGAGAGACGTTCCTTAAGGAAGGGTACGACACTAGTTCGAAATAAATACCAGCTATGGGAAAAACCTCAAGCTTTAGTGGCGAAAGAAAAAGAGTATCTATCAAACTAGAGATGTAGCTTTTCCGTTGAACTACTAGTTTTTCGGTCCAGCTGTAGACTTCACTCTAGAGAACAGAAAACCCTTGAAGAGGAGTTCCGGGCTCTGCTCCTGCAGTGAAAGCGGTTATTCAATAGTTTCCCGAGAAAAGATAAATGTGAAGCCTGTAGTGCTCTATAGGTTCCTTTCCTGTGGTTCTAGAGGTTATAGAGTTCTTCCCTTACGGTTTATGTGGAACCATCAATTGTAGTCAATCTCTATAGGTTTGATGTGGCAAAGGATGTATTTGACTATTTAACCAATATGTTTCCACAATCTAATGCCGCCAATCAATCTCAGTTGGGACTTGTAGAATGAATGCCATGGAAAACACAACTGAAGAGGTTCTTTTTCTTTGCTTTCGTTGACAGACTGAGTTCTTTCCTGACCGCTGAGTCAAGGGATGTGCATTCTTTCTCCAAAACATAGGTAGACTGGAAATCCTCATTAAGTGTAATATAAACCCCGGGTATTCTAACCAAGGAAGTGATAGATTGCTGAGGATCATCTAAATTAACTTTCATCGCTGAGAGCATCATAGCGCTCCATCAATGCACTGTTTTGGTGCCTGCGGCTTCCACCACTACAACAGGTGGAAAGGAATGGGATTCCATGAAAGAAGACCGCTTTCCCTTGCTGCTAGCTTTCTGGCAAAAGACATATCTCTGAGTTTCCAGAGACTGATGAGGCATAGGATGGAATGGATCCGCTTCAACCGTCATCCTTGCCCACTGTTCATTCTGTCTTTATCTCATTCGTTGGGGAGTTTCGAGCTCCTTATGAGATGTTTGAGATGTGATCGCATGGATCTTCTTGCTTTGGATCAATTCCTTTGATAGTGAGTGGTTCACCACGGGAAGCACGAGCGAGACGACCGGCGGGAAATGGTTTAGATCGTTTATAATTTGCTTTTCCTTGAGCTCCGACCAGAGGGAGAAGAGCGAGTGATCCCTCGATAGGGAGCACGAGCGATGCAACCGACGGGAGGACAAGACAAGCCCTTCCGAAAAGCTCATTTGCCTTTCATCTGAGCGAAGTGATTCCTCAAGGTCAGGTTAAACAAGTGAATCATCTGTAGCAAGCACGAGAGCAAGCGATCGAAAAGGAGGAGAAAGAACCACGATAACCGGATGTCGAAGCCTGCTTTCCTGGTTGAGATTCACATTTTGAATAAAAGGTCACTAGAACTCGGGCTGCTGAAACATGACCGTCTTCTTTCCTCTGAAATGCATCTATCTCCTCCGATAAATGGAAAATATGTTGCCTGAAATGTCGCTTATCCAATGACTACTTATCCTCTTTTCTACTCATCTCGCTTTCCTTCGGGATGCCAACAAGCCCTTCAAAGCCTAAGCACAGTATTTTTGATAAGCAGCTTCCTCCTAGAATAGTGGAGGTGATTGAACATAAACTAGGTAGGCGTAATAAGTGGGATGCTTCGTTCGCTACTGGTCGTCCTTCATTCTTGCTTTTTTTATAGAGCATAGATCACTACTCCATTCAACTATCTACTCTCAGTCACAAACCCTACACCTAGCTGCTTTTTTGAGAAAACAACATAAAAATGGCATGATCTACATTTTCCTTCGTAGACCAGGCGGAACACAAAAAGTACAGTTTTTCCGATATTATTCCATTTTGAGACTACTCACTTAGGGAAAATACGGTTCACAGAAAATGCCACTATATATACGAACATAACTTTTTTTCATTCTCCGGATTGAAATCCGAAACGATCCTTTGTTTTTCATTTCCAATTATCCGTGGGTCGCTGTCATCTTTCCACATGCATGCAGGCTTCGATTTCCACCTCAACCTCTACATATTTAGGGATCTGCTGCCACATCTCTTTCAAAAAGCATTGACTATCCATTCTTTTGGCATACTTTCCTTTTTCTTCTACAGGCTTGGGCTCTCTACAAGCAATTAGCCCGGCGAAGCCTCGGACAGAGGTAATCCCCACTGCCTGATAGCTGGCTTGGCCCAAATGAATGATTTAAGAACACAGACAGAGAGATATTGACTTTTTTCACATCTGTAACTACATTCGCACATTTATTTTTTTATCTTTATGCGATCGGAATACGAATGAGATCAGAAAGATAGGCGGACGACTTGACCATAAGGTTGGATGTTTCCGTGAGCAGTAAGCAGCGGATCTCCCCTTTTTTTGGGGAAAGCTGGTGGCCCTTTTGGCGTGTTAATTCTTTCGACGGGGCGGCCTTCTTCGTTCGGTGGATCCGGTCGAGGTGGTTTTCGTTTACCAGCGCGTAGGTGGTCTAAGTTCCTATGACCGAGTCTTTCTGGCCCCTGTGAACATATTTTCTTAATGTATTAAAGAGGGCCTCTCTAACCGGTGAAAAGTGGTAGGTGTCCACTAACGGCTATTCCTGGCTCGGCTCCGATAACGCAATTCCGGGAGGAGTCGGTAGTTGGGCACTGGATCCCTTCGGACCTGGAGAACATGTGACACTGGGTCGGGGTTTGGTGAACCAACAGGTCACTCCTTTAGTTGAAGTATCGGGCTCCTTTTTCGTTGCCTAGGTTACACCTTCGGAATACCCCAGATGAGGATTTCGCTCTATTCCCCCCAATCTGCACTTTACGCCACGCCGACTCTCCGTCGTGGAATTAGACCAAGGGTCGAAGACCCATACCATAGGACCCCGTCTCCCGTATCTTATCTTTCGCACGTAGGAGATCGAGACACAGCCTTAGGGCTATGGGGAAAGTAGATCAATTGCCCTAGAATTACAACTACATAGAGGGTCTCTACAAGTCTATAAAGAAGTTTCAAAAAATTGATCGGTAGTAGTCCGGTCGCACCAGAACAATAATATTCCAGAGGGAAATGCACCTAAGATCAAATATTTTGAGCTGGCTTCCGTGGAAAATTCAGACTTTCTTTGTGATGCTGCGATCACATAAAAACATAAACTTTGAAGCTCAATAGCTAAATACATGGCAATTAAATCATGAGCCGGGATCATTAAGAGCATACTGCGAGTAGGAAGTGGAATTAATACAATGAATTCAGAAGCATCAAACCTCTCTTTTTCAAAAGAATCGAAACACATCGAAATGGTACCAGCCGTACTTAATAATAGAAGGATTTGGCAGAAATATGTAAAATTGTCCCTCCTAAAAAAATTATTCCAGAATAAATGGGCAATAGTTAGGAGAGGTGCGCCAGCGGCGAGCAGAAGCAAGGTTATTAGATACTGAAGGAAAGCCCGGCCAGAACCACACGTGCAAGTTTCCCTGCATGTGGCTCGTCCGTGATAACTTCTTCGGATTTGCGTGAACTAGCGGACCGATCACTAAGTGGTTAGTACCTCCAGCATGAGCGAACCTTTTCTGAACTGGTTAGGAATGGGTGCCACTATCCCAACCCGGATCCAGCCAGGTTCTATTGATCATGTCCCCTCCCAACAGTTGTACCTTGTCTTGGGGCATCTTTGGCTTTAGTATCAAAAAAGAAAAGTCTTTCTCTTCCCGTCCCAGGTCATAGTAAGGCGAAGGTGCGTCCACAGAAGAGGAAATCGCAATGCATCTTGCTCAGCAGGCGTAGCTTGGAGTGGAAGTGTTGCGGGAGTAAGGTAAGGAAAGTGGCCTAAGAGAGGAAGCCAAACAAACCAACCAGGGCCTTTTGAGCGCTGCTAAGCTAATATGCGCCAGAGAAAGAAAAGGAGATAACTATTCGGTCCGGAGCATTGATTCCCCATAACGAATAGGCTAACTCTATCTCTCAATTGCCTATCCTGTGCTCAAGAAGGTCCCCCAGTTCCTCGGCTGCACCTTGAAGTGCATTTAGTTGTCTAAGTTTAGACTCGGGATATTCCCCACTCCATGGCATCTTTCGCTCATCCATTCAGCCCGCCTGTCCAGACGCGGCGCCCTTTCGCATTATCATCTACCGCCCTTTCTTTCCTCCCGTCCCTTCACGCATGAAGATCGTCGTATGTATGTTCGACTTCGGTTGCCAGTGCAATAGAATTGGTGGGAGTATATTATGGCAGGATCAGTCACCTGGGCAAACCAACCCTCCTCCAAGAAGAATTGTGCTATGCCCCCCCCCCCCGATATCCCTATAGAGCGAAAGAGCTGCCTGGTGATCCCTACGTTGCAGCACGTCCGGTCGTTAACTCCTCGCTAGCTGCTGCCGTTTCTAGGACCGACCGACGCCTCACCTGCATGCACAGGTACCTATGTAGTGTAGTGTCGGTCGCACATTCATAATAGCGTTCAGACTCATGTGCCTTCCAGAACCAGGGGAGTTCCCTTGCTCCTACTGCGTACGATTAGCCAGCCTTGCGGTGGCAAAAGGATTAGGACGTCCCCTCATGCTAAGGTTCCCTGCGGTCCGGCCGCATTAGGTTAGGGAGCTGGGCGATAATAGCTCCTCCGCATCCCAAGCACGCTGCCCTCCTAGGCGCGCAACACTAAGTAATCCAAGCCAACCCACATTACTAACTAACGGTGGATAACCATCTTTCTTAGAGGTACTAAATACAACTCCATGAATGAGCAAAATGAAGGTTGCGTTAATGATAAAGATCTCTGGGTAAACCGCAAAAAAAAGATTGAACATGTGGGAGAGAGGAGAGATAACGAATTCCGCTTTCATTTCCTAAAAAAAAATATATAATCTATAAATATCAATTATGGAAAGTACTTACTTATCTCCTCTACGAGCATCAGCCAGAATTGATTGTCTTTGTAGGGAGCGTTTACTACCTCCAGCATTTGATTTTTCTGATGTTTTCTCTCATCTAGTGGTATCTGATCTATATAGAGATCAAGAATAGTGCAGACACAAGCATTTTGCTCCGCCGGGGTTCCTGGCAATCCAATTTTTATTTCGGCGGCCCTTTGTACTGTTTTTGAAGCAAGATTTTTGGCTTCTAATGAGCATTCAGTCAAGAGACGATCATTTGCCCTAAGGAGGTGCTCGTACTTGTGGCCAGTCCAATAGTCATTTTCTGAATGACCAGCAGCCTTCGCAGCGGAACAGGAAGGGCCTCTAGTCCCGGATCCGGAAGCACCATCCGATTCCGATCCGGAATTAACCTTCCCTCGTTTAGAGGAAGGGCCAGCTTGCTCGTCCTCATGGACTTTGCGTTTGGAAGAGGCTTCGGCTTCCTCTTCTGGAGGTCGGTTGTGACCGGTGGATGATTCGGGCTCCGGATTTTCCTCCTTATCATCAGATAAGTTGACGTATTTCTCCCAATTAGTCGAGGCCGAGCTTGAGGGCCCCGCCGATTCTCCCATCATAGATAAATATTGAAATGACTCAAGATTGATAATAAGGGATGAAAGACTACTAATAAAAGAACTTAGTTGAATTGGCAAAATAATTGGCATCGATTTTAAGTTCGTTATTAAAAATAAAAATAAAAGCCAACCCAGAAGCTAGTAGAATTAAAATGGAGATCACAAAATAAAGAATGCGCAGCTTTATCATTTTTCTATCTCTTGCTACCATACAAAATATTCTACTTTCATTTTATCCTTCTCTAGAGGCACATGCACTAGGTTACTTACGGAATCTCAAAGAACCAGGAGCACTTCGTTAGATTTGCATGTGTTAAGTATATAGCTGAAGTAGCCTAAGCGCTTCAACCTGCTCTTACAAGACGAATCTCTTTCTATACGCAATTTCTACAAGTCCTTGAAGGTCTGAAATCTCAGTGGAGACGGCAAAGATTAGGTGCCTTTTTTCTTTACTCTTTCTAATGCCTGTTTCATCACGAACAGTTGAGTCTGACCCTTCGCTATTGATTTTATTTCCCTTAGGCCTTAGGATAGTAAGCATACCACCTTTAGACTTGACTATTGAAGTTACGGATAGTACCTTTTTCATCATCACAAGCAAGCACTTCCTCATCGGGCTCTCTTCAGAACTACTTCGGTACTTGTTTTACCGAATGATAGATAGAGCGGTCAACTTTCATTGATATCCAGTAGCTTTGGTACTGTTGCTGTTGTGGGAACAGTTTTGACTCATCGGAATCTCTCTCTGGAAGATAAGCATTGAGGCCACGGTCTAACTGATATGGGTGTGAATTGGTGCTAACATATAGCTTTCCTGATCCTTTCTTTCAAGGCTCAGATCACGCAGGGCAAACAGCATTTAAGAAGGACTCTGGGAATGAGTCCACAGGTCTAGACGAAAGACTTGATTCACCCTCGAGACCAGTGACATGTGTATTGGCATGTTCGAACTAGGATGAAACTGGAACAGGAACAGGCGAACTTAATCTCACATCGGATCGGCTCCCTTCGTTCACCTCTCGGGACAGGGTAAAGATGACGATACAACTGGTCGACGTACAGGTGGGACAACTGCTCATTCAAAACCAAAACCACGGAAACCATGAATCACATGTTGCAAACAACAGCGGCCATTTTAAATACCTCGAACTTTTGTGATCTTTGAATCCCAGGAACTGGTGGTATTTCCCTTTTCTTATTGGGGTTATAGGAATGCACTTTTAAAATGGAATGAGGCAGATGCTTTAATAGCATTTCCAATTCAACAATGTTCTATTTATCACACAGCTCCCAACATTTCCTGGATATTATGGCAGACCAACTCGAAGTGTTGAAAGCATCTATCAGGTAGGGCCAACAATTCTGGGAAAAGCTTATGATCTGGCAGAAGAATGCATAGGGAGTGATTACTTCCAGGATATTGTAACCACTGATTTACCCTCTAGCCTTAAGTACAGCGTCTGCACCGAATCACCGGGAATGATTAAAGCCCCGGCTGGGGTCCGGGTAGCAGAACCAACAGAGGGCCAAGGAATCGAAGAACCGTCGGTTGTCCGAGAGGACATACTCCAACTTATGGTTTAGGGCACATTACCCTTACCGCGGACAAACAGATGTCGAGGCAGCATCTTCCCTTTCTCTCATTTCATCCTACCTGAATCCAAAAATCTCACCTTCAGCAGCTGTTAGTCTCTTTTTCCAGGTCATATTGTAGCTTTAATTCGCCTTTCATTCCCTCCTGCCTCGAGAAAAGAAAGGGAACTGCTTGCTGCCAATGGAGATTCAAGAGACTTTTGCTTCTCTATAATCAGTTGGTCGATCAATGGATGAATACCCCACCGGGGAACCAGACGGAGATTCGAGATTGAAAATCTCTTCATGGGGCACTCGCATAAAAACGTCGGGCTGGCAGCTCTCGACGACGGGGTGGGAATGAGATGCTGGGAGATGGGAGTTATTGGTGGATTGAGAGGGGAGCAGATGCGTGGGCTAGTTCAATCTTTTTGCTCCTGCCTTCCTAGCCTTATGGACAGGAGTCCTCTGGCCTAGTCCTGAAACTCTTCCCGCAGCCTTCCTTGCCCTTATTGCCCGGCATACCTCGGAAGGCATACCCTGGAACCAATTCATTCATCTGCCCTCTTCGCGATAAAGCTTTGCCTTACTTTGCTTGCTGGCTCTAAGCCCACCTCCTTTACTACACTACACCCTCTCACCGCCCCTATTCAGCCCGAAAGGCTTCTAACTTCCCCGAAACCTTACTTATTCAGGGCAAGATTCGGAACTTAGGGTCACTGCCTTTCATCCGCCTTTCTCTCATATGCTTAGAACCTATCCATAGAAATGGAATTAAAAACTTCGGAATAGTTTCGAGGAGAGCCTCAAGTCCAGTTCTTGGAGTAGTGTAAAGTAGCAGACAGAGGGGCGCTCCCGCTTAGGCATTAGGCACGAGAAAGGACATCGTTCTCGGCCGTCCCTTCCTTCCCGGAAAAAGGCTCTCTTGCATCTTTTGCTTCCCCACCCGGCCTCTATTCTAGATTCACCGTCTTCGGATGCATCAGTTTATTATGCTTATGCCTAATCTTAATACTGGCTAGTTACTTCAATTACCTTACCCCACTGCCCCTCCTTTTAAGGAGGTTTCAGAGCACCCAGTCACAGCTCGTCACAAGAAAGGATTGATGGTCGAGTCCCCGTGCATGAAGTCAGTGGATTCGAGTGAACTGACCGTACTACAAATCGACATACTTGAGGAAGCTTCTTACTAAACCAAAGAAAGGGCAGCTCCAGTTGTGTTGTCGATTCCCTTCTCCCGAGAGCTTTCACACTCTGGGATGGGAGTCCCTTCCAAGACTTGACCAAAAGCTTATCTCTTGAATCTCAATTTAACATTTTCCGAAACGCGGCTAGACCGAGGCAGAGCAAGAGTGCAGCTTCAACCGATCCCCGGCGACATCTTTTAGGCCGATGTTGGGCGTATCAGCTATCTCACCTGGAGAGTGAGGAAAGAAAACGATCTCGATAGCGGATAAAGCTCTTCAGGTTTAATAAGTTTCTCTTGGACTGTGCGTTCCGCCAACAGACGAGACGTGAGGAGAAATGGACGACGCAATTCCATCTTTCATAGTTTGATCAGGTAGCTAAAGTCGTGGTGCTGGTCGCGTGGTTTGCCTCCTCTCTCGCGGCCGTGTGTTGGTCAGCGTGGTATCACTAGTACAGAAATGCAGTCTACTAACCCCTATCTTCTATCGGTTATTAGCGAAACAGCACAAAACCGATAGAAAATGTGCCTCGCGGGCAAAAAAGCCCGACGGATGTATTTTCCCTATCGGTTTCTAAGAAACTTACCGATAGAATAAATAGTATGATTTACTCTAGCGGTGATGAACATATTTGCCGTTAGAAGAGATGCATAAGTACTGACGGAAGAATGTTGTGCGCCGATAGGACTGGTCGACTTCAACAACTAGACTTATTCTATCGCTACTGTATGAATATACCGACAGAATATATTAAAAGTTCCTATCGGCAATATGTAGTTCGCCGATAGAATAGTTGACCTTCTACAAATATTTTTATTCTATCGGTAATGGATTCTTTTACCGTTAGAATATATAGAAAATTGCTTAGAACTGTTCGTCTTCTAATAGTTTTATTCTATCGGTAATGCATGTTTATACCGGTAGAATATTGCACAAAATATCTTAGAACTGTTGGCCTTCTACACTAGTAATATTCTATCGGTAGTGTACGTACAGACCGATAGAGTATGTACAAAAATTCCTATCGGTAATATTTGTTGTGCCGATAGAACCATTCGGCTTCTACAGATGTTTTTATTACTAACGGTATTCTGTTTTCTTACCGATAGAAAATATATAATTGTATAAATACACGGGTATGTCTCTTTCATTCTCACAGTTCATCTGGGCTCGTAGTCCTAACCCGTAAGCTCCATGGACGGCCGGCGCACCTCTACAGGGGACCGCTGCACCTCCGCACCTCCATCGACGCCCTCTAGACGTCGGCATCCCAAGGAAGGTACGTAAAATTTCTGCAATATTGTTAGATTATTCTAATCCGATTATGGCAATAATTCTGCTTTTTTTGTATCCTTCATTTTGATGTGTCTTCTTTTCAATATGATTATGATCTGTTCAGGTCCTTGGATGATGCTCGTGAGGGGCAACGTATTTCACGGCTCTTCATCGCAGTACGCTGCCTACGTTGGCTTGTTGGCGAAAGAAAAGGTGAAGATCACCGTCGAGAGCTGGAAGGACGTGAAGGGCGAGATCTTGGTTGGCTCGGTCGAGAAGATGCTTAAGCCCGGCGTGTTTCTCAAATCAGGACCTATAGAAAGCATCTTACATGTTTTTGCATGCACCAGCTTGTGGCCAGATGCTTACCTGCTTGGAGAAGAAGAATTGTTGTTATTTGCACAGCCATTCTACACCATCACTACACAGAACAACATCTTGGAAGGTAGGTTCTTTTTGTTAATGGAGTTGAGTTGAGTTGAGTTGATCGAGTTTGAGTCCGAGGATATCACCATTACGTACAAATGTATGTCGACGGCAGTTCCAGCTCCTCGGGCGTCTTCGAACTGAACTCCTATGGTTAAGTCCAATGTGGTTCAGACATTTGCTGTTTTGGATGAATGGATTTGTGATGTATCAGGTCTAACTTGTAGTCGGTAGTTGCATTGTGGCAACCTGCAAAGGTTCCCTTTTATGTAAAATGCATGTATGGGCCACTGGGTCCTCGTCGTGATCTGTTGTTAATTTCAGACGTGGCTTTTGTAATATACATCGAATGTGTGAATTGTTGTATTTGTATATTGTTGTATATTTGTGTATCATGTATTGCTAATTGGGACATGAACTTGAATGTGCAGGGAGCATTTGTGTATTTAATTGTATTGGTAGGTAGGTGTGTATTTGTACTGCTGTTTCAGACATGCACTTCAATTTGTGAACTGGCATGTGTATGTTTGTACCTGAATTTGTGAACTGGCATGTGTAATTTCTTTGGCAAGATGAAGTCCCAACTACCTACGAAAAGTATTTTTGTGTCTCCTAGTTAATCCACAAATTAGCATTTCTTGAAATATATTGCTTTATCTTCTAGTTAAGATCCGTTTGATGTAAGATCTGTTTGATGTTACATTGATATGATTCCTTGAATGTGAGAAATGGCATGTGCATGTTTGTCCCAGTTTGGTACCAGTACCTCCTCTAACGGTAAGTACACATATTTACCGATAGGAAAACACATATATTCTAACGGTAAATACACATATTTACCGATAGGAAACACATATATTTGTTTAGTCATGCATATTCTAACGGTAAATGTACATATTTACCGATAGGAAATACATATATTTGCTCAGTCATGCATATTCTAACGGTAAATACACATATTTACCGATAGGAAGCACATATATTTGTTTAGTCATGCATATTCTAACGGTAAATGCACATATTTACCGATAGAAAAATACATATATTTGCTCAGTAATGTATATTCTCTAACGGTATGTGTGTGTTTTTACCGATAGAATATGTGAGCGGCAAATTACCTAAGTTAGTCTGACGGTTATTTCATGTATTTACCGTTAGAAAAATGTCCATTATAAGGAAAACCCCAGTCGACCATTGCTGAGCTGCTCTTTAATTTGTTCTGTTGCACTCTGTGTCCCTCTGTTTGTGACGAAAGTTCCAGCTACACTGCTAGGGTGATCAGCGCAGGCTGGAGGGAAGTTGATTGCGCCCCTCTCTTTAAGGTATGCTTAATCGTCGACACCTATCTCTCTCTCCCTCTAGATCTCCCTTCCTCTCTACTTGCAAGCTAGCTGTATTGTGTAGTTCCAAGTTTGTAGCTCTAAGCTTGGGAGCTTGGTAGCTGGAAATGCGTCATGTTTTAGGAGCTAACTAGCTTGTATTGTGTAGTTAGCTAGGTTAATTAGTGTTAATTTCGTCAGGCTAGGGTTCAACACATGTATCTGTTGTAAGAGGCTGTACATGTACATATACATAACTTAATCGGGCAGGTTTCATGCATGGCTTACTCGTTAAATTTTGTTAATTATAGATGGACAGGAAATATTGGATGTATGGAATAAAACGTACTACTCTTGAATATTTGGATGGTGTGAATGAGTTTATTAAATTTGCTGAGCAACAAAAGGAGAGGAAGGGAGAGAAAAATATGCTCTGTCCTTGTACAGATTGTATGAACTTGAAGAGGTTTAGCAACTCTGATCAAATTAAGAGTCATTTGATTCGTCGTGGTTTTAACGCGCGATACACCCGTTGGATATGGCATGGCGAAGATCTTGAGGAAACAAGAACCACTACTACCAATCAGCACGACTCGGATGTGGATTGCAATAATATCGATGATCATCCCAATTTTGGTAATGTTAATTCCGATGTGCACGTAGATGATGATGATGACAATCTAGATGAGATGTTACGTGATGTAGAGGAAGATTACAACGAAAATGACTTCTGTGAATTTGAGAAACTGATTGCTGACTCTGAGAAGCCTCTGTTCCCTGGATGTGCAATATTTACAAAACTGTCTTCTGTGCTGAGATTATATAACTTGAAGGCAGGAAACGGTTGGAGTGATAAGAGTTTCACGGCACTATTAGATCTTCTAGCGGACATGCTTCCAGAGGGAAATGAGTTGCCAAGATCTACTTACCAAGCCAAAAAACTGTTGTGTCCGTTGGGAATGGAAATCGAAAGAATACACGCATGCCCAAATGATTGTGTGTTGTACCGTAACGAGTACTCCAGTTTGCATGTTTGTCCAAGATGCGGCGCATCGAGGTATACGCGTAGGGACCGGATTGACAGTGAACGTCACGAGGTAAGGAAAGGGCCCCCGGCAAAAACTGTGTGGTACTTGCCTGTGATACCTAGATTGAAGCGGCTGTTTGCAAATCCGAAAGTCGCGAAGCACTTGCGTTGGCATGCTAAAGCCCGGAAACAAGACGGAAAACTGAGACACCCAGCTGATTCTATTCAATGGAGAAACATCAATAGAACATTTGCTGAGTTCGGCGGCGAACTTAGGAATGTAAGGTTCGGGCTGAGTACAGATGGTATGAACCCACATGGTAATATGAGCAGCCGGCACAGCACTTGGCCGGTTCTTTTATGCATCTACAATCTTCCTCCTTGGTTATGCATGAAGCGCAAGTACATCATGATGGCGTTACTAATCTCAGGACCCAGACAACCCGGAAATGATATTGACGTGTTTCTAGCACCTTTAATCGAGGACTTACAGAAATTGTGGAGCGAGGGTGTGCAGGTGTGGGATGCATACAAGAAAGAGAATTTCATCTTGCGGGCCCTGATATTTTGCACCATAAATGATTTTCCTGCCTACGGCAATTTGTCGGGGTATAGTACGAAAGGAGCCAAGGCTTGCCCTATTTGCCTAGATGAAACTGAGAGCATCTGGCTGCGAAACTGCCGGAAAACAGTGTACATGGGTCACCGCAGGTTTCTTCCAGTGCATCACACGTACCGTAAGAAGAGGAAATCATTTAACGGGAAGCCTGAGAAGGGATCAGCTCCAGTGTTTCTGACCGGTAAGGAGATTTACTCACGCGTGAACGACATCAAAGTTGAGTTCGGTAAGCATTCTAAACCTCGAGAAAAAAATGTTTGGAAGAAGAGATCGATTCTCTGGGATCTACCGTACTGGGAGCACTTACAAGTTCGACATTGCATTGACGTCATGCATGTAGAGAAAAATGTCTGTGACAGTTTGATTGGTTTGTTGTTGAACATTCCGGGAAAGACAAAGGATGGTGTGAAAGCTCATCGTGACATGGTGGAAATGGGGATAAGGACTGAGCTTGCACCTTTAGAGAATGGAAAGCGTACATACCTCCCCCCGGCCTACTACACGTTGTCCAAGAGCGAAAAAACAGAACTCTGTCGGTGCCTGCACGGTGTTAAAGTTCCATGTGGGTACTCCGCGAACTTGAAAAAACTTGTGTCTATGAAGGACCTAAGACTGGTTGGCATGAAGTCCCACGACTGTCATGTCTTGATGTCACAGATGCTTCCCATTGCTATCAGAGGCATTCTCCCAGTTAAAGTCAGAGAGACAATCACAAACCTATGTTATTTCTTCAACGCAATATCTTCCAAGGTAAGTACGTGCACTCGTACTATAAGTTCACTACCTCCATTTGTGGAGCTTAATGAGAAGATTTTTCTGATATGAATATTTGGCGCAACTGTGTCCTCGTAGGTAATTGATCCCGATGGACTGGACGCTTTGCAACGCGACGTGGTTACAACTCTTTGTCAGCTCGAGATGTATTTCCCTCCATCCTTTTTTGATGTTATGGTCCATCTGATTGTTCACCTTATCAGAGAAATTAAGTTTTGTGGACCTGTGTGCCTGCGCTACATGTATCCATTTGAGAGATTTATGGGTGTATTGAAGGGATACGTAAGGACTCGTCGTCGACCCGAGGGGAGTATCATGGAAGGTTATGCCGCCGAGGAGGTGATTGAATTTTGCACAGATTATATGGCCGGGGTTGACCCAATTGGTGTTCCTAGGTCCCGACACGAGGGTAGGCTTGAGGGAATTGGAACGATTGGATTCAAAGCTATCGTCCCCGCTCGTGATGTGTACGCAAAATCACATTTTTGGGTCTTACAACACATGACGGAGGTCGAGCCATACATACACGAGCACAAGGTAATGTTACGGTCACAGAATCCTTCGAAGTCAGACGTTTGGGTAAGCAGAGAACATAACAGGAAATTTGCTGAGTGGATCCAAGAAAGAGTCACGCGAGCTGCCGAGGGCTCCGTAAGTGAAACTGTGACATGGTTGGCTAGAGGCCCAAGATTCACTGTAGGGACTTGGCAGGGGTACGACATCAATGGGTATTCATTTTACACAAGAGCTCAAGACGCCAAGAGTAGCACGCAATGTAGCGGAGTGACACTGTTTGCTATTTCCGAGGATGCCAGGTCAGTAAGGGCGCTGAACTCATATTACGGTGTTATTGACGAAATATGGGAGCTCGATTACGGATTACTTAAGATTCCCCTGTTTCGATGCCAATGGGTCGAAATCCCTCGAGGTGTTCAAGTTGACAGTTACGGGTTTACTCTCGTCAATCTTGGTAGAGTCGGACACCAAGACGATCCATTCATACTTGCAAAGCAAGCCACACAGGTATTCTACATCGTTGACCCGGCCAATCCAAACTTGCATGTTGTCCTCCACAACAAGAGACGTATTGTTGGGGTCGAAGATGTTGTCGACGAAGAGGAGTATAACCAATTCGATGAAATACCTCCATTTTTAGAGGACATTCAATCTATCCGTACTGAAGATATCGACGAAACAACGTATCTGCGAGATGACCACGAAGAAGGATTATGGGTTGAGAACCATTGATGATTAATTTCTATTTCAGGGATAAATGCCAAGCAAACAGCCCACAAGTTCTGCAGCAAGGTGAGGAACTTATCATTAATACATCAGGCAGTACATTTTTCTTTAGAATTTAATGATAAGCTAGTTCACAGCATTAATACATCTCAATTTTACTCCACAGCATGAGTTCTAACATGTACAGTACCTTTATCCTGTAAATATTTAATTCTTCCCTTCAAATAGCACTTGCAAAAATCTCATCGCAGCCTCTTCAAAAATCCCTTTTTTCTGACGGTATTTTGTTATTTATACCGATAGAGAAGGACATCTTCTCTCAGGCACTTCAAAACGTTTTCTATCGGTATTGTTCTATTTTACCGTTAGAATAAATTCATTTGTCTCACGGTATTTGTTGTCTGACGGTTTTTTCCTGTTTTTACCGATAGAAGAATACTCTGCCGCTTCGAATTCTCAACCGTGTCGCCATGCGTCGCCTTGGAAACTCTATAAGTACCTCGCCATGCGTCGCGGTATTTTGTTGTTTTTCTAATTCTCGAACGGTTGGACTCCTCATCTTCTCTTTCACAATGGCAACCTCCATGGGATCGTCATCCACGGCCTCCCCGGTAAGAACTCTAAATCTCCTCGGTTTACCCCTGTATTGTTAATCCATGTTCAGTTCATTCTTGACCTGTTGATTTGCACAGGGAATGGTAGCCGTGGAAGACACTGCCAAAGTGAAGGCTGACCTGAGGGCCCTCCAGGAGGAGCACAAGCTCCTTACAGACAAGCACACTCAGCTACGGCTTGACCTTGACGATCTCTTCCAGCGCATTAAGCGCATGAAGACGGATGGTGACAATGCTAGGGCGAGGACGAGGCGTCTTCGCGAGGAGAAGAAAGCCGCGGATATGACCATCGCTGGCTGCGGTTTGACTATGAAGGATACCATAGCGAAGCTGACGGAGGTCGCAGGCCTTCTTGACGCGGTAGTAGTTGATCCTAGGGACAACTTGTCGCTAGAGGAGTCCTGCGTCCTGGCTGCAAGTCTAACTGACTCTATTCTACATGCAGCCAGGGCTAAGACCACCCCTTGACCTAGCATTTTGGGTTTTATTTTTTATGTAAGTGATAAAACAACAATGAATGAACAATTTCTTTTTATGTCAATTTTCCAATTTTCCGGCTATCTTTCGTCTTTCTTTAACATTCTGCAGCTTTCAACCACGGTCTGTTTGATGTTAAATTGTGTACCTTTTCATAACTCTGACGGTATTTTGTTGTTTTTACCGATAGAAAAAGGGCACACAAATCTCAAGCACTTAATCAAAAAAATTTTCTGTGGAAAATTGGTCTCACGGGATTTTATTGTTTATACCGATAGAAAAATGCAATCACTAATTCGAATATTTTTCCGGGAAATTTACTTTTTCTATCGGTATTATTTTGTTGTTTCGATAGAAAATTACATAAGTCTATCGGTATCATTTTGTTATACCGATAGAAAAGTTCCTCCGCTACTTTATTTCTCGTACACGGCCCTTTAGTTTCCCTCCACTCGAACAGTTCCACCTTAGAGCACTGCGTCTCTTCGAGAGCGAAGAAAACCCCAACCTCCGCCGTGAGCACTCACTTCCTCTCTCCCACACGACGATCGCCGGCTGGACACTGGTTCGTCACTGCCACCGGTTCTTATTTTCGTCCTTCGCCCGCCGCTGCTGCGTTCTACACCGCCTCTGCATCACCAGAACTGATCGCCGCCGTAAATACCCCAATTCGTCGTTCTATTTCCAGCATCTTCTTTATTTGATCCTAGTGTTTTGCACGTACTAATTCTTGGAGTTTTGCAATTACACTAGGGTTCCCTATTGTGTTGGCTTATGTACATTCCGCAGGCAATGTTGATTTTAATTAGAGTTTACATAATATGTTCCAGTGCTGTAATGAACCTGTTTTGAGATTTTAACTTCTCTATACTGCTGTATGTGTGATCAATTGTATCCAACTGCCATGTAATGCAGATTATATGTTGGAGGTGTTCTTACACATATTCTATCGGCAGCTCATGTGTTTACCGATAGAAAATTTTCGGCACAAGTAGTAAAACTTAATTTGGATCTGGAAGGACATGAGCCATGCAATGTACTAATTTGGTTGGGAATTTTTACTCACTTCGTATGAATATATGGCAATGTGGATGGGTCTTCGATGTATATGTTTCAAATGCCTATATACATGACTTTTCCCAACCTAATAGCTGTGAAGTCCTGATGACTCACATACAGGCTAGGCTAAAGATTATGCACAGTAGCACTTAGATGCTTGTGTGCATATTTACGTGTGAAATAATAATGCTGGCCCATGAATATTAGTGTAGCAAATCATCGAGAATGTTATGTGATGACAGTGAATGGTGGCTTGTCAACAAAAT
Organism: Pharus latifolius; assembly: GCA_019359835.1. Taxonomy (NCBI): domain Eukaryota; kingdom Viridiplantae; phylum Streptophyta; class Magnoliopsida; order Poales; family Poaceae; genus Pharus; species Pharus latifolius. Next base: position 84,421,071 of record CM033321.1, on the reverse strand, counting down.
TCCATATGTAGAGAACATTGTTATGTTCTATCGGTATCTCACGTGTTTGCCGATAGAAAAATTGTCTTGTGTGGAGGTAATTGTTATGGTCTATCGGCAGCTCATGTGTTTACCGATAGAAAATATTTCTGAAGAGTTCAGTAAGTAATTTATGCATGTCTTTCTTTTTGTATTATTTTCCCTTTTGCCGCCCTAGTTAGTCTCCAGTCCTGGGCTGAGTTATGGAAGTCCAAGGCGAATTAATTGCCATATATATGGTTTGTTGAAGGTTTTGTAGGGGAAGACATGTCGTCGTCTTCATCGGATGGTACTAGTGGTTCGACTAGGGCCAACCCCATCGTAACTACTGAAGATGGGGCTGTTACATCCCAGCGCAAGAGGGTGGGGCGAGGCGCGACGACGTTGGGGCGTTTGGCCAAACGCACTGATCTTTCTTGTGAGTTCAACCAATTTGGGAGGCCGATTGGAAAGAATGCTGGGAGGTACGCGGCCTACGTTGGGCTGTTGGCGAAAGAAAGGGTGAAGATCACCGTCCAGAGCTGGAAGGACGTGACGGCGGACGAGAGGGATAGGTTGTGGGCGGAAGTGAAGGTTAAATGAACTGAAATCGCTGAACTCTTTCGTAATCACGTTCTCTTGGCTTATACTAAAGTTTAACTAACTCGTGATTAATTGTATGCATTTTTCGGAAACAGGCTAAGTGGAACATCCCCGACGATACACCTAGGACTGTCTGCTTGAAGGACATGAACGGAACATGGAAAACCTTTAAGAGCTGGCTCGTCAGTAACTTCCTAGCTGCGGGAAAATCTCCTTGCGAGAAGTACCCCTTCATATCGGAGGAGGTATGGGAGGAATTCACCAAGCAGAAGGGGACTGAGGAGTGCAAGGCCCTTAGCGAGAAGAATAGGGCGATCCAGAAGAGGAACGACCACCCGCATCGGCTCGGATCCCGGGGCTATGCGGGGAAGGAGGAACAGTGGAAGAAGGAAGACGAACAAAATCCTATCATGGACACCCCTGAGTTGCCGCTCTCCGAGATCAGGGATGAGAGGTGCAAGCGATGGTGGAGGGGGAGGGGGTCCGTGTCGTCCACGGGGTCTGTGCAGTTCGCAACCCCTGGGGACGCCGACGTTGTGAGGCGAATGGTAAGTTGGCTAACCTCGTAAACTGTGTGCGCACAAGTGTATATAAGGCAATTTGTCTCACAAGGTACCTTCAAATGTAACAGATCTCTTTTGAGAAGGACGCAGCGGAGGGATTGTTTACCCCGCAGAGGGAGAACGACATCCTCACCCGAGCTCTAGGAAATAAGGAGCATCCCGGGCGGACACGGGCCGTGGGAGCCATTGTGTCGTGGAAGGCCGGTTTCGTAGATCCGGCTCCACCGAGGAAGAAGGCCCGCACCTGGAAGGAAAAGGAAGCTGACCTCTCCGATAAGATACGGGCTGAGGTACGGGAGGAGATACGGGCGGAGATGCGGGCTGAGATACAGGCTGAGGTACAGTCTGAGGTGCAGACCGAGGTCGCACAAATGAGGGAAGAGTTTGCACGGTTGAGAGAAACATTGCTGGCCAAGAGTTTAGATGCGGATCCCCAGGACGACGGTACCCCGCGGGGTCGGATAAGCAGTTGCGCTTCGAAGGTACTCGCGGATCCAGTGGATCTACTTGAGGTACTGCAAGCCTTCATCTGTGCACTTAAGTTGATGCCACTCCCATTCTGTTAGAGTTGTTTCGCTAACCTATTTTAATTGTTACAAATTTGCAGGGGCCGGAGGGCTGCATCCTACAGAATCACGTAGGCGCCGGGCAGGAAGTGGTTGGACACGGCTTCGTATATCCGTCTGGGCCGGATGTCCGGGTCCACTGTGTACCTCTGCGGTTGGGTTTCGCAAAGGTACAGGTGGACATGGCCATGCCGGGCTACAACGATTCTCCGTTGCCAGTCCCAACAGAGGAACTGCAGACACTTGCTGAGGCAGTAGGCTCCTACGTACAGTGGCCCAAGAAGTGTCTTGTAATACAACCGGTAAATCCTACACATTTTAGATTACATCCTACTCAGTACACTCAACTTGCATAATCTAACATACGTGCTCATTAATTGAAGTGGCCTGCCGCGGGGCTACCAGGGGACTGCGCCCCCAGCTCGGGGCATGAGGGCCGATCTCGTGCGAACCTGGACACATCAAAGACGGCCTCGACCCCACCCAGCGCATCCACGCCTCCACCTCGGAAGAAAGCCGCCATCACCTCGCCCTTGCCTTCGAAGGTACGCGCTCAGTCCCCGGCAAAAGGCAAGGGCGGCAAAGGCAAGGGCAAAGGGCGACAGGGACTGCCGCGGACGTTCACGAACGCGCTCCCACTCCTGTCGGAGGCATCTTTGCGGAAATTGGATCGATCAACCAGAGACCTCCACGACTGGTACCTACATCGAGCTCGGCGCAACCTGAACTTCTTAGTTCCCTACAGGCCTGGGCAGTTCCACCGTGAGCCCGGGACTATATCCGTGGCACACGAGGATCTGTTCGACCTCTACAACTGGCGGGAGCTCGATATGTCCATCATACGGACTGGAGTCCTGTGAGTTTGCTGATGCTATGTATTGCTGTTTTCTAACTCTGTTTGCTAACTCTGCATTAATGTTGCAGTTCATTTGAATACTGAGTAACTTTCTGTGAAATTAATATTAATCTCGTCCTTCGCATGCAGGTGCATGTACAGGCTAGCATCGGAGGCTGCGTGTGACAAGGTGGGTTTCCTCGACCCAGAGAAAATAAGCCTCACGATGCTAGAGCAGGACGCCGCGCACGCTGAGCAGTACATATCCAGCGCGCTGATGGCGCAGCAGGACAGGGACTTCATTCTGGTGCCGTACCACCAAAGGTTAGTGCATTTCGTACTAATTTAACTCAATCTTGTATGTTACACCTGAGATGTACTTTGAGCTAGCGGTCCTCTTTTACGTACAATGCAGGGGCCACTGGATCCTCATCGTGATCTGTCCGCCGAGGAACGAGGTGTACTACCTCGATTCGATGCGTGACAGATTATCGATGGAATATGTGCTCAAGGGGAATATGGGGGCGTAAGTAACTTATATGTTTGATTTAAATTTTGACCTCACTAGCTAATGATAATACATTAACCGGCAATACTAACTGAAATGCAGGGCTTTTGATAAATATGTGTCCGCTGGAGGGAGGCATGCCGCACCGCAGGGCTCCCTACTAGCTTGGAAAGAATATGAGGTACTCACGAGACTTTTTGTTTATGCTTAATTAGTTTATGGAAACAATATATAGCTAACATGTATTCGCATATGCAATTATCTCAGTGCCATCAGCAGCCGCAATCGTGGGAATGCGGGTTTTATGTGCTGCGCTACATGAACGACCTAGTGCAGACAAACTTTTCCCGATTCCCCCAGGTAAGCATCGATAGCTAACTCAAATTTCAAAAATGGGTGTCACGTTCTAAATTAGGATCGAAGTTAGTTACTCAGTATGCACACATGCTTGCAGATCGCCATGTCGAAAGACCAATATGAAAATGCAAAGATTATATATCTTCGACAAATCTGGGCACAATATGTCATGGAGGAAGTAGCACCCAACCATCCAGCATGACAATTTTCTCCTTTTGGTGTACTCTGCATAGACTGTTCATATACATGTGAATAAATATATATATGTGAATAAATGTCCACATTGGATTGCAATCTGTATTTGTCCATACATATGTGAATAAATGTGAATAACTGCCTAATGTGTGAATTTGTTCTGTGAATTTACCTTGCATCTGTACTGTATTGTGTATCCAATCTATACTGTATTGCATCTGTACTGTATATGTGAATGTACTGTATTGTGATGCAAATAAAGTACTGTATATGTGATTGCTCTATCGGTAAATTCATCAACAACCGAGAGACTACTGTCCTTTTTTCTATCGGTACAATCAAAATTAACCGTTAGAAGAGTTTGACCTTTCCTGCCGGTGAACTCATACATATCCGATAGAGTACTAAGCTTTTTTCTGTCGGTAATCTTGTAGTTAACCGTTAGAATAGTGGTACTTTTCAATCGCTATTGACGAGTTTTCTATCGGTAAACTTGTAATATGCCGATAGAATAGTGTGAGTTTTCCTGTCGGTAAACTTATAATTAGCCGTTAGAATAGTGGTACTTTTCAATCCGCTAGCGACGAGTTTTCTATCGGTATACTCCTAATATGCCGATAGAGTACTAAGCTTTTTTTTGTCGGTAATCTTGTAGTTAACCGTTAGAATAGTGGTACTTTTCAATCCGCTAGCGACGAGTTTTCTATCGGTACACTCCTAATATGCCGATAGAGTACTAAGCTTTTTTCTGTCGGTAATCTTGTAGTTAACCGTTAGAATAGTGGTACTTTTCGAACTGCTGGACGTAAGAATACGACGGGTTTTCTATCGGTAGATTCATAATATGCCGATAGAATAGTGAACTTCTTCTGTCGGTTATTTACCGATAGAAAATGTCCAGTCTTGTTCTATCGTGTCTATCTCTATCGGTACAAAAACCGATAGTAGAAGGGTTTTTTTTACCGATAGAAGACGGCATTTCTGTACTAGTGTATGGAGTAGCGGTTCCTCGGTAGTCTGACTGTTTCGATGCAGCATCTCTATCTTTCGGTACATCCCGGGCAGGCCTTTTCTAAAAAGTCTTGTGCTCAGGTGCCCGTTTTAGAGTAGTTCGTGCGTTGGGTAAGGTTTCACACCCGTTCGAGACCATGAAAATTAGATATTTTATTAGATGAATCAAAGGAAAAGCAAGCCTCTTTTTCCTGTACGTACCGGTACTATATCCTTTCTTCTTCCTTCTGCCTATGAGAAAAACTTCATCTATTGGAGTGCCCGGTGAATATGTCTAGTCGAAGTTTCCTTCCATAGTCATGCCTTTTTCCTAGGTTTTTTTCAGCTAGGCCCGCTTTTTTCTTTTTGTCACTAGTAAAGCATATTCTCTTTCCAGTTTATATGTTTCATCCCCTATTTGTAGTTTCTTTCCATGTGGGTGCAGGCGATCCAGTGGTAGTCTCTGACTCCCTCTTGGAGTTTCTGTTGGAGTTGCTCAACCTTTTCTTGTCTCTTTCTCTTCCCTTAATTAGGACTACTCTCCTTTTATCTTCTATATGGAGGGACTATAATAGCATTTATGAACCTTTCGTAATTCCTTTACGAGTTCTTTCATTCCTATCCCGTGATATTCCCTTTATATATTAAAAAAAACAAAACAAGAATTCTATAGAATAAAAGAACTTCTTACTCAACTTTATAGCTATATAAAAATAGTAAGCAATATGAAACGAGTAACTTAAGCCCTAGTAAAAGGCTACTCTTTGATCCCCTCTTTAAGGCATATAAAATTAGTACTCTTCTTGAGCTAGCTTAAGCATATCTCGAGCGAGTGAGTTTCCCTCCATCAAGTTCTAAGCGATCAAATAAGGTCCTTGCTCTCGAGCCAATGCCAATACCAATAGAGAGGGTCTAAACGAAGGATTCAAAGGGGGTTACCGGTTAAGGGCAAATGCAATCTCTGAGCCAAGAAAAAAGGTAATCAAAGAAAGTTTCAGTTGGACTTTCCCTGCCAACCCTACCCTAATTTCATACCCTGCGGTTTTCGTTCCTCTATTGATATTTCGTTCCTCTCCTTACGTCGAGCGACTGTCGTTCCCGGGTCTGAACTATTAAGTATAAAGGGTAAGAAATTCCCCAAGCTCTAAAGAAGCTAGTGAAGAGGGCTAGTTCCGAGTCATGCATTTCTTTCTTTAATTATTACCTTGAAAAAAAACAATAGAGATAGGAGAAGCGCATGCAATTGCAGAATAAAGATAAGCGCATCCAGTGTCAATAAGAGTCGTTTTTTTTAGGCCGAATAATAGTCATATTCAAGGCCAAAAAGTCAGACTTCAGAGTAAGAGGAGGGGCCAAAGGAGCTAATGCGGTTGCTGTCCTTCTTTCTGCCTTCCTCAGTTTGCGTTCTAGCTTTAGTCTTTAGTCATTTCGAGTTATGCATTTCGAATGCTCCCCTTCCAAGCAAACTAACCTTGCTAAGTGCTAGCCAGGTGAAAGTTCTTTTCGCTAGTAGTTTTGGTGTTCTCTTCCCTTTCATCCAATTGCAGATAAAGCTATTTCTCTCCTTTGATTGTGAGGCCCTCGCCTGCCAGAAGGTCTCTACTGCAACTGAGTTATAAAGCTTTTACTCTTAAAATCTTTTAGGTAGGTAAAGTAGGTATCAATCTGCTTGAAAGCCTGCAGGGTCAAATTTTTAGTATTTTCAGTTAGAATCTAGAGTCAGCCTATTCAGTTCTTAGCCCTTAAGGGTAAGGCAGGGGGTAATATGGATAGTCTCTGTCCCTGTATTCACATTCCACCTTCAACAAAGTGTTGATTTCCCGTAAAGCTAACTGTAGTCCTTTAAGTAAGTAGATATCTTAGGCAAGTTAGCAATCCCGTTATATTACCAGGGCCTTCCCTTCTATTGTAGAAAGAGTTCTCAGCCATCTAATTGCAGTGCCAGTTGCCAGCTATCCAGTTTCATTTGAAGAGCTGGCTCGCAGATGTAGAGAGGTTGCCTCTTGAACTGCGTAACAAAGCTACCTGAAAAAGGCAAGGTGCACCTTAGATTGAAATCGACAAATTGCGTTTTGCCAGATGGATTCTTTAGAAAGATTCCCGGATAAAGTTCAGTATAATATTTAGTTAGAATCTAAATAAAGGCGCATACGTGGGCGGGCAGGGGGCCCCACTACTTCTTCATTCAGGGGGGGCTAGCCTCATGACTTCCCACTGGGCGAGAGGTGCACCTAACCCACCTACTCACTCATCAATTACGGTGTTCAGCTGACTTGCACAGAAAGACCCCTATTGTTTAGTAATTTGGCGCCCCATCTTTTGATTGACTGTTGTCAACTAATCTTTTCAATGTTCGATTCCCTTTATACGCGATGTGGCAAAAAAGACTGATTCAACGAAAGAAATATGGCATTAAGATTTTCCATCCGAATACATCCTGTCTTTTTTATTACTTACCACCTGTATCTCCGGAAACGAAAACCGGAAATGACAATCCATTCTATAGTCTGTACTAAATTACTTTGTACGAATGCACATCTCGGCCGTCGGGTAGCTGCTCACCATTTCAAAGTCTATATCTGTGGTGAAAGAAATGGAATTGCTATTCTCGATTCAGATAAGACACTGATTTGTTTACGAAACGCTCTTCATTTTATAGGATCTCCCATTCGTCAAAAAGGCCGTTCCTTCTTTTTAAAGACCAATCCTTTATTTTTTTATGAGATAATGGAAGAAATGGCGAGCTGTATCAATGATTCTCAATGGAAGATCGGGGCTTTTTTGAAAAATTCTTTTGCAAATCCTAAAAAATTCCGTTCAAGAAAGAATAAGATCAATTTTGGGTTGAACCAACAACCTGATTGTGTGGTTATTCTGAATGCAGATAGAAAGTCTTCGGTCATACTGGAAGCTGATCGATCACAAATACCTATTGCATCCTTAGTTGATTCTACGATCCCATCGGGATCCTATAAAAGAATCACTTATCCCATTCCTGCGAATGATCCTATACAGTTCGTATATCTATTTCGTCATTCGATCACGAAAACTGTGATTCTTGAACGGCCAAGAATCCCTGCGATGAAGGTCGATCGATCTTTTACAAATCCCTTGATTTTTACTGGATCGGTCAAGCATTCTCCGGTCCTGATGATCCCGCGACGGACCTTCTTTTCCGCAGCCGCAGCCCAACGAAGAAAAGTTTCTATTGTTACAACAACCCCCCAAAGAGGAGTTTCTGATTTTCCATGGGCGGAATTAATGGAAGCTGTAGCGCCTTACGTGAACACTTTGGCAGAAAATGCTCAGGGTTTACCCCACCTGGAAGGGGGGGCTGCTCTTCCTGCTCAGAGTTTACCCCACCCGGAAGGGGGGGCTGCTCTTCCTGCTCAGGAGGCGCCAGCCCCACAAGAGTGGACGACCCCCCTACTACCCCCCCTACCCACCACACTGCTGCCGGTTAATTGTGCACTGATTAACATAGCTCAAACTTTGGCTGAAGATCCTTTCTTGAATTTCTCTTATATGACTTCAGAGCTGGCGGGCCCTAGTACTTCGAATCTACCACAGGCTTACAATGTTCAAATTCCAGCTGAAGATCCTAACGTATTGAATTTTTCTTGTAATTCTAATCAAAATAGCTATTTTGATTTTAATCTGAGTAACTCTATAGTAGAGTCTTCTGGGCAGGCGGGCCCTAGTACTTCGAATCCACCAAAAGATTCCTCTCTAACCGTTGAAAAAATATTTACGAATCTAGTTTTCGCAAAAAAAGACTCCTGGGATTTCTCCTTTATTCAAGAGCTGGCCCTACAAATTTTCGAAAAAAAAAGTCTAGTACTTTTTGAGCTTATACGAATAGATGGCCCAATTAACGGCCCAATCCTTTGGGATACAGAAGGTGCTGCCTCAATAATCTGCCCCAAAAGCAAGTCTGAATACATGCCCCATACGCTTAATGAAATCCTTAACAATTTGCGGCTAAATAATACGGAAAGTCAATATCATACATCATTTCTTAATAAAAGGATACAAACCATATCCTTACCATATTTAGACTTTTTAAAAGTAGAAGATCTACCACAAACCCTGAATCGTCTTACCCAGGCCAGGCTCTGGCCCAGGCTAAGATACTGACGGTGGAGGAAGGGGGGGTTCATAGGTGGGGGGAAAGATGTTATTCATTTGAAGAGCAGGCTGGCCTACTGGCTCGCAGATGTAGAGAGGTTGCCTCTTGAACTGCGTAACCAAAGCGACTCCATCTTGGTTGATAGGTCTTAGTTAGGCCTAGGTCAGTTCGAACCTGACGAGTCGCTACTATCAGTGCTATCTAGCTTTTCAAAGCTGGAAATCTTCAATAATCTTCCAACAGACCCGGGAATCCATCAATTTAAAGGATAGGGAGGGCACTCTAACCTCGCAAATGGGTCCCGGTCCAATACCAAACCTTAAAAAACAACAACTTATGAAGAAGACTCAGCCTCTTCTCTCCCTTGGAAAAAGAGGAAGGAGGTTGTAGGTGATATGAATTTCTCCAGGGGTGGCTTCTTTCTTCTGTGGTTTAGGGCGTAGGACTTGTGTTTTTGGTCGACAGATCTTTCGACTCTTCAATTGAGCTCAAGCCTGATCTATTGGTTCATTACATTGAGAGACATCAATTCCTTTTTAATAAGTTTTTAACATCTTAAGTCTCTTATCCGCCTGCCAAGAACGAAGCGAGCTTCCAAGTTGACGGTCCGAAGTGGCTATGGCGGCCAAGGCTTCTGATTACCTTAGCCAAGGAAGTCTTTCGAAAGAATCTCCGAAACGCTTCGCAGATCAGGGGGTTCATAGGGGGAATACTGCTTATGGTGTTGCAAAGGAAAGAAGCAAAGTCTTCCATAAGGCTTGGGCTTGAGGGACCGGAATCGGAATTGAGGCTTTCAAAGAATGACACGACACGGATGCGCGGTCTCTTCTTTCTTCTGGGGATTTCCAATAGATGATTCTTCCTTTATCTTCGAGGCATACTCATGTATGACCTTTAGCGAAGAACGATCTTTCTTTTTCCTTCATTGCCACCCGGAAAGCTAACTCTATTGGCGTAGCCTTTGAGTTTCACAGGCATAGGTGAACTATTGGGAAGGCCTTACGAGGACTCTTTTATTTGTGCTTGGTTGACCAATGGTTCTTTCTTTTTCTAGGGTTTGTGGGAATCTTTCCCTTTTTTTTTCCAAATGCCCAACAAGTCTACTCGGATTTCGCTGACAAGATCATGCAAGAGCTGGGTCTCAATGATGAGCAAAATCCGGCTGATCCCCACATCCATCAGTGAAAGAAAGAAATTTAATTAAATTATTTTAAATTTAATTATTAAATAATAGCGGTCTGATCTGATCAGATAGACCGCTCTTAGAAAGATGAAATAAAAGCAAACTCTCATAGTTCGGAGCCCAGCTCTAACTACTACTTCTTCGTAAGTGAGGTGAGGTACTTCTTTCGGTTTGAATAGGGGTCGCCCTTTTTTGGTTTGAAGCAGCCACGGCTTTGGTCGTAGTCAGTTCAAACACATAAACCCAGTCCACTTGCAGCCATGTTGATCAAAATGACTAAGTTTCATGACTTGACCAGTCACTCGCCCTCGTATTATAAGATCATCTCACCTTGTGGTCGACATTCCATTCCCCTTAGTCGTAGGTGCTCGTTCTATTTTTATTTGAATGGGCCGGGTCTCCCGAGGTACATATGGCCGGCCCTTCGGGTGTCTCAGTGCTGCCTACCAAAGAATGTCGTGAAAGGCAACAAGCAATACCTTGAGAATGTGGCATTTCAAATCAATGTCAAGGTATATCTTCAATTTCTAATATCATTTCTTCCAATTGTTTATTTATTAAAAACTATTATTATGTTAATGATTATGACCATTCCCTCTTTTTCTTGAAACAGGTTGGTGGGCCCAACACATTGCTTGAAAGTTCACTCCAACGAAATGGACCTGGTCCTGATAGAAACCCTTTCTTGACTGACAAGCCGACAAAACTCTTTGGCGCTGATGTGACGCACCCGCCACCTGGCGAGGACTCCCAAACGTCGATGAACTGGAATTCAGGAAGCAACATCGTTTTGACAACCCGCTTACCTTTAGTTGCTAGCACATTAGGTTCAGTTAGCCCCTTCTTTTTGGAGGGGCTAAGTCCTGATGATAGTTGGCTACTCCTCAAAACCTGTGCGCTTGGCTATGCAAAGCAGCATCGCCATAACGTGTTAGAAGCTCTCGGTAAAAAAATTGTTGAGAAGCAACAAGGATCTGCATTAGCCATTAAAGTGGTTGGGGGACAACTGGGATGTCAAAACGATGTAGAAGAATGGAGTCAAGCTTCGGTTGGAGGAGGACTTGATGGCAATTCTCCATCTGAGTTACGAGGCTTTACCTGAGCACCTTCAACGTTGTTTTGCGTATTGTAGCTTATTTCCCAAAGATTGGGAGCTTGAGCCTGATCTATTGGTTCATATGTGAATGCCAATGACAACAACTCTATCAATATTTCCAATTCCATTCTACATCTATCAGCAACTCCTCAAGCCTTGGAAAAGATTCGGTGTTTTCATGGTTGTTTGGTATGGTTGTCAAAAGGACCCTCACAATGATATGATCAAGCGGATGACCAGAATCAGGGTATTGGATCAACATGGCTGTTGTATGTCGAGATTGCCTAAAGAAATTGGTCTTTTGAAAAATTTCCGTTACCTCCATCCACAATGTCCAAGTGTACTCGGAAATCTTTACCACCTCCACATGTTCTACTTACATGAACATCATTGCAGTAAACCAAGTCAAAGTGAACGATTGCCTAAGGTTATTATGAGGATCTTGACAAGGATGTCTCGGTATCCTAATAATTTTCTGTGGAGGAATTGGTACTAGCCTACTCGATATGTTCCTTGCCCGGTTCGCTATAGGAAGTGCTTTCCGCAAATGAGGAGGGGAATATGAATAGGTATGAATCTTCTGTCAATGGTTAAGGTTGAAGGCAAACCTTCTTTCAATTTTGATGCCTAATGATTTTTCTCTGGTATTGAGAAAAAAACCATTCATACGGCCAGGTCACAAGAATGCTTCTTCGGCTTACAATTCTGAGTCAACAACCGTAACTTGACTAGCTCTTGCTCTTTCCTTCCTTGCAACAGGCTACCTGTGTGCCTACTAATATTTACTTACCTCAATGGTGCGCTAACTTGAGAACTAGGATTTGCCAAATTCGTATTAGGGGGAACCTGGCTATGCAGCAATTCGACCACTGTTACTGTACTAGATATCTCAGGCTTATCCTAATGAAATTATGGCTTCGCTTCTCTTCTTCCTGGTGATGGATATAGTCTCGATGGCTTTGCCCAAGTATGGCATAAAAGTAAAATAGGATATCCTTCAAAAGGGAATTTCATGTGTGAGCACCTTGCCTCTTTTAGGGAAGGCTATTTACCAAGTGAGTCTGCGCAGCATGCTACGAAACAGAAGAATCATTTTAAATCCCATTTGCACCCGGATTCAGCTTCTTTCGAACTAGCAAATGCACTTTCTGAGCCAACAACGGATCGGCTTGGCCCATTCCTCAGATGAGGAAGAAAGAGTACCTAGATCTGCATCTACTAAGTATGCCCTGAAATTCATGTTCTGATCCGGTCTTTCCGGCTTCTGCTCCAACTCTTTCTGACCCGACCGATTCAATCTCATATGAGGTAGCAGGTCAAAGATAGGCTATGTCGACCCTTTCAAACAGTTTTTCCATACCAAAAAGCATAAATCAGCTTATGGCATTCACCCAAGCATACAGAGACAGAGGAGAGATAAAGGAAGGTTTTTACTACGAAGCATACGAGTCCTGCTCGTGAATCGGGATTCTGTTCAACATCGGTTGTTCGGTTCTCGGCTCACTTCGGTGGCAATCACTACAAGCAATCGATGTCCTCAAAGACCTAGCTTTTTGATCATTGGTGATCATTGGTCCGATGTCATAACCAAAGTGGATTACCTGCCATGCCACGATCTACTCGACGGGAAAGTTGCTATTACTGACCTGTGGTTCACTCTCCACTTGTCGAGAGATCTGGGAAAACCTATTCTTCGATGCACCAAAGTAAGCAGGTTGTAAGCGTAAGGGGGAGCAAATGCCTGTAGCAGAGGAAATACCAGGCCAAGAGTGAGTCTGAATTTCCAGTTTGACTTTGACACCAACTTTCCGAAGCAGCTCGTTCAGTCTCCGTCTCAGTCGAAAGGAATTGGAATACCAAGGATCGGAGGCCTACAAACGTCGATTCGAATCCATCTATCTATGAACGAAAGAGGTAGCAATCTCCTCATTTTATTACATAATATAAAAAATAAAAAGCAACATCTTACAGACCTCGTGATCCTGTGAATTCATTAAGTGGGTCATCCCAACATTCGTTTCAATCCGATAAGTCTCGTTCCCCCCATTCCTCTATTCGCGGCAGGTTTACTTCTCTAAGGAATTGTGAGGTGGATGAACTCAGCTTGCCAGGAAGAAGGAAGACATGCAGTTTTGAGTAGGGGAGCAACCAAAGCCCCCGGTCCGGATGGGTTCCAGTTTGACCACAATGTGAGACTTTTGGCTCCTCAGTTTGCAATTACGTAAGAAGGAAGCATTGGTCAAACTCTAGACAACTTGACTAATCGGACTTTGCTTGTTCTCATCCCATCCCAAAACCGGAGAGACCCGAGAGCTTTAGTCAGCTGAGGCCTATTAGCCTTTGAAATGTCTCTTCTCTCTTAAAAAATAAAGATTATCACGAAGCTAATAAATTGAAGAACTTCATGGCCCGGTGAGTTGCTCCAACTCAGAGTAGTTTTTCCCTAGGAGACACAGAACGATAATCTTTTCATTGCCCAGGAGGTAATTCACTCGTTTAAACAACGAAAAGGGAAGCGGGGATTTATTGTCATTAAGGTTGATCTCGAGAAGGCCCATTATTTTCTCCAGTGGGGTTTCATATTCGGCTTATTTGAGATTGGGTTGCCTAGTCAGATGCTGGAGCTCATTATGATGTGTCTTTATACGAGTGGTTTGATGGAAGGGAGAAGATGCGTGGAGTTAGACAGGGAGACCGCTAATCACCATATCTGTTTTTCCTTTGTTTGGAAAGATTCTCTCATGGTCTTGATCTAGCGGTTCACCAGAATCCTATTCAGTTAGATAAGCATGGTCCCCAGCTTTCTCATTTGTTTTTTGCGAATGACTTGCTCCATTGATGCTGTAATGATGGTGGAAAACAAGGGTAAAAACACTATCATATTGCTGTTGATTGCTTGCCTGGGTTTGATTAAACAATATATGAGCCCTTTTTGTTTTACTTTTATTGACCATGCCTAATTATTTATCAGAGTTTTGGGATTTATATCCTCGATAATTAAAGTTCAAATTATTGTAAAAAGATGATCGAGATTACCATCTGGGTTTTTTACTAGAATTGCTGCATGGGAACCACTTGTTTTTGCAATGTTCCAGTACTGCCAAACACCTTATGAACATCCTTGACCTGGAAACGCAAGAGTGCCAAAGTTGGGCTACTCTGTCTGGAGGGTTTTGCCAATCTGGATCGGGCCATGGCCATAGCTGGTAGAGGGTCCAACGACTAGAGGAGACCGTGACACTTACAATGGTGAACTCACGGAGTACTTGCTAGGACAAATAGAATGGTTTTTTGCCGGGAGCTGGTTGTCCTGCCAGTACTTCTTTACCGAGATGCGACTCGATGGGGAGATCTCAATATCCAATCGACATTTGCCCAGTACATGTCGAACTTCCTGTTGTTACCATCAATAGGATCGAGCGAATTGCTGAGCCATGAATTGATCTGTGTGTTGTCAACAAAAATATTGAATAACGAAGTCGAATGTAAGTATATTTCCCTCATAGTACTCCTGTACGAAAATCACGGACTTACCAGTTTTATGTCATCATCGGTGGACCACGGTAAGCGCTTCGTCTTCCGGCTAGAGTTGATCGTAGCATTGGTGTTCGTGTCATCGATGACAACTTGGGCCACCAGATCAGGTGGAGCAGAGTCTGGAGTTCCGTTGTCGGAGACAGACGCAGAGTGCGGTTGAGGTGGGGAAAATTGCGTACAGGCCAGTGGCATACCGACAAAATGAAAATTCTGGTTGTACTGTGGGGGCGGAGGAATTGCTTGGCCTTGTGGTGGATAGGGACGATAATTTTGGCTGTACTGTGGATACGCTGGCTGGTAAGTCGGTGGATACGGCTGGTAATTCGGTGGATACGGCTGATAAGTCGGTGGCTGCGAATAACTAGGTTGTTGTTGGGTGTTTGGCTTTTGGTGTTATCACTGGGCGAATGGGAAGAGCCAAGCCAGTTAACGAAACCGCCCAGTGGATTAGAATCCATGTCGGATTTTTTTAAAAATTTGCGAGGATTGAAAATGACCTTTGTTGTGGATAGATGAAGATTTTTGTGTCAAAATAGCTCAACAACATACCCTTTATATAGGAGAGGGCTGCCAAAATTTTCTGTGATTTTCTAGAATTTTTTGCTATTTATTATGATTTTTTAAGCCCAAAAACATTAAAATAATCACAAACGGCTATTTATAACGGCTAATTTCCAACGACTGATTTTTTGTGAGGCTGACAGGTGGGCCACGGCGAAAAAGAGCTCAACGGCTATATTTATTGCGCCCACTCACTTACATGCGGGCCCCCGAGGAGTTGGCCCCACCTGTCATTTGCTTGGGGTCAAAACGACGCGGTCTACAACGCGTTTAATTTTTTTTTTCAACACACCGGTTGAATTTTCCCTTTACTAAATGACGCGTGGGCCCTAAAGAAAGGTGGCCCCACTGGTCAGTGACAACGGCTAACACGCGTGCGCGTCAGTGCGCCAGTGATGCTACGGCACTCGCTCGTTTCACGCGTTGGTGGGGCCCACGCATTTAAAGTCTCTCATGCGTTTACCGATCACACAGTCACTGACATGTGGGCCTTTTTACTTTTGGACCCACATGTCAGAAATAGTTTTGCGCGGGTTGAGAGGGCTGATTTATTCGTTGGTGGACCCGCAAACCGCGTCGAGAAGCGTCTCCTTCGTCTCCAACACCGGTGCCGCGGTCGCCTCGCGCTCGCCCATCGTCCAACTCCGCCTTTAGCGCACACGCATCCCATCGCACCGAGGAACCGCCGACCCCACCTCCGCCACCGTCGACGTGAGCCGGCCGTCGCGCTCCCGTTGGAGATCGCCTTATTGCCTAGCTCCAAGTTTTGATCACCCCAAAGCCACTCCAAGATTTCAATAGAATGTAACTCCGATTTTCACTGAACTTCAAAGCATTTAAATTTTAAAGCTAACTTGTTTTACCAAATATCTCTAATTTCAGATAAAAAAAATAGAAATTAGAAACTGGCAAAAAAAAAAAAAAACCCGCAACACGAGTGAAAAAAAATGTTTACTGGGATGAAAAAACCAAAAAAGTTTGGGATGGTGGTAGCGCGGCATCCAAAACCCAATACCATTCTTATCCTGATATATCTCCCACCACCATCACCAAAAAATGGATATATCCAGCCAAATCCCAATACAAACAAACAAAAGCAGTCCACTTCACAGCTCACGTCAACCGCGAGTCCTCCACTACTCACTCACTCATTCATGGCGCCGCCGCCGTAGACTGCGGCGACCGGCATAGGAATCGCACAGCGGCGGGCGACCCAGGTAATTGACTGACTGCCTGTCTGTGTGTGTTTGAATTCGAAAACCCTAGAACAAACCGATAACAAAAGGATCAGATTTAGTCTTAAATCTTGCCTCGTGATTCCTCCGCTACTCTCTCGAATTTGGGTTTGGTAGGTTGATTTGGTGTGTTTGTGGTACACCGTTCCACAGGTTTGATGTGTGCCTTCTTTATAGGTCTCCAATAGACATCAATTCCAGGTTTTTTTTTTGTGATCCCTGTCGGTTACTTCCTGTTCTGAGTTCTATCCGATTGGATCAGGGCGTGTTCTGTTTTGTCGTGTCCTTCTCAATCCGTATTAATCCTACTTCTATAGACATCAAATTTGAGTCTGTCCAGTCTCTGAGATCTCGAAATTGGCTTCTAGAAGGTCTATTCGAGTTTCATTGAGGTTCTTATTTGATAGTCGTGGAAATTAGGTTTTGATCAATTGGAAATTGGGAAATTTAGGGCTGCAATTAGCAGATTTCGGGGAAAAGGGGGAGAATTTGATGGTGGCGTTAGTGGATGACTTGGTGGGGGGTCACTGGGGTGGGTGCTACTATGATTAATTTGTGTATTTTTTTATATCAGGAATAATTCTTTTTACTAGGAACTTGATACAGTAATACTAGAAGATGGGGCTGCTCAGCATCATTCTGATTGTAGTATCTTTGCCCTCATTTTCTGCATCTGATCGGCAAGGTATACTTACCCACCAATTATTTGTACTTCCACAATTACGCCTTAATTGTCAAAACACTTGTTGGAGAAAAACAAAGAATTAACTTTGGTTTCTTAGGCGATGCCTTATATGATATGAAGATGAAACTGAATGCCACTGGCAACCAGCTTTCTGACTGGAACCAAAATCAAGTTAACCCCTGCACTTGGAATTCTGTTATTTGTGACAGTAACAACAATGTTATTCAAGTGTAAGTTGCAGTATCTTTACTCTTCTTTTTATTCATTTGTTACTATATTATCTAACCATAGCTGATTGATTCCAGTTTCATTCGATATTCATTGCCGATGAGCCATAAAGGTTTTTCACAACCCATAGTATCATTTTGAGTTGTATTGTGTGAGCACCTTTTTGTTCAATTCTGATGCGAATATCAGGTGTTATCAATACTATGCATGGCAAGGACAAGATAGCCATATAGTGGACCACCAAATATTACAGATGCAAAAGATAAATGCGAGAGGCAAATCTGCTTTTGTTTTCCTCACATAACTCAATAATGAATTTTGGTGATATGGTATGCCACTCGGTGTCCTACGCTGACGTGTCATGCCATATCATCAATCTAGTGCTACATGGCATGTGGCTCTACATGATGATGAGACATTCCAAATGACATTAGAGTATTAAATTTATGATGTGGCATGCCTAGTCATTAATTTATTGTGATATGGCATGCCATATTAGCAATCTGTTACAAAATTTAATGGAGGGGATTCAGTTGAACCTGAAATGGAAGTTCGGGAACCCAATTGGCAAAATTAGAATTTAGAAGAATGGGTACCCAATTGAAGTTTTGAGTAAAGAATGAGAACATGTGGTTAAATTTACTCTATTCATTTTGTTCTGACCTGATGCTCTTTTGCAGAACATTGGCTGCTATGGGATTCACTGGAGTTCTATCAACAAGAATTGGAGAACTCAAGTATTTGAATGTTTTGTAAGTGCACTCTTATCCACTAGATCAATATTACTTGGAATTTTTTTTTATATGTTAGGCGGTTGTTGCGATGTAGTAGCTACTATATGTTGGTATTCTAGAGGAACTGATATGTCCATATGAAATGCTGACTATTAACTGCCTATTTTGGTGCTAGATGAAGTGAAGTCGTGCTAATGTGTTAGAGCCTCAATGGATTTTCCTGATCTTATTCTCTAGCTTTTGTTAACCACTGTAGTGTATGATCTTGCAGGTCATTGCCTGGTAACAGGATTACCGGTACTATACCAGAAGAGTTTGGCAATCTCTCTAGTTTGACAAGCCTAGATTTGGAAGACAACCTCCTCCTTGGAGGAATACCAGCTTCCCTTGGCCAGCTTTCTAAGCTCCAACTTTTGTATGTATTTGAATCCTTAACTCTTGTCATTTTATGAATACAATTGTTTGGCCTTTTTCATTTCTTCCTTTCTGTCTCTTAACCAGAATACTGAGTCAAAACAATCTCGGTGGATCTATTCCTGATACCCTGGCAAACATCTCAAGCTTAACAGACATGCAAGGATTAACACTAGTGATTTCTGCTCTCACTAGTTCATATGTATGATCTTATCTTACATTCACTAACATATTTTCTTATGATGGCAGTCGGCTAGCCTACAATTACCTCTCTGGTCAGATACCTGGTCCGCTGTTTCAAGTAGCACGTTACAAGTATCGTGAGATCGTTCTAATATTTGTATCCAAGTTTCTTACTTCTAATGACTGACAAGGTTCATTTTTTAACAGCTTTTCTGGTAATAACTTAACTTGTGGAGCGAACTTCCCCCACCCTTGTACCTCCAATATGCCTTACCAAGGTGAGCTGTATTGCTCTGTTCTAAATTGCACATTTATCATTAGTTGAGAGCACTCTTGAATGGTTGTCTTCCTTATAATGTTGGGCACTAGCTAATTTTGTATCTCTTTAATAGGTGTATCACGTAGTTCAAAAATAGGCATTGTGCTTGGAACAGTTGGAGGAGTGATTGGGCTCATCATCATAGGGGCGTTATTTATTTTCTGTAACAGGAGGAGGAAAAGCTATCTACGAGAAGTTTTTGTGGATGTAGCAGGTAACTACGTAATGTTTCCTTCAAGCTGCTGGGTGATTTTTCTGCATCAATTAATTTCTGCTAAAGTTTTCTTCTAGTCTTGTTCTTTGAGCTTATCAAAACAAAGATGTTACTCCCATTTTTATCAAGCATAAATTGAAAACCAACAATATGAGCAAATTCATTGATTCCTCAACTCAAGTTGCTTCAGTGTAAATCATGGTTTCCAATGCCAGTCGGTATATGCTGGTATTGGTAAATTGGCTGACGTATTCTGATGACTGCACTGTCTTATTAGTCAGTAATGGTACTGGTACATTACAGGAAGTCCTAGCAGAATATAATATGTGAAGGGATCAGTGTTTACCACTTCTGATTTCTAATTAAAGCATGTGGAAGTGTTGAACAGTCTTTTCTGATGCATTATCTTAAAAATTTTAAGTTTTCTTAGGAAGCATGTGTAATTGAATTAAGCTATATAATAATTTATGATCCCCCAGGTGAGGATGATCGAAGAATTGCATTTGGCCAGTTAAAAAGATTTGCATGGCGAGAACTACAAATTGCAACTGATAATTTCAGCGAGAAAAATGTTCTCGGACAGGGAGGTTTTGGGAAAGTATACAAAGGGGTGCTTCCAGATGGCACCAAGATTGCTGTAAAAAGGTTGACTGATTATGAAAGTCCTGGTGGGGAGGCTGCCTTCTTGCGTGAGGTTGAGCTGATAAGTGTTGCAGTTCATCGGAATCTTTTAAGATTGATTGGCTTCTGTACGACACAAACGGAACGTCTACTTGTCTATCCTTTCATGCAGAATTTGAGTGTCGCCTATCGCTTACGAGGTACTTGCTTTCTGTCATCAATGAGTTACTTGATTCATCTCCTAATGTCCTGCTACACTGAAGATTGCTCAGATTTAGTGTTTATGTGCTTATTCATTATGTGCCTGCTGTAATTAGAGCCTTTTCTAGGTTTGGTAGCCTCCATTGTGCTATTGGTAGCAGAATTGTTACATTAAGAGCTAAATGCTCTGAAAATTTGTGTGGGTGCAGAATTGACACTGAGCTAATCTAGAGAGACCAATTTGGTATATCAAATATATCTTGAGATTTATCATCTAGACAGGTGGGAAAAAGAATGAAGGTCAGATTCAGCAGATCAGTAAAAACCAGCTCTAGAGCCTAGACATTCATTACATGGTCAGTAGAAACTATGAGATGTGGTATTATGTATTTCTGTCAATCAGACTGGAATTTTGGACACAAGCGTTAAGGGGATACTGCATTTAACACCATGTAAGATAGCAGAAATATGGAACGATTGCTAGTTGCTTTTTATGAAAACAGTCATCATTTACTGATTGGATGAATCCAGTGTTTTAAAAACAGTTGTACCGGTAGGTATATCGGTTTTTACCCTCAAACTGTACCAATGTTTTCTATCGGTTGTATTTCTCGGGTTGGTATGTACTTGGCCAGTATGGACCGATACGACCAATATGTCGGGCCGATACAACTTAATATTGGGTTGGTACAACTGGTATATGCCGAGAGGTATTCTTTAACAAATTTTTTTTCATTCGTATGTTTTTATAAGCACACTTATGCAAATTATTATCTAACTCTTTTCTCACATGACACTAACAAATAAAAAGCAAGACTAGAATAATAGAAATAGTACTTATCCACATCAATTTTGGTAAGTTTAAATTTATGTACTTAAAAGTTCATGCATATAATTTTCCAATTCTGACAAAATACAAAGAAACCTTGTTAAATTAATTTGATAATAACTCATTCATGAGAAAATTAACTATATATTTGATAAGTCAATATGGGTATGTACCATCCAATTTTTCACTCGCTATCCGAGATCCGGTACACCAAGGGCCAAACAGTACAGACCCGAGATCCATTTTTAAGAACTTTGGATGAATCATAGCTAGTGTATTCTTTCTTAGATTTAGGATTTTGGTGAGAGCAGTTTCATCATCTATTGATTGGGTGGATCATAGCTGCTGTATTTTTACTAGATTTTATGCTTTCAGCTATACCTGGTTACATAAAGATAGCTAACTGACTGCATTGAATACTTGGTGTATTCTATTGACCCATTAATTACCTAATCAATGAAAAACCTTCATTAGTTTTCTTTTTCCGTCCTTAGATTTTTTTTAGTTCAGTTTTTGGTCTCTTGTCTCATATGTGCTCATTGTGTTGAGCGATGCAGAATTTAAACCTGGCGAATCCATCTTAGATTGGCCTGCAAGAAAGCGAGTGGCTATAGGTACAGCACGTGGGCTGGAGTATCTGCACGAACACTGCAATCCCAAAATCATACATCGTGATGTCAAAGCTGCCAATGTATTGCTTGATGAGGATTTTGAACCTGTTGTTGGTGATTTTGGCTTGGCAAAACTGGTTGATGTCCGGAAGACATCTGTGACAACCCAAGTCCGTGGGACTATGGGCCACATAGCACCTGAGTATCTGTCCACGGGGAAGTCATCTGAGAGAACCGATGTTTTTGGTTATGGGATAATGCTTCTTGAACTTGTTACTGGACAGCGTGCCATTGACTTTTCACGCTTGGAGGAAGAAGATGATGTGTTATTACTTGATCATGTAAGCCCACTCCACTCCTAAAATTGATTGACTCTGCCATCACAGTTTCTTTGGGCATGAAAAGATTCATGACCAACATTATTACTTGATTGCATCGTTTTGATGAAAATGCACACTAGATATCTGGCATACTGCTATATATCAGAAAATTCTCTCTGAATGAACTTTACTGGTTAATGATGGGGCTATGTTTGTGTTGTAAATGTAGGTGAAGAAGTTACAGAGAGAAGGGCAGCTAGATGCCATGGTCGATCGCAACTTAAACAAAAATTATAATGGCCAGGAGGTTGAGATGATGATACAAATTGCATTGCTCTGTACCCAAGCATCACCCGAGGACCGCCCCTCTATGTCCGAAGTGGTCCGGATGCTTGAAGGGGAGGGGCTGGCCGAGCGATGGGAAGAGTGGCAGCAAGTTGAAGTCACGAGGAGGCAAGAGTACGAGCGGATGCAACGGCGATTTGATTGGGGTGAGGATTCTATTTACAACCAGGAAGCAATAGAACTATCCGCAGGCAGATGATTATTTGACATGCAGGTTATTGCCATCACAGTATATATGATAATAATTTGGAAAGTTCTGAGCAAAATCGTCTTCTAGTTCTTGGTGTCGATTGGTCCTGTATTTTAGTAGTGGCTACAAGAAGGGTTTAGAACCCATGTTTGTATTGTAGGGGGGGAACTGATGCATATGCTGTCCGGATTAGATGCATCTGCTTGGCGAAGCCGAGCTCTGTTGTTTGTGCAACATGTGCTTATTATGTAAGTTAATGTATGCTCAACAACTTGTTCACCGTTCGCCTCTCGAAACTTGTAAATTTGGCAATAATATGGTTTTAATTGATATATTTGTAACACCAGCTGTTGCAAGTCTGGCCTTGATATGTGTGACAACCCAAGCATATGGAAAATAGGCCTGACCTTGTGTTAATTGGGTCAGGCTCGAGCTGAGTTAACTTGCTTGGGACATAAAATAAAAAATGTGGGTTTTGTCAGGTTGGCATCCAAGCCCAAGAGGCCAAGATGATTCGCGAGTTCAATTCTCACTGTTTAGATCATTAGATTATCTCAAATTTGTATTATTTCATACATTATTTGTTGTAGATTCTAGGGTGTGTGGGGTGGACGATGCCAACATAATAGGAGTGTAATTTGTTTGTTCTTTTGTCTATGCTGTGTAGATGAAAACACTTAGTGTATATCACATGCCTACAATCATAGAGAAGAAAATATAAGAAACATTTAAGAAAAAGAATACACAAATGTTAGCCACACAATAGATGCTCCATCCATTCTTTTTCTACCTGTCATTTTGAATCTTTATAAAGTTTTAAAGAAATATTATGATTTTACTCTTAATATTTTTTATTAATATAATAAATATATTATTTAAATCTAAATAATTAATGATTAATTAGAATAATCATTGTATGGCATCTAAAGAAAATAGGATTATATTTTACCTCAAATATAAAACGACTAAATGACATTCTTTTAAATAAAAAATTTCTTACTAAAACGACGAGTAATAAAAAAATAGAGGTAATACTAGTATAACACGGATGCGTTTGACTTGGTTTATTTGGACTTCAATTTATTAGTGAAGTTAAAATTGAGGTAAATCTGGAGATTAAAGTTCGGACTTATCTTTTATGTTGTAATTTTTTTTGAATTAGAAATTCCAAAATGAATTTAACTTCCTCTACATCAATTTATTGAATTTATAAATTTAAATCGCCTTAAAAAAATCGAACTAAGTTAAACTTCGTATGATCCTACATATTATAATGAAAGAATTTCTTTCAAAAAAGTCCTTATATCTAGGCCAGAAACCTACAAGAACAAACTACGAAATATGCGGCAACCGAACTGGAAGGAAGCTTCCACTGGTTCGTCCCATTAAGCAAGGATGGCTTCGCAGTTCGCACCGACAAGCCTGAACGAATGGGCTAATCCTATCACTGTCAGGCTGCAGTCAGCTAAATAAAACAAACAGCTCAGTCAGGAGAGACCGGGGGATCACATCACGTCCCAACTAATCAGTGCAAAGTCCCTACAAAACAAATATATAAAAGGGCAGACCGCCAAAGAATGCTCTATTCCACCGACACTAAGTCCCAAAAAATGATAGCAGATGCAATTTTGGTCCTCCGATTTTTCTTCACCAATTCATTTTAGTCTTTCTATTTAAAATAAATCAAACCAATTTTAATATTTTTAAAATCCACTTAATGTAATCATTCAATTTTTTTAATAAGAATAACATATGATGATGATCGAATATAACATAAACTGAGTTAACACTGATACAAAAGTTAGTAAAGATGAGGACTGAGATCATAGGGAGAGAGTGAGGCCAAAACAAGAGAGGACAGAGGGGGGAGATGGTGGCAGATTTATAATATTTTACATGCGAGTTCAACTACAGAATTTTTATATTTATTGGATCAATTTTGTTAAATTAAACTAACATTTGATTTTTATATAAATTTGTAAGAAAACAAGGCTTTGTTGTAAAAAAAATCCATGGGTTAGTGACCTTATAATCTTTTTCATGTATTTGCTTAGGAGGGGTAGAGCAATCAAATAGGTTTATTTAGTTTTGAGACTTTGTTATGTTTTTAAAATGAAATAGTATATGATGATAGAATATTATGTACAACAGACATTGAGTCATATTTAAAAATAAATGTGTTGTTTGTGATACATTTTAAAAGTAGAGATACTAAAATGGTACAACGAAGAAACAAATGGATCAGACCATATTTATCCTTCACAAGAATAAACAACACTAAAGAGTGAAGCGCGTCTTGTTTACTATTATGCCACCCTCGTCTTGCCCTGCTCCTGCTTCTACCACCCTCTGCTCCAAGATTGTGGGTGGTACCACCATGGCTATGGCTACTCCTCCATTAGCTGCTAATCTCCTCCCGCTAATCCTCCTCCTCCTCCTGCTACTTGCCAATCATGGCGCCTGTGCCGTGGGCGGCGGCACGGGAGGGCTGAGCCGTGCGGCGTTTCCGAAGGGGTTCGTGTTCGGCACGGCGGCGTCGGCGTACCAGGTGGAGGGCATGGCGATGGCCGGCGGCCGCGGCCCCTGCATCTGGGACCCCTTCGTCCACACCCCTGGTATGGGATAATGGTCTCACAAAATTCACTCAAGTCAGTTACATGTAGGCATTAAGTAAATTGCACGAGAAATCCTTAAACTTAAACTTATGTAGGCATTAAGGGTAAATTGCATGAGAGATCCTTAAAACTAAACTTGTTGGTTGTGTTCTGTGCCACTTAGTTATTTAAACTTGAATTTTAATCAGGCAAGTTCCTAAACTTGCTCAATTGTATCTCTTATATTCATTCATTAGTTAAATAACAAGAAAACTAACCTAGCAGGCCATATGGGTTCCTACACTTGTTTAATCACGGCACTTAATAATAAGTATATGCCGTGTCATTTTAAGTGGTACTATTAAGCAAGTTCAAGTATCCTATCAGATTAAACTTCAAGTTTAAGGATGTAAGTGACTTTCTCAAAATAATATAAGTCTTGACAAACATATGTTCCTGGGTTATAATCAAAATAATATCTCATAGCAGATGCTACCACTTGTAAATGCAACTTTCTCAAAAAGAAAAATCAAAACAACATCTGATAATGTAATTACAGGACAAGAAGATGGACATGACTAGACAAAAAATGCAACATAAGTCTTAATGGCTATGCATCAGTTACATGTCTAGAGTTTAATCGATTGGGTTATTGACTGAATTTGCAAATCCAAAATCTTCTATGATATATTTTTTCTTTGGAATGACCCAAGGTTTCAAATTTTATATTCTTAGTCAAAGATAGAATAGATGCTGGTTGAAAGGGGATTCAGAGTGATAGCATGAATTTTTTTTTGTTTGGAGAAATTAGATGAGGAAGGAGATAATGACAACTTAGGTGTTAATTAATTAACCCCAACAAGAGGTGGACCCTTTATATAGATAGTTTATGGCTTTGTTTGGTACTGTGCTGTATACCAAAAACTCCATTTGACACACTATTTTTTATATGACCATTTGATAATTATTGAGATAATAATAATATCTTACTAAATACGGTAAATATCTTTCAAAACTATTACATCCCACAGCCAATGCAAAACTGCACTGCAATCTCAAATGTTCCTTCTCAAAGGAATATATTTGATGCTTTAGAGCAATGACACACTCAGGCACTGTTGAGGATATGCGCAATTTACTTTTTGGAAAGTATAGAAACACAACTCAAATCTATAAGCTTTAGCTTATAGAATTCATTATTGCTAACATTTTATTACCTTGCGTTGCATTCAGGGAATATTGCTGGAAATGCGACTGCAGATGTTACTACGGATGAATATCATCACTATAAGGTACAACAGAAGTAACTCAACCTGGTTATCTATAAACAATGGGCTGTTATATTTAGCCTTGTTTCCTAAGAAGATGCTGACATTACAGGAAGATGTTGATCTCATGAAAAGGCTGAATTTCGATGCCTACCGATTTTCTATCTCATGGTCCAGGATCTTCCCAGGTACACCAAATCTCATGATTTTTCATCTGCTTAAAATTTCTTATTCTGAGTGAGGTACAATATGTCAGTGCCATTGATGTGTTTTTGGTTTGTGTAGAGGGGGAGGGAAAAGTTAATGCAGAAGGTGTAGCATATTACAACAATCTGATAGACTACATGCTTCAGCAAGGTATAACTTAACTTCAAATGGAAGAATTCAACTTTTGAAACATTTAAAGTAACATGAATATGATCTTGTTTGAGTTTCTACTTGGAAAATGAACAGGCATTACTCCCTATGCCAATCTTTACCATTATGATCTCCCCCTTGCACTTGAGGAAAAGTATCAAGGCTGGTTGAACCCAAAGATTGTGTAAGTCAGACACTTAATCTTTTTTATCACTTATGTATTACCATTTTTCTCATTGTTTCTTAGTTGTTACATTTTAAAGGTTAGAAAGCTATATTTTAGATACTGTGAATAGTATGGACCTCATTGTACATAGCAAGTTTGGTGAAAATATAATAGTACATGGTAACTGGAAGAGTTACAGCACTCATTTTTCCTATTCTCAATTTCTTCACGATCGATAGCTCGCTCGCAACATGAACACTATTAATGTAAAATTTTACAAGGAGTACAGTGCTAGAATTTCTTCACATACTATTTATTTTGTAGGGAGATATATTCAGACTATGCTGAATTTTGTTTCATGACTTTCGGTGATCGAGTCAAGAACTGGTTCACGTTCAATGAGCCAAGGATAGTAGCAGCACTTGGTTATGATCAGGGGATGAATCCACCCCTAAGGTGCACCAAATGCGCCACTGGTGGGAACTCAGCCACAGAGCCTTACATTGTCGCTCATCATCTTCTCTTATCTCATGCTACCGCAGCTGCGAGATACCGCAATAAGTATCAGGTATTTTCCATTATCCCAGTAGTTTCATTTCAGTGTTAGTAGCAAGATAATTTTCATTTCTGCAACAACTACATCAACATCACTAAGAGTAGATGACGAATCCTAATCATCTGATGCAAGAATGAACATAAATTTTAAAAATTTAGGCAAGTCAGAAAGGCAGGATTGGAATACTTCTAGACTTCAATTGGTATGAACCTCTTACGAACTCAACTGAAGACCAAGCAGCAGCTCAGAGGGCCAGGGATTTCCATCTCGGCTGGTAGGAGCAAAGACTGATACCACTGATCTTCAATAAAACTCAATTCCTTTTGTTCAACAAAAGTACCAAGACTAATTACATTAAAAATCTTATTGCAGGTTTCTTGATCCATTGATAAATGGCCAATATCCGAAGATAATGCAAGACATTGTGAAAGATAGGCTGCCTAGTTTCAGTCCTGAACAAGCAAAGCTGGTCAAGGGCTCTGCAGATTATGTTGGGATCAATCAATACACAGCTTACTACATGAAGGACCCGCAAATGACCAAGCAAGCATCAACTAGCTACTCATCTGACTGGCATGTTTCATATATATGTGAGTTTTCTCTCTTACATTTTAAGTTGTCCATCAATTCTTCAGTTTAGATGTCATCACTTTCTTCCTCCCCCCCAAGTTTTGCAGTTGCACGTAATGGCATTCCAATTGGACCACGGGTATGTAGCTGTTACCTCTTATTACCATTTTCAGCTCTAATTTAGAACTTCTTCTAGTGGTATTCCTAGTATAGTTGACATGTTCAAAACTAAAATGAAAATCTCTGACGATGCACGGACGTATGCAGGCAAATTCTTATTGGCTATACATCGTCCCAACGGGAATGTATGGAGTTGTGAACTACATTAAGGAGAAATATGGAAATCCTACAATCCTTATATCAGAAAACGGTACTCGAAACAACTTGTTATCCTTGACTCAAAGTTTTGTGTGGCCTATTTATCGAGTTGCGGTGTCATGATACCAGGGATGGATCAACCTGGAAATCTCACTCGTGATGAGCTCCTGAATGACACTGTAAGGGTTCAGTTCTACGAGAGCTACCTGACAGAGCTGAAGAAAGGGATCGATGAGGGCGCAAATGTGGTGGGCTACTTCGCATGGTCTCTGCTTGACAACTTCGAGTGGCTGGCAGGCTACACGTCCAGGTTCGGTATCGTCTATGTTGACTTCAAAACCTTAAACCGATACCCAAAGATGTCGGCCTACTGGTTCAGAGACATGCTACAGCGAAAAGGGTAATGAGATTTTGAGACCAACCTGAAGTCTTCTTGTTCAGGCTTGCATATTGTACCAGACTATGGGCGGCACTAAGATTAAGCTCCAGCTTTGAGCTAGGGTTTCAAAAGGTAAAATAAAAGGACAGGAAATAACCAATCCAATATAAGTGTATATCTCTGTGGTGAGAATTTTATTCATGCATGTGCATAGACTTGGCTGTGTTTGCTTGCTTAATTGCATGTTTACTTGTTTAGTGTCCACTGTATGGCAAGCAAATGTTGAAGCATTATGTTCAAATTTGTTTGATTCATTATGGTTCTGTTTATGTTTTGAGTGTTGCCTCATTCTTGCTTTGCATTGTAGGAATGTTTCTATGTTTCGATATTTGCTTATATGTTTCTATGTTTGTTTGCATTATAGCATTGAAGGAACGTTTATATGTTTCATCACAAATTTGTGATTGATTATAAGGGTGGTGTAGATCAACCACGACTTCCCATTTGTGTTTTTCCCTTTAGTATGGAAATATTGGCCAAGATCAACCAGTTTATTGTCTTTCAGAGATCGTTTGATTCGTGTCCTCATGAATACAGCCGGTTCCAAGTATGCTAGATTTTCATCCTCGCTATAATTGGTTTCTTTATATTTATATATAATATTTTCTCAAATTATATTTTAGACATGAACTAAATTCATGCACTATTAAATCTGTTGGTCGAACTAGATCAGGATATTACAAGATCTAATTAGAGTCTTGTGGACTAGTTAGACCCGTTTGTGCAAGATTTTGACGTGATTTATTTAGGCACAATGAAAGACAATAACTAAACAACCTACCTAGTTTCACAACAATTCGAACTAGGCATTTTCCAGAAAAGCAGCTAATTGAACGGCCTGTTAGTGGTTCAAAGTTCAAAGGAAGTCTTCCTTTAAAAACGGAAACTCGAGTAACTACTAATGATCGAGCCACGAGATTTTGCAGTTTCCCCATGTTACCTTTTACCACGCTCGATTGGTTCGCACCCTCACCGACCGACAAGCGTGAACTGTCGCATTTCTTTTTTGGCTCAACAATAGTGCCTCGTTGAGACCTATATTAGAAAAATATACATTGCACACAAGTTTATTATACTTATCCGAGTACTCTATCTACGTCTTCAAATTCAAATTTTAGATTATCCAAGTTTTCGATTTGGTTTGATTGTGTCAATCTGTTTTGTGATAAAAATAAGAACTAGTAGGACTCATGGCACAATTAAATATATTTATGAACTCTACTATGGTTTGTGTCATTATTTTGTCACTTTAAATGAAAGGTAAATCTGGATGCCACGATTAAACAAGTTTAATTCAAATCTAATGAAAAACACTTGCACAATTTAATAAAAAAAAGTAAAAAACTTCATATCACCTCCTCTCCCTTCAAAAAAGTCCAGATAACCCATATATTTTAAAATCAGATCACTTATACCTTATACTTTAAAATTAGACAACTTATACCCTGTACTTTAACAATCAATACAGTTTATCTCATGTGTAATATGAAGGGTGGTTTTTTCCATGTTGGCACAATAATTCAGTAGTAACTAGCATGTGAGGCGCATATAACAAAACAATAAATAAAACTTCATGGGAGATAAGTCTAAAATCTCTTGATTTTTTAGGTTTTTTTAGTGGGCAAATATCTATATTTTTTTATCTTGCATACATCTTTCTCTACCTATTTGAGCAAATCTTTCTTCTCACATTTAGTCATTTAGTTTTTCCTAGCCCCTCATTAACTTCTCTAGCAACAGTAGCCTGGCAACAGGTGACAAGGTGGTAGTGGTGCTAGTTGCTTTTGGGTGGTCAAGGCAAGTAGTGGCAGTCGGTGTGGGAGACAAGTGACAGAAGGGCAGTGGTTGTGGTGGTTGTGGTGGTAGTGTGGTAAGGTGGCAGCGTCTTCGTCGGCAACAGGCGTCGATGGATGGCAAGGGAGAAGAAGAGAATGAGGGCAGCGATGATGGCGGTAGGAGATTGAGAGGAGGATGAGGAGGGAGAAGAAAAAGTGTAAGGGAGAAGGTAGGGTGGGGATTAAATATAGATTTGGACGTGTAGTGTAAATGATGCAAGTTTTTTTTAAGAAAGAATAGCTAATTGCACACTAAATATTTGTTTTTTAAAAATAGAGAAGATGACATGGATTTTTTTAGTTGTTTAGGGAGTAGGTGCCTATTTTTTTTCTTAAAAAATTTACACCATCTAGACCATACATGTAAATCTAAATCGAAATTTAATCCCATCCTCCATCTCTCCTCATCTTCTTCGTCTTCTCTCCTTCACACTACTACCACCACCTCCCTTCCTCCCCTACTCTTCCTCTCCCCTTCCCCGCTGGCCACTGCCGCCCATGGCTGGTGGTGCCACTGCAGCCTTGCTGCATTGCCTCCTTCTCTCTTCCATCGTCATCTCCTATCGCCTCTACTTGCAGCCAGTGGCGCTACAATTGCTTCATTGCCTCGCCTCCACCCGCTGCTGGAGAAGATATGGAGGAGACTAGGTGAACACTAAAAGGCTAGATCTAAGAAAAAAGGGTATCGTCCAAGAATGGAAATATGTATGTATAAGATAAGAAAAAAATAACTGATCATTAACAAAAACTATTTTTGTTGAATTTTTGTTATCGTGATGCCGACTTTGCGCACACCAATCACAGCAATTACATAGAGAGAAAGAAAAATAGAGGATGACCAGTGGAATTCTTTATTAGATTAATCATCTCTTTACATGATACAAATATATATAGGCAAAAGTTAGGGTTGTCCTAGTGGCATATTTATTAATATCCACAGAATATTCAATTAACAACACTCTCTTTGGACATTACTATAATATTCGTATGCCTCATTAAACACTTTGCCGAAAAATCTAGTGAGAAAATATGGTCGGAGAAAAGAGTACATATCACATGTGTATTGTTGCGCTACACATGCTGGCTCATTAAAAATTTTCAATTAAGAAAATCTAGTGAAAAAACTTAATTAAGAGAAAAAATAGTACAACATCAGTTGACCATCTGAATAATTAATATATTGAGTAATATGATTGCTCCCTCTGAAGAAAACAGTCTTCTAAGCCTATGCATTCCAATGTCGTATATAAGTTTCTCAAAGTAGATATAAGTAAAAACTTATTGAACAAATCTACTAGATTTTCACAAGATCTAGCCTTTGGACTATTAACTCACCACTCTTCTAGAGATCGTGAGGATAAAAGAATTTTAGAACAATGTGTTTAGTCATATTTTCTTTAACATAGTCATTACTTATTTGTGCAATATAAGCGGTGTTGTCCTCGTACATGATAGTGCGGGTATTTTCAGTTGTAACACTACATAACTACTGGATATGGTGTATCAACTATCTAAGGCATACACATTCACATGAGGTTTCATATAACGCAATTATCTCTGAGTGATTTGTTGAAATTGCCATTGAAGTCTATTTGACAGACCTCTAAGAGATGACTGTATCACTATAGAGATAAACAAAACTAGTTTGGGACCTGGCATTATGTGGGCCAGATAAATAGCCAACATTCATATAGCCCACCAAAATCATTTAATGATTTTTCTAATAATACAAACCAAAATCTTTTGTATTTTGGAGGTACCCGAGGATATGTTTGATGCTATTTAATATCTTCTGATTAGAGATATACTGTACCTTACTAACAAACTTACTGCGAATGCAATATCAAGTTTAGTGCAATCGAGAGGTATAATAGTGCTCATATAGCACTCAGATAAGGAATTTTTGGTCTCAATATCTCCTCATTATTTTCTCTTGATCTGAATGGGTCCTTGTCTGCTTATAGGGATCGCACAACCATTGTTCTGCTAAGAGGATAAAATTTTTCTATGTTAAACCTCTCTAGAAACTTCTTCAAGTAGGTTGACTAGTGAATAAATATTTTTTCAGGGAGGTGCTCGATCTGCAAACCGAGACTATTTGGTTTTACCCAAATCTTTCATCTCGAACTTCATCATTAGTTATGAAGACACAAACCGAGTTGATAAAGAAGCCATTTAGCTACTTCTTTATGAACACACAAGGACATATATCGTTATTTACATATCCCTTCTTCAACAATTATTCACTCAATCGAATATACTACATTCTATCGACTATTTCAGGCCATATAATGACCTTTGCAATTTAATGCAATATATGTTGTAATTATCATTCCCTACTATATTAGGAATCTTGAGTCCTGTAAGGACTTTCATATAAATATCATAATCTAATGACCCCATATAGATATATGTGTTGCATCTAGGTTCTTTTTAGTTGATTTTGATTATTGATGACATTAAGTGTCTTGGACTAATCGTGTCTTTGAGTTATTTGTATGCAGACCTATTTTTGTAAAGTCTGCAAGTGATCCGAGAGGATCTGTAGGTCGCAAGCGCAAAGTCGCAGTGTCACCCAAGGTCACAATCCAAGGTCGTGAACCAAAGTCGCAAGCACAAGATCGTGAGCCAAGGTCGCAAGCGCAAAGTCACAGGCACAAGATCACCAAGAAGGAAGCCGCCAAGATCTAAGGTAAGTACTTGTTTATTGTATTGATCTCGGAGTTTGGAATTTGACCGGTTTTATAGAATTTCAAAGAGGGACTGAAACTGGTCTTTCGAGCACTATTCATTTAACTAGGCACTGTTCATTCGACCAAATATTCCAACAGCTATTTACTAGCCGTTAGAGGTCGAAGCTGGGTGCTAGCTGTACTGATTTCTTTCCTTATCGACCATAGCGGCTAGCTGAGAGGTTGGGCTATATATATAAGTGTTTTGATCAGTATTCTAACATATCTTCAATCCACATTCTCATATACACCTTCGAGCATCATTTCTATACTATTTTGAGTGATTTTTAAAACACTTTTGAGCAGTGTTTTTAAACACCTTTTGAGCATATTTTTAAATACTTTTGAGCAGTGTTTTTAAACACTTTTTGAGCAGATTTCTAAACAGTTTTGAGTAGTGTTTTTAAACACTTTTTGAGCAGATTTCTAAACAGTTTTGAGCAGTGTTTTTAAACATCTTTTGGGCAGTTTTTCTAAAGAACCAAGAGATATATTTTGATATATACTTAAGCTCAAGTTCCCTAGTGCTAAAATCTTGATCTTTTGATCAAGTATCATTCATTGTGATTGAGAGAGAGAGCTTCTAAAAGCATTCATTTACATCATTTGCATCCTTAGAAATTTCTCGGTATTTGTTGGGGATCCAGAGAAGATCTCACAACTTGTTACTCTTGGTGATCGCCTTTACATAGACGGTTTGGTGGCGTGGCCGTTGATCTCTCCATTGATGAAGCTTGTCAGAGAGGCTCAGCGTGTTTGTGAGAGGTCTGGTGCTCACCTTTCTGGAGTGGAGAAGGAGCAACCCTAATGGATAATATCTTGTGTAGATATTGAAGAAAGACTCATTCATTTGAGTGTTTCAACGAGAAGTAGGGTAGACCAGGCGAGTCTCCCAGACCTCGGGATATATTGTTGTGTTTGTCTCTCTTCCTCTCATTTTATTTGTGCAATCTATTTGTTTAATTGATTCAATTTTTATTTGCTCTTAGTTCTTTTAGGCTTTAATCTTACAAAAGTTGTTTTATTAGAAAAGTTTTTAAACCCTCCTATTCATCCCCTTCTAGTCGGCATTCTTGATCCTACAATATGGTCACAACATCCATTAACTGCATATTTAAATTCATGCCTACTGCCAGATATCAAGTAGTGAAACATAATTCCATCCATAACGAAAGAATAAGTTTTCTCAAAATCAATACCAGATCTTTATGTGAACCCTTGAGCTACTAATCTCGCTTTATATATCACCACCTCATTCTTCTCATTTCTCTCTCTTAAAAAAACCCATTTATGTATTACTGGGATAATTTCTTGTGGTGTTTGAACTACTAGTCTGAAAACTTGTTTTTATTAGCGAGTGTAGTTTAGCCTCAATTGGTTTCTTCCATTTGACCCAATCCAAGAACTTCTAACATTCTACTATAGATTTTGATTCTGGATCTAGATTTTCATTTGATATTATTTGAGCAATTGTAAGGCGAAATAGTTGTCGACAATTATTGAAGTGAGGAGTTCATGTCTATCATATATCAGGTGGTCTTGAAAGCGGGTTATACTGCTATTATAAGACTCTCTCGTGTCCACATAAATATCTCATTATTAATATCAATTATCTCTTCATGATTTCCCAAAATAATCTGGTTGTTCCACAATCCCAGCATCATGTTGTGCACATGCTATTTTGCTGTGGTTCTAAACCTCTTCAAGAGACTTCTCACCTTTAGGGTGAGTCTCTTCAGAAGATTTATGGAGTGATTGATTATCTTTACCATACCTTTGTCTCTGCAGATGTTTCTGCGGATCAAGATCTTTTGCACCAACAAGTCTCCTTCGCTTTTGGCGTAAGGGAGTGTCAGTGGATGTACTATTTTTCCGGAGTATTTCCACTCTTTTAGGTGCAATTACTATAGGTATGTGAAATTTAGTCTCACCTTTATAATTAGTGAAAGCATTTGGCAGATTGTTTGCTAGATTTTGCAAAGATTTTCCAAATTTAGTATCTTCTAAATTTCTAGTTTAGCTTGACTAGTGCAAGGATCTAAATATTGAAGATCTTTTTTATTCCATGAAATTTCACGTCAATTCAAATTTGGACTCTTCTCTATTGATCGAAGGATGCCGACTAGAGGGGGGGTGAATAGGCGGTTTTTAAAATTTTACTTTTAAACTAGTGTTTAACAACCTAGAATTACAATAACCAATTTCTAAAGATATGAATGACAATTCAAGATGAGTTTTGCAATTTCTAAAGGATTAAGAGGAACAATTCAATCTCTAAGAAAATAAAGCAAGTAATAGAAATAACCGAAGAGATCGAATTTTTCCCGAGGTCTCGGAAATTTGCCGATTTCCACTAATCCTCGTTGAAGCGCTCTTCGCTAGAGCTTGTGCTTCGATTTCACTATGGGTAGCCCTTCTCCTCTCCGGATAGGCGAGCTCCGAGCCTTTACAACCAATCGCCGGGCCTCTCCGACACACACCGTCGATAGAGAGATCGCCGGACCTTCCGAGTCGTCTAGGTGACGGCAATCACCAAGAGTAACAAGCCTAGCACCTTGCTTGATCAACCTCAAAGCTTGATGAACACAATGCAAATGCAAAAAGGCTTGAAATCAACTTCACTCAACTAGCACTCAAGGTTTGCTCAAGTTTTGACTTCAATTGCTAGAGAATGAGTGTGAGAGAGTTTGCACACTGTTGCACAAGAGTTTAGAGATGTATTTCGTGTGTATATAACATCTACAAACAGTGGTCTATTTATACTCTCAGCAAAACGGTTGTTTTCAAGAAAATTGGGCGAAAGTTGTACTGGCCGGACATTGTCTGGTCACTTCGGACATTGTCTGGTCACTTCGGACATTGTCCGGTCAGTACAAAAAACTTGACCGTTACTCACGTGTAATTCGAGTGTCAGTAGCCGTTTGAACATATTTGTGAAGGCCGGACAAATGTATTTGTCCGGACAGATGCATTTGTCTCTGTTAACACCCCTGTTCAACAATACTTGTACACACCGGACAAATCGATTTGTCCGGACAAAATGTCCGGACAAATGTATTTGTCTCTGTTGACACTCGAATTAAAACACTCCAACTGTTTGTATAGGCCGGACATATAGGATTTGTCCGGACAAATTGTCCGAACAAATACATATGTCTCTGTTAACACATGTATTTTCAGTTGCTCAGAAGTTGTATTGGTCGGACATTGTCCGGTCACTTCAAACAAGAACCTCTAGACAAATACATTTATCTTAACTTAACGTGCCGTGAAAATTTTGTATTGACCGGACATTGTCCGGTCACTTCGGACAATGTCCGGTGTACATCGGACAGATGCACCAGACAAATGTATATGTCTTTGTTTCAAGTTTTGCAATGTTCAGAAGTTATTTGTATTGGCCGGACAATGTCCAGTCACTTCAGACACTGTCCAGCCAGTACAAAACGAAAACAGTAATGCTGAATTTTTACTCAATTTTGATTTGAGGGAAAATGCAAATGCAAATGTGCTTCTAAAGACTTCAAGGTTGATCAAGATACTTGTGCTACGATCCTTCTTAATAGTACGACCATCTAACCTAGAAATTTTCAAAACAAGAAAGCGCTAAGTTTAGATATTTGTACTCTTGTCGAGGTTTTCGTCGTTTTTGCTTCATGGAACCTTGATAACCTTGCTTTGCTCTTTCTTGATGCTTTCTCCTTTGATTAACCTGAGTCTCACACAAAAATATTAGTCGCAAATCTTATAGATGTCATTAATCACCAAAACCCTAATTAGGGCTCAAGATTCAACAATCTCCCCATTTTTGGTGATTGATGACAACCGTTATGCATAAAATATATGGATATCAAAAATAAGTATGAGCAAATAGTACTCCCCCTGAATCTTATATCCAAGCTCATGAACAAGTCCATAACAAGATTTATGAGTCCACATGTATATGTTCAAATTCAAACAACAATTTCATTTCATAACATATCCATGTTCATACATTCATACATCATTCAAACATCAATCCATAGTAAGACATAAACGACGACATAACCACATATAATCACATATCCACAAACATGAGTACTCCATAACATAACTTAACTCTCCCCCTTTGTCATCAAACATCCAGAAAGGGAGAGGGCATATATACAAGTAGCATGCATAGATACATAAGGAATAACACAGATCTAGGATGGCGGAGGATGATCAGAAGACGAATTGCCGCGACGACGACGCTGATACTAGCCTGCGTCGAAACGTCCCCGCAGCTCAGAGATATCCTGACTCATAGAATTGATGCGAGGCTCGATGACATTTAGGCGATGGTCGATGGAGCTCAATCTGGAGTCAACCTCATCGAAGCGAGTCTCGAATCTTATGGACATCTGATCTAGACGCTCCATGATCATCATGTACGGAGCCGAGACGTCAGAACTCTGAGAGACGGAGTAGGATTGAAGTGGAGAAGGAGCTCCCGCGACCGGAGACATGTGCTCATCTTCATGAGCTGGTGATCCAACTTGGTTCTCGTAGCGAATAAGGATCCCCAGGCTCTTCATCCGGTAGTATTCCATAGAAGTGAGGCGAGATGCTCGATGCAGTCCAAAGTAGGTCAGAGTATGAGCTATGAAGGGTGCGAAGGGCAAGAGCCTCTTCGAGTCCATCTAAACCTCCAGCATCTCATGGAACATAAATTCCACAATGTCGAATGGAGTCTCGTCAACTTGGGCCTTCAATAGTCATAGCATGGTAGAAGTGACGGCCCCGCGATCTCCGGTTTTGGGCAAGATAGTCATGCGATTGAGTTTTTCAAGAATTGCCACCGGAGGGATCAGTTGAGAGACTTTACCGATGTTTGGATCTGGATTGTCGAAGAGGTGAACGACATCTTCAACTTGAACTTCATCGAAGACGAAGAGGCTGTTGTCGATGTGCTCAATCTGTAGAGCCTCTTCAAACTGTGCCTTCGTGAGAGTCCTCTTCGAGTTGTTGTTCATGAAGACGACGTGGGATCGATCCGAGGCAACATGGAGAGATGCGAAGAACGAACGGATGATGTCCACGTTCCACTTCCAGTCTTCCTTCATCTCGGTGAAGGAGTACAAACTGACTGCCAAGAATTTGCCCCTTAATGGATAGTTCACTTTGCTTTCGATCAAGTTCCAATCAATGGCCTGATGCCCAAAGACTTTGGCGGAGGAGAATCGGGTATGATACTGGGACATCTGAAAAGCATTCCAGAAGTTCCTCTCAGTACATGTCCTCGGATGCTCGTACGGGTTCTTTCGACGAAGTCGCCGAATAACACGAGCGGTGAACGTCTGATGGCCTCTAGGTTGCTCATCACCACTACTGCTGCTGCTATCATCCGAGTCAGAATCAGCAATAGGAGACCCCATGGGAGATGCAGGGGCTGCATCATCTTCCTCAACTGCCAGAGAATCCCAATCAATGGATTGAGCCTGTTGGGAAGATCCAGGCCCATGGCGACGGCTGGTTTGTTTCATTCTTCCTGACATGATGGCTCTGGTAAAAGAGAGAGATAGAGATTTTGATCAAGATATGACTAGATGAGGGTGTCATGAGATGCATGAATTAGTCTTCATATATATATGAAAGCATGACCTAGTCCTTACATGATTCAATTTGAACTAAATTATACTCATGCATTCACTAATAGAGGCTTGATTAGACTGCATATTATCTCTTCCTGCGATTTGATTTAATTTTGCTCTATTCAATTTGCCTTGATCATAGTCAAGGATCTAATGCAATCATAGGAAATCATCTACGATATACTCATCTTGTGCATGTTTAACCTTGTACAAATTTGATGTGTATTTAAGTTTTAGCAGTAGATTCAACTAGATTATTTCTTATCCAAATGAAACATATTTGATTTTATCACCTAACCCTAGAAGGCATATTGTTACTCATACCATGCATGTCTATGAAAAGTTTCAATTTTGCACAAATCAACTTAAATGTGACCACTCCTAGATGTCAATTTCATGAATCTATAAACAGATTTGACATGCAAAATCATTTGAACAATTTCAAACCCTAGAATGAAAATGAGATGCAATGCATGGCTTAGAGAGAAAAAGAATGAAAACTGACCAAGCAAGTGAAGGAGGAGAGGTACAGGAGCCTAAATCCGAGGCCGGACGAGAGATGATCGGACGAGGTCTTGTGTCCGGAGGAGAAGAGATGAACAGTGGAGAAAGGGTGTACTGGGGAGCAAACAAGACTGCTGTCGATTTGGGGAAGAAAAGAAACTTCGGAAGTTTTAATAAATGAACAGGTATGCACACACCGGACAGTGTCCGATCTAACCGGACAATGTCCGATATGGCCGAACAAAGTCCGAAGTGACCGGACAATGTCCGGTTAGTTCAGATAAGTTTCTGAAGCTTCTGAAATTTTGCATTTTTCGCAAATTTGTCTCAATCAGAGGTTTGATTTCAGTATAAACTCAAATACCATGTTGGGAATACAGCCAGATAGCCTTGAGTTGGATATGAGAGAAGAAGATCTTAATATGAGCCTCCAAAGCACGTTTTCGGATAAAACGAGTAAAACAGAACAGGTTTTCACCAAATCGTCAAATCTCAATGAAACTTGGATTTTTCTGAGATGTTTGGACTTGTATGAATTTGAAATACTATTTCAAGCCAAAACATGGAAGAGATCTTGGCTCAAACAGCGAAATTCACAAAATGCACGTTTTGGGTATTTTCGTGTCAAAACTCGTTTTCGGACGACTTGAAAAATGTGATAACTTGCAAACTATAGGTCTTTTGAGAAAAAGTTCAACATGAACTATCTTCGAATGATTGATCTCTAAGTGTTTCATGTAGAAAATTTTTGTCAAAACTCAACCGATTTTAATTTATGGAAATAAGTCATTTTAGGCCAAAACAAGATCCCTAGATGTTCAATTTTGTCAAAATTCAACATTTTAGATCGAAATCCTTTCTTTTCACTTTCAAAACCTTTGAGAACATATTTGAAAGGTATTTTTGAAGATTTTGTGTTATTTTAACATATTTTGAACATTTTGGCACTTTTTCGCCCTTTTTGATTTAAAAATGGCCCTTTTTAATAAACAATATGCATATTTTTCCTTTTTGTACACAATTTTGGGTATACAAGCATTCAATGAGCTTGAAGTTGCTCCCCCTTAATGTGTTATTTAAGTTTTGTTGAGAAAAGACAAAATGGTGAACTTTTGGTCTTTTTCTTCAAAATAGGAAGTGATTGGCATAGATGCCTACATTGATTGAATATATATATATATAGACAATAGTATATATGCTAGATATAATCTAACTAAGAACTAATTCAAGACAAGCAAGAGATCAAATAACATTTGAAATGTCAATAACGTTCAATTCGTTTCTTAACTTGCTAAATCTTGACTCATCCAAGGGTTTAGTGAATAGGTCCGCCAATTGATTTTCGGTTGACACATGACTAATCACTATATCCCTTTTTGATACATGATCCCTTAGAAAGTGATGTCTAATATCAATGTTCTTTGTTCGAGAGTGTTGAACGGGATTGTTAGCAATTTTAACGGCACTCTCATTATCACATAAAAGTTGAACATAATTGATTCCTATGCCATAATCTAACAAAGTTTGCTTCATCCAAAGAAATTGTGCACAACAACTACCGGCCGAAATATATTCCGCCTCGGCGGTTGAGAGTGCAACTGAATTTTGTTTCTTTGAAGTCCAAGAGACTAATGATCTTCCTAGAAGTTGACATCCACCGGAAGTACTTTTTCTATCAGTTTTACAACCGGCATAATCAGAATCCGAATATCCTAGGAGATCAAAGCTAGCATTCTTAGGATACCAAAGGCCTATGTTTGGTGTATGTTTTAGATATCTAAAGATTCTTTT
Organism: Pharus latifolius; assembly: GCA_019359835.1. NCBI lineage: Eukaryota > Viridiplantae > Streptophyta > Magnoliopsida > Poales > Poaceae > Pharus > Pharus latifolius. Next base: position 84,380,080 of record CM033321.1, on the reverse strand, counting down.
TACTGCAGTTAGGTGACACTCTCGAGGAGCAGCTTGAAACCTAGCACACATGCATACACTAAACATAAGATCCGATCTAGAAGCAGTAAGATATAATAAGTTACCAATCATAGAACGATATAATTTGAGTTCTACCGATTTACCTCCCTCGTCCAAGTCCAAATGCCCATTTGTAGCCATGGGAGTCTTGATTGACTTTGCATCATCCATGCCGAATATTTTGAGCAAATCCTTCACATATTTGTTTGGACTCACAAATATACCTTCTTTGATTTGCTTAATTTGGAGTCCGAGGAAAAAGCTCAATTCTCCTATCATAGACATCTCAAATTCCTTGGACATGGTTTCACCAAAAGCTTGACAAAGAGATTCGTTAGTGGAACCAAAAATTACATCATCGACATAGATTTGACAAACAAAGAAGTCATCGTCTATGATTTTGGTAAAGAGAGTTGTATCAATTTTTCCAACTTTAAAACCTTGTGAAATTAGGAAATCTCGCAATCATTCATACCAAGCCCTAGGGGCTTGCTTCAGACCATAAAGGGCTTTTGAGAGTTTATAGATATGATTTGGATATTTTGGATCTTCAAAACCCGGTGGTTGCTTTACAAAAACAAGTTCCGAAATCTTACCATTTAAGAAAGCACTTTTAACATCCATTTGGAATAGTTTAATTTCAAAACATGATGCAAATGCAAGTAAGATACGAATGGCCTCTAGTCTAGCTACGGGAGCAAAAGTTTCATCAAAATCTAATCCCTCAATTTGAGAATAATCTTGTGCTACCAATCTAGCTTTATTTTTTACAACTATGCCATTCTCATCTTACTTATTTCGAAAGACCCGTTTTGTACCAATTATATTGTGATCGAGAGGTTGTTCTACAAGTTCCCAAACATTATTTCTAGTAAAGTTGTTCAACTCATCATGCATGGCATTTACCCAATCCGGGTCCGCTAATGCTTCATCAATGTATTTAGGCTCTATACTAGAAATGAAAGATGCATGTTCACAAAAAGATGCGATTCTAGAGCGAGTTTGAACACCTTTACCAACATCTCCTATTATTTTGTTGACGGGATGATCCTTAGTGATGGTTTGATGAAGTCTTGGATTTTGCAATGCTTGATCTTCATTTTCCTTCATCTCCGGATCAAGATCAACTTGAGTAGTAGCCTCCGAAACCATAGAAGCTATTTCATTTTCTTGATCGGGTGACTTTGAATCTTCATCTTTGGGCTTGATGTCCCCAATTGTCATGTTCTTCATAGCTTCTCGTAATTCCTCATGTCCTACATTCTCAAAATCTTCATACTCTTCTTGAGAGCCATTAGATTCATCAAACTCAACATTGCACGTTTCTTCAATGCATTCGGTTATGATGTTAAAAACACGATAAGCTTTACTAGTTGATGAATATCTAACAAGAAAACCCTCATCAATACGTCTTTGAAATTTTCCTAGATGCATGCGTTTTTTAAGGATGTAACATTTGCAACCAAAAACTCGAAAATATGAAATATTCGGTTTTCTTCCAACAATTAGCTCGTAGGGAGTTTTGATTAACAATGGATGAGTATAAAGCCGGTTATGGCATAACAAGCAGTATTAACGGCCTCGGCCCAAAACCTAGTGGGGGTTTTATATTCATCCAACAAGGTTCGAGCCATTTCGATTAATGTTCGATTTTTCCTTTCCACAACACCGTTTTGTTGAGGAGTATATGGTACGGAAAATTCGTGTTTAATTCCAGATTCATCACAAAGCTCAATAAAATCCGAATTTTGAAACTCTCCACCATGATCACTTCGAAGTTTCTTGATGGAGAATTCAAATTCATTTTCAACACGTTTTGCAAATCTTTGAAACACACTTGAAGCATCGAACTTATGATTTAAGAAGAAAATCCAAGTAAATCGAGAGAAATCATCAACAATGACAAAGCAATAGTTACTACCACCAATACTTTGAGTTTCCGATGGACCAAACAAATCCATATGCAAAAGCTTAAGTGGTCTAGATGTTGACAAAACGTTTTTAGCGGGATGAGTACTAGCAACTTGTTTTCCCGCTTGACAAGCACTACAAAGTTTATTCTTTTCAAACTTTACATTTTTCATACCTAAGATCAAATCTCTTTTTTAAAAGTTTGTTTAATTGATGCATCCCAACATGAGCCAAACGACGATGCCAAAGCCATCCCAAAGAATTTTTGGCAACCAAACAAGTTGAAATGCAAGAATCTTCTGAACCAAAATCCACCAAATACAAATCTCCATATCGAAAACCTTTGAAAATTAAAGATTTGTCTTCTAAACTTTCAATGATAACGCCATTTGGTTCGAAAATGCATCTAAGATCCGAATCACAAATTTTTGCAACCGAGAGCAAATTGAAATTCAAAGATTCAACAAGTAATACATTTGAGATGGAAATGTTGTTTGTGATTGCAACTTTACCTAACCCAATTACCTTTCCTTTGCTATTATCACCAAACGTGATTTTATCAATGTCATTGCAACCATTTTCAAATGAGGAGAACCGACTTCCATCACCGGTCATGTGTTGGGTGCATCCGCTATCAAGCACCCAATGCCTCCCACCGGTTTTGTAGTTCACCTAAAAGAAGGGTTAGACGCTTTTAGGTACCCAAACTTGTTTGGGTCCTTAGAAGTTAGCAACAAGGGTTTTTGGAACCCAAATTCTCTTTTTATGTTTATTTTGATAAGGTAAACCAATAAATTTTGCAATTACTTTTCCATACTTTGTTTTCTTAAGCATGTAATGGGAGTGATACTTATTTTCTTTAGCTCTAGAGGTTGAGGGACAATTATCCGACAAGTGATCTACATCATGGCATTTGTGACAAAACATATTAGTGGCCTTTACAAAAGTCACTTTAGTACTCAATTTCTTTCTTTTGTTCGGTTCATATCCTAAACCTTCCTTTCTAAATGAACATCGCTGCTCACTAAGAAGTTTGTCTAAGATTTTTTTTCCTTTAAAGCATTTCGCTAATCCTAGATTTAGCTTTTCCACTTGTGCCTTGAGTTCTAAATTTTCTAAAAACAAGTTTGAGTTGTCACCAACGATTTCATCACAAACACTTTCATGATTAATTTCTAAAGCATTACAAGTGATTGATTTTGAATGAGAGACAATATGAGATGATTCATCTAGAATATCACAAGTAATTCCTATATCACTAGTTTGTTTAGAATCGATAATTTCATTAACTAGAAGTGCCTCATGCGAGTCATTTAGTTCGGCATATAAATCACTAAGTGTTGAATATTCTTTCCTAAGCATTTTGTTCTCCTTAGTTATTCTACCTAGCGCCTCATTCAATTCCACAACCATATCAACAAGTTCCTCATAAGAAGGTTCGAGATCGGATACCTTAGCATCATCACTTTCCATAAGACACAATGATGACTTGTCTTCAAGCGAAGTGGCCTCTCCAATAGCAATTCCCGCCATCTTCTTAGAAGTTGAAGATACTTCATCCTCCGATTCGGATTCCTCCGATCCGGAGTACCATTCACCAATATAGGCTTGGCCCTTGCTTCTATTGTTATAGAACTTTTTGAAGAGCTTCTTTTTACCTTTTGATCCTTCACCGTCATCTTTCCTCTCATGTGATTTTTGATGATCACCCTTCTTATTTGGACATCTTGAGGCAAAGTGTCCCTTCTCATTACATTCATAGCATGTAATGTTTTTGAATCCGGTCTTCTTGTGCGGTCCCCGCCTTTTGTCAAACTCAAACCCCCTTTTGTTGATCTTGTTTAGGAGCTTGCGGGTTTTTCTCACAAGAAGAGCTAGATCACCATCGGAGCTTCCATCCGAACTATCCTCCTTGGCCTCCTCGACATTTGCCTTAAATGCCAAGTTTTTCTTCTTTGATCCGGTGCTTCCACAATCCCTTTCTTCTCTTCTTTTTGCATTTCATGGGTAATAAGAGTACCCAAGAGCTCGGTAGGAGTTGTGGATGTGAGATCACCATTGATAAGCACTGTCACAATTGTATCAAAGCTCGATGGTAAAATCATAAGCATTTTACGTACAATGTCAATATCTTCAAATTTTGTACCTAAACCTTTGAGGTCATTAATTAATAGATTGAGTCGAGTGTACATGTCACTAACATTTTCAGATTCAAGCATGAAGAAGGAGTTGTATTCTCTAGTTAATTTAATTAGTTTAGCTTCTTTGACCTTGGATGTGCCTTCATGAATTACTTCTAAAGTTTTCCACATTTCCTAAGATGTATCAAGATTACTAATGCGGTTGAACTCACTTAGGTCAAGGCCATTAAATATGGCATTTTCTGCTTGAGCATTTGCTTGGAGGTTTTTCGCTTCTAGGGGTGTGAGATTTTCTAAATCAATTGGAGCTCTAAAACCATCTCTAGTGACCCTCCAAACGTCAAGACTAATGGATTCTAGGTAAACCGCCATTCTAATTTTCCAATAGCAATAGTTATCACCCTTGAAGAAGGGGACCTTTCCATTATAGTTTTCTTTGATCGACAACATCCTCTCTCTAGACGGTTAAGCCTAAAATGAGAGACCTAGTGCTCTGATACCACGTGTTGATCGAAGGATGCCGACTAGAGGGGGGTGAATAGGCGGTTTTTAAAATTTTACTTTTAAACTAGTGTTTAACAACCTAGAATTAAAATAACCAATTTCTAAAGATATGAATGACAATTCAAGATGAGTTTTGCAATTTCTAAAGGATTAAGAGGAACAATTCAATCTCTAAGAAAATAAAGCAAGTAATAGAAATAACCGAAGAGATCGAATTTTTCCCGAGGTCTCGGAAATTTGCCGATTTCCACTAATCCTCATTGAAGCGCTCTTCGGTAGAGCTTGTGCTTCGATTTCACTATGGGTAGCCCTTCTCCTCTTCGGATAGGCGAGCTCCGAGCCTTTACAACCAATCGCCGGGCCTCTCCGACACACACCGTCGATGGAGAGATCGCCGAACCTTCCGGGTCGTCTAGGTGACGGCAATCACCAAGAGTAACAAGCCTAGCACCTTACTTGATCAACCTCAAAGCTTGATGAACACAATGCAAATGCAAAAAGGCTTGAAATCAACTTCACTCAACTAGCACTCAAGGTTTGCTCAAGTTTTGACTTCAATTGCTAGAGAATGAGTGTGAGAGAGTTTGCACACTGTTGCACAAGAGTTTAGAGATGTATTTCGTGTGTATATAACATCTACAAACAGTGGTCTATTTATACTCTCAGCAAAACGGTCGTTTTCAAGAAAATTGGGCGAAAGTTGTACTGGCCGGAGTCACTTCGGACATTGTCCGGTCAGTACAAAAAACTTGACTGTTACTCACGTGTAATTCGAGTGTCAGTAGCCGTTTGAACATATTTGTGAAGGCCGGACAAATGTATTTGTCCGGACAGATGCATTTGTCTCTGTTAACACCCCTGTTCAACAATACTTGTACACACCGGACAAATCGATTTGTTCGGACAAAATGTCCGGACAAATGTATTTGTCTCTGTTGACACTCGAATTAAAACACTCCAACTGTTTGTATAGGCCGGACATATAGGATTTGTCCGGACAAATTGTCCGGACAAATACATATGTCTCTGTTAACACATGCATTTTCAGTTGCTCAGAAGTTGTATTGGCCGGACATTGTCCGGTCACTTCAGACAAAAACCTCCGGACAAATACATTTGCCTTAACTTAACGTGCCGTGAAAATTTTGTATTGACCGGACATTGTCCGGTCACTTCGGACAATGTCCGGTGTACATCGGACAGATGCACCGGACAAATGTATATGTCTTTGTTTCAAGTTTTGCAATGTTCAGAAGTTATTTGTATTAGCCGGACAATGTCCAGTCACTTCAGACACTGTCCGGCCAGTACAAAACGAAAACAGTAATGCTGAATTTTTACTCAATTTTGATTTGAGGGAAAATGCAAATGCAAATGTGCTTCTAAAGACTTCAAGGTTGATCAAGATACTTGTGCTACGACCCCTCTTAATAGTACGACCATCTAACCTAGAAATTTTCAAAACAAGAAAGCGCTAGGTTTAGATATTTGTACTCTTATCGAGGTTTTCGTCGTTTTTGCTTCATGGAATCTTGATAACCTTGCTTTGCTCTTTCTTGATGCTTTCTCCTCTGATTAACCTGAGTCTCACACACAAAGATTAGTCGCAAATCTTACGGATGTCATTAATCACCAAAACCCTAATTAGGGCTCAAGATTCAACATTTTCTTCCCCTGATGCTGGAAAAAGATTTTCATCAAATACATAATCAACATATCAAACTGTAAAAAGATCTATCATTGGCTCAAGATATTTAATAATTGATGAAGTGTCATATCCAATATATATCCCCAACTTCTGGTGGGGCCCATAGAGGTACACTAGGGTGGTGGTATCGACACATATAGCACAGTCAAAAATTCACAAATGGGAAATATTTAGTTTTTTTTCCCATGCACTAATTGTAAGGGGAATAATTATAATGTGTAGTAAGTCGAACTTGTATTAATGCAATTGCATCAAAACTGCATGACCTCAATGTTAGTGGGTAATTTTGAATTCTGCAATAAAAGTTTAGCAATAAACTTTATTTTTTTTATTAATGATTCTGCAATACCATTTTGAGTGTGAACATGGGAGACTGTATGCTCCACCTTTATGTTCAGAACCATACAATAATCATCGAACGCTTTTGAGGTGAATTCAGTGACAATGTCCATCAAAATAGACTGGATTTGGTGATTTGAAACTGGACTCTTAATTCATAATTTTCACAAAGAGCTTTGCAAAAGCATGATTGTGGGTGGACAAGCATATGAGTCCACCTAGTGGAGGCATCCATTAAAACCATAAAATATCTTAAAGGTCCAAATACCGGGTTCAATTGGTCCATATATATCACCCTGAATTCTTTGAAGAAAAACATGTGATTCTTCTCTTATTTTTGTATAAGAATGTCTCGTAATCAATTTGCCTTTTGCACAGGTATCACAAATAAACTCTTTAGATATAGAGAAGTTTTGATGTTGCATATTACGACCAACATAATTATTCATAATTCGACGCATCATATTTTGTTCAAGATGACCCAAGCATTCATGCTATAATTTAAAGGAATTTGGGTCTTTAAGCTTTATACTCATCACAACATATTTTTCATTTGGTCTAATGAAAGTATAGTATAATCCAGAGGAAGAACACGGGAGTTTTTCAACCACTTGTTTTGGACATCTAATGAATTTTTTATGAGAAAATATTCAATATCATTCTCTTTATCAGTCTCAATATGGAAACCATTTGCACAAATGTCCTTAAAACACAAGATAATAATTTTGATTCAGGGTACCATAAATCAGTATTTATGATAATCAATGAAACTCTCCCAGAACTCATTATTGACACTACATCATTTGTGATTATTATTACACTCCATTTTCTCTTTACTATAGTTTGGAAGTACTTTGTATCTTTCAATATAGTATACGTGATACAACTGTCTACCATACATAACTCTCTCTCAACCGTTTTGGGTTGTACAAATAAAGGTTCTAAATAGCATAATATGTGAACTAATGACTGAAATTAAACAACCAATAGGAACAAGAATGTATCATGTCACCATTCAAACCAAATTATTAAAGTGTAATATAACAGTTTCACAAAAAAAAAATAACAAGTCCATCCAAAAAAATCAATCATAAAGAGCATGTTGGACAAGATGACGTAAAGATGATTTGAAAAATAAATGTCCCCTAGTTGCCATGCTTCAGTAGATCATCAACACCCTTGAGCTATAGACCCTGATGAGTAGCCATGTTTGCTTCAGGCAAATTGGCGTAATTTGCTTCACAGTTGGTCTCTTGGTCCTTCTTATCTTTTATCATTTGCTGGTATGGTTCAACCAAATGCTTTGATGTGCGACAAGTGTGTGAGCGATGATTCTTGCACCCGCATCTGTAGCAAATCGGCTTTTGGTCTTTGTTTTTGTCACTTGGTTCATTGACTTGGGATTTGCCTTTGTTATTGTGCTTGCGCTGGTTCTTATTCTTAAGTGTCCTCTCCCTTTGACGTATCCACCCCGTCCCCGGTCTCTTCCACGTCCATGCGACTTGCAAGTTTTCGAGTAGTGGCATGTGCTTCCGGCACATGTTGAGAACCCGTTGGATGTGTGTTATCATTCTTCATGAGTAGTTGGTTATACTTTTCTGCCACCAACAGTGCAGAAATCAGCTCAGAGTGTTTGGTGTAATTTTTGGCTCTGTACTATTATTGAAGTACAAGGTTATTAGGTGGATAGAGTTTTCTCTATCAGTTCATTCTCTGTAATTTCCTGCTTACAAAGTTTCAGTTGGGACACTATGTAGTGGAGGTCTTTTTTGTAAAATTGCTGGCCTCAATTGTGTGTGTGGGTGGAGGGGGCCCGGTTAGGTTAAACCTTTGCCAACACAATGGCAGTGACGCATGGAGCGACTGTGGGCCGTGGGGCGACTGATGAGCGGCGGATAGACGGCCACTACGGGCGGCATGCGGCCCACGGCTACTTTGGGCAACCGTGATTGACACGCACAGTGGCACGGTGGGTAGCCATTTCAAGTGCTCGCAACAAGCACGCACAACGATGTAGTGTGCGACAGCGCGCCGGCATGAGGAGTGGCTGTGGGCCGCAGGGAGGCACATGACTTTGAGCCGACGACGGTGGCGGGCGGCCAACGAGCGACGGTGGTTGTGGGCTGTGTGTGCACGACTTTGAGTTGATGAAGGAGGTAGTGGCAGCTGACAATAGGCCAGCTAAATTAATTTTCAGAAAAGAACTTTTTTTTATCAGATCCAAAAAAAAGATAATTTGTAGAGAAAAATCAATCATATGGTAGATTGAATTAAAAACTAATCTAGAACGCAAATCAAAGTTTTGAAACATATGTGAACACATGTAAAAATGATCTTGACAAAAGACCAACTATAACATTAGAATAATAGATCTATTACAAGAAGGATTATGACAACATATTCAGATCAGAGCGAGTTATATTGATAACATGATAAATTTCTGTTGTTATGATGTCATATTTATGCACACCAATCACATCAACCAATCACAGAGTTTTAGAAAAATGAAGAGAATGACTAGCAGACTTTTTTATTAGATTAATATTTTTTATAAGGTATAAATATATATAAAAGAAAAAATTGGGTTGTCCTAGTGAGATATTTAATACTGTGCACAAATAGTCAAATATTATAATGACAACAATTTTTTTTATATTGAGCGTATATGGATTTTTTTCCATAGAAAAAGAAATTGGCAAAGCGCCATGGAAGGAAGGCTCCATTCCGCCGACCATAAGAATAGGAGTGGAGCTGCTCCTACTGCCCACTCTCGCTTCCTCCTCTGTTCCAAGATGCGTACTTCCACCATGGCCACCCCTCCATTAGCCAATGGCCTCCTAATAGTTCTCCTCCTGCTACTTGCCAGTCATGGAGCCTGTGCTGTGGCGGCGGCGACCACGGGCCGTAAGGGTTGGCTGAGCCGCGCGGCGTTCCCCAAGGGGTTCGTGTTCGGCACGGCGTCGTCGGCGTACCAGGTAGAGGGCATGGCGCTCGGGGCCGGCCGCGGTCCCTGCATTTGGGACCCCTTAGCTCACACCCCCGGTAATCCCTTCTCTCATCTCACCTACTTTTGTCACTTGAGTTATAGTCTAGTTTTGTTTCACACTAAAGATTTAAGAGCCCTAGTTTTATGCTTAGAAGTAATCTATATATAATTTGGATTTCAATGTCCTCGTTTTGTTTCACACTGAATAGTTGTGTTCTATTTATTTCGATGCAAAAAAAAAAAGGGGTACTTGTGGTTTCTATGGGACTATCATAGCAAGTGCTAAATCTGATCATTTAATTTGGATTCCTCGAGAGGCAACTTTTTGGATTCCTCAAAGTAACTTTTTTGTTTCGCAATGTCTCTAAACTCACTAAATGGTGTATCTAAAATGAATGGCCCGGATCTAAATCTACCATGTGGATTAAATCTAAATCGAAGAGAAGCAGACCCTACAATGGTTTAGGGAAGAATGCAGGATATCCAATTTATAACTAAACTAGGGGTTTGAATGCAAATTTTGAAGTGCTATGGCAGAACAAAACCCGCCAAATTCAAGTCGTCAGTGTACCCATTTACATCTCATCAATGCTCTACAAAAAATCCCTGCCACATATGCAAATTCTGTGAATTCACTGCTGGAATGATTGGCCTTGACTAACAAAGACCGGAATGATTGACTTGACCAACAAAAGACAGTTTAAGTGACCTGCAAGATTAGTTTTCAAGTTTAGGGACCTGAATGGTGTTAATGTACATAGTTGTATTAGAATTAGGATGCATGTTGTATTATCCTTTTTCTATTCTATCTCTTGTACATGTTTTGTATATATAGATCTAATTGGTCTATAATAATGTGATTGGTGTTTTTTCAAATCCTAACATGGTATTGGAGCTGAGACTCCCATAACCCTAAATGTACCATCGATCTTGTCGGTAGTTATCTCCTACCAATTTCCGGCCATTGATTCTGGTTGCCAAACCACGGTGTCTTCGGAAGCCTGTCTGCCTTTGCCGCTGTCGACCCAAATTTGCTGTCCGCCAACACCAGATCTGCCGCCATCCGCAACTATAGGCCATCATTACTGTCAATCCAGATCATATCTAACACCATTGTCCACTGATGCCATCAGTCGTAAGCTGTCGTCTACCTCTGCTTTTGTGTGCCATTGTCGACTCTGTTTTGCTAACGCCTAAGAGTGACTGCTTTGCTTTCGTGGGCTGCCATCTCTAGATCGTGTGCCGACGCTGCCTTTGTTTTGGTGACGCCTTAGAGACCTTGAGTGCTGGTGTTTGTTTTTTTTTTTTGGTTGATGTTTGGCTTTTGGTTGAGTGCTTCGACTACTGGTGTTTGGCTTTTGGTTGGTTTTTGATTCAAGCCTAGGTCTCCATCGTTTGGTGTGGATGCTAGGATCCGAGTGGTCTTTGGTTTGGTGTATGTCTCTATTCCATATGGCATCCGGCATGCCTCCTGGTTTTCTGTCCACATTGAATGTTAAGTTGAATGGGCATAACTATAAGAAGTGGTCTTCTACTATTTGGACGATTCTTGATGGGATGCGGCTTTGGGGTCACATTACTGGTATCACTCTTCAGCCAGATGACAAGTCTTCTTCTGAGGCATTGGACGAATGATTTGCTGATGAAGCCCGTGCTAATTCTTTGTCATTGTGCCGAAGTTTCTATCTGGATGAACTTTTGTGATTTACCGTCAGCCAATGAAATGTGGGAATTTTTGAAGTGCAAATATCTTCCTCTTAGTCAGACCCGAAAATACTTACTACTTCAGGAGCTTACTTAGCAGTAGAACAGAGGAGTTTCACAATCAATTTGATGCTATTTGGAGTCAGTTGAACTCTTATCTTTTTTGCTCCCTGTCTGACTTGCACTCATTGTGCTTCTCTTTGCTTTGACCTGGAGCAGACTGGCTTGTATGAGTTTATGTTGCTACTTCATCTTGAGTTTGAGCCTATTTGGGCTCAACTTCTTGGTCGCACCCCAGTTTTGACCGAGGAGGCTTTAGCTTGTATTGTTGTTGAGGAGACTCGTCTTCACTCTTTTGTTGTGTTCTCCCAAGCGTCTTTGTCACCTATGGTTTTGGCTGCTTGGCATTCTTCCTCTGCTGATATTCTTTCCAACCCACCTCTAGGTCCGCCATGCCCCTTCAGTTCTTCCTCCAGGAAGTCACGGAGAGATATAGCGTGGAAATTGTCATAAGTTGGGTCATCATCAGGACAAGTGTTTTAAGTGTTTATGGGATCATTAACTTCCTGGTGCTGCTTCTGTTGCTACATCTGAGGTCCCTGTCTCAACAAATCCTCCTAATTAGGTGCCTCTATCTCAATTGATGACACTTCATCAGCTTGCTTGATTACAGCTTCCTTCATCACCTCCAGGTCAAGGATGCTGCTTTATCTGGAGCATCTCAGTCTTCCTCTAAATATGTTGCTTTTGTTGCACTTACTCCTTCACAGTCAGGTATTGTTGGTTCATCTTGGATATTGGACTATGGTGCATCTTTTCATATGACACCAGATATCTAACTGTTTCAGTCATGTTATCCTGCGAACAACGCATCATGTGTTCAAACTGCTGATGGTACCTCATTGCCTATTTTTCATCAGAGCACTCTTCACACTTCTCAATTTAATGTGCCCAATGGTTCGCATGTGCCTAATTTATCCTTGAATCTCATGTCTGTTAGTTAGTTCACTGATTTGAAATGCTTTATTGATTTGATGAGGATGCTTGTTATGTGCAGGATTATCGAGCAAGCACTCTCATTAGAGCTGACTGTCGCCATAAGGGACCTCTAGGACTCTTTGTGCTTGATCATCTCCATCTTCTAGCTTTTGCTATTTCTGTTGTCTCCTCGATTTCTTCCAACTCTACTTCAGTTAGTTTTCCTCAGTGGCATCATCGACTTGGTCATTTATGTGATTCATGCTTGTCTACTCTTATTCGTCAAAGTGTTTTAGGTCATGCCCTTATAAACAATACTTTTCATTGTGCGGGTTGTAAGCTTAGTAAGTATCTACAACTCCCTTGTCGTTCTAGTTTGTCTCATTCTGACACTCATATTGCTTTAGTTCATTCTGATGGACGGGTCCTGCTCCTTTTGTTTCAAAAGGGGGTCACAAATATTGTGCCATTTTCATTGATGATTTTTCTCAATATACATGGATTTATTTTATGAAATGTCATAGTGAGCTTCTTCCTATTTACAAGTCTTTTTCCACTATGGTTAAAACTTGATTTTCCACTACTATTAAAACATTTCGATCTGATTTTGGGGGAGAATATTTATCTCATGCCTTTCGTCATCTTTAACTGAGCAAGGAACTCTTCCACAGTTATTGTGTCTGGGTGCTCATTCTCAGAATGGTGTTGTGGAACACAAACATCATCATATCATAGAAATTACTTGTATCGTTATGCTTGCCTCATGTTCTACTGCATTGTTCGACTGAAGTAGTATCCACTACTGTTTATCTTATTAATCTTCCGCCTTTTTCTATTCTTCAAGGTTGGAGCATTGGTGAATATTTCTTCTCTTCTCCCCCACAGTATGATCATCTTTGTGTTCTTGGTAGTACTTGCTATGGTTTTTTTACATGAACGAATTAAGTTATCCACTCAATCTATTGAGTGTGTTTTTCTTGGTTATATTCTTGACATAAAGGTTGTTGCTATTATGATCCTTCTGCTCGTTGGATTTGTTTTTCTTTGGATGTTTATTTTGTTGAGGATCGTCCTTTCTATGCATCTCCTCCTACACGGTCCTCCTCTCCTGCGAAGAAGGTTTCTTTTCTTTTTCCCTCATCTGACGTCTTCTTGTGTTGATCCTCATCATGTTGAGACTTCATCTACATCGTCTACTATTACACCTTATCCTTTTCATTATACTCATTCTCGCAATTCTACAGATGCTCCACCTATTTCACTAGTTGACTCATCTCCCCTTGGCACGACTATCCCTGATGAGGTCCTTGTTGATGATCCTCCTGCACCTCGGTATGATCGTGACCGTAGTACTATTACTGCTCTTGATCGCTATGGTTTTGCTGCTGTTAGTAGTATTCAGGAACCTCACATTTATCAGGATGTTGCGATTAATTCTGAGTGGCAATTGACCATGACTGAGGAGCTTTCTGTCTTAGAGTGCACATGTACATGGGATATTGTTTCGCTTCCCCCTCATGCTATTTCAATTACTTGCAAGTGGGTCTTTATAGTGAAGACTCGCTTTGATGGGTTTGTTGAGCGCTACAAGGCACGTTTGGTTGCTCGTGGTTTTCAGCTGGAGCGACTTTTGCTCCTGTTACTCATATGACTACTGTTCGCACTCTTATTGTTGTGATTACTACTTGTCGTGGGAGATTTCTCATGTGTGAAGCATGCTTTTCTTCATGATGATTTACAAGAGGAGGTTTATATGCAACCTCCACCAGGTTTTTCCTGTCTAGATGGACATGTTTGTTGCCTTCGATGTGCTCTTTATGGGCCCAAACAAGCTCCTCAAGCTTGGTTTGAGCGATTCAGTTCAGTTGTTCTGAATGTCGGTTTTGTCACCAGTAAGCATGATCCTATTTTGTTTATTCATACCTCATGAGGTTGGATGATGCTCTTACCATATGTTGATGATATGCTTATTATTGGTGATGATCCTTCTCATATTGCTTCTGTGAAGCAACGCCTTAGTGAGTAGTTTACGATGTCTGATCTTAGATCAGTTCCATATTTTCTAGGTATTGAGGTAACCTCCATAGTTGATAGTTTTCGCTTGTCTCAGTAGAGGTATACTTTGGGTTTACTTTCTCGTTCTGGTCTTATGGATACCAAGACTGCTGCTACTCTCATGGAGTTTCATCTTCAGCTACAACCAACTGATGGCACACCTCTTTCAGGGCCCTCTCAATATAGGTAAATTGTTGGTAAACTTGTATATCTTATTGTTATTAGACCGGATATCTCTCACGCTCTTCGTGTGCTCAGCTAGTTTATTAGTGCTCTTACTTCAATTCATTGTGTCCTTCTCTGTGTGCTGCGCTATCTACGGGAACGTCTTCTCAGAGCTTATTTTTCTCTAGTGATAATTCTCTCCAGCTACAGGCCTATTCTGATTCTTCATGGGCGAGTGATCCTGTTGACAGGTGCTCCATCACTAGTTCTTATATTTTTCTTGGTACAATTCTCCTTGCCTAGAAGTCCAAGAAATGGATTGCGGTTTCGCACTCTCACTCTAGTGTTGAGGTTGAGTTGTGAGCTCAAACGGCTACTACTGCTAAAGTAATCTAGTTTCGTTAGTTACTTGTTGATTTTGGTGTTGTGTTTTCTGTGCCAACTACTTTGTTTTGTGATAACACTAGTGCTATCCAAATTGCTTCCAATCCGGTGAAATATGAGTTGACTAAACACATTGATATTAATGCTTCTTTTACGTGGTCTCACTGTCATTAGAAGACTATCTCTCTTCGCTATTTGCCCTTAGAGCTTCATATATTTTTTTTTTTAACCAAATCTCAGACTAAGGAGCAACATACTTTTCTTCTTTTCAAACTTAAGATTGTTGATCCGCTTTGAGTTTGAGGGGGAGTGCTAATGTACATAGTTGTATTAGGATTAGGGCCCATATTGTATTATCCCTTTCCTATTCTATCTCTTGTACATGTTTTGTATATATAGACCTAATTGGTCCACAATAATCTGATCGGTGTTTTTCCAATTCCTAACAAGTGGAAGACTCATGCAAGTTTAAAGACTTAACAATGCAATTTACGCTATAAAATTTATCAACACTAACATTTTCCTGTTTTGTATTGCTATGAATAGGGATAGTTGCAAGAAATGCAACAGCAGATGTTACAACAGATGAATATCATCGCTACAAGGTACATGAAAAGTAAATGAGACCCATAATAAGGCCCCGGGGCTAATCACCTGGTTTGATCGGGCGGAGATTTCCCTCAATAGCAGCCCCCCATGTCCTCCGGAGACATTCTTTAAGTCCCCGGAGGGGATGGTCCACACTACCGGGAACATCTCCTCCGGAAAGGATCTCCGGCGTCTCGCCGACGCCTCGGTCCTTGCGCCAAGCACTTATGGTGGCGCTGTCGATCATCATGGCGTCGTTGGCCTCGGTTGTCCTACGCCGTCGGCCATAATGGCCTCGCGCGATTCGAACCGCCGGCGGGTCGTTTCCCGCGCGCGCCCCTTCGGTTTGCGCGCGTCGTTTGAAATGGACAGCTGGGATTTATCCTTAGGGCCCACGTGGCGCCCATCGGGGCCGTTGTCTAAAAAAATTGAGTGTGTAATCTTTTAATCAATTGATGATGGATGAGGATACTTATTTGTGTATTTGCTATTTATCTTCCTTCTTTTAACATAAACGAGTGCAACAAAATATAACATTAAAGAAAAACTGAAAATAAGCTGTCTTGAGGATTGATTTATCCGTGTTGTGCTTCGAGAAGAGCTGGAGTCTGGCATGGCCCCATGGAGTTCTAGGCACAATGTTATACTAGTGACTTGTCAGAAAATAACTCTTTAGCCATGGATGATGCTTGTCATCCTTATATTTAATCTTTTTATATGGTACAGGAGGATATTGATCTTATGAAAAGGCTAAATTTTGATGCATACCGGTTTTCAATCTCATGGTCCAGGATCTTCCCAGGTACATAAAATTTCATATGACATCCAGTTGAAATTTCTTAGCTAAATGAGGCAATAGTTGTTAGTTCCATGGATGCATCTTTTTGGGTTTATGTAGAGGGGGAGAGAAGAGTTAATGCAGAAGGTGTAGCTTATTACAACAATCTCATAGACTACATGCTTCAGCAAGGTATGAATTAACTTCAAACAGAAGAATTCAACCTTTGAAACTTTTATGGGAACATTTGTACTTCCTGTTTGAATGTTTCCTTGAAAACTGAGCAGGCATTACTCCTTATGCTAATCTTTACCACGGTGATCTCCCTCTTGCGCTTGAGGAAAAGTATCAAGGCTGGTTAAACCCAAAGATTGAGTAAGTCACACTAAAAATTAATCAATCTTTGTATTCAATCATGTATTAGGATTGCCTTGATAATGGTTGCAGGTTGAAGCTTGAAACTTACATGTTAAATACAACAAGTGGGACTTCATTGTAGATAACTGTAATACTTGGTGCTAGAAAACTTGCCACTTATTTGCCCATCCACAAATTCTTCACTGTAACTGACTTCCAATCCTGAGCATTATTAATAGGGCAATCCTTATATGCTTTCCTAAAAGAAAACCATAAAACGTAGAAGCACTCTTCTAATTAATGTTCTTTAGGTAAATACATCATGCTTTCTCTGGAACTTTTATACAGTAATTGTTTTGTAGGGAAATATATTCAAACTATGCTGATTTCTGTTTTAAGACATTTGGCAACCGAGTCAAGCATTGGTTTACGTTCAATGAGCCAAGGATAGTAGCACTACTTGGTTATGACCAAGGGACGAATCCCCCTCTAAGGTGTACCAAATGTCGCGCTGGCGGGAATTCAGCAACAGAGCCTTACGTTGTTGCTCATAATTTTCTCTTATCTCATGCTGCTGCAGTTGTGAGATACCGCAATAAATATCAGGTAATTTTTATATTGAAGAAAAAACAAATAAAAACAGTTCCACTAATCCCAGTCTATAGGCAGTAATTATTGGTCTCTGTCATTAAACTAACCGTTTTTCTTTTGGGGCAATTGAATATATGCTCCTGTAGGAGCTATTTATGTCAATTTTGTCCTGCAAAGGGAAATGTAGAAATACCCAAGCTAATCTACCGTAATCATACTTCGGCATGATTTCTGTCAGCCAACAGTATAAAAAATCAAAATACCCTTCACGTATGTGTGACACACACAAGCAAGTGCATGGGCTTGCATGGTAGCGGCAGCAAGCGGACGTGTGGGTACAGCCGTGAGCATGTGCATCGCTTGAGAGCATGGGATACATGTGCATGATGCATGGGTACAGCTGCACAGGGCAATTGTACATGGGCATTGTTTGTGGGGATCTTTTTTCAATTTGTAATATGAGTGTTTTGGTCTTGAATTCTCAATTGCCCTTCGTTTTTTAAGCATCTGATGGTTATGAATCTTATGACCAACTATTGATCCTACCATCCTGGTAGCGATAAAAGGGTTTCAAATGTCCTCAATTTAAACTTCATTTTTCTCTTTTCCTCCTTTTGTATAGTGCTGATGGGCAGCTCATCTTCATACTATTTGGTGTGTACTATATATGCTATATTCCAGAAAAAATTTTCTGCATGCTGTGCCAAATAATCTATGCTATACCATGACAAAAGTGATGTCTTAGCATTATTATTATAGTTCTGATTTCTCCAAAAAGGATAATTTTCATGTGCAAGTTCTGTCCAAAAAGTACATAGTTTGGGTCAATTTGTTTTAATTTTTTGGGTTTATGAATGAAGTGAAATTGGTGAAAGCATTTTGGTCCACTAAACTAATGTTTTTGTAATATGTGGAAATACTGAATCAAGTGTTGAAGAACTAATTTGCACTTTGGAACAATCTGTCCACATGTTTTCATTCTGTTATTCTATTCTACATCAAAGGTATGTATCAGCTATCTTTTTTTAAATCATCGGGTGGGCAAGTGACATGGCAATCTCCTAAAAGCATAATCATTTCACAATGAAAAATAGTTCTCTTTATAAGCCTGTCCAGTATGTGAGATATGTATTGCCTTTCATGTAACATATATCTGTGATATATGGACATTGAGATCTTACAAATTTCAAAAATATAGGCAACTCAGAAAGGTAAGATAGGAATAATTCTGGACTTTAGTTGGTATGAACCTCTTACTAAGTCAACTGAAGACCAAGCAGCAGCCCAAAGAGCCAGGGACTTTCACATTGGTTGGTGAGACCATAAGGGTGTATTCTTTGACAAAACCTTAGTTTTCGTTAAACAAAATACCGATGTTGACGTCGTCAATGTTCTCTTTGCATGCAGGTTTCTTGATCCGATAATAAATGGCCAGTATCCAAAGATAATGCAAGACATTGTGAAAGAGAGGCTTCCTAGTTTCACTCCTGAACAAGCTAAGTTGGTGAAGGGCTCTGCAGATTATATCGGGATCAATCAATACACAGCTAACTACATGAAGGACTCACATATGCTACAGAAAACACCGACCAGCTACTCATCTGATTGGCATGTTTCATATACTTGTGAGTTTCTTGCATTAAATTTTATGTTGTAGATTGATGCCTTACGTTTAGGTATTGCCACTTTTATTCTTCACTCCCCTACGCTTTGCAGTTGAGCGAAATGGCATCCCAATTGGACCACGGGTATGTGGTTCTTGGCTCTAACCTTTTGAGACCTTACAGAATTCTAGTGATGCATGGAATTGTACAGGCAAATTCTAATTGGCTTTACATTGTCCCGACGGGAATGTACAAAGTTGTGACCTACATTAAGGAGAAGTATGGAAATCCAACAATCATTATATCTGAAAACGGTACTTGAAACAACTTCGTATCTCTTGGTTCAAAATTTCACATGAGCTACTAATTAAGTTGCATCTACCAATCTTGGTGTCATGGTACCAGGAATGGATCAACCTGGAAATCTCACTCGTCAGGACCTCCTACATGACACTGTAAGGGTTCGATTCTACAAGAGCTACCTCACGGAGCTGAAGAAAGGAATCGATGAGGGTGCGAATGTGGTTGGCTACTTTGCATGGTCTCTTCTTGATAACTTTGAGTGGACGTCAGGGTACACATCCAAGTTTGGTATTGTCTATGTCGACTTCAAGACCCTCAGACGAGAACCAAAGATGTCAGCCTACTGGTTTAGAGACGTGCTCCAGCAAAAACGGAACTGAGACCAACCTGAAGGGTCCTATTGTTTGGGCTCGCCTATCATACCAAACTACAGATGGCACTACGATTCAGCTCCTGCTTTGGGCGTATCTTTGTGATGAGAACGCTATTCATGTATTTGCATAGACTTTAATTGCCTACTTAGTACTCACTATATGACAAGCAGGATTCCCCATTCTATAGCGAGTAAATGGCAATTCCATACAGGGACCTGCTCCAATACACCACCCGGTTCAGGGACCATATGTCGATGCATTTCATGTGAAGTTATGGATGATTCATAATGGTTCTCTTTTTATGAATATGTTTGAGCAGGGTGTCTCACCGGTGGGAACCGATCATCTTGGTCCAAGCCGGGAGATATAATACTGATTCAAAATATGTGTTTTAGAGTGTTATAAGATTGAACCCTCTGTTTGAACATTGTTGCCTTAATTTTGCTTTGTACAGTGGATGTGTTTTTTTTTTATATGTGTTTGTGTGTGTGTGTGTGGGGGGGGGGGGGGGGGGAATACAACTAGTGGATTACCATTCGGTTGGCTCCTCATTTGTAACATATGTGGTTTACCTACCAAATCTCCATACGTTTTCATGAAAAGAACTTCAAATTCAGACAAGAATGAAGCAGAAATGTTACGATGAACCACAAGAACAATTTTTTCCTAGGCATAAGGCGGAAACCACTTTAATGTCCTTTGGTTCGCTTGGTTCGCAGCCCCACCGACAGACAAGCGTGAACTGGCCATCATTGCTTTCTAGGCTCAACAATTCAGTCTTACGGGGACTTGCATCGTAAAAAAATAATTGCATGATATTCCGTCTAACTCAAAAAAAAAGTCATTTTTATTATATATAGTCTTCCAAATATACCTTTGACCATTATTTTAATTAAAATATGTTGATAAAAATTTATAATATTATAAAATTACTTCTTATAACAAATATGATCGTATAATTATCATATGATCAAAATAGACATTTATAAATATGTTAGTGATCGAAATTAGAAAATTTTGACTTTTTGTGATAAAAAAGGACATTCTTGTTGGAGGGAGGGTGTAGATCTTTAAACTTGTCGGATTGTGTTATTGAAGTCCTTAAATTTGAATCTTAGTTTAGCATGATATTTGTTTGATTACACAAATTTAGATCCATCCCATAATAACCAAAAAAAAATGTGAGTACATAAATTGTGCCATTTCCCCAATCATGATACCACTTGAGTCTATGCCACATCACCTTTTTATCAATTAACTAACAAATGAACCTAAAGAGGTGTTAGGTTGGAGGCTTCACAAAAATTGCTTATCTCAAGCATGTTTCGTGAAAACTAAGATAATATTTTGACAACAATATCAGATTTTAACCTCGCCTCATGAAATAGTTGAAAAATTTCAAGTCTTTTGTGAGGCATGCCTCATGGTATTAAAGAAATTAATAAAAGATATTTTAAAAAATTAAGGAAAAAATCTGGATCAAAGCAGCTTCCCAATTAAAATAAATTTAAGACAACTTAAAGGATGTCTCATGCTCATCAAGCAACCAATCACTAAGTAACACATAAGCAAGTCTAAGAATTTTTCACTAAAATTTAAATTTGGGTAAACTCTATAGTCTTCCAAAACATATCAATATCTCCTTATCAATTAAATCTGACTCTTAATTTAATAAAAACAATTTTGATATTTTGTTTCAAACTAATCTACTCGTCCGAACCAAAGTCTCTCTCTCTCCCACCAACTTCTACGTCCCCTGCCGGGTGTTCCAAGTCCAAAGGCAACCATCGTGCATCTTTCTCGTTCATGTTTGGAAGAGTACCTTGACACAGCCAAGGGCGTTTTGGAATGGAAGAAATTTTGAGGATTTGAATTCTACATTTTTTTAAGTGATGACTATATAAAATTTTTATGAAATTCTTTTGGACGAATTTTAGAAAAAATAAAAAAGGATCTAACCTCATGAAAAGTTTCATTTGTTTTTTGTTGAAAACAAATAATATTTTTTCCTTTTAAATTTTTTGTATTTTTATATGATGTATCAAAATATACCTTTCGAACAATTTTTGTGTTTAAATTTTTCATAAATTATGTTAAATATGATACTTAATTTTTATATGTTTCATTTTCTGCGTTTTGATCAGACCTTAAACAAGTTTGATGACTTCTAATTCTCCATAAAAAAAATTTGAGAACCTGACTTGCAATTTACTGCTTGAAAAAGACATGAAAAAGGACAAACTGGCAAAGTGCGAATGCTACATTTATCAGTGCGTCTGCCATGTGAGCTGCTCCAGCTGCCACTCTCGCTTCCTCTTCTCCAAGATGCGTTCCAGTTCCACGATGGTCATGGCCATGGCCACTCCTCCATTAGCTAATTACCTCCCGCTAATCCTCCTCTTGCTCCTGGCCCATCGTGGAGCCTGCGCCGTGGACGACGGCACGGGAGGGCTGAGCCGCGCGGCATTCCCCAAGGGGTTCGTGTTCGGGACGGCGTCGTCGGCGTACCAGGTGGAGGGCATGGCGGTCGCCGGCGGCCGCGGCCCGTCCATTTGGGACCCCTTCACTCATACGGGTAGGTAACTCATGCTATCTATTACCATGCCTCTTTGGTCTGGCTAAGTTGAGCCATAGACTCAAGTTTTGTTTCGTACTAAGATTAAGACCAATAGTTTTATGCTTAGAAAAATTATATATAGATAGTTACCCCTATGTTCAGCGTTTGAATGGGGGATCGAGATCCACTAGAGTGGCCTGGATCTAAATCCAACGCCAGGTGGATTTGCCCCCTAAATCCAGTGAAATAGGACCTAAAAATGGGAAAGATATCAGAGAAGAGTGCAGGAAAGTCATCACTCATCAGTGTCCCCATTTATATCTCATCAATGCTCTACAAGAACCCGTGCTACTTCTGCAAATTCTGTGAATTAACTGCCAGAATGATGGACTGGACTAACAAAGACTGGAAAGATTTGACTTGACCAAGAAAGACAATTTAAGTGAATTGCAATATTAGTTTTCAAGTTTAGTGACTTAAGTGGAAGACTTGTGCAAGTTTAAAGAGTACTTATGATGCAATTTACATTATGAAATTCATCGATGCTAACATTTTCTTGTTTTGTATTGCTATGAACAGGGATAATTGCAGGAAATGCGACAGCAGATGTTACAACAGATGAATATCATCGATATAAGGTATATGGAAAGTAAATGAGACCCATAATAAGTTTATTTAGATAAAAAATTGAAGGCATAATCTTCCAGTCAACTAATGATGGATTAGGATACTTTTTATTTGTGTAGTTACTACTCATCTTCCTTCTTTTGGCATAAACAAGTTCAACAAAATAGAACTTTTTCAAATAAATTCAAACCTGAAAACAAGCTGTCTTGGTAAGTGATTTATCAGTGTTGTGCTGCAAGGAGAGCTTGAGTCCGTCTTGGTTACATGGAATTCTAGGGCCCAATCTTATAGTATTGACTTTGTGAAAATCTTCAGACATGTTAGGGCCTATTTGGGTACCTCAGTATTCTGCAGTTACAATGTAAAACTCTAGTATGAAAAACAGAACTGTGTTTGAATAAAAAAAATAGAGGTAAAAATACCACAGTTTGCTCTCAAAACCCAGAGCCTGTTTGGGTACCTCAGTATTGTGCAGTTACAATGCAAAACTCTACTATTTTTAAAAACTCTAGTATGAAAAACAGAGGTGTGTTTGGGTGAAACAAAAATAAAGTTAAAAATACCACAGTTTATTCTCAAAACTCAGTTTTTTCACTGTTTTGAAAACTCTACTCCAACCCAAAGTTTTCAAAACAGAGAAAATTTTTTCACTGCGTGCGACGAGCGGGACGCTTGGCGGTGGCGGCGGCAGCGGCCAGCGAGCGGCAGCAGTCGGCGGGCGGCATGGAACTAGCGGCGCGGGACCAACAAGGACTTCAGGTTTTTTTTTTTTTCAATTTAGGACCTGATACCGCAGTATCCCCTTTTCAATCCAAACAACCCTAAATACTTCAGTTTCAAAAAATAAAGTTTCAGTATCCCCTTTTCAAAACTCTAGTTTTGAGAGACTTAGATACCCAAACAGGCCTCTAGTTTTTTCTCTGTAATAGAAACTTTAATTCAACCTAAAGTTTTCAAAACTGAGACTGTGTGCGTGCGTGCGAAGGGGCGCGGGACAAGCGACGCGGGAGCGACAGCGGCGGCGGGTGGCGCGGGACAACGGGATGAGGCGCAAAACGGCGGCGGACAAGGCACCAACGTGTAACATATATTGTCTACACAGCGTGGACGTCTAGGACAAAAACCGGAGTGTCTCACGGGAGGGAGACACGGAATGGCGACGAGGCACCGGCGCGGAAGGCTATGATGGCATGATCCGGCGCGCAGGAGCCATGACGGCATGATCCAACGCGGGAGGCGATGGCGGCGGCGCGGGAGCGTGGGAGGCACGGGAGGCGACGGCGGAGGAGGCGATAGTCTGACACGGTGATCTGACGCGAGCGACCTTGCGGGAGGCGAGGCGGCACCGGCGGCGGCGCGGGAGGCATAGATCTGAGTCGCGATGACAACGACGATGACGATGAGGCGCAAAACGGCGGCGAACGACGGGGGACTAGCGGTGTGGGAGCGACGGCGGCGGTAGGCAACGTGGGACGAGCGGCCCGGGAGCGACGGCGGTGGTGGGTGGCGCAGGATCGACTACGGCTGCAACAAGTGTACTACTGTTACTGTTAGACTTTTTTTTTCAATTTAGGCCTGATACTGCAGTGTCTCTTTTTCAACCCAAACACCCCTAAATACTTCAGTTTCAAAAAATAAAGTCTCAGTATCCTCCTTTTCAAAACTCTAGTTTCGAAATACTTTAGTTTTAAGAGACTGAGGTATCCAAACAGGCCCTTAAAAATATCTCTATCTATTTAGTTATGATTCTTATCTAATTATTATTATAGTATTATATTTGATTATGACTCTTCAATATTGACTTATATATAGGCTCATTAGTTTACAATAATATATCTTGTTGTTTTTTCTTAAATCTAACATGTATTAGAGCCAAGATCTCTCAAACCCTAAACCTAGCCACCCATCCATCATTGATTCATCGCCCCCAGAGGCGACGGACACTAAACTCTTGGGAGCAATGCCAAGAAAAATTATGGTGTTCTTCCCATAACCCTAACCTTATCATCTATCTCGTCGTCAATCGCTCGCTGCCCTTACTGATCTAATCGCTGTCACCCTTGCTGATATGGTTGTTGTTGTTGTCTCGCTGCGGTCACTGCTCGTCAGTGTCTTCATTTTTCTCCCACCACTGTTCATCCAAATTTGAAGTTGGCGTTGCTCGTGCAACACTTGCGGTCGCCTAAATCTGATTATTTGTTGTTGCTGGCGAGCACAATCTCGAGGCAGTTAAAGTCAGCCTGGGAGAGATCCTTCACCTTGTACTCGTGGCTGGAGGAAGTCCTCTAGACGGAGAGCGCGGCAAATGGAAGGCTGCTTACCTTGCATTGGATCTGGGAGACAAGGAAGAGGAGAAGAAGGGATCGGGAATGGTATGATTCTGGGAGATGAGGAAGAGAAGTGATCGGAAATGGAAGAAGAATAATTTTGGTTACGGTTCTAGTTTTGGTTTATATCTATTTTTTTGTCTAGTTTGGTCTAGTTCAATGGTTTTGGTTCAGTCTTCATCTATCAAATCTGGTTTGGTATGTTTTGTCTACTTCAATTTCTCTCTATGATGCTGCCTACAGTTGTGAGTAAAAACTAGAGATTTTCAATTATCCCGATTTGTCAGTTGTATCCCACTTTAGTACAAGTCAAGAACTTGATGGGTTTGGTTGTTTTAAGGTGAAAGAAAAAAAACTAAAAGATTTTTTTGTTGTCCCAACTCGGTCATCTTTCTATTTCAGATTGGGAGCATGCTGTCATCCTTGTTAGGATATGTATTTGGGTTATAAGCTGCCAACGCAACCATTGTTGCTTCTAATCGAGCTGTTGGCTAGTTATTTGCAACTTAGTCTACTACTTGTGTTGATGGCTATTCTTCTACTGTTTCGTCTGCTACTGAAATCTTTTTCCGTTTGGCCTCTCATCTTCATATTTTCAATTTATCATAGTTTTCTTCTTTTCAAACTCAAGTATGTTGCATTCACCCGTTTGAGTGGGTTATTAAGGAGATCTCTATTTATTTAGTTAAAATTCTTATCTGATTAGGACTCTATTATTTTGTTTGGTTTGGATTTTACTGTACTAGTCTATATATAGATTCATTGGTTTATAATATTGTATTTTGGTGCTTTTTTTCCTAATCTAACATGTTAAAGGTTTCTCTACCTATTTAGTTAGGATTCTTTTCTAATTAGGACTTTAATATCATATTTGGTTAAAACTCTTCTATATTAGTCTATATATAAATCAATTAGTTTACAATAATTTATCTTAGTGTTTTTTTTCTTAAATCATATCAGAACTAAGATTTCTAAAACCTTTAATCTAAACCCCCATCCCCCACCGATCCGCCATCCCCAAGAGGCGCTGAACACGAAACTCTCGGCAGCGGTACCAAGAAAAATCTGGCATTCTTTCTTCTTTGAAATTATGCCTTCCCTTCCTTCTCTGATCTAGATCCGTTTGCTGTTGCACTAGATTTGGCCGCCGATCCTGTCCACTAGCCTTTCACCATTGCCGGTTCATTGTCTTCTCTGCTACTTGCTTTAGGATTGATCTAATATGCTCATCACGTCAGTCGAGCAATTTCTGTGCACTGCCTTTGCTTTCCACAGCTGCCACCTCTACTCAGATCTGTCTCTGCTACCTTTTGTTGTCGCCGCTGTTACTCAGATCTGGTTGCTTAGCACTGTTGCTAGTCATGGTCAATGCCGTCACTGGCGTCGATCTGGTTGCTTTGTGGTATCGCTGTCACCCAAATATGGTTTGGCCACTGATCCGTAATCGCTTTTGGATCCACTAAATCTGTTAGTTGTTGCTCCTGTCGTTCGGCGTCGTAGCCGTTTTCTGCCGCACCTGATGGTTTAGCTGGATCTACTGCTCCTGCTTTCAATTTTCTGATGGTTGTTATCCTCTTTTTGCTATTATTGTACCTGATGTGGTCTATAACATGCCATCTACAACTCCGCCACTTACCAAATGCAAGAGCAAGCGAGCGAGAGAGATTCGTTTGTCTCCTATTGGATCTGGGAGAATGGGGAAGAGGAGAGGGAGAGGGAGAAGGGAAGGAGGAGGAAGAGGAAGAGGAAACAGAAGGTGAAGAATAAATAATAAATACAAGATGATAAAGAAAGCTTTCAATGTATCCGATTTGGTCTCATTTAGTCTAATTCAGCAGTTTTGGTTCAGCCTTTACTTTCATCTACCAAAATTTTGTTTGATATTGCTGCTGGCTATAGTCATGAGTCAAAAACCAAAGGGTTTCGATTATCCAGTTATCCCGACTTGTCGATTGTGTGAACTGTCACATTTTGGTGCAAGTCAAAAACCCAATGGGTTTTTAGTTGTCCCAACTCGGTCATCCTTCTATTTAGGATTGGGAGCGTGCCATATTCTTGTCATGATGTGTATTTGAGTTGTAAGTCGCCAATGCCGGTGCCACACCATCTAATGTGTTTGGGTTGTAAGCCGCCGACGCAGTCATTGTTGCTTCTAACCCTGCTGTTGGCTAGTCATGTGCAACTTTGTCTATTACTTGTCGTGTTGTTAGTTATTTCTATACTATTTCATCTGCTGTTGTAATATTCTTCCAATGGACCTCTCATTTTCAGTTTTTTAAATTTAATGTAGTTCTCCTTTCTCAAGTCTTTGCATTCACCTTGAGTTTGAGGGGGTGTTAAGGATATATCTATCTATTTAATTATGATTTCTATCTAATTAGGACTCTAATATTGTATTTGATTAGGATTTTCTGTACTGATTTATATATAGACTCATTGATTTACAATAATTTACCCTAGTGTTTTTTTCCTAAATCTAAAAAGACATATATCTACAGAGAGTTCACAAGTACAGATGTACCCCATATATTCTTAGTTATAGAAAAAATTACATCTTTAGTCCATCAAATATGTATGATTTATGAATATGCTGTCTGACCTTTGTACCAATAATTAGGTGATTTGGTCCCTGTATTAGACAAAAATGTTCAATCAAGTTTGTAAGAGTGATGTTTAGATGGCTACCATGCTAAATGAGGAAAATGAACCAAGAACCTAAATTAATAAGAAAAAATCTTAGATAAAAATACTAGGACACACCATATCTTTATGTACTTTGAACCATCTGCTCTACATCTCTGCTTTTAACTCAGGCAGTACTAATCTCTATTTTGGTCCTTCGAACCTAAGTAACTGAAATGTGCATAGTCTAGGAACAAGACTGACATCCCGTTTTGCCTAGATCAGTCCTAACGTGTCCATCTCTATATCATAACAGCTTTTCTTCCATCAACTTGTGTATAGCAACAAAAGCAATGTGGACCTTCTTTTCGATAAATAGAGAAGTTATGACTGACACTTGACACCAAGGTTGATAGAAGAGAAGGGAAGGTGCTTCTATACCTTTTCGAAAGTAAATTGCATATGTTCTAAAATATAAAGCAACTAAGGAGCTGATTTGCACCAGAACATTAGTCATTGCATCTGCTTTAGGATTTGTCTAGTTTTCGTTTGGGAAAGCATAAAAGCACACTTGTCAGAAAATTATTCTTTAGCCGTGGATGAAGCTTGTAAGCCTTATATTTAGTCTTGCTATGTTCACCTAGGAGGATGTTGATCTCATGAAAAGGCTAAATTTTGATGCATACCGGTTTTCGATCTCATGGTCCAGGATCTTCCCAGGTACATCAAATTTCAGTTAAGATATAACATCCACTTGAAATCTTTTAGCTAATGGATGCATTTTTTTTTTGGCGGGGTTTATGTAGATGGGGAGGGAAGAGTTAATGCAGAAGGTGCAGCATATTACAACAATCTGATAGACTACATGCTTCAGCAAGGTATCACTTAACTTCAAATAGAAGAATTCAACCTTCAAAACTTTTATGGGAACATGTATAGATTACTGTTTGAATATTTCCTTGAAAACTGAGCAGGCATTACCCCTTATGCCAATCTTTACCATGCTGATCTCCCTCTTGCTCTCGAGAAAAAGTACAAGGGCTGGTTAAGCCCAAAGATTGTGTAAGTCACACTAAATATTAATCTATCTTTTTATTCAGTCATGCATTAGCATTGTCTTGAATCACTAGATAAATGTTGCAGGTTGAACTTAGAAAGTTACATGTTAAATACAATAGTGGGGACCTCACTGTAGATAATTATGATACTTGGTGCTAGACAAATTTCCACTTATTTTCCCATCCACAAACTCTTAACTATAACAGATTTTCAATCTTGAACTTGATTAATGGGGAAATCCTTCTATGCTTTCCTAAAAGAAAACAGTACAACATAGAAAACTCTAATTAATTTATGTTCTCTAGGTATATAAAGTATGCTTTCTCTCCATTGTTTATCACAAGTTGTACAAGGATCAGGGTGATTTTCTTCATAGTAATTGTTTTGCAGGGAAATATATTTGAAATATGCTGAATTCTGTTTCAAGACTTATGGCGACCGAGTCAAGAACTGGTTTACGTTCAATGAGCCAAGGATAGTAGCACTACTTGGTTATGACCAAGGGACAACTCCCCCTCAAAGGTGTACCAAATGCCCCGCTGGCGGGAATTCAGCGACAGAACCTTACGTTGTTGGTCATAATTTTCTCTTATCTCATGCTGCTGCAGTTGAGATATACCGCAATAAGTATCAGGTATTTTTAATCGAAGAAAAAACCAAATAAACTAATCTCAGTCTATCAGCAGTAATTATTTGACTCCATCGTTAAACTACTAGTTTTTCTTTTGGGACAATTGAATATATACTCCTGTAGAAGTTATTTGTATGATTATATCGCTTTTGTCTTGCGAAGGAAAAGATAGAAACACCCAAGCGAATCCACCTTAATCATACCTCGGTATGATTTTTGTCAGTCAACGTTATAAAGGATCCAAAATACCCTTCACATAGGTGTTGACTCACACAAGCAAGCACGTGGGCATGCATGGTAGTGGACAGGGTTTGGGTTCCCGGTGGGAACCTAAGGTCTTGGCCTAGACCAGTAGGTTAAAAACCTGCCAGTTGTAAATGAAATTTTGAATTCAAAATTTGGTTTATTTCAAAATACAGTGTGTATTTGAACCTGTATTACTGAATTAAGGCTCAAATTAGAGAATGAGGCAATTAACATTGTTTAGTAAATTTTTCCCCAAAATTGCAGTTCCATTCGGAATTTTCCAAAAACCGGCCGGTAACCGGACAGGAAACTGCTCAAATTCTGGTTTACAAATTCAAAATTTGACTTTGTCTTCTATCTGGTTTTCCTGATTCCTGACAATTATCGATCGGGAACCGCTACTGAAAGCAGGAACCGAGCCTAAACCAGGAACCCGAACCCCGGTAGTGGCAACAAGCACATGAATTGGCATAGGCGTGAGCATGTGCATCACTTGAGAGCATGGGATACATGGGTTTGGTGCATGGTGCATGGTGCATGGCGCATGGGGGCAACTGTAAATGGGCATTGGTGGGATCTTTTTTTCATTTTGTAATGTATGTTTCGCAGGGGCATAGTCTCAATTTCCCTTCTTTTTAAAAGCATCAGTTGGTTATGATCAACTATTGATCCAACACCATCTGGTAGTAATAACAGGGTATCAAATGTCCTCAATCTAAACTTCATTTTTCTCTTTTCCTCCTTTTTGTGTACTGCTGATGGTTAGCTCACCTTCATACTATTTGGTCTGTACTATATAGGCTATATTGCAGAAACATTTTCTGCACTCTGTTCCAAATAATCTAATACTATTAGATGACTAAGATGGTTTCTTAGCGTTTTTTTTTTTTTTAAATTCTGAATCCTCCAAAAAGCATCACTTGAGTGTTCAAGTTCTGTCCAAAAAGTTCATTAGTACTTTTGGTCAATTTGCTTTGATTATTTGTTTTATGCATGAAGTGAAATTGGTGAAAGCATTTTGGTCCACTGAACTAATGTATTTGTAATATGTGGAAGTACCGAATCAACCGTGGCAGAACTAATTTACACTCTGAAATAATCCCTCAAAATATAGGCAACTCAGAAAGGCAAGATTGGAATAATTCTGGACTTTAATTGGTATGAACCTCTTACCGAGTCAAGTGAAGACCAAGCAGCAGCCCAAAGAGCCAGGGACTTCCATATTGGTTGGTGAGACCGTAGGAGTATTCTTTGGCAAAACCTCAGTTTTTTTCATTCAACAAAAATACCAATGTTAATATCATCAATGATGTATTTACATGCAGGTTTCTTGATCCAATAATAAATGGCCGATATCCAAGGATAATGCAAGATATCGTGAAAGATAGGCTACCTAGTTTCACTCCCGAACAAGCTAAGTCGATCAAGGGCTCTGCAGATTATGTTGGGATCAATCAATACACAGCTTACTACTTGAAGGACTCACAAATGCTACAGCAAGCACCAATCAGCTACTCATCCGAGTGGCGTGTTTCATACATTTGTGAGTTTCATGCTTTAGTTTTTATTTTGTACATGATGTCTTTACGTTAGGTATTGTCACTTTATCCTTTATCCTCTGCATTTTGCAGATGAGCGAAATGGCATCCCAATTGGACCACGGGTATGTAGTTCTTAGCTCTAACATTTTCAGTAGCAGTTTCTTCTAGAAGTCTGATGATGCATGAATCTGTACAGGCAAATTCTGAGTGGCTTTACATTGTCCCAACGGGGATGTATGGAGTTGTGAACTACATTAAGGAGAAGTATGAAAATCCAACAATCATTATATCTGAAAATGGTACTTGAAAAAACTTCGTATCTCTTGATTCAAAATTTCACATGGGCTACTAATTAAGTTGCATCTACCAATTATGGTGTCACGATACCAGGAATGGATCAACCTGGAAATCTCACTCGTCAGGAGTTCCTGAATGACACTGTAAGGGTTGAATTCTACAAGAGCTACCTTACAGAGCTGAAGAAAGGAATAGATGAGGGGGCGAATGTAATTGGCTACTTCGCATGGTCTCTTCTCGACAACTTCGAGTGGATGGAAGGTTACACATCCAAGTTCGGTATCGTCTATGTCGACTTCAAGACCCTCGAACGAGAACCAAAGATGTCAGCCTACTGGTTCAGAGACATGCTACGACGCAATGACAATGCTTCATTGGGGCAAGAATCCACCCTGCGTCACAATTCTTCATTGGGGCAAGAGTCTGCCCTGGCCCCCCCTTCCAATTTGAAAATTCTTAGTGTAGTATTGGTTTTTGCTAGTTATATACTAATTTGGTATTAAGTTGGTTCCCTCTATACCTGGTCCAACCTCCGCTGGTACAACGTAAAGAGAACTGAGACCAACTTGAAGGATCATCTTGTCTAGGCTTTCCTATTGTACGGATGGCGCCATGATTCAGGGCCAACCTTCCACTCCAAGTATCCAACAAGTGCACATCATGTTTGTGGTGAGAATGTCATTTGTGTACTAGTGTGTCTGCATAGATTCGAATGTGGTTTGTTCTTGTTGAACTTGTGTGTCGACCATCTCATCTCAAAAGTTTATGCTGTTAGGGAATGGCAGACCGCCTGTTCATTTTGACAATTGCTGATTAATTGCTCATTCCTCAAATCATGGCAAGCAAGCTTTTGATTTAGATATGTGCCTGGCCATTTATCATGAGTAAATGGAAATTCTATACAGGACCTGCTGCCAAAAAAAAAAAAGGTTTCAGGAACCAAATGTTGAGGCATTTTGTAATTTTTATTAGTCTTGGGTTATGAAAGGTTGGTCGTGATTTTATATATGAATATATTTTGTGTTACTCTTACATGTGAATACATTTTTTTTAGAATGTTCTTTTTAATTCTTTTTTTTTAAAAAAAATGTGAGCAAGGTACGGAAAAATGGCACTAGTGTAGTTCTAGACCCTCACTGGTAAAGATGCTCAAAATGTAATTCAGTCAAAATCGGCTGGAATCCATCTAAATTGGTCATATTCGATCTAAATTGGTTGGCATCGGTGAGAAGGACCAAGTTTGTTTAAACTGAATTTTGTGGGTCAAAACTAATTATTTGGTATGTGTTTATTTTTTATTTTTTTATTCAAAAGAAAATCTCTGCATTGTTATCGTCAAAATGCACTATGTTTTCCTCTCATTTTGGCAATTTGATCGAAATTCCTTTTTCTTTAAGTGTTGTTTCCACACAAAAACTCTTTAAGAACGTGAGTTGCTTAGCCCATGTCAACGTATTAATCGGCCTAGCAACGAGTAAGACTGGTTGTTCTTTCACTTCTTTGTCTATAAATCTGTTTGTATTTTCTCTATAATATATAATACAAAATATTTGATACAGATTATAGAAATTCATAAATCATATAAAAAACACAAAAAGACACAAAATAGAACACCCAAAATTAGGCTGTGCACCTCCAAACCTACAACAACCAAGGCCCTCCTCCCTCTTTGTCCGCTAGCTAAGTTTGTTCTCTTCGACAAATCCACTGTGTCCTGCATACAACCGAAACCAATACAACAATGTGCATGGCAAAAAACCTTTTTGCCAACTCAAGCCAAATCCATACAACTCCTCCCTACCACAATCCTAGGCTCCATTTGAGCGCCATTGCCATCCCTACCATCACCATGGGGCCCCTCAAGATCGTCCTCCTCGCCGTCGCCATGGCCGCCGTCGTCGTGCTCAGCTTCTTCGTCCACTACCAGTCCCGCCACATGCCCAGCCCCTTCGTGAAGCACGGTGGCAAGATCGCCATCATCGTCAGCAACCAGCAGGAGGTCGGCGACGACATGGACCTCGCCGACAGCAACATGCACCTCCTCTGCCACGGCTACAGCGAGCACAACCGGAGCCACTCGCTGTGGTCGGCGCGCGCGACCATCCCCGGCGGCGAGGAGGCGCGGCTGACGCTCCCCGCCGTGAAGGGCGACGAGGCGTTCGAGGTACTGTGCACGTACCGCGGCGCGAACCGGTGCTGGGCGCACGGCGTGCGGGTGTTCAGTAACCCGGGCCACGACAACCTCTTCTGCGCGGAGCGCGTCGGCGGCTGCACAGTTAGGTTCCGCAAGGACGGCGGCGTTGAGAAGCAGTACGACCCGGTGGCAGTGACGGCGGCGCGCAGGGACGTGCAGCCGCCAATGTTCTTGGGGTTTGTGCCGGACTTCGACAATGCCAGGGACAGCGGGTGCACCTCGGCCAGCTGTATCGGCCGGAAGCTCAACAGGGTGATAGGGCAGGAGAGCTGCTGCGACGACTCCTGTGGGTCCTGGGAGAAGGCCACCCCCCGCATATCATCCATGTAGACCAAAAATTCTGTCGAGACCGCCTTATGTGAGATCCTGTCCGGTATCCATCTAATCATAATCGACAACACGATTCAATAATTCTCACTTAGATATCACTCGTGAGACGGTCGTTACTGAAGGAGCCTTCCATGTAGAGTACATGATTTTTTTTGTAAGGTAGGATGTAATGATATATGAATAGGAAATGGCACACCTGAATACATACAACTTTGTTCAACATTTTTGCAAAACAGCTTACTTGCACAAACCATAGCCACCGGCAACCACATACAGGACAGGTAAATTTGCACAAGAGTATCGTTACCGAAATGCTTACAATCACTTGCATTTAAGGGAAACAATCGCAATGCTCTAACATTCGAGCAATCGATGAAATTCGACACTTAGCACAGAGTGATAGTCCACAAAACAACAGAACAGGAAGTTTCAACTTTCGAATCAACATGTTGCTATGATGAACTTTAACCATGTCTAGGATAACATCATTTACTAGCAAGATTGAGATCGTAACATTTAGACGTTTCTAGAGCACGGTAGAAAGCTGGCCCCCATCCATCGATCTCTAGATCTGAAATAAAGAAGTGGCATTCAACAATCATTTCATTGACAATGAAATTATAACCTAGAGCAAAGGAAACAAAACATACTGCTGCTTTCGAAGTATTCCAACATAAAATAGTTAGGCAAAATTCAGGACTTGTTGCCACAGCATCCTTCTAGGGGACAGCACAAGCATGTGATTGATTAATTGCTAATCAGAGTCTTCATACAATCCCTCATCGTCAGACAGCTCATCAAAAGACCGGATATCCAATTGATAGCGTAAGATACCACCAATGCCACCAAATCCTCTACAGAACTGTGATCCTTCTTGAGATTTGTTCGTAACAAATTCAAGTGTGCACCCATACTTTTTGTACTCATTAGCAAACCATTCCAAAAGTGAGGTTTTGTCTTGAACTTCCAACTCAGCATTAGCAGATGGATCACGGAAATGGCTCTGATCAGCTTCTTGCTCTTTGTTCAAATATTTTATAATGGTTTCTCCAGACACACTGTTCTTAAGCACATATCTATTGACATCGAGATTCTCCCACACTATCAAGGTCTCCACAGCACCCATTTCAAGAGCCTTTAGCGTGTCATCAATGCCAAAGACATACTTCCCAGTATCTTGACTAATCTCTTCAAAATACTTCCCAATCAACTTCTTCTCCTGTATAAACTTCACATTTGCCAGAATCTCTGCCGATAACTCAATAGCTTGGTTGAAACCGTTCTCACCACCATATGAAACATCAACAACATTTAGTATTTTGGCTTGAAGGCGCTGATCAAACATATCAGATTGGCTCAGTTCTGTTTTAAAATCAGCAGAACCAGCCAATATTAGTCCAGCAACATTAGGCTGACTAGTAGCTGGATTAATGAAGAACTGAGTAGCAAGTTCAGCCGTCTTCCGGACATAGTTATGACGCTTTTCCATCCGAAGCCGAGCAAAACGTAGAGCAGATTGCCCTCCTCGTCCATGCTTCTTTGGAAGATCAACAGTGAACTTATGAAGCACCTCACGAGTATTGCCACTTAGTGTGCCAAAAAGAGTTCCATTACCATCCATAACAATGAAGCCAAACTTGTCATCAGATTCCAGGAGCTCATTCAAAGCCTCAGTGTGGAACTTGTTGTCACAAAGGTACAACGATGCATTGATAGGCTTGAAGGGCTCAAAATCAATAGTAACTTTCTTTTCCTTGCCATCTTCAGTAACAATTGTCCCAGTGTAGAGAACTAATCCATTTGGAGGAACCTTGTTATATAGCTTCAGCCTCTGCTGAGCTGAGGTGATGGCTGCCAAAACAGATTGACGGTTGACTCTACTCTTGATGTTTGAAGCAGTACCATATTCATCACCCAACATCTTGGTCACTCGGGAAATTTGGTCACGTGGAGGCATGATGAGAGAGATCATGCTTGTGCCATTCCCTCTAGCAGACTCCAGTGCCTTGATCAACTTCTTAATCTTCCAAATCTCAATGTTCTTATCAGTTTCATGACCATCAGACATCTTGAGAAAAGTAGGAAACTAGATTCACCTGCGGAATGCCAAACATAAACACCAACAGAGTGTGAGGGAGACAAGGAAAACAGAAGAGCCACTAAAGAAGAGATTTCATACAAGCATATCACAAATGAAGCAGCAAAAAATACGAAACTATAAGGAGAAAGAATTTACACTTAAATACTACTGAGGAATGAACTCTATGTGTTTCCTGACGAAATAAGAGTTATCATATCCAATTTCTTGCAAGCACAATATGCTTGTCTGTTAAAATGATTGTTTCAGGCATTTTATTGGTAAAGTAGAGCACTGGATCCAAAACAATATTCATCAACATATGCACAGAATAAAACTGTATTTCGATTAAAATCGGCGGACACCAGATTCACCTGATGAATCCCAAAAATAAGCACCAAAAAAGTATGACGGAGGCAAGGAAAACAAAAGCCTGCCAGTAAAGAAGATGTTGCATACGAGCAGATCACAAACAAAGAAGGAAAAATATGGGGAAAATCAACACTTATGTACCATTAAGGAATGAACTACAGCTGTGGCCTGACAAAACAAGAGCTATTATATCCAATTTCTTGTAAGCATGCTAGTATGTAAAAATGATTCATACACTCTATTGCTGAAATAGAGCACTGGATCCAAGAAACAGTCTTCATCAATGTATGCGCAAAATGAAATGGAAAGTAAAACACTATGTGAGAAGAACATCTGTACATACAGAACACAACTGCTTCTGTAATGTCCTCTGGATTCTACTAATTCATTAAAGACTTGTTAAGATTTTGCTCACATTAGCCTGCATCTTTTCAACCAGTGTGCATCAACCTAGACTGACAGCTCGCAATTCCCACTTGCATATTTAGCAGCATAACCATTCTTTTGGACAGAGAAGTTTAACTTAATTACCTCAACTCTAAGCATCACACCAAGTAGAAAGGATATCAAAATAATCATACCAGATAAAAAGATAGGTCATAAATAAAGAAAGGATCTTTTTTGCACAAATTTAAGCACCCAATTAAGTCATTGCAAAGCATTATTGAGCAACAGCAAGCATATAGGCCCCTAGATACTCCATCAAAATTGCCATTTGCCAACGATGCTCCAACTAATTACCAATCCACAGCAAGCAATGCCTCAACCAACAACTCGAGGATACCTCTAGACCTCAAGCTAAGAACACCGCCCGCAAGAATCAGAAGTCAAAGCCGAATCTTTCACACAAGAAACTCCAATTGAACTCAAAACCAATTTATACGCAACCAGCAAAATCTCTAAAACAAAACGACGAATCGGTGAAACGAGCTACGATTGAAAAGACTAAAGAAAAGAAAGAGAGAAAGAGCAAGATCCAGCCGGATCCGAGCAGCACCTGCTCCAAGAGCAAAGAAATTAATAACGGAAAGAAGCATATACATAGATGTATAGATAGATGTCCATAGTGAGATCAAATCGAAACGAGCTCGGAGCGGATATTAGAGCTAGGGTTTACCGGGGAGGCGACTTGAGGCGTGTTCCTCTCTCTTGTTTGGATTGGACAGGAAATAAATGAGCGAGAGAGAAAAAAAAAAAGCTTATATTAGTGGTGGCCGGTGGTTTGAGCTTGGGAATCTTGTGAGAATACTACAAGAGACACCAGTGCTGCTGTCGGCTGCAAGTGGCGGGAGCAGGTGTGGGATCCAAGATTGAGCCCAATCTATCAATTACTAAGTACAATTTTTTTTAGAAGAGTATTTTGGGTATATTTTATATTATGTATATGAAATATCATTTAAAAATTTTATTTTAATACAAAAATTTTATAGGGAGATTCTTGTCATGGGCTATGAATAAATTAGATATTTATTAAAATTTATGTGATTTTAATAAAACATAAATAATTTTTAATTTCAAAATTGAATATATGTGATGTTTGGTTTTTATATGAAGATAATTCAAAGAACTACAATTTTTTAAATATTATCAAGATTTAATTTGAATTAGATTACTGCATAAATCAAAAATCAAAAATTATATACAATTTGATCCCACAGAAATCGAAAAAGAAAAAAAAATTTATTCTGAGCGCTGTTGCCTCCCATGACATCGTCTCTCACTTTCTTTCAAAAAAAACTTGTTTTTTAACATGCGCCCGCGTCGGACGCAGCCTGAGACAAGGTTGAGTCTTTTGATAAATCCATTAGAATTTGTTTATAAAATTATATTACATAGGACTCTATCACTACTATGTTCTAGTTTCACCAATATGTTTGGTAGTCTTTTGATCATGGACCAACCGTATGGATGGAGGCATGATAGATTTTCAAATACTCTGTGATAGAGATATGCCCTAGAGCAATGGATATTCGATACCTATATGATTGACTCTAGTGCAAATGAAAGATTGATAGAGATATACCCTAAAGACAATCATAGAGATGATTGTATTATGATATATTTAAGAATTGTTATGAATAAAATGTTATTGTATTCTTTGAATAAAGTATCACTTTTATTGATGAAACAAGTATGTGACTTGTTCGTGAAACTCTTTATTATGATATATGTATTGTCGGCATTATCAGTAATACTTATTCTAAACAACTCTGACTTTCAACATTACATGGAATAATAATGCAAGATAAGTCAGCACGATCATTGATTGATAGTCAAGTTTCACGGACCATAGATATGAGATATCAAGTCAATATCACAGAAACATGTTAGAGAACATGTTGGTTGGATTGACCCATCTTGAGATACTGTTGAGTTTTTATGTGTCCTTAGTTGATTTTTAATAGTTATTTTGGTTTATCTTTAGACCTGAGATCATCATAGTTTCATACATGCGTAATAGCATACTTGGTATCATCAACAACTATTTTTAATCGAGTAGTCATAAAAGTGACATACAGATATGTTATAAACCATGTAGTTGAAAGTGAATGGTCGAGATGGAATTTGCCTCTCTCATATCTTAAGAGAGATATCTCTGAGCCCCTTGATGTAATTGGACTAAGAAAATATATGGTCGTACCGAATATAGTTGAGAGTCAACTATGGAAAAATTAGTCCATTACAAGATTAAGAAAGGACCGAACTGTTCAAAGATGACACGTTTGTCACCTGGAGTTCAATCTGGTATCATGAGGCAAAAAGATAATCTATAATAAGTTGTATAGATTCGTCGGATATGATCTTCGTGTACATGTGGGTAGTCATAATGTCTTGCTAGGGACCGCTTATAACTTGTGATTCGGAAAATTGTTTCTAGTCGCATCCAAATATACACGAACCTATAGAGTCACACACTTTACGGGTTAAAGTATTAATTCTAATGGGATCCGAAACGGGTCCCCAATTGATAATGGGATTACTATTAGTATTAGGGTTCGCATTTGAGTAGGACTTATATGTAAGACCCTATAAAAAGAGATGTGGTTGGCATACATTGATCATCTGATCTATTCTGACTGCCACCACCATCCACGAGATAGATCTCGTAAAACCCTAGCCGCGTGCGCTAGTGCTAGCACACGAACACACGTTGCTTCTTCCTCAGACGTGTAGACTTCCGTAGAGGTGCGATTGTTATTGCTGCACTATTGGTCACAATCCGGTTGCGACATCGACTCTTCTTCCGCTGCTGCGTTGTCGCATCCGTGCATCTAGTAGTAAATCTCTTGATCTATGATCTCTTACTTACAAATTTCTTGGGATTTCAGATAAAAGATTTTGAAATTACACTAGAATAACGAGCCCGTTATCCAACACTCTGAACTTCTCTTCTATATTGATCCTAATTGTCCAAACACTAATTGAACAATCTACTTCTTGGTGGTCTCTATGAGTTTTGCTCGATAAGATAGGATTGGGCCTTCCTTTTAGAATAGAAGATCCAGTGCAACTCTTGATGATATAACCCAGCTGAGGTGGAAATTAGTAACGTGCAAAACGTCAGTATTTAGCACCGCATGACATGACAAATAGTTCTGCAAAAACATTGGTCGTTGGAGACACTGTTTCCAATGTTGAAGACAAAACTTCCACACTAAATTTCTTATATTAGTAAGGATAAGAAAGTTGATTGAACCAAAGATCAATAGACTTTATCAACAGAACTTTATTTATGGATGGTTTTATTAATCAATCAAAATCATGCATTACTTACATGGGATAGAGGGGACATCATCCTTATCCCCTATGATTGGAACTTCCTGTTTTAGTTTGAGAATAGTACCATTCTAGTCCTCAATTTTGCAGTCTAAGTCCATTTTAAGACTAGAATTTTTTGTGGGCACTATTTTAATCCCTCAATTTTGTTAATACATCTAAATCAAATCTTAAATCATTGACTAGAATACTGGATAGCCTATAGTCAACGAAGAATCAACTATGCGGATTTATATCATCTATCTTAAAAGGACAAAAAGTGGATGATATTTTTCTTAGAATCTCAATCATCCAATCAAAATCTAAATGATTTAAATTAATATAAAAAAATTAAATTATTTAATCATCTCACGA
Source organism: Pharus latifolius (assembly GCA_019359835.1). Classification (NCBI taxonomy): domain Eukaryota; kingdom Viridiplantae; phylum Streptophyta; class Magnoliopsida; order Poales; family Poaceae; genus Pharus; species Pharus latifolius. The sequence continues at coordinate 84,339,560 of CM033321.1, read as the reverse complement.
AAAATTAAAAACTTTACATCCGCCCTACTCTAGATCATTAATTTCCTACCTAACAATCCAAATATAGAAAAATACACGTATTTTTGTTCTTTAATAGGGCTGAGGCAATGATCCCCAAATATGCACATTGGGTCCGTTCCAACTTCCAAGCTTTGATAGTAGTAGGAAACTTAAGAAGCTCAGCTTACAGAATGTAGGACATGCCATAGATTCAGAGAAATAGACAAATTCATGAGTTCCAAAATGTGCATTAGAATAGTTTGTAGAAATCTATCACCAGACTAACAAATACTAAGATATAACACATCTGAACATAAATTAGACGCGTATGAATTTCTCGTTGAAAACTCGAATGCAAACAATAAATAGACAACTATTAAAGCCTTCAAATATGTGATTCAAATTAGCATCTATGAAATGCTTTACACAATCTATATCTGATGGCATTTCGATAATGATAGGATCAAAAATAGCATGATATCTATCACATGGCCTGCCAAGTTTCTCCGAATTATGAGCAAAAGCTATAACCCTACATCTGCCATCTTTCTTTACTTCACCTCCAGGTGTCTCCAGAAACATTTCAAGCCGACTGTAGTTCTCCCCAAGGAAACAGACAATACCACAAAGAAAAGGGCAAGTAACATGGCAAGAATAAGTGTGTCACAAGATTTCCTCGTCAAAGCTTCCACAAATCACTTTTCATAAGTTCAACTATTTATGCACCTCTTTCAGATTCCCCAGGAAGAAAACACAAGAGGGTCAGTTTGGGCGAAGTGTGCTCCCATACCACATCAAAAATTGAAGTAAACGATGATCATCTGCTATTGAAGCTGCCCATTTGGGTCCGGTTAACATAGGAGAGGCGCAATGAAGGAATCAAAGGGGCTTCCTCATCAACCACCACAGCTTCTGATGCCAGACCTCCAACATTGCTTCCATCATTGTTGTCCATGGAATTGTCAGGTTTATATATATTTGAAATCTTCTTATCCAGCTTCCAGTCCTGCAGATAGAATGATCCACACATGTCAATAATCAAATTCAAGTGTTAGAAATTGGAGCTGACCATTTGGTTTCATTCTTTCCTCCTCACTTTTTTAGAAAGGTAGTATAAACAAAAACAAAAGTTCTAGAACCATATCAGGAGTGAAACAGAACTAGTGTGAGACAAGGATCTTGTACTTTGACCTTTGTAGGCGTGTTATCTGCTGGAAGTTGGTTTGATGCTTTGGCATCTTTCATCTTCAAGTAATTGTACAGAACAACACCAGAGACAGCTGAACATTAAATTAATGTCAGTTAAGAAATTTAACTACAACATGCACATTTAAAATAAAACACAAATGTATTATTCCAATAGCAAAATCATTTTTCCAGACAAAACTAAATGCATAATTACCAATTGCATATCCAATTATGTTGAGGCTTGTAATAATAGATTCAGGGAAAATAATGGTTGATAGGGCAATAAGTATCCAGTCCTTCAGAACTCCGGCAACTCGGATGGTGACTGCTCCTGTTCTACCAATAACTAGAAATATGGAGAGGTTCAATGCGAATGCAGAGACGGCATTAAGGAAAAATATCCCCTGATTGAACTGAATGTGAGAGATATCCATTTCTGGTTTTTCCAGTAAATACCACGGAACAAACAGGAAGATGAAACTGCAGAAAGAATAATACATTTAAGAAGCTGCACACACCAAAACGGTGCAAGTGTATCAAAGACATACAATACATGCCATAATTATCTGCATTGGAAAGGACAAATGAAACAATACTCCAATTCGGTTGATTCGGTTCTAGAAATCCCAAAATCGAAATTAATAATCCCAACCCATGGAGAGTGCAACAAAAAAGTGGTAACAACACAAAAAAGTAGATTGTTAAGCATTGAGGCCCCAAATTTGATAATCTAAAGGCTATGCCTTTCCAACAGTACATCACTTAAGCCAAATTTGGGCTGCTAGTATTGCCAAGGTCAGCTTATTCTGTACCCAACTTACAAGACCCAAACATCTGAGGAACAAAAATGCATATTGTTGGAACTCTATTGATATTAAAAAGAAATTATTGACAACATTCAGAGTATTCATGTTTCAAGTTGAATCACAACGAGTGCACAGCATTCCAATGTCTGTGAAATATAAGCATAACAATCATATTTTTCAACAGAGACCAAATGATTAGATGAATGCACTTCAGAAGGTACAAACAGCATATCACAATAACATTGTGATGGCACAAAAAATCAGTTAAAGTGTACTTGCAATGAACTTGCTCTAGTATAATAACCTATCAATTGAAAGAAGCAGGGCTGAACCACACTACATAAAACATTGAAGAACTTTAAGAAAATGGCAGTCTTCATATATTTCTGTGCCAGTATTCTCTGAGAGAGAATCTCATATTTGCAGAAGCTATGTAATGCAATCATTGAGCATTCAGATATAGTTTACAGTACCTACAAGGGGCTATGTAATACAAGCTTGTCACAGGATTTAGGGTCAAACCCTTCTTTTGAAGGAGGACTTGTGTTAGGACCAGCCTAAGGGCTTCTGCAAAAATGCCAGTAACTTGATATACTGTCCCGATCACATTGAAATGAATTTCCCCATATGATGAAACAACAACACCAACACTGACCACCAGCATGTTCAGCAAAAGGTCCCATCTTAATTTGTCAGTACCACAAATAACAGCCATTATAAATGTCGCTACAGGCACTGCATTTCAAACTTAAAATCAGTATTATATCATAACGATACATAGCAGATGCTCTTAAATGGATCTTCACAGCTCTAATATAAAGGGAAGTGCAGGACAACTCACTCAAGGCCTTGAGCATCTGAATGAAGGCAACTGAAATATACAAGAAAGCTGTGTTGCCAAACCTGCAAAATAGAGAATCAAAATCAACCCATGGTGTGAGTATGATACAAGGGACTAAATGATTGAACTGCTAAAAACTTGTGGCAATGATCCCAAAATAAAACCCAAATATTGCATGATTTTGCTTAACAAATTTACCATGCTGAGATATTATACATACTTATTTTCAAAACACATTCATGGAAGCTTTCATTCACACTAGTGACTTGATAGAATATCAAAACCACTACTTTTACATCATCTTCTGCCTTCTGACATCAAGTATTTAACATGTATTTTCTGCCTTCTGACATCAAGTATTCAATATGTATTGACCATAGGAATAACCTAACTAATTCAAAGCCCATCTCAACAGCCCTCCTTGGTCCATGCTGCAATCCAACTCCCCTACTCCCGCTACTGTATGTCATCTACTACCATATGCCAGCAATTTCACATGATCCAAGTCCTATCATTCTAGCACACAGTATAGCAGACAAATGGTGCAACAAAAAGTTTGAACAACACAAGTTGGATTTGGTCAAATAACTACACTAGCAATTGGTTGATATTCAAAACAATTAATCAGGTTGTTACCAAGCACCAATATTCAGGTATTCATGTGATGTTTTACTCATGTGTATTGTGTTTTACTCATGTGTACAATACTGATAGTCAAATTTTGTTACGATGATTACTATCTGAGGCATGTAGTTCACATGTATCACAGAGGCATGTTTGTGTATACAGGAATAAAATAAAAAAGAACTCAATAACAGAAACAAAGTGAAGATCAATGCCAACTTGGCTACATTTAGCTTACCAAAGACTTGATGCAAAGAAGGCACTAATTGGAATTACACATGTGGCATATCTGCAAGAGGAGAGCATAAGTACTAAGAATTAAATTCATACACAATAAATAGAGGAATTAAAAATGAATGCTCTTACATTTGGAAAGTCATCTTGACAGGTGGAACAACCTGTATTACCAAAAATGCAAGACAAGCCCATTAGCTCCACAAGGCAAAACCAAGAGACATTACCACACAAAACTTGTAACTTAAACCAAAGCTTGCAATCCCAAAATGTCTTGATATGCTCTTGCACGAGAATTATTATTAATTTGTTACTAGAAAAATAACACCTTACACCATGGTTGAAACATGCACATGGTTGAACAGACAGTAACAGCTACACAATGACCTTAAAAGGTTATAACAAAAAAATGGCGGAGAGAAGCATACCTTAAAAACACGGACGAGAAAGAACGCCACAACTCCAGAAAATGCCATGTGAATCATTGTAAGAGTGATAGGAAATGGAAAATTGAAGTATTTTGGAGATAGGATCCACTGCAATCACGAAACTGAGCACATTAGTTCACAATCAAATGTCAATTCTTATGTTTACAGGTCCACTTATATCTAAGCAAGCATACAAAACGAAAATATGGAAGTTCCAGCTCTGCATTATCTGCACACAAGTCCTGAGATTACATAAGTACAAAACATTGCACAATTTATTGACAAGATCTTGTAGCAAAACCCTGATTCATCTTAACCTAACCAAAATTATCAGTCCAACAAGCACATTATAAATCAGAATTATTCAGGTAACGCTTCATAAGTGACAATGTGAAGTAAATTTGTTTCAATTATCCGTACATAGCACCAAAACCGACATTACAAGGAAAGAATGATACTTTGTTAAACAAGATGACTCCCGACGAGAGGCAGACGTAGATTAGCAAGTACAGATAAGTCAGCACAAGCTGCCTGCTTATCATCTTCGCCGTCTCTACCAGGTGAAGCTTACTGCTTTCCTAAAGCAATGGTGACCCTAACGAGCCAGTAACCCCAAAGCAAGGAATCTTTGATCTTTACAGCCCAACAAAGAAAAAAAATTTGCCCGTAGTGCTCAAACCTGCAAGAACCACGAACAACAACATAAGCAACCAAGAAAAGATGGAAATTTTCGGCCGCAGTGCTCGCGTGATCCGCGTATGCGGGGGGCATAATTGGATCACATTTAGACAGAAAAAGAAGCGCAGGTTACCAGATTGCGGCGGAGGGGGAGTGGATTTGCTTGCGGCGGAGGCGGCGGAGGAGGGCGGCGTGGGAGATCGGAATGGGAGGCGAAGTGTCGGAGAAGGCGGGGGAGGCTTTTTGATGGGGTTTTTCTCGTTAATTTTTGTGGCTACCTGGGGGTGTGGGAAGGGATTTGGTTACTTGGTTCCTGTCCACTAGAATTTTGGTGGTGTGTTGCGGTGGTTTGTGATGTATTTGGGAGTTTGTTAAAAGTTGTATGGATGGTGAGGATTTTTGAGAATTATTTTTATGAATAACTCATTAAACATTTTTTAAAATTAATCTAAAATTTTTAAAAATAGCACTGGACCCAATTCGCAACTGAGTTTTAATCGCGAAGTGAACCGCAACTGATTAGCTGGCATGGCTCATATGCATATCTGGTCCTGGATCGCGTCACGTCAACTTTCAGTCGCGTATCCGGCTAGTGATTAAAACCCACAACGTTTCAGTCGCTAGTCGGGTATGTGACTGAAAGCAGTCTTTAATCAAAACATCCACAGTACAAATGTCATTTTTGCCCATTTGACTCAGTAGTGAAAAAAAAAACAACGTTTAGATAGAAAGAAAGAGGAGGTAGGGGGAGAAAGAAAAAAAGAGAAGAAAAGAAGGGAAAAGAAAAGGAAAAAAGAGGAGGAGGAAGTTTTGCCGATTCTAAATATACAGTTTTTCGACGACTATTTGATCATTGAGATGCATATTCATTAACTCGTAAATAATATTTAGATTTAATTATTTATATTATGCTAGGGTTACATATAATTAGAAATTTAATTTTTGTATCATTTTAGGATTTAGGACAGGTAAAAATTTAATTTTCCGTTTTACCCTAAGATATAGGACATATAGTTTTGTGTAGTAACAGGGCACGGTTTTAAGATAATTTGCGTCACCTTAGAATTTTCTACTTTACCCTAGATTTTGTGAAATATTGCAGTATTCGTTACAGATTTATGTTTTTTTTATATTACCTTCGGTTTTTCCAATTCATCCTAGAGTTTAGGATTTTTTTTGTATTGCCCTGTACAAATGTATGATTTTTTATTTCACCCTCAGATTTTCTGGTTCACTTTATGGTTTAGGATTTTTTTCAGTGAATCCTATGATTTAGGATTTGGCGTATCACTCTAAGATTGTTCGACAAACACTAGATTTAAGATTTTTATTAGTGTCCTGACTAATAATTTTTTTGTAAGACCCTAGAATTTTCCGCTTCACTCTAGGATTTAGGGTATTTTCCGTTTCACTCTAAGATTTTTGTTATCATCCTACAATCTACGGTTTAGGACCGATAGTTTCGCTTCATCGTATAATTTATAATTTTTATTAAATAAAGTATTAAATTCAATTATATAGAGTTATTTAGATCTATGCTCATTAAGAGAACTTATTTACAGTTTTATCCCTGAAGAAGTTGTAGTCTCAATGTAGATTTGAAACTATTGTAGATCTCACAATATTGAAATATTGTTTGAGATAGAAGAATCATATTGTTGTGTTTTAACCTAACACGGAAAGTTAAATTGAGTAGGTTATGGAGCAACTCGATATGGTTTGTGTTTATTATGGAGCTGATATAATTCGTAATGGATCATACGATGATGATCTTAGTGCATGTCCCCATGTATATGGCCAAATATCACAACCACTGTTAATGTCTTTCAATGATTTAGAGATATGGTTAATTGATTTATTACAACTTAATCCTGCGACGGATAGTGTCACAGTTGAAGGCCTATTACCGAAGGAAAATAAATGTGTACTTAAGAAACTTAAAGGTGACAAATCATGGGATTCGTTTGTATGATTTGTGAAAAATCCAATCTATGGTATCAAAGCTTTTATTCTTTATGCTGAAATTTTTAGCGTAAATAGTTCTGAAGGAAGTCATTCCATAGCAGGAAAACCGAGTAACGTTAATCTCAGTACTGAAGGTGGTAGTGCAAGTGCCAGTGTCAGTGTAGTTATGCAAAATGCAAGAGTCACACATACAAATTGTTTTGGTAACCATCAAGTAGATTTAGCTGATGAATTACTCGAATTAGAGGAGAATTTTAATGAGGAGGAGTACACTGATCCATCAGATATGTACGAATCTCCCGAGGAACCAACAGAACAGTAAGGTCCTATAAATGAATGGATTGATCCATCATCTTTGATGTCAATTGTGGTTCTTGAAGATCTAAATTCGAAATGGTTTTCAATGAAGCAACCGTATAATTTGAACAGTTGTTTTGAACCAAGAAAGATGCAAAAAAAAGTCATCACTTCACTCAATAGGCCATTATGGGTGGTTAAATCAAATCTGAACTTGTGGACTATAAAATGCTTAGTCGATAATTGCCCGCGGTATGTACGTGTCACATGACCACAATGTGAGCCTTTTTTTCAGGTAACAAAAGTTGCAAACCACAAATGTTTGGTGGAAGGCATGTTGCAGCAGCATAGAAATATCACTTTCAGTTTTGTTTCCAGTCTGATACTATCAATTATAAAGGAAAATAAGGCAATGTCACCGAAAGAAATTATTGCACATGTCGCAGAAAAGTATGGTTACAAGATCAATTATGGAAAGGCGTGGAGGACTAATACTACTACAGAAATGCTTTTCACTATAGGTTAAAAATCCACTCTACTATCGGTTCTCTTACCGATAGTGATCGACACGATAGTAGAAACGTAGCACACTTCTATCGGTTGAAAACCGTTAGTAAAACATCTACATTCCCAACGTTCACTAATCGCTAACGACTATTTCTTCTATCGGCTCGGATCTAAACCGATAGTATTATGTAGGTTTTTTCTATCGGCTTGGATCTAAACCAATAGTATTGTGTAGATACAGTTAGTACTAGAAACTTTATTCTGTCGGTTATAGTATATGAACCGATAGTACTGTAATATTTATTCTATCGGTTGTAGTATACAACCGATAGTACTGTGTAGTTTTTCCTATCGGTTATGTACTCGACACGGTTAGTACTGGAATCTTTCACATATACATACAGCAATACAGAGATACATTGGATCATTCACAAATACACCAATATTTACAAATACAGCAATATTTACATATTGAATTTGTTCACAAATACACTAATACAGTAATATACACATGCATTGGACAGATTGAATTTATTCACATATTGATCGAGTTTATTCACAAATACATCAATGAATCTATTCACATATTGAGTTTATTCACAAATACAGCAATCAACACATTCAATATATATTACACAAGTCAGTTACAATCGATCGTTGACAGCCACTTCTTCCATGACATATTGAGCCCAAATTGTTCACAGCTCCTTCAATTGAGGCAACTCATATTGCTCTTTCAACATGGCGCTCTACATATATGCGTGTATGAAGTTAGGAACGTACATCACATCCAATTAATGTTCGACTTTGAGTCAGGAAAAATAGTTACCTTAGGGAATTGGGCAAAGTTTCTCCTGATCAGGTCATACATGAATCTCATGACATAAAAGCCACATTCCCATGATTGTGGCTGCTGCTGGCACTGAGATAATTGCATATGCAAAGACATAAACACACATTAACTTGAAAGAACTAATTAAGCTTAAATTAAAAGACTCATCATGAGTACTTCCATCCGTATTAATTACCTCATATTCTTTCCAAGAAATTGTTGTGCCCTTCGACGCGTCATGCCTCCCTCCAGCACTAACATAATTTTTGAAAGCCATGTATTTAATTTAGCATTGCCGGTTAATATGTTATCATTAATTAGCTAGTCAGAGAAAAATTTAAAACAACTATGTTACTTACGCGTCTATGTGCCATGTGAGGGTGAAAACATGCGCCACCTTGTCGCTCATCGAATCGAGGTAATAGACCTCATTCATCCATGGGCAAATGACGGCGAGGACCCAGTGGCCCATACATTGCATATATAAGCGAACCGTTTCATACATATGTTAAGCGTAACATACAAGAATGAGTTAAATTAGTAGGAAATACACTAACCTTTGGTGGTACGGTGCAAGGATGAACTCTCGGTCCTGCTGCGCTAGTAGTGCCCTTGATATGTATTCCTCCGCATGTGCTTGGTCGTGCTCTAGCATCGTGAGGCTTATTTTCTCTGGGTCGAGGAAACCCACCTTGTCACATGCCCTCATCGACGCCAGCCTATACATACACCTGGATGCAAAGTAGACATTAGTAAGTAGTGCATATAAAGTGATTAGATTTATAAAATGAACTGTGATAACTTCAGACAACAGCAAACTCACAGGACTCCAATCCGTATGATGGACATATCAAGCTCCCGCCAGTTGAGGAGGTCGAACAAATCCTCGTGGGCCACCGATATGCTCCCGGCCTCACGGTGAAAATGACCTGGCCTGAAGTGAACCAAGGAGTTGATGTGGCGCCTAGGCCGGGTCAGGTACCACTCGTGGAGACTTCTGGTTATTTGATCCATATTGCGCAGAAGGTACTCCGATAGGAGTGGGGACCCGTTCTTGAACGTACCCGGCTGGCTTTGTTTGGCCTTGCCCTTGCCTTTGGGCGGGGAGCGAGTATATACCTTCAAAGGTTGGGGTGCGGTGCCGCCGGCCTCATTTGATGGCGAAGGGTTTGAGGCCGTCGGAGGAGGCATGGGGGCCGAAGGAGCTCGGTCATGCATTGTGGCGGGGGTGGTGTCCTCAGGAAGTGAGCTGGTATCCATCGTCCACTTTAAGTACGAACACATAAGTTAGATTTTACAAATTGAGTATATTAACTGAGTTGTAAGCTAGAATGGCTAGGGTTTACCTCTTGTAGTCTAATACCCTTCTTGGGCTACTGTATGTACGAGCCCAATGCCTCGCCAATTGTCCGCATTTCGTCCGTTGAGACGGGCAACGAAAAAGAGCTATAGCCCGGGAGGGCCATGTCCACCTGTACCTTTGCGAATCCAGGCTCCAGAGGTACACAGTGGATCCGGACATCCTCCCAAGACTGGTATACGACCCCGTTTGCAACCACTACAGGTTTGTCGCCTATGTTGATCAATAGGCTACAGCTCTCCGGCTTCTGCAATTTGCAACAATTGTAACAGGTTAGTGAAACAGTTCTAACGTAACGGAAGTGGCATCAACCGAACTGCATATATACATCAAGAGTTGCAATACCTCAATCAGGTCCACCAGATCCACGTGAACCTTCGAGCCACAACTACTCGGCCTGGCAGCGTCGACCTCGGCAGCTGGATCTAAACCCTTGGACTGCACAACTCGGCTGAGGCGTTCATACTTCTCATTCATTTGAGCGAACATGTCCGCGAATTGTGTAGTCACATCTGCCCGTATCTTCTGAGATAGCTCCACTTCCCTTTCCTTCCAGCTGCCAGCCTTCTTCGCCTTTTGCCCGGGCTCCGAGAAGCCTTCCTTCCATGGCACCACACCCCCACGATTCGCGTCCGCCCTGGATGCTCCTTGTTCCCTAGAGCCCAGGTAAGGATGTCGTTCTCCCTATGGGGAGTGAACAATCCCTCGGTCGCCTCCTTCGAGCAAGAGATCTATTACATTCAAAGCTCTACATTGTGAGGAAAAAATATATACAAACTTGTGCGCACACTAGTGATCATAGTTTTTCTACCACACTCTATGATTCCAACCAGGAAGTTAGCCAACTTATGAGTCGCTACACGACCTCGACGTCCCTGGGGTTTGGGAACTCCACAGTCCCCGTGGTCAACACGGTCCCTCTGGCCAGCCACCAACGCTTGCATCGCGGATCGCGGATCTCGTAGAGTGGTAGGTCAGGGGAGTCAACGAAATTCGACGCCTCGTCTTCAGCCTTCTTCCACTGCTCCTCCTTCCCCGCATAGCCGCGAGAGCCCAGCCGGTGTGGGTGGTCATTCCTCCTCTGGATTGCCTTGTTCTTCTCGCTGAGGGCCTTCGTACCAGAAACAAGAAAAATAATGCACCGCTGGTTACTGCATACAATGGTGAAACCAAGCAAAGGAACCATACATACCTTGAACTCAGGAGTCCCCTTCTGTTGGGTGAATTGCTCCCATACCTCCTTCGTTATGAAGGGGCACTTCTCGCATGGAGATTTGCCTTTAGCGAGGAAGGTACTGAAGAGGACGCTCTTAAAGGTTTTCCACGTGTTGTTCATGTCCTTCAAGCGAGCTATCTTGGGACCATCGTCGGGGATGTTCCACTTGGCTTGTTTCAAATGGTGCATATAAGCAGGACTTGCCTAATCTCTGGGATAAACCAAGGGAATGTGATTACTCAAGAGTTCAGTGATTTTGATTAATTTTACCTTCACTTCCGCTCATAGCCTATCCCTCTCGTCGGCCTTAACGTCCTTCCAGCTCTGGACGATGATCTTCACCCTTTCCTTCGCCAACAAGCCAACATAGGCAGCATAGTGGCCGGCGTTCTTCCCGATCAGTCTCCTGAACTGGTTGAACTCACATGAAAAATCCACGTGTTTGGCCAAACTGCCCAACATCGTCGCGCCTTCCTCTTGCGCTGGGACGAGGCAGCGCCATCTACGTTCGCCCTCGCCGAATCACTACTATCAGCCGAGGAAGATGCCGACATGGCTTTACCTAAAATTCCATGAACAGACCATTAATAGATATGAAGAAAGGTAAATGATAAAGTTCATAACTAACATGGAATGACAATGATGAATCACCTCTTTTTGTTAAAATGTCAAATTTTCATTCAAAAGGCCAAAAATCATAAATTCCTATCAACATGGTCTTCAAAATAGATTTAAAGTGGATTTGTAAACTCAATTTGCAAAGGGTTGTCGAACTAATACCTTCTTGCTTAACATAAAGGTCATTCGATAACTCTTGATTGTAAAATTAATCCTATTTGAAAATTTTCATTAGAAAAATATATTTCATGCAATGAAAATCATTTCTTTAAATTTTTATTTCAAATGTATTTGATTTGAGCAATAGTTGTGCTTCCTTTAGTCTTAATCATAATATGGCCTGTATGTTAACAACTCCCTTATCTAAAAGAAATTCAAATAGGCCTACTTCTATATTATACTTAATATTTGATACTTCCTTTTTTATTACTCTTTGAAGACTTATGATTATCTGATGACTTTGAAGAAGATTTCTTACTCTTATCAGAAGTTTCTAAAGAAGAGTCATTAGATTCCATTTCAGACTCAACTACCATTTCAGACTCAACTTCCTCTTCTGACTCAATATATATATTATTACGATGAATCGTAATTTCCACATGACTTCTGACAGTAGTATCCAGTTTGTCTACCATTGTAGCAACACAAACCATATGATCTCTCTCATTCTGTGGGTTATTACATAGTATACCTAGCACATATACTAAGATACATTCCAATGTATATGGACCCAGTTGGTTTATTATATTGATATCACTCTGTATCTTTACTCGTGATTGAGATATTCCTTTGCATTTTTGACATATTTTAGTTCAGAATCAGTATATTCATAACTATTTTTCTGACTGTCCTTGCCAAGCTTGATGGCATCAGTCAATGTACTATCGGTTGACAATAACAAACCGATATGACATACTCTATTTCCTATCGGTTTGACAATTAAAACCGATAGTAATTAACTATATTAGTCTTAATTTAGATTATGGTCTTTACTATCGGTTCTAAACAAGAAACCGATAGTGGACTACACTGTATGACAAATTGCTAGTGATTTTCATCAAGTCGGTAATTCTCATAGCTATCAAGTTTGTAGTTCATGAATTTTACTCTAGTTTTATATTTGTAATCCATTGAACCACATATGAACTATTGCATATAAATTTAAGCAATTGACGCGAGCGGTTTGGTCAAGAACACTTACAGTCGTTCGTGGAGTGGCCGGAGGCGGTGGCGCGATGCAGTGGCCGAAGGCGGTGGAGAAGCCAATTGCGATCGGCAATGGTGGCGCAGAGGAGCGAAATTGCGAACGTCGGGGAGGCTAGGGTTTTCTGCGCGCGAGTATTTGGAATGTGATCAGTTACACTGGAGGGAAAATCGTGCGAGGTTAAACCTAATATATGAATCTTTACTATCGGTTCATAACCACCAAACCAATAGTAAATACAATGTAAGTTAGGGTTTGGAGTGTTGGCATTGTTCACTATCGGTTTTATTATTACTAACCGATAGTAAATTAAGAACAGGAGCTCATAACACAATATAAATCACTATCGGTTATGAACAATAAACCGATAGTAGAGTTTAATTTCATATCGGTTTGGAAGTTGAAACCGATAGTAAAATACAATGTTATTGATCCTAAAGGATTTCCCTTAGAACAATTACAGATGATCTCAGTACATCATTTTGCATTATATTTCACTATCGGTTTTGTGATTATTAACCGATAGTAAATTAATCCACTGTACAAGAGCAAACCAAAATATAGAACAGGGTCTCATAACACAAAATGAAATACTATCGGTTATAAACAATAAACCGATGGTAGAGATTAATTTCATATCGGTTTGAAAATTGAAACCGATAGTAGAATACAGTGTTATTGACCTAAAGGGTTTTCCTGAGAACAATTACAGATGGGTCTCAGTACATCATTTTGCACTTGTAAAGACACATGAAACCATGCAAATGACATCCAATAATTTTGAAATAAATTAACAGTAAAGACCAATCATGGATGAAAATTTGCAGTTTTCATATTGATTTGTGAAAAGAATCAATTATTGCTCAAATCAAGTATATACTCCAATTGAAATGAAAATTTGCATAAATGATTCTCAATGCATCACGTATGTTTTCTCAAATAATTTTTGAAAAATGATTTGAAGAATTCTTCGATTAAAGATCCAATTAATATACGTCACTTACATATTGCAAATTAGTCAAGAATGGTTGTCCACCCATAATCCTTCTTCGCGGTCGTCTCGCAAGAAACTTGTTTCGTCAATATCTTCGGTAGGGACAGATTGAAGAATTCCATCTAAAAATGGAGGTAGTTCGTCGAACTGATCATACTCTTCTTCATCCACAACGTCTTTGACCCCAACAATACGTCTCTTACTGTGAAGGACAACGTGCAACTTTGGGTTGGCCGGATCAATGATGTAGAACACCTGTGTGGCTTGCTCAGCAAGTATAAATGGATCATCTTGGTGTACGACTCTACTGAGATCGACGAGAGTAAACCCATAATTGTCGACTTTAACACCTCGAGGGATTTCGACCCATTGGCATCGAACCAGAGGAATCTTAAGTCTTAAGTAATACATAATCGAGCTCCCATATTTCCTCAATAACACCGTAATATGAGTCGAGTGCCCTTACTGCCCTGGCATCCTCCAAAATAGCAAGTAGTGTCACTCCACTACATTGCATAGTACTCTTCTCGTCCTGAGTTCTTGTGTAAAATGAATAGCCGTTGATGTCATACCCCTGCCAAGTCCCTACAGTAAATCTAGGCCCTCTGGCCAACCATGTAACAAATTCATCTACGTCGCCCTCAGAAGCTTGCAGGACTCTATTTTTATCCACCCAGCAAACTTCCTGTTATATTCTCTAGTGACCCAAATCTCTGGTTTCGAAGGATTCTGTTTCCATAACATTTCCTTGTGCTCGTGTATGTATGGCTCCACCCCCGTCATGTGCTGTAAGACCCAAAAATGGGCTTTTGCATACAGATCACTAGAGGGGTCGACTGTTTTAAATCCAAGCGTTCCAATGCCCTGAAGCATGCCCTCATACCGGGACGTAGGAATGCCAATTGGGTCAACCCCGGCCATATAGTTGGTGCAAAATTCGATCACCTCCTCGGCAGCATAACCTTCAATGATACTGCCCTCAGGCCGTTATCGATTCCTTACATATCCCTTCAAGATACCAATAAATCTCTCAAATGGATACATGTAGCACAGGAACAAGGGTCCACAAAACTTAATTTCTCTGACAAGGTGAACAATTAGATGGACCATAACATCAAAAAAAGATGGAGTGAAATACATCTCCAGCTGACAAAGAGTTGTAGTCACATCGCGTTGCAAATCGTCCAGTCCATCCAGATCAATTACCTACAAGAACACAGTTGCAGCAAATATTCAGATCCAAAAAATTTGACAAGTTCCACGAATGGAGCTAATTAACTTGCTAGGAGTACACGCTTACGTACCTTGCCAGATATTGTGTTGAAGAAATAACATAGCTTTGTAATTGTCTCTCTCACTTTGACTGAGAGAATGCCTCTGATAGCAATGGGAAGCATTTGTGACATCAGTACATGACAATCATGGGACTTCATACCAACCAGTTTCAAGTCTTTCATGGACACAAGTTTTTTCAAGTTCGCAGAATACCCGCATGGAACTTTGTCACCATGTAGGCACTGACAGAGTTCTATTTTTTCTCTTTTTGACAAAGTATAGCAGGTCGGGGGGAGGTATGTCCGCTTTCCCTTCTCCAACGGTGCAAGCTCAGTCCTTATGCCCATGTCGAGCATGTCACGGCGAACGTTGATACCATCTTTCGTCTTTCCTGGAATGTTCAACAACAAACCAATCAAACTGTCACAAACATTTTTCTCTACGTGCATGACATCAATGCAATGTCGAACTTGTAAGTGCTCCCAATATGGCAGATCCCAAAGAATCGATCTCTTCTTCCAAACATTTTTTCCTGGAGGTTTAGAACATTTACCGAACTCAACTTTGATGTCCTTCACGCGCAAGTAAAGCTCCTTACCAGTCACAAACACTGGGGCTGATCCTTTCTCAGACTTCCCATTGAATGACTTCCTCTTCTTACGGTAGGCGTGATGTATCGGAAGGAATCTGCGGTGACCCATGTACATTGTTTTTCTGCAGTCCGATAACCACATGCTTTCAGTTTCATCTAGGCAAATAGGACAAGCCTTGCCTTCTTTCGTACTATACCCCGACAAATTTTCATAGGCCGGGAAATCATTTATGGTGCAAAATATCATGGCCCGCAATATGAAATTCTCTCGCTTATGTGCATCCCACACCCGCACCCCTTCGCTCCACAATTTATATAAGTCATCGACTAACGGTGATAGAAACACGTTAATATCATTCCCGGTTTGTCTGGGTCCTGAAATTAGTAACGACATCATGATGTATTTGCACTTCATACATAACCAAGGAGGAAGATTGTAGATGAATAAAAGAACCGGCCAAGTGCTATGTCGACTGCTCATATTTCCGTGTGGATTCATACCATCCGTACTCAGCCCAAATCTTATATTCCTTACTTCGCCGCCAAACTCACCGAATGTTCTGTTAATGTTTCTCCATTGAATAGAATCAGCTGGATGTCTTAGTTTTCCGTCTTGTTTTCGACCTTCAACATGCCAACGTAAGTACTTCGCATCTTTCGGATTTGCAAACAGCCATTTTAATCTAGGAATCACAGGCAAATACAACTCAGTTTTGGCCGGAGGCCCTTTTTTTACCTCATCACATCCATTGTGATAAATTCTGTCCCCATGCTTATACCGCGATGCACCGTATCTTGGTCAAACATGCAAATCCTCGTACTCGTTATGGTACAGAACACAATCATTTGGGCATGCACGTATTCTTTCGATTTCCATTCCTAACGGACACAATAGTTTTTTGGCCTGGTAAATCGATCTTGGCAACTCATTTCCCTTTGGAAGCATGTCCGCTAACAAATCCAATAGCGCCGTGAAACTCTTATCGCTCCAACCGTTGCTTGCCTTCAAGTTATATAATCTCAACACAGAAGACAACTTTGTAAATTTTGCACATCCGGGGAACAAAGGCTTCTCAGAATCAACAATTAATTTCTCAAATTTAGCTAAATCGTTTTCGCTGTAATCTTCTTCTACATCACGTAACATTTCATCTAAATTGTCGTCATCTACATGGACTTCCGAATGAACATTACCAATGTTCTGATCATGATCATCATTACTGCAATCCACTTCCGGGTGCTGCTGAGTGGTAGCGGTGCTCGTTTCCTCAAGATCTTCACCATGCCATATCCAACGGGTATAGCGTGCGTTAAAACCACGACGAATCAAATAACTCCTAATCTGATCAGAGTTGCCGAACCTTTTTAAGTTCATACAATCTATACAAGGACAATGCATATCTTTCTCTCCCTTCTTCGCCTTTTCTTGCTCAGCAAATTTAATAAACCAATTCACACCCTCCAAATACTCAACAGTAGTACGTTTTATTCCATACATCCAATATTCTCGGCCCATCTACAATTATTTCACAAAATTGACAAATTGAAATAAATAATTAATGACTCAGGGCATGCATATATGCATGAAACATCATCAATTAGCTAAGCCATATGTGTGTACAGCTGCTTAATTACATTAAATGGATATGTATATATGAAACCCTAATTAACTTGATGCATTAATTGGAAGAGCCAGCTAGCTAGCTGCTTAACTTCAGTAAGCTATAGCTAGTTAGCCAACCTAGCCTTCTAGCTAGTTTGGAGCTACATGTATCTAGTTTAATGAATTGCAAGTAGAGAGAGAGAGGGAGAATCTGAAAGAGTGATCGAGAGAGAGAGAGGTGATGAGAAGATGACAATACCGAGGGAGATGGAATTATCAACCTCTCAGCTAGCTTCTCCAGATCACTCTAGCTTGGAGCGTGGATGCATGTGCGGTAGAAATGATTCCAACATGCAGAGCGCAGAGCAGGGGTCAACCTAATTAAGTTGTACAATTTTACTATCGGTTCAAAAACACAAACCGATAGTAAAATAAGGTCCTCACTGTCATAACAATTAGTTTATATGACGTCATTTTACTATCGGTTTGTTTTATATAACCGATAGTAAACTGTACTCTATTATATCGGTTTGTACAGTAGTAATCGATAGTAAAAAGTCCATAATTTCACTATCAGTTACAAAAGAAAAACCGATAGTACTATTTCATATATTATATCGGTTGATACAGTATGAACCGATAGTATAAAGTTTGTAATTTTACTATCAGTTACGAATGAAAAACCGATAGTATAATTTCATCTATTATATCAGTTGGTACAGTAATGACCGATAGTAAAAAATGTTTGCATTTCACTAACAGTGTACCAGTGTCTAACCGATAGTAAAAAGCCTCTTCTCCGCCGATGTCGTCCTATTCTATCGGATTTTTCCCAGATTGCTTATAACCATTAGAAGATATGGGTTAGTGGATTGCATTTCTGTAGTAGTGTAAACAAAAGGCGTTGGAAGAACTTTTTGGGACATATGTTGAGGCACATGTCGCAGAAAAGTATGGTTACAAAATCAATTATGGAAAGGCGTGGAGGGCTAAACAAAAGGCATTAGAAGAACTTTTTGGGACATATGTTGAGGCATATAACTTCATACCAAGGCTCCTTCGGTGTATGTGTTAAGCAAATCCAAGCATAGTCACCGAAATCATGGATACGTCGGCTATCGGCTCAAATGGTGTTGTGATACATGAATGTATGGTACTGCGGAGATTTTTTTGGGCATTTCGGCAATATGTTATATCATTAGGTACATGGGACTCGTTCTTTGCATTGACGGAACATTCTTGATAGGAAAGCATAATGATTCTCTATTGACTGCCATGGCAACTGATGCCAACTGCCAACTACCAACTTCTCCCCATAGCATACACAGTGGTCGAGGGAGAGAACTACAGCAATTAGTTGTGGTTTTTAGGCAAATTGAAGAATGAGGTGGCTAAAGATCGGGAGCGCATATGCTTAGTTCATGATCAAAACAGAGGAATGCTAAGTACAATCGAGTACATGCAATCTGGAATGGATCCATCACTAACCTAGGATGACCTGCAGAGTCGTTGGTGCTCTCATCATCTTGGCGCAAATTTTCATACTCATTTCAAGAGTAAGCACATGATGCAGGTGTTCAAAAGGCTTGTCAAACAGAATCAAGAGTCCAAGTTCACAGCTATATGGAAGTCGTTGGATGAGAGTATATTGAAATAAAACCAGAGGCTAGGTGAACCAGAAGCTGGTGATGTTACTAACGAGGGAAACCATAGGAAGCGACTAAATTTTAGTTATTGGATTTAGCCAAAACCAAAGGAGAAGTGGTCGTTGCTGCACAATACAGATGGGGCATGGTACAAAATTATGACAACAAATTTTGCTGAGGTGTACAATTTCATCCTAAAAGGTGTACGATATTTACCACTCACTGCCATAGTTGAGATGAAATTTTATCAAACAATAGCATAATACGACAGTCGGAGTTCGGTGGTGAAAAAACTTATGGATGACCCCTTAGTACACAGACCTAAAAAGATTAATGATTACCTTCAATTTCGAAAGAGAAAGTCAATGTCACATGAAGTGTTAGTGTTAAGCCATTTAAATGGAAATTATGAGGTTCAGCTAAGTCACAAATTCGTTCATGGTACATTCAGAACTAGTTGGGTCCACGAATGTAGAATTACAAATGGAGATGTGGAATGTGCATGTAAGAAGCCTTAGCTGTTCCACATTCCTTGCTCTCATGTTATTGCTACTTGTGTCATTCCAGGAATCACTCCAACACAGTACATCTCAAAATATTATACTCTGTAGTACCTGTCAAAAACTTGGGAGGGTGTCTTCCATGGGCTTGCGACTACAGGAAACTATCGAGACCTATTGCCGGAAGATACCGTCACATGGATCTCAGACAGGAGGCTCCATCAGAGCCATGTCAGCTGATGTCAAGTCAGGCAGATCCATAACGATATGGATGAAACGGAGCGTGAAGATGAACTCCGTAGATGCACCATTTGCAAGTAGCCTGGTTACAATAGAAACCAATGCCTGCAGGTGACAACCACGTCAACATCTACGAGGAAACTGAAGCAATTGACTGTTATCTGTATTCATTGTTTTTCTTTATGTGTAACCTAATTTATGTTTCAATGTAATGTTGTGAATTTCCTTAAGAAATACGGTAATGTTTTAATAGTGTTGTATCAGAGTTGAACTTATTTCTATCTCACATTGAATGTATATTTTTAATAATGTTGTAAATATGTTTGCTTATAAGTGTTTTGACCAATATGTGATAACTACAGATATGGTGGACGACCATCAACTTCTCGAGTTGATTATAGAGCACCATCAACAACGTCACCATGCTCGTTGCCTTCTACAGAGCACCGTTCTACCGGCTCTCTATATGAGGACACCGCGGGAGATGTGGCCTCTAGATTACCTCCATTTTCCTGTATGGTGGATCAGGATCAACGATTTCCATTCGATAGAGTTTTGGCCACCGCTCTTGTAGACCGATGGAGGCCGGAAACGCACACTTTCCACTTCAGCGTCAGTGAGCTTACCTTCATGCTTAAGGATGTCAGTATGCTGCTTGGCTTGCCTAGTAGAGGGGATATATATGTTCCCGTGGCGGCCGACAAAGTTGCATGGCGTCTGGATTTCTTGCAAGACTTTGAGGGGATTGGGCCAGTGGGAGGGTTTATACAGATGGCGGGAGTTCCACAGACTTACCTGCCCACTGTTCGAGATGATGCATTCCCAGTAGCCGCTCCCAAGCAGGTATTTAGACGTCACTTGGAGGCTTACTTGCTTTATTTATTTGGGTGGGTTTTGTTCCCCGACACCCATGGAGACATATGAGAGTAGCAATTCCTTCAGTTTGCTAGACTTATTGCGGACTCCGAGCTGGAACACATGCTGCAGTTCAGTTTGGGATCCGCTGTGCTTTGTCGCACATATAGCGGATTGTGTGACGCCACGAACAGATACCAGGTTAATGCACTGTTCGCGAGGTGCGCCATACTGCTACAGATGTGGTCCTACAAGCATTTCCTCGTTGAGCGATCATTGGTGCCGTGGGATTAGTTTGCGTTGGGACATGATATGAGGGACGGCCCGGTGATGGTTGTTGATCGAAGGATGCCGACTAGAGGGAGGTGAATAGGCGATTTTTCAAATTTTACTTTTGATTTAGTGGTTAACAACCTAAATTGCAATATCAATACTCAAATGATATGGATGACGACACAAAGTAAGTTTTGCAATTGCTAAAGATTCAAGAGCAACAATTCAATCTCTAGAAGTATAAAACAAGTAATAGAAGTAACCGAAGAGATCGAATTTTTCCCGAGGTCTCAGAAATTTGCCGATTTTCACTAATCCTCGTTGAAGCACTCTTCACTAGAGTTTTTGCTTCAATTCCACTAGGGGTAGCCCTTCTCCTCTCCGGATAGGCGAGCTCCGAGCCTTTACAACTAACCGTCGGGCCTCTCCGACACACATCGTCGATGGAGAGATCGCCGGACCTCCCGGGTCGTCTAGGTGACGGGAATCACCAAGAGTAATGAGCCTAGTACCTTGCTTGATCAACCTCAAAGCTTGAAGAACAAATATGCAAATGCAAATGGCTCAATTTCAAAGTTTCTCAACTAGCTCTCAATGTTTTGCTCAAGAATTTGCTTTGAATGCAAGAGAATGAGTATGAGGAGCTTTGCAAGCTGTTTCACTAAGCTTAGGAGATGAAATTCGTGTGTATTCAGCTTCTCCAAACAGTAGGGTTTATATAGTTTCAGCAAAACGGTCGTTTTCAAGAAAATTGGACGAAAGTTGTACTGGCCGGACATTGTCCGGCCATTTCGGACAATGTCCGGTCAGTACAAATAATGTGACCGTTGCTCACGAGATTTTCGAGTGTCAGTAGCCGTTTGAAGTTATTTGTGAAGGCCGGACGGATGGATTTGTCCGGACAAATGATGTGATTTATCCGGACAAAAAGTCCGGACAAATGTATATGTCTCTGTTAACACACTTATTTGTACTTCACAAAAATTATATAGGCCGGACGTATGTGATTTGTCCGGACAAAATGTCCGGACAAATGCATACGGTCTCTGTTAAACATCAAGTTTTCATCTTCTCAGAAATTGTATAGGTCGGACATTGTCCGGTGCGTCCCAGACAAAAGCCCCCGGACGGATTCATTTGTCTCTGTTGATTGCAAATAAACTTTGCCTTAAGAAATGTACTGGCCGGACATTGTCCGGCCATTTCGGACAATGTCCGGCCTAAATCGGACAGATGCACCGGACAAGTTTATTTGTCTTTGGTTTTCGTTTTGCAATTTTCAGAAGAAATATGTATTGGCCGGACATTGTCCGGCCATTTCAGACACTGTCCGGCCAGTTCGAAACGAAAACAGAATTTCTGAATTTTACCCAATTTCAATTAGGGGCTTGATGCATATGCAAATATGTTTCCAAAGACTTCAAGGTTGATCAAATGACTTGTGCTAAAACCCATCTTAATAGTACGACCATCTAAACTAGAAATTTTCAAAAACAAAAACGCTAGGTTTAGATACTTGTACTTTTGTCGGAGTTTTTCGTCTTGGAGTCTTGATAATTTTGATTCACACTTTTGTGATGCTTTCTCCTCTGATTAACCTGAGTCTCAAGTATATAGGTTAGTCGCATATATCACGGATGTCATTAATCACCGAAACCCTAATCAGGGCTCAAGATGCAACAATGGTATGGAGGTGAGCTAGACTGAGTTTGTGATGGGCCACGGATCAGGCGCACCTATACTATCCTTCCTACACTACGAGCTTTGATTTGCTTCTATATGACAGTGTTATCTGGCGTCTATGGACACAGCAACATATATAGTTGGTCGCACCATAGGGCCTGTACACAGGATGCTACTTATTGACGTACCCAAATTCTTCTAGTTTTCTCACACATGGTTGAAGGATACTCGCCTGAGAGAGTTATGCACCAGTTCGGCCTACGCCAATATGTTTTTGTACCACCACCTCGACAGTTCCCACACCATGTTCACGAGTACGTAAATGTAAAATATATTTTAATTTTGTATCGTACTTCAAAAATGATTTTTGTCAATAAATAATTTTATCTGCAAGCAATCTAGAAAGGGTCAGGTACAGGACGATTTCGTCACTCGGCAGCGTCCATATGTGCAAGAGTGGATGGATCGGGCACACATATGGACGGTCGCAGAGGACAGACCTTACTGCCATGATATCTATTTTTTGTACCTGTCGTGGTACCGACCGTGCACGTTGTATAGATTGGTGCCGCATCCACTAGTAGCGAGTGATGAGCCCAGCAGTCCTACTACTATCGACGAGAGCTTCGACCAATGCCTTGCAGGGCGGGTTCGCTTCTTTGTGAGTACTTTAACTTTCCATAACCTTACTTTCATATTTATCGTCACTTTATAATTGCGTGTTCGTCGTGTATGTAGCTCGACACTATCGGAGCCTTCTTCACCAGTGCACATGATATGATGGTTAGAGTGCGCGATGCCTAGAGCTGAGACACAGGCATTTTGTGAGATGTCGTGCAGCGTCTAGATCAAATTCTTGTTGATTTCTGAGTTCTACTGCCACCTCACATGACCATAATTCCTCTACCATCACCGTCGGCGCCCCGTCCTTCTTCCTCGCATATGCCACCAATAGACCACCCTTCTTTGTCACGCTCGCCACCTCCACAGCCGCGTGATAGGCCTTATGATAGCTCTTCAGATGAAGAACTCAATATTACTGCGCACATGGTTCAGCTAGACCAAGGGTTGGCTTGAGATTTGACAACGAATGAGGGACTGACAACATTCTTATTGCCAATGAGCTAGTTCGGAACTTTCATCTTTCTTCTGGTGCTGCCAAAAGATGCGACGCAGCAGGATATATTGGCCGTGATACAGCTGTGAGGTCCTGCGTGGTACCAGGATGCCATCCAAACACAACAACATCCTACCCAACCATCGCACGGTGATGACGCTCCACCACCTATGCCAACACAGCCTTCGCAGGCTCCACCATCTGCGCAGACACCACCGATCAGGAGACGTCACATTAGGGATTGTCACCCCCCCCCCCTCTCGCTACACGTCATCAGAGTATCAGAGCCAGCCGAAGAGGGGAGGTAGTAGTTCAGCTATACGACACATAACTTCTTTTTCAGTCTATATAAACCCTAGCATTAGTTATTTTAGAGCAAATTAATACAACAGTTTCGTAGGATTTTGTAAGCTATGTTTTTAGCGCATATCAGCTTCTCCTTTAACAATTTTTGTATGGTTTTATCAGCTTTTCCTTTCTCATCAATTAAGCTTTTCAGTAAATTTTTCTCAGCCTTTCAACTTTTCTGTAAGGTTTTCCTAGTTTTTCAACTTTTCTATAGGGTTTTGTCAGTTTTTCAACTTTTTTGCAATTCAATTTTTCTACTTTTTAGCTTTTCTACTTTTGTACGATTGAGTCTTTCAGTTTTTCTACTTTTCAGCTTTCCTACAGATGCGTCCAATCAAAGTTTAAATTATTCAAGAATTTTATTTCTATGAATTAGATCATTGAGCTTTGAACACACAACTCATACTTTCCTCACTAGCCTATCCGAACATGGTGAGCGAGAATAGTCGTGACCAGAGAAAAAGACATACAAAGGTAAATACATATTCAACTCACCTAAAATAAGCGACTCTTTATGCGTTACTTTCTGGGCTATTCTTTTTCATTCATAGGATGAAGGAAAAAATTCAGGGTCATACCGTTGCAACTGTGGTTTGTTGCCTAAGATTATTACATCCTTCGTTCAGGGTGACTATGGGAAAAGATTTTTAAAGTGTCCTAGGGAATATGCTCATAAGTGCACTTTTCTGCTTTGACTCAACCCCAAGTGGAGCACAAAGGCTGCACATACGATACTCTATCTTCTTTGCAGAAAGAAGAGACTTCGTGAGCAGCTCGACTTCATGGAGGAGCTATCGATCAACATGCACGATGTTCAACACATGTGTTGTTGCAAACGTCTTTGTTATTGCTCTTGTCATGGAGACACGTACCCAATAACACGTCTCTGGAGGAGTTTAACTGGTCCGATGATTCTTTTGACACAGATGACTTTATGTGCAGATGTCGAGGTGATATTAGAGTCAGTACATCTTGGGCCTACGACACTGCTGGTAAAAACTACATACATTGTGGCCGCGAAGAGAATAAATGAAATTACATGTTGTGGCTCGACCCGGAGTGGAATGAGGTAGAGAAGAACAATATAAATACTCTTCTAGGTGAACTAGACACCCTCTACTCGGATCAAGTAGCGCACCGAAATTTGATCACCTTTTGCTGCTATAGATTTAGTTCCAATTGTTTTTGCAACTATCACAGACGTATGTAACTTTTTATTTTATCTACAATAGCAACAGTTTCTAACTGAACACTTTCTATTACTTTCCTCCTCTTAGATTCTAGCTCATCTACTTATTGTAACTTCTTCCCAATCTTCAACTTTAATAAGCACTTCACTTCTACAGACTTACTTCGAGTCATTTGCTTACAAGCCATTTGCTTCGCGTGGTCGAAACTACATATTTGTTTGAAGGACTGAGAACCATACTACTTATGAAACTAGATGATTTTCAAAATAGTATAAAACCTTCGATAAAACGTGTTACAAACCAAATAACTTAAAACCCTAGCCATTTTTAACCCAGAAATAAAAAAAAAACCTGCCATTCAGTCCCCGTAAAAAAAACCGCAACCTTCGGTCACCGGAAATTGAAACTCTAGTCATTTTATAACCTGGAAACAAAAAACCCTAGCCTTCGATTCCCGGAAACGGAAACCCTAACCATTTTTTTACCCGGAGAAAAAAACCCTAACTTCCGGTCCCTACAAATCGAAACCCTAACCATTTTATAACCCTAAACCCTAAGATTCAATCTCCAGAAAAAAAAACCCTAGCCTTTGGTTCCCAGAAACGGAAACCCTAGTCATTTTTTAACCTGTAGAACAACCCTAGCATTCGATCGCTGTAAACAAAAAAAACTCTAGCCTTCGGTCTCCGAAAACTGAACCCTAGCCATTTTATAACCCGCAACAACAAACCCTAGCCTTCGGTTCTCAGAAACATAAATCCTAGCTAGCCATTTTTTAACCCAAAATAAACCCTATCAGTTAATGCTCGGAAACAAAAAATCCTAACATTTAGTCCCCGGGAACAAAAAAAAAACTCTATCCCGTACATGTAGGAATTGAAAGTGGAATTGACGTGCAAAATGAAATTGCATAGTTGGATGTTCTGGTCTCACTTTACTTTTGATGTGGTATGTGGTATTTCATACTTGTACTCCTTGAGTAAAAAACAAGTGATAGTAAAAAAAAACTCGAATTTAACCTTTTCATGCTTATTGTTATTAGACCTGTTGATGGTTCCATTCCAACTCGCTTCTTATGACCTTCTCAATTCAAAACACTCTCTATTTGGACAAGTCACTTTCCAGTTAATTCTACTTGAGTCAAGAAAAAATAATTAGGTTATTTTGGTTTCTCAAATTAAATCATGTATACATCTAAACAAGCTGTTCTAGATATTTCAGAAAAAAATTACTTTCAGTCACGTACCCGGCTAGCAACTAAAATGTTGCGGGTTTCAGTCGCGTACTCAGCTAGCGACTAAAACTCGACGTGGCGCGGTCCTAAGCCAGCGATGCATATGAGCTGTGCTAGCTAATCAGTCGCGGGCCTAGTTCGCAACTGAAACCCAGTTGTGAATTGAGTCCAGCGACTGAAGGTTATTTCTGACATTTTTAAAAGTTTCAGATTAGTTTTGAAATTATTTTTTAAAAATTTCAATTTTTGGACTATGCTATAGGCGAGCCATCGGGTTTGTCTCGTGTTTAAATGAGTCTAAACTACTAATTTAAAACTCAATTTTTTATGCAAAATCTGGAGGTTAACTAATTAAATGTTTACTTTTTCCTGTCACTAACTAAAATAAGTATAACAACAAAAAACTAAAACAAATATAACAAAATCAAGTTTCCATAAAACATAAAAAATGAGTTTTATTGAAACAACTCCGGTCTGTTTCCAAAAAACTCAAACAAAAAAGTTTAAACCTGTTTTGAGCCAAACCACATATTTGATATACCTTTCTAACGTACCAACAAACTAAAATATGTTTTGCCAAAATATATATTAAAGCTTGCTTAAGAAAAAGCTCCTCCTAAAAATCATTTATCCCAACAACCCTCAAAACTGATACAAGCTAGTATCTAAAGTCACTATAGCAAAACTTTAACAATTTTAATCGTGTCATGTTATTATATCATGTTGCATCAATCTTGACAGTTCTATTTTCCAGTTCTAATGGTACATTTTTATGGTCGTGTCAAAATGTCTTTGCAAATAATAAAGATGTCAGGCATCGTTCTTAGGCTTATAAAATTGAGATAACTTGGATATTACATTATCTATCTGTGCGAGTTTCTTGTAACGTAAAGATGTGGGTGGACTCTTTTTTCTCCGACAAATTAAATGTTACCTTGATCTGCATGAAAAGCAAATTTAAACCACGTCTAAACCGAGATATGTACCCCTTATCTCTTCCGTTACGTAACAGTTATGTACGAGTAGTTTTGCTCCTTGGAGATGCTGCATCTCATGAGTCATGGTGAGAATACTAATTAAGTAATATATTTACTCTCTTATTTGCATAGTTTGCATTCTAGTATTGGGCTAACTTATGTTCACCCTGCTATAAAATAAAGATTTTTGTTAAATGATAGATATTTTTTTTTATCTAATCTACATTTCTCTCCACCTTTACATTAAACCTTCTCTCCATAGATCCATAAATATAGTCTCATATGTTGCACTTAGTTTTCTTTTTAACTTCTTCGACCACAATGGCCCGATGGCTAACAAGGCACTGCGGGTGGCGGCGGTGCATGGCGACGGTCAGTGTGGGAGACAAGAGACCTAAAAATTAGAGTCATGGAGGCGAGGCGGTGGAGGTGTGTTAGTCGTAGGTGACGGTGGCCAATGAGAGAAGAGAAAAGGATTGTAGCAACAATGGTTCTGGGATGGGAGGGCAAGGAAGAAAAAAATAGTAGAGAAGAGGAGAGGTGGATATTAAATTTATATTTTAAATGTGTTGTAGGTAATTTAATTTTCTTTTAAAAAAAATAACTACCTACTCCGGCCCCTAACTTTACACTCCATCAATGTCTTCGTCTCTCTCTCTCATCAATCAATCTAGCTGGACACTCCAGCAATATCAGTAATTTATTACTTCCTCCATTACGATTAAAAACTTTTTAAGTTCAAAAATACAGAGAGGAACATCGTTAAACTAGTCACATTCATAAATGATTAAAAATAAGATATAAATGAAAAATTAATCATAAATAATAGAGAGTGGAAAAATAAATATAGATAAAATAAAAAAGATGACAATAAATTAGTATACACATCTTATATTTTATAATAAAATTAGATAAATTTTATACATTATACTATACAACGAAGGAAGTAATCTATATCTACACTTGAACTTTATATTAACTTTCTTTCCACTTATCCCTTGTAGTTATATATCGAGGTGACAGGTCAAATCCCAACAAAATATCTAAATAACTGACTACACTCCGTAAAATGTGTGTAGGATTTAAATACTAGAACTCAAATAGGATAATTTAGATGCTAAAGCAATTGTGCTACTAACTACTTAACAAGCCCTGCTATTTGCTGAGATAACTAGATGCTAACTTATTTGAGAAATGTCATAATCGAGTTAGGCCCAACAAGTCAAGCTTCTTTATATATGCCAACTGTGCCCAGCCCAAAACACCACGGAACCAGAACAAACCAAACCAGATTAGCCATGAGCATTTTCATGCTTGGGCAGGCCCGGTAAAAATATTGGTGGCATATTGTGGGCTTGAGTTGGGCTAAGATTTAGTTTGGGCCGGATCGAGACGGGTTTGACCGGACTGTTCAAAAAAATCAGATTGATCTAGACTCGGATCGGATTTTTTAAATTTTGAAGGTGTTACATCGAATGTAGGATAGTCTGTGCCCAACTCTAACCTCAAGATAGACTGGACTGAACAAAGTTCACTCAGAATGAACCAAATTATGTTCAAACTATACACAAAACTAAAATTGTTCAGATTGTGCACAAGTTGTGCCCCTCACTAAAGAGACTAGAGGTCATGCCAATGCACAATGAGTAGGATGTGCAAGAGCCATTCGTCGTTTCATTTTTTGAAAAAACTTATCTATGATCCGAGAAATACATGCGTCAGTTTTTTGTTAGTTTAATGTAACAAAGACAAATGATGGAGAAAAAAAAAATTATTTGTATAACTTCTATCGCACATAGTATAGACACAAGGTAATTAAGCCATTTTAGCGTACTCTCATGCGGTCAAATTACGCTTTCCCTCCAAATTAACAAAAAGTCTAGAAAGCACAATCAGAAACCACAAGTAAATCCCTCGCCAATTTTTATGCATAACGAATCATTATAAAAAGATAAAACTACACATAGATCTTTCACAATTTACTCATCACCAACTAATTCCTGTCGGCAACTTTATCCAAACAAACCTAAATTTCCATGCTAGAACTAGAAGTCGTCCTCCAAAGAGCGACATGAAGCTCGCACGCGACCGCTCGCCGTGGCACCGCCGTTTAACTTCAAGTCTACGTCCCCACGAATTTGGATTTGGTCAGTCATGAGCATACTAACCATACTGGATATTCTCCATGTACTTATGGTCATACTTAGTATTTGTGGACAATCCATTGCTTTGTTACTAAAAATATTTTGTTGTCTCTGTGGACTGTGTGTTGTCCAACATTGCAGTCAAGTCAAGCATTTTTCCATACAGAAAAACGTGCAAGTTTTCTCTACTTTCTTTTAAGTTTTCTCTACGTCCTCGATGCACTATAAATTTCAAAATTGATATTTTCCCTGGACTAACCTCATAGTAGTCACTTTCTGGACTTACTGAACATGCAGTTTGAGCTGATCAAACTGATACTGTTAATTATACTATAATAACACCTTGCCTTTGATTCAACTCTTCACCATATATATATATATATATATATATATATATATATATTGGGTTATATTTTGCCTACTGCATTTGAATCAGATCGAGACGCAAAACAAAAAATGAGTCAAAGAACAAAAGTAAACACAAAATATCAGAAGCACCCTTGTAAAAGAACTGTTTATGGATATTACTAAAAATATTCCTAAAACAATCCCAAATTTTGTTTATATAAAGTCTTGTATCATATAAATAGAGATGGATCAAGAAAGAATTCTTATCTATTATTCTCTCTATGTTTGTGATTACAGGATTAATTATACCTTATCGGCAACACGACGATTCTAAACTTTACAACACGTTATCAGTATAAATCGCTCTAATCTGATATGTCATCACAGTCTCATCTATTGCTGTGTGTTACTCGATTGCATTATACAAGATTGATTTTGATTTGTTTAAACATGCACACTAAATTAATGATTGTCTAATTTGTGCCATTCAGTTGTAGTTGTGTTGTAATGAAATTGATATAATAATCAAAGTGACTAAATTGGCATATGTTTATGGATTCTATTCAGCTGGCAGTTGAGATTAAGTATTTTTTGTTTGTTTATGCCGATTAGAATACATATGCTGATCTGTTTTGCTTAGCCTTTTGCGATCAATTGATCAGTAATAGATTGTATTCTTTTTCTTTGGATCGGTTCAAAGATCAAATACTAGTGGATAACGCTCGCTGTCCCATATTTTTTTAGTGGGCTTTATTAAAAGTATGTGTCCACAAGTGCACACTACTAGTTTTAAACATCAAGGGTGTTTGGATTGTCTTTTATCCTATTTGTATTTGGATTGGAATCCTATTCATATTAGGATTGAACATTTGCAAGAAAAACTTAGTAATGTTTGGTTTATATTTTCTTATTGTTCCAGATTTGGAGTTGAGATCTATATAAACTCATGAAGAGTGGGTTTAGAGAAATCGTTCAATCATCCATCATAGAAGCAAGAGAAGTATAACGAGGGTAAAAATTAAGGTTTTCTTAAATAGTAAACTCATATAAAAGGTAAGAGTTGTCATGTCCAAAAGATACGAGAATTAGTTGAAAGTATCAATCTCTTATACTCTTTTAAAGTTGTGTTTAAAAAATTGGTGGTCTTCTTCTTCAATCTTTTTTCTTCAATTGTCATTACTTCACTGTCATTATCGTAGTTTTCTCTACTAGATCTCTTATTCTCGTTCTTATTTTTGTGCGTGTTAGATAGTATCTCACGAGGTAGGATCCGATTTGTGGCCGAGGCTCCCACTATTCCTAATAAATGGTATCAGAGCTAAGGAACTAGCAGAGCTTTCTAAATTGGATATGTTGAGATGATCGGTAAGCATTGTGGAGGCATAAAATCAAGAACGATTTCTAGTGGGTGGAGTCATCTAGTACAAAAATTTGACGGCGAGGGGAATTTCAGGGTGTGGCAATGTGTGGTGAAAGATATCTTGATCCAGTAAAGACTGATCAATGCCCTTGAAGAATAAATGGCCGAAAAGATGCCCAATGAAGAACGGAAGATGATGGAGTGCAAGAGTGTCAGTACAATCCGACTATATCTCTCTAATGAGGTAAAACACCCAGTGATTTGTGAAAATTCACCAAAGAAATTATGGAGGACTTTAGAAGAATTGTACATGGCAAAGTCGTTGACAAATAAATGGATGTTAAAGCAGCAACTGTACAAGTTGCTCATGGAGGAGAGCACATGGTTCATTGACCATCTCAATGTCTTCAACAAACTTGTCACATAACTGATTATTGTGGATGAGCCAATCAAGGAGAGCGACAAGATCGTCTTGTTGGTATCATCTCTTCCACCTTCATGGAAGTAATTGGTGATGAGTATTTTTATTGATAAGACTATTCTTAACTTCAATGAGCCAGTTGTATATTTATTGGAGGCAAAATCATTGAAGAAGTCAGCAGACTCTTCATCCTTGACAACCAATCATTGGTTACCATAGGTGGTGCAGACAAAAGTAAGGGTTGCTGGAAGAAGAATGGCAAGATCAAGAACAGATGTTGTTTCATGTATGATAAGGAGGGTTATATGAAGAAAAACTGTCCAAAATTGAAGGAATTAAAAGGTGCAATTTGTTCAATAGCGTGGAAAAGGATGATTTATATGTTCTTGTTGTTACTGAACCAGATATCTCAGATGGATGGGTATTAGATTATGGTTGTTGCCTCCACGTATGTTCAGCGAGAGAGATATTTGACGAAAGATCTCTATACCCAATGCGTGGTACTGTTCACATAGCGGATGGCAAGCCTTAGGCAATTGCTGAGATGGGAACACTAACTTTGGAGATGTATGGTGGAGCACGTCACACATTGATGAAGTTCGGTATGTCCCCGAATTAAAAAGAAATCTAAGATCTTTGAGGGTAATTCAACTCCATAGTTGCAGATTATCATCACAAGATGGGGTTATGCATATCACTCGTAGTAGACAAGTGATCATGAAGAGTGTCTGAAACAAAGAAACATACTAATTGGTAGAAAATAAATCTAATGGTGGTGTAATCAAAGGAAGATCTGATGGAAATCCCGATCAAGTAGAGCAAGCCGAGCCATGGTCAATAGGTATTCCGATCTCGGGTGCAGTTAAGTGTAACACTGCAAATAATGTAGTTACAAACTTCAATAGTTGTAGAAGCGAGCAAGTTGCTAGCTAGTTGTGGGAAGTCTTGGTAGGACCAATCGTGGGTACTGGCGAATAGGTAGAGTTCAGAGCTAGTACAAATCTATGGCATGCAGGGTCATAGGCGTGAGCAGTGTAACTAATCAAGTTGCACAATGGAGGAGCTCTCATGTGGTGGGCCTAAGCGGTCAAACTCAGACACACATATCTCAAAGATATGCATAAGTCCTCTGTGGTGGAGGAACTCTTGCGAAAATGAGAGGGCGAGAAAGAGATGGAAGCAAATTCTTGAAGAGGCACAATAACTCCAGTAGATAAGAGTCAAGGTAAAGATTGTTGGAAATATCTCTCATCCTACTCGTATTAGGAATGAACATCTACAAGAAAAACTTAGTTGTGTTTGATTTATATTTCCTTATTGTTCTCAACTTAGAGTTGGGAATTTATATGAACCCATGTGGGGTGAGCTTAAAAAAATCATCCAATCATCCATCATAGAAACAAGAGAGATATAGAGAGAGTAAAAAAAGGATTTTCTTGAGTAAAAAATATGATTTTCTTGAGTAAAAAAATAGGATTTTCTTAAGTAAAAAACTCATACAGAGGGTAAGAGTTGTTGGGTCCAAAATATACAATAATTGATTGAGAGCGTCAATTTTTTGTACTCTTAAAGTTGGGCTTAAGGAATTTGTGGTTTTTTTCGTCAATCTTTTCTCTCTTTGATTGTCATTGATTTACCATTATTATCGTGGTTTTCTCTACTAGATTTCTTATTCTTATTCATGTTATTGTGCGTGTTAGGCTATATCGCACGAGGTAGCATCAGGGTAGGAGAAATCCTTGTTTTGATTATTTAATAGATTGGTTTTTTATCTATGCTTCTCAGCATGTCATCAGTAATTCCACCGACAATTTTTTTTACGCTGGGACTCTGTTTAGTTATCTCTTAATAGCATTAGTTGGTTTTTTTTTAAATACTGATATCTCTTGCACGTCTTTGTTTCTACAAAAAAATCAAGTTATTTGAAGTTTATTGTTCGGTTTGCATTACTGTTAGTCTATTTCCAATAAGATTTTTTTTGGTTCTATTTCTATTTCTCATCATTCTGTTTTAGAACCAAGTCTTAAAAAAAATTGGAGGACTTAAGAAACTATGGACATAATTTTGATTATGTGCAAACAACAGTGTCCTTTATGGCTCATTTAATTTATTCAAATTTTAGTACAATATTATACCTTGTTGATTTATTTCTTTTCTCAAACAAAATATTGTAGAAAAATCAAATATGTCCGAGATTGCAAAGTGAGAATTTGCCAATTTTGTTCTTGATGAAAATAATTATTTAACATGGGCTCTTGATGTTGAGATTCATATGGCCTCGAATGATCTCAATATGGCAGTCGTTCAAAAATCTAAATACATTGATCCTCAGAAGGTAAAGATATTAATTTTTTTGACACCATCTGAACAAAGACCTCAAAAAATGAGTATCTCATTAAAAAAGATTTGCTGGCATTATAGAAATTTTTGAAGGATCTCTTTGACTAGCAAATTCCTACAATCCTCCCTCAAGCACAATATGATTAGCTGAACTTGGTTTTTCAAAATTTGAATTCTGTAAATGCATATAATTCAGCCCTCTACTATACTATCTAAATTGAAACTCTATAAGTGGGAAATTACAAAGGATTAGTTGAATTATAAAGAATTAGTTGATAGAATGGACTGTCTATTTTCTACGCCAATAATCTTATACTCCAGTAGTAATACAAGGCTAAGAATTATACTAAGCACTCTGAGTTGATTTATGCACTACCAATAGCATAAATGAATTATTTATAAAGAATCGTAACGCCTGCCCAGTGGGTTCCCAGCATATGCTTGAAACACATACCACTGCTCAGAGATTTAACAATAACCATGGACGTGGAAAAGGTTGGGGACGAGGTGGATATAGAAGAGGAAGAGGTGGATATAGAGGAGGAAGAGGCCATATAACTAATGATGAAAAAAAAGTCATGGCAAGCATAATGCAAAGGAAAACCTAAAATCAATGACCCAATTGAAGGGCAAAAACCAAAAGCAAGTTGCTATAAGTGCAGATGTGATGGTCATTGGTTTCGCATATGTTGCACACCAAAACACTTAGTCGGAATTTATCAAAGAACCATGAAAGATAAGAAATGTCAAGAGGCCAAACATGAATCACATCACGTAAGTTTGTCTGAAGTAAACATGACTTTCCATGATGATGATAACCTATTGGGGTTAGAGCTCTAAGATGATTATGGATATTATAAATAATTCCATTTAGAAACAGTTATTTTTATGTTATCATGTCAGACTCGTACTTTATGTTCTATCATTAATTTTTGTGTTCCTGATGAATAATTATGTTATATTTTGATGATTTAGCTACATCTACGGTCAATGTCTTATGTTCTATTATTAATTTATATACCGTGCTATTCTTTTAGAATATTTTACTTGTGCAACCCATGGCGGATGAGCGGGAATTATGTCTGGTAGACAATTGTACCACACACATTATCTTGAAGGTTATAAAATATTTTCAAACTCTAGTAAAGAGAAGAGAGC
Organism: Pharus latifolius; assembly: GCA_019359835.1. NCBI lineage: Eukaryota > Viridiplantae > Streptophyta > Magnoliopsida > Poales > Poaceae > Pharus > Pharus latifolius. The sequence goes on along the minus strand of CM033321.1, from coordinate 84,304,464 downwards.
ATAATGAAAATTACAAATAATAATGTGTCAATTATGGGCTCTGAAAGAGTTTCATTGATTCTCTCTATGGATACATAAATAATTATTAATAATGCTTTATGGTACCCTAAATCAAAGTGTACCATTTTGAGTTTTAAAAACATTGGCATAAATGGTCTCTATATTAAGACCGACAAAGAGAATGCTATTAAATATTTTCTTATGATAAGATCAATTGGATGTCAAAAACAAGTGATTTAAAAGTTCTCGTCTTCTTCCTCTAGGTTATACTATATTCATATTCGACCAAATGAAAAATGTGCTATAGTGAATTTAAAATTTAAGGATATAAATTCCTTCAAATTATGGTATAAGCATTTAGATCATTGTGGACAAAATATAATACGCTGGACTATGAATAATTCTACTGGCCACAATATGCACATTAAAAAATTTTCTACTCCTAAAGAGTTTATTTGTGATATTTATGCAAAAGGAAAATTAATTACGAGACTTCCTCGCCCAAAAATAAGGGAAGAATCATCTGTTTTTCTTCAAAGAATTTAGAGTGATATATGTAGACCAATTCAACTGGTATTAGGACCTTTCAGATATTTTATGGTCCTGATAGATGCCTCCACTACGTGGACTCATATATGCTTATTGTCCACCCGCAATCATATTTTTGTGAAGCTAATTGCTAATTAAAAGCCCAATTTTTAGATCACCAAATCTAGTCCATCCCAATGGACAATGCCTATAAATTCACCTTGAAATCTTTTGATGATTATTGTATGGTTCTAGGCATAAAAGTGGAGCATTCAGTCCCCCACGTCCACACTCAAGAATGATCTTGCAAAATCATTAATTAAGATTAAACTTAATGTTAGGCCTTTATTGCAGAATTCAAAATTACCCACCAATAGTTGAAGACACACAGTCTTACATGCTGCTGCATTAATATAAGTTCGGACTATTGCATATCATGATTATTCTCCCTTGTAACTAGTGCATGGGAAAAAACCAAGTATTTCGCATATGCGAGTTTTTTGTTGCATTGTATATGTCCCAGTATTACCACCCAGCGTACCTCTATGGGATCCCATCGGAAGTTGAGGATATATGTTGTACATGGAAATCTATCAATCATTAAATATCTTGAGCCTATGATAAAGGATCTTTTTACAGCATGATATGTTGATTGCATATTTGATAAAGATTAATTCCCAGCATTACGGAGAGATAAAAGCCCAAATTTGAAATGCCATGAAATTTCATGGGATGAAAAAGATATTCAATGTCAAGATCACGCGCTAACCAAGTTGAATTGTAAGTTCAAAAGATACTTAATTTGCAAATTTTAGTAAATAACCTGTCAGATGCTTTAACTAATTATAAAAGAGTAATAAATCATACATATCTATAGTAAATGTACCTAAAAAAGTAGAAATACCATAAAAAAATAGTAAATCCAGCTATGCTCCCTTACGCAAGAAGTGGGGGAAAGCTATTAGTGCAAAAGACCTTAATGTGTGGAGACATTCACAGAGACAAAGATCTGATAACAATAATCAATTATTTCCTAAAACTCCTAAAGAGACTCGCCTGAAGGTAAAAAGTATTTTGAAGGGGTGCATCCCGAAGATAAAACCCCATTAACTTAGTACATGCACAACACAATGTTGAGATTGTAGAACAATTAGATTCTATCGTTTTGGGAAATCATAAAGAGTTGGTTGATATCACCTATGAGATATTCAGGAATTATGTGGACACGGGAGAAACTTATAATAGAAACACTACAGTTGTCGATAATTTCTTTCTCTCAACAATTGTGTACTTTATTTCAAACGAAAATTTGGATCTAGAACCAAAATCAATACCAAAGTGCTAGAAGCATTCAGATTGGGTAAAATGGAAGGAAGCAAATGAGGCTGAGATACACTCGTTATATAAAAGAAAAGTTTTTCGACCAATAGTTCAAATGTCATAAGATATTATTCTTGTAGAATAGAAATGAGTTTTTATAAGAAAAAGAAATGAGAAAAATGAGATAGTGTGATATAAAGGGAGATTGGTGACTTAAGGGTTAACACAGAGACCCGGTATTGATTTTGAGCAAATTTATTCTCACGTTATAGATGGAATTATGTTATGCTGTTTAATACCTTTGGCAGGATGCATGAATTTAAATATGTAGTTAATGGATGTGATGACCACATATCTATATGGGTCAGTAGATTATGATATTTATATAAAAGTCTTTGAAGAACTCAAAATCCATAACATGAAATAAAATCGCAACACGTATAGTATCGAATTGCAAAGGTCGCTGTACGACTTGAAATAGTCGATAGAATGTAGTACAACTGACTAAGTAAATTTCTCCTGAAGAATGGATATGTTCATAAAAAAGTTGTTGAATGACTTTTGCATCATTTTAGTATATGTTGATGACATAAATATCATTGGAATCACAAAAAAAATTGAGGAAGCAAGTTTATACTTAAAAACAGAGTTCTAAATAAAAGTTTGGGTTTTTTTACCAAATATTGCCTCAGTCTTGAGATTGAGCATATCCCTGAAAGAATATTTATTCATCAGTTCACCTACATACCGGAATAAAGTTCTTGAGAGGTTCAATATGTATAAATCTCATTCTCTTAGCATAACAATGGTTGTACGATTCTTGGAAATAGAAAAAGACCCATTCAAACCAAAAGAATATAATGAGAAAATCTTGGGACCAGAAATTTCTTATTTGAGCTTCATAGGAGCATTATTATATCTCACGAATTGCACCACGCCTAATATTTTATTCACGATAAATTTTCTAGTAAGATACAATTCATCTACAACCAGAAGACATTGATGGCATCAAACATATCGTTAGGTATCTTCAAGATACAAAGGATCTTGATTTATATTATCAAAAAAACAAGAGATGATTTTGATATGCTATTCAAATGTTGGCTATCTATCTGATCTTTGCAATGCCAAGTCCAAACTAGTTATGTTTCTTGCTATGGTGGTATAGTTATTTCGTGAAGGTATGTCAAACAGATATTGTTGGCAACTTGTACAAACCACTCAAGAATAATTGCATTATATGTAGCCTTATGTGAATGTGTATGGTTGAAAAGATCGATACGTCATATCCAGTAGTCATGTGATATTATAACTAAAATTACCCTCGCAGTCTTATACGAGAAAAATGCTACTTGTGTTACACAAATGAGCAATGGATATGTTAAAGGTAATATGACAAAACATATTACTCACAAGTTCTTTTATCTTCACAATCTTCACAAGAGTGGTGAGATAATTATCTAGAAAAATTAGATCTAATGACAATCTAGCAGATTTGTTCATTAAGTCTCTTCCTACGTTTATGGCATCGGCGTAGGCTGGAAAAACTATTATCTTTATGATAGTAAAATATTAAGAAATAACTATGAGTTTTAGATGCTAAAAATCTTCAACTAGATTAATTAGACCGTGAATGTTTTCATTTAATTTTACTACTCAACATATTTAGAATTATTAAGATCCCGAAGAATAATACAATTATATCTTGAAGATCAATGTTGTACTCTTTTTCCTTCAATTAAGTTTTCCCACCTATTTTTCTTAATTGAAGTTTTTCTTAATGAGGTAACATATGCAACGCAAAGAATATGTGTACTATGTGTTCTTTTTTTTTGACTACTTTTTCTATTGAGTTTTTGGTGGAATTTTTTACGAGTCATATGTATATTGTGGTAATATCCAAGAGAGAACGTTGTAAAAAAAAAAAAAATTTGTTGCCCATAAATAATCCTTGTTTTTGTGTATAATGTTTTGTACCCTGCAAAAAGAAATGGATCAAGAAAGAATTCTTATACTATTCTCTATTTTATTTTAATAATTTCTGTAATTAAATAACTGTGTCTCGTCGGCAAGGCGACCATTCTACGATTTACACACAATAAAACCTAGTGTCCGTGAAATATTTAACGCATTATTCCCTTGGTCTTGGTCGGTGATCATCTGTGTTACTATAGATAATATATTGAGTATATTTCCATCTGGCGGGGCCGTCCGGTCACCAAACAAATCGGATGGTCGAGATTATATTTAGAGGCAAGGGCACGAGAAATTGTTCTCTTTTTCTTCGGACAGAAAAATTAGAATTTCTCATTTAATTAGAATGTCTGCTTCTTTATTCGATAGTTCTCAAGGAAATAATGCATGTGCATTACTTTAATAATATTTTATTCATTGCAATATATAAAATATAAGATAATTTAGAAAATATAAAATATATATACAAATTTATCACTAATGTTTTTCTTGTTATATATGTTCTTATTTATTTTTCTTCTCGTTAACATTTATGACTAAGTGTGGATATATATGTCTCTCTCTTTCTCTCGATAATAATGATTACAGCTAGTTTAGTCATTTTTTTCACTTATAATTTTCTTAATTCGTCAGAATATACGGGATATTTTACATCAGAGCTAGTAACACTATAGAGGATCCGATTCCCTCTCTGAGATGCATAGCGTTCCGCATAAGTTAAAGACCATGTATAGCCCAATCATGCTGCCCGAAGTGTCGAAGTCTTTAGCGACTTCACTGTCCTAGAAATGGACTTGGACCAACGTTAAAAAACATTAAAATTTAACAACTAACACACAATTTTAGACCAAATCCTCCTTTCTTTGCATCTATTATAAATAGCCTTCACTTCACATCCCCAACACCAAACGCCTAACTTGCACCAAGACATCTCACCATGGCAACACTTCACCACCATCACCACCACATCAAGGCGCCAAGCCCTACATGGCTCCTCAAGGCTACGCCGCTGTCGAAGGACGTCGCCAAGAAGGCGGCGACGGCGGTCGCCTACTCGCCGCTCCTGCTGTCGCCTTCCGTCTGGGAGAAAGCGCAGAAGGACAAGAAAAAGGAGGAGAGCAAGAACAAGAAGAGCACGAGCGAGAGGTGCACGGCCGAGCCGGCGTCTCCAAAGATCGGCTGCATGGGGCAGATCAAAGGGGGTAGCCCGGCGCGGGGCTCGGCGTCGAGGGGTTCCGGCGGCGGCATGCTGGCAAGGCTCGCAACGGTGCTGTTCGCGCGGAGGAGAGCGAGCTCGAAGGTGAGGGACGTGCCGAGAGTCACGGCGCCGTGGGGTAGCTCTGGTGGTTGTGGTGCAGCGGCAGCGTGCGTCTTTGACCCGCCGTTGCCGGTGGTGAGGCGGCCGGTGGCGGTGGCGGCGGCGGCGAGGGATGAGAACGTGGTGAGCTTGTGGGAGCGGCGGCGCGGCGGCGGCCGGACCTTGGAGGGCCTCCGGCTACCGTAGGTCTCATGCATGGATGCATGTAGAGTTTGAGTTCAATTAAACAGAATTTAATTACAAAACTACATATGTATGGGATAGTGGTGCATCTTAACTTGTTCATATTTTATATTATAATCTGTATGTATATACGTTTGGTCCGGCTGAAATGCCCCTCGAACAAAGAGCTATAACTATATAATATAGGTCTTCGGAAACTTCACCGTGATTTGTCGTCTATTGCTATTAGCTTTCATGTTTGAGAAATTTTCACGAAAGGTCCTATTTATTTTTTAAAATGTTTTAATTAAATCTCATTTCTTTGAATTAACAAAATTAAATATCATTTTTTTCAAAAGAATTTCAATTGAGTCTTATCTATCACTTATTATTAGTGAATTTTTCTATAATTTTATAAAATTTAATAACTTGTTAGTGAGTTTTAATAATTATGTGATGATATTGTAATTTTTCAAGTTTTTTTTTGTCAAATTAGTGATAAATTATCATATCTTGTTAGTGTTTAATTAATCTAAATAACAAACTATTTTATGGATGGGATCTAATTTTCAAAATTACAAAAAAAAATAAGACTCAACTAGAATATTTGAAAATGAGGTGGGATTATTGGTGAAAATTTCTCTTTCATCCTTCATGTACTGCAAGAGTATTTCTCCTTAAATTTGTGTATTATAAGATTAACCAAATTTTGAAGTAGGAGAATAAGAAAATTGGAATTTGGTTATCTGTGAAAAGGATGTGTTGAGGGGAAATTGCAAACAACTTGTTAATTACCTACTAAATCAGTAAGGATTAATTGATAGATAGCGATTTTAAAAAATTTAGTCATTGTTGACCTCTTGTGTTGGTCAGTTTCCTTTGGCGTTTAAAAAAATTCACAAACCTTTGAACATTGAATATACATGTGGAATATGAATTTGGGTATTTAATGCAAGATATTGGTCATAAATGAAACATATGTTTGTCATGCACAGCAGTTTGCCAATGAATTAGCATTGATTTCAAGTGGCATTTAGAGGTTGTATGGTCAGTAAACTTGCAAAAATGCCTAGTCTAGATTTTACTTAAGGTTGTTTGGTTCATGTGAGAGGATTGCCCGATTGGCGAGATGTAAGACTACAATTGCTCAGGATACAATTGTTCCCACAAATATAGACATCAATTCCTACTCTCAAGTACAACAATAGTAGCAAGGCGAAACAACAACCGCAGCTACTATTTAAGGATATATAATCATAATTACATTACAGGGACTAAAAGGACTAAAATAAGAGTTTAGTTGAAGTTTTTCCATAAACCACATGCGCAATCTAGGGTCCTCCATAGTTGTACTTAATTTGGAACGCAATCTCAAAGATAATCTAGTATTTTGAATTTCTATGAGGCTGAGTCCAATCCCGACGCCATCGGAGTCTGACAGGTGGGGCCCGCCATGAAAAAATATTAAAAAACCGCGCGAGGAGAGAGACGACTCCAGCTGAAGCGGAGCCCGCAGAGGTCTGACAGGTGGGGCCCACTGACGCCACCAAGCCAAAGCGCACACGTTGAAGTGCACACGACGGCCCGGGACTTGTTTTGTGGCCCCACTTTCCTCACCCGCGTGCCCCTCATACCCCCGCGTCACCCACACTGACAAGTGGACCCAATTATGCGCTCTGGCCCACATGTCTGTGGCAGTGTGTGCGGTGGAGGTGTGAGGCACCCGTTTTGGTGGGATTCACAAAACGCGTGATGACGCGAAAACCCTGTGCTTTGTGCACCCGCCCAGGTAAGCTTTTGGGTCGCTGATTTGTGGGCCCAGCCGATGCGAGGCCCCACTTGTCAGCCCGAGAGCCGTTGCTCGGTTTTTTCGGCTGATCCCACCTGTCAGCGACACAAAAAAATAGTCGTTGATTTAATAGCCGTTTCAATTTTTTTATTCATTTATGAGCCCAAAAATTCATAAAAAATACCAAAAAATCACAAAAAAGATGTAGAAAAATTGTATGCTCCTATGCCTATAAATATGAGCAAACTTCAGCTCATTTACACTCAACATAAGCCCAAACCACACACTTTTCGTTATCTCGTTACTCAAATTTTTTCCAGAAAATTTCCCGATGACCAACACTCCCCTCGGCGATTATGTAAATTGGTTTGACGAGGCCAGTTTAGATGAGGAGAACTCTCAAGCGCCAAGCAATCAGAATCCGTCAAGTTTTCAGCTCCCTCCCCCACCATACCCGATGTGCTATCCACCATACGCCCCACCCCCTCCATACGACCAACCATATCCATATGCACATCCGTACGCACAACCCCCCTACGGCCCTAACGGCCAGAATCCTCATTTGGACGGAGTTCCGACCATCCCAGCGGAAATGTCGCCTCCGCAAGCACCGGATCAGTGCATGGTTGAATAACTCCCTTGACTCGGTCAAGAGGAACAACCAAAAATTTGACATGTATTGGTCGAAGGTCGCTGAGTCATACAACGCGAGCAATCCACTCGATCGTAAATGAGACGTCAGGCACTACAAAGACCATTGGCAAAAGAGCAATAAGAAAATTGTTCACTTCAATGGCATCTATTGCAGGTTGAGAGATGCATACGCTAGTGGTCGTTCGGACGACCAATTGATATCTCAAGCACGGGACATGTATAAGCAGGAGGTGAGTCATCCCTTCATCTTGGAGCATTGGTGGAGTGTCGTACGTGGTCTTGTAAAGTCGATTTGCTATTGTCCACGGCCACGATCGATTTTGGCGACGGTCAACCTTTGCCAATATTATGAAAGCGTGTGTCATCCTCCACAACATGATAATCGAGGATGAGCGATACTCTCATGACCCGACCGATGGGTCGTACGATAGCCAAAGGACATCTACCGTAATACCGCCTACTCTCCACGGGAGTGCTCCACCAATTTTCGAACAGATGCTAACTCAAAACGATACGATCCGTGCTCATCCAACACATCAGCAACTGAAATAGGATCTTGTCAACCACATTTGGCAGCATTTCGAGGGCGACGGTACCGAGGAGTAGTAGTTTGTGCGGAGTCTTGTTTAACATGTATTCGAATTTTAATTAGTATATGTCTTGTTTATTTCTATGTGTGCCATTTATTAAAGAAAAAATCTTTAACAAATCTTTAAAAAAATTTAAATTTTGTTAATGTTATTTATAATTTTTATCTTTTATTTGATTGTGTTCGAATTATCCGAATTTCATTTTAGTGATTTTATAATCTTTAATAAATATTGTATATGTAGGCCTCGCACAAAGTGCTTCTCGAAGCCCCTTACATTGGAGTGGGAGGCGCTTGAGAAGGTGCCTCTCGAAGCGTCTCTCAAAGCGTCTTTGCATTGGAGGAGGGGGTGCTTTGGGTGATGCTTTGCACACATGGCACAGAATATGTTAGAGAATATTCTATTGAAGCACCTCGCAAAGCGCCGGTGCATTGGACTCAGCCTGAAGGCTTCAGAGTAGAACTCTGAAACTATCATGTTGATTCTTTTCTGCTAATGAGATAATTAATAAGAGTGAGTACAGGTACTCAACAAATGATCACAATATAAACAAATGCATTCTTACACAAGGAGGGTTGATTAATGGAGTAGATAAGTAAGTTTGACAATACTAAAGAATATAAAAGTGTACATACTTCTAGATAGAATAACTGAAGAACTTTACAAAAGAAAATAAACTAGTAACATTTTCATGAGAAGGGTTGATTGATCCAAATGGCTGAATAGTAATTTAATATACCATGGTTGTTAAAAATTTTAAGCACTACTTGTGCTACAAAACATAATTTAAATTCATTGACCGTAGCATACCTCAAGAACCCGAGAGTATAGAATACTTGATTATTTTTTAGAAACTCTGCAGATGTATACCACAGTATATCTTAAGAACTCAAGAGTACAGAGTACTTGAATACTTTTTAGAAATTTTACAGATGTGTACCGCTTTATTCACAAGATTTCTCAATTTATTACTATTGTGTCATTCTTAAGCACAAATCTACATGTGATAGAGTTGAGGTCAACACACTGTTCACCCTGCTTTGCAATAATCTTAACTTTGTGTCACATCCCAATTTTTAGACACTCTGTTAAAAACTTTTATACTAATTTTAAACGATGTCAAGTATATATGTGTGAGTCTATATATATATATATATATATATATATATATATATATATATATATATATATATATATATATATATATATATATATATGTAAAGGTTTAAACCTAGTTAAGGAGCCTTCTAGACAAAACCATACATATATAGTATAATATATTATTTAACTTCTGGAGGAAGAGATTGCAACATAAAAGAATTTAACAGAAGTAAAATAAGAGAAGGAAGTTTCTCCACGTAATATAAACAATAGAAGCATCAAGAAACCTGCTGCAACTAAAAGATATACATGCATATACAGTGATTTATACAGAAACTATACCCACACACAGAGCACAGTAGCAGCAACAGCAGTAATCCTTCTTCTCTCCTCATGTGTTCATCAGCAACAACATCCAGGTTAGGAATTCTTGATCAATCTCTTATGTATTATTTAATCCTCATGATCTCCAGTAGCTATCAGTTCAATCCCCAATCAACTCTAGCGACTTCTCCGACTGCAACAATGACGAATTTCTCAGCCGCGTGCCGTTTCTGCAATTTTACCAGTTTTACCCATTATTGTAGCTTGTCGGGCTTTTGGTGTTTGAGTGTTTTTCGTCAATTTCTCAGTTAGTGTTGCATTGGACACCAAGGCTGGGTACCAAGGACCCGTAGCAACACTTTACACTGTCGCCGACAAGCCGTAGCGGCGAAATTTCCACCAACGGCGAGCTCTAGAAGTTTGAGCTATAGCCACAATTGAACCAAGCCTTGCCTTGTCAATTTAGTTTGTCGCCAGCCAAATTGGTAGTGCCATTGTGTCCATTACCACCGTAGCTATCTCCGCACCAAATCCGGTGAAGTTCCAAAGCTTGTTCCCGTGGCCGTGCCATGGAGAGGAGATCCGGTGAAGCCACTGATGAAATTGCCATCACGATTGTGCCCTAATTATGCCATAGAAGCTCTCCAACAAGCCCTTAGTTTATTTGTCGTTGTCGTTGTCATCTCCGTCGCCGGCTATGTTTAACCAGTGGCGCTGCTGTTGAAATCCAACCGCCACATCGACGTTGGCGAGACCCCCTGATGCCCACTACTCATTGTATTTGGTTTGGTATTGCTACCGCACATGATTTCAAAAGTCATGATGATATTACTAAGGAACGCCTTTATCAAAACATTTTTGCTTCTCACTTTGGGCAGTTAGCAATAATCTTCCTGTGGACGTTCGAAAATTTGTTTCATGTAGCTTGGCAAGGAAATTTTGAATCATGGATACAGGATCCTTTACATGTAAGACTTATTGCTCATGCAATTTGGGATCCTCATTTCGGTCAACCCGCTGTGGAAGCCTTTAATCGAGGAGGTGCTGCTAGTCCAATGAATATCGCCAATTCTGGGGTTTATCAATGATGGTATACAATTGGATTACGCACTAATGAAGATCTTTATACTGGAGCACTCTTTCTATTATTTCTTTCGACTCTATCCTTAATAGCGGGTTGGTTACATCTACAACCAAAATGGAAACCAAGCCTTTCGTGGTTCAAAAACGCGGAATCTTGTCTCAATCATCATTTGTCAGGACTTTTCAGGGTAAGTTCTTTGGCTTGGAAAAGACATTTAGTTCATGTCACTATTCCCGAATCCAGGGGAGCACGTTCGATGGAATAATTTTTTAGATGTATTACCCTATCCCCAAGGGTTAGGACCCCTTCTGATGGGTCAATGGAATCTTTGTGCCCAAAGCCCTGATTCGAGTAATCATTTATTTGGTACCGCTCAAGGGATGGGAACTGCCATTCTAACCCTTCTTGGGGGGATCCCATCCACAAACACAAAGTTTATGGCTAACCGATATTGCTCATCATCATTTAGCTATTGTATTTATTTTGCTCATTGTCGGTCATATGTATCGAACTAACTTCGGAATTAAGCACAGTATCAAAGATCTTTTGCTTGTGAAGTTAATTTAGCGTTTTTGGAGGTTTATTTAGTGTTTTCCAAATGATAAGAAATACTGAAACCCTATTTAAATAATGTTTTACAGTTTAATATATAAACCTCCAAAAACAATAAATTATTCTAGGAAGCTAGAAATTCTAATTTACTTGAATGATTAGAATTATTTATCTATTTTATACAAATTTTTCTTTGGGACTTGGATCTAATTCGGCCTTTAAAACTTGTTAATTAGCCCCTTTATCGATTTTGAAAACACTATTCCTATTCTACCCTAAGTATCATTTTTGAAAAACACCATTAGTTTAGTTCCTAAGTGATTTTCTTCTAAATTCTTTCATAACCCTAAGTTTTTTTATACTTGCGTACTAGTCCTAAAGTTTCTTAAATGATCTAGTTCATTTAACCACTTTTTGCAATTTAGTCCAATTTTATCGCAAAATAGTCCTTTTTCTGAATTTGAAGGCTAAAAATGACTAGATTCCTTAATTGGCCTCCAAATTCAAATCCAACTAATTGGTTGTGTCCTCCACTCTATTCGACACAAATTTTTCTTTTGTAAAAAGCTCAAATTCAAATCTATACTAAAAGTATTTACATTTTAGTCATTTTAGGTACTAAAACACTATTTTATCCTGTTTTCGTTTTCGTTCTATTTTCGGTTTCCATTCAAACTTTCTACGATTCGATTTATCTAATTTACCTGTTATGTCGACCTAAGTATAAGCATATTACATCTTCAACATGCATTCTATTTTATGTGTTGAGTATTATAATTCTATTTTGATTGGTAATTTTATTTATGATTATAATTAGAACCTAAGACACCCTCTGCTGAAGAGCAAATCGCTGAAACCGTATCAAGAGATCCAACCCTAGAAGGGTAAGGCAAGTCAATTGACCTTGATCATCTAGATTTAATATATTATATAATAATGATAGAAGCGTGTTAAACCTAATGACACTCAAATGCTTCATACTATTATTATCATATTTGAATAGTTAATTCGGTAAACAACTAATGGATAGAGTAGGAATCACGCCACAGATAAATATGATTTTGAGCACTATGAATTAATAACAGAAATTTTAGTAATTCCATTATGTTGTTCAAATATATATGGCAACTAAATGATGATTTTATTTAAAAATGAACTGTGTGCCATGTTAAAAATTAAATTATAAAGAAAGAATGCTCGGGTAAAGTGGATTGAAGAGATGATGGTGCACCGTGCATGAGGCACCTGGATGATGTGGTCAGTTCTTTACCTGAACACTTATGGACTAAATCATTGTGTCTTACTTCCAGTGGCATGTTACCGTACTAGCCACAAGTCTAGTATGGGACAGGCATGACTTAGTAACTTTGTTGAATATTTAAGTTAGCTCTACATGGATAGTGAGGAATAAAAATAAGGTGATTATGAAATATGGTGCTTCCATTGATTCATTGTTGGACAAAGGGGAGTGACCCTACAGTAGGCCAGCACTGAAAAGGGACCTGGGTCGGGGTATAGCCCGCTACAACAACTGTGGGTTTTGTTCTATGCATGATAAAATCTTGGCTGGGCAGAGCTAAAGTTATTACAAGACAATGAGAAAAGTATATGAACTTCGACTCAGTCGCATGCAGTATTGCTGCATGTATATGCTCTAACAGTGACAGTCGAAATAAATTATGGGGAAAATAATACACCTCTGCAGAGTGTAAAGAATGTATTCGAATACTCTGTACCCTCGGATTACGGTATGTCATGGTCAATGAACTTATTATGTAGTTGGGCACAAGTAGTTTTACGAATGACATTTTAAATTAAAATGTTAGATCCATCTTTGAAAATTTAATTACGATGTATACTTCTATTAATGTGACTAGGAAATTGAATTACTGCAACCACTACACCACGGTGATAATTCATGATTTAGTTTATTATAATTACTTCCATGAACCTTCCATTATGTTTATCTATCATCTGAATATAAATACACTCTATCACAATTGGTTTGCTAAGTACCTTGTACTCACCCAAGAGTTTTAATTCATTAGAAGAATATGAAGCAGACCAGGAACCACTGGAGGACGAGCCAACTCCATTCGAGAGTGAATTTGATCAGTTCTTTTAATGTTATGGCTCACAATTGAGCTCAACTGTGGGGCGAACTATTGTGTGCGTGTGATATAAATAAGATTTGGTCATAATGGTCTCTACTGTAATGATGTATAATTAGTGTTCGAAAGTCATGATTGTGATATACCCTTCTCTCCACAACCTGCTCTACTACAACACTTATTACTTCTATCACTAGGGCATCAAGGATCATGATATAGTGTTTAATAAATCAAGGATTGTCATTTAAGCATAGGTTGTGTAATGCCCCATATTTTTAACATCTATAATTGTGTGGAAGAAAATTTAGAGCTCAATTAAGTATACATTTGATACAAACTTTATAGTGTATTTACCCTGAGTAAGCTTTAGTATGGGTGAAGAAAAATAATATTTTGATTGTGCCGTGTTACTAAACACTAGTAGTATTTCTTAGCTATTGAGAAATTTCTAGTGCTTAGTTTACTTCATAGGAATAAAGTAAAGAGAAATATTTTATTAATATATCAATTTCTTAATAACTAAGAAAAGAAAATAATATTTAATAGTGTCAATCTAATCCTTTCACATTATAAAAAATATATACGCTAAGAGGAGAAGATATTTTTGGTATGCACCTAAAATATCTTTATTGACCTAGTTACACTGTTATAGCACCCCTATCCCAGTTCGGCTCAAGAAGTCTAGTAGTGAATGGGTTGGATGGGTTATTTTCATATCAAAAGTATAGTGTGAACTAGAGTGTCATATAGTATTTAGAGAATTAACCTTGTCAAATGGGTTAACTCTTTTTAGGCAGTATAAAAATGAAAACCCAAGTGCTAATATGGGTTGAATGTATTATGACACAATATTTTTTACTCGAATGATTGAAGTGTATATTATCCTCAATAGGTGTACGAAAGAAATCTATTCTATAAAAAGACACATAAAAAAGGCAATGTCATGATAAATAATAAATTGTATACGTCTAAATCTATAATGTCATCAAATCATCAATATTTTATAACTAAAGTAACAATACAAATTATCTATTTGATAAGTTTAGGATTTATGGTATATCTATTTTAAGAAGGAAAAGAGTAAATAGTAAATCTTAATCTATAAGAACTGGACGTGGTCTATTTCAACTATGGAATGGCCTCCATGCTCCACGTTATGCAGATGAGGTGGCAGTTGCCTTGGTACGTGGAAGATTAAGAGCATGGCTAAACCTAATGCTAAACTCCTAGACCTAATGATTATAAGAATCTTTTTACTATGCTTATAAATACAACACCACAATTCAATTGTTCCTCGGTCTCAGTTGTTTTCAACGTATATTATGTGTTATAATTAAGTTAAAATATTGTCAAAATTGATGAATTAAAATATCAAAGATAAATGAGTATAAAATAAATTGTATATATTATTATCATACTGTCTTTTTAAAATTGTCTTGTCGCAATTATTTTCAACTAGATATTATTTTATTAGGTGTCCTTTTTACTATCTTATTTTTCTTTTACACTGAAGTTTTTTGTAAAAACAAAATTACTTTATTTTACTAGATCTCAAAAAACAACTAAAATTTGATTGAGGTGTATAGTGATGAATCTCTAAAAATCGTTGTTACCAAACGAACCGATAGTAGTAATATTGGAAATATGATTAAACAACAGAATAAAATACTTATCATATTTCACTATTTTATTTTTTGATATTGAACATTATTTTTATTCCTCTTTCTACATTGTTTTTGGTACCAAAGATAATAGTGTGTGATTGTTATTATTTTTTTATTTCTTTTTTACTTTTTGCAATTGAAGGGAAATGTATGTATTTGGTTTTATTTGATTTTATTTTCTTCTTCATCTTCGTCTTCTTCCTTTAAAAAGAGATCTACTGTAGCAAATTTATGAGAATTAGTGCTATGATAACAAATATATTGTATCAATCACAGTTCATATATGAGACTGTCTAATAAGATATATGGTGATAAATCCGTAGGAGCGATTGGTATTAATAAGTCAAGGATGGTAATTTATAGTGGACCAAAGGACTTTCCTATTTTAGGACAGAAATATCATTAGAAAGACAATGATATCAAAGTATCCTTCTATAAAGCATAAAAACATGAAATGTTTCACCTTGATGACTCCTAGAAGTGGAAATTTAGGGTCATGTATAACATCAGAAATTGTTTTATAATTATTAATTTTTTATCAATATATTTTTATTTATTTTTATTTGTTATTAATGAAGTGGATGCTGTTGCATCTAGGTCATTATGTCTGATTTTGATGATTAATGAAAACAAGAGTTTTAGACTAATTGCGTTTTTGAGCTATTTGATACAGAACTTTGTTGAGAAGACATGTAAAATGATCAAGATGAACTCAACGTGAAAGAGATAAAGCACAAGTCGCAAGGTACAAAAACAAGACGCAAATCGCAAAATTAAAGTTACAAATGACCTGAGGTAAAATTTGTTTTATTACCGATCTCGGTATTTGGAGTTTGATCGATTTAGAAATTTGTTTCTTAGTTTTAACCATACTATAAAGAGGGGTTGTAAGTTCTCTCTATATTTCCAACATAAACCGAGAAACTCTTAGGTCACTGCATTTCATTCTTTTCTGTTGGATTTGATTTGGTTTTTGGATGAATTTTTGGTAGCAGAAGAATTTTTTCATTTTCTAGAAAGATCTAGGTAGATCTGGTGTTTGCTTATGTTAACAAAAATATAGCCATTTAAATTATCTTTCAAACGAGCTATCAAACACTTAAATCGAATCTCTGGATTAAACGTTATGGTTGTTTTTATCCACGCGGACAATCAGTCTATGATGCTAACAGTCAGCCTGAATGTCAGTTTGTTTAACTGTCATTTGTCCAAAGAGCGTGTTTTTTGAGCCAAATTTCTTTTTGCTTATGCTGACTGTCAGCATGTATTTCGACCTTGAGCTGTTTGTTTTGAGAATTTGTTTTAACTAGTCGAGTTTGTGGTCGTTGCTGACTGTCAGCATGAGGTGTTAGTTTCTATATACAACCACAAACGGCTAGCAAAGTTTTATTCGTGATTTTTGTTGAGCCGTGGTTATGGACGCTGACTGTCAGCATGTGTTGCTGACTGTCAGTTTGTGTTATTTTATTTTCTTTTTCGACCTCAAACGGCTAGCTGAGTTTTCTCTGTAAATTGTTTCTTTCTGGTTGAGACCCATGCTGACTGTCAGCATGCACTGTCACTTTAACAGCTCGTGCACAACGGCTCTTTTAGTGTTTTTGGCTATAAATAAAGGCTTTGAGCTATTGTTTTATACACCAAACAGCCTCATATTCATATACACACTTGAGGTTTAGTTCTTAACACAAAATCTTGATCTTTTGATCAAGTCGTGAGTTTTTGTGATCCACCGAGTTTTCTGTTAGCATCATTTTGCATATCTAGAGTTTCTCAGTGATTGTTGGAGGTCTAGGAGAGACCTTGCAACTTATTACTCTTGGTAAACGCTCTCACCTGCACGGTTTGGTGGCGTGACCGTTGACTTCTTCTGTTCGGAGATTGGTGAAGAGACTCAGCGTGATTGTAAAAGGCATCGGTGCTGGCCTTTTCGGAGTGGACAAGGAGCATCTACTAGTGAGAAATATCCTTCGTGGATATTGAAGCAAGAATCATTCATTTGAGTGCTTTAACGAGGAGTAGGGGAGACCGGGTGAGTCTCCGAGACCTCGGGAAAAATCATTGTATTTATTTTCTTCTCTTCCTTTTAATTGTGCTATATTGTTTTTGTTCTCATTCTTTGCAAGAGTTGTTTTTAATTGAAAAGTTTTAAAGCCTTCTATTCACCCCCCTCTAGTCAACATTATCGATCCTACAGATGGGCCTTCACAATTGTAAATAATTTTGTAATGTAAATATTTTGTCAAAGAAAATAATTTATTTATATCTATTATTATGTATGTTGGTTTGTAAAGTATGACTACTCATCCTTGTGTTAATTTAATTTTTTGCAATTTCAAAAAGTGGTGATCATATTACCGAAATTTCACCGGAACATGAATTTGGATAATAGACTAAATCCGCTGGGGAAGGATGTGACTAGAAACTTCATATTTTGGTCAGTTCATATTTTTTGTTTTCTTCGAGACTAATATATCTTATCTATGAAATAAATAAAGTGAGTTTAAAGGTACTCTTTTGATTTTAGTCTATTTTATATAAAATCTTACACAATTATAAACCCCATTTAATAAGTGTGTGGCGATTATTATATCTAAGGCCTATTTGGAGGCTGACAGGTTGATAACTAAAGAGATTCGGTCAAACAGAATAACAGGATATCATGCATAGTATGTTCATAATCAATTACTAAACAATTCAATTATGCGTCAAATATGATCAAGAATTGTGACTTGCCTGAGAGGCATCTTTGATTTCTAGTTGCTTCGACGTTCCTTACTAATTCTTGTTCAGACCCTACAATCGCGTACGGCACGAACACATACGCATTACTAGCAACCAAGAAAATAGTTCTTGATATCATATGTGCATGCATGAAAGATGACAAATGCATAATTAACAAGGGTTAAACAAATGCAAGAAAGAGTGACAAGATATGCAGATGTGGAGAGTTCAGGTTCAACTTAGAGTTGTGATCAAGGAATTTGGTGACGCTAAAAAGAGCATATTGCAAAATCTGGAAAGCTGGAAAAAAGTTACACTTGAGGGAATGAAGATGAGGGGATATAAAGGCGAAAGGTTGCAACAATCGGATATGGACAAGAACAAGGCTTGGCTAAGAGCAAACACGATGAGGCAACACAGCTCCAAAGATCGAGGATGAAAATGGTTAAGTCAGCTAAGGCAGCGGGCACGACAACTCTCAACAGTAGGGAGAAAACAGGTTAGGCAAGCTGAGGTGTAATAAGGGCAAGGACAGGGCAAAAGGGCAAGATCATAGTTTAGGTGAACTCGAACGAACACGAACGAGGACAATCAAGGATCAGGGTGGCACGAATCTAACGAGGCAATTGGACCAGCTGATACTAATAAAAAGTAGGAGACAACACAAGGATGGCTGGCAAGATCAGAAGGAAGTTTTGGCTCGGGCACAACTTGAATGACTGACAAAGCCTTGAAGTGATCTGGAAAACAGGAGACAAGGCAACAGGAAGGTTCAGGTCAGCTCAAGATACAGATCGACGCGAATGAAACTGAAATTAGCAGTTGGGAAGGGCACGGGTGACAAAGGATACGCCAGTGGTTGACTCTAGGCGTGGGCTAGGCAGACCATGGTTAAGACTGAGTCCAGGAGCGCTCCGGCGGCTACGGTGCTAGAGCGGCAGTGATAAGGACGGCGAGGACAAATCCTGGCGATGGGGAACACGACGATGTCGACGGCGATGACAGGACTTGGGCGGCGGCGAGTGGCAGTGGTAAAACAGTAGAAAAACTGGGTGACGGTGCTGGCATGCTGACGACGGTGATAGTGCCAGCGATAAGCACAGTCGAAGACTCTTAAGGCATCGCGGATGAGGTGACACGGACGATGACAAAAAGGAAATGGCGGCAATGGATAGCGAGCTGCAGCGGCGGCGAATCTCAGCAAAACAGAGGAATCACGTGATCTCATCGGTGCTGGACCAATTGGGGCAGCAAGGCCATCAGCGATGAGCACAGGGGGATCGAGTGGGACCTGCCGATGGTGAAATCGGCAACAGATTTGCCAACGACGAGCTCGAGGAAGGGTATCGGCTGTGAAGCTCTGGACGAGGGAGCGTGCTATGGCGAAGGTGGTGCTTGACAGCGACGGAGACGAGGCCTTCAATCCTATAGCATCAGTGAGGTATGAGGACCATGGTCAAAGTGTGGCTGCAGCAGCGAAGCGGTGAGGCCAAGGAGGTGATCTGAGCGATGGCGCAGGCGCTCTCCGGCAGCAGTCACGGCAGGGTTGCATAGCGAAGATGTTGGGGAGTGCCTGCGGAAGCTGTTGGACGACGGTGCTGGCCTCCGTGCAGCGGCAACGGTGAAGGGGAGATTGGAACTGTGCCACGGCTAGAGTGCGGCAGGGATGCGACAGGAGCTCAACAGGGCTCGGTTGGGGCTTGCTGCTGGGCACTGCTACTGCTACTGGCTAAGGATTTGAGTTGAGCACTGGAGCTGCTGGAGATCTGAGGCTACTGCACTGGATACATGGGTGTGTGTGTGTGTGAGGATGGCAAAAGTAAAGGAAAGCTCGCCTGGTGCTTGAGAGAAAGGATTGTGATGGATGCTCATATGCATCCACTCTTTGCACAAGGATGGCACGGTGAGGTGTCTTGAGGCTAAGCAAGGCTAATAAGGTCCTAACACTATGCATCTAGTACAAATGCAAGGGTAAGCTGGTCTTTTGGCATTGGAACTAGGACTTCAAGGGCTTTGTTACAAACTGGCTAATCAAATATTTGTGTAGCCTTGGTATTTCATTCTAGGGGCTGAATTGCAAATAATTGCTATTGCTTATGATCATAAGGAGGGGTGTTTAAAGCAACTTTAGCAAAATGACAAGTGCTTAAGTGCAATTTGGTTACTCTCTAGGGCTTGGATGAAAAGGGTTTGTTTGCAAGTGTTTCAATAGTTCAAGGGCTAAAATGCAAATGCCAATGATGCATGGTGACCATGAATGTGATTTAGCAAATTGACTTGGCCCTAATTGCAATAATGATTACTAATGCAATTAATAAAATGCCGAGGTTCCAAATGCCATTGTGATTATGTGTAGCAACCATGCAAGGGTCTACATGAATTTGCAAAGCTTTAGGACTCGAAAATAGAAAAAGGGATTATTTGCAAAAGGAACTTATTGTCATTTTACTAATTTCTTGTACAAATATGGGCATTTTAGTAACTAGCTCATTTAAAATAATTTAATCATGAAAATGGTCTCCTTTGAAACTTAATGGAGAATGTAGGGACTTAATTGAAAGGGGTCTTCAATGAAAGGATTTTTGATAGTTACTCTAATAACAGAATTCGATAGTGCTATTTACCAACATAAAATAGCCAAAAGGGGTCTCTTCAAATAAAATAATAGCTTTAGGGGCTAATTTCAAAAATGACGATGCAATAGTTTTGGAAACACCGATAATATGTTAGGATGAAGATGCAAATGCTACTTAGATGAATTCCAATGCGCGACTACACGAGGTGCTTACTGGTCGAAGCCGCTGTCGGCCTCGCGCGAGCAACACACGAAACAGTGCTCAGCGCTAGTCGAACGCGCGTTGGAGAGGAAGAGGTCAAACCAACGGACGCGATGAACAGTGTTTTCACGTGGTTTGTGGGCCCATCTACAGTAATGCGTCAGGTTAATTCGGCCGGCCTTTTTTTACCGCACTCACACGCATATACCTATGACATGTGGGGACAAAGTATGTCGGAGCCCACTTGTAAGTGACTGTTTTAACTCGCAATGGTCGGATTGATTTTTTTTCAGTTTTTAAAGCGATCCAACAGTCGTTTTTTGGATGGGCCCACTTGTCAGCGGCGGAATTTCCGGCCGTTGGAGTTTTTGCCGTTGCAAAATTAGCTGTTACTCTTTATTTAATTATTTTTTATTAAAAAATTACCCAAAATTCCAAAAAAATCCTAAAAAATTCAGAAAAATTCACAGAATTATGTCTATAAATAGATGCTTCATATCTTCACTTCATCACACCCATTTCACCCATCTCACCCATCTTACAACATTTTACACACCCATTTTCACACACTTTGTGCACCGAAATTAATTTAAGGCGTCGATATGGATAATAATCCTCATGAGGGTTTCGTAAACTGGCTTAGTTCTCCTAGTACAACTGGAGAAAATCCAGAAATACCAGGTAATTCAAATCCTCCACCATATCCACCCACTAATCTTCATTTTCCACAACCATCTTTTCCGTCCGGGTATCCTGTCTACCCCCCGGCCCGCAGTATGCACATACTCCTCCATATCCTCATCCCGCTGCATATGCACCACTGCACTCATTTCCACAAGGCCATCCATTTGCACCGTATGGGCCAAACTATCATTTTGTCGGTGCTCCGGCTTCGTATGGTCATTCCTCGCCACGCCAGGCCTAGGGCAAAATCTCAGATCCCCATCCCCCCCAGACGTGAGTAGCTACGCCGGAGCTCGGAGCGGACGTCGACGACGACCATAGTCTCCCAGGTCCTGCCGGGCGCAGGCGGTTGCTTTGGCAACCGGCCGACGATGTTTGACTTGTGCGTATTCCGTTTTTACATTCAGATATTGTGGAAGGAATTATTTCAACATTTTGCTGAATTTTATTTGAAACTCTTACATCCATTTTTGATCACACCATTTATAATTCGGTTGCGCAGATAAGGGCGTGGTTGAACAACTCGTTGGACCCAGTCGACGGGAACAGCAAAAAGTTCGACACGTACTGGGAGAGTGTGGCTGCGGCGTACAACGCGAGCAGCCCATGAAATCGTAGAAGGGAGGTCAAGCATTGCAAAGACCACTGGCTCCGGACTAACAGAAAAGTTGTCCAGTTTAATGGTTGTTGGTGCAGAATGAAGGAAGTGTATGCCAGTGGTCGTTCGGACGACCAACTAATGGCACAAACCCGCGAGCTGTATAGGAGTGAGACAGGGCATGCATTTGCTCTGGACCACTGGTGGATGAATGTTCGGGACCAACCTAAATGAAACCAAACATATGTCGACACCGGCAAAAGAGCACGGTTGAGCGAGGACGGTGCGCACACATCGTCCTCGTCCAATCCAGATGAGCGGCTCATGGAGGAGACACGCCCAAAAGGTCGTGACACAGCCAAGGAGAAGCGCAAGGGGAAAAGCAAACAGAAATCTCCCTTGGGCAACACGTCCGCGCAAGAAGACCTGCAAGCCTTCGTCAGAGCTAACACTGAGCGCGTCGAGGCAACAGCCCGTGCGGCCTCCACTCTGAGCAAACACGACGAGCTCAACCAGAAGCTGGTCCTTGCAAGGTCTTTAAAAAAATTGGTCACCACAGACAAATCCAACTTCACCGAGGAGGAAATGAAGGATCATGTGGAAGCGTTGAAGTTTGTAAAAAATTTGATCCGGGAGGCCAAACTAGACTCGGCTAAGTAGTGTAGCATTTTATTTTCGAGGTGTCGTTATACACCTATGTATCCTTCTTTTCTGCAATTGAAATAAGTTTGAAAAATTTCCGTTGGACTCATATGTTTGAGAAATAGCCGTTTGACTCATGTGTTTGAAAGTAGTCGTTGGACTCATATGTTTTGAAAGTAGCCGTTGCACTCATCTTTTCGGAAAATAGCCATTGGAGTTTGAAAAATAGCCGTTGCACTCATCTTTTTCGAAAATAGCCGTTGAAGTTTGAAAAAGAGCCGTTGGGATATTCATCCTGGCCTATATAAACTGAATCGACCGTGCACATCTTTCTCATCCCCAGCAATACTCCTCACTATCAAATCCCTCTCATTCCGAAATCCCTCTCCCTCAAACATGCCGTCCAGCTCTGGTTCAAGCTCGTACAGTGAAGACGAAGAGTCCGTAAATACCTTACGGAGTGCCCTTGCGGGATTCGTCAACCCAGATCCTGCCATGGTGGAGTTAGAAGAGCATGTGCTTGCCGATATACAAGCAAGGCTGCAGGCTTCTACCTCGCGCCGTCATCGGTGCGGTGGCAGACGATACATCAACAGGGACCGTGAAACCGGCCATATCCGGCTCATGGCGGACTACTTCTGCGAAGATCCAGTGTACCCCGACCACCTGTTTCGTCGGAGGTTCCGGATGAGCAGACCCCTCTTTGTTCGTATCGTCGGATCTCTTGGTGAGTGGTCCACCTTTTTCACCGAGAGAGTAGATGTCGTTAACCGCCGAAGGTTGTCTCCATTACAGAAGTGCACAACAGCCATTCGTTTGTTGACGTACGGTTCTCCTGCCAATGCTGTCGACGAGTACGTACGGATTGGCGAGTCTACAACAATTGAATGCTTGAAGAAATTCGTCGACGGAGTGATTGACAACTTCGGCGAGGAATATCTTCTACACCTAACCGTCGAAGACATGCAGAGCCTATTGCAACAAGGAGAGGCGCGCGGGTTTCCGGGAATGCTCGGAAGCATAGACTGCATGCACCGGGAGTGGAGAAATTGCCCAGTTGCATGGAAAGGGCAATTTACTCGCGGCGATTACGGAGTCCCAACCATTATACTCGAAGCGGTCGCCTCCCAGGACCTTTGGATATGGCATGCCTTCTTTGGTATTGCCGGCTCCAATAATGATATAAATGTGTTGAACCAATCCCCCTTGTTCATCGATATTTTGCAGGGACGAGCTCCTCAAGTGCAGTACTTCATCAATGGGCACGAGTACAACATGGGATACTATCTAGCAGATGGTATATACCCAGAGTGGGCTGCCTTTGTGAAGACGGTACCCCTGCCGCAAACAGACAAACACAGACTGTTTGCGCAGCATCAAGAAGGAGCGAGGAAGAATGTGGAGCGAGCATTTGGAGTTCTACAATCCTGCTTTGCCATCCTGCATGGCCCAGCACGCTTTTGGCAACGTTCAATTCTCGCGAAAATCATGAGGGCATGTGTCATACTACACAATATGATCGTTGAGGATGAGCGAGATTTTGACGGGCCACTCTACGATTTCGAAGACATCCAAGGGACTTCCACCGTAACACCGCCTAATATCCAACATGGCGGTACAGCTGCTTTCGCTGATGTGATCCAGAGAAACACCAACATTGGGGCTCAACCGATACATGCAGCGCTCAAAATAGATTTAATTAAACACATTTGGGAGCGTTTTGGAGGTGTCCACGGAAATTAGTCATTATATATCGCTTTTCTAATATTTTTTATTTGCACGTCGATGTTAAATTTTAAGTTTCAATACCAATGCATGTATGTAATGTCGTACGTTTAATGTTATGTCCAACTGTCCAATGTAATAAAAATATTTATTTTTGTTGTACCGAATTTAATACAAATATTTATTTTCGTTATGCCGAATATTCGATCCGCAAATTATATTTTTAAATGTTGGAAATATTGTCGTACAATTTTTAATTTATTTATATAAATTATGTAATTATTAATATGATGATAAAACCGAAATTATATATTTAATACGTGGGGTCCACCCAAGAGTCTCTCCAAGAGTTTTTGCATTAGAGAGGAAGACTCTTGGAGGAGTGGTCTCGCGGAGAGCCTCTCGAAGAGCCTATGTATTGGAGAGGAAAAAATGGTTGGTTGAGACTCTTCGCTGACGTGGCGGAGAATATTCTCCTGAAGAATTTGTCAGGAAGGAGCTAGGGTTGAAGACAACCTTAGCATGCATATGTATTATGGTTGATATTATAGCTTTAGCCAAGTCAAAATCAGGAACAGGCTGAGAATCAAATATCTGGGTTGAGAGAAGACTAGGGCTGACGGCAGAAATTCTAGGGGGCAAAACAGAAATTGGGGGATGTGACAATTCATGCCTTCACATGGCTTAGACAAAGCCATACATGGCAAGTTTTGAGTATGTCCGAAAGTCTCAAACATTCAAGATCGTGTATATGAGAAAGTCAGGCACATTAACTTAATCTATCAATTAAACAAATCAATCTCGCAATCAAACAAAAATACTCAGTACTCTAGATAAATTTTAGATTGCATTTGGTACATATAATCCTACATTCTCTGCGATTCTAAGATACCCCTCAATTTGATTACTAGTAGTCAGAATATTAGTAATCTTATTTGTTCTACGAAGATTAAAACATAGATTTGTAATATTTAAAAAATATTATTAATTATACTGATAAATATTTAAAAAGTATGATGTAAAAGGGTTTAAAATTTTGATAAAACTATACAATTAAAAATTTCAAATTTGAAGACGCAATATAGTTTGAATTAATTTTAAAGTTTGAAAAATTGAAATTTGAGTTTCAAAATTAAATTTTCAGACCAGCAGACTTGGAATTTTGAAGTTTCAAATCTGAAAATGTTTCATTTGAAATTTAAAATATTCAAAATTTCATGATTCGAACTCGAAACTTAAAAATTGAAATAATCATATCATAAATTTGAAAATAGAAAATTACAAATTTGTAAATATGAAATTCAAAATTAAAAATTTGGAAATTAAAGAAAATATCAAGTTTGAAATTTGAAACTATGAAATTCAAAATTTTGAATATCAATATTTGAAAACTCCCAAGTTTGAAATTTGGATTTTAAGATTCTATATATAGGTTTGAAAAGTATACTTCGAAATTGTTGATTTGAAATTTCTAAATATATTATCTACATACAACAGTCAAAATTATCAATCCTCCTTAATATGAGATACCTACCCCTTGAGGTGGTATTTGAATTATGATAGTTTGTTGTAATATAAATACAATGATAATCTTGAACTACTGGATTGATTATTACATGGATTTGTCAAACAATGTAATCTTATAGAATTACAGAAAGATTAACAATAAATCTTTAAAACACCCCATTTGGACCCTAGAAATTGGTCGTGGAATTCAAGAAATAGAATTCAATTCCAAAATTCTCGTGTTTAGTTGCACACCAAGAATTGAATTAGTAATTTCACACCCAATTTTATCCCTACCCCAAGAATTTAATGGAACTTGTTTGTTTCATCTGTCATAAATTTTTTTAAAAATTAAATTGCAAATTTAAATTTGGATTTGATTTCTAAATACAAATTTAAAACAATCTTATATTCAAATTTGAATTTTATATTTTTGAGATTTGAATTTAAAATATCAAATTGAATTCTGACTTTTGAATTTTGAATCTAAAAAGCTAAGTTTGACATTTGAAATTCAAAATTTCAGAAATTGTAAAATAATATCAAATTTTAAATTAAAAATTAAAAATTAAAAATCAAAAATAGGAAATTCAAAATATAAAATTAATTCTTAAAACTTAAAATTCAAAACTCAAACACTCAAAATTTCAAAATCAAAATCAAAATCAAATCAAATTTAAAATCTATAATCCATAATCCATAATTCAAAAGTCAATTTCACATTCGATTTAAAATTTAATATTTCAAAAAAATTTCAATTTTCAAATTGGAACTTCTAAATTTTAAATTTCGAAATAGTTGAAATTTGAGGTTAAAATTTCTGGAATGTGCGAATGAAATTGTACTAATTCCATCCAATTCCAACTCGTAGTCATCTTAACAAGATTTCAAATTGCGTCAATTTTATTCCTTTCCAATTCTATTGGAAATAGAACTGGAGTTGAATTCTATATTTTAATTCCAATTATTGTGATTCAAACAGAGACTAAAATATTATGTAAACCAAAGCATAATCTTTGGCATATGCCCGAAAACCAGATATATTGACAACTAAGCGAATGAAACAACATCAATCAGCCATTGTAAGATCCCAAATGCTGAATAAATTCGTTGATGTACCTCTCGTGGCGCTCTATCAGCAACAATCTCCTGCAGCTTCTTGGCATTGTCCGCAAGGACCATTCCGTCGTCTCCGATCACGACGGCCCGAACCGCCGTCGCAACACCGTCTCGATCGAATGGTCTTCGTCTTCGTTTCTTGGCACCTGCACCCCAACTTTTCTACCCTCCATGAGCCGCGCATTCAGGCCCTGGTCTCTAAAGATCGGCACCATGATCAAAGGATGCCCGAATTGGAGCCCCTCGATGACGGAACCCCACCAGCAGTGCGTCAAGAAGACAGCGACAGCGGCGTGCTTAGTACCCTGACATGAGGAACCCACCGCCCCATCGCCACGAGCCCACGGCCCCGGGTGCACTCCTCGAACCCCTCAGGCAGGACGTCTGCGTCAGCGATGGCGCTGGGCTTGCTCAGAGCCCAGAGGAAGCGCGTTCCGGCGAGCTCCAGCCCGAGAGCCAGCTCGCGCACTAGCTTCATGTGCAGGGGGACCTCTCTCCCCAGCGCGACATAGGACACCGACTTCGCCGGCTACGCGTCGAGCCACAGCATGATTGCGTTATCCTCGTCTCTGTCTTTACCAGTGCTGCGGTCTCGCTCGGGCGGCGGCGGCAGGAGGGCAAGGGGGACGCCGGCTTGCCGCCGAGCGTCCATAGGCGCGGAAGGACCTCGGGCTCCAGCTCGGAGCAGCTGTACAGGGCGACGAGCTTGCATCTCTCCAGGGTCAGAGAGATGCGCCAGGCAATGCGCAGTCCCAAGGCGCCTTTTGCTGTGAACATCTTTGCCTGCTCGGCCTCGAACGCCGGTGCTCCCGCCGGTTGCCCTTGTCCGGCGGCCGCCGGTTGTTGCTCTGCAGGGGGCTCCGCCAGCTCGGTTGGGTGCTAGACGGGCCACGGGGCGATGATGTATCCAACAAAGACGAGAATCATCGAACATGGCGCCTTCTAGTACATTAATCCAGTGAGAAACCATGGACAAGTTATGGAAGCTTTGTTTTAGGTTTCTTGGAACCTTGAGGTCGAGGGCGGCGGTGGCAGCCCAGGGGGGAGGGGGGAAGTTGTCGATAATGATCTAATCGGGCTTCTTGCTGGCCTCAGTGCAAACGACGCCGAGTTAGGCGAAGAAGGGCGCGCCGAAAAAAGAATTGTAAAACTGACCTTCAGTCGCAGGATCAACCCAGCGATTGAAGGTTCATTACTGAATTGTTTAACAACTGTCCTAAGCGACAGTCCAGTACACTAACTTGGCATAAGAAATACATATCCTTTTAGTCTCTGAACTGTTCAACATATGAAAATGGCTATTTAAACACTTTCTTTTTCTCTTTTCTTTGCTGCCAAAAGACCCAAAGAGAAATTGCGAACCGCTAAAATAATCGCTTTCCAGTCGCGGAATGATTTGAAGAATAAAAATTCTGAGTTTTTCAGTCGTTGAATTGTTTATCGATTGAAAAGGTATATACCTTCATGCCAAATCAGCTTATGTGGACTACCACATAAGATAGTCGATGAAGAATTCAACGATTGAACTCCAATTGTTAGACTAGGACTACAACTGAATATTAGTTTTGCAATTCTTATTTCTCTAAACCGTTTTTGAAATTTCTTTTTTATATCGATTATTTAAATTTTTTTTGACATATATGACTTTTTGGTGGGTTTATTGGGAGTTTTAGTTTCTCTAAAAAATTTAATTATAGTCAAATATTTGATTTATAGTGTGTTCACTTTAATTTATTCAGATTTTTGAGATAAATTAGAATTAATCCAAACTGATGTTTAAATTTTGAACTTATTTTTAAATTGAAATCATTCTAACGTTAGAACTCTCAAATAAATTAAAACAGATCGCGACTGGCTTCTTTGTAAGTTTAAAGGTCAACTACCAGTTTAGGTCGTGACGAGGGACGGAGGGAGGCAATCATTCATGACAAGGGAGCTCCTCGAGCATCTCGACGCTTGGGCGAAACTAAAGCCCAATTAAGGAGTGGAAAATCTTTCTCTTGTTTTAGTTTTGATCTTGGGCTAAAAGTGGGCTGCTAGGGCAAAGCATCAGTTCGTGGAGGATTGGAGGGGAAAAACAAAAAAGTAATGGACCAGGTGGATTAATAAGGCCGGTACGTGTTTTCTCGGAACGTTTTGTTCTGGCCGAAATCGGCCAGAACGGTTAGAATGGTCTAGAATTGAAGACGGAAAGGAATGCGCCTTGTTCTGTTCCATTTTGGACGATAGAATGGAACGTTCTGGTCATCCCGATCGAATCGGAATGGAAGTGATAATTTTAACTCTTCATTATCTCGTATATCCCACTTTAAGATTATATAAATTATCATAAAAAATTTTATAAAAATTGAGAATATAGATGTAAAATTAATCTATCATTTCATAAAATTTTAGATCTAAATTCATTCTAGACAAAAAGCCCAAAAAAAATACAAATTCCGTTGAAACACAAATCCTGAAAATTTAAAAAATAGAATTTACTATTTATTAAAATTTATTATTTTTGTTTCTCCTAAAATATATTAAATTTAGAGTTAAAATTTTGTAAACTACTTTCATCTCACTATATATCTTCTCAAATTTTTATGGAAATTTTCACAATCATTTATATGATGTTTTTAATGTTGGGTAGGGGTGGATGGGAATATCAGAGGGTTGTGATGTGCTAGATAATTGACATATAAAAGATTATTCAACTATTTAAATCTTAAATGTTGATTGTATACCAGGAGTTAGGGGGTGTTTGGTAGAGATTTAACATAAGTTTATAGTTTATAAGTTAAAATTGAGGTTAAACAACTTATTTCAAATCTTGGTCAATAAATTGAAGTTGATTCAAAGAATTTATTTTATTTATAAGTTAAAATCTCAATAAACTGTCCAAACAGACATGTATGAGAACAGAACACTTATTCGAGCGATTTCACCCGATCCGTGTCCGCGTGGAACCAATTCGCTCCGAACATGTCGGTCGACTCGGCCACGTCCCGTAATGAACACAGGAACAAGCGCTCTATAGTGCACCTGTGCATAATCCAACGGTGGAGATCATCTCACCCTGGATCCAGAGTCTAGAATAGGGCATCCAAACCCCCCTCCATCCATTCATCTCCTGCAGCCAAACCCTCCCCCGACGACGCCTCGCCGCCGCCCCCGCCACCGCCACCACCACGCCCACTGCCATGGCCGCCGCGACCGAGAAGACAGCCGAAGAGCTCCGCCGCGAGATCCAGGAGCTCCAGCGCCAGCACCGCGAGGTCCCCTTCCCTCCCTCCCCCTCTCTCTCCAACCCTTCTCGGACCTTCCTTACCTACCCCAAAACTTCCATCTCCACTAACCTGTCATCGGATGCATCCGCAGATCAGCGAGCGCCTGCGTGACCCCCGCGGCCTCCGCCGCGGCGCCACCGTCGCCGGCCCCGGTGGGCCTCGTCCCCTCCGCGGCGTCGCACGACCCGTACGCCGCCTTCTCGCCGACGTCTCATTTGTCCCCACTGCTTTTTACGTAATTTTTTGTGTGGTTTTGTTTTCTTCTGTAGGCTGTGGAATCGGAGGACCAGCCTGAGCCGAAGCGGCGGCTGCTATCCGCTGTGGTTAAGGTACCCACCTTTGGTTTCTCCTTTTGTGATTGTTTAGTTGTAGTTTGTATGCTTTAGACCCTAAGTTTCTCTCTCTTGTTTGTGGTGCTCCCAATGGAGGTGGATGGCGGGGAGGCGAAGGAGGAAGCTGAGAAGGATGGTGCGAAGGACGCCCGGGCGGTGGAGCTTGAGGAGGGCGGCGCTGCTGCTGATGGCGATAGTGGCCAGAGGAGGGCTGCGAGCAATGGCGGGTTCGGGAGGGATGGGAGTCAGAGGATGACGAGGAGGATGGTGAGAAAGGGAGGGTTGGGTTTTGTTCAGCTTTTGGGGAGAGATTGTTGAGACATTTCTTTCTTTTTTTTTTTTTTTGGCAGGAATATGATATGCCGCCGCCTGAGCCACTTCCAAGGGAGTTCCCCAAGGATGAGGACCCGAGCTTGAAGAAAAGGAACAGGAGGATGCTGGGGCAGCTTATGGGCACGTTAGAGGTAGCGGCACCTGTTCTTTGACATCATGGCAATAGTTAAAGCAAATCAATGGTAGATTTTGTTGAAGTAAAATCCATTCCTCTGGTCTTACAAAGAAAGGAACCTCCTGTTCTATCCCATTCTTTCATTCCCCTCAAAATAAATTTGCTTTCTGGCTTTCCATAACTTGAGAGCCAACTGTTTTGTTGGGATAGTTGTCTGGTTTCTTTGTTGCGCCTTGGTAACTGATCCATGAAACCTTCACCTTTAGCTTGCTATTCTGTTTTTTTTTTTTGTTGAATGTATTGCCAGTGATTTTATTGGAAGTCTCATTGTGAGGCCATTTCTGCAACTGCTCTCTTAGAATTATCTGAGGGTTGATCTTATTACACATCAATTTACAACTCACTAAGTAGTTCCTTAAATTGTTCTTCCTCCTGGATGGACATAAAAACCATAAGGCAGAGAGGGTTACTTATTTTGTGAAAATAGAGAGTGAATGTGATTGGACTGGTCAATAAATTTTGGTCATGCATTGGAAGCATTATTTGATTAGCTTGCTCATTATGATGAAGACAAATGATCCACCATGTACCTTCTATTTTGCTACTGAGTTGATAGGTGCAAAGGTGACATGGGATTAATGTAGGTAGATTACATTTTCAGTTATAGGTGCCACAATTATACCACTACTGCGCTAAAGCTCATCATAAGTTTCCAGCAAGTGTCACACGATAGCAATGTTAGATTTAATGGAAGCCCTTCATCAACCAAGGTGAACGATACACTGATAACTCTTTTAGTGAAACCATACACCAAGAATGGTGGGATGAGTGAGTACCGAGTAGTGACCAAAGCATATTGACCTGAATGCTTTACCATGGTGAATATCACTCTTCTAATTAAGCCAAACACCAACAGAGATCTGACTCGTGACCAAAAGAAATGGAACTAGACTCCGGAGTCCAGACCACTAAATCAGCAACTATTGTCTGGCTTCCTGGATTGTACTGGTTCCATATAAAAGCTGTTTGGGTGTATTTGCTCCCATTTGTGAAATTATTCTGTTTGTCTGATCTCTGATCATTGATTTTTCTGATGTTTGGTAATGCAGAAATTTCAGCAAGAGCAAAAACAACTGTCCAGCACAGAGGCTTATATGCGCAGATCAGACTCACTGCGAAGGGTATTGCTCATTCTTTTTTTCTTTTAGTTAGTTATTGTTCAGATATAGCTGCTCCATTCAGATAAATGAGCATCAACTTGAGTAGCTTAACATAAAATTATTGATTACAATTTACCTTGATAATTTGAGACTGGATCCTGTTTGCTGTGTATCATGTTTCATCACATTGGTGGGTTTCAAGTTGAATCTTATTGGATGACTAAGCATTTTGACAACATATGTTTACCCAATAAGATAGGTTGCAAATCAGCATCGATTTCAGTCAGGAAAATTATGTTTGGTACAAGGGGATTGAAATAATCATAACTAGGAGTTAAGAATTTTGTTACGGAATATCCAACACTAGGTAAGAGATATTATTTGTTCAAGAAAAAGGCAGACCCACCAGCTGTACCAACATATTTTTACCCAGTAAGATAGGTTGCAAATCAGCATCATTTCAGTTAGGAAAATTACGTTGGTACAAGGGGGACTGAAATAATCATAACTAGCAGTTAAGTATTTTGTGTCAGAATATCCAAGACTAGGTAAGAGATATTATTTGTTCAAGAAAAAAGCAGACCCACCAGCTGTACTAGATCTACCACTCATTTTTCCATGTTATCTTGATAACCTCTATATTTGGTAAAATGGTAAGTATAAATACTATTGTTTTCTTGAGATACTGTTTATAACATTGCTTTCATATTTCCTCTAGGGGCATAACTTGACACGCACACCACCAAAAAGAACCCCTCAGCTTAATTATCTCTGCTGTAATAAATTGTTCTTTTTTGTTAAATTTTATTTGGGATGCAAACTAATGTTAGATGGTTGTTATTTCGAAATAAGATACCCCACTGTGACGCCATGATTTCATATCACTCTGTATGGCTGCTACTACTAGTAATAGTAAGGTATTGAAAGAGCTGTCTTTACCCCTATTGGGACTTGGCTTTCATTAGTTACTATTAACAAACATAGGATAAGGAAAAGATACTAAAATTGTTCTCTGATCTCATGCAATGTACTTGGGAAGAGCAGTGTCTCAGTTTTTTCTTCAAAGCTATCACAAGTTGTTCAACCTAGCACTTGACATTACTAGGTTCAACCTAGTAGGTTGTATCTGTTTGTGAAGTTGGGAGAATAGTTGTGCTGTAGCTTTGGGCATATTTTTGTTGACAGTAAAGCAGTGTGGTGGTCCTGCTAACTTTTGAATTTTTATATGTGCATGCTATAGTTTTCCATGGTGTCAATAGCTATTTGAGAAGCTTGGTGAGTTGAACAGACCATCTTTTGTTGTAGTTCTTCGAATGAACTTAAGAGAGATCCCATATGTCAGATGCTTTTATTTGAATTCATGGAATGCAGTGTTCTCTTTTTAGAAGATGCAGTGGTTCACTGATATTCGTAGATGCCATGCTTTAAACAGAAGTGGAAATTGACTTTATAAATGGCTGATTATCTGCCTTTGTATTTTATTCTCACTATTGATCTGACTTATCTAGCATATTAAAGAGTTTTTGCATGTAGGCTGAGCAAAAGGCTCGCGAGGAAAGTGAAAGGTTGCGACAGCAAGAGCGGGAGCAAATAGCAGAGAAGCGTAGGCGTGATGTGGTAAGTGTCCATGTGGTTTTTTTTTTAAACTTGCATTCATCTATAATAAGTACATGCGTTCAAAATTGATTTCTGTATATTGCAAATTGTTTATTCCTGTTACACTGTGGGGTTTAGACCCTCCGTGCTCGTGTAGCTGCTAAGGCAGAAGAAAAGAGGTTGGAGCTGTTGTACATTCAGTGGACTGAGCATCATAAGAAGCTGTCCAATTTCTTAAGGTAGCTTAACTGCTTTCTTATCAGTCTTCACTTTGACTTTGATTCACAATGTGTCCTTTTTTTTATTTGTGCTGTTTTGCAATCTTTATTCATGTACTAGCCCTGCTTTCTTTTTTTGCCTAATTTATTCTCATTTCTTGCATGCTGCAGGTTATTTTTATTCCTGGTCCAAAAGTCTCCATATTGACAATTAAATTAAGGGAAGATATGTTCTGATTGTATGCAAATCTTGATATTTGATGTGCACAGGGGTATCTACATCAATTCTATTAAACTGTATTTGTTTGTTGTTTGACTCTATTTGTGTTTGGCAGGACAAAAGCGGAACCACCAATCTATTACATGCCAGCTAAACCAATAATCGATGATCCAACAATTGTTGAGCAGAATAAGGAGAAGGTATCTTGTACTCTGATTAAGTTAAAATTTTTATAATTTGAACATTTTTTTGCACTTTAAAGAATGAAATGAGACATCATGGAGTGATGAGTAGTACCATTGTGCTTTCCCTTTTCAACCTATGTATTTACCCACAGCTGTATTTAATTCGATTTGCTTTACAAGCTTGACATGACTCTGGGTTCTAGCTTTTTGATAGCTTTCAAATCTATGTTTCACTTCCTGACCTTGTAATTCTTTGCAAGCTTGACATAACTGTAGATTCTGTAATTTTTGGTAATGCAACAAGCACGTATAAGCATGCATATAAACTACAAATGTAAGGAATAGCCGTATCTGCATGTTTGATAACGGTAGAGAAAATCAGCATTAACTATATGTCGCCAAGTTATCTGAGTAAAGTAATCAGCAATTTTCATCAATTCTGGCTGGTTTTCACATTATTCTTTCTCATAAAAATTTGTTTCATAATATTATTGAATAAATTGAGGGAAAATTCCAAAGTCTCTGATCGGTTAGGTTTGCATTGCAAATCAACCAGTTTCCAGCTGAGTGGGTTTTTTAAGTTAAGAACACTTAACGGAAATCGGTACAGGCATGCTGGTGGTTGCATAATTGCATGCTTTGTTGCTTATAATTTGATTTGCTTTACAAGCTTGACATGACTGTAGCTTCTACCTTTTTGATAGCTTTAAAATCTCAATGTTTCACTTCCCGACCTTGTAATTCTTTAATGCTGTCTGTTTGAACATTCATGCATATTGGTCTTGATTTATTCTGAGAAGCATGCTGGTCAGATTTGACCTTCTGTCTTCTTTAGAGAAGGATGTTATTGTTTCAGAACGCCGTTTATGTTATCTATTGTAGTTCCACTTGTTATCAGATCAGAATCTTGACTGCGGCTTATGTCTGCTAATTTCCCAAGGTTGTGTCCTAATGCAGCTTATGTCTCGCTGTTTTTGAGAAAACCTTTAAATTCTAGTATTTTTTTTATCACCAACTCTGGTTTGACCTTTCTGGATGAACCTAATTTTTGTTAACTAATGCAGGCATTCGAGGAATGGAAATCTGTACGCAGGACTGAGCTGTCAGAATTTCAAAAGCAAGTTGAGGAGCAATATCTATCAAATGTTGAAAAGCAATTGGAGAGGTGGCAGAATGCTCGGAATGCTAGGAGGGGGAACGGCGCAGCTAACATGCAAGAAATGGATAAGGAACTTGACACGCACAGGTTGGAGCATGGTCCCAAGACTCGGAGGATCCCTGGGAGTGGCAATGATGATGACGAGGATGTGGAGGACATGGCTGCAGAAGACGAGCTGATGGATGTCCTTGGTGTTAATGAGAGTATCAATGAGGATCCAACAAAGCCAACTGAACAAGCCACTGATGGTGCTGATGCCCCCGGAGAAACACTATAGGCAGCCTATTTATGATATAGGTATTTAGGCACTTGATATCCTTTCAGTTGCCGTCTTGTTGAGACTGCTTGTATTTGTATTGCGCTTCACTGTGCTGTTGACTGTTGAGTTTTTTTTTTTTTTTTTTTTTTTTTCCTGTAATCTACTGAGCATAATGTTTTAAAATTTCTGTGAGTTGCCCTACTTCAAGTCTACTGATTGTTGATTAGGCTATTCGCCGGGTATAAAATAGCAAATTTATTATCACTTTGGTGTAGCAACAATGTATGTTGCCGATGGTAGTTTGTTCATTTAGACGAAGGGGGCATTTGGTTGTGCTCTGACTCCGGGTTTTTGGTAGAAAATAGGGTTGTTTAGTCAAATATTGCAGTTTTAGGTTTGGATTTCTTTAGAGCCTGATGGAAGCAAAAAGTTGGTTTATATGGAACTTGTGGAGTTTTCTTCTGGTGGTTTCTTTGATTCCAGAAACCCAAGTTATTATGTTTTGTTCATATAATCATTACAAATTATATGATTTGTTAATTTTTTATAACAATTCATAATATATTGGAAAATTAAAATGCTAAATATTTTCTTCTGTCTTTTTTACTTGTCATCCTAGCTCCGCACAATTTTTAAAAATGATGTAAGACTACGATTACACCACTAATATTATTATTAACGGGGCAAGTGTGTTGCTTATATATGACAACCAATGGTCAAGTGAGAAACGGCTGTGATGGCATTTTGAGAAGAGTTATATTTGTAGAATGATATTTTTCC
This sequence comes from Pharus latifolius, assembly GCA_019359835.1. Classification (NCBI taxonomy): domain Eukaryota; kingdom Viridiplantae; phylum Streptophyta; class Magnoliopsida; order Poales; family Poaceae; genus Pharus; species Pharus latifolius. The sequence continues at coordinate 84,267,895 of CM033321.1, read as the reverse complement.
AAATACAAATTCTTGCTCTAAAACCCAAGTAAAAAAGAGCATAGGTTTGGAGCCAAACAACACTTAGTTTTGAGATATTTTTATAAACAATCCACATAAAATAATTTATTACAAAAATAACTCACAGTTCGAAAATTACAACCTCTTATTGAGTTCTCAGAAGTCGACAAGTGATCTGTTTTCGTTTTACACAGGTCGGACAATGTCCGCTCATCACAGATAATGTCTGACCTGTGCAAAATTATTTATGCGTTGTGTAAAATGAAACCAGAGACAAATGGATACGTCTGGCTGTATCTGTTCGAAGCTGAGCGGGCTTTGTCCAGTGTAAGTGGACATTGTCCGCCATGTACATTCACGTTTGCAACTGTGTGTAATGGTTATTATTGACTTACACTGTCTGGACTTTGTCTGGCAAAATCTGGTCAGCTTGTCGAGTGTTTGGGACTCAACAGACTGATGTAACGATTCATTTCTATAAAATTTTTAAACTGTAGGTTATTTTTGTAATTAATTATTTTATATAGATTATTTTAAAAAAAACTCTTACTGCCCTAGTTTTAGTTCCTGGGCTCCCAGAAACTATTCTTTTTTACTCTAGTTTACGTGGATGGAAGGCAGAACCAGCTCAAACGCGTCGAGATAACATATGAGTTGATACTATTAACTTAAATAGTCACTACAATTTAAATACATGTGTTAGTGGAGTTTTTTTTACTAATAACTCAGATTTAAAAAATAATTACGAAACTAACCCACAGTTGCGATAATTTACAGAAATGGTCTGCCACGTCAGCTTGTCGAGCTCCCAGAGCTCGACAAGCTGCAAGTCGCACGGGCACGTGCTTGTCGTGGTCGGAAGGCACGACTAGGGTTTGTCGAGTTCTGGAAACTCGACAAGCTATATAATATTAAAATGTGCAGTGCTCATATATCACATAAGTGTCTTAACCCAGCTAGTGGGAGTTTTGCAACGTAGTTGGCTCGGGTTCGAATCCCCGCTCCCGCAATTAAAACATTTCTTGTCGTGCACTGGATCCACGACATGTGAGAGAGATATATTAATTAGGCTAACCCTTCTAGTGCAGCTAAGAGTGCTAGCTCAACTGGCCCCGGGTTCGAATCCCCGTTCCCGCAGCTTGTCGAGCTCTGGTTACAGAAATGACCTGCCACGTCAGCTTGTCGAGCTCTGGGTTATTAGTAAAAAAAACTCTGTGTTAGTGTGATACTATACCTATAGTAAGTAGCAAACTATTGCATATAGCATATACTACTGCTAAAAAGTGGATACCTTACGAACTAATGCAAATATATATGGTTTTCAATATATAATTTTGATCATTATTTTTTCTATAATTTTTAATTAAAATTTATTAAGTTATAACATTATGAAATTCTTTTTATAATAAATACATTTGTATAATTTTTTATGAACAATCTATATATTTATAAATATATAGTAGTCAAAAATTAAAAAAATTGGTCTTCTACACTAAAAAAATTACATATTTTAAACTGAAGGGAGAAATAAATTGTATTCCAACAACTATCCATCTCTTTCGAATTTTTTTTACGAATAACCCAATAAAAAATCAAAAATTAACCCAAAACTTTTTAAAATTGCAAAAAAAAAGTTCAGTCGCGACCTAGCAGATTGCGATTGAAGATGTGGCACGACACATATGCACCGCTGGCCCAAGATCGTGCCACGTCCGCTTTTAGTCGTGATTCGGGCTCGCGACTGAAACCTACAGCATTTCAATCACGAACCCGGATCATGACTGAAAGTGGCATAAAACCGTGTGGGCACAATAAAAAGTCACTTTCACTCACATTTGACTGATTTAAAAAAAATTGTTGGCAAAGAGAGAAGAGAAGAAAGAGGAGAAAAAGAGGAAGGAAAAGAGGAGAAAAAGAGGAGTGAGTTTTTAGCGATTCACCAACTTCTAGTTTTCGACAATTTGTTCATTGAAGTGCATTTTCGTTAATTCATAGATAATATTTAGATTTAAATATTTATATTATTCTAGGGTTTTAGATACTTAGAAATTTAATTTTACGCTTCATCCTAAGATTTAGAACTTGTAAAAATTTAAATTTCCGCTTCATTATAGGATTTAGGACAAGTAAAAATTTAAATTTCCGTTTCATCCTAGGACAGGTAGTAAAGGATCGAATATCATCTTTTTTCATTGACTAGTGATTGATCAAATAATGACTATAAATACAAAATATCGGTGCACGTTTTAGTAGTAAATAAAAAGAATCAATTTTTAGATAATTAGAAATTTAATTTTTCGCTAAATCCTAAGATTTAGGACAGGTAAAAATTTAAATTTCTGCTTCACCCTAGGATGTAGGTCAGATAGTTTTGTGCGGTAACAGTGTTTGGTACGGATTTATATCACCCTCAGTTTTTGTGCATCATCATATTAAAATATTGTTTTGTTTAAGATAGAAGAAACGCACTGTCCTGTTTTGATCTAACACGGAATGACAAATTGATTAGGCTATGGAGCAACCCAGTATGATTTGTACTTATTACGGAGCTGGTATAATCTGTAATGAAGCAAACGGTGATGATTTCGGTGCGTGTATGCATGATTATGGTCAAATGGCACAACCACAGTCATGTCTTTCAATGATTTGGAGATGTGGTTAGCCGATTTGTTACAACTCAATCTTGCGATGGATACTCTCAGGGTTGAAGGCATACTACCGGAGGAAAATAAATAGATGCTTAAAGACTGAAAGGTGACAAATTGTGGGGTTCGTTTGTACGATTTGTGAGAAATCCAGGCTATGGTGGCGGAGTCTTCATACTTTACACTGAAATCTTAAGCGTACATAGTTTGGAAGATAGTCATTCTGTAGGAAGAGCAAAGAGCACCACTGATGTTAGTATTGACGGTGCTAATGGCAGTGCCGATGCTGGTGCGAGTGTCAGTGCCGGTGCCAATACCAATGCCAGCGCCAATGTACCTATGCAAACAGCAAGAGTCTCGCGTACAATTCGGTTTGGCGACCATCAAGTAGATGTAGCTGATGAATTGCCCGAATTGGAGGAGAATTTTAACGAGGATGAGTACACTGATCCATCAGATATGTACGAATCTCCCGAGGAACCCACATAACAACAGAATCCTATAAATGAATGGACTGATCCATCATCTCTGTTGTCTATTGTGATTCCTGATGAGATGAATTGCGATGGTCCTATAATGAAGCAACCGTCCAGCTTGGGCAATTGTTCTGGACTAAGAAAGATGCGAAAAAGCCATCATTGTGTGGGCTGTTTCACTGAATAGGCCATTCTGGGTGGGTAAATCAACTCCGAGCTTGTGGACTGTGAGGTGCTTAGTCGATAACTGTCTGTGGTACTACGCGCCACACGACTACAAGATGAGTTTTTCTTTCAGGTGACAAGAGTCGCAGACCACAGATGTCTGGCGGAGGGCATGTGCCAATAGCATAGAAATATCACCCAGGTTTTGTTGCAGTTTGATACGATTAGTAGTAAAGGAAAATACGGCTATGGCACTGAAAGTGATTATTGCACATGTCGCGGAGAAGTACGGGTACAAGATCAAGTATGGGAAGGCATGGAGGGCTAAACAGAGGGTGTTGGAGGAGTTTTTTTGGACATATGTTGAGGCATAAAACTTCATCCCGAGGCTCTTTCGACGCATATGCGAAGCAAATCCAGGCACAGTCACTGAAATTGTTGATGTGCCGACAATTGGCTCAGACTGCGGAGATTTTTGCGGGCATTCCAGCAGTGTGTTGCGTCATTTAGGTACATGAGACCTGTGCTTTGCATTGACGGAACATTTTTGACCAAAAAATACGAGGGTACTCTACTGACTGCCGTGGCAACTAATGCCAATGACCAACTTCTCCCCATAGCATATACAGTGGTTGAGAGGGAAAACTACAACAGTTGGCTGTGGTTCTTGGGCAAACTGAAGAATGAGGTCGTCAAAGATCAGGAGCGCGTGTGCTTAATTCATGATCGAAATAAAGGAATGCTGAGTGTGATCGACTACATCCAATCGGGAGTGGATCCATCGCTGACTTGGGATGACCTGCATAGTTGTTGGTGTTCTCGGCATCTTGACACGAATTTTCACACTCGTTTCAAGAGTAGGCACCTAATGCAAGTGTTCAAACGGCTTACCAAGCAGAACCAAGAGTCGAAGTTCTCAGCTATATGGAAGTCGTTGGACGAGAGTACGTTGAAGGAAATACAAGAGCCAGGTGAACCAGAAGATGACGACGTTACAGGCGAGGGAAACAGCAGGAGGCGTCTCAGTTTCAGTCAATGGATTCAGCCCAAATCAAAGGAGAAGTGGTCGTTACTGCACGACATAGACGGGGCACAGTACTGATGACAAATCTGGCCGAGGTGTACAATTTTGTCCTAAAAGATGTGCGATGCTTACCACTCAATGCCATAGTTGAGATGACATTCTATCGCACAATAGCATATTATGACAGTAAGAGTCAGCGACATCAGTACTTGTGCATGACCTTTTAGTACACTAGCCCAAAAAGATTAATTGTTACCTTGAATTAATATCAGGCGAGAAAGTCATTGACACATGATATCTCTGTGTTAAGCCGTTTGAATGGAAACTATGAGGTTCAGCTAAGGCACAAACATGTCCATGGCACATTGAGAGTGGGTCGGGTTCACGAATGCCGAATTACAAATGCATATGCCGAATGTACATGCAAAAAGCCTCAACTGTTGTACATTCCTTGCTCGCATGTTATTGTTGTCTACACCATTCTTGGAATTAATCTGACACAGTACATCTCAACTTATTATACTATGTAGTACTTGTCAAAAACTTCGAAGGGTGTCTTCCATGAGTTTGCGGTGACAGGAAACTGTCAAGAGCTATAACTGGAAAATGCCATCACGTGGATCCCAAACAAGAGGTTCCTTGTGAGCCATGTCGGCCGACGTCGAGCCAGGAGGATACACAACGATATGCCTGCAGCGGAGTGTGAAGATGACCTCCGTAGATGCACCGCTTGTAGGCAGCCTGATCACAAAAGGAACCGATGCTCGCAGGTGGCAGGCACATCAACTTCTTCGAGAAATTGAAGCAATTCACTTTTATTTGTATGAGTTTTTGTGAATTTCCTTAAATAAAACTGTAATATTGCAATGCATTGTTGTGAATTTTCGTAAATAATACTGAATGTATGTTAATTAATTGTAATGTTTTAATTTGTCAACCAGTATGTGATAACTGCAGGTATGGCGAATGATCATCAGCTTCCCGAGTTGATTGCATAGCACCATCAGGAGCGTCACCGTGCTCGGCGCCTTCTACAGGGCACCGTTCTGCCGGCTCTGTACATGAGGACACCGCGAGAGATGTGGCCCCTGGAAGAGCGGTTCGCACCTCATTTGCTCGAGGTCGGATTGCTTCCCTTCGCACGTATGCTGGATCAGGCTCAGCGATTCCCTTTCAACTGAGCCTTGGTCAATGTGCTTGTGGACCGGTGGAGGCCGGAGATGCACACCTTCCACTTCAGCTTTGGTGAGCTGACCATCACGCTTCAAGACATCAGCATGCTGCTTGGCTTGCCCATCGGAGGGGATATATATGTTCCCGCGGCCACCGATAGAGCTACATGGCGTCTGGATTTCTTGTAGTGCTTCGAGGGTGTAGGGTCGGCGGGAGGGTTTGCACAGACGGTGGGAGTCCCACAGACATACCTGCGTGTCGCCCGAGATGCTGCATTCCCAGTGGCCGCTCCAGATAAGGTCTTGAGGCAACATTTGGAGGCGTATTTGCTATACTTATTTGGGTGGCTGTTGTTCCCTAGCACCCACGGAGACATCTACGAGCGGCAGTTCATTCAGCTCGCTAGGATTATTACGTACTCCGAGCTAGGGCATGTGCCATAGTTCAGCTTCAGATCCGCTGTGCTTTGCTACACCTACAGGGGATTCTGCGACACCACGAGTAGAGACCAGGTGAACTCTCTTTTCGCAGGGTGCGCCAAACTCCTGCAAATGTGGTAGTAAGAGAATTTCCCTGTCGGCTGACCGCTGGTGCCACGGGATCAGTTCGCAATAGCCGGTGATATGAGTGACAAACCCGTGATGGGATAGAGGTGGGCTAGGCTGAGTTTGAGGTGGTCCATGGAGCAGGCGCACCTCTGCTATCCTTCCTACGCCACGAGCTTTGATCTGCTCCTCGACAACAGCATCATCTGGCATCCGTGGACACAACAGCACATTCAGTCTGTCGCACCAGTTGGCCTTTCTTCTCTCTATAAGCAAGATGCTGCTTACTGGCGTACCCAGGTTCTTCTGGTTTTCTCGCACATGGTTAAGGGATACTCGCCTGAGCGAGTTATGCGCCAGTTCGACCTACGCCAGCATGTTCCGATGCCGCCTCCTCGACAAATCCCTCACCATGTTTGGATCTAGATCGATCTAGGTTTTGATGATTAATGACGATTTGGATAAACCCTTGATGATTAATGTTAATTTGGATAATGACAATTTTGATGATTAAATGACAACTCGTATAAATCCTGATGTAGCACAAGTACATTGAATTTAGTACAAGTACATTGAATTGTTATTTGTTAAACCCTAGAAGTTGATGACTTCCTGTTGTGGTTTAATATCAATGCATATGTTGAGAGGGAGCTCCATGATTGCATCAAGTTTGTGCTAATTGTTGATTGAAATGTCATATGTTAAAACCTCAAGTTGATGACTCTTTTGGTGTGGTTTTGATATCGATACATATGTTGAGGGGGAGCTCATCATATTAGTCATCTGTGCTGATTGCTATCATGACATGAGTAGTATTGATCGTGTGTTCATTTCTTATCATATATGAATCTCTATGGGAACCTCATTATCCATGAGATGCATCGAAGGGAGAAGAAGGAAGCGGCCGAACCATTGGAGACGAAAAAGAAGGCGTTGGCTTTCAAAGCTGGCTACAAAGATGACTCAAGCGATGGCTCCTCCGACAAGGATCTAGCCCTTATGGTAAAGAACACTCAAAAACTTATTCGCAGGTTGCACAAGAAGGGAGTCAACATCGTCACACGACCAAAGGGGTCAAAGCAATCAAACTTCAAGGACATCATATGATGTCAAGAAAAGGGACATATAGCCTCAAGATGTCCAAACAAGAACAAGACTTGGGACAACAAGAAGAAATTCTTCAAGAAGAACAATGATGCATCCAAAGAAGTCTGTTTCGGAGAATGGATGTCTGCAGGAGAGAGCTCCAATTCCGACTCTGCTGATGAAAGAGGCTGCTCCAAGAAGCTAGCCGGACTAGCTCTTGGCAACATTAACACATCAACGAGTCCATCCCTTTGTCTTATGGCTAAAAGTGATGATAATGTATATTCTCATGATCCTTCATATGATGAACTAGTTGAAATGATTAGTGAATTGAATGAGGTTTTCGGAATCACTAAAAAGAAGTATAGAGCACTTAAAGAAGAACATTCTTCTTTACTTACTCAATACTCAGAGTTAAAAGGGTCATATGAAAGTCTTCTCATTAAAGATATCACTAATGCGCCATCTAAGGTAGATGTAGCCATTTCTTGTGATCTAGTTGAAAATCCTTCTTATGCTATCCTCCAAAATAATTTGTCTACTAGTTGTTATAATTCTTTTGATATACCATGCGCTTCTAATGAAATAATTTTAAATGAAAATAATGAACTTAAGGCTCAAATTGAGAAGCTTGGAAAATGATTAGAAAATTGTTACAAAGGAAAAGTATCTCTTGATCTTATTCTTAGTAAACAAAAATGCTCATTTAGAAAAGAAGGACTTGTATACTTTCCGAAGAAAGGAAAGAAATTAAATACAAAAGCCGTTTTTGTAAAAGCATGCAACACATTTTGTTTTAAATGCCATGAAACAGGTCATTCACATGAAGCTTGTCCTTTAATGACTTCAAATTATTTTGATACTTGCTACTTGCTCAAAAGGTCTAAGAAAGGATATGCTATAGCAAAGTTTATTGGTGCACCCATACTAAATAAAAAGAAGAAATCAATTTGGGTGCCCAAAGTTTTGATTGCTAACATCGAAGGACCCAAAAGTGTTTGGGTACCTTAAAGGACTTGATTCCTTTGTTTTTGCAGGTGAACTACAAAACCAGTGGAAAACATTGGGTGCTAGACAGCGGATGCTCCGAACATATGACTGGTAACAAAAAGTTGTTCACCTCATTAGAAGACAACTCAAGTGAAATCCAGAAGATCACCTTTGGCGACAATCGTCAAGGAAGTGTGGTTGGCTTGGGTAAAATTTCAATATCCAATGATCTTTCAATTTCAAATGTTTTACTTGTTGAATCTCTGAACTTCAATTTGATTTCCGTTGCACAAATTTGTGATCTTAGATTTCGTTGCATTTTTTTATCCTAAAGAAGTTTTAGTTGAAAGTTTAAAAGATAATTCTTTGATTTCAAAGGCTTTCGTTTGGGAAATCTATATCTTGTTGATTTTCACTCTAAAGATGCATCTCTTTCAACATGTCTTGTCTCTCAAACCTCAAAAAGTTGGCTATGGCAAAGAAGGCTTGCACATGTTGGAATGCATCAACTTAAAAAGCTTTTAAAACGTGATTTGGTTGTTGGCTTAAAAGATGTGAATTTTGAAAAGGATAAACCTTGTAGCGCTTGTTAAGCTGTTAAGCTGGCAAGCAAGTGGCTATTTCACATCCGATTAAGCGTGTTCTTTCAACTTTAAAACCTTTGGAACTGCTGCATATGGATTTATTTGGACCTGCAGAGTTCCAAAGTATCGGGGGTAACAACTATGGTTTTGTTATTATTGATGATTTTACATGCTACACTTGGGTTTTCTTTATTTCTCAAAAATCTGAAACCCCCGATGTTTTTAAAAGTTTTGCAAAACGTGTTTCCACTGAATTCGAACTTTCCATCAAGAAAATTCGTAGTGATCATGGTGGAGAATTCGTTAATTCAACTTTAGTTGATTTTTGTGACTCGTTAGGCATTAAACACGAATTTTCTACTTCTTACACTCCACAGCAAAATGGAATTGTGGAAAGGAAAAATTGAACACTAATATAAATGGTAAGAACAATGCTAAGTGAGTATGACACTCTTACTCGCTTTTGGGCCGAAGCCGTGCATACTGCTTGCTACTCTATTAATCGGTTTTATTTGCATCATCTTCTAAATTTAACTCCTTATGAGCTTCTTATTGGGCGTAAGCCAAATGTTTCTTATTTTTGAGTTTTTGGTTGTAAATGCTATATCCTTAGAAAAAGAATCTTTGGTGGTAAATTTCAAAGAAGAGTAGATGGAGACTTTCTAATCGGATACTCCAACACTAGCAAGACTTATTGAGTCTTTAATAAAATTCTGGTAGTATTCATGCGACATAGAATTTGATGAAACTAATGGCTCGCAAAAGGAGCAAATCTCTTGTGAAGTTTCAAGTGAAGATCTTCAAGAAGCTATAAAAAAACATTACCATTGGAGACATAAAACCAAGAGAAAATGTTCAAGAAGATGATGAAAATATAGAGAATGATGATCAACATACATCATCACCTCATATTGATCCACCAGAGCTAAATCAAGAAGCAGCACAAAAAGAAGCACCAAGGCAACATCAAGCGATCACCAAGGATCACCCTTTAGATCAAATATTGGGTGATGTCAGTAAGGATGTTCAAACTTGCTCTCGTATTGCTTCTTTTTGTGAACATCATTATTTTGTATCATCTCTAGAACCTAAACATGTAGATGAAGCTCTTAATGATCCTGATTTGGTAAATGCTATGCATGATGAACTTAATAATTTCTCTAGAAATAAAGTTTGGACTTTAGTAGAAAGGCCCAAGAATCATAATGTGATTAGAACAAAATGAGTTTTTAGAAATAAGCAAGATGAAAATGGTGTAGTTGTTAGAAACAAAGCTCGTCTTGTTGCACAAGGTTTTTCTCAAGTCGAAGGTTTAGACTTTGGTGAAACCTTTGCACCGGTAGCAAGACTTGAAGTTATTCGTATACTTCTTGCTTATGCATCAAACTTTAATATTAAGTTATTTCAAATGGATGTAAAAAGTGCCTTTTTAAATAGTGATATATCGGAGCTAGTTTTTGTTGAGCAACCTCCTGGTTTTGAAGATTCAAAATTTTCAAACCACGTGTTCAAACTGTCTAAAACTCTCTATGGTCTCAAGCAAGCTCCCCGAGTTTGGTATAAATGACTTAGAGAATTTCTTTTATCAAAAGGTTTTAAAATTGGGAAGGTTGACACAACACTTTTTACAAAAATGATTGACAAAGATTTGTTCATATGTTAAATATATGTTAATGATATTATCTTTGGATGTAATAATGAACATTTTTGTCATGAGTTTGGAGAAATGATGTCTAGGGAATTTGAGATGCCAATGATCGGCGAGCTAAGCTTCTTCCTTAGACTACAAATCAAGTAACCCAAGAACGGAACGTTCGTGAGCCAAACCAAGTATATGAAGAACTTGCTCAAGCGCTTTGGGATGAAAGATGTTAAAGCAGTTAAAACTCCCATGGCCACAAGTGGACATCTGGATATGGATAACAATGGAAAATCGGTTGATTCTAAACTCTATAGGTCTATGATTGGTAGCTTGCTATATATTTTTGCATCTAGGCCTCACATCATGTTTAGTGTTTGCTTATGTGCTAGATTTCAGTCAGCCCCTAGGGAATGTCATTTGATTTCTATTAAAAGAATCCTTAGGTACTTAAAATGCTACCCCAACCTAGGTCTTCGGTATCCGAAAGATGCAAGTTTTGAATTAATTGGTTATCCGGATTCAGATTATGCGGGTTGCAAAATTGATAGAAAGAGCACATCTGGTAGTTGTCAATTTTTGGGGAGATCACTAGTATCTTGGTCATCTAAGAAACAAAACTCCGTACCTCTCTCCACTGCTGAAGCAAATATGTTTCGGCAGGTAGTTGTTGTGCTCAAATTTTGTGGATGAAGCAAACATTTTTAGATTATGGAATTACATTTGAAAAAGTGCCACTCTTGTGTGATAATGAAAGTGCCATTAAAATTGCTAATAATCCTGTTCAACACTCTAGAACTAAGCATATTGAAATAAGGCACCATTTTATAATTGATCATGTGGCAAAAGGAGATATAGATGTAAGTTATATCAGAACTGACATGCAACTAGCAGATATTTTCACCAAACTTTTAGATGAGGCTAGATTTTGCTTTCTAAGAAATGAATTGAATATTATTGATATATCAAATGCTGGTTGATCTAAGATAAATGTCTAATTTTCCTATCCTCCCGCCTTTTGTGCTTGATGTCAAAGGGGCAGAGATTCTTAAGCTTCTTGTTTCATTAAAGACATTGTTTATGCTTGGGGGAGAGATTGAGGAGAAAGATTCTTGAGATATCTTATGATCAATCATTATAGATTCATCATTATATATTCACTCTCAAATCCCAAATGACTCATATGGGTATTTATATATGCATGCATTTAGGGGGAGTTCCTGAATATATATTAAATATGCATGTACTTAGGGGGAGTCATTTGATGTTATTCATTTAAACATTTATTGTCATCAATCATCAAAAATGGGAAGATTGTTGCATCTAGACCCCTATTATTGTTTATTTTGATTATTGATGACATTAAGTGTTTTTGATCTAATCATGTCTTTGAGCTATCTGTATGCAGAGACCTAAGAGCTATTTCGCCTAAGGTCGCAGTATTGCCAAAGTCGCAAGCACAAGGTTGGCAAGAAGAAAGCTGTAGAGATCTAAGCTATCCGGAGGATCTGTAAGTCGCAAACACAAGGTCGCAAGCCGAGGTCGAAAGCACCAGGTCGCAGTGTTGTCAGAGGTTGCAAGTCCAAGGTCCCGAGCCATGGTCGTAAGCGCAAGGTCGCCAAGATTGAAGCTGCAAAAGACTTAAGGTAAAATGCGTATTTATTTTACCGATCTTAGTGTTTGGAGGTTGATCAGTTTATAGAAAATTTGTTTCTTAGTTTCAACCGTACTATAAAGAGGGGTTGCAAGTCTTCTCTACATTTTCAGCATAAACCGAGAAATTCTTAGGACAGTGCATTCATTCATCTCGGTCGGATTTGTTTTTCAAATGATTTGGTTTTCTGATCTTTTTGGTAGCAGAAGTTTTTTTTTGCACTTTTATAGAAATATTTAGGCTGATCTGGCTTTTGCTTATGTTGACAAAAATATATCCCTTTAAATTATCTTTCAAACGAGTGATCAAACACTTTAATTGGATCTTGGATCAAAATTTATGGCTATTTTTATCCATGTTGACAGTCAGCCTAAATGTCAGTTTGTGTTGTTGACATTTGTCCAGAGAGCATGTTTTTTGAGCCAAATTTTTTTTTTGCCTATGCTGACTGTCAGCATGTGTTGCTGACTGTCAGCATGAGTTTCGACCTCGAGCTGATTTGTTTGAGAATTTGTTTTAACTGGTCGTTTTTGTGGTCGTTACTGACTGTCAGCGTGTGATGCTGACTGTCAGCATGAGCTGTTTGTTTCCATATGCGACCACAAAAGGCTAGCAAAGTTTTATCCGTGATTTTTGTCGAGCTATGGTTATGGACGCTGACTGTCAGCATGTGTTGCTGACTGTCAGTTTGTGCTGTTTTGTTGCTTTTTTCGACCACAACGGCTAGTTGAGTTTTCTCCGAGATTTATTTTGTACTGGTCGTGACCTATGCTAACTGTAGCATGCCATGTTGACTGTCAGCATGTACTGTCACTTCTCAGCTCGTGCACAACGACTCTTTTGATCTTTTGGGCTATAAATAGAGGCTTTGAGCTATTTGAGCTATTTGATCTTTTGATCAAGTCTTGTGTTTTGTGATCCATCGAGTGTTCTGTTCGCATCATCTGCATACTTAGAGTTTCTCGGTGCTTGTTGGAGGTCTAGGAGAGACCTTGCAACTTATTACTCTTGATGAATTCCCTCATCTAGACTGTTTGGTGGCGTGGCCGTTGATCTCTCATGTTTGAAGATTGTCGGAGAGACTCGGCGTGATTGTAAAAGGCATCGGTGCTTGTCTTTCCAGAGTGGACAAGCAGCAACCACTAGTGAGAAATATCCTTCGTGGATATTGAAGCAAGACTCATTCATTTGAGTGCTTCAACGAGGAGTAGGGGAGACCGGGCGAGTCTCCGAGACCTCGGGCAAAATCCTTGTGTTTGTCTTCTCTTCCTCTTTATTTTTAACTGTGCAATATCTTATTCAATTGTTTTTGGTTCTTTTCTTTGCAAAAGTTGTTTCGTTTGAAAAGTTTTAAAACCTCCTATTCACCCTCCTTCTAGTCGGCATCCTCGATCCTACACGGTCGTGGTCGTAGGAGTTCAAGCTGATCGTACCAGTTTTCAGCTCGATTGCGTACGCTTGACCAAATCCACTCGACCACCTATTTGGACCAGATATTCAACCTATGGATTTAAGTTCCTAAATCAAAGTGGTCGTGGTCTTTGCTGAGTTTCAGTAGACGTATCCGTGAGAAAACAGTGAAATTGCATTTGCAAATACCCAAAATCTGAGTTAGAGTAAAATTGGTAAAGTCCTTTTTTTAGTCTGTGGTTGCCGGACATTGTCCGGCCAGTACACAACTCTTGTTGCATTTGCAAAACATAAACAAAGACATATATATTTGTCCGGGGCTTTTGTCCAGGGAAGGCCGGACATTGTCCGTGATGGTCGGACATTGTCCGGCCTCTACAAAACTTGAGGGTTTTGTTTTAATTGTAACCAGAGACATTGGTATCCGTCCGGAGGGCTTTTGTTCGGGATGGGCCGGGTAAAGTCCGGCCTGTACAAATCATGTTAGCCTCATATTTGAGTGTGAAACAAAGATAAATGCATCTGTCTGGGTTGTTTGTAAGGACAAAAGATCATTTGTCCGGCTTTCACAAAAATAGCCCAACGGTAACTGACACGTTTGCAACGGTCATATTGACTTGCACTTGCTAGACAGTGTCCGGCAAGGCCGGACAATGTCCGGCCTGTACAAAATGCATCAGTAGGTTGCAAACGGCTAGTTTCTTGAGAGGGGCTATATATACCTCGTGTTGGCCTTCATTTGGGGGTGCTCAAGAAGTTGAAAACACTGTGTATAAACTAGCCAAGTTCATTGCATTTGATATATTGCATCTAGAGGCTAGATTTGACCCAAAATCTCGAGTGAATTAGAGGAGAAGCATTTGAGAGAGGTTAATGTTGATCGAAGGATGCCGACTAGAGGGGGGTGAATAGGCGGTTTTTAAATTTTACTTTTAAACTAGTGGTTAACAACCTAAAATTGCAATAACAAGTCTCTAAAGATATGAATGACAATTCAAGATGTGTTTTGCAATTTCTAAAGGATTATGAGGAACAATTCAATCTCTAAGAAAATAAAGCAAGTAATAGAAATAAGCGAAGAGATCGAATTTTTCCCGAGGTCTCGGAAATTTGCCGATTTCCACTAATCCTCGTTGAAGCGCTCTTCGCTAGAGCTTATGCTTCGATTTCACTATGGGTAGCCCTTCTCCTCTCCGGATAGGCGAGCTCCGAGCCTTTACAATCAATCGCGGGGCCTCTCTGACACACACCGTCGATGGAGAGATCGCCGGACCTCCCGGGTCGTCTAGGTGACGGCAATCACCAAGAGTAACAAGCCTAGCGCCTTTCTTGATCAACCTCAAAGCTTGATGAACAACAATGCAAATGCAAAAGGCTTGAAATTGACTTCACTCAACTAGCACTCAAGGTTTGCTCAAATTTTGACTTCAATTGCTAGAGAATGAGTGTGAGAGAGTTTGCACACTGTTGCACAAGAGTTTGGAGATGTATTTCATGTGTTTTTAACATCTACAAACAGTGGTCTATATATTCTCTCAGCAAAACAGTCGTTTGCAAGAAAATTGGGTGAAAGTTGTACTGGCCGGACATTGTCCGGTCACTTCGGACATTGTCCGGTCAGTACAAAAAACTTGACCGTTACTCACGTGTAATTCGAATGTCAGTAGCCGTTTGAATCAATTTGTGAAGGCCGGACAAATGCATCTGTCCGGACATTTTGTCCGGACAGATGCATTTGTCTCTGTTAATACCCTGTTCAACAATACTTGTACACACTGGACAAATCAATTTGTCCGGACAAATGTATTTGTCTCTATTGACACTCGAAATAAAACACTTTAACTATATGTATAGGCCGAACATATGGTATTTGTCCGGACAAATACATATGTCTCTGTTAACACATGCATTTTCAATTGCTCAGAAGTTGTATTGGCCGGACATTGTCCGGTCACTTCGGACAATGTCCGGTCACTTCAGACAAAAGCCTCCGGACAAATACATATGTCTTAACTTAACGTGCCGTGAACATTTGTATTGACCGGACATTGTCCGGTCACTTCGGACAATGTCCGGCCTTCATCGGACAGATGCACCAGACAAATGTATATGTCTTTGTTTCAAGTTTTGCAATGTTCAGAAGTTATTTGTATTGGCCGGACATTGTCCGGTCACTTCAGACACTGTCCGGCCAGTACAAAACAAAAATAGAAATATGAATTTTTACTCAATTTCGATTTGAGGGTAAATGCAAATGCAAATATGCTTCCAAAGACTTCAAGGTTGATAAAGAGACTTGTGCTAAGACCCCTCTTAATAGTACGACCATCTAACCTAAAAATTTTCAAAAACAAGAAAGCGCTAGGTTTAGATATTTGTACTCTTGTCGAGATTTTCGTTGTTTTCGCTTCATGGAGTCTTGATAGCCTTGCTTTGCTTTTTCTTGATGCTTTCTCCTCTGATTAACCTACGTCCCACACGCAAAAGTTAGTCGCAAATTTTACGGGTGTCATTAATCACCAAAACCCTAATTAGGGCTCAAGATTCAACAGTTAAGAGTGCTTATTGCACTTCATTCTTCATTTGCAAACTAGTGCTAGAGTGCTGAGCATCAATTTGCATCATTTGAGCTTCTAGCCTTTGATTCATTCAAGTGAGCATGATCAACTTGTTACTCTTGGCGAATCGCCTTCGCCTAGGCAGTCACTACTACAAAAATATTTTCTTCTAATGGTTCAAAACATATCTCTACTAGCGATTCTTATACCATTAGTGATCGGCACAATATAACAAAGCTAACTCTTTTCTAACGGTTTCAAAACATTAGAAAAGAATACCTTTTCTAACGGTTCTTAGTAGTGAACCGTTAGAATAGATGACTATATTCTAATGGTTTACTACTAAGAACCGTTAGAATAGGTACCTTAGAATATATGACTATATTCTAACGGTTCTTAGTAGTAAACCGTTAGAATAGGTATCTATTCTAAGACGTGCAGTAGTTTGTATCTAAAGTGATTAAGAAGGGTCAAACCGTTAGAATATGTTTAAACAGCAAGTTAATTGTGGCAAATTGGCCATAAGACAATCATTTTCTGGATTCGTCAATTAAACACTTGTTTGGCATTTTATTTGAAGTAAATTTGCACAATCATGTAGCAGTCATACGTTGCATACACTCCCTCTGTCTTGTTTTGGGATTAAGCTCTTTACAACAAGTTGTACTTCTCTTAATTGTGACCCTCGAGAATAATTATGATGATAATGAGTGCATACTTGCATCACACCTCTTCATGGATTTAAGTGTAATCTGCAAGTAATAAATCATGAATGAGGTTTGATTAAAGAACTGTGAATAGATTCTATGTGTGGAAAAGAAAGGATACCCTAATTTAGGAGCTGCAGACTGCTCAATATCATTTTGTTGTTGCGGTGCACTGAGTTGAAGATGAACGGGAACATTTGTGTCCTCAACAATTGTAAAGTTGTATGTGGTTGACGAATCTCTGTTATTGTCACTTTCTCCTTCAGTCTCTTAGAGCTGAGCAAAGAAATTAATCAGAAGTAAATCATATAGGGCAAATATCCTGATAAATTGGTATCTAACTTATACCTTCTTATATAAATCAACATTTTCTTGACGAATCAGGTTGGCCTTCTTGTACAGTTCTATGTTTTCATGGTGGATCAAGCTTCCCTGTAGATATGCTAGCAGTGACAAAGTCAGCACGCTAAAATCCACTCATAGACTTAGCTTCAGACTGAGAACAAAATTTTGTATAACCTTCTAATTCAGTTCATGAATTTCATCAATCAAGACTTGGAAACTTGTATTGCTCCTTTTTTACAATTGATAATTTCCAATGCTAGCTCCTGTTTTGCAATTGATAATTTAGAATGCTAGCTCTTGTTCTGCAATTAGTTTCTAACAAAGAATGCGGGTGCAACTCTTGCAGGGTATTTGACCATACCGATGATTTTCTTGCAAGTTGTACAGTTGTTGTCTCAAGCTTGCTGCCTCCCTTTTCCAAAAACAGAGTTAAGTAATGTTGTAGACATGTTTGCCAAAAATATTGCTATAAACATGTTATACCTATACATGATTTTCCCATCGGCTAACTGCTCTCTACTAGAAGCATATGGATGATATATACACAGTAAATGCAAGGCTAAGAGAAAAAATTTGAAATTTATTGAAAGAAAAGTAGTCCTAAATGAACTTGCAATTTGATCATCCTACATGAACTTGCATTTTGAAGGTTGAGTATGAGATTTTACTACTATCAAATCCTCTGATTATGGAGCCCTGTTGTTAAAGAATTATGGTAGTACCTTGACATGGTGTCAACAGACTGAATATCTTCTTCCATGTCTTCCTCTTCCATCTGCTCTTCTTCCTCCTCCTCCTCTTCCTCCTCCAAGTCTCCTCAATGCTTGCTCCGATCAACAGCTATTCCTGAAAACAACATAGTACAACATTCAGTTAATCAATAGTTTCAGTTCAGGTTACACATTCTAGAAACTCGGCTTGGAAAAAAGAAGTTTATAACACAATGAAACCAATTAACCATACATCATAGTTTAGTTCATCCTGCTATAGGACTCCAAAAACATCTCCATAGAAGGGGCGCCCATGCTGTTGGCCAAACACAAGAGGAGCTCAGAAAGAGATGTACTAGTCAATGGAAGAAAAACATTTCGCTCAAAGGGTGCAAAGGTCACATTTCATATTTAGCGTACCTCATCAACTAAAGGTTTCCCCCGCTTCCCAGGTCGATAACCAAAACTTGCATCGAGACGTATACCTCTCTGTTGCTTGCAAAGCGGCCGTAGATGTAGCTATCATCCATCCAGTACTGCAGGTCGCCCATCCACAACGTCCTTACCTCATCCGATGCCACCGGGGCAGTCGGCGCCGCGGCGTAGTACGGCTGCGTTGGCGGCGCCTGCCCATAGGCAGATTGCGGAGGCCGCACCTGGCTCTACATGGCCGGCGGCGGCGCATACTACTGCGGCATCGGTGCAATCTAAGCCATCAATGGCCTAGATCTAGGGTTTGGAGGATTGGAGAAGAGAGCCGAGAGAGAGAGAGAGAGAGAGAAAGAGGAGGCGGCGTGGCAGAGCGGGGTGAATAGGAGACTTTATATAAGCTGTCCAATTTTACTAACGGTTCAAAACCACAACAGTTAATGAACTTGCAATTTTACTAACGGTTCACTAATAAGAACCATTAGAAAAAGGTACTATTTTCTAACAGTTCTTAGTAGTGAACTGTTAGAAAAGATGACTATATTCTAATGGTTCACTACTAAGAACCATTAGAAAAGAGCACCTTTTTCTAACGGTTCACTACTAAGAACCGTTAGAGAAGAGAGCCGAGAGAGAGAGAGAGAAAGAGGAGGCGGCGTGGTAGAGTAAGGTGAATAGGAGACTTTATATAAGCTGTCCAATTTTACTAACTGTTCAAAACCACAAACGTTAGTGAACTTTCCTCTCTTCTAACGATTCTCACGGTCATAACCGTTAGTATATATGACATCATTTTACTATTGGTTGAATAAAACAAACCGTTAGTACAATGTCATATATTCTATCGGTTTATACAGTACTAACCGATAGTAAAAATACAGTAATTTCACTATCTGTTACAAAAGACATACCATTAGTACAATTTCGTCTCTTCTGATGGTTCGTACAGTACTAACCAATAGTACAAATGACGTGCTATTCACTAACGGTTTCCCAGAACATAACCGTTAGTACAAAACCTTTTCTCCACTACGGTCCTCGTACACTAACGATTTTTTCCCAGATTTTTTATAACCGTTGGTAGATAGGGGTTAGTGGACTGCATTTCTGTAGTAGTGGGTGTTGGAGGAGAGTCGCGATCTCTCCGGTTGATGTTGGAGAGGCCGACAAACAAGTGTGAAAGGTTTGGAGCTCGCCTATCCGGTGTGGAGAAGGAGCAAACCGAGTGGAGATACCCTTCGTGGATATAGAAGCGAGGCTCACGCGTGAGCGCTTCAACGAAGAGTAGGGGAGACTGTTGCATCTAGACCATTATACCTGATTTTTATGATTAATGAAAACAAGCGTTTCAGACTAATTGTGATTTTGAGCTACTTGATACAGAGCCTCGTTGGGAATACGTGCAAGATGATCAAGATGAACCCAATGTGAAAGCGAAAAAGCATGAGTCGCAAGGTACAAAGACGAGATGCAAATCGCAAGATTGAAGTTTCAAAGGACCTGAGGTAAAATTTGTTTTATTACCGATCTCGGTGTTTGAAGTTTGATCGGTTTAGAAATTTGTTTCTTAGTTTTAACCGTATTATAAAGAGAGGTTGCAAGTCCTCTCTATATTTCTAGCATAAACCAAGACTCTCTTAGGTCACTGCATTTCATTCTTTTCGGTTGTTTTTTATTTGGTTTTTTAGATGAGTTTTTGGCAATAGAAGTGCTTTTGTATTTTCTAGAAAGATGTAGGCTGATTTGATTTTTGCTTCTGTTGAAAAAAATATAGCCCTTTAAAATATCTTTCAAACGAGCTATCAATCACTTTAATCGGATCTCTGGATCAAAATTTATGACTATTTTTATCTACACTGACTATCAGCATAAAATGTCAGTTTTGTTGATGACATTTATCCAGAGAGCATGTTTTTTTAACTTAATTTTTTTGAATTACGCTGACTGTCAGCATGTGTTGCTGACTGTCAGCATGAGTTTCGACCTCGAGCTGATTTATTTGAGAGTTTGTTTTAATTGGTCATTTTTGTGGTTGATGCTGACTGTCAGCATGTGATGTTGACTGTCAGCATGAGCTGTCAGTTTCCATATGCGACCACAAACGGTTAGCAAAATTTTATCCGTGATTTTTGTCGAGCTGTGGTTGTGGACGCTGACTGTTAGCATGTGTTGCTGACTGTGAGTTTGTGCTGTTTTGTTTCCTTTTTCGACCTAAAACGGCTAGCTAAGTTTTCGCCGTAAATTGCTTTTTTCTGGTCGTGACCAATGCTGACTGTCATCATGCTATGTTGACTGTCAGCATGCACTATTTCTTCTCAGCTCATGCACAACGGCTCTTTTGATCTTTTGGGCTATAAATAGAGACTTTGAGCTATTGTTTTCACACATCAAGCAGACTCCTTCTCTCTATACACTTGAGCATTTGTTTTAGAGATAAAAATCTTGATCTTTTGATCAAGTCGTGAGTTTTTGTGATCCACCGAGTTTTCTGTTCGCATCATTTTGCATATCTAGAGTTTCTCGGTGATTGTTGGAGGTCTAGGAGAGACCTTGAAACTTATTACTCTTGGTGAACGCCCTCACCTAGACGGTTTGGTGGCGTGGCCGTTGACCTCTTATGTTCGGAGTTTGTTGAAGAGGCTCGGCGTGATTGTAAAAGGCATCGGTGCTGGCCTTTCCGGAGTGGACAAGGAGCAACCACTAGTGATAAATATCCTTCGTGGATATTGAAGCAAGACTCATTCATTTGAGTGTTTCAACAAAGAGTAGGGGAAACCGGGCGAGTCTTCGAGACATCGGGAAAAATCCTTGTGTTTGTTTTCTTCTCTCTTTCTTTTAATTGTGCTATATTGTTTTTGCTCTTATTCTTTGCAAAAGTTATTTTTCATTGAAAAGTTTTAAAGCCTCCTATTCACCTCCCCCTCTAGTCGGCATCCTCGATCCTATAGAGAACGGGCGAGTCTCTGAGACTGATAAAAATTATTGTGTCAATTGCTTATATCTTATTCATTTCGTATTTAACTTGACACAATTGTTTCAAATTAATCTTGTTGCATGTTGAATTGCTTATTTCATTTGGTTGAATGCAACTAGTTGATTAGATAGTTTTAAACCCCTTTGCAAAATCTTGGTTATCTGAAATAATCTTGAAAAATTGTTTAGTTGAAAAGAATTTTAAAAGTCTCATATTCACTACCCCTCTAGTCAACATCCTCGATCCTATAACATGATGGTCAGGATCCCGATAGTGGGGGCGTGCCCGGTGATGATATGTACACATATTGTGCAGATGTCGAGCGGCGAGTCGATCAAATTCTGGTCGATTTCATAGTGTTGCTACCATCTCACTTGACCATGATTCCCCCACCATCACCATCAGTGCCCGGTCCTTCGTCGCATGTGCCTCCAGTGGACCGCCCGTCATCGTCATGCCGTCGACCTCCACAACCACGTGTCATGCTTGATGGCAGCTCTTCGGATGAAGAGCTCGATACTACTGCGCACATGGTTGAGCTAAACCATGGGTTGGCTCAAGACTTGGCGGCGGATGAGGGACAAGGTGCGACGTAGCAGAAGATCCTGGCACATATACAGGTGCGACCTCCTGCATGGCACTATCCTCTCAGTCAGACACAGCAGCATCCTACGGAGCCTTCGCACCTTGCCGACGCTCCACCACCTATGCAACTGACACAGCCTTCCCAGGCTCCACCATCTGCGTAGACACCATCGGCGAGGAGAAGGGGCGTCAGGGATCATCAGCCCCCCTCTCGCTACACGCCATCAGACTTTCAAGGCTGGCCAAAGAGGGAGAGGGGGCAGTAGTTTGATGTAGGGTTTTATCATACTTTTCTTTTTTTTTTTTGTAGGCTTTTGTCAGCTTTCCAATTTTTATACGATACATCTTTCATTATTTTTTACTTTTCTACTTTTGTACGATTTTGCATTTCCGCTTTTCTACTTTTCAGCTTTTATACAATTAGTCTTTTCTACTTTTCAACTTTTATACGATTAATTTGTTCTACTTTTCAGCTTTTGTACCTTTCATCTTTTCAACGGAGACATCTACTTTCCTACAGATACGTCCAACCAACGATTGAACTCTTCATGAATTGCAGTTCTATAAATTAAGTCGTTCAGCTCCGAACACAACTCACACTTCCCTCACACGCCCATCCGAACATGGTGGGCGACAGTAGTCGTGGCCAGAGAAGAAGGCGCACCAAGGTAAGTAGTGAAAACCAAGACCCTAGCCTTTGTTCTATGGAAACCAAAACCCTAACTTTTAGTCGTGAGAGAGGGTCACAACTGAAACCCTGGCTCATCAGTATGCTGATCCTCGCTACTTGATTTGTTGGTACTTTGCAAGATTGACGCTTCCAAGAAGAAAAACGCATCCATACTTTTGACTGGACAGTAGTGTAGCGATATGAAAATTAATAAATATCTATGTGAAGTTTTCTCTATGTTTTATTGAATAATCTTTCCAAATACTTTTAAATCTTACAAAAGTACCATTCATAAAGTATTACCTTATGCAATGGCAACAAGTTATACAAAGTTGTTGTAGTTTAGCTGGTTAGCAGACTGGTTTCTCACATGAGAGATCAAGGTTTGAATCCCACTCACTGCCATAGCAAATATTTATGTGCATATATATAACTTTCAGTCGCGATCCCGACTCGCGACTGAACGTCATTTTTGCAATTTTAAAAAATTTTGGGTTAATATTTGCTTTTCTTTTTTTAGTGGGTTATTCATAAAAAAAACTCATCTCTTTCCTAAAATTTCCGTTGTACTGAGGCCCTTCAACTAGTTTACTCTATGAATAAATTATTCCCCTTGCTGTCGCTATACGATATCTATGGCCATTTTTTTCTCCAAAAAATTTTATCCATTCTATTAAAAAAATGCATACACTACTACAGAAATGCTTTTTACTATCGGTTAAAAATCCACTCTACTATCGGTTCTCTTACCGATAGTGATCGGCACGATAGTAGAGGGGCAGCACACTTCTATCGGTTCAAAAACCGTTAGTAAAACATCTACATTCCCAACGTTCACTAATCGCTATCGACTCTTTCTTCTATTGGCTCGGATTTAAACCAATAGTATTGTATACGTTTTTTTTATCGGCTCGTATATAAACCGATAGTATTGTATAGGTTTTTTCTATCGGCTAGGATCTAAACCGATAGTAATATAAATGTTTTTTTTTCTATCGGCTCTTATATAAACCGATAGTATTGTGTGGACACAGTTAGTACTGGAAACTTTATTCTATCGATTGTTATATATAAACCGATAGTATTGTGTAGATACAGTTAGTACTGGAAACTTTGTTCTATCGGTTGTTATATATAAACCGATAGTACTGAAGTGTTTATTCTATAGGTTATATTATATAACCGATAGTATTTTGTAGACACGTTTAGTACTGGAAACTTTATTCTATCAGTTTCAGCATATGAACCGATAGTACTGTAATATTTTTTCTATCGGTTGTAGAATATAACCAATAGTAATATTAGTTTTTCCTATCGGTTATGTAGTGGCACAGTTAGTACTGCAATCATGCACATATACATACAGCAATACAGAGATACATTGGATCATTCACAAATACACCAATATTTACAAATATTCACCAATATTCACATATTGAATTTGTTCACAAATACACTAATACAGTAATATACACATGCATTGGACAGATTGAATTTATGCACATATTGATCGAGTTTATTCACAAATACATCAATGAATCTATTCACATATTGAGTTTATTCACAAATACAGCAATCAACACATTCAATATATATTCACAAATACAGCAATCAACACAAGTCAGTTACTATCGATCGTTGATAGCCACTTCTTCCATGACATATTGAGCCCAAATTGTTCGCAGCTCCTTCAATTGAGGCAACTCATATTACTCTTTCAACATGGCGCTCTGCATATATGCGTGTATGAAGTTAGGATCGTACGTCACATCCAATTAAAGTTCGACTTTGAGTCAGGAAAAATGGTTACCTTAGGGAATTGGGCAAAGTTTCTCCTGATCAAGTCATACATGAATCTCATGACATAGAAGCCACATTCCCACGATTGTGGCTGCTGATGGCACTGGAAAAATTGCATATGCAAAGACATAAACCCACATTAACTCGAAAGAACTAATTAATCTTAAATTAAAAGATTCATCATGAGTACTTCCATCCGTATTAATTACCTCATATTCTTTCCAAGAAATTGTTGTGCCCTTCGACACGTCATGCCTCCCTCCAGCACTAGCATAATTTTTGAAAGCCCTGTATTTAATTTAGCATTGCCGGTTAATATGTTATCATTAATTAGCTAGTCAGAGAAAAATTTAAAACAACTATGTTACTTACGCGTCTATATGCCATGTGAGGGTGAAAACATGCGCCACCTTGTCGCTCATCGAATCGAGGTAATAGACCTCATTCATCCATGGGCAAATGACGGCGAGGACCCAGTGGCCCCTACATTGCATATATAAGCGAACCGTTTCATACATATGTTAGGCGTAACATACAAGAATGAGTTAAATTAGTAGGAAATGCACTAACCTTTGGTGGTACGGCGCAAGGATGAACTCTCGGTCCTGCTGCGCTAGTAGTGCCCTTGATATGTATTCATCCGCATGTGCTTGGTCGTGCTCTAGCATCGTGAGGCTTATTTTCTCTGGGTCGAGGAAACCCACCTTGTCACATGCCCTCATCGACGCCAGCCTATACATGCACCTGGATGCAAAGTAGACATTAGTCAGTAGTGCATACAAAGTGATTAGATTTATGAAACGAACTCTGATAACTTCAGACAACAGCAAACTCACAGGACTCCAGTCCGTATGATGGACATATCAAGCTCCCGCCAGTTAAGGAGGTCGAACAAATCCTCGTGGGCCACCGATATGCTCTCGGGCTCACGGTGAAAATGGGCTGGCCTGAAGTGAACCAAGAAGTTGATGTGGCGCCTAGACCGGGTCAGGTACCACTCGTGGAGACTTTTGGTTATTTGATCCATATTGCGCAGAAGGTACTCCGACACGAGTGGGGACCCGTTCTTGAACGTACCCGGCTGGCTTTGTTTGGCCTTGCCCTTGCCTTTGGCCGGGGAGCGAGTGTATACCTTCGAAGGTTGGGGTGTGGTGCTGCCTGCCTCATTTGATGGCGAAGGGTTTGAGGCCATCGGAGGAGGCATGGGGGCCGAAGGAGTTCGCTCATGCGTTGTGGCGGGGGTGGTGTCCTCAGGAAGTGAGCTGGTACCCATCGTCCACTTTAAGTACAAACGCATAAGTTAGATTTTACAAATTGAGTATATTAACTGAGTTGTAAGCTAGAATGGCTAGGGTTTACCTCCTGTAGTCTAACACCCTTCTTGGGCCACTGTATGTACGAGCCCAATGCCTCGCCAATTGTCCGCATGTCGTCCGTTGGGACGGGCAACGGAAAAGAGCTGTAGCCCGGGAGGGCCATGTCCACCTGTACCTTTGCGAATCCAGGCTCCAGAGGTACGCAGTGGATCCGGACATCCTCCCAAGACTCGTATACGACCCCGTTTGCAACCGCAACAGGTTTGTCGCCTATGTTGATCAATAGGCTACAGCTCTCCGGCTTCTGCAATTTGCAACAATTATAACAGGTTAGCGAAACAATTCTAACGTAACGGGAGTGGCATCAGCCGAACTGCATATATAGCTCAAGAGTTGCAATACCTCGATCAGGTCCACCGGATCCACGTGAACCTTCGAGCCGACACTGCTCGGCCTGGCAGCGTCGACCTCGGCAGCTGGATCTAAACCCTTGGACTGCACAACTCGGCTGAGGCATTCATACTTCTCGTTCATTTGAGCGAACATGTCCGCGAATTGTGCAGTCACATCTGCCCGTATCTTCTGAGATAGCTCCACTTCCCTTTCCTTCCAGCTGCCAGCCTTCTTCGCCTTTTGCCCGGGCTCCGAGAAGCCTTCCTTCCATGGCACCACAGCCCCCACGGTTCGCGTCCGCCCTGGATGCTCCTTGTTCCCTAGAGCCCGGGTAAGGGTGTCGTTCTCCCTATGGGGAGTGAACAATCCCTCGGTCGCCTCCTTTGAGCAAGAGATCTGTTACATTGAAAGCTCTCCATTGTGAGGAAGAAATATATACAAACTTGTGCGCACACTAGTGATCATAGTTAGCCAACTTACGAGTCGCTGCACGACCTCGACGTCCCTGGGGTTTGGGAACGCCACAGTCCCCGTGGCCGACATGGTCCCTCTGGCCAGCCACCAGCGATTGCATCGCTGATCGCGGATCTCGGAGAGTGGTAGGTCAGGGGAGTCGACGAAATTTGACACCTCGTCTTCACCCTTCTTCCACTACTCCTCCTTCCCCGCATAGCCGCGAGAGCGGAGCCGGTGTGGGTGGTCGTTCCTCCTCTGGATTGCCTTGTTCTTCTCACTGAGAGCCTTCGTACCAGAAACAAGAAAATTAATCACTACTACAGAAGTGCATTCCACTAACCCTTATTTTTTAACGGTTGTAAGCAATCTAGGAAAAATCCGATAGAATAGGACGACAGCGGCGGAAAACCATCATTTTACTATCGGTTACACACTAATCCAACGTTAGTGAAATGCAAATACTTTTTACTATCGGTCATTACTGTACAAACCGATATAATATATTAAATAGTACTATCGGTTTTCCTTTTGTAACTGATAGTAAAATTGCGAATTTTATACTATCTGTTATTACTGTACAAACCGATATAATATATTCAATAGTACTATCGGTTTTCCATTTTTAACTGATAGTGAAATAACTGACTTTTTACTATCGGTTATTACTGTACCAACCGATATAATATATTACAATAGTACTATCGGTTTTTCGTTCGTAACAGATAGTAAAATTACTCACTTTATACTATCGGTTCGTACTGTATTAACCGATATAATATATTGAATAGTACTATCGGTTTTTCTCGGGTAACTGATAGTAAAATTACTGACTTTTTACTATCGGTTATTACTGTACTAACCGATGCAATATATGAAATAGTACTATCGGTTCAACAACACAAACCGATAGTAAAATGACTTCATATACACTAATGGTTATGACAGTGGGGACCTTATTTTACTATCGGTTAGTGTTGTTGAACCGATAGTAAAATTGGACAACTTAATTAGGTCGACCCCTGCTCTGCGCTCTACATGTTGGAATCATTTCAGTCGCGCACAACTCCAAGCTAGAGTGATTTGGAGAAGCTAGCTGAGAGGTTGATCATATTTCCATCCCCCTCGGTATTGTCATCTTCTCATCACTTCTCTCTCTCTCTCGATCACTCTTTCACACTCTCCCTCTCTCTCTCTACTTGCAATTCATTAAACTAGATACATGTATCTCCAAGCTAGCTAGAAGGCTGGGTTGGCTAGCTAGCTATAGCTTGCTGAATTTAAGCAGCTAGCTAGCTGGCTCTTCCAATTAATGCATGCATCAAGTTAATTAGGGTTTCATTTATACAAATCCATTTAATGTAATTAAGCAGCTCATGTACACACATATGGCCTAGCTAATTATGTTTCATGCATATATGCATGCCCTGAGTCATTAATTATTTATTTGAATTTGTCAATTTTGTGAAATAATTGTAGATGGACCGAGAATATTGGATGTATGGAATAAAACGTACTACTGTTGAGTATTTGGAGGGTGTGAATGGATTTATTAAATTTGCTGAGCAAGAGAAGGCGAAGAAGGGAGAGAAAGATATGCATTGTCCTTGTATAGATTGTATGAACTTAAAAAGGTTCGGCAACTCTGATCAAATTAGGAGTCATTTGATTCGTCGTGGTTTTAACGCACGCTATACCCGTTGGATATGGCATGGTGAAGATCTTGAGGAAACAAGCACTACCGCTACCACTCAGCAGCACCCGGAAGTGGATTGCAGTAATGATGATCATGATCAAAACATTGATAATGTTCATTCGGAAGTCCATGTAGATGACGACAATTTAGATGAAATGTTACGTGATGTAGAAGAGGACTACAGCGAAAACGATTTAGCTAAATTTCAGAAATTAATTGTTGATTCTGAGAAGCCTTTGTTCCCCGGATGTGAAACATTTACAAAGTTGTCTTCTGTGTTGAGATTATATAACTTGAAGGCAAGCAACGGTTGGAGCGATAAGAGTTTCACGGCGCTATTGGATCTGTTAGCGGACATGCTTCCAGAGGGAAATGAGTTGCCAAGATCGGTTTACCAGGCCAAAAAACTATTGTGTCCGTTGGGAATGGAAATCGAAAGAATACATGCATGCCCAAATGATTGTGTTCTGTACCGTAACGAGTACGAGGATTTGCATGTTTGTCCAAGATGCGGTGCATCGCGGTATAAGCTTGGGGACAGAATTTATCACAATGGATGTGATGAGGTAAAGAAAGGGCCTCCGGCCAAAACTGTGTGGTATTTGCCTGTGATTCCCAGATTGAAACGGCTGTTTGCAAATCCGAAAGATGCGAAGTACTTGCGTTGGCATGTTGAAGGTCGGAAACAAGACGGAAAACTAAGACATCCAGCTGATTCCATTCAATGGAGAAACATTAACAGAACATTCGGTGAGTTTGGCGGCGAAGTGAGGAATATAAGGTTTGGGCTGAGTACGGATGGTATGAATCCACACGGAAATATGAGCAGTCGACATAGCACTTGGCCGGTTCTTTTATGCATCTACAATCTTCCCCTTGGTTATGTATGAAGCGGAAGTACATCATGATGTCGTTACTAATTTCAGGACCCAGACAACCCGGGAATGATATTGACGTGTTTCTATCACCGTTAGTCGAGGACTTACAAAAATTGTGGAGCGAAGGGGTGCGGGTGTGGGATGCACATAAGCGAGAGAATTTCATGTTGCGGGCCATGATATTTTGTACCATAAATGATTTCCCGGCCTATGGAAATTTGTCGGGGTATAGTACGAAAGGAGTCAAGGCTTGTCCGATTTGCCTGGATGAAACTGAAAGCATGTGGTTATCGAACTGCAGAAAAACAGTGTACATGGGTCACCGCAGATTTCTTCCGATGCATCACGCCTACCGTAAGAAGAGGAAGTCATTCAATGGGAAGCCTGAGAAAGGATCAGCCCCAGTGTTTGTGACTGGTAAGGAGCTTTACTTGCGCGTGAAGGACATCAAAGTTGAGTTCGGTAAATGTTCTAAACCTCCAGGAAAAAATGTTTGGAAGAAGAGATCGATTCTTTGGGATCTGCCATATTGGGAGCACTTACAAGTTCGACATTGCATTGATGTCATGCACGTAGAGAAAAATGTTTGTGACAGTTTGATTGGTTTGTTGTTGAACATTCCAGGAAAGACGAAAGATGGCATCAACGTTCGCCGTGACATGCTCGACATGGGCATAAGGACTGAGCTTGCACCGTTGGAGAAGGGAAAGCGGATATACCTCCCCCCGGCCTGCTATACTTTGTCAAAAAGAGAAAAAACAGAACTCTGTCAGTGCCTACATGGTGTCAAAGTTCCATGCGGGTATTCTGCGAACTTGAAAAAACTTGTGTCCATGAAAGACTTGAAACTGGTTGGTATGAAGTCCTATGATTGTCATGTACTGATGTCACAAATGCTTCCCATTGCTATCAGATGCATTCTCCCAGTCAAAGTCAGAGAGACAATTACAAAGCTATGTTATTTCTTCAACACAATATCTGGCAAGGTACGTAAGCGTGTACTCCTAGCAAGTTAATTAGCTCCATTCGTGGAACTTGTCAGATTTTTTGGATCTGAATATTTGCTGCAACTGTGTCCTTGCAGGTAATTGATATGGATGGACTGGACGATTTGCAACGCGATGTGACTACCACTCTTTGTCAGTTGGAGATGTATTTCCCTCCATCCTTTTTTGATGTTATGGTCCATCTAATTGTTCACCTTGTCAGAGAAATTAAGTTTTGTGGACCCGTGTTCGTGCGCTACATGTATCCATTTGAGAGATTTATGGGTATCTTGAAGGGATATGTAAGGAATCGACATCGGCCTGAGGGCAGTATCATTGAAGGTTATGCCGCCGAGGAGGTGATCGAATTTTGCACCAACTATATGGCCGGGGTTGACCCAATTGGCGTTCCTACGTCTCGGCATGAGGGCAGGCTTCAGGGCATTGGAACGATTGGATTTAAAGCAGTCGTCCCCTCTAGTGATCTGTATGCAAAAGCCCATTTTTGGGTCTTACAGCACATGACGGGGGTGGAGCCATACATACACGAGCACAAGGAAATGTTACGGAAACAGAATCCCTCGAAGCCAGAGATTTGGGTCACCAGAGAACATAATAGGAAGTTTGCTGGGTGGATCGAAAATAGAGTCCTGCAAGCTTCTGAGGGCGATGTAGATGAAGATGTTATATGGTTGGCCAGAGGGCCTAGATTTACTGTAGGGACTTGGCAGGGGTATGACATCAACAGCTATTCATTTTACACAAAAACTCAGGACGAGAAGAGTGCTATGCAATGTAGTGGAGTGACACTACTTGCTATTTCGGAGGATGCCAGGGCAGTAAGAGCACTCGACTCATATTACGGTTTTATTGAGGAAATATGGGAGCTCGATTATGTATTACTTAAGATTCCTCTGTTTCGATGCCAATGGGTCGAAATCCCTCGAGGTGTTAAAGTCGACAATTATGGGTTTACTCTAGTCGATCTCAGTAGAGTCGCACACAAAGATGATCCATTTATACTTGCTGAGCAAGCCACACAGGTGTTCTACATCGTTGACCCGGCCAACCCAAAGTTGCACGTTGTCCTTCACAGTAAGAGACGTATTGTTGGGGTCGAAGACATTGTGGATGAAGAAGAGTACGATCAGTTCGACGAACTACCTCCATTTTTAGATGGAATCCTTCAATCTGTCCCTACCGAAGATATTGACGAAACAAGTTACCCGCGAGACGACCACGAAGAAGGATTATGGGTGGACAACCATTCTTGACTAATTTGCAATATGTAAGTGACGTATATTACTTGGATCGAAGAATGTTCAAATCATTTTTCAAAAATTCTTTGGGAAAACATACGTGATGCATTGAGAATCATTTCTGCAAATTTTCATTTCAATTGGAGTATATACTTGATTTGAGCAATAATTGATTGTTTTCACAAATATATATGAAAACTGCAAATTTTCATTCCATGATTGGTCTTTACTGTTATTTTATTTCAAAATTATTGCAAGCAATTTGCATGGGGTTTCAGGTGTCTTTACAAGTGCAAAATGATGTACTGAGACCCATCTGTATTTGTTCTCAGGAAATACCTTTAGATCAATTTAACAGTATTATACTATCGGTTTCAACCTCCAAACCGATATGAAATTAACATATACTATCGGTTTATTGTCATAACCGATAGTAAATACAATACAAAATGATGTACTGAGATCCTCTGTAATTCTTCTAAGGGAAATCCTTTAGGGTCAATAGCATTGTATTTTACTATCGGTTATAACTGTGAAACCGATATGAAATTAAACTATACTATCGGTTTATCGTTCACAACCGATAGTGATTTACACTGTGTTATGATCCATGTTCTTAGTTTACTATCGGTTTAGTGTTCACAACCGATAGTGATTTACACTGTGTTATGATCCCCTGTTCTTAGTTTACTATCGGTTTAGTGTTCACAACCGATAGTGATTTACACGTGTTATGATCCCCTGTTCTTAGTTTACTATCGGTTTAGTGTTCACAACCGATAGTGATTTACACTGTGTTTCGAAAACCCTAACTTACATATTTTTACTATCGGTTTTGTGGTTATGAACCGATAGTAAAGATTCATTTATTAGGTTATAACCTGCACGATTTTCCCTCCAGTGCAACTGATCACATTCCAAATCGAAAAATACTCGCGCGGAAAACCCTAGAATCGCCGACGTTCGCTTCTTCGCTCCTCTGCGCCACTGGTTCTCCACCGCCTCCGGCATTGCATTGCGCCACCGCCTCCAGCATTGCATTGCGCCACCGCCTCCGGCCACTCCACGATCCACTGTAAGTGTTCTTGACCAAATCGCTCGCGTGTATTGCTTAATTTTGTATGCAATGGTTCATATCCCGTTCCATGGATTACAAATAGAAACCTAGAGTAAAATTCATGAACTACAAACTTGATAGCTATGAGAATGACAGAATTGATGAAAATCATAGCAATTTGTCATACAGTGTAGTTCACTATCGGTTTCTTACTCAGAACCGATAGTAAATACCTTAAAACTGAATTTTCTGTTAATTATATCCCATTTCTAATTTTCATCTGAAATTTTGGTTCATTTATATTTTAACATACCTTATGTTCCTGCTGAGCAATTACTTTATGTTCCTGCTGAGCAATTTTGAAAATTTTTCCTAATTCAGACTTGATTACTATCGGTTTGACTTGGAAAACCGATAGTAAATAGTAGTGCCATCATAGTTTGCACAGCTAATTTGAATTTTCTGTGAATTACTTCCCATTTTCTAATTTTCATGTCAAATTTAGGTTCATTTATTTTTTAACATACCTTATGTTCCTGCTGAGCAATTACTTTATGTTCCTGCTGAGCAATTTTGGAAATTTTTCCTAATTCAGACTTGATTACTTTCGGTTTGACTTGGAAAACCGATAGTAAATAATAGTGCCATCATAGTTTGCACAGCTAATTTGAATTTTCTGTGAATTACTTCCCATTTTCTAATTTTCATGTCAAATTTAGGTTCATTTATTTTTTAACATACCTTATTTTCCAGCAGAGAGATTAGCATAGTTTGCACTGCTAATTTTTTAAATTTTCCTGAATATAGACCTTAGTACTATCGGTTTTCCTTTCAAAACCGATAGGAAATATAGTATTTGTTAGTTTGCACTGCTCATCTGAATATTCTGTGAATT
The DNA here is from genome assembly GCA_019359835.1 of Pharus latifolius. Classification (NCBI taxonomy): domain Eukaryota; kingdom Viridiplantae; phylum Streptophyta; class Magnoliopsida; order Poales; family Poaceae; genus Pharus; species Pharus latifolius. The sequence goes on along the minus strand of CM033321.1, from coordinate 84,234,793 downwards.
ACTTTGTCATGTACCTTTCTTCATATCAATTGGATGGTTTGTTCATGGTATTTTAGGTAAAGCCATGTCGGCATCTTCCTCGGCTGATACTAGTGATTCGGCGAGGGCGAACGTAGATGGCGCTGCCTCGTCCCAGCGCAAGAGGAAGGCGCGAGGCGCGACGATGTTGGGTCGTTTGGCCAAACGCGCGGATCTTTCCTGTGAGTTCAACCAGTTCGGGAGACCGATCGGGAAGAACGCCGGCCACTATGCTGCCTATGTTGGCTTGTTGGCGAAGGAAAGGGTGAAGATCACCGTCCAGAGCTGGAAGGACGTCAAGGCCGACGAGAGGGATAGGCTGTGGGCGGAAGTGAAGGTAAAATTAATCAAAATCACTGAACTCTTGAGTAATCACATTCCCTTGGTTTATCCTAGAGATTAGGTAAGTCTTACTTATATGCACCATTTGAAACAGGCCAAGTGGAACATCCCGGACGATGGTCCCAAGATAGCGTGCTTGAAGGACATGAACAACACGTGGAAAACCTTCGAGAGCGTCCTCGTCAGTACCTTCCTCGCTAAAGGCGAATCTCCATGCGAGAAGTACCCCTTCATAACGGAGGAGGTATGGGAGCAATTCGCCCAACAGAAGGGAACTCCTGAGTTCAAGGTATGTATGGTTCCTTTGCTTGGTTACACCATTGTATGCAGTAAGCAGTGATGCATTAATTTTCTTGTTTCTTGTACGAAGGCCCTCAGCGAGAAGAACAGGGCAATCCATAGGAGGAACGACCACCCACACCGGCTCGGCTCTCGCGGCTATGCGGGGAAGGAGGAGCAGTGGAAGAAGGGTGAAGACGAGGCGTCGCATTTCGTCGACTCCCCTGACCTACCACTCTCCGAGATCCGCGATCAGTGATGCAAGCGCTGGTGGCTGGCCAGAGGGACCGTGTCGGCCACGGGGACTGTGGCGTTCCCAAACCCCAGGGACGTCGAGGTCGTGCAGCGACTCGTAAGTTGGCTAACTATGATCACTAGTGTGCGCACAAGTTTGTATATATTTCTTCCTCACAATGGAGAGCTTTCAATGTAACAGATCTCTTGCTCGAAGGAGGCGAACGAGGGATTGTTCAGTCCCTATAGGGAGAATGACATCCTTACTCGGGCTCTAGGGAACAAGGAGCATCCAGGACGGACGCGAACCGTGGGGGCTGTGGTGCCATGGAAGGAAGGCTTCTCGGACCCCGGGCAAAAGGCGAAGAAGCCTGGCAGCTGGAAGGAAAGGGAAGTGGAGCTATCTCAGAAGATACGGGCAGATGTGACTGCACAATTCGCGGACATGTTCGCTCAAATGAACGAGAAATATGAATGCCTAAGCCGAGTTGTGCAGTCCAAGGGTTTAGATCCAGCTGCCGAGGTCGACGCTGCCAGGCCGAGTAGTGTGGGCTCGAAGGTTCACGTGGATCCGGTGGACCTGATCGAGGTATTGCAACTCTTGAGCTATATATGCAGTTCGGCTGATGCCACTCCCGTTACGTTAGAATTGTTTCGCTAACCTGTTATAATTGTTGCAAATTGCAGAAGCCGGAGAGCTGTACCCTATTGATCAACATAGGCGACAAACCTGTTGCGGTTGCAAACGGGGTCGTATACGAGTCTTGGGAGGATGTCCGGATCCACTGCGTACCTCTGGAGCCTGGATTCGCAAAGGTACAGGTGGACATGGCCCTCCCGGGCTACAGCTCTTTTCCGTTGCCCGTCCCAACGGACGAAATGCGGACAATTGGCGAGGCATTGGGCTCGTACATACAGTGGCCCAAGAAGGGTGTTAGACTACAGGAGGTAAACCCTAGCCATTCTAGCTTACAACTCAGTTAATATACTTAATTTGCAAAATCTAATTTAAGCGTTTGTACTTAAAGTGGACGATGGATACCAGCACAATTCCTGAGGACACCACCCCCGCCACAACGCATGAGCGAACTCCTTCGGCCCCCATGCCTCATCCGACGGCCTCAAACCCTTCGCCATCAAATGAGGCCGACGGCACCACACCCCAACCTTCGAAGGTATACACTCGCACCCCGCCCAAAGGCAAGGGCAAGGCCAAAGGCAAGGCCAAACAAAGCCAGCCGGGTACGTTCAAGAACGGGTCCCCACTCGTGTCGGAGTACCTTCTACGCAATATGGATCAAATAACCAGAAGTCTCCACGAGTGGTACCTGACCCGGTCTAGGCACCGCATCAACTTCTTGGTTCACTTCAGGCCAGCCCATTTTCACCGTGAGCCCGGGAGCATATCGGTGGCCCACGAGGATTTGTTCAGCCTCCTCAACTGGCGGGAGCTTGATATGTCCATCATACGGACTGGAGTCCTGTGAGTGTGCTATTGTCTGAAGTTATCACAGTTCGTTTCATAAATCTAATCACTTTTTGTATGCACTACTTACTAATGTCTACTTTGCATCCAGGTGCATGTATAGGCTGGCGTCGATGAGGGCATGTGACAAGGTGGGTTTCCTCGACCCAGAGAAAATAAGCCTCACGATGCTAGAGCACGACCAAGCACATGTGGAGGAATACATATCAATGGCACTACTAACGCAGCAGGACCGAGAGTTCATCCTTGCGCCGTACCACCAAAGGTTAGTGTATTTCCTACTAATTTAACTCATTCTTTTATGTTACGCCTAACATATGTATGAAACGGTTCGCTTATATATGCAATGTAGGGGCCACTGGGTCCTCGCCGTCATTTGCCCATGGATGAATGAGGTCTATTACCTCGATTCGATGAGCGACAAGGTGGCGCATGTTTTCACCCTCACATGGCACATAGACGCGTAAGTAACATAGTTGTCTTAAATTTTTCTCTGACTAGCTAATTAATGATAAGATATTAATCGGCAATGCTAAATTAAATACAGGGCTTTCAAAAATTATGCTAGTGCTGGAGGGAGGCATGACGCGTCGAAGGGCACAACAATTTCTTGGAAAGAATATGAGGTAATTAATACGGATGGAAGTACTCATGATGAGTCTTTTAATTTAAGCTTAATTAGTTCTTTCGAGTTAATGTGGGTTTATGTCTTTGCATATGCAATTTTTTCAGTGCCATCAGCAGCCACAATCTTGGGAATGTGGCTTCTATGTCATGAGATTCATGTATGACCTGATCAGGAGAAACTTTGCCCAATTCCCTAAGGTAACTATTTTTCCTGACTCAAAGTCGAACTTTAATTGGATGTGACGTACGATCCTAACTTCATACACGCATATATGCAGAGCACCATGTTGAAAGAGCAATATGAGTTGCCTCAATTGAAGGAGCTGCGAACAATTTGGGCTCAATATGTCATGGAAGAAGTGGCCATCAACGATCGATAGTAACTGACTTGTGTTGATTGTTGTATTTGTGAATATATATTGAATGTATTGATTCATTGATTTGTGAATATATGTGAATATATGTGAATAGATTCATTGATGTATTTGTGAATAAACTCGATCAATATGTGCATAAATTCAGTCTGTCCAATGCATGTGTATATTACTGTATTAGTGTATTTGTGAACAAATTCAATATGTGAATATTGGTGAATATTTGTAAATATTGGTGTATTTGTGAATGATCCAATGTATCTCTGTATTGCTGTATGTATATTGCTGTATGTATCTCTGTATTGCTGTATGTATATTTGTAAATATTTAGTACTAACCGTGCCACTACATAACCGATAGGAAAAACTAACAATACTATCGGTTCATATTCAGAAATCGATAGAATAAAGTTTCCTGTACTAACTGTGTCCACACAATACTATCGGTTTATATATAACAACTGATAGAATAAAGTTTCCAGTACTAAATGTGTCCACAAAATACTATCGGTTTATATAAGAGTCGATAGAAAAAAACTTTTATATTACTATCGGTTTAGATCCTAGCCGATACAAAAGGCCTAAACAATACTATCGGTTTATATAAGAGCCGATAGAAAAAAACGTTTAGATTACTATCGGTTTAGATCCTAGCCGATACAAAAGGCCTAAACAATACTATCGGTTTATATACGACCTGATAGAAAAAACTTATACAATACTATCGGTTTAAAACCGAGCCGACAGAAGAAATAGTCGATAGCGATTAGTGAACGTTGGGATTGTAGATGTTTTACTAACGGTTTTTGAATCGATAGAAGTGTGCTGCCCTCTACTATCGTGCCAACCACTATCGGTAAGAGAACCAATAGTAGAGTGGATTTTTAACCGATAGTGAAAAGCATTTCTGTAGTAGTGAATGCACCGCTGCTTACTGCATACAATGGTGTAACCAAGCAAAGGAACCATACATACCTTGAACTCAGGAGTCCCCTTTTGTTGGGCGAATTGCTCCCATACCTCCTCCGTTATGAAGGGATACTTCTCGCATGGAGATTCGCCTTTAGCGAGGAAGGTACTGACGAGGACGCTTTTGAAGGTTTTCCACGTGTTGTTCATGTCCTTCAAGCAAGCTATCTTGGGACCATCGTCGGGGATGTTCCACTTGGCCTGTTTCAAATGGTGCATATAAGTAGGACTTACCTAATCTCTGGGATAAACGAAGTGAATGTGATTAATTACTCAAAGAGTTCAGTGATTTTGATTAATTTTACCTTCACTTCCGCCCACAGCCTATCCCTCTCGTCGGCCTTGACGTCCTTCCAGCTCTGGACGGTGATCTTCACCCTTTCCTTCGCCAACAAGCCAGCATAGGCAGCATAGTGGCCGGCGTTCTTCCCGATCGGTCTCCCGAACTGGTTGAACTCACATGAAAGATCCGCGCGTTTGGCCAAACGACCCAACATCGTCGGGCCTCGCGCCTTCCTCTTGCGCTGGGACGAGGCAGTGCCATCTACGTTCGCCCTCGCCGAATCACTACTATCAGCCGAGGAAGATGCCGACATGGCTTTACCTAAAATTCCATGAACAAACCATCAATTGATATGAAGAAAGGTACATGACAAAGTTCATAACTAAAATTGTTGTGCCCTACGCTAGTCTCTCTACATGAACATAAAGTCCGTTGAAATTTAAATGAACCAAAATTTCAGATGAACATTAGAAAATGGGAAGTAATTAACAGAAAATTCAGATTAGCAGTGCAAACTAAGACATACTCTATTTCCTATCGATTTTGAAAGGAAAACCGATAGTACTAAGGTTTGTATTCTGGAAAATTTAAAAGATTAGCAGTGCAAACTATGCTAATCTCTCTGTAGGAAAATAAAGTCTGTTAAAATTTAAATGAACCTAAATTTCAGATGAACATTAGAAAATTGGAAGTAATTCACAGAAAATTCAAATTAGCAGTGCAAACTATGATATACTCTATTTCCTATCAGTTTTTCAAGTCAAACCGATAGTAATCAAGTTTGTATTCAGTAAAATCTATAAGATTAGCAGTGCAAACTATGCTAGTCTCTCAGCAGGAACATAAAGTATGTTAAAATGTAAATGAGCCAAAATTTCAGATGAAAATTAGAAAATGGGAAATAATTAACAGAAAATTCAGTTTAAGGTATTTACTATCGGTTCTAAATAAGAAACCGATAGTGGACTACACTGTACGACAAATTGCTAGTGGTTTTCATCAATTCTGTCATTCTCATAGCTATCAAGTTTGTAGTTCATGAATTTTACTCTAGATTTATATTTGTAATCCATTGAATGGGATATGAATTTTACTCTAGATTTATATTTGGTCAAGAACACTTACAATCGATCGTGGAGTGGCCGGAGGTGGTGGCGCAATGCAGTGCCGGAGGCGGTGGAGAACCAGATTCTGATCGGCAATGGTGGCGCAGAGGAGCGAAGAAGCGATCTTCGGGGAATCTAGGGTTTTCCGCGCGAGTATTTGGAAATTGGAATATAATCAGTTGCACTGGAGGGAAAATCGTGCAAGGTTATAACCTAATGTATGAATATTTACTATCGGTTCATAACCACCAAACCGATAGTACAAACATGTAAGTTAGGGTTTTCCGTATGGGCACTTTTCACTATCGGTTTTATTACACCAAACCGATAGTAAACTAAGAACATGGGCTCATAACACAATACAAATCACTATCGGTTATAAACAATAAACCGATAGTAAAAACACGTAAGTTAGGGTTTTCCGTATGGGCACTTTTCACTATCGGTTTTATTACACCAAACTGATAGTAAACTAAGAACAGGGGCTCGTAACACAGTATAAATCACTATCGGTTATGAACTATAAACCGATAGTATAGTGTAATTTCATATCGGTTTCACAGTTTAAACCGATAGTAAAATACAATGTTATTGACCCTAAAAGATTTCCCTTAGAAGAATTACAGATGATCTCAGTACATTATTTTGCATTGTATTTTACTATCGGTTTTATGAAAATAAACCGATAGTATATGTTAATTTCATATCGGTTTGGAAGTTGAAACCGATAGTAGAATACTGTTAAATTGATCTAAAGATATTTCCTGAGAACAATTACAGATGGGTCTCAATACATCATTTTGCACTTGTAAAAACACCTGAAACCCCATGCAAATGACTTCCAATAATTTTGAAATAAATTAACAGTAAAGACCAATCATGGAATGAAAATTTGCAGTTTTCATATTGATTTGTGAAAAGAATCAATTATTGCTCAAATCAAGTATATACTCCAATTGAAATGAAAATTTGCATAAATGATTCTCAATGCATCACGTATGTTTTCCCAAAGAATTTTTGAAAAATGATTTGAAGAATTCTTCGATTAAAGATCCAAGTAATATACGTCACTTACATATTGCAAATTAGTCAAGAATGGTTGTCCACCCATAATCCTTCTTCGTGGTCGTCTCGCAGGTAACTTGTTTCGTCAATATCTTCGGGAGGGACAGATTGAAAGATTCCATCTAAAAATGGAGGTAGTTCGTCGAACTGATTGTACTCTTCTTCATCCACAACGTCTTCGACCCCAACAATACGTCTCTTACTGTGAAGGACAACGTGCAACTTTGGGTTGGCCGGGTCAACGATGTAGAACACCTGTGTGGCTTGCTCAGCAAGTATAAATGGATCATCTTTGTGTGCGACTCTACTGAGATCGACAAGAGTAAACCCATAATTGTCGACTTTAACACCTCGAGGGATTTCGACCCATTGGCATCGAAACAGAGGAATCTTAAGTAATACATAATCGAGCTCCCATATTTCCTCAATAACACCGTAATATGAGTCGAGTGCCCTTACTGCCCTGGCATCCTCCGAAATAGCAAGTAGTGTCACTCCACTACATTGCATAGTACTCTTCTCGTCCTGAGTTCTTGTGTAAAATGAATAGCCGTTGATGTCATACCCCTGCCAAGTCCCTACAGTAAATCTAGGCCCTCTGGCCAACCATGTAACATCTTCATCTACGTCTCCCTCAGAAGCTTGCAGGACTCTATTTTCGATCCACCCAGCAAACTTCCTATTATGTTCTCTGGTGACCCAAATCTCTGGCTTCGAGGGATTCTGTTTCCGTAACATTTCCTTGTGCTCGTGTATGTATGGCTCCACCCCCGTCATGTGCTGTAAGACCCAAAAATGCGCTTTTGCATACAGATCACTAGAGGAGACGATTGCTTTAAATCCAATCGTTCTAATGCCCTGAAGCCTGCCCTCATGCCGGGACGTAGGAACACCAATTGGGTCAACCCCGGCCATATAGTTGGTGCAAAATTCGATCACCTCCTCGGCGGCATAACCTTCAATGATACTGCCCTCAGGCCGATGTCGATTTCTTACATATCCCTTCAAGATACCCATAAATCTCTCAAATGGATACATGTAGCGCAGGAACACGGGTCCACAAAACTTAATTTCTCTGACAAGGTGATCCGGGAGGATCTCCAAGTCCTGATCGCATGCGGCTTCGCGACCAAGTCCTGATTGCATACGGCTTCGCGACCTTAACCGTGTTCGGAAAGGATTCGCGACCTGGATGAGTCCGCGACCATGGATTGGTTCGCGACCAGGAAAAGGAATTCGTTCCCTGTTCGGAATTGTAATCCGATCTGAATGTGTATAACTAAGCTTATCTGTTTAGGATTAGTTATATGAGTCTAATACGTTTAGGTCTCTAAGTCTGATACGTACTCATACGATTGGACTATAAATACCTTGTAATAGGTTTAGTTTAGATCATCGAATTCAATCGAAGAGTCATAGAACTTATTTGAGTTTTAGACACTTATAGTTCCTTCGACGTAGACAAGTATGTCTAACGTTCGACGTGTAAGCCCTCTTTGAAATAAAGAGTTGTGCAATTACTTTGGGTTTCGGGTATAAGATCCCGTTATTTCGCATATTAGAATCTGGGCAAGCCTAGTGCGAAAACCAAGGCTAGGTCTCAAACAGATCAAGTTGGTATCAGAGCAACTTTCCTATCCTGTGGATGGTGAAGACTCGCCAGGGTTACAAAACTTCCAGCGAAATTCCAAGCGATCAATTGACGGTTCCTACAGCCGCGTCTCCGACAATGTCTGACGATACCTCCGTTCAAGCTAACATATCCGAACAAGTGGCTAAGCTCTCCACCGACATGGAAACCGTGCTTGCTTGGATTAAGCAGTAGGCCATGATTGTACCTCCTGAAGTAGGGAAGGTTATGGGTGAGAAGACTGGTGAAGACTTGCGCAGGGCAGACGAAGATGAAGACGAAGGAGACCACAAGACCGACGACCTCGCCAACACCTCCTTAGCTGTCGGATCTTTTAAAGTCGACACTAAGATTGATATACCCATATATGATGGGGTGATCGATGCCGAGAAGCTGGATTCTTGGATCGACCAACTTGAGACCTACTTTTACCTGAAAGGGTTTAGTAGCGCTTAAAAGGTCAAATTTGCATCTTTGAAGATGAAGGACCACGCCAAGACATGGTGGAAGGCCCTTGTCGCCAGTGGTGAAGCTGACGACCTTGCGTGGGGTTAATTCAAATGACTTTTGCGACAAGAATTCAATCCGATGGGCTACCTTGAGGAGAGATGGGAGCGTTGGCACAGATTGTACCGACGGCGCGACCAGACCGTCCAAGACTATACGACAGAGTTTCGGCGACAAGCAATGGTCATCTGCATCTCACTATCTGACCCTCAGGTATTTCGGAAGTACACATCTGGACTTCAGAAATCGATCAGTACTGAGCTAAGTCTGTTCGGCGTCCAAGACATCGCGACTGCGAGCACAACTGCTATGGCGATCGATAAGAAGAACAAATCCCGCAGCGACAAAAGCACGAAGGAAAATGCGACCTCGATAAACAAAAAGCAGATTCCGAAGAAGAACGCTTCAAAATCGGGCACGGGTGCCTTTTGCGAACATTGTCAAGTCGCGGGACATACCAAGGACAAATGCTACAAGCTTCATCCTGAACTTCGACCAAAGAAAAACGGACCAGGGAAAAGAACAGCCACGGCTACTGTGACTTCACCCGACGAAGAAGTTGTCCGAGTGAACTCGGTTAATGAGGCGGATACGACCTTGTCTCTGATGGCAATGCCGAAGGAGAAGGGTTCGGATCCACCAAACGACCATCGCCCAACAGAGGACTTGTTCACCATCAACGTCCAGGTGAAGCACGAAGTGGTCGCAGCGATATTCGATCCAGGAAGTCAGAAGAATCTGGTCTCCACTAGACTGGTTGGGCGACTTGGTTTGAAGACAACCACACACCCGCGACCATATCCACTGGGTTGGTTTACATCCCACGTGAATCAACAGATTACGAGTCAGTGTGTGTTGAAATTTGCGATCTCTGCACGATATATCGATGAGGTGCAATGTGATGTTGTCCCTATCGATATCTGTCAGGTGATATTTGGGAGTCCGTATCTGTATGATCGAGACGCTCATTTCCATCGGCGAGCGCAAGAGTACGACCTCACCAATGACGGAGTTAAGTTCATGATCAGTAGAGACATCCACGTCAACACTTCGAACTTGATTACCGCAAATCAAGCCAAACGAATTGTTAATGCATGCCACAAGTATGTGCTTGTCATGATTCGACCCATTGGACAAAGTGAGGGTGCTTGACCAGCATTGTCGTTGGCGTGCCGAGAGGATTCTGGTCGTTTGTCGAGACTGTTGGAGAAATACAGTGATCTGTTCGAGACTACCCAGGGTCGTCCGCCGAAACGTCCAGTCGAGCACGAAATTCAGCTTGTGTCCGATGCGACACTGCCCAATCTGAGTATGTATCGCAACTCATTATTGGAGAATGAAGAGATCAAGAGACAACTTGATGAGTTGCTGAACGATGGTGTCATTCAACCAAGTAGTTCACCTTGTGGATCTCCTGTGGTGTTAGTACCAAAGAAAGATGGGACTTGGCGTATGTGCATCGACTATCGAGCACTGAACAAGATCACCATCAAGAACCGGTACCCCCTTCCTCGTATTGATGACCTGCTAGATCAATTGAAGCATGCTGTTGTCTTCTCCAAGTTGGATCTTAAGTCAGGATATCATCAAGTCAGCATCCGAGAGGAGGATACGTGGAAGACCGCGTTCAAAACACGACAAGGTCTGTTCGAATGGCTGGTCATGCCGTTTGGTCTCTGCAACGCCCCGACAACTTTCATGCGTCTTATGAATGACGTATTGAGACAGTTCATCGACGACTTTGTGATCGTATACCTCGACGACATATTGGTTTATAGTCGTTCGTGGGATGAGCACCTCATTCATGTCGAAAAGGTGTTCGATCAGCTTCGGCAACATCGACTTCGCCTCAACCGTAAGAAGTGCGAGTTCGGCCAGCAAACTCTACTTTACCTTGGATTCCTGGTCGGCAACGGTACGTTGCAAATCGACCCAGACAAGGTAAAAGTGATTCGCGAATGGCCGCGACCGCAAACAGTTACGGATGTGCGTAGTTTTGTGGGAGCATGCCAATATCTTCGGAAGTTCAGTCGACACTTCTCGATTATGGCTTCTCCATTACATGCATTAACCAGGATCGATCAGAAGTTCGAGTGTACAGGGAAACATCAGGACACGTTTCTCTTGCTGAAAAGGAAGATCAGCGAGGCGCCTGTGTTAGCTTTGCCAAATCTCCAGAAACCGTTCGAGCTAGAAACCGATACCTCAGGTTATGCGATGGGCGCAGTGCTCATGCAAAAAGGTCGACCAGTGGCATATCACTCCGAGTTATTTCAGGGAGCTCAGAAGAACTACCCGACTTATGATAAGGAGTTATGCGCACTGCATTAGGCCGTGAAACATTAGCGGTGCTATCTCTTGGGGAAAGAGACGGTTGTCCACACCGACCATCAACCATTGTAATATTTGCAAACTCAGTCCAAGCTACAGCAAGCTCGGTACATGAAGTGGATGTCGTATCTGCAGCAGTTCAATCTGGTGATTAAGTACAAAAAGGGCGTACACAATAAATTGGCGGACATGTTGTCGCGACCACCAGTTACGACCCTCTGCTTATCAGCGTTCATGCAGATCGAGCCTTCATGTCATGATGACTATGCCACTATGTACAGTGAAGACCCTGATTTTCAAACAGTACTGACTGAGCTCGAAACAGGAAAGCCTACGGAGTTCGTTCGTCGAGAGGGACTCTTGTACAAGGGCAATTTACTTTGCATACCTCGTGGAGCACCTCGAACTCAATGGATGCGAGAAGCGCACACATCGAAGGTAGCTGGTCACTTTGGGGTTACAAAGACGTTGCAAAATCTTCAACGACATGTGTTCTGGCCGCGTATGCAGCAAGATGTGGCTAGGTTTGTTCGAGGCTGTGGTCTCTGCAGCATCTCGAAACCGGCAAACCGAAAATTAGGTTTGTACACTCCTTTGCCAGTTCCATCATGACCATGGGAGAGCATATCCATGGATTTCTTGGGAGGATTGCCTAAGACCCGACATGGCAACGACTATCTATTCGTGGTCGTTGATCGGTTCTCCAAAATGATTGTTCTTATACCTTGTCGGAAGATTATCACGGGAGAAGAAGCCGCTCGGGTATTCTTTCAACACGTTTGGACACACTTCGGACTGCCGACTTCTATTGTGTCTGATCGCGATACCAGGTTCCTTAGTCACTTTTGGCGATCGCTCTGGACGATGATGGACACCAAGCTAAAGAGGAGTACTGCTTTTGCTGGTCAAACCGAGGTGGTAAATCGCACAGTCGTTCATCTTTGACAGGATATAACTCCAAGCACCCGAAGACCTGGGATGAAAGCATACCATACCTGCAGTTTGCTTTTAATCGAGCAGTGCATGGTTCGACTGGAAAGTCCCCGTTTGAGGTTTGTTTGGGGTTTCTACCACAGAGTACATTCGACATGGAGTTTGTGATCCCTATCTCAGCACAGAACAGCAAGGAAGCATCTGATCAGGATCGAGCACAAAAATTCCTGGAAGGTATTCAACGACTCCATCGTGAGGTTGAACAGAACTTGCTGAAAGCTCAACTCAAGTACAAGACGCGACATGATTGGCACTGAGTTGATGCGCAATTTCAAGAAGGTGATATGGTATGGTTACATCTGAGTAAGGAGAGACTTAAAGGTGAAGGTAAGAAACTCAAACCCATTCGTTATGGTCCTTTTCGGATTTTGCGGAAAGTGGGTAATAATGCTTGTCAGCTCGAGTTACCTCCATACATGGATATCTACTCGGTTGTTAATGTTGAGCACCTCAAACTCTTTGAGCCTTCAATGCTGGATGATGAGCCAGATGCTATAGTACCATCTGTTGAAGACTTGGTCTATCAACGAGACAAACCTTTACGTGAAGATGTGATTCTGGAAAAGAAGGTGACTACCACCCACAGTGACACCAAGGAGACTTTTCGAATCGGTCGGAAAGATCAACGAGCACGTGCGGCACAGTGGTACACCAAAGAAGATGGACAAGCCCAATTTCCACATCTCCAGTTTGATTGAGAGGTCACAACAGGGGTTGGCTCCTTCACAACAGGGGTTGTCTCCACTGGACTGGTTCGGCGACTTGGTTTGAAGACAACCACACACCCGCGACCATATCCGCTGGGTTGGTTTACATCCGACGTGAACCAACAGATTACGAGTCAGTGTGTGTTGAAGTTTGCGATCTCTGCACGATATATCGATGAGGTGCAATGCGATGTTGTCCCTATCGATATCTGTCAGGTGATCTTTGGGAGTCCGTATCTGTATGACCGAGACGCTCACTTCCATCGGCGAGCGCAAGAGTACGACCTCACCAAAGACGAAGTTAAGTTCATGATCAGTAGAGACCTCCACGTCAACACTTCGAACTTGATTACCGCAAATCAAGCCAAACGAATTGTTAATACATGTCACAAGTATGTGCTTGTCATGATTCGACCCATTGGTCAAGGTGAGGGTACTCGACCAGCATTGTCGCTGGCGTGCCGAGAGGATTCTGGTCGTTTGTCGGGACTGCTGGAGAAATACAGTGATCTGTTCGAGACTACCCAGGGTCGTCCGCCGAAACGTCCAGTCGAGCATGAAATTCAGCTTGTGTCCGATGCGACACTGCCCAATCTGAGTATGTATCGCAATTCAGTATTGGAGAATGAAGAGATCAAGAGACAACTTGGTGAGTTGCTGAATAATGGTGTCATTCAACCGAATAGTTCACCTTGTGGATCTCCTGTGGTGTCAGTACCAAAGAAAGATGGGACTTGGCGTATGTGCATCGACTATCGAGCACTGAACAAGATCACCATCAAGAACTGGTACCCCCTTCCTCGTATTGATGACCTGCTAGACCAATTGAAGCATGCTGTTGTCTTCTCCAAATTGGATCTTAAGTCAGGATATCATCAAGTCAGCATCCGAGAGGAGGATACATGGAAGACCGCGTTCAAAACACGGCAAGGTCTGTTCGAATGGCTGGTCATGCCGTTTGGTCTCTGCAACGCCTCGGCAACTTTCATGCGTCTTATGAATGACGTATTGAGACCATTCATCGACGACTTTGTGATCGTGTATCTCGACGACATATTGGTTTATAGTCGTTCGTGGGATGAGCACCTCATTCATGTCGAAAAGGTGTTCGAACAGCTTTGGCAACATCGACTTCGCCTCAACCGTAAGAAGTGCGAATTCGGTCAGCAAACTCTACGTTACCTCGGATTCATAATCGGCAACAGTACGTTGCAAATCGACCCGGACAAGGTCAAAGTGATTCGCGAATGGCCGCGACCGCGAACAGTTACGGATGTGCGTAGTTTTGTGGGATGATCTGTTTGAGACCTAGCCTTGGTTTTCGTACTAGGTTCACCCAGATTCTAATATGCGGAATAACGGGATCTTATATCCGAAACCCAAAGTAATTGCACAACTCTTTATTTCAAAGAGGGCTTACACGTCGAACGTTAGACACACTTGTCTACGTCGAAGGAATTATAAGTGTCTAAAACTCAAATAAGTTCTATGACTCTTCGATGATCTAAACTAAACCTATTACAAGGTATTTATAGTCCAATCGTATGAGTACGTATCAGACTTAGTAATCCTAAACATATTAGACTCATATAACTAACTTAACTAATCCTAAACAGATAAGCTTAGTTATATATATAGGATTACAATTCCGAACAGGGAACGAATTCCTTTTCCTGGTCGCGAACCAATCCATGGTCGCGAAACCTTTCCGAACACAGTTAAGGTCGTGAAGCCGTATGCGATCAGGACTTGGTCGCGAATCCGTATGCGATCAGGATTTGGTCGCGAATCCGTATGCGATCAGGATTTGAAGATCCTCCCGGATCATGACTCCCTTGTTGAGAAGGAGCCAACCCCTGTTGCGACCTCTCGATCAAATTGGAGATGTGAAAATTGGGCTTGTCCATGTTCTTTGGTGTACCACTTTGCCGCACGTGCTCGCTGACCTTTCCGACCGATTCGAAAAGTCTCCTTAGTGCCACTGCGGGTGGTAGTCACCTTCTTCTCCAGAATCACATCTTCCCGCAGAGGTTCGTCTCGTTGATAGACCAAGTCTTCAACAGATGGTACTATGGTATCTAGCTCATCATCCAGCATTGAAGGCTCGAAGAGTTTGAGGTGCTCAACATTGACAACCGAGTAAATATCCATGTATGGAGGTAACTCGAGCTGACAAGCATTATTACCACTTTCCGCAAAATCCGAAAAGGACCATAACGAATGGGTTTGAGTTTCTTACCTTCACCTTTAAGTCTCTCCTTACTCAGATGTAACCATACCATATCACCTTCTTGAAATTGCGCATCAACTCGGTGCCGATCATGTCGCGCCTTGTACTTGAGTTGAGCTTTCAGCAAGTTCTGTTCAACCTCACGATGGAGTCGTTGAATACCTTCCAGGAACTTTTGTGCTCGATCCTGATCAGATGCTTCCTTGCTGTTCTGTGCTGAGGTAGGGATCACAAACTCTAGGTCAAATGGACTTTGTGGTAGAAATCCTAAACAGACTAAAAGCAAACTGTAGGTACGGTATGCTTTCATCCCAGGTCTTCGGGTGCTTCGAGTTATATCCTCTCAAGAGATGAACGAGTGTGCGATTAACCACCTCGGTTTGACCATCAGTTTGCGGATGAAAAGCAGTACTCCTCTTTAGCTTGGTGTCCATCATCGTGCAGAGCGATCGCCAAAAGTGACTAAGGAACCGGGAATCGCGATCAGACACAATAGAAGTCGGCAGTCCGAAGTGTGTCCAAACGTGTTGAAAGAATACCCGAGCTGCTTCTTCTCCCGTGATAGTCTTTCGACAAGGCATAAGAACAATCATTTTGGAGAACCGATCAACGACCACGAATAGATAGTCGTTGCCACGTCGGGTCTTAGGCAATCCTCCTAAGAAATCCATGGATATGCTCTCCCATGGTCATGATGGAACTGGCAAAGGAGTGTACAAACCTAATTTCCGGTTTGCCGGTTTCGAGATGCTGCAGAGACCACAACCTCGAACAAAACTAGCCACATCTTGCTACATACGCGGCCAAAACACATGTCAGTGAAGATTTTGCAACGTCTTTGTAACCCCAAAGTGACCAGCTACCTTCGATGTATGCGCTTCTCGCAACCATTGAATTTGGGGTGCTCCACGAGGTATGCAAAGTAAGTTGCCTTTGTATAAGAGTCCTTCTCGATGAACGAACTCCGTAGGTTTCCCTGTTTCGAGCTCTGTCAGTACTGTTTGAAAATCAGGGTCTTCACTATACATCGTGACATAGTCATCATGACATGCGGGATCGATCTGCATGAACGCTGATAAACAGAGGGTCGTAACTGGTGGTCGCGACAACATGTCCGCCAATTTGTTATGTACGCCCTTCTTGTACTTAATCACCAGATTAAATTGCTACAGATATGACATCCACTTCATGTGCCGAGCTTGCTGTAGCTTGGACTGAGTTTGCAAATATTGCAATGATTGATGGTCGGTGTGGACAACCGTCTCTTTCCCCAAGAGATAACACCGCCAATGTTTCACGGCCTGATGCAGTGCGCATAACTCCTTACCATAAGTCGGGTAGTTCTTCTGAGCTCCCTGGAATAACTCGGAGTGATATGCCACTGGTCGACCTTCTTGCATGAGCACTGCGCCCATTGCATAACCTGAGGCATCGGTTTCTAGCTCGAATGGTTTCTGGAGATTCGGCAAAGCTAACACAGGCGCCTCGCTGATCTTCCTTTTCAGCAAGAGAAACGTGTCCTCATGTTTCCCTGTCCACTCGAACTTCTGATCGATCCTGGTTAATGCATGCAATGGAGAAGCCACAATCGAGAAGTGTCGGATGAACTTCCGAAGATATTGGCATGCTCCCACAAAACTACGCACATCCGTAACTGTTCGCGGTTGCGGCCATTCGTGAATCACTTTTACCTTGTCTGGGTCGATTTGCAACGTACTGTTGCCGACCAGGAATCCCAGGTAAAATAGAGTTGGCTGGCCGAACTCGCACTTCTTACGGTTGAGGTGAAGTCGATGTTGCCGAAGCTGATCGAACACCTTTTCGACATGAATGAGGTGCTCATCCCACGATCGACTATAAACTAGTATGTCGTCGAGGTAAACGATCACAAAGTCGTCGATGAACTGTCTCGATACGTCATTCATAAGACGCATGAAAGTTTCCGGGGCGTTGCAGAGACCAAACGGCATGACCAGCCATTCGAACAGACCTTGTCGTGTTTTGAACGCGGTCTTCCACGTATCCTCCTCTCGGATGCTGACTTGATGATATCCTGACTTAAGATCCAACTTGGAGAAGACAACAGCATGCTTCAATTGATCTAGCAGGTCATCAATACGAGGAAGGGGGTACCGGTTCTTGATGGTGATCTTGTTCAGTGCTCGATAGTCGATGCACATACGCCAAGTCCCATCTTTCTTTGGTACTAACACCACAGGAGATCCACAAGGTGAACTACTCGGTTGAATGACACCATTGTTCAGCAACTCACCAAGTTGTCTCTTGATCTCTTCATTCTCCAATACTGAGTTGCGATACATACTCAGATTGGGCAGTGTCGCATCGGACACAAGCTGGATTTTGTGCTCGAATGGACGTTTCGGCGGACGACCCTGGGTAGTCTCGAACAGATCACTGTATTTCTCCAGCAGTCTCGACAAACGACCAGAATCCTCTCGGCACGCCAACGACAATGCTGGTCGAGTACCCTCACTTTGTCCAATGGGTCGAATCATGATAAGCACATACTTGTGGCATGCATTAACAATTCGTTTGGCTTGATTTGCGGTAATCAAGTTCGAAGTGTTGATGTGGATGTCTCTACTGATCACGAACTTAACTCCGTCTTTGGTGAGGTCGTACTCTTGCGCTCGCCGATGGAAATGAGCGTCTCGATCATACAGATACGGACTCCCAAATATCACCTGACAGATATCGATAGGGACAACATCACATTGCACCTCATCGATATATTGTGCAGAGATCACAAATTTCAACACACACTGACTCGTAATCTGTTGATTCACGTCGGATGTAAACCAACCCAGTGGATATGGTCGCGGGTGTGTGGTTGTCTTCAAACCAAGTCGCCGAACCAGTCCAGCGGAGACTAGATTCTTCTTACTTCCTGGATCGAATATCGCTGCGACTACTTCGTGCTTCACCTGGACGTTGATGGTGAACAAGTCCTCTGTTGGGCGATGGTCGTTTGGTGGATCCGAACCCTTCTCCTTCGGCATTGCCATCAAAGACAAGGTCGTATCCGCCTCATTAACCGAGTTCACTCGGACAACTTCTTCGTCGGGTGAAGTCGCAGTAGCCGTGGCTGTTCTTTTCCCTGTTCCGTTTTTCTTTGGTCGAAGTTCAGGATGAAGCTTGTATCATTTGTCCTTAGTATGTCCGGCGACTTGACAATGTTCGCAAAAAGCACCTGTGCCTGATTTGGAAGCTTTCTTCTTCGGACTCGGCTTTTTCTTTGTCGATGTCGCACTTTCCTTCGTGCTTTTGTCGCTGCGGGATTTGTTCTTCTTCTCAATCGCCATAGCAGTTGTGCTTGCGGTCGCGATGTCTTGGACGCCGAACATACTTAGCTCAGTACTGATCGATTTCTGAAGTCCAGATGTGTACTTCCTAAATACCTGAGGGTCGGATAGTGAGATGCCAATGACCATTGCTTGTCGTCGAAACTCTGTTGTACAGTCTTGGACGGTCTGGTCGCGCCGTTGGTACAATCTGTGCCAACGCTCCCATCTCTCCTCAAGGTAACCCATCGGATAGAATTCTTGTCTTAGAAGTCGTTTGAATTGACCCCACGCAAGGTCGTCAGCTTCACCACTGGCGACAAGGGCCTTCCACCATGTCTTGGCGTGGTCCTTCATCTTGAAAGGTGCAAACTTCACCTTTTGAGCGCTACTGAACCCTTTCAGGTCAAAGTAGGTCTCAAGTTGATCGATCCAAGAATCCCGCTTCTCGGCATCGATCACCCCATCATATATGGGTATATCAATCTTAGCGTCGACCTTAAAAGATCCGACAGCTAAGGAGGTGTTGGCGAGGTCGTCGGTATTGTGGTCTCCTTTGTCTTCATCTTCGTCTGCCCTGCGCAAGTCTTCACCAGTCTTCGCACCCATCCCCTTCCCTACGTCAGGAGGTACAATCATGACCTGCTGCTTAATCCAAGCAAGCACGGTTTCCATGTCGGTGGAGAGTTTAGCCACTTGTTCGGCTAGATTAGCTTGAATGGAGGTATCGTCAGACATTGTCGGAGACGCGGCTGTAGGAACCGTCAATTGATCGCCTGGAGCTTCACCGGAGGTTTTGTAACCCTGGCGAGTCTTCACCATCCACAGGATAGGAAAGTTGCTCTGATACCAACTTGATCTGATCCGTTTGAGATCTAGTCTTGGTTTTCGCACTAGGCTCACCCAGATTCTAATATGCGGAATAACGGGATCTTACTCGGAAATACCGAAACCCAAAGTAATTGCACAACTCTTTATTTCAAAGAGGGCTTTACACGTCGAACGTTAGGCACACTTGCCTACGTCGAAGGAACTATAAGTGTCTAAAACTCAAATAAGTTCTATGACTCTTCGATGATCTAAACTAGACCTATTACAAGGTATTTATAGTCTAATCGTATGAGTACGTATCAGACTTAGTAATCCTAAACGTATTAGACTCATATAACTAACTTAACTAATCCTAAACAGATAAGCTTAGTTATATATATAGGATTACAATTCCGAACAGGGAACGAACTCCTTTTCCTAGTCGCGAACCAATCCATGGTCGCGAAACCTTTCTGAACACGGTTAAGGTCGCAAAGCCGTATGCGATCAGGACTTGGTCACGAATCCGTATGCGATCAGGACTTGGAGATCCTCCCGGATCATGACTCCCTTGTTGAGAAGGAGCCAACCCCCGTTGCGACCTCTCATCAAACTGGAGATGTGAAAATTGGGCTTATCCATCTTCTTTTGTGTACCACTTTGCCGCACGTGCTCGTTGATCTTTCCGACCGATTCGAAAAGTCTCCTTTGTGCCACTACGGGTGGTAGTCACCTTCCTCTCCAGAATCACATCTTCAGGTAAAGGTTCGCCTCGTTGATAGACCAAGTCTTCAACAGATGGTACTATGGTATCTGGCTCATCATCCAACATTGAAGGCTCGAAGAGTTTGAGGTGCTCAACATTGACAACCGAGTAAATATCCATGTATGGAGGTAACTCAAGCTGACAAGCATTATTACCCACTTTCCGCAAAATCCGAAAAGGACCATAACGAATGGGTTTGAGCTTCTTACCTTCACCTTTAAGTCTCTCCTTACTCAAATGTAACCATACCATATCACCTTCTTGAAATTGCGCATCAACTCGGTGCCGATCATGTCGCGCCTTGTACTTGAGTTGAGCTTTCAGCAAGTTCTGTTCAACCTCACGATGGAGTCGTTGAATACCTTCCAGGAACTTTTGTGCTCGATCCTGATCAGATGCTTCCTTGCTGTTCTGTGCTGAGGTAGGGATCACAAACTCTAGGTCAAATGGACTCTGTGGTAGAAATCCTAAACAGACCTCAAACGGCGACTTTTCAGTCGAACCATGCACTGCTCGATTAAAAGCAAACTGTAGGTACGGTATGCTTTCATCCCAGGCCTTCGGGTGCTTCGAGTTATATCCTCTCAAGAGATGAACGACTGTGCGATTAACCACTTCGGTTTGACCATCAGTTTGCGGATGAAAAGCAGTACTCCTCTTTAGCTTGGTATCCATCATCGTCCAGAGCAATCGCCAAAAGTGACTAAGGAACCGGGTATCGCGATCAGACACAATAGAAGTCGGTAGTCTGAAGTTTGTCCAAACGTGTTGAAAGAATACCCGAGCTGCTTCTTCTCCCGTGATAGTCTTTCGACAAGGTATAAGAACAATCATTTTGGAGAACGATCAACGACCACGAATAAATAGTCGTTGCCACGTCAGGTCTTAGGCAATCCTCCCAAGAAATCCATGGATATGCTCTCCCATGGTCGCGATGGAACTGGCAAAGGAGTGTACAAACCTAATTTTCGGTTTGCCGGTTTCGAGATGCTGTAGAGACCGCAGCCTCGAACAAACCTAGCCACATCTTGCTGCATACGCGGCCAGAACACATGTCGGTGAAGATTTTGCAACGTCTTTGTAACCCCAAAGTGACCAGCTACCTTCGATGTGTGCGCTTCTCGCATCCATTGAGTTCGAGGTGCTCCACGAGGTATGCAAAGTAAATTGCCCTTGTACAAGAGTCCTTCTCGACGAACGAACTCTGTAGGGTTCCCTGTTTCGACCTCAGTCAGTGCTGTTTGAAAATCAGGGTCTTCACTATACATCGTGACATAGTCATCATGACATGATGGCTCGATCTGCATGAATGCTGATAAACAGAGGGTTGTAACTGGTGGTCGCGACAACATATCCGCCAATTTGTTGTGTATGCCCTTCTTGTACTTAATCACCAAATTAAACTGCTGCAGATACGACATCCACTTCATGTGCCGAGCTTGCTGTAGCTTGGACTGAGTTTGCAAATATTGCAATGGTTGATGGTCGGTGTGGACAACCGTCTCTTTCCCCAGGAGATAACACCGCCAATGTTTCACGGCCTGATGCAGTGCGCATAACTCCTTATCATAAGTCGGGTAGTTCTTCTGAGCTCCCTGGAATAACTTGGAGTGATATACCACTGGTCGACCTTCTTGCATGAGCACTGCGCCCATCGCATAACCTGAGGCATCGGTTTCCAGCTCGAACGGTTTCTGGAGATTCGGCAAAGCTAACACAGGCGCCTCGCTGATCTTCCTTTTCAGCAAGAGAAACGTGTCCTCATGTTTCCCTGTCCACTCGAACTTCTGATCGATTCTGGTTAATGCATGCAATGGAGAAGCCACAATCGAGAAGTGTCGGATGAACTTCTGAAGGTATTGACATGCTCCCACAAAACTACGCACATCCGTAACTGTTCGCGGTCGCGGCCATTCGCGAATCACTTTGACCTTGTCCGGGTCAATTTGCAACGTACCGTTGCCGATTATGAATCCGAGGTAAAGTAGAGTTTGCTGACCGAACTCGCACTTCTTACAGTTGAGGCGAAGTCGATGTTGCCAAAGCTGTTCGAACACCTTTTCGACATGAATGAGGTGCTCATCCCACGAACGACTATAAACCAATATGTCATCGAGATACACGATCACAAAGTCGTCGATGAACGGTCTCAATACGTCATTCGTAAGACGCATGAAAGTTGCCGGGGTGTTGCAGAGACCAAACGGCATGACCAGCCATTCGAACAGACCTTGCCGTGTTTTGAACGCGGTCTTCCATGTATCCTCCTCTCGGATGCTGACTTGATGATATCCTGACTTAAGATCCAATTTGGAGAAGACAACAGCATGCTTCAATTGGTCTAGCAGGTCATCAATACGAGGAAGGGGGTACCGGTTCTTGATGGTGATCTTGTTCAGTGCTCGATAGTCGATGCACATACGCCAAGTCCCATCTTTCTTTGGTACTAACACCACAGGAGATCCACAAGGTGAACTACTCGGTTGAATGACACCATTGTTCAGCAACTCACCAAGTTGTCTCTTGATCTCTTCATTCTCCAATACTGAGTTGCGATACATACTCAGATTGGGCAGTGTCGCATCGGACACAAGCTGAATTTCGTGCCCGATTGGACGTTTCGGCGGACGACCCTGGGTAGTCTCGAATAGATCACTGTATTTCTCCAGCAGTCCCGACAAACGACCAGAATCCTCTCGGCACGCCAACGACAATGCTGGTCGAGTACCCTCACCTTGATCAATGGGTCGAATCATTACAAGCACATACTTGTAACATGCATTAACAATTCGTTTGGCTTGATTTGCGGTAATCAAGTTCGAAGTGTTGACGTGGATGTCTCTACTGATCACGAACTTAACTCCGTCTTTGGTGAGGTCGTACTCTTGCGCTCGCCGATGGAAGTGAGCGTCTCGATCATACAGATACGGACTCCCAAAAATCACCTGACAGATATCGATAGGGACAACATCGCATTGCACCTCATCGATATATCGTGCAGAGATCGCAAACTTCAACACACACTGACTCGTAATCTGTTGGTTCACGTCGGATGTAAACCAACCCAGCGGATATGGTCGCGGGTGTGTGGTTGTCTTCAAACCAAGTCGCCGAACCAGTCCAGCGGAGACCAGATTCTTCTGACTTCCTGGATCGAATATCGCTGCGACCACTTCGTGCTTCACCTGGATGTTGATGGTGAACAAGTCCTCCGTTGGGTGATGGTCATTCGGTGGATCGGAACCCTTCTCCTTCGGCATTGCCATCAGAGACAAGGTCGTATCCGCCTCATTAACCGAATTCACTCGGACAACTTCTTCGTCGGGTGAAGTCGCAGTAGCCGTGGCTGTTCTTTTCCCTGGTCCGTTTTTCTTTGGTCGAAGTTCAGGATGAAGCTTGTAACATTTGTCCTTGGTATGCCCCGCGACTTGACAATGTTCGCAAAAGGCACCCGTGCCCAATTTTGAAGCGTTCTTCTTCGGACTCGGCTTTTTCTTTGTCGAGGTCGCACTTTCCTTCGTGCTTTTGTCGCTGCGGGATTTGTTCTTCTTCTCGATTACCATAGCAGTTGTGCTCGCGGTCGCAATGTCTTGGACACCGAACAGACTTAGCTCAGTACTGATCGATTTCTGAAGTCCAGATGTGTACTTCCGAAATACCTGAGGGTCGGATAGTGAGATGCCAATGACCATTGCTTGTTGCCGAAACTCTGTCGTATAGTCTTGGACGGTCTGGTCGCGCCGTTGGTACAATCTGTGCCAACGCTCCCATCTCTCCTCAAGGTAACCCATCGGATAGAATTCTTGTCGCAGAAGTCGTTTGAATTGACCCCACACAAGGTCGTCAGCTTCACCACTAGCGACAAGGGCCTTCCACCATGTCTTGGCGTGGTCCTTCATCTTCAAAGGTGCAAATTTGACCTTTTGAGCGCTACTGAACCCTTTAAGGTCAAAGTAGGTCTCAAGTTGGTCGATCCAAGAATCCAGCTTCTCAGCATCGATCACCCCATCATATATGGGTATATCAATCTTAGCGTCGACTTTAAAAGATCCGACAGCTAAGGAGGTGTTGGCGAGGTCGTCGGTCTTGTGGTCGCCTTCGTCTTCATCTTCGTCTGCCCTGCGCAAGTCTTCACCAGTCTTCTCACCCATAACCTTCCCTACTTCAGGAGGTACAATCATGGCCTGCTGCTTAATCCAAGCAAGCATGGTTTCCATGTCAGTGGAGAGCTTAGCCACTTTTTCGGCTAGGTTAGCTTGAACGGAGGTATCGTCAGACATTGTCGGAGACGCGGCTGTAGGAACCGTCAATTGATCGCCTGGAATTTCGCCAGAAGTTTTGTAACCCTGGCGAGTCTTCACCATCCACAGGATAGGAAAGTCGCTCTGATACCAACTTGATCCGTTTGAGACCTAGTCTTGGTTTTCGCACTAGGCTCGCCCAGATTCTAATATGCGGAATAACGGGATCTTACTCGGAAATACCGAAACCCAAAGTAATTGCACAACTCTTTATTTCAAAGAGGCCTTTACACGTGAACGTTAGGCACACTTGCCTACGTCGAGGGAACTATAAGTGTCTAAAACTCAAATAAGTTCTATGACTCTTCGATGATCTAAACTAGACCTATTACAAGGTATTTATAGTCTAATCGTATGAGTACGTATCAGACTTAGTAATCCTAAACGTATTAGACTCATATAACTAACTTAACTAATCCTAAACAGATAAGCTTAGTTATATATATAGGATTACAATTCCGAACAGGGAATGAATTCCTTTTCCTGGTCGCGAACCAATCCATGGTCGCGAAACCTTTCCGAACACGGTTAAGGTCGCGAAGCCGTATGCGATCAGGACTTGGTCGCGAATCCGTATGCGATCAGGATTTGGTCGCGAATCCGTATGCGATCTGGATTTGAAGATCCTCCCGGATCATGGGAGCATGCCAATACCTTCGGAAGTTCATCCGACACTTCTCGATTGTGGCTTCTCCATTGCATGCATTAACCAGGATCGATCAGAAGTTCGAGTGGACAGGGAAACATGAGGACACGTTTCTCTTGCTGAAAAGGAAGATCAGCGAGGCACCTGTGTTAGCTTTGCCGAATCTCCAGAAACCGTTCGAGCTAGAAACCGATGCCTCAGGTTATGCGATGAGCGCAGTGCTCATGCAAGAAGGTCGACCAGTGGCATATCACTCCGAGTTATGCGCACTGCATCAGGCCGTGAAACATTGGCGGTGTTATCTCCTGGGGAAAGAGACGGTTGTCCACACCGACCATCAACCATTGCAATATTTGCAAACTCAGTCCAAGCTACAGCAAGCTCGGCACATGAAGTGGATGTCGTATCTGCAGCAGTTTAATCTGGTGATTAAGTACAAGAAGGGCGTACACAACAAATTGGCGGATATGTTGTCGCGACCACCAGTTACAACCCTCTGTTTATCAGCGTTCATGCAGATCGAGCCATCATGTCATGATGACTATGTCACTATGTACAGTGAAGACCCTGATTTTCAAACAGCACTGACTGAGGTCGAAACAGGGAACCCTACAGAGTTCGTTCGTCGAGAATGACTCTTGTACAAGGGCAATTTACTTTGCATACCTCGTGGAGCACCTCGAACTCAATGGATGAGAGAAGCGCACACATCGAAGGTAGCTGGTCACTTTGGGGTTACAAAGACGTTGCAAAATCTTCACCGACATGTGTTCTGGCCGCGTATGCAGCAAGATGTAGCTAGGTTTGTTCGAGGCTGCGGTCTCTGCAGCATCTCGAAACCGACAAACCGAAAATTAGGTTTGTACACTCCTTTGCCAGTTCCATCACGACCATGGGAGAGCATATGCATGGATTTCTTGGGAGGATTGCCTAAGACCCGACGTGGCAACGACTATCTATTCGTGGTCGTTGATCGGTTCTCCAAAATGATTGTTCTTATACCTTGTCGAAAGACTATCACGGGAGAAGAAGCAGCTCGGATATTCTTTCAACACGTTTGGACACACTTCGGACTGCCGACTTCTATTGTGTCTGATCGCGATACCCGGTTCCTTAGTCACTTTTGGCGATCGCTCTGGACGATGATGGACACCAAGCTAAAGAGGAGTACTGCTTTTCATCCGCAAACTGATGGTCAAACTGAAGTGGTTAATCGCACAGTCGTTCATCTCTTGAGAGGATATAACTCGAAGCACCCGAAGACCTGGGATGAAAGCATACCGTACCTACAGTTTTCTTTTAATCGAACAGTGCATGGTTCGACTGGAAAGTCACCGTTTGAGGTCTGTTTAGGATTTCTACCACAGAGTCCATTTGACCTGGAGTTTGTGATCCCTACCTCAGCACAGAAGAGCAAGGAAGCATCTGATCAGGATCGAGCACAAAAGTTCCTGGAAGGTATTCAACGACTCCATCGTGAGGTTGAACAGAACTTGCTGAAAGCTCAACTCAAGTACAAGGCGCAACATGATCGGCACCGAGTTGATGCGCAATTTCAAGAAGGTGATATGGTATGGTTACATTTGAGTAAGGAAAGACTTAAAGGTGAAGGTAAGAAACTCAAACCCATTCGTTATGGTCCTTTTCGGATTTTGCGGAAAGTGGGTAATAATGCTTGTCAGCTCGAGTTACCTCCATACATGGATATTTACTCGGTTGTCAATGTTGAGCACCTTAAACTCTTCGAGCCTTCAATGCTGGATGATGAGCCGGATACCATAGTACTATCTGTTGAAGACTTGGTCTATCAACGAGGCGAACCTTTACGTGAAGATGTGATTCTGGAGAAGAAGGTGACTACCACCCGCAGTGGCACAAAGGAGACTTTTCGAATCGGTCGGAAAGATCAACGAGCACGTGCGGCAAAGTGGTACACAAAAGAAGATGGACAAGCCCAATTTCCACATCTCCAGTTTGATCGAGAGGTCGCAACGGGGGTTGGCTCCTTCTCAACAAGGGAGTCATGATCCGAGAGGATCTCCAAGTCCTGATCGCATGCGGCTTCGCGACCAAGTCCTGATCGCATACGGCTTCGCGACCTTAACTGTGTTCGGAAAGGTTTCGCGAACATGGATGAGTCCGCGACCAGGAAAAGGAATTCGTTCCCTGTTCGGAATTGTAATCCGATCCGAATGTGTATAACTAAGCTTATCTGTTTAGGATTAGTTATATAAGTCTAATACGTTGAGGTTATTGAGTCTGATACGTACTCATACGATTGGACTATAAATACCTTGTAATAGGTCTAGTTTAGATCATCGAATTCAATCGAAGAGTCATAGAACTTATTTGAGTTTTAGACACTTATAGTTCCTTCGACGTAGACAAGTGTGTCTAACGTTCGACGTGTAAAGCACTCTTTGAAATAAAGAGTTATGCAATTACTTTGTGTTTCGGTATTTCCGAGTAAGATCCCGTTATTCCGCATATTAGAATCTGGGCGAGCCTAGTGCGAAAA
Organism: Pharus latifolius; assembly: GCA_019359835.1. Classification (NCBI taxonomy): domain Eukaryota; kingdom Viridiplantae; phylum Streptophyta; class Magnoliopsida; order Poales; family Poaceae; genus Pharus; species Pharus latifolius. The sequence continues at coordinate 84,207,270 of CM033321.1, read as the reverse complement.
CCAAGACTAGATCTCAAACGGATCAATGACAATCATGAGACTTCGTACCAACCAGTTTCAAGTCTTTCATGGACACAAGTTTTTTCAAGTTCGCAGAATACCCGCATGGAACTTTGACACCATGTAGGCACTGACAGAGTTCTATTTTTTCTCTTTTTGACAAAGTATAGCAGGCCGGGGGGAGGTATGTCCGCTTTCCCTTCTCCAACGGTGCAAGCTCAGTCCTTATGCCCATGTCGAGCATGTCACGGCGAACGTTGATGCCGTCTTTCGTCTTTCCTGGAATGTTCAACAACAAACCAGTCAAACTGTCACAAACATTTTTCTCTACGTGCATGACATCAATGCAATGTCGAACTTGTAAGTGCTCCCAATATGGCAGATCCCAAAGAATCGATCACTTCTTCCAAACATTTTTTCCTGGAGGTTTAGAACATTTACCGAACTCAACTTTGATGTCCTTCACGCGCAAGTAAAACTCCTTACCAGTCATAAACACTGGGGCTGATCCTTTCTCAGGCTTCCCATTGAATGACTTCCTCTTCTTACGGTACGTGTGATGCATCGGAAGGAATCTGCGGTGACCCATGTACACTGTTTTTCTGCAGTTCGATAACCACATACTTTCAGTTTCATCCAGGCAAATAGGACAAGCCTTGCCTCCTTTCGTACTATACCCCGACAAATTTTCATAGGCCAGGAAATCATTTATGGTGCAAAATATCATGGCCCGCAACATGAAATTCTCTCGCTTATGTGCATCCCACACCCGCACCCCTTCGCTCCACAATTTATGTAAGTCCTCGACTAACGGTGATAGAAACACGTCAATATCATTCCCGGGTTGTCTGGGTCCTGAAATTAGTAACGACATCATGATGTACTTGCGCTTCATACATAACCAAGGAGGAAGATTGTAGATGCATAAAAGAACCGGCCAAGTGCTATGTCGACTGCTCATATTTCCGTGTGGATTCATACCATCCGTACTCAGCCCAAACCTTATATTCCTCACTTCGCCGCCAAACTCACCGAATGTTCTGTAAATGTTTCTCCATTGAATGGAATCAGCTGGATGTCTTAGTTTTCCGTCTTGTTTCCGACCTTCAACATGCCAACGCAAGTACTTCGCATCTTTCGGATTTGCAAACATCCGTTTCAATCTGGAAATCACAGGCAAATACCACACAGTTTTGGCCGGAGGCCCTTTCTTTACCTCATCACATCCATTGTGATAAATTCTGTCCCCATGCTTATACCGCGATGCACCGCATCTTGGACAAACATGCAAATCCTCGTACTCGTTACGGTACAGAACACAATCATTTGGGCATGCATGTATTCTTTCGATTTCCATTCCCAACGGACACAATAGTTTTTTGGCCTGGTAAACCGATCTTGGCAACTCATTTCCCTCTGGAAGCATGTCCGCTAACAGATCCAATAGCGCCGTGAAACTCTTATCGCTCCAACCGTTGCTTGCCTTCAAGTTATATAATCTCAACACAGAAGACAACTTCGTAAATTTTGCACATCCGGGGAATAAAGGCTTCTCAGAATCAACAATTAATTTCTCTAATTTAGCTAAATCGTTTTCGTTGTAGTCTTCTTCTATATCACGTAACATTTCATCTAAATTGTCGTCATCTACATGGACTTCCGAATGAACATTACCAATGTTCTGATCATGATCATCATTACTGCAATCCACTTCCGGGTGCTGCTGAGTGGTAGCGGTGCTCGTTTCCTCAAGATCTTCACCATGCCATATCCAACGGGTATAGCGTGCGTTAAAACCACGACGAATCAAATGACTCCTAATCTGATCAAAGTTGCCGAATCTTTTTAAGTTCATACAATCTATACAAGGACAATGCATATCTTTCTCTCCCTTCTTCGCCTTTTCTTGCTCAGCAAATTTAATAAACCCATTCACACCCTCCAAATACTCAACAGTAGTACGTTTTATTCCATACATCCAATATTCTCGGTCCATCTATAATTATTTCACAAAATTGACAAATTCAAATAAATAATTAATGACTCAGGGCATGCATATATGCATGAAACATAATTAACTAGGCCATATGTGTGTACATGAGCTGCTTAATTACATTAAATGGATTTGTATAAATCAAACCCTAATTAACTTGATGCATGCATTAATTGGAAGAGCCAGCTAGCTAGCTGTTTAAATTCAGCAAGCTATAGCTAGCTAGCCAACCTAGCCTTCTAACTAGTTTGGAGATACATGTATCTAGTTTACTGAATTGCAAGTAGAGAGAGAGAGGGAGAGTGCATGCGAAAAAGTGATCGAGAGAGAGAGAGAGGTGATGAGAAGATGACAATACCGAGGGGGATGGAAATATGATCAACCTCTCAGCTAGCTTCTCCAGATCACTCTAGCTTGGAGTCGTGCGCGGCTGAAATGATTCCAACATGTAGAGCGCAGAGCAGGGGTCGACCTAATTAATTTGTCCAATTTTACTATCGGTTCAAAAAAACAAACCGATAGTAAAATAAGGTCCCCACTGTCATAACCATTAGTGTATATGAAGTCATTTTACTATCGGTTTGTTTTATATAACCGATAGTACTATTTCATATATTGTATCAGTTAGTACAGTAATAACCGATAGTAAAAAGTCAGTAATTTCACTATCAGTTACGCGAGAAAAACCGATAGTACTATGTAATATATTATATCGGTTGGTACAGTAAGAACCGATAGTATAAAGTGAGTAATTTTACTATCTGTTATGAACGAAAAATCGATGGTACTGTTTTAATATATTATATCGGTTGGTACAGTAATAACCGATAGTATAAAGTGCGCAATTTTACTATCAGTTAAAAGTGGAAAACTGATAGTACTATTTAATATATTATATCGGTTTGTACAGTAATGACCGATAGTAAAAAGTATTTGCATTTCACTAACGTTGGACTAGTGTGTAACCGATAGTAAATTGCCTCTTTTCTGCCGCTGTCGTCCTATTCTATCGGATTTTTCCCAGATTACTTATAACCGTTAGAAAATATGAGTTAGTGGAATGCACTTCTGTAGTAGTGATATTTTGTTTTTTCTCCCAAAAAATCACTCTTTTTTTTTTACTTCTACTACATGTACTCCTATTTTGTTTTTACCATTATCATTAGATCCATCATTGTTAGAGGTTATTAGATGTTCAAATTAGTATTGATCTGATCATAACTTTATAGAAAAGACAAATATATTGTTGTTAGTGAATGGAATATGCTTCGCCTGCTCGACCCCAAGAATGCGCTTCATAAGCTCAGCTACTACCTCTTGGCTGGGTACGACATTAGTTGCTTGGTCGCCGATGGTTGCCGCCTGCTCATCAATGCCAACACCCACAAGCTTGCCACTATACTCGTTGAGTCTGTGATGTTGTAAGGTGGCGAGCTACTGCGGCACACATGCCTCCTCGGCAACTTCAGGCAAATTTTTCATCCTTGTCTCAGACAGCTCTTCAACAGCGGTGGTGACGGCAAGGTGTAGGCAGAAACAAAGATGCACAGCAATGAGCGGGAACTACGGTGACAATGATCGCCACGTTTTTTAGAAATGTCCTCGATGTGAGAGTACCTTCGCGAAGAGGGGGTGCCAATGGTGCAAGTGGCACCAGCAGCAAGATGGCGATGACAGCTGGCAATAGTGAGGTACGAGCGACAGAGGGGGCACTCGATAGGTGGCCATCTCCAACAGCGACAGGCAGGAAGTAAAACTGGGTTAGCAAAGATGGTGGTGATGGCAACTTCAGTGTGAAATAAGCCAATGGCGGCCAATTCGACGACGAGGCGAAGTAGCGTCTGGAGAAGAGATTGGTCAGTGAAATGAGCGAGTATTCTACAACTTTTCTGAGGAAGCGACCAAGACAAGTTGGGGGCACTTTGGGGAAGTGTCTCCGTGAACGATTTCGGCAAAAATGACGTCGAAGAGCAAAGGAAGGGGCGACTGAAATAGGGCAAAGAAGAGAGAGAATTGAACTGGGTAAACAGGGTAGTTAAGATGTGGGTAAATTTGTCATTTGCTCATTCTGTTACCCCCTGACGATTTCGAATTGATGACGATGGTAAAAATAAAATATGGGTTGATGTGGTAGTGGTAAAAAAGAAAAATGAGTTTTTTTATAGAAACAAAAATATACACTTTTTAGTGTTACTGACAAAATTTCATGTTTTTTCTAAGGATATATCGACATCAATGAATGATGGAAAGTGAGGGGATGTAACACTAAGACTTAGTCCAATACTGGTGCTGAAGTGGTCGTTGGCGACATCCAAGACAAAAAAAAAAAAATTGGCAGTAGGCAGTGCGCAAATGCCTTGCCAGGCATCAGCTACTTTGGGATTTTTGTATTTTTTTATTAGTTGTGTTTTTTATTTAAGTGTTGAGTATTTTTATTTCTTTTAATACATAAACAAATATTATATACTCTCTTCTTTAAACATCTCTACAATAAATTAATGGTAATAGCATGATATAAAATATTTCTCTTGATATATTTGGAGCACCATAGAAGATCAGGGCAGGGATGTGGCGATGCCTGCCACGTAGACAACTTTCGTCAGTCTTTTTCGTCCATCTTTTTCCGCGCTGCTTTGTACTAACTACAGTCTACTGCCGGTTTCTTTTGTTTGCTTTTGGGCTTTCCGAATTTACTGTCCGCATGACGACGACTGTGCGGCCAATCTTATCTACTCCACTGTGATCATGTCTGACGAAATGTGATGACTGATGGGACACTTTTGAAAAGATTAATGGTACTTTTGGCTCACACTTGCAGGTAAGCAAGCCAAATTTTTGCTCAAAGTCAAATACTGCCTTCTTTTCACGATACTAACACTATTTTTTATTTTTAACGTTTTACTGTATAATTTATTTATAATTCCAGTTCATTTTTAATACATTTTTATGATTTAGTTCTCACTGATACCTTCTCCGGTCCAAAAAAATTATTGTTCTGAATTATGTATAGTTTTTAAAATACAACTTTGACAAACTTTTTACTATAATATTATGATAAAAATTTATAAAATTATAATGTTATTAAAGTATTCTTTATAATAAATATTTTTTATAAATTTTATACTACTTTAAATATTTATAAATATATTAGTTATCTAAATTAAAAATTTTGATTTTCTATAATTAAAAAAAATTATTTTTGGATCAGAGGAAGTATTCTTTAGCACTCCTTCATTAATATTATTTTCATTCTCAAACTCTATTTAATAGAGGTATTATAGTTTATTATAATTTTCTCTCTGATTTCGTGTAGCTTTCATGTACCTTAATTCAATCCCGCGTATACAGTAAATATAATTATGTTGTAAGATGGAATACGTAGTAGAATTTAAAATTTTGCTCGAAACTTAAACATATGCCAAAGGCTAGGGTCATTGAAATTTGGCTAGTCCAATTCAAAGGGGAAGGTTGCCGCCGAAATTTAGACGTGGAAATTTCATGTCCAAGATTTGTTAAAACAACAACCTAAAGTAGTGACCTTTTGCTGGCATACCAAAGAATATATAACAAAATAGCGTATTGTCACATTTTAGTTTGGTCAATTGTGCATATAAATAAAAAGAAAAATTGCACTATGTTTATCTGTGTTTGAAAATTAACATATTATTTTAGGTTGTAAAAGTGGAATGCATTGGACCACATTTGTAAAAGAGGGGGAATGACTATTTACTTTTGTAAAAATGTCAAACACAAACCTAATGTTACAATTTATCAGGAAAATACTTGACGAACCACACGTAAATTAACCAACTATAAACTCAAAATATGATTGTAGTTCTCAAAAACTAACAAATCACAAAAAAAATTTCTCAGAGTTATAGCTCTTACAAACTTTTAATTGCGTAGAGGAAGAGAAATGATGGTTAAGGCGAGGACACAAATGCAATGCTACAAAAAAGGGAGAGAATATATGGCTGCTTGGGGGAATTGCTGAAAAACGAGAACAGCTTTGTGCTTGACAATTTTGCCATGATAGCTAAAGCCATTTCACCTCTCCGTTAGTCTCCACTTTATGTTAAGAAAAAGGTGACTGAAATACGAGACACAATATCTACAAATCAAGTCAATTTTAAACAATCTATTGATAGATATTTGCAAAAATATCAAACTACGTATAAGGTCATCTCCAACATTAGAACACAAGTCACTGCTCCGCGCATGTATATATCACATAAGCTTGTGAGTGGTGCACAGGTCGTGTGTCGACTTGTGGCGCACACGATAACACAGTAAGTGCACACTACATTGTAAGTAGAACTCATGAGCTGCACATCAATGCAAATCGTGGCATTGGAGGTGGTGCGGCTTGGTACGTGTTTTATAGGTTATTCACACATTTCATCCCCTACACACCTATGAAATATATTAATTTTCCTTTGACAGATAGAGTAGGAAAACAATGAGCCTAATGATAGTGACTAGTAGATGTGCATGTAGGTGGGCGTGCAAAGCAAGTGCATGGGGCTCACAAACCGTGTGCGTGATGTAGGTGCATTTGTTTCACTCCGCGTTCAACTCATACCACTAACATGTGAGGTCGGAAGTAGTGGAACCCATCTGTTAGTGTGGGGTTTAGGGGTATATTTTTCAGATTTTTTTTGGTTTTTATTCAATAAATAATATGTAATTGAATATGGACCATCTGTTAGTGCGGGTGGTGTCATTTGGTGGTGGTGGGGGCGCGGGGCGGGGTTTGGGTTCAAACAGTCAAACCCAACCAGTTCGTCTTCTGGAACCGTCAGCGAAATGCCTCGTCCCGTCAACAAAAAGAAAGAAAAAAATTCCCGTGTCCCAACAATGCGACGATGCTGCCGTCCGGACAGTCTCCGCGCCGCCGTCTCCGGCGAACCCGCGCCATCAGCCTGCTCCTCGTGGCGGAACAGTAGCCCGGGCACCGCCTCCCCGCCCGACAGCCGCTGCCGCCGTCACTGTCGCCTAGGCCGATACCTCCCCCCTGGACACCCCCCCGAGCCCCACCGCACGCGCTTGCCCACCTCCGTGACGCATCTCCCGCTCGGGCGTAGGCCCCGTGCCATGGCCAGCTTAAAGTAGACAAGAGTGGGAGAAAATAAAAAAGAGGACAAAGCGCAAGGCAAATACTTCTTAGACTGGAGTTGACGCGACTGGCTTCCTCCTCTGCTCTCTCTTTCGCCGCCGTCTCCGATCAGCCCGCCGGCCGGTCTCGGTACTGTTTTTCTCTCTTTTCCGGTCATGTTTGGATCTGATTTGGTGGAGGTGTGTAAGAGTTGTTGGAAGCTTGGAGTCCAATCTTGGAGAAAATTGCTCGGAATTGGTGGTCATGGAGGGAGATTTAGGGTAGTTTTCTTGTTGTGTAGATGAACCTGTTAGTCCAGATAGCTGAAATCCGCAGCCGAGTTCTTGATTTGGGGTGCTGTGCTTTGCTATTGTCGGTTGCCGAAAGGAAGGGAAGGTAAGTGAGTTGAATTAGCAGTGAGTGGAACACATTTGATGGCATGTTTTGCCAACAAAGCAATTACTTAAAATTTTACTTTGGATTATGGATTATGGGAATTGGTGAGTGTGAATAGAAACTAATCTTGTTTTTCGTGGGAATGGGAAGTGAAGTAAGGCCACTGAGGAACAGGAATCGTAGATGCTTTCTATATATCTTGATTGATTCTTCTTATATGCTTTGTGGAGTTTGTCACGGCTCTCTTAATATGCTTTGTGTTCATGGGCTTTGCCACTATTTCTTAAACCATTATACTTCGTATTCTTTGAAAATAGAAAACGATATGAGGTCTACAAGGATTTGATATGTTTGGTTTGCACAACTCATTTGTTTCTTTTTCTTTTTGTAGGGAACGTTGGGATAACTGATTCAACATTAAAGTTTTGAGAATGGATGGCTGTGACTGCATTGAGCCACTGTGGCCGACTGATGAACTTCTCATCAAGTATCAGTATATTTCGGACTTTTTCATAGCCCTTGCATATTTCTCAATCCCTTTGGAGCTAATTTATTTCGTGAAAAAGTCATCCTTCTTCCCATACAGATGGGTTCTGATTCAGTTTGGCGCGTTTATAGTTCTCTGTGGCGCGACTCATCTGATAAACTTGTGGACTTTCACCACGCACACAAAAACTGTTGCTATGATTATGACTGTAGCAAAGGTCTCAACAGCTATCGTGTCCTGTGCAACAGCTCTAATGCTTGTTCATATAATCCCTGATTTGTTGAGCGTTAAAACAAGGGAGTTAATTCTAAAGAATAAGGCTGAGGAACTTGATAGAGAGATGGGCTTGATACGGTCAAAGGAAGAGACCGGGAGGCATGTTAGGATGCTTACTCATGAAATCAGAAGCACGCTTGATAGACACACTATTTTGAACACCACTCTTGTTGAGCTCGGAAGGACACTGGGTCTGGAAGAATGTGCCCTGTGGATGCCATCACGGAGTGGTTCAAGTCTTCAACTTTCACATACTCTGCGACACCAGATTACTGTTGGATCATCTATATTAATTAATCTTCCCATTGTCAATCAAGTTTTCAACAGCGATCGAGCAATTAGAATAAACCAGGCATCTCCTTTGGCAAGAATTCGACCTCATGCAGGGCGATACGTTCCACCAGAGGTGGCTGCTGTGCGAGTCCCTCTGCTACATCTTTCAAACTTCCAAATAAATGATTGGCCGAAAAGCTATGCAATTATGGTTTTGATGCTTCCATCTGATAGTGCAAGACAATGGCGGCATCATGAATTGGAGCTTGTTCAGGTGGTTGCTGACCAGGTTAATTGCCCTTTCTCTTGACTTTGGTTTTCCTTTTTTTTTTTTTTTTTTGAGAGCGCCGGCGCCCACAAGAGACTGACAAATTGGTAGATTAAATAAAATAAAACATGAAAGTGCAAAGGAAGAGTTACATGATAAAGAGAAGACAAAAAAAACAGCAATAAAATAAAGCAAGGGAAATACAGGCTACAACACACACAAAGCAGAGTTAGTTGTAGACAAGCTACACTATGAAATTATCCGTTACACTCAAAATAAGGGGAGGCCTAGATTAATATTACAAAATGCATCACATTCAATATGAAACTATCCAATAATTTTTACTCCCGTTTCACATGTTGGTTCTAGACATCACATTCAATATGAAATTTTTTTTGCATTCTTGGATGATGTAATTGAAGCCAATGATTATTGTGGCATTTTCACAACTCATGCCCCTGCATCCGCTTTAACCTTGCCGTTGCACTGAATAAGGGGAAACTCAAGTTGATATTACATATGGTGGGATGGAATGAAGTATAAGAAACTATCCAGTAATTTTCTTGTTTTCATGGCTTCACCTCATTGTTCATGTCATTAATATATTAATCCAATGGAAAAAGTCCATATTACCCCTCTATTTTCAGAAAAGTCCAGATAACCCCATTTACTTTGAAATTGGATATTCTATGCTATGTACTTTTAATATCATGCATATTTGGTCTAAAACCACCCTTTAACCGGTTTTGACTGGTGATATGGATGAAAAATTTTGTAATTTCACCCTTTTAGTATTTCTAAATTGCACAACAATAATTATTGCTATATTTACTATTATTTTGTGTCTGATTCTGCAAATTTCAAACGCTGCCACCGAGCTCCTCATTAAATCATGAATTTGAAATTTGAACCTCAAATTTGAATTTTAAAATTTGGAGTTTGAAATTTGAATTTTGAAATTGAATTCAAATCTGTTAGACAAATTTTTACCCTTATTTCCAAGAATTTGATGGAATTCGCTTGTTCATCTCTCATAACGATATTTTAAAATTTAGATAACAAATTTCGAAATTCAAAATTTAAACTTCAAATTGAATATATCGCCAAAATTTGAATTTTGAATTTGCAATTTTGAATCTGAAATTTGAGTTTGACATTTGAGTTCTAAATTTCAAATTTAAAAATTAAAAATTAAAATTTTAGTCTCCAAATTTCAAATTCGTCATTTGAGGAGCTTGGTTGCGGTGTTTGGATGAAAAGTCTAACACAAAATAAATAGTAAATAAGTAGTAATTGATGTTGTGCAAATTATGAAGACTAGAAGGGTGAAATTATAAAATTTCACATCCACATCACTGTCAAAACCAGTCAGAGGATGGTTTCGGACCAATTATGCACTAGTTTTGAAAGCACATGATGTAAAATGTTTAGTTTCAACCTAAAGAGAGTTATTTGGACTTTTTTGAAACTAGGGGATAATATGGACTTTTTCCTAATCCAATAGTCAAGCATGCCATCTGTGTTTTCATTATTGCTGATCAAATGAATGAGTAACTGGTGTGTGCATGGACTAGCAAGCTAAAAGCGATTTCCCTGCTTGTTTATGAACTTCAATGTATGTCCATTTTTGGAAAGAAGACAAATTCTAAGTACCTCTGTTATTTATTGACTTCAGGTAGCAGTTGCACTCTCTCATGCGGCTATTCTTGAAGAGTCCATGCGTGCACGTGATTTACTAATGGAGCAAAATGTTGCCTTGGATTTGGCTCGACGAGAGGCTGAAATGGCTATCCGTGCTCGCAATGACTTTTTAGCCGTGATGAATCATGAAATGCGAACACCAATGAGTGCAATAATAGTACTTTCTTCCTTGCTGTTGGAAACTGAACTTACTCCTGAGCAGCGCGTGATGGTGGAAACAGTATTGAAAAGTAGCAACCTTTTAGCAACACTCATCAATGATGTTTTAGATCTTTCCAAACTTGAGGATGGAAGCTTTGAGTTGGAGATTAAAGCATTCAATCTTCACTCTGTTTTCAAAGAGGCATGCAGTGCAATTATTTCTGATTTTTCAATGCCTGTATGCATGGTATCCTTACATGAAATTTCTTTTTGGCCTTACAGGTGATGAGTTTCATCAAACCAATCGCAGCTATCAAGAAACTGTCTGCATCAGCTATGTTGTCACAAGATTTGCCACTGTGTGCCATTGGTGACGAAAAAAGACTCATGCAAACCATTCTTAATATCTTTGGTAATGCTGTTAAGTATACCAAGGAGGGCCACATCACGCTTTTAGCTTCCATTGTGAAGCCTGACTCTTTAAGAGACTTCCGAAGCCCAGATTTCCATCCAGTTGCAAGTGATGGCCATTTCTATTTGAAAGTTCAGGTAAAAATTACTTGAAGTAAATTGGATTTGGGAAAAGATCTAATTCATTAATAAAAAACAAGGTATATATACTCCTTGTCCCCTTTTACACTTAGCACCCCATATTCCTTACCTTCTTACATGTATAGATATCATATACTTATCTCTCAAGATGGATGAAAAATATCAATCAATTTCATCTTGTTACAAAGTTTAGAAAACACTATGCAACTAAGATTCTTTGTGAGACAATCTGCCACTTGATCTACAATACAAACAAACTCAAGCTTTAATGCCCCATTCTCTACTTTCTCCTTGATGAAAAACCGATCAATCTCAATATGCTTAGTTCTATCATGCTGAACGGGATTGTTAGCAGTAGTGAGAGTTGATTGGTTGTCATAGATAAGTTTCAACGGATTGCGTTGATCTATCTTCAACTCCTCCAAGAATGTCTTCAACTAGAGGAGCTCAGACACCCCTAAAGCCATGGCTCTGTACTCAACTTCAGCTGTGGATCTTGCCACAACTGATTGCTTCTTACTTCTCCAGGAGACCAAATTTTCTCCCATAAACATACAGTAGCTAGAGGTCGATCTTCTCTCATCAGCACAGCTCGCCCAGTCTGCGTCACTATGAGCTTCAACATCTAAGTGACCATGGCATTGGAACAACAACCCTTTCCCAGGAGTTTCTTTCAGATACCTCAGGATATGATAGACGGCATCCATATGTCCTTTCCTAGGATCATGCATGTAGCGGCTCACCATGCTGACAGCGAATGAGCTATCAAGACGAGTATTACCCAGATATATCAAGTGGCCCACCAATCGCTGATACCTCTCACGGTTCACTAGCTCTCCTGCTTCCGCACACAGCTTGTGTCTCTGATCAATATGAGTAACAGCGGGTTGACATCCTAACATATCAGTCTCCTCAAGTAGATCCAGAATGTACTTTCTTTGAGAAAAAATGATTCCCTTGGAGCCATAAGTGACCTCAAATCCCAGAAAGTACTTCATCTATCTCAGATCTTTCACCTTAAATTCCTTTCCTAACCTTTTCTTCAAGTGAGTAATTTCCTTATCATTCCCAGTGATGATTATGTCATCGACATACAGAGCAAGCATCGTAACTTGTGAGCTACACTGAAAGAATACAGTATGATCAGCATTGATCTGCTGATATCCCATCTTCATCATTGCTCTTCTAAAGCGATCAAACCACACTTGAGGAGACTGTTTCAGCCCATAGAGAAACTTCCTTAACCTGCACACTTTCCTAGCCGTTTGCTTTGTATCAAAGCCTGGTGGGACTTCTATATAGACCTCCTCCTATAGGTCGTCATGAAGAAATACATTCTTCACATCCATCTGGTGCATTCGCCATCCTTCATTCACAGTAAGTGAAATTAGTCCTCACTGTGTTCATCTTGGCTACTGGTGCAAAAGTCACGTCATAGTCAATCCCATAAGTTTGACTATGCCTTTGGCAACTAGCCTTGCTTTGTAACGCTTGACCTTTCCTTCTGATATTTGCTTCACAGTGAACACCCATCTGCACCCAACAGCTTTCTTCCCTGTTGGTAGTGATACAAGCTCCCAGGTACCATTTTTATCAAGAGCACCGAGCTCCTCCAGCATAACTGCTTTCCACCTTGGGTCTTTCTTAGCAACTTGCCAACACCTAGGAATAGAAACAGAATACAGAGATACCACAAAGGCTCTATGTGTAGGTGAGATGTTGGAGTATGAGATAATGTCATGTTCAAAATCAAGACGATTAGGGGAATTCCCCGCATTTTTGCGAGAAGTCCTCCTTAACGGAACAGGAATGCACAAGGAGGGATCGTGCCACTGTAATCAGAAGGATCCCCAGTAGGCAACGAAGGTGCTCCAAGAGTTGAGGCGGATAGAGGCTCGAGACTTAGACTTGGCACAGAAGACTAAGAGACAGTGGTACCAGCAGACCCCTTATTCTTCTCCCTTCTCCTGTCACAATCAACTCATCTCTTCCTCTACAAGGACCCCCAGTAAGCTCCTCCTTGAGTGTATTCTCCTCATGCAACTCCCCCCTCAATAACATGCGCCGCCTCATCTTCATCATCATCATTCTGTAACTCTACAATGGGTGTCGTCGAAATCGGGCACGGAATAGACCCTACAATCAGCTTCATACTTCACCTCTTCTCCTCTCGACCATCACTACTTGTGATGAGAGAGCTATGATCTTTGGGTGGTGAAGTGCTATTGTAGGGTTCCCATTCCCTAAATGTTAGGTCCATGCTCACATGAACCTTCTTCTCCATTGGGCTCCAACAAACATACCTTTTCTGAGTTGGAGAATATCCCACAAACATACATTTCACAGCATGGGGATCCAATTTTCCAACTCCAGGCCTGTTGTCCTTCACAAAGCAAACACAACCAAAGACTATCAATGGAATGATATATTCATTCTTCCCATGCAGCACATCATATGGAGTTTTCTAGTCTAGAATTCGTGAGGGCATTCTATTAATCAAATAGGCAGCAGTTAAAACTGTATAACTCCACATATTTTTGGGAACATTCATCTCCATCATCATGCATTGAACCACCTCCAAAAGTTGCCTATTCTTTCTCTTGACCACTCTATTCTAAACTGGAGTGTAGGACAAGTGGTTTGATGATGAATCCCAGCAACATATAAATAGTTCCTGAAGGTTTTATTAATGTACTCTAGTCCATTATCTTATCTCAGTATTTTTACCTGTGCACCATATTGAGTTTGGATATACTTGTGAAAGTCTTGAAAGCATGCAAACACCTCAACTTTACTCTTCATCAAATAAATCCACACCAAACAAGTATGACAATCAATGGAGACAAACCATTTAAATCCATTAATTGAAGTTGTGGAGCATGGACCCACACATCAGAATGTATCACATCAAAAGCAATAGAACTATCACCAGAACTCACATATGAGCTTTTGGTGTGTTTTTCAAACTCATATGCATCACACACAAGTTTCTATCTATCTGTTCTCATAAACAAGTCTGAAAACACTACTCAAAACAGGAAAAGAAGACTGTCCCATGCGTCGATGAAGTACAAATAGCTGCAGCTCCACACATTGCAACTCCGGATTAGCTAAAACGGTCATCACTGCTTTGTCCAACCCATATCGGTCCAAGTACTATAGTCCTATATGCCAAGTGCCAGTCCCAAGTCTTTTTCCGGATCCCTTCTCCTGGATCTCCACCTTAGGAATGTCAAAGTGAACGGCGCAGTTAAGTTGAAGGATAAGAGCACTAATGGATAGCAAGTTAACAAGAAAAGGAACATGCAAAACATTAGGTAATGTGAGGGACTCAGTGCACTTGACAAAACCAACACCAACCACAGGTTGTGTTGTTCCATTAGCAGTGGTAGTCCTATCAGGTTTGGACAGATGAGTGTATATCTCAAACTCTTGTTGGGCACTTGTGACATGATGGGATGCACTTGAATCTAACACCCAATCTAGTGAGTTGGGCAGGCATATGGATGCAAGTGCTTATGTGGAAATACCTACACCAGAGTGTGCGAAAGTGGCAATGTTACCTATGAATGAGGATGATGAACTGTTGGTCCCCTTCTCACTATCTCCTAAAGGTTTTGCCTTTCTCATCAGCTCAATCATCTCCTTCTCATATGCACTCAGCTCCACAAGGTGGCCAGAGTAAGACTCCTCATCAGTTGCAGCTAGATGGGTTCTATAGCCTCTGTATGGTCCTCCCCGGCCCCCTTTACCTCCTGAACAACCCCCTCAGCCTCGGCCACAACCCCGAGAGGCCTGTCCCCTTTCTTTCTTCGGACAGAACTTGGTGATGTAACCCTTTTCTCCACAGGTGTAACATTCCACATTTTGCATGGAGTCTCTGGGAGTCTTTGAGTCTGAAACTGCAAGTGCTGACTTTGCTTCAACTACACCTGGACCCTCAGGCATCAACACCAACCTACTCTCCTCATAGATCATAGCAGCTATGGCTTCATCAAGAGAGGGAATCTCCTTGCAGCCTAGGAATGCCTATTTTCTTTGGTGGAAAGCACTGTTGAGACCCTGCAGAAATGTCATGGTTCTATTTTGGTCCATAGACTTGAGCCTCACACAGTCTAGATTCACACACCTTCCACAGTTGGAGTTGTCACACACACCCCTATTGAAGTAGTCAAGGCCTGTTCAGAGTCTGTAGCTCTATAGTATACTCTTGGACTGAATAGTCACCCTGTGAGGCACCTCTGATCTGCTCCTTTATCTGAAAAATCCTCATATTGTTACCCTCACTGGCGAACCTTTTCTGCAAGTTGCTCCAGATGTCGCCCACTGACTGTAGCCCATTGACAGTGCCAGCGATCAAATGAGTCATGGAGTCAAGAAGCCATACATAGATCGTCATGTGAGCGAACCTCTACGCCTGCCACTCACTGGATGTTCGATCTGCTGGTTCCTTCACCATTCCTGTCAAGTAATCCTCAAATCTTCTTGTAGAGAGGGCTCCCCTTACTCGTCGGGACCAACTCAGATATGTCCCAATGCCGTCAAGTTTCAAGTCAATCAGCATCAACTCCACCTTAGGGGGTGGAAGTAGTGGTGGAGGTACAACAGGAGCCACCGAAGAAGACGACGCCCCCCCATCTTGAGGAGACTCACCAACGTCACAAACATCTTCGCCTCATCATCTATTACATCAATCTTGACCTCCGCCATTCCAAATACTCTTCTCAGAGAGTACACAGATGACACATTACTCCAATTCTTCTTTTTCACTTGGGGCGGCCGAGGAGTAGCCTTGCTCCGATGCAGCAGAACAGCAGCAGAGGAGCAAACTTGAGAGGCCATGGTCTTCGCCAAGTGGCTATTCTTGTAAGCCCACCTCTAGTTCCTGCGATGGGTCTTGAGCTTGCGCCCAGCTCCCATACCACGTGTCTTCCCCATGATGACGGGAGGATTTGGGAGGTCTTCGAAGAGATGGCGAGGTAGAGAAGGAGGGTTCGGAGGACGACGGCTACGGCTACAAGGGCAGCGGCGTCGATCGTGCAAGGGATAGGGGCGTTGGCCGCACGAGGGAGCAGTGGTGTGCTGTTAGATCTATAGCTACTTGCAAGAAGCCCACTAACCAAGAACTGAGGCTTGGAGCTTGAGCAGCAGCAAGAACGCACGGGGGAGATATAAGCGGAGGCGGCTTGAGAGGTCCTGGCGGTTGCGACGGTGAAAGCGGTGGCGGAACGAGAGATCCTGACGGCTGAGGCAGGGGAGCTCTGCGGCAAAGAGCCGTGTAGACTAAGAGCCGTGTAGACTAAGAGCCGTGCAGGGGGGCTGAGGTCGCAGCGGCACCCGGCGGCGGCAGCGGCGATGAGTCGCCGGTTGGCCGACGGGAGTTTGGAGGTGGTTGCTGGACTATGGAAGGATTAGGATTAGGATAGCTTTGATACTAAATTGGATTTGGGAAAAGTTCTAATTCATTAATAAAAACCAGGGTATATATACCCCTCGTCCCCTTTTACACTTAACACTCTATATTCCTTGTCTTCTTACATATATAGATATTCTATATCTATCTCGCAACAAAGTAACTTGCATTGGAAGCACAACAAATCAAGAAACCAAGAAGCAAACAAAAGAAAATCTCAAGGTCCTAGAAAGACTAAAACGATCAAAAATCAAAACATCATATCAAGGCACTACCTAATGTGAGAACATGAGTGACTTGATCTCTAAGATTGATGCCTTCTTGTACAAGATGAAGCACAATATGCCAATTTGAAACCAGTTCTAAGACCTTCTCCAACAGAATTGGATCTCTATATCCTCATATACATATCTCCCTAAAAAGATTCCATACCTAAATTTCTACTCTCTCCAACAGAATCTCTAAACCCAAAAACAAATAGGTAGATGAGAGAGAATACCTAAATTTACTAATTCTCTGCAGTAATATCTAAAATAGGAATCGAGATAGGTATTCTGTTGGAGCAAGAAAGGTATTACTGATACCTAAATTTTAGGCTATCAATCCTTTTAGGTGTCCTGTTGGACAAGGTCTAATACACCAAACACCTTAAAACCTGCCCCTCTCATATGAAGCACACAATACAATTAATCACAAACTATTAGGCTACCTCCAACGGCGACGGTAGCGCGGGCTCGCGTCGACGGCGGCGAACGTTTGCTTGCTGCTTGCTCGACGCGAGTGGACGCGCGCGTGCTCCGGGACGAGGCAAATGTGAGCTCAGCTCGCGGCGACGACGCGGCGCCGTTGGAGAAGACGAAGACGCGAAGCGACGCGGTTCGCGGGCCCCACTGAGAACACAGCCGACGAAACCTACCCGCGTGAAAAATTGTCTGACATGTGGGACCAGAGAATAAAAGGCCCCACCTGTCATTGATTGAGGGCACGGTTAAATTGTCGCAGTTAAGATAGTGGTGGGCCCCACGCACACGTTTCCCGTGCAGGTGTCAGATCCCACGTGCACCGCGTAATTATCGACCCCTTTCACTGACGTGTGGACCCCATGGGACGCAACCCCACATGTCATAGAGGAGGTGAAAGCTTCAGCCGCGTCGCACGGCATTTAAAACCGCGTGGGGCCCACCACTATCTGCTGTGCCGCGTTGTGGATTTTTGGGACACCTACACGCGTAGCTTAAGTCCATGACATGTGGGGCCGGGACATTTAGTGGCCCACCTGCCATTGAATGCTGTAAACCAAATAACCGTACAAGTTTTAACCGCGTATATATTAAATCAAATATTTATATACCGAATTAATTCAGCCCTAGAGGCTTACATGTGGGGCCGGATTTCTGGTGGCCCACATGTCAGCGACTTAATTAGGAAAAGGAGCCGTTGAGGAGAGAATAAATGCGGGCCCCACCTGTCAGCCTCAGAAAAAATAGCCGTTTTTTTCCAGCCGTTTAAAAATAGCCGTTTGAGTGATTTTTAATTCATTTTTGCCCTAAAAATCATAAAAAATTCCAAAAAATTCCAAAAAAATCACAAAAAATCACTGAAATTTTTCTCAGCTCTCCCCTATATAAAGACATGCCATTTCACCATTTTCACTCACACTTCTTCATCCATTCACACCCAAAACCCCTCCAAAATTACTACGAAAATTTCCAGAAATTTCACATGGATTCTAATCCACCTGGCGGTTTCGTTAATTGGCTTGGCTCTTCCCAATCTCCCGGCGAAAACACTGAAACCCCAAACACCCAACAGCAACCCGGTTTTTCGCAGCCACCGACTTACCAGCCGTATCCACCCAATTACCAACCGTATCCACCGAATTACCAGCCATATCCACAATATAGCCAAAATTATCGTCCATATCCACCACACGGCCACGCAATTCCACCGCCCCCACAATATAGCCAAAATTTTCATTTTGTCGGCATGCCACCGACATGTCCGCAGTTTTCCCCACCTCAGCCGCACTCTGCGTCTGTCTCCGATAACGGTACTCCAGACTATGCTCCGGCCGATCTGGAGGCCCGACCTGTCGTCGATGACACCAACACCAGAGATGTTGTGGATGTTGGCCGAAAGCCGAAGCGCTTACCGTGGTCCAACGATGACGATATCAAACTGGTAACATTTTGAATTTTCATACACGAGTGCTATGAAAGAAATATATTTAGGTCGACTTCGATATCCAAATTTTTTTAACTACATGCAGATTAGCTCTTGGCTCAACAATTCGCTCGATCCTATTGATGGAAACAATAGGAAGTGCGACATGTACTGGGGCAACGTAGCAACGGCATACAACAACATCGTGCCGGCAAGTAGGAGAAGGGAGACCAAACACTGTAAGGACCACTGGCAACGAACAAATAAAAAGGTGGTCCAATTCAACGGTGTTTGGCTCCGACTTAAGGAAGTCTATGCCAGCGGTCGTTCAGACGACCAACTCATGGCGCAGGCCCGCGAGATGTACAAGACGGAGATGGGTCATCCGTTTGTGTTGGATCATTGGTGGACGGCGGTTCGCGGTCAACCTAAGTGGTCTGCAGCTTATGTTGATCCTCCCAATAAAAGAAGCAGATTGTCCGAGTCGGGCACATACACGTCATCGTCCAACAACGATGACGTGCCACCAGCGCAGACACGGCCGGAAGGACGAGACTCTGCTAAGGCGAAGCGCAGAGGTAAGGGAAAGGTTGATGACTCGCAGGATTCTACGTCGGCAGCGAGAGCAGATCTCGATGCCTTCATCCAAAATGAATCCAACCGAGCCGAGAAGAGGAAGGACATACTCCGTATGTCAGATAACTTGCGCGCCTTGGCGAAGGCGAAGGAAAGATCCGCCTTGTATAAGGCGTACACAAAAATGATAAGTCTCGACAAATCCATCTTCGACGATGCGCAAAAAGCGGAGTACGATGCAGGGCTGAAGATTCTAAGGGACAAACTTAATGCTGGCGATGATTAGTTATTTTATTTTGAATTATGTCTTGTAGCCAACTATGTATCCTCTGTTATTAATCTATATATGATTTTCTACTTAATTTTACTCTGATATCCAACTATGGAATCTGGCCGTTGGAATATAGCCGTTGCAAAATAGACGTTCAAAAATTGTCGTTCAAATATAGTCGTTGGAATATAGCCGTTGCAAAATAGACGTTCGAAAATTGTCGTTCAAATATAGCCGTTGGAATATAGCCGTTGGACTCTTTGTCTATATATTCACCCCCTCCGCAAAACTTCTCTTCACTATCCAACTATCTTCTCAAACGGCGTAGCTCTTTAAAAACCCAGTTTCATTAGCCACTCACAAAATGTCTTCTAGCTCTAGTTCCAGCACACATAGCTCCGAGGAGGATGCCATGAACCAAATTGAGGATTTCTTAGTGGAATTCATAGAGGAGGAGGAGGAGGAGGAGGAAGATCGTATCATCGCCGGTCTTTACGCCCGACTTGATGCTTCATCATCCCGCGGACGCCGCCGAAGCAGCAATAGGAGATATATTGACAGAGATCGCGAAGAGGGGCATCAACGGCTCCTCGCCGACTACTTCTCCGAATATTCCGTCTACCCTGACAGTATCTTCCGCCGGCGTTTTCGGATGGCGAAACCCCTCTTTCTCCGCATCGTTGAAGCTCTAGGTGGGTGGTCCCCCTACTTCACCGAAAGAAGGGATGCCACTAATCGCCGTGGACTGTCCCCTTTACAGAAGTGCACCGCAGCAATGCGTATGCTCACGTACGGTGGCCCCGCCGATGCCGTCGATGAGTACGTGCGGATTGGGGAGTCCACGGCGATTCAATGCTTGGAGCACTTCGTACAGGGTGTCATCGACATATTTGGCGACCAATATCTTCGCAGCCCCACCGTCGACGATACCCACCGCTTACTGCAACAAGGAGAGTCCCGTGGCTTTCCAGGTATGCTAGGAAGCATTGATTGCATGCACTGGGAATGGAGAAATTGTCCCGTAGCATGGAAAGGTCAATTCACTCGTGGAGATTATGGAGTCCCGACGATTATACTTGAAGCGGTAGCTTCGTATGATCTCTGGATATGGCATGCTTTTTTTGGTGTTGCAGGCTCCAACAACGACATCAATGTGCTAAACCAATCGCCCTTATTCACCGATGTGTTGAAAGGGCGGGCTCCTCATGTTCAGTACTCTGTCAACGGCCGACAGTACAATATGGGGTATTATCTCGCCGATGGTATATACCCGGAGTGGGCTGTCTTTGTGAAGACGATACCCCTCCCACAGACGGTGAAAGATCGGTTGTTTGCACAACAGCAAGAAGGAGCGAGAAAAGATGTTGAGCGGGCTTTCGGAGTTCTACAGTCTCGATTTGCCATCGTGCACGGTGCAGCACGATTTTGGCGACAGTCAACTCTCGCGAAGATCATGCGGGCTTGCGTGATCTTGCACAATATGATCATAGAGAACGAGCGCGACGACAATGCCGCCAACTATGACTACAATGATCATCCGGACACATCCACGGTAGTACCGCCTGTGATTCACACTGGGGGTACACCTTTATTCGCAGATGTACTTCGAAGAAATACTGCCATCCGTGCTCAACCTACGCACACGCAACTCAAAGCAGACTTGATCGAGCACATTTGGCAACGTTTCGGAGGAAACACCGACGAGTAGCATCTTACCGGATTTTGTAGTACGCATTTGTTTGCAAATTTAATTTTTTTGTATTTCGCAATTATGTCATGTACCGCTATTCGAATTTTAATATCTATTTTTTTTAAGTGCAATTTTTAAATGCAAAATGTCGAATTTATTTTTTTTGTCGCAAATATCGAATTTAATTTCGTAGGTAATATATTAATATATTGGTAATATTGAATTTAATGAATTAATACAAATTCGTTGAATATATAATTGTTAAATTGTATAGAGCCAAGCAAGAGCCAAGCCATTGGAGTGCTTGGCTCTTGCTTGGTGTTTGGTTGGTGGTTAGGAGTGTGGGGCCCACGCTAAGAGCCAAGCAAGAGCCAAGCTGTTGGAGGCTTGCTGCTTGCTTGGTGCTTTGAGATGGTGTTCGCACACGTGGCAGGGAATATTCTGTTTAAGAGCCAAGCAAGAGCCAAGCCTGTTGGAGACAGCCTTACAAGTACTACTCTCTAATCTCTTCCAAGATCCTAAGAAATCATGACCAAAATGTCAAGACTTAAGCTCTAATGCTTGCATGCACCTGCATTTATAGCCAAAGCACCACTAAGCTCAGAAACCCCCCAACTACCCCCACCCACCCCCAACGATCATTGCATCACAAGAACCAATGAATCAATCAAGATTTCACAGCATGTTGTCAAATCATTGCATCACCAAAGCACACAAACTTACAATCTTAGAAGCTCTGCTTTGGCTGATCCAAATATTTCTGAGAGCAGAATTGGGAAAGGGACTCCTGCTTAGACATCTCAACCATGTAATTGTCAGGCACATGATTTTCCGTATGACTGAAATTATGTAACTACTGATGATTTTTTTATATCAGTTTTCCTGATGTTTTACAATCTCTTATTTTGTTATGACAGATAAAGGATACGGGTTGTGGCATTAGCCCTCAGGATCTACCTTATGTATTCACAAAGTTTGCTCATACTCAGAGCGGAGGTAATCGGGGATACTGTGCCAGTGGTCTTGGGCTTGCCATTTGCAAGAGGTAATATTACAATTCTTGACTTATTTTGCCTTCTAAGAAATCTCTCTTTTTCAGGTTCCTTTATTAGGCACATGAAGGTTTCCTTTGTAGCGCAGGATTCGTAACCTAGTCAGTCTAAAAGTATTTGTAGCTTATTAAAAAAATCCTATGACAGGTTTGTTAGCCTGATGGAAGGGCATATCTGGCTTGAGAGTGAAGGAATAGGAAGAGGCTGCACAGCCATATTTGTTGTGAAGCTTGGGGTATGTGAAAACCTGAATACATATCCGCAGCAGCCGATTCCTCTAGTTTGGCCAAGCCATGGAGATGCTGATTCACCTGGCCTGAAGGCTCTTACATAAGAGGAAGGTTTGGCTTCTCTGAAATCTCGATGCCAGAGAAGTCCATGAGCTATTGTAAATGATTTTCGGCGTAGTACTAAATAGGGACTCACTAGGGACATATTAGTTGGTTGTTTAATTTTGTGCTAGTCTTCCAGTTGTAGCTGGCAAATGCTGTTGTACAAATAATGTAAAGCACATGGGTTTCTGCTGGGCTGCAGCTCTGGTCCTCTGGAGCTATGTAAGATGCTAACTTGAGTAGTATCCTATGTGCATTTGATATTTTGGTGTGGGACTCGACTCCAATAGCTTATCACTTGTGCCGTTCTGATGTGGTTCTACAATAGCCAACCTTACAAGTCAAGCTGTTGTATGGAAAGTGTCCCTTTGAAAATGTTTCTGTTGTTTTTTCTTGAAATTTCTGCTAAAAGTTTTTATGCATGGGCTTTTCCCTTTGTAGGTCTCTGAATCTCTGATACATTGCCCTGCATTTTATAATTTTATGCAATGTGATGGAGCAAGTTGGGCATCAGTGCTCATTCATCTATGAGCGTGGACATACACGAGTGCTCATTTCTTAATGAGATATGGTTTAGATTCACGTGTTAGTCTCATAGTTAATAATATTTTATTACTATGAAACTAATTTTTTAAGATGATTGTATTAGCATTATGATAGGTGATAAGTGTTATTTTCATGTGCATAAAATTCTAAGTTGTGTTCATTTCTTATTCTTAGTTGTTCAAAATTTATGAATTATTTGTGTTATAATCATTAGTTGGATAAAATTACTGTTAAAAAATATGTCTTATTTGTTTCAAGATAAAACATGATGAGTTGGAACGAATTTAGACAAATTATGTATGTACAGAAATGTGACAACAGAAGTTGGCACGGGCGGGCGGCGGCACACCTGTGCTTAGAGCCGAGCATGGGTATGCTCCAGTGCCCAGCTCGATTGCAAGCAGCCAACATCAAATTTCCATATACACGCACTCAAATCGAGGTGTCTGATTGTTTATAATTTGTTTTAGGCTATAAATAGGCATGGTTTACACAAAATTTAGTTTAGTTCCTCTCACAAGTTTAAATTTAATTTTAGTTTAATTTTTAAGTCAAGTTGTAAGTCGACCTAAATGATCGTTTTTCCTTCATTAATTAATTCAGTAAATTTTATTTTATATTATTTGCTAGTTTTTCTTAATGATTTTGTATAGATAGTTTTTTCTCTGAGATGAAGGATAATTTAATTTAAAGTGTATGATTTAGACTGTTTTATTCAAAGATTACCGATTTAATTGTTTGCATTCTTATACTCCCTATATTCGTGTTTTATCTGTGATATCGTTCGTACTCTATGAGATGATCGATATATGTACATTATGACAACATACGATTGCTGCACTCTAGTGGTTAATTTAGGATTTGGAAGGAGTCTTTCTATCTAATTGAGTTAAAATAACATATCTGATTCTTTGAGATTGTTGTATAATTTTTAAGCCATCAACTTAATTTGTCTTATTGAAAATCTCAATAATTTATCGATTTACTACATTAACTAAAAATCGTCCCTAACTGTACTAGAATTCTTGAAATCCTAAATTTTTCTTGTTGATTCCTACAAACCAATTTTCGTTTTAGATTTAGCTTTCAAAAAACATTCAACACTCACAAATTTATTTTAATAATTTTCAATTTGAAAGTTGGTTTCTCACTTGTCCTTTATAGATTGGATCTTTAAATACTTAGTACAAGCCGTTCGCTGCTTACAGTTTGAACAAAATACACTTTTTTTCTGCACGTGCCAATAGGTGGATCAATGAAGACTTATTTGATGGTGTAATCTTCCTTATGATGACATCGGGTTATTTATTTTTCTTATTAAAAAAAATCTTCTACTCTTCCTTTTTAATTAACTTTCAAATACTTATCTTTAATTTGAGATAACGACAAAGAACAGAAAGTAATATAGTCTTATACAGCTAAATAGAATCATAGAAATGAGGTGTATCTAGTGAAAATTCTTAATAAAATAAAAGTATGCAAACTTATTGTCTGAGTTGCTAGATTAACATAAAAACAAATCATGTTATCAATATGCATAATGAGACATTGGTATTGTCAGTTTTTTTGGATGTTAGCAATATCAGTTTCTCAAATTGATAATATTAATATCTCATAATCAAATGAATAATAAATCTCTACATATTGATCTGATGGATTGGATTATGAGTATATACTCTTATTTTTAAACGAATTCTTCCTTATACATCCTTCGTGATATACTAGTGTTCTTTGATTAAGCTGATGTCTTTCAAGTTATGGGCACCGGCCATAAACTCTTCAATGATTTTTACCATCTGAGAAAAGGACAAGTGGGGCCCGCTAGAAGATGATAATATGATAATCCAATTCCCAATTCTATTTTGACGGAATACAGATTTACAAATTCCCAATCAAACATCATCCTACACGGCAGGAGGTTGCGTCGCCTAGGGTTTGGTCCTTCTTCCCAAATCCCACCTCCCCTCTTCGTGTCCGCGGCGTGCTCCACCGTCTCCGAGGCAGCCATGGCGTTGGCCGCGGCGGCGCACAAGATCCCCCTGGAGGTCGCCCTAACACTCGTCGAGATGTCCGAGGTCGCGCGCTACGCCTTCGAGCACCTCCCCGGCCACCGCGCCCGCCACGACGAGCCATCGCCTCCGCCACTGCCATCTGAGGCAGCCACCGCCGCCACCGGCGGCGAGGAGGAAGCCGCGCGGCTGCGCGCGGAGAACGCGCTCCTCCGCGCCCGCGTCGCCGACGACCTCGCCCTACTCCATGACCTCAATCGCGCGCCCCGCATCTCCCAGGAGTGTCCTCCCGATGTGAGCCTCTCCTGCTCCCCTTCGCTGCTTTCCTTCGTAGATTGGTTTTGTTCGGAAATTGGCAGGATCGCTTAGGAGTGTTAGTAGAAGTATTTCCCAGCTCTAGAGATGGCCGGCCAATGGCGGAAAGGTCATTTGCGTTGTTGCAAAGAGATGACACTTTAGCATTGCAGGTGGGATGTGGACAGTTAGGCTGTTAAGCAGTTTGTTTATCTACGATTTGTCAGCATTGGAGATCTTAATGAATTACTGGACGTGGAAAGTTTACTCCTTTGTATGGTAGGATGGAAGCGGGAGTGGTTTTCCTGTTTATTATTATTTGACGATTAGGAATTGTAACAAATTGTTACTGGTGTAAGTCTGGAAATAGCAGAATAGGTAGTTTTTCTCAATGATTGGTAGTTCTTTTTGGCTAAGAATACAATTTTGTTCATTTTGCATCATATTCTTCTTGTATACATGTCAGTTCTTCTGTTTAAGCACTTGTTCAAATGACCATTAATTCATTTTGGAGTAATTTTGTGCCTTATCCAGCTTATGGTTTGTCGTTTGATTTGTAATGTTGGGTTAATTTCGCTGATGTTGGATGCAATTTTACTATGGAGTTATATAATCACCTTCTAGCTGCAGTGCTTATAGTTTGTTGCTTGATTTGTAATGTTGGCTTCATTTCATTAATCTTGGATGCAATTTTACTGTGTAGTTGTACAATCGCCTTGTGGCTGCAGTTAACAACTCTGGCTTCCTAGCTCACCTTGAAAAAATTCAAGATGAGCCGATAGTGCGTCAACAGAGTGAACTATCGTCCACCAACATGACAGGTTCATCCTCGCTAAACTTTATGTAGCTTATTTCTGACTTGTGATTTATGATGACTGTTGATTTCTTGTATCACATTCTGCAAGTGTTAACAGCATGATGTTTTCTGCTTGAATGAAAACCAGAGATGGAAGTTGGAGATGTTCCAAACACTAAGGGTGATGGGAGGAATGGTTCATGGGTCTTAGTTGCTTGTGATAATGCTACGGATAATTTGGAAGAAATCAGTGGCATCGATAATGATAGTTATGTGATCGTTAATGAAGACGACATTGTTGATGGTATTGCCACCTTTATTGCTAGGTGCATTCTTGAAAATCCAAAGTCCAAGGTACTGTTTTTTTAAAAAATATTTATGGTGAATATTCTGTCCAGTATGCTGTAACTTTGTTTTCTAACTTTCTATTGTTTTGTTTTATCAGTTATTATCACCAGTGGATCTGCAAAAAGGTACAGCTAATATATGTTAACATTTTTAAACTTAGACCTTATACTTTCTAGATTTTATGTCAGAGCGTCATTTTGAAGTTTGAGATGTAGATATACAGGTGGTAATTAGGTATTCACCCACAACTGACGTACACACACATAAATAGAACAGAAGGAAAAAGATTGCTCTTTTAAATTGGGTGATTTGAGATTAAACTCGCCAAATGTTCGGTATGGTTTCTAATTCTAATTGTAAAACTCAAATTTCTTACTCTCTCTGTGAGAGAGAGAGAGAGAGAGAGAGAGATTTCTATGGGCCATTACTGTTGACAAACTCTCAGCTGCATAGTTCAGAAGAAAATGAATGCTAGAGTTAGAACACATTTTGGTATACCTCATCTCAGGGTCGTACATATGGAGTTTACTTTACATGTATTTCCCCTCTTTCCCTGCACCTCATCTTTATTTCATAAAAAAATCGTGTTGCTAGTAGTGATGCATTTGATATATCACTGTTTATGTGTCTTAGTTACATATAACATTAATTTGGATTAATAACATATTGGTAGGTTTAAATTGGCTTGATGTTGTCTTTCAACTTGATTTTAATGTACTATCGTCTAATGCAGTGGTTATGGGGGCAGTGGGCACCATGAAAGATAAAAGCAAATGGAGAAGTTTCTGGGAGGCTGGAAAAGTGATTTATATTTTGGCAACTTGGGGAATCACAATTGCAGGGTAAAGTTTTCATCACATTAAATTTGTATGATTAATATTATTGGTGATACCATATGAAAAGAGTGTGTGTGTGCGTGCATGCGTGTGTTCGTTTTTGTGCATGCACGTGTATACACACAACAACAACAACTAGGGACTAACTACTTAGTCCAACAGATTCTCTGCTATCCAGTGCAAGTTGCTTATTCTTTTTTTCTTTCTTTGGTTAGCAAATTGCTTACTCTGATTGTCTAATGAAATGGAAATGCTAATACGAAGGTGTCAACTAATAAGCATTGGCTAGTTTGTATTTAATGCTGCCTGATGTCCTTTTGTTTTTTACTGCATTTCTTTTGGGCAAATTGGAAATCATCTTCTGTCAGCTGTAGAATATGAAACTGAAAAGAACAATCATCTGCCTCTTGCAAAAAATGATAAGTGCACCAAAGCCTTATGTTTGTAAAAGATATGCTGTCACCGAAAAGCTTACTTCATTCTCATTTCTAGTGTCACCATCTTTTAACTTTTGTTTTTCTTTCCTTTCTATATAATCCCTAGTGCATTTGTGTTTCCTAGGCAATATTAATCTACAGTAAAGGTTCATCATCTTCAATTCTAGTAATGAAATTGATAGTCGTGCCACATTCTTAGAATTTTGAGACTTAATCTTATAGAATATAGATCATGTGACTTTCCGTCGACTGCCTTATTTACTTTAACTGTTACTCTTTTTTTTTTTTTTTTTTTGTAAAATTGCTTTTATAGTTTTGCATTGTCGACCTGTACACTTTTTAAAGCCATGTTTCATGGACTTTTTTTTTTTTTTTTCTGTTACCAATTCTGATGAGACAGATGGTCCAATTTTGTTTTACGTTTTTGTGCCTTAGTGAGTATGTTTACTGGTGCTGGCCATTGACAGTCGGTATCCAGCTGTGCTATCAATTGAAATAATTAGAAACCTTGCTCCTTTGTTCTGCTGCATCAATGTTGTTTAGATCACAATGTATGGTAGGGCTGTCAACGTGTTGAACTCGAATGAGCCCAGCCAGGCTTGATTTGAGTTCGACCAAAGCTCGGTTCGAGTTCGGTTGAACTAGGATTCGAGCTCGAAGACTAGTCCGAATTCAGTTTGATCAAAGCTCGGATGTATTTGAGTTCGGTTCGAATGAGCTAAAAAAAAAACGAAAAATTGACGTACTACAGCTTAGCTTGGGGATCATAAGCAACTGAGTAGAAAGCAAGAACAAGAAAATAAAACCAAGAAGAAGAAAACTAACAGCGATATGTTCCATTCTACCTCCTTTCATTTAGTTTCTACAAATCTCTTCATGAAGAAAACTATCAGAGAAGAAATTGAAGAAAACAACAAGAACTTAAAGCTGCACAAATCTCTACAGGAAAAAGAAAAAAAAAAATGATGCCGCACATATCCCTGCAACCCTGTAGTATGTAGATCATACATCGTTGTGACTTGCGAGGAGCCCGGGAGGACATTGGACTTGGACTGGCAGATCTGTTTCAACTCTAGCTGCTGGCCGCTGCAAGGAGCTGATAATGAGGCCGGATAGTCGCCGTTGAAGATCTGCCACAGGTCTACACATCCACATAGCTGGCCACCAAATAGAGATCTGCTGCAGAAGTAGGCAAAGTAGCTTTCAGCTGCCACACAGAGACAAGGAGGTCGAACTGGTCCGGATGTAGGTTTGCTGCAATCTGTGATGTTGTCAGAGGACTGTTGTGGACTCACTGTTTCGCTGCCGCAAGGAGCCAGGTGAGGACAGTGCGGGGGTGGGCATGGGGTTTTGGGGGCTTGGATCTGGAGAGTTGTGAGGAGTGGGGAGAGATGCCGTAAGAGGGCAACTGATTATTGGGCCTGGGTCTTGGGCTTTTATGACACACACAACATATATAGTGAGACTATTTGAGCCGAGTTCGATTTCTAGCTCTGCTAAATTTGAGTTTGGCTCAAATTAAAATTTGAGCTTGAGAGTAAGCTCGAGTTCAGCTCAAATAGGGCTCAAGCCGAGCCCAGATTCGAGTTGAGCTAGAACAGTTTGCGAACTCGAGTTGTTTTGACTGCCCTATGTATGATTATGTATTAGGATGAAGGTTGTAGGCTTGGGACTTTCTAAATATCTTCTGTCATTTTGTTGAGATTACTCTTTTGATGCATCATTCACTCAACTGAGAATAAAACACCGTGTAACTATAAAGACTGACATACTAATATATGAATGGAAGTTAAAATACAGTAGCTGCGGAAGTATGCATTGTACATTTACTGATGATATACAATTTATTCACAGAAGATATAGTTTTGATAAGTGATTACATTTGAATATTTGTATGAAAACACACTAATGCATGGATGGTTTGTTTTTCTGACCATCTACTGCAATAGTTTCTTTTGCTTTTGTAGCAGATTAATATTAGAGGAATCAAGTGATGGGACGGTAGGATATGATTTTGTTGACTGATATTTTATCAGAAAATATTATGATTGTGTACACGCTGCACGTAATATTATGTACCAGGCACATATTACGGTAATTCTTTTGGATGCAGGTTGTACAAGAGTCGTGCTGTCCTGAAAGCCGCAGCAAAGGGGGCTGCCGTGACGGCCAAATATGTTATCAAGGCAATATGAAGTGTGGAAGAATACTTGCGTCATGATCACGTGCAACGATCAGCAAGTTGTAAATATCAAAATTCTTTTGCTTTGTGCGGTTGTACATATATCATCTGTAATATTATTGAATGTTGATGGTGAAGTGTTGCTTGTTCAGATGTGTCATACAAAATACCGAAACTAGCTGTAAAAGTTGATTTCATTTGATGAATATTGGGACTTTTATCTACGTCCAGCTTTTTTTTATTTCTGTACGCCAGACAATATAATAAATAATGAACGGTTTTGATGGTGAATCTTACAAAATAAAAACATATATTTGAGGTAATGATATGGTAAAAGCCAGTGGATGGGTTGCCTATGCATGGTGTCACGGTAACTTGCATCATCCAATCTATTATCGTCTCTTGTTCGGACTGCAGGATTTATATAGAAATTTTGGGTTCCTTTGGAAATCCTCCAATCCAAACAGTGTGTGTCGATGATGATTTCTTTTAGCGCCATTTGCTTATTGAACTGCTCAAAATTTGTCAGATTGTCGGGTATTTTCATATCAGGTCTCTCTTCTTTCCATTTCAACAATTTGGTCATTCTTTTTTAAATGTGATCCATTAGCTTGTTAACGTGACATCCATGTGATGAAAATAGTCTGCAAGAAGTGTGCCGTAAATGGAAAGTTCTGTTAATTGACGACCGGTCTCAAGTCTCAAGTACCAACTCCCAGCCCGACCCAACAAGGCACCTCTCCCAATCCGACCCGAACAAAAAGGTTACCATTTCTCCTAAGGCCCCAACCCAACCCTCCCCAAAAACCCCAGCATCTACTGCGGCGGCGGCAAATTTCCCACGCTATTTCTCGCATGGCGACCAAATCTCACAAGAAGCACCCTTCCACCGCTAACCCCTCCCTCGATCCCAAAACCCCCTCGTCCGATCAAAAACCCACGGAGCAGCACTACGGCGAGGCGGAGAAGCCCAAGAAGCAGAAGCCGAGCAACGAGATTGACGAGATCTTCCAGCCCATCAAGTCCGCCAAGAAGCGCGAGCCGCAGGAAGAGGCCAGGGCCAAAAAGCCCAAGGCGAGGGGCGAAGAAGTTGGAAAGAAGAAGAGGAAGGGTAAGAAGAACGAGGAGGCGGTCGACGAGGACGGCGGGGCGAAGCGGCCGCGGCGGCGCACGACGGACGGGCTGCCCATATACTCCTTACAGGAGCTCGGCTTCGGAAACCCCGACGCCGGCGGCACCCCGGACTGCCCCTTCGACTGCGACTGCTGCTTCTGAGCTTAGGATTTCCGCTGCCAAGGTGATGTCTTCCGGACTGCCCCTTCTTGTAATGAACGGTTTTGATGGTGAATCTTACAAAATAAAAACATATATTTGAGGTAATGATATGGTAAAAGCCAGTGGATGGGTTGCCTATGCATGGTGTCACGGTAACTTGCATCATCCAATCTATTATCGTCTCTTGTTCGGACTGCAGGATTTATATAGAAATTTTGGGTTCCTTTGGAAATCCTCCAATCCAAACAGTGTGTGTCGATGATGATTTCTTTTAGCGCCATTTGCTTATTGAACTGCTCAAAATTTGTCAGATTGTCGGGTATTTTCATATCAGGTCTCTCTTCTTTCAATCGCAACAATTTGGTCATTCTTTTTTAAATGTGATCCATTAGCTTGTTAACGTGACATCCATGTGATGAAACTAGTCTGCAAGAAGTGTGCCGTAAATGTGAAGTTCTGTTAATTAACGACCGGTCTCAAGTCTCAAGTACCAACTCCCAGCCCGACCCAACAAGGCACCTCTCCCAATCCGACCCGAACAAAAAGGTTACCATCTCCTCCAAGGCCCCAACCCAACCCTCCCCAAAAACCCCAGCATCTACCGCGGCGGCGGCAAATTTCCCACGCTATTTCTCGCATGGCGACCAAATCTCACAAGAAGCGCCCTTCCACCGCTAACCCCTCCCTCGATCCCAAACCCCCCTCGTCCGATCAAAAACCCACGGAGCAGCACTACGGCGAGGCGGAGAAGCCCAAGAAGCAGAAGCCGAGCAACGAGATTGACGAGATCTTCTAGCCCATCAAGTCCGCCAAGAAGCGCGAGCCGCAGGAAGAGGCCAGGGCCAAAAAGCCCAAGGCGAGGGGCGAAGAAGTTGGAAAGAAGTGGAAGGGTAAGAAGAACGAGGAGGCGGACGACGAGGACGGCGGGGCGAAGCGGCCGCGGCGGCGCACGACGGACGGGCTGCCCATATACTCCTTCCAGGAGCTCGGCTTCGGAAACCCCGACGCCGGCGGCACCCTGGACTGCCCCTTCGACTGCGACTGCTGCTTCTGAGCTTAGGATTTCCGCTGCCAAGGTGATGTCTTCCGGACTGCCCCTTCTTGTAATACTGGATGAATTCGATAATGGGTGTTGCTTATTAGATTCATGTCAAGTCTTAATGAAATGAAATTTTGATTCCTGAGCTCATTGTTTTGTCGGAGAGTAAATGGGCGGTGTTGTCATGCTGCCTTTACATTCTGACTCTGATGATAGAATGCGGCATTGGTGAGGTGACTACCGTTCTAAAATCAGAAGGCAGTGGGCAATAGTATGCTTACTGGTTAGAACCTTAGGCGCTTTACAAAAAGTTTCATGTTTTATTGGGTTAGGGTTGTGGTCTAATACGGAACATTCATTGGATTGTAATTTTTAGTTTCGGTTGAGAAAATTTGTGGCAGAAGCATAATCCATTTAGCTAGTTGTTTGCGTGTGTCTAGTATATGATTAGATGAATGTGGAATGTAGGTGGAGAGAACATGTTGGCCCAGCTGTATGGACAAGTCTATGAATAATGGCTTTGGTAGTGTTTTATTTATTTATTCATTTATTTTTTGATAAGAGGGATTTACCCCTATTCCATTAAGGAAACATAAGTATGAAAGTAGTTATATACAATTAAAGGGGAGGGGATCAACCCCAAGCCCTGAAATAGAAGACCTCTAGCTTAGGCTCCAGTACAGAAGCACAAAAACAGACAGAGGTTCCCCCAACATACCAGCAACCAAAACCCCATCAGGTGCTAATCCAAAACTTAACAGAACATCCATCAAGTTCCAAACAACACAAAAAAACTATCCCAGCTTCCAGCTTAACAAGTATTTTCACACAGACACAATAAGGTCAAGTGTTCTTGGTTGAGGCATTAGAGTCATTTGCATTAGTCCAGTACCACCAAATCAGCTCCACCCCTGCCTCCTATTGAATCTGCATATGAGTGTATTTCAGCATCTTAGCACCTTGCTTCAGCATCTCTTTTGCTCCAGCTTTTGAAGACCTGCCCAATAAGAGAGAAACACAGATTTTGAAAATAATATCACCAGGTTCTTTTAGTTTCTTCTGATTAATGCATGTTATTTCTAACTTTCTAAATAGCTCAGCACAGAGCTGCAAAGCCAGCCATTTGAAGCTGTGGAAAGTGTGCCAAATATCTTCTAGCCCAAGGTCCCAAGCGTAGTAATCATCAACAGACAAGGGCATGAATTTGCCTGCACACAGCAGCAAACCCCACTCCAAATAAATGATCCACAGGTTCCAGCTCTTCACAGAAGGCCCAGGTTAGGTCCCCTTTCCAGCCTCTTCTGTTAGATTACTCTTGGTGAGTATTGCTTTCCTATCTACCAACCACATAAAGATCTTAATTTTAGGTGGCAACCTGGAAGACCATAGCAAACCAAATTTCTTACTTTTCCTAACCTACAGCAAGTTTTTTAAATGTAGATTAACAGTGAACTGATTTGATTTGTCGCATTTCCAAAAAAAAAACTTTATTTCTCCCTATTTAAACAACACTGTGCACATCCTTTTTTAATCTCATCCAGTGCTTTGATCAATTCAGAAGAGAGATGATGTCTAAAACTCAGTTGCTTCTGTCCACTCAGGATTTCAGCAACGGAGATATATTTATTTTCTGATATCAGATACAAAACTGGATATTTATCTTTCAGAGCGACATCATTCTACCAAGAATCCTCCCAGAACCTGGTGGATTTTCATCTGTTACATTTCTAAGACCTGGGGCAAAGAGGTCTCTGATTTTGAGAATGTCAGCCCAACAGGGGGAGACTCCTGGGGCACACCTAACATGCATGATGGATTGACCATGCATGATGTCTTTGGTAGTGTTAATCTTTGGATTTGTTGGAATCCATTTATGGATTTCTTCCTCGGAATAATGTCTTTGGTTGCATGTATGTTGTGACTCAGTGTGGATTTGGGTAAGAATTTTGTATCCAAGAATTATTTTACTCACTTAGATCGAAATCTGAAAAATATTCAACTTTGTATCTAAAGTCAAATCTGATTTCGTTTTTGTTACTGCTGTACTGGAAATACTCGTGGCGATTTTCCTCTTTCAATTTGGTGATCAAATCCTTGAGGTAATAATAGGAAATCATATACAAACTATTTGTAACACTATATTGAATGAATGGCAAACACAATGAAGCACTAGAATCCGGTAGATAGTGAATCTTTGTATTTTTATCTGATAATCATACAACATATTTTCAAATAGCTGAATTGATCTGCATCTTGAGATCTAGCTTCAGATGTAAGCAGATCAAAATTGTGGTGGCATCAAGAATGTTGCTTACTAAAAGCCAGATCTCAAAAAAAAAAAAATGTTGCTTAGCCAAATGGTGATTTCACCTAATGTAACTAGGATGCAAAAAGAGTTTTGAAACGAGGTGTATGAATAATCCTAGTCATTGCTCCAGAGTAGAGAAGGATGGTATGGTTTACTAATCACGGGCAGTATTGTGTATTTATATGCTGTAATGTTAGTGAATTTAATTAATTATTCTCTTTCCCTTGCATCTCTCACCATATATTCAGTATTATTTCAATTTGATATCTTTTGATGGAGGTGTGTTTTTTTTGTGCTTTATATTTTCCTTTTCTGCAAATTATAATATTTAATGGCACAACGATTTTATCTCTTGTTTACTTTTGGTTGCTGCTGGAAATGATCATTTTTTTTTGTTGTTTTAATCAATGGTTGAATGATCATTAATCCAATATATTGCATAAGTCTATTTTTAATTTCTTTTAAGAATTTGGGCTGGAAAAATAGAGTTAGCAACAGAATATCCTTAATCCAACCTGTCTTGCTGAAGACTTGAGTGAGTTTGGCAGACCATGTTCAGGTCTAATCTTTGCCATGCCTATTGTTTTAAATTTTAGTTGGCTGGTGTAGATCAGGGGTAGTGTAGACCAAGGATAGGATTGGTTGTAAGTAGTGTGTAGGATGTCCAAGTTTTGTAAGAAATTTGTAAAAGAAAAGATTTTTTATGTGGATTTTTTGGCAACCCAAAAAGGCTGGACAAACTCATTGCTTGAGCTCTCATGAACAGATGGGGATTTTTTGTCTTAGAAAACAAAAAGGTTTTTTTAGAAGTTCAACCATTTAATCAGAATTGAATGATGCATATTGATTCAAGAGTGATGTGACACGGGTGGCCCGATCTTTCGATGAGAACAAGAACTATCGATTTGTGAAGATGACTCTCACGATCCGGCTACCAACCATACACGACTGATACGCCCTGACAATCGCTGAACCAACTTCAGATTGTTATCGACCGAACTAGAAGCACGATCGACCTGATCACGAAGATCTATTCCTGCAAGCAATCGAAGAACAAGTAAGAACAAGATAAACAAGCAATCTGAAATTGCAAATATAGATTGAATCACGAAAAAGAGTTGGGGTTCCGAATACAGATATTGATGTTGATCTAGCCGACCAAGAAGAATATCTCAATAGCTTCACGAAGGAAAGACTATGACTAAACAAAACCCAAGGATAAAGAAGAGGGGTGGCGGCCTTAAGTAGACATATGACGGCTAGAGGGGGCATGCTGGCCATGGGGCACGCAACCCTAGGGGTACATGGGCCTTGGGCCCAAAGTTGAGGTGACGCAGCACCTGACAGCTTCTGTCCATCATCTTATTTTCATGATTCCCGTTGACTCGGATGGAATTTGGCCTTGGGACCGGATCGGTTGGAAAGATCTCGTCATGGGCTTGTCCATGCATACCAAGAACATCAAAAACGGACTTCGTATGACCCAGTTGTGGTCGTTTAAAGTTGGACTGCTCTTGGTGGCCGAACTGGACTCGCGGACGAATTGGCTTTCTGTTTGACCGGTCTTTGAGCGACGTGGCTTGTGGGAGCTTCGCATATGTTGGAGACGGAGAAACGCCTTTCTTGAATATGCCACTACATAGGGGAGGAGGCCAAGGTGGCAGCCGAACTGCCGGTGGTGATGACGCGATATCCGGAGGCCGATGAGGCCACTCATGTAATCGACCTGGCCAAGGTGGAGGTCGATAAAGCCATGTCAATGGAGCCACCATAGCATACATGGATGATGTCGACGTAGTGGAAGGAGTGCTGAGCATGTTCGCATAGGTGATGTCCTCATCATCCTCCCCTTTTTGAATTGGAGTCGTCCTCGACTCCACCATACGCTCCTGCAAAAGATTAGTGGAAATAGGGGGCAAAGAAACATGCACATCTTTCGACTCAAAATTAGATGAGGTGAACATGACATAACTAGCACTATTATCATCCTCTGGTTTGTTAAATTTTTCCACAGCAAAAGGAGGCTCTAGATTTGAACGAACATATACTCGATGCACCATATACTCTCCTTTATAATATTTGCCAATAACATGAAAATTATGTTTATATAAACATGGCAAATCAGAATGTTGAGAAAATTTCTCCTTTAAAGTGTCTAGATCACATAGAATATCGAATTCAATGTAACCTAAAGTATTTAATGAAGACATCAATTTGAACTCATCTGTTTCTCTCACATTGTGAAGAACATGTCTTTTATTAACATAAGAATTGGTTTCTAAAACAGAAGTTACATGTTCTTTCAATAGTTGTGGTATCGATATAAGTGAAGCATTATCGCACAACTCTTCTTTATCACAAGTAATAGTAAGCAAATCATTTTGTGACAAAGGAAATTTTACAATGGGTTGCACTAATGGTTCTACAATAGCATGAGTAGTGGACAATTTTATATCATCACAAGTATTCTCACATTGAGCAAGTGCATCACCTTTTTCATTACCTTCCAAGGCCTCATCAATTGATGTAGGTGTAACTTTGATGGTATGCTCTCTGCTCATAGCAATGATCCCTTCTTTCTTCATGTGCTCCTCTTTATCCTTCTTCTCTCGGCAATGATTGTCTTCCTGCATATTGTTAGCACCAAGAGTAGATGCAACAACAGGCACATCTAAAGAGGCTAGAAATTCATTTAAGGATTCAATAAACTTAAGTTTAGCTCTACAAGCACATTTAAACAATTGGGAGAAAGAACTATATGTTTCATTGACAAGAATATCACGAATCTCCTCATTAAGTCCTTTCAAAAATTTATTTTCAATTGCCTCTTCACATTCGTTTAAACCACTTAGCCGTAACAAGGTTTTAAATTTCTTATAGTACTCTTTTACCTTCATTTTACCTTGTCTCAAATATTTCAAGTCGAGATAAGCATCTTCTGCATCATAGTCATCAAACATATCTCTCGGAGGAGGTGGAGCAAATATGTCATACTTCATATGACGATGGGAGCTATGACCTATCATTGTTAGTAGAAAACAAGAAAAATACATGAGTAGTA
Source organism: Pharus latifolius (assembly GCA_019359835.1). NCBI lineage: Eukaryota > Viridiplantae > Streptophyta > Magnoliopsida > Poales > Poaceae > Pharus > Pharus latifolius. Next base: position 84,169,460 of record CM033321.1, on the reverse strand, counting down.
TATATTTCCTATGAACTACTAGGTGTAGGTGGTTCAAACTCTCTCACATGCAAGCTTCTTATCAAGCTCTTACCGATTCTTACCAAGCAGCAGGTGGTGATCGGCCGCTAGTACCGGTTTTCAAACGCTCCAAAGATTAGATAAAGCAATTGCAAGCGATCAGTACCTGTATGTCGGTAGAAGGTGGAGCTTGGACAGGCTATTATATGTGTAGCAACAATTCAAGATCAATAATGCAAGATTGAAAATTAGTCCAAAGTAATAGTCAATGTGCTGGACTAGCCTAGACTCAGACCTAGCTCAAGCAAGCAACTAGCAACACAAAAGACTAGAACCAAAAGATGCACCAGTGAAAGTTCTTCTCTTTTGCTACACACATTTTGTTCTCTCTTCTTTTTTTTTTGTGCGGCTCTTTTTTTTTTCACGTGCCTTTTTCTTACTTCTTTTCTTTTTTTTTTATGAATAATGCGGCTTTTGTTGCACTGTCTTTTTCTTTTCGACTGCACAACTAAGACAGAAACGTTGTTTAGCAATTTTGGGCTCCAAAAACTCCGAATCTGAAGTTCTATCCAACTGAAAAGTTGTAGAGGATCTTTTTATCTTTCCAACAAGTACAAGAACGTCAAAAACGGAGTTGGGAATCAAAAGATATGGCCGTTTTACTGAAGCTGTCTCAGATTGAGCAATTTGAATCCGAGATGGATTAGAGTTTGAAAATTACACAACTAACTTTGCTCAAATTTTAGCGTGATAAAAACAGCCGAATTTGAAGATTACTCCAACTAACTTTTTGTGGTATTTCTCGCAATGATTCCAAAAAGTATAAGTTTATCCCAATACGAGTCCGGATGAAAGAGTTATGATGAAATACCGAAACAGACGTATTAGATCCGAACTCTACATCGTCGTCAATAACAGCCCAATATCTCATAGATGGGAGCCGAATCTGGCTTCCACCTCAACATAAAAGTTTTAGAGCACGATCTGATGTTTCCAAAAAGTATAAGAACACAAAAATCCGAGATCGTAAGAAGAAGATATGATGAAAACAACGAACTGGACAGCAGCATATTAGAGTTGAACGCGACTACGAGGAGATCGACGTGCAATTCAACTCCGCGACGAGATGCAAGACTAAAACTAGACCAAAACTAAACTAGAAACCAGCACTCAACAACGATGGACGAAAATTCAAAGATGCAAATTGACAAGAACGATGCAAGGCTAATGACGATGGTTTGGACAGCATAAAATAAATCTTTTTGTAGGGCAATTTTCTAGACTCTAGGTATGAAATCAATCTACTAAACTAAGATAGATAAATTCTCACCGATCAACCCTGCTCTGATACCAAATGATGCGACACGGGTGGCCCGATCTTTCGATGAGAACAAGAACTATCGATTTGTGAAGACGACTATCACGTCCACCTCCTTGGCCACCACCCCTGTTATATATAGCCTTCACCCTTCCCATTGCAGATTTGAAGCCATATTTGGGTGAGGAAGATGAGCTTGAGTCGAGGACGACTCAAATGCAAGCAGGGGAGGATGATAAGGACATCACTTATTCGGATACACGCACTCCTCCGCTTGTTACACAAGGACCAATAACGCGTAGCAAAGCCCGATTGTTGCATTGCCAGGTGAACTCGTTTCTAAGTTTATATATATATGGTTTTGAGAATAGTTTACTATCTAATAGTGATAATATTGTGCTTAGGAACAATGGAGAGGACCAGCAAGGATGCAAGGACCATCAAGGAGTCCAAGTCGAGTTGGAGTCCGAGATGAATTCGAGTTAGAGTCCGGTTCGGCCATCCAGGAGCAGCCTGCCTTCAAACGATCATAACTCCCTCATACGAAGTCCGATTGGGACATTCTTATAGTCCACGGAGAAGCCCACGACGAGATCTTTCCAATGGATCTAGTCCCACATCCAAATTCCTTCTGTATCGCTGAAAATTGACAAAACAAGTTTCGACTAGATTCTGATTGGACCGAGTCGGTGCTGCGTGCGTCACCTTTTTAGTTGGGTCAAGTCACATGTATTGAGTTTGAGTCCGAGTAGGGAAGGAGTCCATGTCGGTTTCAGGTTTCCTTACCTGGCCACCGATCTCTTTTACCTCCTCTATATAATCATACTGAACCATTAGGGTTCCACGGGTTTTGTTTAGTCATAGTCTTTCCTTCGTGAAGCTATTGAGATATTCTTCTTGGTCGGCTAGATCAACATCAATATCTGTATTCGGAACCCCAACTCTTTTTCGTGATTCAATCTATATTTGCAATTTCAGATTGCTTGTTTATCTTGTTCTTGCTTGTTCTTCGATTGCTTGCAGGAATAGATCTTCGTGATCAGGTCGATCGTGCTTCTAGTTCGGTCGATAACAATTCGAAGTTGGTTCAGCGATTGTCAGGGCGTATCAGTAGTGTACGGTTGGTAGTCGGATCGTGAGAGTCGTCTTCACAAATCGATAGTTCTTGTTCTCATCGAAAGATCGGACCGCCCGTGTCGCATCAAAGAGTATGGCTATGGTACTTATATTTTTTACATATAAAATATTTTTCTAAAAAATACAAGAAGTAAAAAAAATGTGATTGGTTAAAATAAGAAAATATGACAATATAAAAAAATATAACAACTTAAAATAAGAAAATACAACAATTTAAAAAAATATGACAATATAAAATAAGAAAATATGACAAATTTTAAAAAATGTGATAATATAAAATAGGAAAATATGACACCAAAAAAATACAATTTATTTCTCCTCCTTTTATGATCATAAAATCTATTAAATCAAATTGTAGTTATTGAATCAAAATCTATTGGTTCATATCAAAAATAGAAGTTGATAAAAAATATTTTTTTCTTAATCATTCCGTTAATTAAAAAAAAATTGACAATAAATTGTAAATTTCACATCTACTTTAACTTGAATTGTTAATTTATGATTTTCACACGTTTGAATTTAGATAGTTAATTTTTAATCTAACAACTATAAAAAGAAAGATGCATACTATTTCTTTCCATAGATAGACTCCTCGGAGTTTTCATCTCTGACTCAATTACATCATCCAATTTCGTCATGTGGGGTAATTGTTTATTTAAAAAATCTCATCCTTTACGAATGAACGAAATCGATTCACTTAAATAAAGTCAGCTTAACCCACTAGTCTCAGGAGATCCGTACCCACGGAATTTTTTAGAAATAACATACATTAAAAAAATTTACAAAAATGACCTATATTTACCATATTTTCAATAGAAATAGTCTATCACATCAACTTTTCAAATTTTGAAGACGCGACAAACCACTTATTGAGTGAAAATTGGACGACAGCCACTCATTAAGTCTCCATCACTCAACAAACTGCTGATCGGTTTGATTGCTTACTTCTTCCCTGTCCGTCAACTCTGATCCTCTCATTCACACACACTCACTCTCACGCACATCTCAATTTTCAAATCCCAATATCTTAAAATTTAGTCGTAATTTTTAGTTGATGTAATTATCAAAATTGTACGTCAAAAAGAGTGTTTCTAAACAAGGTAAATTTTGTTGAAATGCAACCATTTTTTTATTAATAATATTTTTAATTATGTTATTAGTGTCTAAGTAGATGATAGAAATATTTGTTTGATAGGAATATATTTGAAGTTAGAATATATTAGAGAACATGTTGTTCTTTAATACTTTAATTTTTTGTAGATGTAAATTCAATTATTTGATTTCAAATTGAAAAATATTGAAATTTAGCCAAAATTTTTAGTTGGTAGAATTATCAAAATTGTAAATGGAGGGAAACTCTTCAAAACAAATAAATTTTGTTGAAATGTAACTATATTTTTGTTAATGATTTTTTTAATGTCGATTGTTAGTATCTAAGTAGTTAATAGGGATATGAAGTTATAGGGTGTTAGAGGTAAATGATAGGATATTTGTTGGAGAGAGATGGGACATCACATCATTTTTCTTTTGACTTACAAAATTTTTCAATTTAAAAATTGTAAGAAGTGTGGGATAGGAGAAAGAAAGTGAAATGTTGTAGTTACAAGATGGATGACCAAATGTATTAGGTAATTATGCAAAATAAGAGTAATCAAATAAATTCTTGGCCAGTATAGAAGCAAATCATTGTCTCATTTAGACAAGGTTAGAGCATGATAGAGATATGAAGTAGTTGATCTGTTTTTTTAATATTAATTGTTTGTGATTAATAATTTTCATCAAATAAAAAATAAATAACACTTAGCATAATTAAGTGAATCATAGGGGGGAAAAATCTAGTTTAGTTTGAGAAAATAATTGGAAAAAAATAAGTAAAAGAACCGGACAAATTTATTTTAGTTTTAGATTAATTTAGAACATACTATTATTTTTTTAGCACTAAGTTAATTTAGAACAAGCTGGGTCAATCACACATCTTTTGTCGATTGGCGATGATTCCGATGACTGACGATGAAGACACCATTAGAAGAGCCTAAGAGGTTGCAGGTAGGGTTTTGGCGGAGTAGGTGGCAACATTTGACCCTTGGAACCAAAGTCAATTGGAGCAAATGACCCAATAGTACACAACTCCTTGGATGCCTCAACGCCCAAGAGCATGGTAGACAAGCATATTGGGGGCAGCCCTTGGATGAGCCGCCTTTTGATCAGGGACAGCATGGCATATATGCTCTGCAAAATGAGGAGGCTAAGTAGATGACACAACAGAGAGATAATGATGATTGGGTGTCGAGCATGCTAAGGATGTCTAACCCTCATGCACATCAGTATTACCCGCCTGATGAGTTCTGACTGAGCTAGGTCGTAGATCCTCCACCACCTACACAGCCATCTCAGTCACCAGGCACATGAGCACTACGAACCTTGGAATTAGGTTCCAAGTCGAACTTACACAAGATTTAATAGTAACGTAGGAAAGCAACTTCTAACAATCACCTAGAGGAAATACCGTAAATATAGATGCATCGGAGACACGGGATTTATACAAGTTCAGGCCCTCAGAGATTGAGTGATAGCCCTACTCTTGTTGTGATTTCACTAAGAGTGTAAAGGATTACAAAGAAGAACAAGAGTTGTTCTTGAATGAATTAAAGACTTCTCTCTCGTTCTCTATCGACCTCTATTGGTCGTCGAACCTCCCTCAAACTCTAGAACCTCTCCAAAACTCTCGCACCCCTCCAAACTTTAGAACCTCCTATCTTTTTATAGCTTGTCGAAAGTCGTCAGTTACAGAATTGAAGGGACGCCTAGTGGCGGACGTGCGCCTGTCATAGTGTGCGATAATGAATGGCTGCACGTTTGTGAATGATTGCACATTTACCTTCTTGACAGTTACCATGTCAGGGAGTTATGACATTCTTGGGGAAATAAATGGGTCATAGAATCCAAAGGGATGCTTATGGTCGAATAAACATAACCACTGGGTATGGTTGAATAAACATAACCACATAGCCTTTGGATCTTTAGATTGTGGTTGGCAGATAGGTCCTCAACTAGCCCTTTGTCTCAAAGGTGCTTCCAGGTTTTGGTTTACCGACAAGGTAAAAGATAACTGGTATACATTTGGTCATGTATTGGCTATGACCTTATCTCTACAATCAAGATGATCATAGGTAGCATAGTTTATTTGATTATGAACTGTTTTGATGATAAGTGTCACGACCATAAGAATTTATGATTGTGACTATTAAGATTACGGGGTAAACATCTATAAAAGTTGGGTTAAGTCTAGAATATCTTAGACTTTCTTATTGTCTCTTCCTATGATGTCCCATGACCACAGGAAGGAAAGTTATTTGGCTCTCTCTTTCTTGCAGTCTCGTTCAACCACTGAAAAGTATAAGCAAATCTCCGTCAGCTAGCCCCTGAATTTGAAACAATAAGGTTTTAACACAGTAACTCTGTCGCTTCGCATTCCCACACAACTACTCTGTCGCTTCGCATTCCCACACAACCCAAGAAGAAACTTTGGGTGCGGTTGTCAGGCTATTATGACAGGCATTGAAAAGATCTCAAGGGTTTTCGCTACGTCCCAAGAAGAAACTTTGGGTGTAATTGTCACGCAGGCATTGAAAAGATCTCAAGGGTTTTCGCTGTGTCCCAAGGCTGGAAACTCGAAGCGTCACCTTCGGAGCTCTATAAATAGCCAGCCTTCACGTTCTAGAATCCTCAATCTTTCACATATTTTCTAAGTCTTAGACTCTTTACCTTCTAGCTTTCTCTTTTCTTCTCCGTTTTCACTTCACTGGCTTCTCAGATCCCAGAGCAACTTATTGGAGATGAAGAAGGAAGTTTAGCCGTAGAAGGCAATGTCAAGGTATCAAAACCGCAAGATATCAGTGTTGATGATATTGCACAGGTGTTTCAAATGGTAATTCTCTTTTGGAACATCTGTACAAGTCTTTTTCTTGAGCAAAGATTTCCAAAGCATTTTGGTTTTTACAGTTGTTCGAATGTCTAGTAGCTTCAAAGAAGCGATCCGATGATGATGTTGAATCCTCTGGTGGATCTTCATTGAAGAAACTAACGAAGACCTCTTCCAAGGCTCATAAAGTGGTTATGTCTTGTTGGAAGAGGCTGTGAGTTAGCAGCTATCAGCTGTACAGCCCTCATCCAGGGCCAGACGAATTACTTCTCATTACTTGAGGTGAACATCTGTCTTTTCTCTAACTAAGTTGAGCTATTTAGTTAGGAATAAATTATCCAATCATAAATTATATGTATAGGAAAAATTGGACCACTTCTTTCATAGCCAAACCAATTGTGGTCGAGAAGGAAGCGGATGTCACAGAAGGAGTAGTGAATGTCCCAAATCCTTCTGTGGCCCAATCAGCATCTATTCCCAAGGTAAGGATTCTTACTCTTCCAATCTTTCTGTATACATCTATTCCCAAGGTAAGGATTCTGACTCTTCCAATCTTTCTGTATACAACTAGGAATTATCTCATGGTCGTACAGGGAGACGAAGATGAAGTTCGGAGGGTGATTAGTGAATAACTTGCTGAGACCCTGGCGTACTTGAAGGAGAAGACTGCATTATGCAACTTTCTTCAAGGGGAAAAAGAGCGCTACGAGGAGAAGTTCATCAGGCGAGGACACGATCTCGAAACTGTCCGCAAGATCGTTGACCGCTACAAGGCGGCCAGCGAAAGGGCTCGGGAGACCGCAAAGCTTTCTCGGGAGGTTGAAAAGCTTGCTCATAGTGAAAAGGACGCCTTGGATACAATTATCAAAAGTTGCGGTCTCACTTAGGGGGATACCCTCGAAAAACTGAGGGAAGTTGCAGACTCATTCGGCGTTGATGTTGTTAATCCTGAGAAGGATAACTTATATCTTGAAGAGTCCTGTATTTTGGTTGCGACTCAAGCTGATTCTTTGGTTGCCAACATACCAGAATTTGCAGGGAGGTACAAAGGGACACTAAAAACCAATATTGGTGATGTGTTCTCTGCCATTCTCTGCAAACTTAGGCATCACCACGGTCCGAATTTAGATTTGAATTCAGTAGTGGAAGATGCAGTTTTCGACAGTGAGGATCAGCTAAACGCAATCAGGGCCGAGGTCAAGCCTTTAGTAGATAAACTTTTCCTCTCATTGTAAATTTTTGTAAATTTAACAGTGGAAATGGAAATATTTTGCTCTATTAGAGTCTTTGTACCTTGCAAATACACATGATTAGCAAAAAACAAGAATAATAAAAACTGAAATAATAATGAAATGCAAAGTACTTATCCTTTTTGACTTAATAATATAGTTATATCCCTCTAGCCCCCTCTTGTGATCACTGATACTGAAGTCATAGTATAGTGGTCGCAAGGTAAGTAATCTGGTCTAAAAAGATCAAGGCTTAAATAATCAGGAACATGCTAGCAAGTTTCTTATGCATTGAGAAACGACTTAGAAAGAGATGTTTTAACTAGATATGATCATAAAGTCGTTGAGATAAACAGCTTAATACAAAATGTATAAGCTTTTTGCTAAGTGACAGCCACTCAGATGATCAGAAACATACTAGTAAGTCCCTTATATGTTAAGAAACAACTTATAAAGAGATGTCTTATCTAGATGCGACCATGAAATCAGCCAGCGAATCCACTTGGTCAACGTAGTAAGTCATTTATCACGACCAGCCCCCCGGCGTCCATGAAGGAGAAGACTGTATTATGCAACTTCCTTCAAGAAGAAAAAGTAAGGCTAAAACTAGGATTGCAACCATAGCATAGAGTGAAAAGGAAAATATTTAATTTATATGAAATTATAATGGAAATGGAAAAACTTATACAAAGAACTTACGCAGCTGGTCAATGTTCCATGTGTTTGATAAAATTCTTCTGTCTTCCATGGCTAATTGAGCCGATCCTGATCGTGGCATTCCAACCACAGTGTAGGAGCCTTCCCACTGAGGGGAGAATTTGTTATGAGCGGACTGATTTTGGATTTTTTTTTGTAAAACCAAGTCTCCCACGTGTAGACTACGTGGTCGTACTCTTTTACTGTGATACGAAGAGCATGCAAGTATGCCACTGACCGAATTAGGGCTTGATCGCGCTTTTCTTCGAGAAGAGTAATTTCATCTCCTCGTTTTTCATTTTGATTTATGGAATCTAGGTGATCCACACGAGCAGAACCAATATGAATTTCAATTGGTAATATGGATTATGCACCGTAAACCAGTTGAAAAGGCGTTTCGCCTGTAGCTCTACTGGTTGTAGTGCGCAATACCCAACGAACAGAGTAGAGCTCATCTACCCAAGTCCCCGAGCGAAACTTAAGGTGATCGAAAACACGTTTCTTAACCCCTTGTATTATCTGCCCTTTGACACGTTCTACTGCACCATTACTTTGTGGTTGAGCAACGGATGCAAAACAGATTTTGGTCCCAATATTGTCGCAATAGTCTAAAAAGAGACCACTAACAAACTGGGATCCATTATCTGTGATGAGATGACTTGAAACTTCAAACCGTGTCACAATGTTCTTGTGAAAGAACTTCTTTCCCGCAGCGGTGGTAATACTTCGGACTGGTTCAACCTCAATCCATTTAGTAAATGCATCAATGGCTACGAACAAAAACTTATATCTATTGACAGCTTGGGGTATTGGACCCAGAATATCTATTCCCCATGTGGTGAATGGCCAGGTTAATGGAATAGTTTGTTAGGCATATGTTGGCTGGTGAACCTGTTGAGCATGAAATTGACACTGTGGGAAAGTCTTGATCAATTGCATGGCATCTTTGAGTGTTGTTGGCCAGTAATAACCTTGTCGAAAAGTTTTTTCCACCAGTGTTCTATAGGAAGTGTGCGCACTGCACATGACTCCATAAATTTCTCTCAGATTTCCATATTCTTGAGGTATACAACGCATGAGGATTCCTTGAGCACCTTTTTTGTATAGGGTACCTTCGACCAGTCTGCACATTCGCGCTTTTCTAACCAATCAATCATTTTTGGTTTCATCCTTGGGTAAAGTCCCATGCAAAATAGATTCTCAATGGGTGAATCCAATCTGCTCCATGCTCAAGGGCAGCGACGTTAGTCATCGCCTCTGGTGCCTCTGCGATGGTCACGATTGAGGGTTTTTTTAAGTGCTCAATGAACACTCCTGCCAGGGCGGATGCACGTGAGGAACCAATCTTTGACAATTGGTCTGCGAGAATATTGTCTCTTCGCGGAACGAATTGGACTTCGAAATTTCTGAAGTATTTTTCTAATTTCCTCACTTCTTCCAAATATAGAGCCATTGTCTCGTCGGAACAACTGTATTCTTTATTCACCTGGTTTACGACTAGTTGTGAATCTCCCTTCATGACTAGTCTATGGACTCCGAGGGATTTGGCTACTCGAAGCCCGACTAAAAGACCTTTATACTCTACTGCATTATTTGAAAAATACCTACCACTGGATGATGTATTTTGATAAAGTCTTGTTCATGTGGTTTGGGATTAGTCCATTCGACTACGAAATCTGCAAGAATTTGAGATTTGATTGCTACTCGGGCTGTGAAATGGCGGTTAAACGCTCCAAGTTCCACCGCCTACTACGCAACTCAACTTGTTGCTTCCGGGTTATAGAGTATACTCTCTAAGGGCAAGGACGAAGGTACAGTAATCTTGTGCGCTAGAAAGTAATGTCGTAACTTCCTTAAAGCCATTAAGAGGACATAAAGTAACTTTTGGATCTCGGGGTAACGCTCCTTTGATCCATTTAGTACTTCAGTTACGTAGTAAACCGGTCGTTGCACACCTTCCCTCTCTACGACCAGAACAACGCTAACCGCATGAGGGGTAGCATCCAAGCATCCAAGTAGATGAGTAATGATTCTCCCATAATAGGAGAAACCATTATCAGGGCACTGGTGAGATATGCTTTAAACTCCTGAAAGGCTTTATCGGCTTCATCCGACCACTGGAAACCATTGTGCTTTCATAGAACCTTAAAGAAAGGTAATCCACATTTGCTTAACCTCGAAATGAAATGAGTTAAAGACGCCATTCGACCTGTTAGGCTTTGAACCTCCTTTGTGGTCGAAGGAGGCCGCATTTGCTTAATGGCCCGAATTTTTTCAAAGTTAACCTCAATGCCCCTTGAATAAACAAGAAAACCCAAGAGCTTATCCGAAGAAACTCCAAAAGAACACTTTTGAGGTTCAACTTGATTCCATGTTTATTGAACTTACAAAAAGTTTCAGCTAAATCATCTACATTACTAGAATTCAAGCTCTTTACAAACAAATCATCAACATAAGCTTCTAAATTACGCCCTCATTGAGGCTGAAAGGTCTTTTGCATCAAGCGCTGGTACGTGGAACTCGCATTCTTGAGCCCAAATGGCATTTTGACGTAGCAGTAAAAGCCAAATGGTGTGATAAAGGCAGTTTTTTCTTCATCTACTTCTGCCATGCTAATTTGATGATACTCTAAGTAGGCATGTAGGAAGCTCATCAGTTCATAACCCGCTATTGAATTGACCAGCTGATCGATGCGGGAAAGGGGAAAATCATCCTTCAGGCAGGCATTGTTAAGACTGGTGTAATCGATGCACATACGCCACTTACCATTAGATTCAGGACCATTACCAGATTTGCGCCATTCTGGATGGTCAACCTCGTGAATGAAGCCAACACTACTACAGAAATGCTTTTCACTATTGGTTAAAAATCCACTCTACTATCGGTTCTCTTACCGATAGTGGTCGGCACGATAGTAGAGGAGCAGAACACTTCTATCAATTCAAAAACCGTTAGTAAAACATCTACATTCCCAACGTTCACTAATCGCTATCGACTATTTCTTCTATCGGCTCAAATTTAAACCGATAGTATTATATACGTTTTTTCTATCGGCTCGTATATAAACCGATAGTATTATTTAGGCTTTTTCTATCGGTTAGGATCTAAACCGATAGTAATGTTAATGTTTTTTTCTATCGGGTATTATCTAAACCGATAGTATTGTCTGAACACAGTTAGTACGGGAAACTTTATTCTATCGGTTATACTATATAATCGATAGTATTTTGTAGACACGTTTAGTACTGAAAACTTTATTCTATCGGTTGTTGTATATGAACCGATAGTACTGATATATTTATTCTATCGGTTGTAGTATATAACCGATAGTAATTTGTAGACACATTTAGTACTGAAAACTTTATTCTATCGGTTGTTGCATATTAACCGATAGTAATGTAATATTTATTCTATCGGTTGTAGTATATAACCGATAGTAATGGAATCAGCTGGATGTCTTAGTTTTCCGTCTTGTTTCCGACCTTCAACATGCCAACGCAAGTACTTCGCATCTTTCAGATTTGCAAACAGCCGTTTCAATCTGGGAATCACAGGCAAATACCACACAGTTTTGGTCGGAGGCCCTTTCTTTACCTCATCACATCCATTGTGATAAATTCTGTCCCCATGCTTATACCGCGATGCACCGCATCTTGGACAAACATGCAAATCCTCGTACTCGTTACGGTACAGAACACAATCATTTGGGCATGCATGTATTCTTTCGATTTCCATTCCCAACGGACACAATAGTTTTTTGGCCTGGTAAACCGATCTTGGCAACTCATTTCCCTCTGGAAGCATGTCCGCTAACAGATCCAATAGCGCCGTGAAACTCTTATCGCTCCAACCGTTGCTTGCCTTCAAGTTATATAATCTCAATACAGAAGACAACTTTGTAAATGTTGCACATCCGGGGAACAAAGGCTTCTCAGAATCAACAATTAATTTCTCAAATTTAGCTAAATCGTTTTCGCTATAGTCTTCTTCTACATCACGTAACATTTCATCTAAATTGTCGTCATCTACATGGACTTCCGAATGAACATTACCAATGTTCTTATTATGATCATCATTACTGCAATCTATTTCCGGGTGCTGCTGAGTGGTAGCGGTGCTCGTTTCCTCAAGATCTTCACCATGCTATATCCAACGGGTATAGCGTGCGTTAAAACCACGACGAATCAAATGACTCCTAATCTGATCAGAGTTGCCGAACCTTTTTAAGTTCATACAATCTATACAAGGACAATGCATATCTTTCTCTCCTTTCTTCGCCTTTTCTTGCTCAGCAAATTTAATAAACCCATTCACATCCTCCAAATACTCAACAATAGTACGTTTTATTCCATACATCCAATATTCTCGATCCATCTACAATTATTTCACAAAATTGACAAATTCAAATAAATAATTAATGACTCAGGGCATGCATATATGCATGAAACATAATTATCTAGGCCATATGTGTGTACATGAGCTGCTTAATTACATTAAATGGATTTGTATAAATGAAACCCTTATTAACTTGATGCATGCATTAATTGGAAGAGCCAGCTAGCTAGCTGCTTAAATTCAGCAAGCTATAGCTAGCTAGCCAACCTAGCCTTCTAGCTAGTTTGGAGATACATGTATCTAGTTTACTGAATTGCAAGTAGAGAGAGAGGGAGAGTGCATGTGAAAGAGTGATCGAGAGAGAGAGAGAGAGAGGTGATGAGAAGATGACAATACCGAGGGGGATGAAAATATGATCAACCTCTCAGCTAGCTTCTCCAGATCACTCTAGCTTGGAGTCGTGCGCGGCTGAAATGATTCCAACATGTAGAGCGCAGAGCAGGGGTCGACCTAATTAAGTTGTCCAATTTTACTATCGGTTCAACAACACAAACCGATAGTAAAATAAGGTCCCCACTGTCATAACCATTAGTGTATATGAAGTCATTTTACTATCGGTTTGTTTTATATAACCGATAGTACTATTTAATATATTGTATCGGTTAGTACAGTAAGAACCGATAGTAAAAAGTCAGTAATTTCACTATCAGTTACGCGAGAAAAACCGATAGTACTATGTAATATATTATATCGGTTGGTACAGTACGAACCGATAGTATAAAGTGAGTAATTTTACTATCAGTTAAAAATGGAAAACCGATAGTACTGTTTTAATATATTATATCGGTTGGTACAGTAATAACCGATAGTATAAAGTTCGTAATTTTACTATCAGTTAAAAGTGGAAAACCGATAGTACTATTTAATATATTATATCGGTTTGTACAGTAATGACCGATAGTAAAAAGTATTTGCATTTCACTAACGTTGGACTAGTGTGTAACCGATAGTAAATTGCTACTTTTCCGCCGCTGTCGTCCTATTCTATCGGATTTTTTCCAAATTGCTTATAACCGTTAGAAAATATGGGTTAGTGGAATGCACTTCTGTAGTAGTGCAACTTCCTGGAGTTTATCCAACTCTGAACGAATAGCTTCTCTTCGAACAGGGGCAAAGCGTATGATCTTTTGCTTTATTGGTCGCTGTTCAGGCTGAATAGCTAACCTGTACTCGATCACTTCTCGTGGGACTCTGGGCATGTCGGATGGTTTCCATGCAAACACATCTGCGTTAGCACGGAGGAAAATAATGAGCGCAAATTCCTATTTGTCATCTAGTCCCGACCCGATCCGAACAGTTCTGAATTGGTCACCTGGAAATAAAGGAACTTGTTTGAGTTTTTCATCTGGTCATGGATTTACCTTGACCGCTTCTGGTTCTTTGATCGCAGCCTTATCATCCCGAAGGGGAAGCTGATCGACTAATTCCAGGGATATGCGATCACGAGTAAGGGCCGTGCTTTGACTACCTCTAACCGTGATCACACCTTTTGGTCCCGGTACCTTAACGCATTGATAAGCATAATGCATTGCTGCCATAAATTTGGCAAGTGAAGGTCAACCAAGTATTGCATTATATTCCGAATCACAATCAATTACATCAAAAGTAATCAACTCTGTGCAGAAATTTTCTGGTTTCCCGAGCGTTACCGGCAGCACCACTTGACCGATAGGAGTCATCGAAGGACTAGGAATAATCCCATAAAATGGGTGCACCACTGGTTTAATACTTGAACGATGGATTTGCATCTCATCAAGAGCTCTTACAAGGAGCAAGTCGAGAGAACTACCTCCATCGACCAAAACTCATCCCATTTTCGCATTGCTAATTGTGGGAGATATCACCAAAGGAAGTTGCCGTGGTCGCGAAAGTCCTTTGAGGCAGTCATCCCGACTAAAGGTCAGGGAAGTCTCCGACCAGCGGGAGAATTGAGGTTCTCCTGGTGGAACCTCAGTGTTATTCACCTCTTGGCAAATAGACTTAAATTGACGTTTAGGGAAATACGACAAAGAACCACCAAAAATGACATTAACATAAACATTTGGTACCTGGTATGACATGTTCTCATCTCCGCCTGCATCTTTGTTCTCACTGGGTTGCCCTTTTTTGGTAATGTAGGCATAGGGGCTTTATCTTGGTAAAATTCTTCCATGCGCTTCAACCAGTTGTTGTAATTCTGGAGGTCATGTCCGGGAGCTTGATGCAATGGGCACCACTTCTTGTTTCCCTGTGAGCCATTTTGCTTCCCTACATGGTCACTAGAGCGTCCACCAAAAGAAGGCTTGTTAATCTTAAATGGAATTTTATTACATTTGTTTTGTGGCCACTTTTTTAGGTTTGCGACGTCTCGATGTTGATCAATTTTATCTTTCTTCGATTTCTTATTCTTCCCATCCGTAGATCGCCCAGACTTCTTGCTAGAACTATCTTTCTTGTCTGCGCTGAGACCAGGTTGAGGGGGGAAATCACCCTTATCCACCATCTTATTCCATTCCACAGTCTCGACTAAATGGGAATATCGATCAGCCATGTCGAAAGGTTCTGACACTGATCGTGGCGGATGGATATTTAAGTCCTCCGTAGACCTTCGGCATCGAACGCCGTGTTTAAAGGCTCTGATAATCGAACTGTCAGAGATATTGGGAATAGTATTTTTTACTCCCACGAATCTCTTGACGAATTGCCGAAGGGTTTCGGTCAAAGTCTGACGAAGGCGATGAAGATCATCCTCCTTGCCGGGCTTCTCATAACAATTCTGAAAATTGTTGAGGATGGCATCACACAACATTTCTCAATTGTAGATCGATCCTTCTGGCTAATTGAACAGTCAGGTCTGGGCTGGACCTTCAAGGACTGGAGACAAATAATTTTCCATTACTCGTTCGTTTACTCTCGCTGCCTGGACGACAGTCACATAAATTTAGAGGAATTCTGATGGATTTTGGGTTCCATCAAATCGCTCGATCATGCCAGGTTTAAACTTGTCCGGCAAGACCACTGCTCGTAGTCCAGGCGAAAAAGCTCTACATCCCACGTAAAAAGTCTTTGGTTGTCGATCATCACAACCATCAGTGTGGCCGTAGAAAGAAGTGGCATAAGGGACTTCTTGTCGTGGCCCCAAACGTGAATGCGTCGGATCACGAGTATGACAACGGGAATAATCAATCCTCCAGATCTTATCATGGCCATGAAGATCTGATGCCGATCGGGCATGAGTACGCCTCTTTTGGTTATGATGGGTGCTACTCCCTTCCTGGGAATAGGTCATCGACCGTGATGATGCGGTAGGAGTTACATCTGATGCAACTTCATCGAGGTTTTCTGCAAGAACCCTTGCGAATGTCACCCCGTCATCATTAGTAAAACCAGCAGGAGGGTTGCGGAGTGCCTCCGTGATCACACGGATGTGATCTTGAGTACTCCTTTGGGGAGCCAAAGGTGTTATTGCCATGATCGCCTTGGCCGTTGGTGAACATTCTGGATCTATAAGTGGCGTCTGACTGCTCTTACATCCACCCAAATGTCGTTGGCGAGATGTCCCAGGGCCAAGGTCACGACTAGTGATGTCTTGTCGAAGTCGTGCAAGGCGCAGAATTTCCTCTGTGGCCTTACGAACTTCTTCTACCCTCTGTTCGCGAGCCTCATCCTCTTGTCTTTTGCGGTTCGCCTCCTCCCTAGCAAGATGTTGCTCAGGAGTTTCCTCAGAAAGTCCAGCTACTTCTCAGGGAGTTGAGACCTAGGACAGAGAAAACATATCCTCTTTGTCGGAGTCGCACTTGAAGTCAAAGAGGGGATAAATATTATCTGGAGTAGAATCTTCCAGACCCAACGCACAATGATCGTTGGGCTTAACCATCTCTGGTGTTGAAACATCAGGATCCTCAACACCTGCATTAGTCGAGGAGATGGGTTGTGGCACATACTCACCTTCGGACGTGGCAGGACTCACTAAAGATGAGCAAATTGCTCGCTCTAGTTCCTGGCTAATGACCAAGTCCGGGAAAAATTCTCCTCGGCATAAGGCTCAGAGGTGACATCGTCTTCTTCCATCAAAAGAGTATCATCATCCATGTCGATGTCTAAACAATCCTCGAGATAAAATCATTCTCGAAATCATGCAGACAAGACATGATGATCTATAGATACGATAACCTCAGGTGATGAAGAATGCTTTGACAGAGCCCCACGGTGGGCGCCAGGTGTCGATGATTGGAACTAGGCTCCAAGCCGAAGTTACACAAGATTTAATAGTAACGTAGGGAAGCAACTTCTAATAATCACCTAGAGGAAATACCGTAAATATAGATGCACTGGAAACACGAGATTTATATAGGTTCGAGCCCTCAAGAGACTGAGTAATAGTCATACTCCTGTTGTGATTTCACTAAGAGTGTAAAGGATTACAAAGAAGAACAAGAGTTGTTCTTGAATGGACTAAAGACTTCTCTCTCTCATTCTCTATCGACCTCTATTGGTCGTAAAACCTCCCTCAAACTCCAGAACCTCTCCAAAACTCTCGCACCCCTCTAAACTCTAGAACCCCCTCCCTTTTTATAGCTTGTCAAAAGTCGTCGGTTATAGAATTGAAGGGACGTCTGGTTATCTCTACGATCAGACTGATCATAGGTAGCATAGTTCATTCGACTATGAACTCTTTTGATGATAAGTGTCACGACCATAAGGATTTATGATTGTGACTATTAAGATTACAGGGTAAACATCTGTAAAAGTTGGGTTAGCTCTAGAATATCTTAGACTTCCTTATTGTCTCTTCCTATAATGTCCCCCAACCACAGGAAGGAAAATTATTTGGCTCCCTCTTTCTTGCAGTCTCATTCGACCATTGAAAGATAAAGCAAATCTTCGTCAGAACCTTCTGCAGCTGCTGCACAGCGATCACATGTTCCGCGGGATCCATATTCACCATCGTCTTTTCAAAGAAACAAACTAGCACATAAAAAGGAATGTCGAATTTCTTAGCGTCTATTGTACTATGTATTTGAAACAAGTATGAACATCTATAAATATTGTACCCACATAGTTCTTTCAGCTTTTACAGTGTAACATTGCACCAATTTTCAGCGATGCATCAAATCAACTTTTATTAATGAAAGACTCTCATTGTCAATCTTTAATGTTTGCTACTATTACTTTTATCGAATGCATCATATTTTGACCAAAAACTACCCTAACTACCCCCTAACTCTAACCCTAACCTCCACATTCTTTTCTTTTATGCCCTCTTCTTCCATGAAACTTAACAAACCATAATTAATACTCTACACAGATTTTAATAGAGCTACACTGATTATTTTAAGTCACGTCTTAATTCATGTCTAACATGACATACATTTATAAACAGAGATAATACATTTTTGAGTTGATTTTGCTAGTAAATTCAAGCCTTCAATTGAAATCTCCACGAACCCCTTTTGATGAATTCAAGCCTTGTATTGAAGAGATTTCATATATTGCTTTTGACAAAACATTAAAAATTGCGACCATAGTTTATGGAGGACCCAGTTGTAGATGCTTAACAAAGATAGTTGTACTAGGACGTCTATACTCGTTCTTCTTTTTATTTGGGTTGCAACACCATTTGGCTTCACATTAATAATCGAGATTACTCGGTTGTGGGTTCTCTGAGAGATTAAGCATCCAATGGCAAGCCTTTACCTTTTCCCACCACTCCTAGTATGACTTAGCGTACTCTGGCATATCGTTATCAATCCACAAAACAAAGTCACATTTGGGCCCGACCTTCTAAAGAAAAAACATAATCAATAAGTTGAATACTAAGAAGGATACAGTAAATATGATAGAGCACATACATTTCTGTTTGTAGAAAACTTAATGTCTGCACAGTCGTAGTACCTTCGGTAAGACGTTGCTTCTTCATAGGATCTATGCTCGACAGGTGGCTTGTTATACTGACATAATGGCGATGGTTGATATGTTTCACCAGATCATCCTTCGGACGACGAATAGGACAAAACCATAAGTTTAGCTAATATTGTTGATGGAGAGGGTGAAATGTACACTGCCAGATATACAGAGGATAAGTGAGCAACTAAATGGAAATAACAACACATATTTATAAATGGGAGTGACGGGTGTTAGAAGTAGAACTGAAGCAAGTTTATTTTTGACTGGGTGTGACAAGTCGAGTGGACTTTTAAGACCGGAGGCAGGCTTTTCAGATCAGATGTGACAAATCGGGCAGACTTTCAAACCGGATATGACAACTCGGGTAGGTTAGTCTTTTTAGACTTTTCAGACCAAATGTGATAACCCTATGTTATGTAAAACCCTAATCTTAAACCCCCCATAAACCGGATTTTTTAATGGGTAATTTAAAAAAAATTCACCCTAATCCTAACTAGCCCAAACCATCCAACATAAACAATAAGTGTATTATTTATATATATTTTGCCCTATGTTAGACCTCTTTTTTTTTTTACTTTGAAACTCGTTCGAATTGTCATTTTATATGCTTTAATATGAGAAATAAACAATGTGCTTCCGTGAGTTGGTTCAATATATTTCACGTAAAGAATGTGACAAATTTTGAGCAATTTCGATGCAAATATGATGACAAACGAAGCGGGGACAAATTCGGAAAAGTGGAACCCGATGAAAGAAACTGACTCATATAGATATCTCCCTAGCCCTAGGGTTAGGGTTTAGGGTTAGGGCTAGGGTTCAAAGGGAGCTTGGGTTAGGGTTTCAAGTGGTGGTTGGGGGGGGGGGGGGGGGGTTTAGGGTTAGGATTAGGGTTTTGGGGATGTGGTGGAGGGGGGGTGTGGAGTTTAAGGTTAGGGTCAGCGCTAGGGTGAGGGTTCAGGGGGAGTTAGTGCTAGGGTTAGAGTGAAATTTTGTAACAACTCCACAGACATCTCCTTCTATGATCTAAAATTCTTTAATGATTTTTTACAACTTGTTGAGATATGAAATCACTAGTTGTGAGTTATTTCGCAATTTCTTTTTTTATGGTTATTTAAAAAAATTTCGTGGAGGGAGAGAGGGGGCTAGATTAGGACACAACTGCACAGCCTAGTTGTCAAGCCTAAAAAATTATTCAACTTTTGAAATTAACCAAAACTGAATGTGACAACTCGGGCAGATCAGACCGAAGGGGTTGCCCCAAAGCCTAACCCTAACCCTAACCCTCCGAACAATCTTCCTAACCCTAACTAGCTGAAACCATCCGACATAAACAAGCATATTATTTATATATATTTTTGACCTAAGTTAGACCCCCTTTTTCAGCTATAAAACTTGTTCAACTCATCATTGTATGTGCTTTAATTTGATAAATGAACAATCCGCTTTTGTGAGTTGGTTTAATATGTTTCAAGTAAAGAACATGTCAAATTTGAAGCAATTTCGATGCAAATATGATGACAAATGAAATGGAGACGAATTCAGAAAAGCGGAATGCGACGAAAAAAGTCGACTCATATAGATGTCTCCCAAACCTTAGGGTTAGGGTTTCAGCCAGTTAGGGTTTAGAGTTAGGGCTAGAGTTCAGGGGGAGTTAAGGTTAGGGTTTTGGGTGGAGAGAGGGGTTAGAGTTTTGGGGTTATCATTAAACAAATAAATACATCATAAACAAAATAAAATAGAGCTAGGAGCTGAGTAGTGGTTTGTTAAGTGTTAGAGACTGACAAGCTGTTGTCATCCAATCTTCACTCAATAAGTAGCCTGTCACATCTCCAAAATTCGATAAATTGATGTGAGTCATTTTTACAATCTTTTTTAATATGGATTATTTCTAAAAAAAAATTTCCCGTATCCTTCCAATAAACATCCTCGAGCGTTTCTTTCCTTTATGTTAAGCATACTTGCAGTGAGGTAGAAAATTTGTGGTCTTATAGCACCATTTCTTTTCACCCACAGCCGTCGGATCATAAAACAATGCATTATATCTTTCTCGATATCGTAGCACAATAGGATAATGTGTAGTGTAGCGTAGTACTGTACATATTTTACACACCTTCTTAGCGGTAAGAAAAACAGACCAAATCAAAATAACCGGACTTAACCAAACAACATTACCAAAAATTTTAGTTATTTTGATTGCAGTGTACTAGCAACAAAATTTGTGAATATTTTTTGATGCATGCATTAGTAAATAAAAAAATTATTGAAATAAGATCATGTAGTATAGTTTTTAATAGAAAGGATCTACTTATATTATTTCAATAAAAAATTTAGAAGACAGTTTCTCCACTCATATCTCTCACTCGCACAATAAACTTAATAAATTGTAAGATTGTTAAATATTTTTTGAACTTTTATTAATTCATAAACCGACCTAGCAGAGAAACTGCAACTCATTCAACCACACCCTAAAATTTTTTTTTTTTTTTGGTTTTGTTCTTAGGACAGAGGGTACAAAACCCCCTATAGCGGGATCCAAAGTGTCACACTGTTGGTCGCTCAGCGAGACAGAATATAGTACACGGCATAAACCCAGGCCGTTGTAGCATTTCCTCATCCAGTAGCCCATCCGTACGTGTCACCTAACAAGACCACACATAGATTCTTGTGACCTCTCCATGGCAGCGTTGCTATGCCACCTCCGGTGGCTCCTCGTTGAACACCCGGCCGTCTCCTCCTTCAAATGGCAGCCCGGCCACACCCTCGGCGCGTCGCCGTCCTTCGCGGCCTCCGTCGTCTTCGTCTACCTCGCCGCCGTCCTCCTCCTCCACCGCCGCATCCTCCCTCTCCCCTCCCCCCCATCGGTGGTCCTTCGCGCGGTCTCCGCGCTTCACAACGCAGTGCTTCTGGCCCTCTCCGCCTCCATGGCCACCGGCTGCGTCCTCTCCACCGCGGCGGCCGCGCTGTCGTGGAGGTGGGCGTTCTGCTTCCCGCCCGGCAGCGCCTCGGCGCCGGCGGGGTCGGTGTTCTTCTGGGCGCAGGTGTTCTACCTCTCCAAGATCTACGAGCTCGGTGACACGCTGCTCATCCTCCTCGGCCGCCGCCCGCTCACGCTGCTCCACGTCTACCACCACGCCGTCGTCATCGTCATGTGCTACCTCTGGCTCGCGACGCGGCAGTCCTTGATGCCCATCGCACTGGTCACCAACGCCGCCGTGCACGTGGTGATGTACGGGTACTACCTGTCGTGCAGCGCCGGGTGGCGGTGGCCGCCGCGGTGGAAGCGCGCGGTGACCGAGCTCCAGATCGTGCAGTTCTTGTTCAGCTTCGCAGCCTCCGTGGTGATGCTATGGCTCCATTTCTTCCACGGGGGCTGCGAGGGGATTGGAGGGTGGGTGTTCAACGCCGTGTTCAACGCATCGCTGCTAGCGCTCTTCCTCGACTTTCACGGCGCTGCCTACAAGAGAGGCATGAGAAAGAAAGGGAAACGAGAATGATGAGATGATACGAGAGGAGGTGAACATGTTGTCGTAATGGTTTTGTTTCATGGAGTATTATCTTAAGATTTCCCCAACTCCACACAAGCTTCTCAGTTTGCATTTTCTTTTTGGATCCCTTTTGCTTCTTTGTAGCATGTTTGGCAAGACATTAGTTCATTGACTTGGAAACTGGAGCAATTTGCTCACTAGTGGATTGCCACCTGACTTCGCGGGCGATTCCTCGGGATGTGTGTTGCCTTACCATCTTCACCAGGATCCTGGCGGCATTCCAAGTTAGCATCATGCTCGGTGGTGTTAGCCGATAGCATGCAACCTGGACTCCCTTCATAAATCTAGCTGCTAGGCGGTGTGTGTTTGGGTTGTGTTTGATTGACTTAATTTTTTTTAAGATTACTAGTAAATCTTCTATAATTCAATAAAATTATATTGTTTGATAAATTCATATAGTAATCTAATATGATAATCTAAGATTACTATTTTAATTAGATTACAATAGACTATCGTAATCTGATTATCATTTTAAGGGTTGTTTATCTTAGATACATAGGTTTAGTAATTTTGGCTTGTAAGAACCACAAAACTGATCGACAGATTTTGATCACAGATCTAACTAGGGTCATAGTGTTGACGAAATCAAGATCATAATTGAGTTGTTTAAAGATTTTGTTGTTTGATTGATGAAGTATTTGTTCAGGGTCTTTCATTATAGTTAACCCTCAGTGTTTAAACAAATATCACTGCTCATCCTTATGCAACATTTAGAGAGTAGATCCGTTTGGGTGAGTCACTTTTGAGAGGAGAGACTAGAGTCAAAGACCATACCCGCACTTATCTTGTCGGCTGAACAGTACATTCAAGCGCCCGAAAGCCCTTGTACCTCCATTTCTGCTTTTTCCCTGGGTTTCTAAAATTTGACAAGTAGGTCCTAAAAATTTTCATAAAGGCTCTTAAATTTTCTAAAAAACTTAATTAAGTTTACAAAATTTGTTACTTAAACCTTGCATACTCACTGTTAAAAATTTGGTTGCATAAAATTTTTTTGAAAAACACCCCCATAAAATATAACTTTCATTTAGGCCTAGAATTTTTGTACAAAACCCTCTCAACTTCTCTAAAACACAAATAAGTCCACATTTCAAATTTTAAGCATGCATGCTTGCACCTAGTAATGACCACAGTAATCAGCCACCTCAGCCCCCTCCCCTAGCCCAATTTCAGCAAGGAAGAAGAAGTATAAGAACCCTTCTTACACAAACACATTAGAATTGTATAGCATTGTAAAACACATATAGCAACACTGGGCACTGAAAATTTCTCAAAAAAAATAACCAACACAATTGAATCAATTGTTGTTAATTCACAGGGCAGACGCAAGAGCAATCAAACCAGGAGCTCAAGGTAGAGGAAGTAAAGCCCCAGCAGGGTAAATTTCACTCTTAAGACCCATTTAGTTGAGTATGATTGAATTCTACAAGTTGCCATACATCTTTGATCATCTAGAACCCCAATTCCACTCAAAACATGAACATAAGCCCAACCAGCAACCATCTCAATCAATCATAGAGCACAGCATACAAGCCCAGAGCAATGGCGCTACAACCAAGGACCAAAGGTAGGGGAGAAGAGGGTGTGTACTTGGACATGGCGGCGACGGTTCAAGCAGGCAGTGAGTCGACCTACGCTACCTCCTCAAGCGCGGTGGGCTATCGTCGCAAACACGCCACAGGGGAGTGACTAGGCGTGGCCATGGGCCACGTGGTGCGGCCCGGACTACGGCCAGCTGTCTACGTGTGCACAGCGCATTTAGGTCGAGGAGGTGCATCATTGGCGAGGGAGATGACGGCGACACACGTGCGGAAAAATTCAAGGAACACCAAAGACACGGAGAAGCAACGCGAGCAAGCAAGTAACGACGGCCGGAGCCGCCGAAGGCAACGAAGAAGCCAAGGTTTCGTTGGGGAGTAGTGGATTAGGCTAGCCATGGAGGTGATCAGTAGTAGGGTTCGTTTGGAGCAGAGTGCGGCGATGAGATTGGCTGGCAGAGCCACGGCAACATGATCGGTGGTGCAAGTGTGGAGAGTGGTGTGTGCGCCTGAGTGCATGTGACTGCAAGTGTGGAGGGTGGTGTTTGCGCCTGAGTGCATGTGACTGCATGTGTGTCTGGGTGTCTCTGTGTGTGTATTGTGAGGGTTGGACCTGGGCCAGCCCAACCCAAGGAGTGGAGTAGGTTGGGCTGGCCTGACCCAACCAAAGTTTTTTTAAATAAAAATATTAGAATTTTAATTTATTTATAAAATTAATGATCTCCTGCTTTAGGATAATAAATAAATAAATTCCTAAAACAATAAACTCCTTATAAATTCAGGGAAAAAAAACTCTATTATCCGATTTTGGTAAACAAATATATATATACACACACTATTCTACGCTCATTCTTATAGTAGCTATCATATGCCCACACTTCTTGGAGTGGTCCGATCTAAATTACTCAAATAAATCATGTCTATTGGATAGATTGAGCAGTTAAAATAATAATAACCATCTAATGCCGTTAGTCAATATATTTTGTGAAATATTTGTACATAACTAAACAATATCCCATACCAACTGCTGAAATATTCTTTCATGCATATCTTCGTCTTGTGCATCAGTCGCTGCCACATCTACTCCCACTGATATAATCCTTAGTCGTCGCCTCCACCAGTTAGGTTTCATTAAAATCCTTGTCTCTATCGCCAGGGAGATCTTTATTGCCGCCATTACCGAGGTCTTCGTTGTCGGCAAGAAATTCAAAGTGAGATCTGGATTTTTATATGTGTGGTCGCATCAAACTGGGTGCCGCCGAGAACCTAGTCATTGTCATATTAGTGTCCAATTTACAATCCAAATTATTGTCTATATAATTTTTTATTATTGTCGTTCTATTGTTTAATTACTGTCATATTGTTGTTCAATTACTGTCTATATAATATCTAATTACGATTATATTGCTGTTTAATTACTGTCTATATAATGCCCAATTATTATCATATTGTTGTCCAATTATTATCTTTATAATGTCCAATTTTGTGATTATACTGCCCAATTATTATACAAAGAATATCTAATTACTGTCATATTAATGCACATATACTGTCATATATAATTCTTGTTATTTTATTGCAATTTTATTATCAAATTAGCATGTTAATGTGTTACTAATGTGATATTACTGTTATGTCAATATGATAGTATTATCACAATACTATATGATTACTATCATATTACTGTCAAGTTTATTGTGTAATTACTACTATAACAGTATACATTTACCGTCTTAGTATTGTGTGTTGCATCTAGGCTTTTATGCCTGATCTGATTTTGATGATTAATGAAAACAAGCGGTTCAGACTAACTGTGTTTTTGAGATACAGAGTTCGGTTGAGAAGACATTCAAGATGATCAAGATGAACCCAACGTAAAAGAGAAAAAGCACAAGTCGCAAGGAACAAAGATGAGACGCAAATCACATGTTAAAGATACAAAGGACCTGAGGTAATATTTGTTTTTTTATTTTGACCGATCTCGGTGTTTGGAATTTGATCGGTTTAGGAAATTATTTCTTAGTTTTAACTGTACTATAAAGAGAGGTTGCAAGTCCTCTCTGCATTTCCAGCATAAACCGAGAAACTGTTAGGTCATTTCATCTCATCTGTTTCGGTTGGATTTGATTTGGTTTTTTCAGTTGAGTTTTTGACAACATAAGAGTTTTTGTATTTTCTAGAAAGATCTAGGAAGATCTGGCTTTTACTTCTGTTGAAAAAAAGATAGCTCTTTAAATTATCTTTCAAACGAGGTATAAAACACTTCAATTGATTTCTGGATTAAAAGTTATAGCTGTTTCTATTCATGCTAATTGTCAGTTTGCTATACTGACTGTCAGTTTGAATGTCAGTCTGTTTAAACTGACAATTGTCCAGAAAACATGTTTTTTGAGCTAAATTTTCTTTACCTATACTGACTGTCAGTTTTACATACTGACTGTCAGTATGCATTTCGACCTCGAGCCGATTGTTTTGGGTTTCTGTTTTATCTGGTCATTTTTTTGATTGATACTGACTGTCAGTATGAGCTGACAATTTTCATATGTGATCACAAACGACTAGCAAAGTTTTATCCGTAATTTTTGTCAGTCGTTGGGTTTGAAACTGACTGTCAGTATGTGTTGCTGACTGTCAGTTTGTACTGTTTTATTTTCTTTTTCGACCTCAAACGGATAGCAGAGTTTTCTCCAGATTTTACTTCTTTCTGGTCGTGACCCAAACTGACTGTCAGTTTGACACATTGACTGTCAGTTTGCACTGTTGATTTTAAGCTCATGCACAACGGCTCTTTTGATCATTTGGGCTATAAATAGAGGCTCTGAGCTATTGTTTTCGAAATCAAGCAGCCTCATACTCTCATATACACTTGAGCATTTGTTTTAGAGTTAAAAATCTTGATCTTTTGATCAAGTCGTGAGCTCTGTGATTCATCGAGTTTTCAGTTCGCATCACTTTTGCATACTTAGAGTTTCTCGGTGCGTGTTGGAGGTCTAGGAGAGACCTTGCTGCTCATTACTCTTGGTGAACGTCCTCACCTAGACGGTTTGGTGGCGTGCCCGTTGACCTCTTCCGTTCGGAGATTGTCGGAGAGGCTTGGCGTGATTGTAAAAGGCAGTGCTCGCCTTTCCGAAGTGGACAAGGAGAAAAACTAGTGAGAAATACCCTTCGTGGATATTGAAGCAAAACTCATTCATTTGAGTGCTTCAACGAGGAGTAGGGGAGACCGGGCGAGTCTCCGAGACCTCGGGGAAAATCCTTGTGTTTGTTCTCTTTTTCTCTTCCATTTAATTGTGCAATATATTGTTAAATTGTTTTTGATTCTTCTCTGTGCAAAAGTTATTTTACTTGAAAAGTTTTTTAAAGCCTCCTATTCACCCCCCTAGTCAGCATCCTCGATCCTACATTGTGCAGTTACTATCACATTATCAATTACCGCCGAGTTTACTATCTAATTATTGTCCATATAATGTCTTATTATTGTCATCTACTTATTAATTACTTCAATATTGTTGTCCAATTGATGTCCATAAAATGTGTAATTGCGTGATGTTACTATCTAATCATTGCCGAAATAATAACCAATTATTACCCAGTTTACTATCAACTTACAATCCAATTGAGTGTCTATTACTGGCATATTAATATTGTATTGATGTCATATTATTGTTTGATTTCTGTCATATTATTGTCATGCTACTATGTTATTATTGTTATATTATTGTCTGATTACTGTCATACTACTGCCAATATTGGTAAAAATTACTGAGGATGTCGGTGTTGATTTCTTCTAGGAAATTCGGAGCATATTCATGACATTATAATCTCTGATGATGTGAGGGATGAATGTTGCTTTTTTAACAAGTGATAGTTATTTACAACAAACTGTGATGCATACCCATTCGGTAATTTTTTGTGAGATTTTTGTGTCGGATGTAATAACCCACTGTGTCGGACACTCATGGTAGTTACTTCCTTCAAACATTACCCCTCATCTATTAGTTTCTGCCGATAATAGAATTTAGATCTCGATGCTACATCCAACGGACAGCAAGGTGGATATAGAATAGATACTATAAGAATAGGTGTAAAACAGTGCTTATATATATAGGATTTTCTAAATAGTTTCAAAAATGTTGTTAAAATAATCTAAGTTCATGATAAGTTAATAAAGATACTTATAGCTTCTATTTAAGAGTTTCTCATGGCCATGAGTGAGTCGGGAAACGTGGGATTTAAGATGCATTCACTTTTGCTTGAATTATTGAATTGTCTCCCAACTCTACTAAGTTATACAATATTTTCCTTTCTAAATCAAGAAAGGATTTGGGCCGGGAATCACAGCAAGAGCTTGATTTGGAACCTTCTCTTGAATTTGTTTTTCCAGACAAGTTTTCTTTGCTTGACCATGTTGGATGTGTTTAATTGATTTATTTTCTTATAAACTAATTTTAATCTAGTTAAACTTATTACCATGCATCAAAATATTGCATCTAGATCCTTTTTGGGTTGATTTTGATTGTTGATGACATTAAGTGTATTAGACTAATTGTGTCTTTGAGCTATTTGTATGCAGTGTTATTTATGTATGTTGGATCTAGGTAGATCTTAGTATCTAGGTTTTGATGATTAATGACGTTTTGGATAAATCCATGATGATTAAAGTTAATCTGAAGACATTAGATTTGATGATTAAATGACAATTTAGATCAATCCTGATTTAGCACAAGTAAATTGAATTGATTATCGGTAAACCCTGAATTGGATGTTTTTCCCGATTGCGGGTTTGATGTTGATGCATATATAGAGGATGAGCTCGGTGGTTGCATCAAGTTTGTGCTAATTGATTGATCAAGATGTTATATGTTAAATCTTGAGGTTGATGACTTCAGTTGTGGATTTGATATCGATGCACATGTTGAGGGAGAGCTCAAGATGATTAGTTATCCATGTTTGTGCAAAAGGTTGATGACTCCGTGTTTTGGATTTGATATCTCTATGTATGATTGAGAAAGAGCTCATGATATTAGTCATCCATATTGATTGATATCATAACTTGAGTAGTATGGATCGTGTGCGCATTTCTTGTATCATATATGGATCTATATGATTGTGAGATTCATTCATTACTCATTTGTTGTTCATTGAAATTAGTTTTGTCATTTCACCGAAGAAAGAAATTGTTGGGTGAACTCCTGTGTGGAGTGATTTATCTGGTAGTGATTAATGACGAACTGCAAATGAGACTAACGTTTGCGCATTGAGTGTATATGTTCTAGTCTCAGAATGGTTGCAGGATAAAAGCGAGCAAGGGTGTGAAGAGGATGAAGTCAATATGAGACATCTCGAGCGAGATCAAGCTTAGCAAGGTCGAGCTTTGCGAGGACAAGTGTCAAGCGGTCAAGCTTCGCGAGGTCAAGCTTAGCGAGGTCGAGCCTTGCGGGGACAAGCGTCAAGCGGTCAAACTTCATGAGGTCGAACTTTACCTAAGGTAAAATCCAAGATTAAGGATTGTTTTCTTAGGGTTTTACCGGTCTCGGTGTTTGGAGACAGACCGGATTGATAGGTTTCTTTTTACTAGTTTGACCGTACTATTAAGAGGGGTCGGAAACTAGTAGCTTGAATCTATCTAGTGCGGAAGCTCAAATGCATTCATATCATCTTGCACTAGTGTCTTGCATTGCTAGTGAGTCTAAGTGTAGTTCATGTGCATTACATTAAATGTTTTGAAAACTGCACTTAGTCGTGATCGCCAGCTGTTTAAATTGGTTTATTTATCTAGAACTGGTCGTGGTCGTATTTGTATATTCTGATCGTATCAGTGTTGATATGTGGTCGTGTTCGTGTCGCTTGTTTGCCGGCTTTCTGTTTAGGGTTTGGGTGTGGTCGTAGGAGTTCGGACTGGTCGTACCAGTCTTCGACTCGCTTGCGTACGCTCGACCAAACCCTATCGACCACCTGTTTTCGATCGGATGTCAAGACCTGTGTGGTCGTGGTCGTTGCTAAGTGACACAAATCACATCCGCGAGAAAACGGCAAATCCGTATGTGCAAATACTCTAAAATTGCATTTGAGATGATTTTTGGATTGAACATTTTGACAGTAGGAAAGTTTCTGAGTTTTCTAGAAGTTTCTAGACCTTTCTAGGTCTTGCTCCTGTTGACAAAATTGTATAGCTCTGAGTTATCTTTCTAACAAGCTAAAAATCACCTCAATCGGATCTCTGGATCAAAAGTTATGCTTGTTTTACTGTCAGTGTGCAGTGGCTGAACATATGCATCCGTCCGGAGCTATTTGTCCGAAGTGGCCGGACTTTGTCCGAAGTGGCCGGACATTGTCCGGCCTGCACAAGTTTTTTGAGCCGAGAGTTAACAGAGACATATCCATTTGTCCGGACAAATAGTATCCGTCCGGTCTTCACAAATTTCACCCAACGGTAACTGACACGTTGCAACGGCTGTTTTTGGTTGAACTGATCAGACACTGTCTGAAGTGGCCGGACAATGTCCGGCCTGTACAAATCTGGTTCAGTTTCTTGCAAACGGCTAGTTTTTCTTTGAGGCTATAAATACTTCGTGTTTGGCTTCATTTTTTGGTGCTCAAAGAGTTCATTCTTCAGCTGAAAACCTAGCCAATTGATTTGCATTTGAGTTATTGCATTTAGAAACTAGAATTGAGCCCAAATCTTGAGTAGATTTGAGAGAGAGCTTGAGGGAGATTGTGTGAGTGTTTAGTGCACTTCATCTCCATTAGATTGCTAGTGCTAGAGTGTTGAGCATATCATTTGCATCATTGAGATTCTAGCACGTGGTTGATTCAAGTGAAAGTGCATCCGGCTTGTTACTCTTGGCGATTGCCTTCGCCTAGACGGTGCCGAAGGAGAGCCGAGATCTCTCCAATTGAAGGTTGTCGGAGAGGCCGGCAAAGGATTGTGAAAGGCGTGGTGCTCGCCTATCCGGTGTGGAGAAGGAGCAACCCTAGTGAGATATCCTTCGCGGATATAGAAGCGAGGCTCCGAGAAAGCGCTTCAACGAGGAGTAGGGGAGACCGGGCGAGTCTCCGAGACCTTGGTAAAAATATTGTGTCAATTGCGTATTTCATACTTACTTTATATTCATCTTGACACAATTGCTAAATTCATCATTCTTGCTTGTCATATTGAATAGTTCATTTAGTTGAATGCAACAAATTGTTTAAATTGTCTTTAAGCCTCATTGTATAATTTAACTCAAATAATTATCGTGATTAAAATTGCTTAGCGGGGAAGAAAATTTAAAAGCCTCCTAATCACCCCCCTCTAGTCGGCATCCTCGATCTTACAATATAAAGTTTGCAAGTAATCCGGGGAGGTCTGCAAAATCGCAAGAGCAAGGTCGCCAAGAAGGAAACAGCAAAAACCTAAGATAAGTGCTTGTTTATTTTACCGGTCTCGGAGTTTGAAGTTTGACCGGATTTTATAGAAATTATTTTTTAATTTAAACCGTACTATTAAGAAGGGTTGCAAAATCTCTTTTAGTTCCGACAAAAATTGAGAAACTCTTAGGTCATATGTTGCATTCGCATTCATTCACAATCTTGGTCAATAATCTCAAAGAGGAATTGAAACTGGTCATTTATGCACTGTTCATTTGATCAATTACTGTTCATACGACCAGTACACACTGTTCATTCGACCAGAGATTCCAACGGCTATTTACTAGCTGTTAGAGGTCGAAGCTGGCTGTTAGCTGGCCTGATTCCTTTCCTTTTCGACCACAACGGCTAGCTGAGAGGTTGGGTTATAAATACATGTGTTTTGAGCAGTATTTTCACATATCTCAAGCTACATTCTCATACACATTTTTGAGCAGTATCTGTACACACCTTTGAGCATCTTTTCTATACATTTTGAGTAGTTTTTAGAATAAGTTTTAAGCAGTTTTTAAAACACTTTTGAGCAGATTTTCGCTATTGTTTTTTAGCAGTTCTTAAAACACTTTTAAACAGATTTTCGCTACTGTTTTTGAGCAGTTCTTAAAACACTTTTGAGCAAATTTTCGCTATTATTGTTGAGCAGTTCTTAAAACACTTTTAAGCAGATTTTTCCCCACTGTTTTTGAGCAGTTCTTAAAACACTTTTGAGCAAATTTTTGCTATTGTTTTTGAGTAGTTTTAAAACCATTTTTGAGCAGTTTTTGTTCACATTTTCGAGCAGTTCTTAAACAGTGAGAAGCTTCTGTTCACATTTTTGATCAATTTTATAAACACTTTTGGGCAGATTTTGATCAGTGTTTATAAACAATTTTTTGAGCAATTTTCTTGAAGAACCAAGAGATATATTTTTGAGCCCAAGTGCTAAAATCTTGATCTTTTGATCAAGTATCATTCATTGTGATTGAGTGAGATCTTTTGAGAGCATTCATTTGCATCATTTGCATCGTTAGAAGTTTCTTGGTATTTGTTGGGGTCAAGAGAAGATCTTGCAACTTGTTACTCTTGGTGAACGCCCTCATCTAGACGGTTTGGAGGCGTGGCTGTTGACCTCTCCATTAACAGAGGTTGTCGGAGAGGCTCGACATATTTTGTGAAAGGCATCGGTACTTGCCTATCCGGAGTGGAGAAGGAGCAACTTTAGTAAAAAATATCCTTCGTGGATATTGAAGCAAGACTCATTAATTTGAGTGTTTCAACGAGGAGTTCGTAGGGGAGACCGGACGAGTCTCCGAGACCTCGGGATAAATCTTCGTGTTTGTCTTCTCTCTCTCTTTCTTTTTAATTGTGCAAAATAATTTTTCAATTGTCTTGGTTTTTTCTTTTTGCAAAAGTTGTTTAATTTGAAATGTTTTAAAGCCTCCTATTCACCCCCCCTCTAGTCGGCATCCTCGATCCTACACAAGAGATATTTTTTGGAAATAATTTGAAGATATTGAATAGTATATGTTACTTGTTTGGTATGAAAAAGATTATGGAAGGTCATAGTTTGGTTCTTGTGTTATTGTGGAAGGAG
Organism: Pharus latifolius; assembly: GCA_019359835.1. NCBI lineage: Eukaryota > Viridiplantae > Streptophyta > Magnoliopsida > Poales > Poaceae > Pharus > Pharus latifolius. Next base: position 84,136,814 of record CM033321.1, on the reverse strand, counting down.
AGCTTCTCTACTAGCAGTATGACTTAAAATTTAAGGAATATAACCAACTACCACTTATATCCTGCACCGTATCGCCATATCAACCACAGATATGGTATGAGACAAGTTGGGTTTAATACCTTATCTAGTAGCTAAATCTGCACCTGAGACTGTTATATATTATATGTATATTTTGTGCCAAAATGGCCCTTGTTAAGTTGTTATAGGTTCCCTTGTGGTGGAGTAGCGGACACGTTCGGCTACAACAATATGGTGAAAAACCTCTAGAATGGAGGTGCTTAGTGTACGGATCTGAGAAAAATTTTGTTTCCTTGATTCTAATCGCATACTTCAAGAAGTGTGTAAATAAATAACATATGGTTAAGTTCTATAGGTAAAACGGTATTCTTTACAACATAAAATATGAATATTCACTCCTTATTTCTAAAATGAGAGCTATGCCCACAATAGGAAAGAAGACCTATATGCCGTCTCAGTTCTGTGATTTGAAGTAATCAGTAGAAATTTCATTTAAAAGTCAACCTCTTTTCCTCAAAAATGTCTTCATGAAAACAAACTTCATCCTTGACTTAAATTAAGTAAACTTTTTTTAAGATACCGCATATTGCATAAACCTAGTTCCAATAAACAGTTTGTTGAGTATTTTTGCACTCATTCTTGCTATGTAAATCCTTGGTTAAAATTAAAGTTCTTGATCGATAAAGAGATGATCGAAGACTACAACAAGGTAGGAGAACGGTAAAACTTGGATTCCGCGGAAGACAACATCTACAACTATGACCCCGCCTACTTTGGAGCATTTGATGACGACTGATTAGGTTACCATAAGACTCTACTCTCCTTTGGTTCTAGAGTGATTTGGTTTTCAAAAACTTAACTATGTTATAATTAACTCAAGATTGTTCCTTAAGTAAGGACAAACACCTATGATATATATCATGTTTAATTATTTTCATGTTTCTGTTTTACTAATCTAATGTAGATATTCTTCGAGAAAGCTCAATTTTTGTCAGGTAATATTCATAGATTGGACATATTTTCAGGTGGGTGGTCTGCTGGGTTACAACATGATTCTTGTACTCATAAAAGTTTAAAAATTAGGATATACAGGTTCTAAATTTTGATATCCAAAATTTTAAACCTACAAATTTCAAATATGAAGTTTCAATATAATTCAATTTTGTAGTTCTGAAATTTGAAAATTTGAAATTTGAGTTTCAAATTAAAATGTTCAGATTACAATATTTTGAAAATTTTAGATTACATATTTCAGTTATGATGGGTTTGCATAAGTGCCCTTCTGTAAATTTTCCTCCGGTGACAGTTGATCACCAGCTTTGGTTAAGCCAGTGACCTCCATGGCTCTATGAATGACCATGCAATTTTGCTCTGGATCTCCTAGATTTTTTTTTTAGGTAAATATATTTTTAGTCCCTCTATTTTCCACTTTAACTCATTTTTGTCCCTCTACCTTAAAATAAGTCAAATTAATTTCAATACCTTTGAGATCATTTCAATTTGGTCTTTTTTTTGTCTTTTACAAAAAAATCATTTGTAATGATGAAACACAATGTACAATTAAATTAATGTCATATGGAGTTATATAACACTTATAGAAAGAGAAGATAAAGAAAGAGAGAGAGGGAAAAAGAGACTGTGATGAAAGAGAGTAAGGAGATATTAGTTCCTATTTGGTGCTAATATGTTCCATACAACAATGAATCAGTTTCATTCTATATCTCACATCATCACATAATATTTTATATCTAAAAGTATAATATAGATTCAAAGTACAATAAAGGGATTAAATGAGTCATTCCAAAGTAAAGAACTAATTTTAACCTATTTTAAAAAAGACAAATTTTGTACGAATTAGAATTCCACCGACCAATTCCAATTACGAAATTCAAACAGACCCAACAAGAATCCTCCCAAAAAAAAAACATGTGTCTTTCTCCATTTGAATTTTTATATTAGAAATTATTCATCTAGGTTAAGATAGACGAAAAATTTAAAGCCTCATAAGATAATTAGTTATCATAATTTCTATTCTATATAAATCTAAACTATTCAAATTTAATTAGACGGTTAATATTCTAGAAATAAATATGCTCTAATTTTTTTATTCTATAAAGAAGAAGATACGGATCCGTAGTTGTCTGAAAAGACCAGAAGAATCAGCATTATATTGATTCAAGACAAAGTGCGGTACGAGCTTCTCAAAAAATAAATAAATAAAACAAACAAACCAGTGGAATGCATCATTTTGTGACAACTTTCGTACATGATACCAATTGGGCGCCGTTAGATTGTAATTGAGATTACATGCACATCCCAACTAGACGGTCTTACTTAGAATCTCTCGGTCTCATAATGCGACCCGCACTTTCTTGTGGTTCTACTACAGCAGAGTTCTGTTTTAATGTGACACCACTGATCCACATTTAACATTATAGTTAGTACAGTACATAAATAATAAAGATCAAATAGAAGACAAATATGATCCAAAAAACAATGCACTTAAAATATGAAACAAACCATCCAAAGTTATGGGCAATAGCCTAAAAGATGCCGCTGCTGCTGTTTTTTCTTTCACATTGGACCAATCGGTGCCGTGTGACCTCAAGAAGACAGATGATAATTTCCCGAAGCTTCTCTAATTATTGAAGCCACATGTTGATGGTGGAGGTAAGATGTGCAGTTGTACAAAAATATTTGTGTGCAAGTAGGGAAAAAAAATTTGAAAACTAATGTAGCATAAGCACCTGTAACATCAAAAATACTGGTGATGTGGCCACATAGAAGGGCATGCCATGTCTAAACACATTGATTGATGACGACATACATAGTATTTAACTTCAATTACATTCTTCAAAAAACTAGAATTTTTATTTAAACATAATCAGCTGCATAAAAATAGAAATTTTTTTTAATAATGCAATGCAACACTCGAAATATGATTTAAGGAAACACGAAAAGATCATACCTTGACAAGGCCACCGCATGAATCTACTGAAATATGAATTATCGAAGAGAATATTCACAAAACTCACATACATAAGTTGCACCCTGAAATCATATTTCTTACTTCACCAAGAAGACGAAGTGTACAACTCCACCTATCAACCAAGAACAGAAGAAGAAGGAAAGATTGCCTTTTGCCTAGTAGAAGTAGAAGTTCTAGAAGTCACTGGGGAAACGCCCAGAGAAGGCCAAGGCGAACAGGAGGATGACGAGGTAGAAGAGGATGACGACGAGCTTCATCTGGAACATGGCGAAGAAGAGCTTCACCATGAACACCAGCAGCACCGCGTCGAACAGCAACGTTATCGCCACCTCCAGAGCCATCTCTCTTCTAACCAATCAGGAGAGAGATCAATCTCTCCTAATGAATGGATTTTGAGTGAGGAAAGAAGGAAGGAAGCAGGAGGTAGGAGATGAGGCAACAGGAAAGAAAGATGCGAGAGGGACGCGTTTTGTGCTTGGTGCTATGCTGATCAAAAGAATTGGTGAGATGTGAACTGCTGAACTGTGTGCTACGGCCTGCAGGGTCGGCCTAACACCATTTGTGTGTTTGGTTGCCTGTATGATACATAAGTTGGTCTGTATTAGTGGGGCAGCAGGTTGGATGAAATAGATTGTGAGATGTTGTTTGATTGGTTGAATTTTTGAATCTTGGGTGGATGCTGAGTTTGTTTGATTGATTGTATTAGAGATTAATTCTGATTGGTGGATGGGTAAGATGTTGCTTGGTTGGTGGTTGTCTTACTTGTAGGATGTGGTGAGATTATATTTCTTCATTTGAAGAGGGGGAATGAAGATTTGGTTAAATATTGGATGAGAGGAGTATTGTAACACAAAATATTTTTAGAATATTTAAATTTATTTACGAAATAATTATAAATTATTAATTTAATCAGGAGTTATTTAATTAGTTATATAATAAATTATTATTTAATTGTGGAAATAGAGATGATAGGAGTACACATGTATGATAAAGTAAAATATCCTCGCATATCGACATTTCATTTGAACTTAAATACTAATTACTAATTAAAACACGAGGGAGAAATCAAGTCAACTCGTCTCGATGTGCCTCACCAACTAAAACACAACTAACAGAAATCGTTTTGCAATCGCATCTCAGACGAGCGGTGGACAAATGTGTAAAGTTGAGAGAGCATTGTTTCTAATTGCATAGTTCAAAGTAATCAAGGAGGCACAACTGGCAATTCACTCATGCTTACTTACTAAGCGATAGAATCAGATAAGCATAATCAAAAAGATCTCATGAATTGATCCCAAGGTGAACATACACACAAAAGCATCATAGGGCTATATTTGGCATTAAATTACATTCAATGGGTTGATAAAATATTATTGAAATTCACTGTCCTTCAACATCCTCAAATCAACAAAAATAAAGTTGGGGACACAACACACGTACCCACAAATGAACAATTAAATCACAAAATTGGATATCAAACAGTAACTCCACTGACTAACAAAAATACTCAACTCTACTTAGATAGTGAATACACCCATTCTAATTGTTGTAGCACCAGGATTGCAAAATTTGTAAAAGGAGAATTCAGTACAAGGTCTCACAGATAACTAGTTGATCAGTTTCAATTCAGGACACAAGCAACAGAGAAGATACTAATGTCAGGCTACTATTCTCTGGGATCAATTTCAGTTCATCAAATTGCTCACATTCTAAGTATAACTCACCAATTACACTAATCAGTGACAGAGGCAATAAGGATCCAAAATTGTGAAAGAACAAAAAAAATTGCAAAAGGAGAAAGCCTAGAATTGGTCTAATTGTACTACCCAAAACAACCAAGAACTAGCCAATATGAGAAGAAACAATCTCAAACAAGATATCAAATTAAGTTTCCATTGGCCTAGCTCAATTCATCTATTCATCACACATTGAAATTAGTTTCTTTATAGGCATCACATGAAAACAGGTTGAGGGGAAGAAGAGAAAAGAAATTGAGAGAGTAGGAATGTCACTGAAGCTTGTTGATGCAGTGAGGTTGTGGTTGTCATTGAGGTCGAAGAAGCAAGCTGGAGTGGTCATGGTCGTGGCCCGATGAAGTGGAGGTGGTCGTCGCGGGTGGAGTGAGTGGTGGTCAAGGTCATCGATGAGTATCGTCACATAGGTCGTTGCAGTGGTCGTTGTGGTGGCGAGGCGGAGACGAAGACGGAGACGGAAGCAAGATGAACAAACAAAAAATTAATCAAATCTTATCAAAAATCGTTCAACTGAAGAATAAAACATGAAATTTTGCTTATCTCGTTCACGGTCTCTGTTGTGCGTCGCCGATGACGAGATCCAACCGATGGAGAAAATGGCGACGAGGTTTGGGGCGGCACGGTGCTGTGTTTGCGGGGAAGAGGCAAAGGTGGCCTTAATACTGAGTGGTGGAGGTGCACAATGCGATGTGTGCGAGGGAGAGGCGGAGACGGAGGCGGAGACGGAGACGGAGATGAAGGAGGGAAGTAACCCTAACGCATGCGAGACTGCGACGGAGGACGCGAGAAACCCTCGGAGACACATATCCGCGGGCCAAACTGAGGAAAACGAACTTGTCTCGCGTATCCGCCGGCCAAGCTCCAACGGAGGATTTGTACCGCATGGCTCACGCCGGAATTGTATATACAGGCATCCAAACACCAATTTTTTGTACGCACGGATCAGGCCGAACTCAGATGCACCCATCCAAACACAGCACACGCCAGGAGACTTGAGCCGTGCCTGCACAAGAGGGCGGATCTGTTGCTTGGCACCGGCCAGCGTATGGTGCAATCAAGTTGGGTGCATGGCACTGTGGTGAAGCCTTGAACTTGCATCCCCACAGGTATTTTAGTATTGTCCAATCAATTGGTTATAGTAGGTGTTTACCATACTTTGTAAGATACTGTGGTTAAATCTACAGCTGACCCAAAAAAAAAAGCCACATAAAAAAGGTGTCCAATGGAGTGATTAGAAAAGTGCCGTAACGCCAAAATAAGCACTGTCATGCCAAATGGGGCTAAGTGTTGAACAAAGCCAAAAATAGGGATTCATATTCTCTGTCTCAAAATTCAAAAGACACATGTCCTCTATCTTATTTTTACCATTTGATCAAACATCAACACTTCAAATCAAGATAGGTGAAAAATTTTTAAAAAAAATTGGGAGATGAGTAATTATGTCAATTTCTCTCCCATATCAGCCTAAATTGTCCAAATTCTAATCAATGATTGAGATATAATTTTTTTAGAAAGATTAAGACATAATTCCTAAAAAGCGTCGGGCGACGAAATGAGGTAACAGGAACTGATAAAGAAGTTAAATTAGATTTGGGCTTCGAATGAAACAAAAACAAATTAAGCCCAATTTAGAAGTCTCGTGTTGTGTTGTGCCAAATGTACTGAAAATAGTTTTTTTAAACAAATTGTACTATTAAAAAGCCGTTAAACAAACACAGTTCGTTCAGAATTTCGTGATGCCATACACCTCCCATGAAAAGCTGGCCATGCAGATATTTCAACTGATACTTTTGACTTATGAGAGCATAGGACATTAGGACTCTATTTTGCAAGCTGAAAATTGTGAAGCCAGAGCGCCAAAGCAAGAGCATAAATATGTTGGTGCACAATTGAAAGTCTTCAAAGATCACTGATTAAACCTCAAATGTGACTGATGACTCCTAGAGTTGACTCCACAAATGTGATTAAACTCAAGGAACAAAAGAACCAACTTAGATTTCACCCAAAAAAATTCTTACATTAGAGTCGGTATACAAGGTGAGTCCACTTTCCCTCTCCTCTTTGCACTTTGTTTGCGTGCGGTTTGGCTGTTCTTTTACAAGTGTTCCGGTAAATAGCTGGCAACTGCAGCAAAGAATTATTCATTTTAGCCTTCAAACTTGCTGGATTAAATCAAACAAAAATTTATATCAATGATCCTCAATATGCTAATATAGTTAGTTATGTCCAATATAACATCAAAATTAGATGCTGCAACTCATATCAGAACATTCTGTCTTATAAAGTCATGAGCAGACTACAAACTGGAAAAAGCAGCATTGTAATGTTAAGGTATTTACCTGACATGTGAGGCAAATGATTCTTCTAAGTTGAAGATATTCCTGAAATTATTGAAGTAGCTCATCATTTCTTGTCGAACTGCAATACTGGAAGCATAGCCAAGTTTATCCACTTCCGAAGTGAATGCAAACCCAGGTGACATATCACTTAGGCTATGCTCATTGCACCTTGAATTGTAGCATGGCACATCTTCTGTAAGTATTTGTATAATTTGGAGCATCACCTCTGTAATCTTCATTTGAATATGAGAGCAGACGTGCCCGGTGAAAGTACAGTGACTGATCGACTAATTAAATTGATGCAAATTTTTATTGCCACCAGATGTGCATAGTTGCATTTTCTGTCTGTTGTCCATCTGAAGTTGGAAATGCAGCAGAAAAGCCCAAATGCAGTGTTCCAGGTTATATATCATATGATCTTGCAACAATGATATAGTGCTCAAAATCAACGCCACCAACTTAATCAACCAGATTTTCCAAGTATGCTCCATTTCTTTGCAAGAACTCCAGCACATCATTCTCTCTGGTGAATGCATTAATTATCCTGCATATAGAATTTACTGCTTGATGATTGAAGGTTGGAGATTCTTCAATATTTTTGGAACTCAGTACATCAAGAGGACCAGCTATCAGTTTGGAAGCCAGATTCAATTTTCTTGAGATAGTTTTCCACAGACAACTCTATCCTGATATCTTTGTCTTTATATGAGACTGGAGAAGTAATAAAAGTTCTCATTGGGTCAAAGGTTATCCTCATCAGTAACATGAAAAATTCAAGTACTCAAATCCCATATCAACAAATCCAGTATCTCATAAATTTCTGACAACAGTGGATTTTTTGCCTCCCAAGAAAAGAAGGCATGAGATTGACCTCTTATCTGAACCCAGCTGCACCCGCCATCCTTCTTAAGCTTAATCCCTTTCATCATCATCCTCATCTTAGCAGCATCTTTCCATTTTCCACAAGATGCATACACATTTGAGAGTAGCACATAGCTTGCAGTATTATCCTTTTCCAACTCATGAAGCCTCTTTGCAGCCCTCTCACCAATCTCCTTATTCCTGTAAATGTTGCAAGCACTCAGAAGAGAAGCCCACGAATTTGCTACTGTTTTACCTGGAATGCTCATCAGAAGCTCTTCAGCCTCTGTCAAACGACCAGCTCGAGCAATGATATCAACCATACAAGTATAGTGCATCTCTTTAGGTGAGATGCCACAGGCCTGCATTGTTTCAAAATAATGTACGGCTTGCTCCAACAAGCCGCTGTGGGAACAAGCAAAAAGAACAGCTAAAAATGTGTGTTCATTTGGTGTTGTTCTGGTTGCTAACATCTCCTCAAATAAGAGAATAGACTCCTCTGCAAATCCATTGTCTGCAAGTCCTTGAATCATGGCAGTCCAAGTGACCTCATTTCTTTCAGGCATCAGATAAAATATCCTCCTAGAGCTCTCCAAATCTCCTGATTTTGCATACATGTCACTAAGTGCGGTCCCTATAAAAACGTTTTCCTCAATTCCAAGCTTGATGATCTTGGCATGAGCCATCTTGCCCATCTCTAGGGAGCACAAAGTTGCACAAGTAAGAAGCACACTCGAGAAGGTAATTGGGCCAGGAATCTGACCTGACGCCAACATTGCATTGAATGAATCTAGCACCTCAACAAACTGCTGATTTTGTGCATAACCAGAGATAATTGTATTCCATGAAGCTGCATTCCTTGCAGGCATCAGCTTAAAGAGCTTCTCAGCTTCCATCATTTTGCTATTGCAGCAATAACCTGAAATGAGAGAGTTCCAGCAAACTATGTTCTTTTGTGGGAGGGAGTCAAAAACCCTTTGCCCATCCGTGCACTGCTTGCATTTGCAGTACATATCAACCAGAGAGCTGGCTACAAACATATTGCCATCAGAACCCATCTTTAGAGTATGGGCATGGATCGTTGCTCCACCTCGCAAGTCCTGAAGGCTAGCACAAGCACTGAGCACACTGGAGAAGCATGAAATGTTTGGCCTACAACCATCTGCAAGCATTTCACTGTACAGTCTCACAGCTTCTTCAGCATTGCCTTTCTGCTCATACCTTGCAATTAAAGTGCCCCAGGAGACCTCATTCCTCTCAGGCATAGTGTCAAGAACCCGTCGAGCTCCCTCAAGGTCACCCAACTCAGCATACACATCAAGCAATGCAGTCCATGAGATTACATCCCTCACCTCCATCTTGTCAAACACCCTGCGGGCGGCAACTGCATCTCCCATCCTTAGATACAATGTAATCAAGGAATTCTGAACACCAGGGTTCGTCTCAAACAAGTTAAATTTAATGGCCAAACCCACGACAGACATGGCCAGAACAAATTCACCTGCACCAATGCATGCCTTGATCACGCAAATCAATGTGATCTCATTTGGCCTCACGCTGCAGCTGGTCATTTGAAGAAACACGGCAAGCGCCTCAAGATGGAGCTCATTACGGATAAACCCCGACATCGTTGCCGTGAATAAGGCAACCGAGTAGAGCGGGCACTGCTCATACAGCACAACCGCATCCGTTACAGACCCACGTTTCATGAGCGCATCAACCATGGTGGTGTACGACACAACACTCTTCTCAGGCATTCCATCGAGCAGCCTGCGAGCGGAGGCGAGGTCCCCGGCTTTCACATACTCCGATATCATAAAGTCATATGAGAACGAGGAAGCCGCATTGGCAGCGACGCTGTCACGGAAAGCCTGATCGCGTTCTACGGCGCGGGAGAGAGCGGCGTAGGCGGTGAGGAGGTGCGAGGCGACGGAGCAGTCGGCGGCGAGGCCGGAGCGGAGGGCGTGGGCGTGAAGCTCGAGGGCGAGGGGGAGACGGGAGGAGGAAGCGGTGACGGTGGAGCGGCAGAGGCGGAGGAGGGAGGCGCAGGTCTCGGCGTATGACTTGAAGGCCTTCGCCGTGGGCGCGAGCGGCGGTCCGGCGGCCAAGCGGTGCTTGAAGGACTTTAGGGGGGCGGTTAGGGGGTTAGGGTCCTTCTCTGGCTTCGCCTTAGTGTTCGGCTGCGCCGGCGCCCCCGGCGGAGGCGGCGGCCGTGGCCGCGGCTGCTTCACACGGACGACTGCTCTCATACTTCCAGGAAAAAAATTCTACGGGGAGGGGCGTAAACCGCCTTTTTGAGGCTACTTAGATTTTGTCTGGTTACATCACCGATCTTAAATCAAACATCACGTCCAATCCTTCCCATCTAAGTTCATATTCCTTCCTCTTTTCTCTCTTCGCACTTTCCCGCCCATTTCGATCTAAAGAGCCATGGCGGCGGCGGCGGCGGCGGCGGCTAGTGCGACAGTGGAAGGTGTAGCACCGAGGCCTGCCGATGGTTTATCGAGCATGTGATGGATCCTCCGAAAGATTATTTCGTCTGCTGCAAAATTAAGCTTTTAATTGTTTGGATTTGTGTGAATCATAAGTGGCTTTGGTTCGTAGTTTTTTTTCTCGGTATTATGATTACTCTAACAAAAATATGTTAGTTGATATTTGTTGGATCACTCCATAATCAAAATATATATTAGTAAAAATTTAAATACATGATATATTCTTGATACATTCCACCTCCATTTATAATGAATTCTAAAACTCATTACAATTACAATCATGGTTCTGAACCAAATGTTACCATAGTATTTCATAGTCTATATTTTTAAGATTTAGCCTTTTTGGTGTGTCTCTGCAGAGCTCAGTCACATGGCTTCGTCGCCGAGTTACTCGTCATTCGATAACTTCTTGGTCCTATGCTATGGTCATGATCTCTTAGCAGCTTCTTGATGTTGCCAAAAAAAAAACTTGAGCTTGCACCATCGTCGTTCCCATTCATTGCTACAGCCCTTTGTCGCCCTTTCCCTTCTTCGCCTTAGCCCTTCATCATCGTTGCTATTCCCGTTCGTCGCCGCACCATTGCGTCTCCTTCGCAAGTGGTGGCGGCGGTTGAGTTTGTTGGATATAGACCATGTTTAGAGTTTCAGTGATTAATGACGAGCGAAAAATACGTAGCTAATATGATTATTCAGAACTAATCAAGTTGTAGGTCAAAGCATGATGACGACAACACGAAAACGACAAACAGAGACCCCTCAAAATCCCCAATGTACGACCGAGGTAAAAATGAAGATTAAGGATTGTCTTTGTAGTCGGTCATTGGTATAGAAGTCGACCATATTTGTGTTTTAATTTTGTAAATTTAACGATCGTACTATTAAGAGGGGTTTAACTCTAGTAACTTCATCTATTTAAGATCTTGAAACTCAAATGCATATCCATATAGTCTAGAAGTAAGTTAGAGTAAAGTGCAAAATTTAGGGTTGAGAGCCTGTTTCAGTCTGCATTGGTTGGACAAAGTCTGTCTCAAGTGGACAATGTCCGGCCAATTCAAATTTAGCCCCAAATTTGCACAAATGTCACCACAGACATTTGAATCTATCTGAGTGCAACTTGTCTAATATGGCCAAACAAACTCTGATATGACTAGACAATATCCGACCAGTACAAAAATTGGTGGCATTACTTTTAAACAAAAACGTAACCAAAGACATATGCATTCGTCCGGCCTATTTATCTGATTTGGACGGACTTTGTCTAAAATGGTCAGACAAAGTCTAATCAATACAAAAATAGTAAATGTTTTTAAACAAATTGTAACCAGAGACATATATATTTGTCCAGCCAAACATGTATAAGTCCGACTTTCACAAAAATTGTCTCAAACGATAACTAACAAGTTATTAATTGCCCAACAGTCACTATTCACATGCACTAGCCGGACAATGTCTGATGTGACCGGACAAAGTCCAACCTGTGCAAATTTCGTCTAAAGTTTCAATTGGTAGGCTATATATACACTTCCTTGGCATTCATTTCTCTTTTCTAGCACTCAAAATTCATTGTCATTTCTTGCCAAGTCATTGAGCTCATAAATTCTTACATTTAGAACTAGCGCGGATGTTCAATTCATTTGTTGCATTAAAGAGCTGGTTCTGAGAGAGAATTGCATTCCATCTTAAGCTTCAAGAGTTGATTTCAATCAAGTGAAGAGCTACATTTGTTTCTCTTGGTGATTGCCATCACCTAAATGACCCAGGAAGTCCGACGATCTCTCAATCAACGATGTTTGTCAGAGAGACTCGGTGATTGGGTGTGAAGGTTTGGTGATCGCCTATCCAGAGAGGAGATAAATTGAGACAATACTTTTATTAGAGTGTTTCAATGAGAATTAGTGAAAATTGACAAATTTTTTATATCTCAGGAAAAATCAATTGTGTCATCGGTTATTTCTTCTCTCGCATTTTCTTATCTAGAGTTTGCATATTGCTATTAAATTGATCACCCTAGGAGAGTAAACTTGTTTTTATAGCTTGCAATTAATTCGTATTTGATATTCTCTTGCGTTTGTATTAGAAATTGTTAATTGAGATTTAAATTTTTAATACCGCCTATTCACCCTCCTCTAGTCGGCATCTTTTGATCAACAATACTTGGCACTGTATCTCGACGGAGCTTGTGCTCATTGGGGCTGAGACGGGCACCAGAGACGAAGGCAACAGCGTGCAAGCTCAGTCTGATGCTGCGAGCCCTAGAACTTTTCTAGTTGCTTACTAGAGAAATTGCACGCAAGGTGCTTGCAAGTATTCCTGAGTGACTTGATATGCTTAATTCTAGAAACATTGGACTTATTGTAGAGGCCTCTTGTGTGTTAGGGCATTTTGTGTGACCTGTTGTGATGTATTGTGCCAATTCTAGAAATTTGGTGGATTAGTCACTAGGAAAGTTTGTATTTTGTAATGTTTTGGTGTGTGTATATGATTTAACTTTGACTCCCTCTAACAAAAGAAGGGTTTAATTTGCGGGCAATTTTGTTATAAGATATCAATGTTCAGTTCTTTTCCTTCAATCTATAAGATATAAGTTTAGGATGAAGTAGCAATATTAAATATGTAGAATTAATTCATCATTTCAACCCATTGATTATCTTGAATGAAACATCTATGCTTTATTTAGAGTGGTCAATACGTTTGGAATATGTTTATTGCTTGAAAGCCAGTGTGCAGCATATTACCAGATATAATTTTTAGGACAAAGTAGCAAGGCTGAATGCTATGCTATCTTGTATGAGTTACTAAGCTCATGTCTCTTGTATGGTTTCTTCTCATCAATATGTTGGTGTATGCCAAGCTAAATGACCTGTCTCTTGCTACATTAAGCTCCGGCCAATGTCTCTTGCTACATTAAGCTCCAGCCAATCTTGGAAATGGCAGCATCCAGGCTCATTACTCTACTAGTTTCCCATGTTGTTCTTGATTTGGATGGTACCCTCTTAAATATAGGTGATTGAAACAACGTTTCCAAGATTTCTAATCAAAAAGGACGATGTGTAGGTTCCTTGCCACAATTACGTACTTTGATGTTTACTTAGTAGTATTGTCAATAAAACTCCTTTTATCTTTTATATTTTCTTTTGCAAAATGTATATTAATACACTGTCTCAATCAGGAATTTGAATATGGTTCTCTTCATGGTTACATTTGCTTTAGAATATCTATGATAATGTACATGACTATACATAAATATTCCAATCCAGGATAACAGTTAATTTATAAAGTATGAACTAAAAAAGCACTCCCAAATATGCATTAATTGTCTGCATTATAAGTCAGGATAACATCACAATTGAAAAAATTCAATTTTCTGGTTCCATACAATTTTGTAAGGATTGACTACTCCTTGGATGTTGCAATATTCACTACTACATCAAAATCTAATCTTCAAGAAGTCAACAATAGTGCATTATCTTGATCAACCCCAAGTAAAAGATTTGTATATTCTCCTTGGATCAACGGAACAAACCTAGTCGACGAATCTCCATTAAACATATTAGTTGCCAAGTTTGAAATTGTAATATTAGTACTTATGCTTGTGCCAAAATAAATTGGAAATTGTTTAGAACAAAATAGATGCAAGTAATCGAGTTTTTGAAAGGCAATAATGAACTTCGGGTCATTTGTCTTACAATCAATTGCTTTTGATATTCTCCAACTGGACTATTGTTTATTACTTACTTTGGGTCTTCTCCAACAAATTCTACATATATATAAAAAACAGCAAACTATTACTGGCTATACAAGAATGAGAGGAGTAAAAAAAGAATTAATGGATAGCAATATCTTTTCTGCTCCCAGTATTAGTCTTCTCCCTTTTTCTTTTCTCAAGTACATTTTTGGCTCTTTTAGACGTTGAACCTTTTATCACTTGTGGAACTCGAAATGATACATTTTCTTTTATTATGTCTACATCACACTCAAATACTACTTTGAGAAATCTCACAATGTTTGGTAGGTATTTGGCTTAGCAAATTGTCTGCTTCTAAACCCAACTTATTTATACCTTTATCCAAATATTGAAGAATTTCTTTTGAAACTGAACACTTAAGAGCAATAGATGTTGTCTTCCGAGAGATATATGTAGAGTGCATTTTTAAAGTTTTCTTTTCACTTCTATATTTGTAAGAAAAGAATCCTCTTTTTACCTATTTTGTCTATCTATTTAATATATATTGAGATGGCAAAATGAAAACATCATACATATTCAAGACTTGAAGAGCATACTTGCACAATAAACCTATAAGATACAAAAGATAATATTATAACCAAAGTATATTATAAACTAGTATAATGTTAAAATCTGCATACATACTTACACATTCATACTTTCTATAGGAACATGATATTCTCAGGGAATGTTTGGGGGGCTGTCTCCATGACCCCTATTGCTTGACTAGCCTTCCCCAACCTTGTGGCTGAGAGAGGCATGGGTGCAACAGATCATAAAGCTTTGTCGACCGAGTTGATCCGATTTTATGTAGTTGTGGCGCATGTAATTGACCTATAGAGAGTCCTTAGTTTGAATCATCCAGAGCTTAAAATACTGCATCATTTCCTCTAATCTTTTAGTCCCACACCTCCTTCTTAAACCAGTGTAGGTTGGTCCTGTCTATCTAATGTTGTTATCCCTCATTTGTTTGGCCCCCTAAAAAGTTTAACATACATATTTTCCAATATGTTTAGAACAAAAATTGGGGGGTCCTCAGAGTTAAAAACAACTAATGCTTCATCTTCAAATTCCATAGGCATTACTTTGTAAACCCTCACTATGTAACAACTTGCATGAGATAGTAAATTGCTTTTTAAATTCCTCTTCAAAAGCAAAATAAAGCCTCCTTGTATATGATTCAGCTACAGTCTTCAACATAGGAAAATTAGAAATATAAGTAATTGCGTTAGTATGGCGTGACTTATAGTATGCATCTGCATCCAATTCATTTTAACGAAGACTAGTGGTTCACTTCTCACATTCTTCTAAGAGTTCTGAAAGAGAAAGTTTCCTATGAAACTTTTCCTTGAATACATTGTTCAAACATTCACTTCTTTGAGTTGATGTCATATCAGCACAAAAAGAATCACGGCGATAGATTGTAGCCCACTTCTCACGCAATTCATATAGGGTTTTTAGCCATAAATTCCTCTCAAGATTATGTGCACTCAACAATTCATGCCATTTCTTGTTAAAGAATGTCACTGACCTTTCTTCATAGACACATCTCTTAAAGTCAGAAAAAAATCGAGGATGTTAGAAATTACATGACTAAGATGTTTAGCAGCATTTTGATAAATATGCCACAAACAAAGTTGATGGCTTGCGCTTGGGAATACAATGCTAATTTCTTTCAACATGGCAGCTCATTGATTTGTGAAAATTGTTGTAGGTTGTTTGCCGGACATTGCTGTTAGAAATGTCTTTAAAAGCCAAATGAATGATTCGATGGTTTCATCATATAACAATGCAACTCCAAAAAGAATTGTCCACTTATGATGGTTAGTTCCAAGGAGTGGAGGAAAAGAAATTTCAAACTTAATTGTTTGAAACATGGTGTCAAATGATACAACATCACCAAAGCAAGCATGATCCATGATAGTCTGACCATTTGTCCAGAAAAAATTAGCTATCTGACTATCCTCTTCATCTAACTGTATGGCATAAAAAAATGAAGAATCTTCCAACTGCTTATTCTTTAAGTATTCCAACAGCATTTGTGCATCATTGGCTTCCAAATACTTCTTGTGCTCACGATCGACTAATTATTGCAATCCATATGCAAGAAAGGTACATTCTGAGCTCCTTCGTACCACTGCTAAAAAAAGTTGTATACTTCAGTAGGTTTTACTCCTGTTGTTCGCATCTATCTAATCAAACGCTAATCAACCTCTAACAAACAACGTTATGACCTTAGCATGTGTGACTTATTTGGACTTTCAAGATAATGATTATGATCAACCACAATCTTGTGCACCGTCCAAATGCCCTGTCGACAAATACTAAACCGAAACATGCGTTGCAAGAGGACCTTGTAGTAGTGTGTGCTTTTGTGGTATCATGTGATGGATGAGTACCTCTCTCATTTAGAACTGCAAACTAAATGTTTCTCATATACAGTGCCATCTCGTCTCAATTTTGAGTGGTTGTTTCAAATACTAAACCCAATCTTCCCAGCATAAGAACTATAAAAACTATAAGCATCCTTCTCCGAATGAAAAGTCATTTCAACTTTAGGAACAAGCACACATCAACCATTTTTATCATCCACCTATAGTAGAAAGAGACATAAATTGAATTTCTCTAAGTACACTAAACATTATGTTAGACAAGTGTATGCTCAAAGTCTATTCTCAATGGTATAGGTTTAATATTCTGAATTACCTCTAAAAATGAATTTTTTTTGTCCATACACATCATCATTAGTAGGAGATATCGACGTAGTTGAAGTCAGCAATATGGGCATTGGTGAAGCCAATGCAACCGCGCCTTCTGCTATTTCTAAAGTCAACAAACATGACGTTGTATGAGTTGATATTGACCTAGTCAAAATTGGTGGCACCATCGTAGATAAGTCTTTCGATGTCATGTAGCCAAAGTTTGATACTAGTTAAGAACAATGCATGCAATTAACATGAGGAGCGAGACAAAAAATTAGTCATGTCAAAGTTATTCGACAATCCCAGACTAAATAAAGCAAGCAAGCAAGCAAGCATGCGTGCATCAACAAATTGCGACGTTGCATTCCCCTAAGCACTATTATCCATATAGATGTGTTTGATTATTTGGACCAACTATCTTGGATGAGATTGAATGAGATGGATGGTATGTCACGGAATAGTCCAAGAGATGTGTTTGGTTGGTGTGGAATGGGATGGTTCTGAATTTTGTTTGGTTGGTGGAATGAATTGATCCATGATAAGATAGGTGGTAACGAATTAAAATTAGTTGTTGTTGATCAAAGGATGCGACTAGAGAGGGGGTGAATATGTGGTTTTAAAATTTTAATTCCAATTTACAATCTCAATCTAAAATAATAATGTAAGATTATCACAAAGAAGTATAATTGCACAATTTATGATTTTGTTTTCCTAGAGTGATCAAAACAACAACAAATATCTCTAAATATAAAATTTGCAAGAGGAAGAAATTACTGATGATACAATCAATTTTTCCTGAAGTGTCAGAAATTTGCCGATTTCTACTAATCATCATTGAAACACTCTATATAAGAGTATCGCTTCAATTCCAATAATGGTTGCCCTTCTCCTCTCCGAATAGGTGAGTATCAAGCCTTCACACCCAAACACTGGGCTTCTCTGACAAACACCGTCGATGGAGAGATCGTCGGACTCCTAGAGTCATCTAGGTGACGGCAATCACCAAGAGTAACAAGTGAAACACATTCACTTGATCCACTTCTAAACAAGAAACTCAATATGCAATACAATTCACTCTCTAGGCTAACTCTTCAATGCAACCAATCTATTGAATACAATTTTCTAACTCTAGATGCAAGAATTTGTGAATTGAATGAAGAATTGAATGCTCTTAGTTTTGCAACAACTAGCAACAACTAATAATGAATTATGAGTACTAAAAACTCTTAGAGTGAATGCTAATTGAAGTGTATATATAGCACACGAGCTGAAACTAGTCGTTAGGCAAATTTCAGACAAAATTTGTACTGGTCGGACATTGTCCGGCCACATCAGACATTGTTCGGCTAATGCAAGTGACTAGTGACCGTTGGGCAATTAATACACTTATCAGTGACTATTCGACACAATTTTGTGAAGACTGGATGGATACATACTCGACCAAACAAATGATCCAAACAAATATATTTGTCTTTGGTTATAATTTGATTATACATACATTGTTTTTGTATTAGTCGAACAAATATATGTCGCCAGTTACATTTGTGTTGAAACTTAGTATCACCAGGTTTAGTACTGATACGACCAGTTTTGAACTGATATGACCAGATTTGTACTAATACGACCAGATTTGAACTGATACGACCAACATATCTTGTATTAATACGACCAGGTTTATTATTAGTATGATCAGATTTTTTTTACTGTCACGACTAGGTTTTGTATTACTGATTCGACCAGGTTTATTACTGTTACAACTAAGTTTTGTACTGGCCAGACATTGTCCAGTCACATCAGACCTTGTCCAGTCATATCATACAAGTTATGCCATGTAACCAATTTGTGGAAACTTAACCTAGAGCTTTGCAAAAAAAAATTTAGCTTGCATCTATACTATATGATATGCATTTTAAGCTTCAACATATTAGATAGATCAAACTAGTAGAGCTACACCCCTCTTAATAGTACGATCAATAAATTTAAAATTTAAAGAATAAATCCGGTCGATTTCACCACCAACGACTGGGGAAAGACTAAGAAATGGATCTTAATCTTCATCTTTATGTCGGCCTTCAGTCATGGGGTTTTCTCCATTTCTCGCTTTTGCCACGACGTTATCATGCTTTAACCTGAAAGTTAAGTCACTCAGAATAAACACATTAGTTTCATTCTTTGTCATTAATCACCGAAACCCTAAACAGAACTTATATTCAACAGTTGTCACTAATTAACACTAATTAGTACTAACATAATCATCAAAATGACAAATTAACACTAATTTCACTGATTAACACTAATTTCACCACTTAGTCATAATCATCGAAATGACAAATTTTAGTAAACCTAGCAAACCGACAGGCAACAACGGCATTTGACTCTGGAAATAATGAACCAACAACGTGGAAATAAATACAAAGCTTGCAATTTTAACAAACAAGCAACATAAATCCATGTAGCAATTTCTCATGAATAAATTTACATATGGAGGGTGTTATCTGCTATCCAGGCCTGGTGATCTTCACAACAATATCTGCAAAGACTACTAGAAACAACTAACAAGAGAGGTCTGCTTCACTACTGGAATTGCATCATTGGATTTTCTCCATCCCATATGTATCTTCAACACCACTGGCCACCCTTTTCCTTCTCTCAGCTATCATATCAGAATATGCCTGAAAAAGTGAAAAGCCATAGGATTAGTTCTATCATTCTATCTGCAAGGTTTTGGATCATTTAACACAAATATTGCAGAAATAAGGTAGTGTAAATGATTTCTTCTTCTTTTTTAAACTTTTTAAGAAAGATAAAAGTGCTTGATTTCTCTCATAGCAACTATGCATCCTTATAACTTTTTTAGAGTTCAAGGTAATCAGATGATGCAAACCCTAGTTAAGTTCAGACTAAGTGTGATAATCTGGACATATTGTAAGCTGGAATATTGCAATACAATTTGGAAAGACTTATAGTGTCTTAATTTTGAATTACAAAAGAAAAGAACAGTTAAAAGATATAATCTGGACATATTTGCATGTTTACAATATCATTTCAAAAAAGAGAGTTTGTTTAAACATTAAGAGTGAGAATATCGACATTTCTTGTACATAATAGAATGTGGCACAAATTGTATCTGGTATTTTCCTGTATGTTCAGAGATGTACAATAGGGAAAGAAATGCAAGCATTGCATTTGTAAAACACTTATGCTATTGGTATATGCCATTTTCTAGTACCGCAACTGTCCGAGCACAAGTTGTAACGAAGAGAGTAATAAGAGTTCACTATTCAAATTGCAGAAGCAAGAGCCTTATGGTAATCTAACAAATGTGCTATCTCTATCTCCAACAGATAACATTGAAGGAAAAGGTCCAGAACATTTTCAGGATTGTGGAAGAAACTAAATTGAAAGCTTGCTTGACACAGTAGAAAAGCAACCTTGACCAATTGTCTAAACAAAACAATATGTAAATATTAGAAGGATGTTGTACATACCTTAGGATATGAGTAGAGAAATATGTACCACCATGCACATATCAAAACGAAAATCGCTGCAGTAATCACAACTGAGTTGATGAAAACCCAACTACAACCTACCACAACTGTTCCTGAAAGTAAGATTGTCCATGGCTGACACCTGAAGAGGGAAACAAGCTATTATCAATAATGCTTGTAAGTTATAACAAGCAGATTTGATCATACAATCAAAGCTTTCAGGAAAAAAGTCCTTTCAAGAAATAAAAGCTTACAGAGAAAATCATAGTCTACAGTTTTCAAGTTGTGATTGTCTCGTTCAGAAGTCAACAATGAGTTCTCATTTGTTAAAATGACAACAAAAGATACTAGCTTTTCCTCACGTATTGGCCTTTGTGCGTTGAGTTGTTTAGTATTTGAGGACAAGCAAAACAAGAAGCTAAAATTTTCCCACTGACAAATCACTATACATCAACTAAAAAATGATCTATTTACATTTTACAACAATCTCGCGATCGAAATTTGGCACACAATTATAGCACATAGAATAGAATGTGCTTGAAATTAAACGGGCCTTTCATGTCCATGTTTCATTGTCATTATACTCTTTTAATACGTGATTGCAACTCACAACAATCATAACAAGGTGTACTTGCCCACACAAAGTTCACAATTCCCCATTTCTACTACTTTGCTGAATATCAATTGGTCATTCTACTTCTATACTGCAAGAAATTAATGGAGGAGTTGAAGAAAAGAAGAGAAACGAACCAAGCAGGCTTGGTGTCCCAGACGGAGTCGTACTCGAGGGAGAGGTAATTGAGGTACCCATCCATGTCCTCCACCACCCCGTCCTCCCCAAAGAACGACGCCGCGCCGTTCTTGTCACCCTCGCCCTCGCCGCCGCCGCCGCGGCCCCGAGCGACGACGGAGCGCCGCTTGTGGCCCGCGAGCTCCGGCCGCGGCCTGGAAGCCGCAGAAGAGGAAGGGAAGGGCGTGGCGACTGTGAGCCTGGGTGGGTGGGAGTGGCCTGAGCTGCTACTGCTGCAGGAGCGGGCCAGCGGGGTGGACGGAAGCAGGCAGAGCGCGCCCATTTCTTTGCCTCGAGCTCGTGTACGGCGGGTGTACGGCTTCTCTTTGAGCTGCTCTGATGCTGCGGCTAGTGTGTGGTTTGGTGAAGAAACTTGAAATTAAAAGCATTTGGTTTACAAATCCGGCCCATTTCTCTGAGATGCTGAATTCTTGGCCCCAACTAATGTGCTTTGGCGAGCTGCGAGGTTTGGAGCCCAGGAGGGAACGAGAGAAGATCTAATGGGATCCCACCAGAGCTGGAGTTAGAACATTTTACTTGTGGGTGAAAAATATATTTTGAGCAATTTTTATTATGAGTCTCTTTTTATCTTAAATATTTCATATAGTTCCCTCTTTTTCTAATTTTGACAACAACTCCTTTTTTTATTGTAATTATTTCAAAATAGTTTCCTTCTTTCATCTTTCCACAGTAAAAAATAAGTTGATTTGATATCTAATGTGATACATCAAATTTACTTAATCGTGTGAAATATAACAAAGAAAAAAAATTATCCTGTCTAACTCAGTTTCCACTAAAAGTTTCTCTCAATTCACTTGCAGCAAGGAAAAAATTGGCACTCAAAAAATAAGTTTTTATGCTTACAACAACTAAGTAAAATATTTTTTTATTTTTGTACATGGTGACAAATATATATTTTTTTTTGTTAATTTCGGCATATCTGATGCATTACAATAAGACGAATATTCACTCAGATTTAAATACATTCAAGAAATTTTACTGAGAAGGTTGTCACTAAATATATATGCATAGGGCTTTTTAATATCTTGTATACTAGATGAAGTATACCTTCTAAAACATTAGTTAATCAAGTTAGAAATTTTATCATAATTTGCAATGATACCACTTTTGTTTCTTCTTACCATCATATTTAACAAGATAAAATAGGCTTGAATTTGAGATACAAAGACAAAATATTTACCTTTTAACGTCTTATTTACCTTTTAACGTCCTATGAGAGTTATGTCAAGTGAATATGATTTTTCTTTTTAGTATGCCACGTGGGATGCCAATTTATTTTTTTATTGTGGAAAATAATCCAAGAGAGTTATTTGAAACAATTAAAATAAAGAGAGAGTTGATTGCCAAAATTGAAAAAGAGAGAGATATATGAAACATTTGAGATAAAAGAAATCAATGGTGAAATTACTCATATATTTTCT
This sequence comes from Pharus latifolius, assembly GCA_019359835.1. NCBI lineage: Eukaryota > Viridiplantae > Streptophyta > Magnoliopsida > Poales > Poaceae > Pharus > Pharus latifolius. The sequence goes on along the minus strand of CM033321.1, from coordinate 84,114,215 downwards.
CATTTCAGTGGAGTCAATTTCTATGGAATTTTTATAATTTGATGGATTTATTTGTAAATTCTTACATATAATAGATATTTTTGCAAAAAAGTTGTGGGGTCAATTGACCCCACTTCTAACATGCTACATCCACCACTGAACCCAAGAGGTTAGGGGTGAAATGAATCAAGTATGAATAAGCTGAACTAAGTTGAACTTGATTAGATTATCAAGTTAGAGAATTGGTTCAATCTCAGCTAGCGAGCCTAAGGCTGCTCACTTTGGCTTGTGAGCTGGTAGCTCATATGGATGTTGAAGTAGAGGAAGATGTGATGTTGAAATAAAGGAAGATCTGTAGTCAGGAAAAAGGGAGGACGTAGACGATGAGAATAGCTAGGGGAGGAGGGGAGGCATATTTGAGTTGAGGAGGTGGCACTAGAAGGATGTGGAGGCAAGCAATTGGTTGGTAGGGATAGAGGGTGGTCTAGTAGGAGGCAAGGTGGAAGTGGACAATGGGAGGGAGTATAGGATGATTAGAATAGGCGATTGTGTGACTGTTTGACTGTTTGTATGAGTATTGGGTAAGATTTTTTATGATTAAATCTAATAGATATATGTCTTTTTAAAGTGTTTACATATATATAAAAATACAGTCCTATTTACAAATTAGTCCAAATAATCAATTTCGAACAAGTTATAGTACAACTCAACTCACTTGTTTACTCCATCGAACTGGAGTTGGAGAGCCAAGTCGAACTTAGCTCATTTTCTTTTTCAACCAAGCACAAGCCAAGCCAAGCACAAGTTGCTTATAAGCCACAAACTTTGTTCTAGACCTATCTGTGGTGGATAGAGTTTGTACGTTTCTTGAGATTTTTTGTGTGTTATTATGTGCTCTCTTCTCTCTAATACATGGAATTCTATAGTATGCAAGTATTTTGGTCCATACAATAAAAAGAATAATATTGGACACATAAAAAAGACTAAGTGTGAGATCCCAAATCATGTGTGGAAATAGTCCCACCTTGATGCTATTTGGACTAAATACATCAACTCTGAGTTGAGACATTTTTTATATGAGTGAGTTAGTAGGTGTGTCATATATCCCATATTAGTTGCTAGTTTGTAGGCTAGTAATCTCTCTTTCTGAATGATTTGTTGAAATTTTACCTAAATGATTTCTTACTTTTTGTGTCAATTAGAAATTGAATATGAAATTTTTGATGATATTGTCATAGTTTATCAGAGAAATGTGTCAGTTCTACCAGCCTGAGAAATCATGTCACTATCTTTATCAATCTTTGTACTTGTAGCTTTCCAAGATCATACAAATTCTTGGTTTTAGTACAAACATGATCATTAGTTGGACATTTTCTTGAGTGAGTTTAAGACACATGAAAATTCATTTACAATTTCTCATTGTTCACTGTTGAAGGTGGGAAATTAGACCATAAAACGCCTACTAACTACAAAACCTTCTAAAATGAAATCTCATGAGTCGCACCTTTCATTCAAATGGTTTGCATAAGTGATCATATTTCATGGTAGGGTATACACACACCTCATTTTCTGAAAGAATTTTAAAAAAAGCTAAGAGCACTCCTTAAGTTTCTAAATTTCTCTTTCTAAGAATCAGTCAGATGTTGCACTGAGCGGCCGCATGAGGGACCTGGAGCTTGGCTACCATCCTGATGGGGATTTTGCTCCCCATATGCTCACCTTCAATGTGCAGCCCAACCATCCTGATTTGCACGAAGACAATTGTATTTGACAATTTGAATCAACCATAAAGCTCTTATCTGTTACCAACTTGTATTTGACAATTGTATCTTTCCTTTTATGACTGTTTGGATCAACCTACTGTCTCTTTTAGTTGTTTGGTATGCTCATGTATGTCTGGCTTTAACTTAATTGTGCACCTCAATTCTTTGCTTGCCTTCCAATTTCTGGTCAGACTGATGGGGCACTCTGAATGTCATGAATGTGCCACTTGATGTGGATGGCGAGTGAATGTTACGACTTACAAATTCGAAAAGGGTTGAATGCAACTCCATTGGATATGGTGCCATATTAATCTGCTGTTTACTGATTTTGAATGAGCCATCATGTTGTTTTATTTTACCATAGTCTAATATTATTTTGAGGATTTCACCATGGGTAAACAATGCACTTGCTGAACTTGTATGTTTGCCATATGATGCATAGCAATGTCTCAATAGAGTCGAGGATGATGACACCGGGCATAAACACTGTACTGGGCAATACTTTGACTACTGGTCATGCATCGACGCATGTGTAAATACTTACCTTTGATAAAACATTTTGTAAAAATTGTTCTAAGAATTGGAAATAACAATTCGTCTATGAAACACGTATATGCAGGTAGCACCAAAACTCTTTGAGAAGAAGAGATTACTACAGGACATCGGTATGCTGACTTACTCTCTTGCAGTTCCGCTTCTCACTTCTGAATGTCTTGTGAGTTGTGACCGTATTTTGATTTCTCTGAACTTGTAATAAAAAACACAATTTCTTCAGACAGAACAGTGAGCACATAGGTGATTGTGTGAGACCTCTGGGGATCAAATGTGCTGGTTTTACAATATTTTGGTGGTTGAAAACATATTAAACTTGATTAAGCACAATATGTCGATAGTGAGTGGTTTGTGTTTGTGATGATGATTGAAGCAAGTTTATACCAATGTAACAAAGTTTGATGCAAATGTCATTTCTAGATTGGCTAATGTGATTGTAAATCACATTTTTCTAATTTGGCTAAGAGATCATGAGTCTAGATTGTTTTGAATTTTTTTGAATTTTCGGAATTTTTCTATTTTTTAGAATTTTTTTGGATGACCGGGATTTTTATCACATTCATTCTCAAACCAAACAAAGGTCAGGATTATTTTATTGGTGGCATTTTTTTCCAGGGGGATTTTTGGATTACAAAAAATCCTGGTCGGATATTATTCTTACTGGAATTTTTATATCTAACACTCAAACAGGTCCATAGATGCAATAAAAACATGTTACGTTCACCGGTGGTTCATGGTTGGGTTGTCGTTGTACAGTACCACCGTTGCTACAGCAAAATATGTTGAGTGCTTCTTGATAAGAGTGATGCCACGACTTACTTGTTAGGTAGACAAGTAGTAAAGGACTAAAGACATCTTATTCTTGTTTTTGTTTGTAGCAGAAATGGAGGATTTGATCCGACCCAACTGGATATTGCGTACATATGGTCCTCATAATTCAACAGTTATCTTGATGACATGGGTTAATTTGTTGTCATCTTTAGTTCAAGCAACCACGAAGACGTCGACGGGAACGTGATTATCAGGGCTAAGGAAAAAAATATATAAGATATCGGATAGCCACGTCAGCGCAGCGCGACACGATGATTCATTAAAGCATAAACTAACATGCCAAAGGACAATTCTAGAACAGTCCATCCGCGTCATCGTCCATAAATCAGGTATCACCAATCCACTATTGAAGAAAACATAAAAGGGCCCCACCCATCTTACTTTGAAAAGCACCAATAACGAACATACTTGGACTTTGTGGGTGAAAGCTTCAGTTCATCTTTGGTTTTAGCTTAATAGCCTGTTTAGTTTAACTGTGAATCGTGGCTTTTTTTTTATGTCAATTTTTGGGATTTATGGTAGATAAATCAGAGAAGTTTTTTTAAAGAAATTTAATGTATGAGTTTAGAATGGGTGTTGAGTGGATGAGATAAAAAAACTATAGAAATTACTCCACATTGATTTTAATTTTTCTTTAGCGGATGATTTCAATTTCTAGGAGAAATCTCTACAATAAGCCACTCTTTTGGTGCCGGTTTTACCGTCTCTTGATTAAAAGTTAAAGCAAATTATGGATCAAACAGACTATAAAGCTACCAAAAATTTAAACCCTCAAAAACCAAATGTGATTGAAGTTGCTTCTCAGGTAAATTGGAAAATCTTTTGTATTGGCTCCATGTGAAGTGTGGTGGGTTAAGATGTGAAGAAATAAAAGATATTTGTAATATCTAATAAATATTATCATATAAGTAGTCAGCAATGTCATATTCAAAAATAATATATCAAATAAAATTCTCTAGAATACATCATAATATCAAACATACATGAGAAATTGAAGCCATGCCAAACAGACTCTTGTTAATGAAATCGTCGCTTTGTTTATTTGTTACTTACATTGAAATACACATAAGGTACATGACACATTTTGCACTAACTTACAATGTACATCAGTGCATGCTTATCAAGCTAGGTGCACGCACATCGGGAATCAGAATAATGTACATAGCAAAGGCGCTTTATTAGAAGTTTAACACCATTATTGCAAGCTTTATACGATTGGAGATTGTATTAGTGGATGGATTGATTCGACGTGAAGAATCATCGAATCATCATCAGTAAGGCCTGAATTGACGTAGCTGGCATAATAGCCCTCAATTCGGCTCTCATAATACCCTTCTTCTCGATGCTCTCTGACTCTTCGCCCCAGATCTCCGGTATTACTCGTTGGAGGCCGCTAATGCTCTCCAAAACGTAGTCTGCTTCCTTGGTCTTTGCTCTCTTACCAACCTAAAAAAGTAATTAACACGACACAAAAAAATGTTTGTGATACTGCAAGTGGAAGCTTAAGAAATTTATTTTTCTAAAGAGCTCTGCTTCGCGTATGAATATTTTTTCTTTTCTTTTTTTTTTTTGCAAATTCTTTACAAAATGCAAATAAAAGGTTTAGATGGTTAGATCAGAAGTAGGTGAATGCAAATCAAAAACAGTGACAAATGTGAAACATAATTGAAGGCGTGGACAGTTTTTATTTTAGAAAAGAATTTGTAACAACTTTTTTGCATGGAGCCATGACTAAACTTGGCGTGTATCTTATAATAGAACTTTAAGTTGGACACGCCACAGACTCTGATAGTCGAGATGGCAAGCACTATTTCAATTGATGTGATAGCCCACCAGCCATTTCCTTATAATTGTTGGAAACAAACAAAAAAAGGAAATTTTTGCTGTTTTTAAGCAGACTGCAGCGAGAGATGATTGTACGCATATTAGACTGTTTAATTGAAAATTTTAGATTGAGCACACAAAGAGGGGGAGAAATTTGAGTCTTGGTTGCTTGCATGAGAAGTTATTAGTTTGTTAGCCTAATGTCAATTCTGATCATCGATTTTTCATTTTGTGGACACGCGCACGTGTGTACTTACTTTACTATTGCTTAGCAAATGATCATCACAACTAAACTAGTTTCATAATTTGATATTCAAAAATATCAATTGATTAATTAAGATAGAACTCCACTTCTATATTTCCCTCTATATTATAATATAGAACAAAACATAAAAAATAATCCATCACATTCAACAGGGGATATATCCAGTCCTATCCTGACCTACTCCTTGTCATCAGCTACAATTTGTAAAGCATTTTTAGCTAAGCACGTGAGAAGGCAAGATTAGATTATGCGAGGTGAATAATGGAGTGCTTAAACCAAATTAATCGCATTATGTGATTACTAAATGGGATATGTTTAATTTTTCTCATCCAACAAGTAGTGCACTGGCCACCTGATCGGCCCACCCATCGGACGGACTACTTTGCATAACACTTAGCTGGCAACTTCATTGATTAGTGCCTGACGTGCGTGTGCAAAAGAAAATTGTTTCTCACTAGTCTATATTTGGAACATATAATTTTAAAGAAATTATTTAGAAAAAGTAACTGTCTAGTAAAAATTATTTTAAAAAGTTGTAGTGGTTACCAAGGCGGTGCAAAGACCGAGTGCTTTCCCTGCGGCGATGTTCCTCTCGCTGTCGTCTAGGAAGAGCTGATAAACAAAACAAAGTGATTATTGTTAGTTTTCTACTCTTTGCAAATCTTCTGATGACAAAAAGAAGAAAATGAAGTATATATAAACTAAATATATTTTGCAAATGTTCAAAATGAGCCCCTGAATATTGAAGTTATCAAGTTTACACATTGTGTCACTTTTCAACACATATACTCCACACATTGATTCATTTTTTATTGATAAAAGAAAAAATTATGCCCATATTTTTAGAAACATATATGATTATTAGCTCGGCACATGTTAATTTCTCAACTCCAAGTATATTGTTTACATGATTGGTATATTTTTCTTTCATAGTCTAGTTTATTGTACTTATTATGATTTATGAAGCCTCTAAAGTTTTTAAAGAAGTGCTGAAATAAGTAGGATTAAAGATAGAAAATTGAGAAATTTACCGTCCGACGCGGATTGGAACCAGCAACACGTAAGGCCGCCACGATGGCATCAACCGACGGTTTCAAGATCACAACCGGATGTTCTCCAGAGCAACCAACATCCACCTCGTCTTCTCCCTCCACCTGCCGGAAAAGATGGGGATTCATAGTCTCAAAACACACGACCGCGTCGAAGCAGCCCTCGTCGACGCCGAGCCGCCCCAGCGCCTTCCTCATGTGCTCCTGATCAGAGTTCGTGAACAACTGCAGGCAAAAATATATATCAACATAAGCCCACAACTAAATTTTCACTTTCGCATTGTGGTTTGGTTATATGAAACTCACGATTTTGCGCTGCGGGATGCTCTGTAGCAGCGCCGCCAGCTGCGGGTCGGCGGCGATGTTCCCGTAGGGCAGCCTCCCGTGCACGTAGCTACGCCGATCATTCAAACATTTCGGTTAGAAAAACAAAATGTGGTAAATTATAAGTCAAGAAAGCAAGAATTGCGTGCAGACCTGTGGTACTCGTCAGGGTGCACGTCATAGCCGTGTGCCTGGCAAAAAGAAGAAACCAAATCTGATAAGAAAAGGCAAACAAGTAGAAGAAAAGGAAAGAAAAAGAAAGCAAGTTGAAGTGTACAAGGAGGCCGGCGAGGGAGCTCCCGTATGTCCTGAAGAGCTCGACACGCAGCGACGACGCCTTTTCCGCCGTGATGCCACATTTCATCATGAGGAACTCTGTGTTGTGAATTATCAGTCACCAAATCGAATTAACATGATCAAAACAGAGCAGAAGTTATGTGAGTTGGACAAGACAAGAAAAAACGCACACACCGTCGATGTTTTTCTTCACGGCGAGCGCAATGCCGGTGCTGCCGGGGTACAGCGTGTCGTCGAGATCTTCGCAGAAATAAACCGGACAAAAAAATTAGATTAAGATTGAGATCGAGGCAAGCGTTCTTGATGAGTAGAGTAGTGCCATTACCTAGCAGGATGCAATCGAAAGGAGAGTTCACCATGCCTTGGAAATCCATGGTCAGATTGGAAGTTTGGAACAAGAAGAAATGATGGAACAAAACAGAGCGAGCTCTTTAATTCGCAAGAAGAATGGATGCAGTTTTGCAAACACAGGGGGGTGGAAGCGAAGGAAAACTGCGAGGTTTCGGGTGTTTAAATAGAGGCCGAGGTGGGTGTGGCTCGGGTGTATAAACCGAATCCGATAAAATGGTATATTTGTATATGATATAACTAAATTCAAATTTGAGTTTTATTTTTATAGAAAATATTTTTAAAATTTGTGGTATAACAATTTTGTAACCAAATTGTTACAAAAATAATAAAAATATTGAACAAATTTATTCAAAATATGTTATTGGTTGGTTTAAAATGAGCTACTTTTAAATTTCACACTTTAAAAATAACAAAACAAAAAATATATCGTTAGCATCTGATAAATCAAAATCTATATTTAATATTTATTCAATTAAAATTCGAATATGAGTTTACCTAAACTGAATCGAATTTAAAAAATATAAAAACGGATATTTCATCCATTTACACTGCCCGCGTGGATCACAGGCAAGTAGTTGGTCTATTTGTTTCCTTGTACATTTTACGCTCGTGTTTCTTATGGTGGAGCTCAGCTCCACACGTTTCCGCGTCTTTGGGTTATTTTATTTGGTCGGTTTGTTTCTCTGTGGCTGCCTCGGGTGTTGGGTAATGGATAAAATCATCTCATGGTGTGGTTGTTGGCTGCATAAGAGACGGGCAACAGCTTATTTTTAATCGTGCAAACTCTTTCTTAATTCTTAAAGAGAATATTTTAAATCATATATACAAAGAAAATTTCAGAGAGTCAACTAAGAATCTTGACTCTATACTCGGGATCTAGATCCTTTAAAATTAAGTTAAGAACTAAGTGAGAGTCAAACACTCTGATGATTTTAACTCTTATTTGATTTTATGTGATAAAAAAATTAAATATTTAATGAATTTTTATTAATTGATAAATTTTTCTATTAATACTATGTTAATAATATTTAGAGAATTTAATTTGGCATTTCAAACAGAAAATAATAATTAATGAATTTTAAATTGAAAATTGCACTTGACGGAAAAAAATATTTCATAAAATTCGAATATTGATACATGACATTAAACAAACTGAACTAAAATTAAACTTGCAAAAAAGTCTACTACATTCAAATATTGAAAGATAACAAAAACATAATTTTGACAAACTAAAAAATACAACAAGATACTACTCGTCGGTGTGTTCCCCTCCGAAACATTGTCAAATGTGCTCAATCAAGTCTCTTTTTAGTTGCATGTATAGGCTAATCATGGATTGCATAGTTTCTTGCAAGTACATCGGCGAAGACAGCCGTAGTCCCACTGTAGATCACAGGCTGTACTACGGTAGATGTATCCAAATGATCGTTGTAATCATAATTCTCGACATCATAGTCGCGCTCATTCTCTATCATCATATTATGTAAGATGATGCATGCTCGTATGATCTTGGCAAGGGTTGAGTGTTATTAGAATCGTGTCACACCGTGCACGATTGCAAACTGAGACTATAGAACTTCAAAAGTTTGCTCAACATCTTTTCTTACTCTCTCTCTTAATGTTGCACAAACAACATGTCTTTTACTGTCTGTGGGAGTAGTATTGTGTTCACAAAGACGACCCACTCCGGGTATATATCATCGATGAGATAATACCCCATATTATATTGTCGGCCATTGAGAGTAAAGTAACTTGAGGAGTTTCGCTTTTCAATACATCGGTGATTAAGGTTGATTGATCGAGTACATTGATGTCGTTGTTGGAGCCAGCGGTATCAAAAAAGACATGTCATATCCCGAGATCATAAGAGGCATCTGCTTCAAGTATAATAGTTGGGGCTCCACAATCTTCACGAGTGAATTGTTCATTCCATACTACTTGGTAATTTCTCCATTCCTAATGCATGCAATTGATACTTCCGAGCATACATAGAAAGTCACGAGCCTCTTCTTGTTGCATCAGGCAGTGGATATCTTCGATTATGGGGTTGCAAAGATATTGGTCACCAAACTTGTCGATGACACCTTCTATAAAAATACTCTAAGCATTAAATTGCCGTGGACTCCCCTATCCACACGTACTCACCAATAGCATCGGCAGAGCTACCATACATTAGCATATGCATTGCTGCAATGCATTTCTGCAAAGAAGAGAATCCCTTACAATTAATGGCATCTCTTATTTCAGTGAAATAGGGGGACCACTCACCGAGAGCTTCAACAATACGAAGAAATGGGGGTCTCCTCATCCGAAATCTCCGGCAAAAAATATTGTAGGGGTAGACCGGATCGTTAGAGAAGTAGTCTGTGACGAGTCGTTGATGACCATCTTCGCGGTCCCTCTCAATATATCTCCTACTGCTGCGTCGACAGTGTCCGTGGGATGTACAAGCTTTCAACCGAGCATGAAGACCAGCGATAATATGATCTTATAATTCATGTCTGGCCTCCTCTTCCTCCAAAAAGTTCACCAAGAATTCTTCCATTATATTGATAATATCCTCTACCACGTGTGCTGGAACTAGAGTTAGATGACATTTTGTAAGGGGTATTGAAGAGAAGTTTGTGAAGAGCTATGTTGTTTGAGAAGAAAAGTTGGATTGTGAAGAGAACTTTGTGAGGGGGTTGAATATATAGATTAGGAATTCAACGGCTAGTTTGCAACGACTGTATTCCAACAAGTACTTTCCAATAGCTATATTCCAACAACTACTTTTTAACGGCTAGTTTCCAATAGTTACTTTTAAAGAGCAATATTTTAAATTTAAATTAGGCATATATTAATAAAAAAGAAACATAGATTCATTAAAAATTAATAGATTAATAAAAATGATACATAAGCCAATAATTGGCTACCTAAAAAAATTGAAAACAAAATAACTAATCTTCATCATCTTTGGCATTGAGCTTCTCACTGAGCATCTTCAGTCTAGCCACATGCTCCTCTCTTTCTACATCGTCGAAGTTGGATATGTTGAGCACCATCATTTTCTAGTACGCCATGTACAAGATGGCTTTTTCCTTCGATTTTTCCATATCGCACAAGGACTCAGAGACACAAACTACATCCTTCTTCTTTTCAGCTCGGTCAGCTTGAGCGTTGATGAAGGCATCAAGGTCCACTCTCACTGATGCTGTAGAATTCTGCATTCCATCAATTTTGCTCTTACTATTGCGTCTCGCCTTAGCAGCATCTCATCTTTCCGACTGTGTCTCCTCTTGTGGCACATCATCGTTATTGGATGATGACGTGTAGGCGCTCGACTCAGACAATCTACTTCTTTTGCTAGTAGGCTTGACATAGACTCTGGACCATTTAGGTTGACCACAAACTGCTATTCACCAATGATCTAAGACGAAAGTATGACCCATCTCTACCTTGTACATCTCACGGGTTTGCACCATGAGTTGGTCATCGAAACGACAGCTGGCATATGTGGGACCCTCATTTGAGGATTCCAGTGGCAATCGCCCAGGTGGATTGCACTCAGAAAAGGCACATCACAGCTCACAACAATAGAATGCATTATATAAAAATGCGAGTAATTAAAAACAAGTGCTGATCTCAAGGACCAACATTACAATAACTTAGCGCCGAAATGACGCATTTAATTGTTAATACAAATTAAGGAGTTTTCGACACAAGGGTCGGCACAAAATAAAACAGCTAAGATAAACAAAAGGACTTCTTCAGTCTTCTTTCTCTGCAGCGGCGGCATTGCATGGGCCTTCTCCACATCGAACTCCACCTTGGTGCATAACCCTTTTAACTAGATGGGTCCTCAGTTTCTTCTTCTTGTTCCACATTGGGTTCAAGACCATAAGATTCAGGGTCGGCGAATCCTTCCTCTAAATTTGTTTGTAAAAGCAAGGATGAGCACATTGTCCACATGGTGCTCAACAAGTCCCAAGTAACAATGCATAAATATATAGATGATGGGGAATTTCTCAAAGAACAGCTCTTTGGCTCTGTGTATAAATATATAATAGATTTTCACATGTAGCCTTAAAGAAAGGTCTTTATTCTCGAAAGCGGGGCTTTTGAAATCCTAAGCTAGATTTTCAGAAATGTTGTGTGTGGCGGTCTTTCATGAGTCACCACTTTACTCAGATTTTGTGAAAAACTTCCAAAAGCTACTTGTGCTGCATCGACGTGAATAGAATTCACAGCGCGCAGACTCCATGACCTGGGAGCTCAGAGTATCCGATACTTTTTAAACTTTGCAAAGGTGTACCACCTTAATCCACCAATCATTCGGCTTTCAAGTCGGATCAGCTTCATGCGACTTTTACGCATGTGACAAGGCCGAGATGACACAACAATTTACAGTCCTAGTATTAACTATTTCCCTGCCCGGTAAATAGACAGTTAAGTCTCAAGTACCGTTGTGGGTCCTCCCCACTGCCTTACTTCCTAGCCTGGGCCTATGTTCTCGCAAGACACATAGCCTCTCTTGATTACAGTCGCGCACGACTTAATCTGGCTTAGGGCGTCTTCCTTCTTTCCACCTTTTCCTCTCATGCTTTTTCTGAACTCACATCACTCGTGGCCTTCTGCGGCCCACCAGTCCTCGCAAGAAACTGGACCGACAACCATTGCAGGGAAAAGCTAACACTAAAGAAAGCTACTAAGTTGCGCCCGTCCCATAAACAGGCAGGTGGTTGGTACGTTTTTCATGCCGCATAGAAGCACAACACAAGGTTCTAGTCCTTATGAATCTTTAGTGAGGAGTCTTTCACATTCCCAGTGCGCACACAGCACCATCCAATCAAACCATCCTCACTATCGATTCCAATCACATTTTCTTTCACAAAAAGGGGTTTTGAACATGCTTTTCTCATATGTGACCATTCAACATTTGTCATATAATCTTTAAGCATAGCATAGCCCAAGCATGATAATCTAGAGTAACAAGGGTGCAGGGATATTCAATGTCAAAAGGGGCTTTACAATCATTTAGGTCATATCTAGTCATTTTATTGAAACATAATTCTTTATTTGAATCTAAGGCATGCATATACTGGAAAACAGTTAACATACTTCATTTCAAAATAGCAGGTGAGACATGATCAAGGGTTTGAGACTTGCCTTGCAGTGACGGGTCTAGCTGCTCAAATGAATCTTCAGGGATCTCCTCTGCTCCTTCAACGTCTGGTTTCACGACGGGTACAAACAACACATACACACTATATAAGCACACAAGCACTAGAAAATAATGCGTAAATACACCATGCATGCAGGGGAATTGGTTTAGACAAGGTCACTTGACATTGGTTGAAGAGATGGGTTCAGAGGGCTTGAATGTCGAAGGGCTGACATTCGGCTCATGGCTTAACATTGCCCTAAATCGGTTCTAGGTCTGTTTTCTGGAGATGTGATAGTAGGGAAAGTTGTAGAACATGGCTCAAAAGGCTTAGTGGACAAAGTGGCATTTCAATTGCTCAAAAGAAACAAGTCTAAATCATCCAATGCCACAGGTGGACATGCACTGACATAGTGTTTGACATGGCCAGAAACTAGGGCATTGCATAACTTTTGACTCAGAGCTCCAATTGATGCACAACTTTGTCTAGGGTTTAGGCATTGATATCAGCTACAAAACTCTCAACAGGCTCAAGGGCTGAAAGTGGCCGGAGGGTGGCCAAATCCGGTGAGCAAACACGGTGGCCTGGACATGGACTGAGCCACTGCACAGCAACCTTGGCATGGCTATAACTTTTGATTCAGGTCGATCTAGGGGTCGGGCTAGTAGACAAAATTGCTCAGGGGGTTGAGGTCTATCTAAATGACAAGGTCTCATTGGCTGGTTTGGCCGGAAAACGAACTCCAGCGATCGGGGCCGAAGACGAAGGCACCGATTTGGGGGTTTTCGTTCCAGGGCGTTTGAACTCAATTCAACGCTTGGGAAGCATCTAGGGGCTGTCACAAGGCTATTGGTGAACTCAATTTTGCCAGAGATCGGCTGGAGAAGCACAGCGGCGTGCTCCGGCGAACTACCGAGGCTCGAACATGGAAATCCGGCGCTCGGGGCAAAATTGGCGAATCCAAGCTTGCAGGTTTGTTCCTCCTAGCTCACTGATCAATATCCTCTACAGGCACGAGGATCAATTTGGCTTGAATCGCTCGGCATTGCGGGAACAGGGGATTTCCGGTTTTCCGGTGATTGCCGGCGTTGAGGTGCGCCGGGGACCAATTAATGGCTATGAAACGTACAGGGGGATGAAAGGAGCTTACTGGTGGCGTTGGTTTGGAGGGGGAAGCTTCGGGCGAAGCTGGCGCCGTAAGCTTCAACGGTTGCTCGCCGGGGAAGATGAACTTCGCGGCGACGCTGAGGAACTCAACTACCCTCTGGTGAAGGAAGCTACGGTTTGAAGTTGTGGAATGGTGTGAGGCAATGCTGGGCAAGGGAGGGGGTTTATATAGCCGTGGGTGAGGCTCTCGGGAGCAGCAGCAATCGCCGGGGATATCTTCTTCTGACGCCGGGACGGTCATCGATGCATTTCGGGACGCGGCGGGGCTCTGCCAGAGACGGTGAATCGCGGGATATCAGGATTCGGTCAGGGTGGTGGCGATGATCTACGGGATGGTGGCCAAGTGGCATAAAGCTCCTGGCAGCAGCAGCAGCACGCGCGCGCGAGGAAGACGATGGCACAGTGGGGCTTGAGCGCTCCACGGTGGCGGTACAGCTGCGCACGGCTGGTGGCCACGTGGCCATGAGGTGGTAGCGCGAGGGGCTTCGCCGGCGACGAGCTCAACGGTGCGGCAAAGCGGCAGGGCGCTGGTCGAACGAGCAATGGTCGCGGTCGTGCACGCGGTCTCCTGGTCGTGGTCGAAGAAAAGGCCAGGGACTTGTTTGCAAGGTTTTGGCTCGGGAATTTGGGCCTAAATGCAAATCTGAAGATCTGAAGGGCTGATCTGAATTCTGATTTTGCAGATGAGTGCTACTAAATGTCTTGGACTCATCCAGCAGGAAAAATGATGAAATCCGATAACATCTGGCGGTTTTGACAAAATTCGAAAACAGGGTAATTAGGGTTTGAACTTTTGTCGAGGCTGAAACTAGGGTTTTGGTCGAGATTCTGGGATTCTTCCAGAAGGGAAAAATGTTCAGAGAAATGAAAGAAAGGTTATCACTTGATCAGATTTGGATTTTGAGGTGATCTGGGACTTTTAGCTTTTTTGGGTTTCCTGAAACTTCTGAAAAGGACTAAATTGAAACGCTTTTGGATTGAAATGTGAAAACGATCTGGTCAATGAAGTTTAGCAGCCAACTCTTTAGGTTAAGGTAGTGGCATACCCAAGATTAAGATAGGATTAAAATATCAGGGTTTCCAAAGAAGTTATGCTGATTCGCAAGCAGAAAAGATAATCAAAAACTGGGGTGTTACAGCATATACTTCCTTAAGTCGGAGCCAAACACCATTAAATTGGACTGCTTTCTTGTTGATCCATTGCCAATGGTCTTTGTAGTGTTTGGTCTCTCATCGCCTGCTTCTCGAAATCGTCTCGTTGTATGCAGCTGCAACATTCGCCCTATACATATCACATTTCCTATTGTTTCTATCAATAGGATCGAGCGAATTATTGAGCCATGCACTAATTTGCATGTTGTTGACAAAAAATGAATAATGCGGTGACTAAAATATATTTAAGTCTAGTAAATATATTGTCCTGCAAGCATTAATCTACAGAAATATAATTATTACCAGTTTTATGTCGTCGTCCGTCGATCATGGCAAATGCTTCGACTTCTCTCCAGCATCAGCGACAGCAATGGTGTTGTCATCGTCAATGACAATTCGCACCACCAGATCAGTTGGAGCAGAATTTGGAGTGCCGGTGTCAGACGCCGACATAGAGTGTATATTGTCCCTAGGCAATTGTGATGGAGAGAACTACGGATAATTCGACAACATACCAACAAAATAAAAAATTTGCTCATATTGAGGAGGTTACAGAAATGTGTGGCTGTGTGGTGGATATGGAGGATATTTTGGTGTGTATGGAAGTAATTTGGTGGATATGGATGGTAGATTAGAGGATATGGCGTCTGCGAAAAACCGGATTGTTGTTGATTGCTAAGATTTTTGATGTTTTCACCAAAAGATTGAGAAGAACAAAGCCAATTTAGAAAACCACCGGGGATTAAAATCAATATGAGATTTTTAAAAAAATTTGCAAGAAATTTGGAGTGAGTTTGAAGCTAGATTAATGAAAATTGGTGTGTGAAAATGAAACAACAATATAGTATTTATAGATGAGGGAGTTGGGTAAAATTTCTAGAATTTTTTTGAATTTTTTGTTGTTCTTTATGAATTTTTTTTGACAAAAATCAATAAAAAAATAACTCAACAATTATTTCTAATGGTTTTATTTTAACAGTTTTTTTTTGTCACTGACATGTGTTGATTGGTGGACTCAATGTTGTGTTGGTACACCTTTCATTCTTTGATTGTTGTTTTTGTATAAAAATAACATTTGGAATGTATTGTGCTGCACGAATTTGCATAACTAATTATTTGATTTTTTTTAATTAATTCTATGCTCAATTTTTGAATTATTTTACTTACAAGTGGGCATGAGAAATAATGGACCCACTTGTTAGTCACTGGTGGTCAAAAGCGTGAGCGTGGGCAAAGACAACAAAACAATCACACTCACGCAGTTTACGAATTTAGTGACCTCCACGCTCCTTGACTCTAGTACGACGTGTTCAGGATTTACTCATTGATATGCAGGGACACAATTGGCAGGACTCAACTGTCAGTGATATTGGGCAAGATTCGAGCGGTGCAGTGCGCACTTGCGGTAGTAGTGGAGTCCATATAACACGCTTTGTTTCACATATACATCAAAAATTCTTCTTACTAACAAATGAGATTTTTTCTCTAGGCTCATGTGTCAGAACAAAATTTCCGTGTGTAAAATTCACCGGATTAAATTTGTGGAAGACCCAAAAAAAAAACGCTTCTCTTCACATCATCCTCGTCTCCAACGATAACGGCTCACTCATCACGTGCTTGCCGGCCACCCGCTTCCACCCCGAGCACGCGACTATCCCATCATGTTGAGCACGCGTCGAACATGCATCTGCACCCGTCAACGTGCGTCACCGCAACTGTCATCGTTGGAGACCGCCTGAGTTGGTGCACGACTCTTAGTGGAGCAGCCAAGACGGTGAAATATCTATATGAAAAGAAAGTTTTCTTATAGATTTTTTCATAAAATCTGGATCATGCGTATCAAAATAAGATTTAGATATAATTAGTTATTCATCAGTTTTCTAAGAAGTTGATAAATTTTTAGTACATAGAGTTACTTTATATGAAAAATAAAGAGTGCATTCTACTACAGACGGAATTGTTCTGAAGTTTCGAAAACACTGAATGGCAAATGTGCTTGATATGCCAGGAGAATTTCACCTTCACATTTCTACTTGTCTTTGAATTTCATGTAGCAAGAGGAGTGGTGACACCTTGGTCAGTAGCAGCTAAAAAATATATATCTGGTGTATTTGGTTCATAGTCAAATTAGGTGGGAACGAGGAGAAGATTCTGGTGCTCTTTAGGAGGTTGATGAGCGAATGGAGCCAGGAAGTGGATGAGATGCCCGAGGCGGAGAGGCGGACGGCGAAGGGGAAGGCGGCGGTGGCCACCTGCAAGCAGTGCGCGCGGTACCTCGAGCCGCTGTTCAAGCTGTGCAAGAAGAAGGTATGCAACATTTGATCCTTTACGTGTGGTAGTATCTGATCTGCGTCTTAATCTCTTGGAAGAAGATAGATAGGATGTACATTCCATCTAGATGTGTGGACTCTTTGGAACAAAATGCGGTTTGTTTAAGTAGTTGATTTGGGTCAGGTTAATTGTATCGACTTTGACTTTTGTAGATGGGAGATATTTGGATTTCGAATTGATTTCATGAGGTAGTTAGAGGTTTAGTTGCACTATGGACTGAAATATGTGCGTATCAACCAAGGTTAATGTGATTTTTTGTAGTTGGCAGAAATCAAATCATTACATTCAACTATAATGAACTGTAATCTAATTTGCATAAGTTAATCCGTTGTTGATTCTTTAGTACAAAACGTGGATGATTTTAGTGCTGTTGAGTCAGGTTAGGTTAAATTTATCTGTTTTGGGCTATCTAGTTGGAAACTGTATGGATTTTCATTCTGCTGATTGTGTGAGGTGACTTTGCAACTTTCATTTTGAAATTGACTTAATAAGATGTAAGTTCCCTGTCCTACCCTCCGAAATTGAAACCAGACAAGACAACCATTTGATGAATTTAATTGCCTTTACAGAGTTACTACATTAAGGCACAATGTTCTGTAGATATTTCTGCAATCACGATTGAACTGCCAAGTTCCTTTCAAAGATCTGCAGGCTTTAGTCAAGTAGGCAAAGCAATAATTTGCAGTAATCACTGAGATCACTCATAGCCTGAAATTATGGTTTGAACCTGTATTCTTATATAGTTTGAAGATATTGACAGCGACTGGCAATCGGTTTAAGATTACATTCAGAAGCAGATGACAATGGACTCCATATTGCTTTGTCATGTACTGTTCTCAACCCTCAACCATTATGCTTTCATATTATTAATGTGCCTGGTGAGCCGTTCAGAGTAAATCTCTGTGGCACAGGGAGAGATTTTGTCTTAATGATTCTCTTTTGCCCATGAATAGGAGGTCACATTCTGAATCTACAAATACAAAAGTGATGATCAGGTCGCAAAGTATGTTTTTTAGGAAGCTTGGTAATTTCTTTACAGTTTTCCACACTATGGCTATTATTTTCTGTTTTCAACTTGATGTTATGTGAGATCTTGCTCTTTGAAGGGTCCTTAGTGTAATCACTCTGCTGATTTAATATTTCAGAGTATTCCATAACAATCGGTACCATAGCAGGTCCTTCCTGATGATGTTCGACAAGCATTGCTGGAGGTGGTCAAGTGCTGCTTGAAACGAGATTATTTGGCTGCAGTGGACAACTACATCAAGCTAGCAATTGGCAATTCACCATGACCAATTGGTGTAACGATGGTTGGTATACATGAGTGTTCAGCCCGTGAAAAGGTCTACACAAACAGTGTGGCTCATATCATGAATGATAAACATCTAGAAAGTACTTGCAGTTTGTGAAGAGGCTCATGACATTCTGCCAAAGGAAATACCCAACAGATCCATCAAGATCCGTCGAGTTCAATAGCTTGGCTAACGGTAATGACCTGCGGTCTCTCCTGGCAGAGCAGAAGGCGAAGAATTCGGAAGAAAAACTTCGATTGGTGGCTGCATCATAACACAGTATTGTCAATTTGCTTTGCCGCAAATTCTCTGCATGATTCAAACTGTTGAGTACTTTTAGAAAGGCATGTGTCTGGAACCATAGAGAAAATTGTTGATTGCTATAATGGTGTGTTTGGTTTTTGTTTGAGGATTACATAGAATTTTATTGTAATTTTAAAAGATTTCTATGTTTGACTAAAAGATCACCTAATCTAAAATTATAATATCAAATTAACCTATAACAAAGATTATGGTAATTTATTGAAAACAATTATTGACCTAAGAGGTGTATAGGCTCTCTATAATCTTAATACATGATTATTATTAGTTTCAATTTTTTGTTTTGCTCTAAATATCTCAAATATATAGCTATGCGACAAACTTTGAGAATGAGACTCACATTATATTCTAATAGAATTTTTTTATTAAATAATCATTTTTAAAGAAAAATTCAAAAAATGTATTTTAAACCCTTTTTTCATAGAATAAACTTATGTTACCCAGATAATCCAACGCCACAATCTGAGGTATTAGATTAGACAGTATAGCGTTACAACTCATAGCGTTACAACTCATAGCATTACCATCAAGTATACCGCCGTGTATAAAAGATAGTAAAAGATAGACTACTCACAATTAGCAATCAGGTAAAATCATAGTCTACGGTATTACTAGAATAAAGTCTAGCGTCATAGACTATGACATTATATGTCCACACTTAATAATTTTAGTCAGATTTATACAGTGGCATTAAACACTTGAACATAACACCATAATCAGTGGCATTTACCTATTAAGATTCAATGCTATAAGTAAAATAGTTCTAATAATTACCATTATTTACTACAAAAAATTTAGCTGAACTGACTAAGTACGGAAGATAACAACATTATAGCCCATGACGCTAAATCTTATCTTAATAACACCATGGTCTGTGGTGTTATCAGCCTACTGATGTAATCATCCTATCTTTCTTACATTGCTGTGTGAGATTTGGTAATACCACTGGCCATGATATTATCATATAATGTTTAACCCATCGGCCTATGGCGGTAGTCTATCTGCCCAATCCATGTCTATTATATAAAAATAAAATGGTTTAGAGGTCATTTTCCAAATTTTTCTTTAAAATTGATTATTTCCTAAAAGATTCCTCCAATACATGATGCTACAATAGACAAATTTTAACTAGCAAGTAGAGATTATAAAAAGTCTTGTTATATCACACCAAACATGTTAATCTAACATTCTTGGTAAGGATCTAAGAGATCACTAATTCTATCAAACACAATAACTCTAAATTACATGTTATCTTCTTATATGAAAAGAATTGTGGGAATTTTGAGATTATAAATGATAAAAAATAGTGTACAAAGGCATCCTAATTTCTTGCTCCCGTTGGCTATCTAAGTCATTTTGAACCGGAAACACTGCCACTGTTGACCGTCTGAAAAAACAAACCTCCTTCTGTTGTTACTGGACAGACTGTATTTATCCATTATTGATGTATTTAAGTACTAAAATGTGCTGGACCGGTTAGTATCTTGTTAGTTTTTACCGTGTGTAGAAGCAGATTAGCATTTACATCGTGTTTAGTGCAATCATGGATCCGGGATGAGTGGGCATAATAAGAGGGCTACGAAGCATCATGCAACAATTTTTTAGTGACCTGCACCAAAAATGTCTAAAAAGTCAGTGGTATATTATGCATCAAATTTAGTGCTATATAACAAATTGTTTCTAATTCTTTAGGTTTTTTATGAAAACTATATTTTTCAGTTGTAATCCAGGAATGAAATGTATTTTTTTAAGAAAGTTATATTTACAAATAATAATATCCATTATATTGGATGAATGCAGTGTATTTGACAAGCTAAGAATGCACAAGCCCAGTATAAAAGACTTGGGAGAATTTATACAAATTAATATAGTACAACTGTACTATCTGACATTGTCTTACATCCAAAATCTGATATAGTAGCTAAACTGATGCACCCCTGAAGGCCCTAATGTCCCTTCTTTTCAAACCACCATAAATTGATCTCAGTTTTACAATCTCAACTCTACATGAAGCATTGTCGAGCCGCACCCTGATATTGCAGAGAAACATTTTACCTCCAGTCAAATCATATCCTTCAAGAGATTGAGGTCCTTTCTTTTGAATTTCTCGTATTCGACGGGGATGACCACCAAGATGATGCTTCATTGAAGACCACATCTCGGGATGCATAGCAAGGGTTGGTTAAGCTTTGCATAGATATACAAGTTTGCTTCTGACCTTTTTTACCCCATCGATGAACCTCTGGCTCCACCCCGTTGACCGGGACCGGTTCTCACAGGAAAGTCCAGCAAATGAACTCTCATGGACTGATAACCCAAAAGTGTACTCATCGTCCCGACCACTGCAGGAAATAGATGCAATCAGCGCAAAACTAGCGATGAAGGTTGACTAGAAACCTAGAACTTGAGCTGCGATAAAGGACTTATCTCTTCTTGCAAAGCTTGTAGAGCAAAACATCTTCCCTCTCAAACCTGGAGGGAAGACACTAAAGTATTGGCATCAAGAATGGCTGTACCTTGAGCTGTAGTCAAGGCCTTACCTCTTTTTGCAAGATTTAGTAGAGCAAATTGATCACTATAAATGACCGAAGCATTCTATGAAAATTCCACAGCCAGATAATCCTGAAAACACAACTGATTCAGGCATTTCAGTCAAAAAATGACTAACCTAAATACATGCACCAAAAGAGGATGCAACAATTGATGGAAAAATATTGAGACATGCATCTATAATCAAAATTGTTATTATAATTTACAACTTTCTTTCAATCCAACTAAAAATCGCTAGGGAATGAAATACATAACTTTACACCCTCACTGCCGTGTTGTGGAGATAACACACACAGTTTTTTTCCCCCTCAATGATATACACACCTGATGCAAACCTGACAACTGCTCAGGGCATTTGTATGCTGCACAAAACACACAGCAAACTGAAGCAAGAGAATATATAAAATACAAAATGGCAGTCTCTGCAGGCCATATGTTTGACACAAATGAGGTTGCTCTTATCAGCAGCTATGATGACAAAACAGATTGTAGAGCAAGCTGCTGCTGTGGCTGCAATGAAGACCATGTTGAGGCCAGAATTGAAGGAGGCAATGTTGTCTGCAGTTGTCTTAGCAGATTAATCATCCTACTAGCAGTCTGTTCTGTTGCCAGATCCTTGCCCGCACACAGTATCTGCATTAGGCACAAAAGGACGAGGTTAAACAAAGTTCTAAAGCCACTAATTGTAGAGCCCATCACTTTGATCTCATGATTGATACATCAGTATAACCAGATAAACTTCACCAAAACATACAAATTATTTTGGCTTAACTCTAAACAACAATTTCTACAAACTATAATCAATGCAACAGCATGATATTTCTCCCATCATGGAAACATTTGACTTTAGGATTGGCAGTTTGGCACTATGATTGCCCACAGCTATCGAAAAGTAAATCTGACCTGCAAAGACCCTAAATCTTTTGCTTTGTTAACAAAAAACGATCTTTCTGCTGTCATGTAAAATGTCAGAGAAGTTCCTATGGTCAAGTCCTGTATTCATGATTCCTGAAATTTCAGAGGTGGTTTCAAAATTAAGGATTTTGTTCATAGATATTCTGTGCACAATCTCATGTCTAGTGCTAGACTGCTGGGATAAAGGCGCGCTTGGTAATTCAGTATGACTGGTAATTTCTAAAGGAGAGTAACATAAAGGAAAGGTAAAATACAGAGCTGTCAAAGTTTGCACAACATAAACACGATAGAACTAGAGCTATAAATGAGCTTGTTATAATGGCTTTGCACATAACCTATGTGGGTTTAGTTATACCATAAATGGAGTTCCAGTCATAAATGAGTCAACATGATTAACTCATCAATAAATGGGTGAGACATGTCTAAACACGACAGACCTGATTTGACAACTCATTTACAACTATGGTTAAATCAAACAAAAAGCCTCCCTAATATCACAATTTGTGTAATCAAACCCCTCTTCATGTGAACCCAGATGTCCCAGAACGTAAACAAGTGCAAGAACACATAAGTCATGGATGCTAAGCAAGAATCAACATTGTCAGGTCTGTGCGAGACATTATGGATGCTTGAAGGGAAGTTGCGCATTTTGGACAAAAGGACACAAGAATTGCAATTGGGAGGAGTTCACCTTGTTCGGAGTTCAACTTCTCACTTCCTACCTGGTTGTCACTCAGAAGATAAGCCATAAACCAGACAACCAGTAGGTAATGGAGTCAAGTGAACTGGTCAATCCCAATCAAGGCCCGCTAAAAGGCCCAAAACTGCTTATTTTAACACATCCTGGTCTCAAATGATTCAATAGTGACTACTAACCATAAAGGTTACCACGCTTCTTTCAAACCATGGCCCCAACAAAGTCTACAAAGGTTTGCAGATACTCCAACATGACTTGCATTATAATTAGATAGCAAATTTTGAATTTTGACCAACCCATGCAACCAGTATCAACAGAACCAAGCCAATGCCCTGAGTCAAGCAGGTTGGTTGTAGTGCACTTTTTCTCTATCTTTACAAGAAAATCAAAAGGACCTCAAAGTATACAAAATATAAAGAAGATCAAGAAAAGAAACAAAAACACAAAGGAGTACCTCTGCAAAAACAGAGACGATCTTTGGCAGATACTGGTTGTTATGACCCGAAAGGTCTCTATCGGACCTGTTCATGATAGCAACATATTCAGTAAGAACTTTTTTAATGAAATCAAAAATAAACATAATGAAATGCAATTGATGATTTAATACCATAACTCAGCAAACTACTTAATTCTATAGAAATAAATTGTGAGTAATGCTTACTTTTCAAGCATCACGCACAGTTGTTCATGGACAATCTTTGCCTCAATTAAGTCATTTTTTATTGGCAGACAACTTAACCAAGCAGGAATAACCTGTTAAAAATTAACAAAGTAAACACAGTCAGAAGCATTGCATTGTTAATGAATTGGTAAAACAAGAAGGAAACTAAAAAAAGGGTTTCCCATGTTTTTGACTCTCGGGAAAAGAGATCATAAAGCAGTGGCATCTCTAGAAGGCTCCATACACCAAACTAGAGATGGCAAGATGCTACAACAGGCATTGGAAGTTCAATCCCAATCAGAATAGCTACTAATTCCAAAATAACCCACATCAATATGGCGTTTCCATGATACATAACACATAACCATAAAGTGAGAATATTTTAAACTACCACACACAAATTCCCCTCACAAAAAATTTAAAATCTTAAATTCACAATCTATTGCAACATACTGTGATAATTGCCATTATGTCAAATTATATAAGCAGCATTGGTACTTTTTTTCATATTGAATTTGACAAAATTTAGTAGTAGCAGGCTACAGCTTACATCACATGTCAATTTGACAAAACATAAACATCATCACACAAGATACAACAAAACTCTGAGACAATATTCGTGCACTAGCTAGAATAATTTCTTGCAGTATGTACTATGAAAAATTGTGCGAGAATCTTGACATAATCACACAGCTAAAAGCCTGGTTTAACAAAACACAAAATTCACACCATATAGCACTTCTTTTTAAACAATGGGCAGAAATTTCCATAGGGGGCATTGTTTTGCCACCACTTTTCAAATAGAGGTAAAAATACCTTAAAATAATATGCACAACAGCTTTCCTAGTGATAGATGTAAAGAGTTGTTTGTGAGTTGAATTCGATGTTTCCAAAAATGGGCTGTATACAACCACCATAAGTGCCCTACCTCCTCAGTACCCAACTCCCAACCAAAAAAAAAAAAAAAAGATGTTTTTACTGTTGCAGCATATCCAGACAACGCACACACAGTTTTATTTTTGAGGCCTTGAAATTTTCATCGAATTCCACAGTTCTTGTAGTCATATTTACCTATATTTAAAGTACCCTGCATCCCAAACATAACTTCTCAATGATGTGCAACATACTTCTATGAACAAGATGAAATGCCCACAACCACTGACATACCTGAGCTGCATCAATGCTATCACGATGGAACTGGCATATTTTTCCAAGAGCAGAAACAGCATTGTCATATGCCATTGCATTATCCAAATCTAGTGCATTAGGATGTCTGATCACATTGTATAGTCTAGACAAGGACTCTGTAGAAATGAATTAACAATGTCAAAAACAAACACACTTGTAAGCTATTCTGATTCATGGTGAATACAAAACATACCTCCAGTAAGAGGTCTAAAAGCAGAACCGCCAAACTCAGCACAAATACCAACACCATAAACTGCAGCCTAAAAAACAGCAAGTTTAAATTAAGCCCACAGACCTTTTTTGAATTTCTTCTTTCACGAGAGATAATAATGCTTATCAATAAACATGAACCTCTGCCTTGGGGAAGTAAAATAACAGAGAATTATTCAAACCTGTCTAACATCTGGGTTTTCACTGTTGCAGGCTTCTAACAGAGAAGGAAGATACGCATCATAATACCTGAGAATCAGAGATGGCAAACCATGTAACAAATGGTCGCAAGAATATCATTATTTCATTGGACAAAGTTAGAAGCATCGTAAAATTGTTACCTGACTGCTGCTTCTCGACAGTGCTCTGCAACATCATCAAAAATACATATAGCAATTCTCCTTTCTTCTGCTGTTCTATCCATGCCCTAATAATTAATCAAAAATAATTTAAAAAAAACATGATGTCTTATGATGTCCATCTATATACAAAAGAATAGAAGATATCGCATCGAAGCTACGTGAACACACACACACACAGACACACACACCCCTTCAACACTAATGGACTATTGCACAATAAAATTACAATTTGTGTAATGAGATGTTGAGGCTCTCGCTGGCCATAAGATGTGAAAATAAATAAACAAAATTATGAGAAGTTTCCTTTTTTTCCCCTTGTTTCCTTTTTTGTTGATTATCTGAACACAGGATTACATTTAAACTATATAATTTTTTCATCTTTCATCATCTAATTATTAGGTCCTTGGCAAAAACACATGATAGTTAATAAATATGTGAATTGAAGGTAGCAAAATGTAAGGCTGCATCAGGTAATTTTCACTTGAGAATGCTGGAGTACAGTAAATTAGGGATGCAATAAATTAGCTCTTCCCATGAGACGGCAGTGGCAGTTAATCACATTTTTGCATTGTGAAAGTTCTTACACTCAGCTTTTATGGGAACTATTTCAAGAGATACTAAGGAAAATGATACATAGATGATATATGATGTCCATGCACCTGGTAAGGTACACAAATGTACATGCACATTTTGGAAGACACTTTGTGTGGGTGTGCTTAGAGATATGATGAACTAGCTCTTCCTACGATAGGCCACAGATATGTTGCAAGTCATCATGAACCAGCACTGAAACAAAGCTTTCACACTTAACTTTTACTGGAACCATTTGAAGCAATAAATAAGGCAAACAACACATAATGCCAATGGACCTAATATGGTGGACATGATAGGCATCATCTTATTGGACCAGGGGATTGCACCTGAGTTGCACGAGCCAACAAGGCACATACAGAATTTTCTTTTTATTTTTTTCTTTATCTTGAGGTTATGGGACGATGGTGTGGGAGGGGATGGTGTGGGAGGGGAGAAATAGAGGGCCGAGAGAGAAAGGGAGTGGGAAGAAGGGTGAGGGGGCAACTGGACAAGGCGTGGTGAGACACAGGAATAGAGGGAGAAGGAAAGAAAAAGTTTAGGCTGCGGGGTCCACAGCATGAATATGTGCACACCATTCACTAATAGCACAAATCCTAACTGTGGCAACTTGATTGCTTTGTTAAGTGTTATCTAGTGCAAGCACACAAGATAGAAGCCCCAAAATCTGATCTCTAGGAACTTAATTGCTTGCTTAAGCTCTTTAAACTCCACATCACTCTAAAATTCAGGTTTAAGGGCTTGTTTCATTGTCCACAACTTACCACACTTTTGCTTGGGGTAGTGTGGCATGTCTAAGAAGCTATTGCACTTGTTTTGTTCACAATTTTGACTAGAAAAGGAGTGGCAAAAAAGCAAAAACTTGTCTAAGGACTAGTGACGCACCAAAGTATGATAGTGAACCAAATACTAGGCTAAGCAGTGAGGCACCCTAAGGTCAAGTGTGGCAAACTATAGACGCCAACCAAACAAGTTCTAAGTTTGCTTATGCTCAAAAACAGTGGTACAACAATAGGGATGCAGTTAGCACCAAGGACACATCATCTGAAAAATAAACCCAATTCAAGATTCAACATAGCAAGTTGAATCATCAAACTTTGGTGTGAGTTATAGTATTCAACAAATTAAGGATAATAGAACGCACAGCTTCCAAATACAATAATTCACCATATCACTTACCAATGTAGGTGTCAAATAGATAGATAGCTCATCAAAGAATGGAAGGAAATGTGTCTTAAAGGTTTTGACCAGAGTCCCCAAACAATCTCCAACCTACATAAACACGAGGGCAAACTACTTCAAGCTAATTGCAATGAATCTTAGCAATAGATTAGAAGCATCAGCAGCTATTTGCTCCACAAAATGTGGGTTGCAAGTATACATGCAAGCATCCACCTTTCAATAGATTTGATGTGCTAATTTGTCCAAAAACTACATATAGCCTAGTATTTGAATAGCTTACTTGATCAAAGATTTCATCCTCCTGTTCATTTTCTTCTCTGAGGAGCTCCTCTTCTTCAGAATCAAAATCCTGGGCATTGGCCCTCTCTGTTCGTTCTCTCCTCCTGTTAGTGCTTGCTGTTATTACTTCTTTTATTCCATCCACTATGGATCTGACTTGGCCTTCCTCAAGAAGCACTCCTGATAGCTGAATAAAGAAAAGGGGGTTACAGATTATCGACTGAACTGCAGACAGTATACAGTAATACAGTCTCAAACTAAATGGAAAGAAAAATGCACACAGGTTGATGGCATACATGAACAATATGTTTACTGCTATTTCGCAGAAGGGCCAATTAGAACAGCAATAAGCTGTCCGCAGGTTAGTAAGACCAAAAACTTTCCTCGACTATTAAGCCAAATCAGACCCTAATCAAATCAGACGGACCTTTTAATCTCACAGTTGACCTTTGTCCCTCATCCTTATGTTCTACTGCCAGCAGGGGTACAGAAAACTGCTGGTGGGGTTTGTGGGTAGTGTGATGAACCAAGAGGGAATAGTCAAACTCTAATCAAACTTGGTTTCAAAAAGCGCAAACTAAGTCAAACTTCAATAATTTCCAGCTGTTTTTTATAATTTTATTAGAAACTAAGCAGTTTTTTTCTTTTTAAAACCCCACCACACCCACCCCCCCACAAAAAAAAAAAAAAAAAACTTTTGCCCTGTTTCAGATAAATCAATGAAATAATATGTTAATTAACCACCCAAACTCAGCATAAAATCTCCCAAACTCAAGACTAAACTCCAAAATCGCACAAAACAAGGTAATGATTCAAACCATCCAGATTAGATCATTCCAATATAGCTCAGTTTAAACCAGCCCAATCCATCCAGGTTTGAATTACTGCCTGCCAATTCCGTGTTTAAAACCTGAGTCTGGCAAATGGGGTCATTTTAGCAATCGTGTAAGATGAGCAATGGTATCAATATGAAATATAAACGTGTGAAAGCAAGCAAGAACAGCTAGTCATATATAAAGTTGAGGGCTTGCACAAAACGTGTGTAAGATGAGCAATGTTGAGGGCTTGAGGCTTCTAAATAAGTAAGGCTTTTCTAGTGCAACCTCACAAAACTCTTACTAGAGTACAATATTACAAAACCTGGATGGACTCATGCAGTGACTCCAGCATGCTTGCACAAATTTGTGTCTCGGGTTCCTGCATAGAGTTCCAATCACACACTTAGACCAAAGAACATTAAAGAAACACAAAAGAAATATTACAGAAACGCAAGAAATGTCAATTAGCATGCTGCACGTACTTTATGTATTGCTTCTACAAGAGCTGGGATTATGTAGTCAGACAATTGCTTAAGATAAGACTTATCCCGGCCTTGAGCTTGGCCCTTTTCTACTGACAACTTCGCTGAACGTAGAAGCTCAGGCATTGCTGGGGAGATTGCATAATGTATAGCATTTGAGATTGCGTTAAATAGTACGAGACATTCAAAAATGGCCAAGCCGCAAACCTGAAACAGCTGCCTTCCTAACTTCTTCATGAAAATAGAATTTGAGGAGAGGTACCAGCGTGGTTGCAACCTGCACAAGCTCAGATTCAGCTGCATCTATTCAGAGAGAGATTTTGTGTGTGTTTTGAGATGGTGGTGGTGGGGATGCAAACAATGAAAATGAGACCTGATCAATCCATGGGAAAAAACCCTCCCTGAGCTCATCAGCATAGCAACATAGCATATTACATGCTGTTGCTTTCTCCTCCAGAAGACTTGTCTTGATGCCAATTCTCTTATCTCCCAGTGTAATAGTCTCAACGCTGCATTCATAAAAGCTGTATGCATAACTCACAATTTTACAGAGTTCACATTAGGGTACAATTAGACAGCTAAGACCCAGTAAACCTTCAATAAAACATGATTGAAGAAAATAGAATGCAAGTACACATTCAGTGTGCTGATCGTGTGGCTGTCCCACAAATGCAAGTTCAATGCAGGAAAACAGACTGATAAAATGCAATCATGACAAAACATGGAGGAAACTCCTTAAAGCATACCCCTCATCATCAGATTCACCATTTTCATCTTCTGAGCCCGCAGAAGTGATGCTCACATCTGGTTTTAGCTGAGCAGACTGGAGCAGAGGAGGCATAACAACCCTCATGTATGGTAAGAAATCCTGACCAAGGCATTTACACAGTCTTGCCCATGCCTACACGTGCAATTAGATTGAGTAAAAGAGAAGCACACTAGCGATGGCATAAAATGAGAACAGGGTTCCGAGTTCTAACATACTTGCAGCATGTAACTTGTTATAGGATCATCAGCCTCCATCTGAGATCCTTGCAAAGTCATCAGAACTTCCATCACCTAAAAACAAAAGGAAAATTATCTTACAGAATCAAATGTCAACTAATGAGTTCAGGATACAACATTCACAAGCAAAATTGCACAAATACCAGAACCACAACATTACAAACAATGATATAAAACAAACTGTTGAACTAGAAAACTGGATAATAAAGTTGCACATTGTAGGATAATCTTGAGTCTTGACATTATCATACTATATAAACAGACTATTCTATTTGTATAGATATGGTAGAGAGGCGTATCCAACCCTCTTTTATCCATTATTTCCCCACTCTTTAGTTAAATAGAGTAGAGCAGTTAGAGGACTTTTCCCTAGTACGAGAGGACCGGGAAGAACACACATCTAGCGTACCAGTTATTGTCCTTATGGGAAGCGCTGGGTAGCCAAGTGCAGAGCGGATAACTACTGAAAACATATAAGTAGCAGAGCTAATCCTCGCAGGCTGGTCTCCATAATGATTTCATGGCATATACAGGGGCATAGTCAGTGAGACTTCCCCATGCATACCCATAGTAACTACTCTTAAACAACCAAAACTTTACACTCAAAACTAGAGAAAACACAAGGATGATCACAGAGCATCTTGCAGCCAAACCTCAAGTCATTCTACAAAATTATTTGTGGGTTGAATGATACAGCAAGAGGATAAGAAGGTAGACATTTCATTACATTCCCTCACACAGCCAAGATGTATCTACTGGTTTAAGTTTGAGTAATCTAGATCGAGATTTAACAAAAATGAGGCATAGGCTCAATAATGCAAAATTCATTAAATAATATCAAATCTCAAAACAAAATATTCAATGGCTCTCTTAAGTTCAGCTTGAAAGTGTGAAGTATCATATCAACTTTTGAATGTGTGGAATTGGCCATACACTGATAGATATGCCATGCACGCATAAACAAGCATATCCTGCACATGCGCATTGGAGTCTATTTTGTAATAATTTGATAGGCCATCAGTAAAGATTAATTTACATGCAAAGCTATAAACTAGGTACTAATATGTTCATCCACAAGAATAGTGTACCATGTTATTATTCTCTCAACAAGAAAACATTATAGACACTTTCATCAAAACTGTAGATCGAACCTTAATATTACCTAATGTTTTCTGAATCACATTATCAATAAATGGTTAATGCACTACATCTAATTGATTTACATTCAAGCACTCCCTACAAGCTTGACTTAACACATAACAACTTGTGCCACTTTCATCAAAACTGTAGATCGAACCTTAATATTACCTAATGTTTTCTGAATCACATTATCAATAAATGATTAATGCACTACATCTAATTGATTTACATTCAAGCACTCCCTACAAGCTTGACTTAACACATAACAACTTGTGCCTCATCAAACTTCTATCAAAGTTTAGCCTGTTCAAGATTCATTTGAAGGGCGGCATTTTGAATGAGAAAGCTAAATAAAAATAAATTTTCAGATTTTAGTTCTATATATTATTTTTGCCACAATGTAGAAAACAGCCTTGACTAGCTCTTTGATAGTGTGATGGAAGTCAACTCAAGGAGCAAGCATGTGAGTTCAAGTGGTGCAAAGTACAAACGCGTAGCAAAGGATTAAGTAATACACTTCAAATCTTGTTGCTAAAATTTTTGCCTTTTCTTTCACAATCAACACAATTCACTTGATTTACCTCATTTTTCTCTTTTAGCTCTGTTCTGCTGATGCTTCTATCTTTGTTTGCTGTACATCATGATTTATTTGTGCATCATGCCAAGTTTTATTCATAACTTTGTATCTTAACGAGAGGGAAATCTAGCACACCTCCTACTTTAGGTGTACCCCCATGTACCCCTGTCCTTAGGGGCCTCCAAAACTTCCTGAATAAAAAGTTTCTGTAGAGGGAGGGGCCTTCCACCCAGTGGTAAATTTGAAGTTCAAACTCAATCTAGAAAGGCAGATTTTAAAAAATTCACGATAAATAGTGACTTTTATTAAGAGTAAATTGCATAAGAGGTTCTCGAATTTGTCGCGGTGTAACACTTAGATCCTTCAACTTGAATATTAGTTAGGTAAGTCCTTGAACTTGTTTAATTATGTTACTTAGGTCCATCCATCAATTAAATGATGGAAAATGAATGGCAAGCTATAGAGGGCTCCCTAAATTTTCTTAGTTGCACCATGTAGGTCCCTAGCTTGCTTAATTATGCGATTAAGGTCCCTGCCACGTCATTTTTTGTCACTTAAATCACAGATGAACCTAACTGAAACAACTAAACAAGTTTAGGGACATACTAGACTAAAATTCAAGTACCTACTAGACTAAAATTCAAGTACCTACTAGACTAAAATTCAAGTTTAAGAACCTAATGACAAGTTTGGGAACCTCTATTGCAATTTATTCTATCATTTTATTTTGCAGATTCTGCCATTTTTGTATCTTCTGTGTATCGAGCTTAAGTTTGAAATTTTGCCACTACATAGTCTCCTCTCCCTCTACTTAAACTACTCTTGAGAATTTTTAGGGGCTGTTAAGGCCAAGATTGCACCAGACGCACTGTCACTAGGTGGCACTAGATATACCCCCTCTTAGCCAGATCATCTTAGCCATACTGCATAAGAAATCAATACTTATTGTGTCAAGTCAACCGTTGAATAGCTGAATTGTTATCACATCAAACTCTTAATCAAACACTTCACGGCAGGACAACGTATCGATGCTTAACCATCGGTCCTGAACTGCAGAATATCAGAGGACAAATTCTACTGGCAAGTATGACTGATGAAATACACCCAACATCATTTGATGCCTTTTAACATCATCATTTCCATGATCCCATCCGCAATAAAATCAGACCAAATTGCAGGTAATATCTCCACAATCTACTTGTAATATTTTTCAGTAGGAATAAAAGCTAAACTAATTTATGAACAAATGATATTTAACTTGAAATGCTTTTACAGCACAAACGAATTGTGGAAGATCAGAGAGAGTTGCAACTCATTACCTGTTTAGCATCATCCTTAAATTTTTGTTTTCCAACAGCCATACCAACTAAACTAATGCACTCCATGGATTTGGCGCGCAACATTCTGTTTGATTTATCAGTTGCATTCATGAGTATAGCCTTGAGGTATGGCATGACTGCATCGTAATATTTTTGGAAGTGTTCCTGAATTAATAAGATCGCAAAAGCATTAGCAAGAATTGTGGCCAGAGAACTTTCAGTGATATTGCGTCATGTACCTGAGAAGAATCTGCAGCTGATGCTAAAGCAGTTAAAGCAGCCTCTTGCACCATTTGGTTTCCAGTCTACACAGAAAAACAATTTTTCCAAAACATAGAATAAAAAGTCATGCTTATGTGTATATGAAGAAGGTGCATATAATATATGCGAGGCTTACCTGAAGCAGCAGTAGAAGTTTGCTGACTATTCCATCCAAGTATGGCGTCAAAATATCTGGTCTGCAGTTCTCACTGAAGTTTAGAATTGCAGAAGCTGCATGAGCCTGAATTTATTGAGAAAAATAAAACAAAATTATAGCATGCCTTGTTGGTCAGTTGGTGATGGCAGAATATTCATCACAAGACAAGTATAACCATACAGCAGAGACAAAACACACTGGCAGTTTATTGATCAATGTCAAGAAACATTATGGGTTCTAACAATTAGTTCATAAAAGGGAATAATTTACAGAATTTTGAAGGATATGGAACTCAAATGAAAATCAGAGTAGAGATGTACTCAACCAAAGCATATCCCCTGGATTTTTTGTGCTTGACAATTGACAATCAATATCAATTTCAAAAGCAAAAATCTACATACAGCATCTAGAGAGATGAATTCCAATGTTGACCGCTTAATATCTGATTGTGCCAATTGTAACCATTTCTTGCTTTGGGTATAATTCAGAAGCAAGCAGGTCAGCATCCTACCCACCCTTTTCCCCAGTTTAAAATTGTTAACTATATCGAGAGGAAGGAAAAATCTGTCGACTCCAATTGGTTTACAGGGAGAGACAGCAGCAGCCATCAAAAAATGCTGACCAAAGTTTTCTATTTAGTATTTGCAAGTTACAACTGAATGAAAACCATTAACTCACTCAGCAAGGAATATGCATGCATCCCTTTTAATTGTTTCCCTAGTTTACCAACTAAACTGCAATATCTCAAGACACAACACATATCAATTTATTAACAGAACTTCAGCATCCTAAGGCCAAACGCATGCCAACTCTTGGGTTCCCAAACAATAGACTGAAAGATTAATCTAGTTGATTTGTTTTGGCCCTAGAATGTTCTATGCTAAAGATGGATCAAAAATCTAATATAGGACTGACCATCATGCACAATACATAGGGCATACAACATACACAACAGAAAAAGTGTCTGATGTCATTATCCATATGATGACGACAAGGGAGATGTCCAAAACCATCCTCCAGTACACCTATACGTGTTCAATGCTAATCATCGTATGCCACACCCCCACTTCCTCAGCGCACATCCATTGTGCATTTGACCCTGCTATACACATATGGATGATGCCATAATATACTTTCAATTTCCTAGGGTGGCTAATACATATCAATCAAATTGACCCTTTAGGTTGGCATGCCCAAGGATTGTCTTAAGAGTGTTTCATAAACTTAATTGATTTAAGAAATTAATAGGAAAATATTTTAAAGGGAATGCATGAGCTAGATAAAGTTGCAAATGCACAACAATCACTTGCCTGTATGCGTGGGTTCTGGAAGTCATCCATGGCTGAAACCAATGCGGGCAGCACAACATGATGTAACTGGTTCTGCAACTCAGGACCCAGGTCTGTCGAAAGCTGCCCTATCGCATTGATCGCAGCCCATCTCACCCGAGGATGACGATCTTTGAAGGAATTCAGCACCATCCCAACCACCTGTTCCAGATTCTTCACCATCACCTTAGCACAGCCCTCTGCAATCTGCGCTATTGTCACCGGTGCTGCATGACGCCTCTTCCACTCTTCGGCAGTGAAAAACGATGGGAGCAACTCAGCGGCAACAGGCAAAATCGTATTCCCACCAACGGCAATTGCAAGCCGGTCCAGACACTCCTGTGCAAAAGCATAGCTTCCAGTCTCCCCAGCATCCTCTTCCTCAGAAACTGCAGCGTGCCATGCCGGTTCATCATGGACTTCAAGCAGCATCCCCATGAGTACTGCAAAGAGCCGCCCCACGTATCGCGGCAACCGTCGCATCATCCCGGGCGCACGCTCTCTCGCCTCTGCGAGAGTAACAACGAACTCTACAGCCAGGTGGCGTGTGCCGTCCTCCAGCCCAGGGGCCTCGGCGATCTGCAGCATGGAGGCGACAACGTCGGGCAGCTGTCGGCGTAGGAACCGCGGTTCCGCACCGGCGAGCTCAATCATCATCTCCAGCGCCACCTGCGCGGACGCCTCGTGCCCGCAGTTGAGCGACTCGGCGAGGGCGCGCATCATGGCAGGGAGGAGGTCCTGGAACTGGTCGCGGTCGGCGGCGGAGGGCAGGGACTGGATGAGGCTAATCGCCGCGTTAAGCCCCGCGATGCGGACGTCGGGGGAGGAGGGGTGGGAGAGCGCGGAGAGGAGGAGCGCGTGTAGGTTGGGTAGGCCGACGGCGAGATGGGGGGCCAAGCGGGCGAAGATGTTAAGCGCCGACTCCTGCAGGGACGGAGGGGAGGACGGGGAGGCGATGGATTTGTACAGGAAGGTGAGGAGCTCGGGCCAGGAGTTGGAGGGGAGGAGGAAGGAGCCGAGCTCGGCGACGGCGTCTGAGAGCTTTTTGGAGATGGATTTCGAGAGGTTGGGGGAGGACGAGGCCGAGAGGAGGAGGGACCGGAGGGAGGACTGCGATGAGGCGGAGAGTGCCGGGTAGATGGAGGGGGAGGAGCGCGAGAGGAGGCGGCGGAGGAGCACGGCGGCGATGGGGGACGAGGGATCGGCCGGGGAGAGCAGCAGGTGCGCGAGGCGGAGAGCGAGGGCGTCCGGATGGGTCGCACGGAGCGAGTGGAACAGCCGCTCCGCGCGCGACCGGGCCTCGTTCGCCGGCGAGGTCAGGTCAGACAGCAGCGCCGTGAAGGCGGCGGGGTCCGGGCCAAACAGCGCCGCGGCTTCGGCCTCTCCGTACGCGGACGCGGCCGGATCCATGGACGCGCGCGGTGGGGGAATTGGGGCTGGAGCGCGGGATATTTTTAGTTTTGGGGGGTTTTGGTTTTGGTTTTGGTTTTGCGGAAGAGAAGGGTGAGGAGGCGTGGGTTGTTTTGGGGGAAGCGGAGCAGCACAGGAGGCGGAGCAGTGGCTGCGCGGTGGGAGAGCTGAGGGGAGCGTCCCGACCCGGGCAGCCTCCACTGGAGAGAGGCTGCCTGGGCGCGCGGACCCATCGAGGAGAATAATTACTGCTCCCTCCCGGAGCAGTGGGTCCGAAAAGGGTATTAGGGTGTATTTTTAGGTAGTGCAGAATGTGGCATTTTTTTTTTTTTTTTTTTTGTGCGGTTTCAACTCTTCTCTTCGACTTTCTCCAACAACAATATCAAAAATCAGATATCTATATTACCATATACATACTTATCTAAAAAGATTCTCTCTATATTTCTACCCTCTCCAACAGCATTTCCAAATCCCACTCTCTATTCCGTAAAAAATAACTGTATTTCTCCTGAGTCGCGCCGCTGCCATCTCGTGCTTGCGCCACCTCATGCAACTACTGCCAGATCTGCCCGATCTGGCCAATCCGCCGCCGCTCCACCACCACAGCCAACGCTAATCTCACCTCTCCCGCACCGCCGCTCTCACGCGGCGCTTTACACCGCCGTTGCCGTCCTCTGCCGCCGCCAACAGTCACCCGATTCACCGATTTGGTGCACCCAAGCGCCGGCACTTCTCTCTCTACTCTTTGCTGCTCCCCCTCTCTCCTTCATCTTCATGCCCGCCACCAAAACTCCCCTCAGAGCCGCTGCCTTCTCCACTCGCCGTGCCGCCTAGTCGCAAGCTGCCGCTTATGTCGTTTCCCCTCTTTCTCTCTCCCTCTCCACTGTCTCACTCCACCGCCACCTTCAAGTCCGGCGATCTCGGCCAGGAGCGAGGGCGCGACCGCGCGGGCAAACGGCGGCACGGGGGAGAGGATAGCAACCGGAGAGAGGATGTGGAGATTTCGGTATCCTCTCTCAGGTCTGTAAAACTGTGCGACGTGATGCAGATGCTGTTGGAGCGGCGCGTCCTCCCCATTTCACCCTGTAGCTGACCCGATGCAGATCTGCACCCAGATGCGTCTACTGTTGGAGAAGGTCATAGAGCTTGAAGTTATAAACCAATTTAGCATATTAATATGATGGTTTCAAAAACTGTTAACTTGTAATTATCTGAAATTTAGTTTACTTGGATGGGAGGTTTCTCACAAAAAAATCTTGTATGATCCACTCTAATAAAACTCAATACTCTATTTAGAAGGTAGAAATTTTGGAGGAAAAGAAATATCTATTTTTATAAGAGACAGAATTTTCTCAAAAATTTGCGTAGAATTCATATATTCCAAATAGACTCTAAACCATTTACTCTAGAAAGTTGAAAGATCCCAACAAAAGCTTAAGGATTTTAAAAGTTAATGTAAATAATTTGCTTTGAAAAGTTGCATAAAATTATAATAGTTTTGCCATCCAAGATTTAAATTTCATTGACATAAATATCAAATATGATTTTGAATAAAAATGTGAAGCTCTCAAACAAACAATCCCATAGCTCCAGGTTTTTTTTGTTTCACCGGAACCGAAACTCATCAAAACATAACGTACATTTTAAGAAGAAATCATACCTTATATATGTACGGAGTAATATTTTGATTTCTCTATATAAAAATATGTGTATTTTGGTCATCTAACTTTGAACTCTCATTTGTTTTAAAACTTCCACTTCTCAAAAGACAAATAAAAAAACTAAACTTTACATATCATTTTTTTGTCTATTAGATGTGTGTAATCTGACAATGCAAATTTATAGTTGGATTTTTTTGTTACTATTTTTGTTTATCACAATTGTCAATTATAGTTTATGTAAGAAATGAGATTGTCAATAGTTGTTGATGGATTTATTCCCACCAAACAATTTGAATTATGACTATTAAATTCTCTTCAATCCTTTCATTTTCTATTGGGTGGACCCAAATGTAGGCAATGCAATTATAGCACTGATATTATGGAGTTCTCTTCACTCCAGACTTCCCCATTGTATCTTTAATATATACCTAGTATGATATTTATATTGGTTGAGATGCATGATTACTAATACTCAATTAGTATTTTTAGAATGGGTAATTTACAATCTGCGCGAACTAAAATTTGTCGTTTAAATATCACATGTTAGGTGATAAATTATATTTATCATGCACGAGCTGAAATTTATATATTTTTGAAGCAAAATACATAAACTCCACAGGTAAGGGGTTTTGAAAAGGCACCATAAGTTTTTTTTCTTGACTTTCCTACTTTCTTACACGCGTCTGATTGTGCAGTCATCTTCGCATCATTCATATTTCATACTTCCATCATATTATGTTCGATTGAAATTCACAAGAACCAGCACACATTCATCTTAGTTTTTCTTTCAAACTAGTGAATATGACTAATAGAATTACAACATGAGTTTCTGTACATGTCTCTCACAAATATAGACTCGTCTTAGTGTTCTTTAGTGAGTTTCCCCACAATAAGACAAAAGATAAGTCTGATATGATCAAGACACTTATAAAATAGTTGGTGAGTAAAAAATTACTGTAGTGTTTTGAAACCACCATGATAGATAAAGGTTTTATGTGATTTTCTTGTATTTTTTTTTTAAAAGAAAGATACATCTTACAAATTTAGTTTGAAAAATATAAGATATGTGAAAACTCACATAACACAACATGTGTCAGATCCAAATTCCTCTTTTAAGTGAAAAATAAGAGAGATCTAGTTCAGTGTGTTTATATTTTTTTCAGTTGAGCATTTGCGTACTATGTGATGAAATAAATTCTCAAATAAGTTCAATGTTCGATCTTAATTTCATCTTATAAGCTATTAAATCTAAACTAAAACTCAGCCAAACACGCTTTAAATAATTATCCAAAATTATAGGGAGAAAAGGTAAAGACAATCCACATGCATTACAGAAGAAAACCGAAAATCTATCCCAGCCATTGTAGCGCGGTGATGTAGCAAAGCGACGAGATCCAAAACATCAAGTCATTGAACCAATGACTGGAGGGAAGAGTGTAGCACGGTGCCCCACGTTCACAAAGGCAGGGAGGGGATGGGCCTCCCCTGTTTGTGGTAACAGCAAGGCCCTGAAGGACAAGTGTGAGGCCCGTGGCGCATGGTCTTCTGATGATCCAACGCAGTGCATTATGAAAGCTTGCAGGAAGGCGAGGGACGGCAATATATAGCCTGTTTTCGGTCGGCATCGAATCAAACTCTGTACTGCTGTCGAACGGCCTGGAAAACGACTGCAGAGTGCCCTTTAAGGCATCATCACAGGACGGCACGAGGCCCACAGGCACGGTCCTGTGAAATCAAGAGGCTTTTCCAGATCATATGTGTTAAGGTTCTCAACTTGAAAATTGCAAATTAGTTTGATTTGAGCGTGCTCTGATCTCAGAGGTCCGGTATGGCTTAGTTCAATTGATCTTTATAAGTCCAATGCTCTAGTAGAGGTTTACATTTATTTGAAGTATTTTGCTCTAAATGAAGCTTCTATGAATAAGTTTAAAATTTAAGTCTTCATGTTTAATCCGATTTTAATTTATTTGAGAAACTAAATCTTAGATAAGTCGGATTATATACACTTTGAGTGGCAACAGTAAAATATTGCTAAAAAACACACTATAGTAGTTATTTAATGTTATGAATAAAATGATGGTAAAAAATTGTCTATCCAAATTGTGAGATATCGGAAGCATGCCAAATTTGGGCATAATCCCAAAATCAATTTATATTGACAAAGCCAAATTTTAGTGTGGTTAATCGGGGCACCAAACCGGACATGCTTTCATCATATCCCTAGACAAGTATGTGTTTTTCTAGCATCTCAATTGATCAGAATTTGTATGATTGATATGGATAAACAATTAGATTGATTAATTATCTCATAAAAATGTTTAAGTAGTTTTCACCATCTTCATTTTAAATGTTAATTCATGGTCTAACAACCTAAACAGAGGAAAAACACACATGCTTTTCCTTTTTTAACAAGAAAACACACATGCTTTTTCTTCATAAAAGTAGAGGCGAAACCATAACTGGGGTGGTAGACTTGTAGTTCTTTCTTTTTTATTTATCATTCTAACAAAAATATTGTATAATAAAATAATGCTAGTTTATATGTTTTAAGTCAAATATGAACATATTTTTCTAAAATGTTGTTCAAAGACATTACTTATTTGACATTAATTATTTTGATGTAAATATTTATCTATCATATTAATAACAAATGTTAACAAATAAAATTACATTTTATTTTATTTCTTAAAACTATGTACGAAAATGATAAAACAACAAGTAAAAAAATAGCGCCGAGTCAATCCTGACGAGTTTTAAATTTTTAAACAAACAATTGAAGTGGCGCTGCATAATATATTCTTTTACTCGTGCATATCCGTTGCCTCATGAAATGCCTACTTAAATATCAACTTCAACTGTCGCGCATCAGCACATGCAAATGTTGGAGACTTCGGCCAATGCTGGAAACAGAAAACACCAGGATTCTTTTTCCTAAATAATGCATGAAAATTGTAATTTAAAATTATAGAACATAGTCTAATTTTGCAAAAGAATAACACATTATTGCCAAATTCAATAGGATCATTTACCAAAAAAAAAATCGCTTGATTTGAGTACGCCTAGGACTCGGCTAATGTTCGGATTTTGGAAGATTCCAAATCAAAGCAATAAAAAGGCCCAAATCAAAACAAGCTACTAAAGAGTTCGGATTTCAAAAGAAACCTAAAATCAATGTTCATGCTTCGAGCCTATTTGGATCAGACTCTACTTCAATTTCCCTAAAATAAATCAAAAACCGGATCGAACAAGTAGACTTCTATAAGAATTTCTCCGAAGTGAAGTTGAAACCAGTGTGAAATAGCTTCCACAGTTTTTCGTCCCTAGCAACCTATCCATCTCTACCACACTTTCTCGTAAGATGAATTTATTATCAAACTATTTCCCGAGTTTATGGACAGAGAGTGTAGCATTTGAGATTTATAATAGAAAAGTCAAAAGACCGGTTACCAAGTTATGCAGATAGAAGTTAATAGTCAAAATTATTTTGGTGGTAAAAATTATGAAAATATTTTTGACAACAAATCTAACTATGTCATTTTAATATGTCCAATTTAACATCTATAAATATATTAGTAGTAAAAATTAACCCAATTTGATTGCATGCATGCCATGACAATAGATTTTTGTGGACAGAGGAGTAG
This sequence comes from Pharus latifolius, assembly GCA_019359835.1. NCBI lineage: Eukaryota > Viridiplantae > Streptophyta > Magnoliopsida > Poales > Poaceae > Pharus > Pharus latifolius. The sequence goes on along the minus strand of CM033321.1, from coordinate 84,073,139 downwards.
TTTTTCTGATAAGCCATGGTTAGGGCAAACAGGCCTTTCATACATTTCATAAGCATTTTATTCCCAAGAAAAGATACATGTAGGGTTGGTAATGGGTAGATTCTAAATGAATCCCAAAGGATTGGAATCAGAATGGTTTGGTTTTGGTGAGTCTAGATAAGTTGAGTATAAATTAAAGTTAGATTGAATTATGATAGTTTTAAAATTAGATAAGATAAGGATTGAATTATGATAGAAAAGTTAGAATTTAATGGATCCCACCTTATATTGGTTCTTATTCTTTTTCTATTTTTTATGATATTTAAGTCTTTTTAAGATTCAAATGGATTGTATCTAAAGTTTCGAAATAGTTAGTGGTTTGGTAAGACTTGGATCAGAAAGGGATTAAATTGGATTTTAAGAATGAGAATTTCTTTTTACGAATAACCCAATAAAAAAATCAAAAACTAACTCAAAACTTTTAAAAATTTCAAAACTGACTTTCAGTCACTATCTGAGCTAACAACTGAAGACGTGGCGCGGTCCAATGCACCGCTAGCCCAGAATAGTGCCACGCAGCCTTTCAGTCAGTCGCTAGCCCGACTAGCAACTGAAAGCTGTATATAAGCAACCGGGTGCAGTTAATAGTCACTTTCATAGTCATTTTAAAAAAAGGCAGAGATAGAAGAGAAGAAGAGGAAGGAAAAGAGGAGACAATTTTCGGCGATTCACCAACTTTCAGTTGTCGACAATTTGTTCTTTTTGTTAACTTGTAGATAATATGTAGATTTAAATATTTATTTTATATTATTCTATAGTTTTAGGGTTTAGAAATTTAATTTTCCACTTCACCTTGGGATTTAGGATAAGTAAAAATTTAAATTTCTGCTTTATACTAGGACAGATAATAAAGGATCGAAATAATATGTAGATTTAAATATTTATTTTATATTATTATAGGGTTTTAGAGTTTAGAAATTTAATTTTCCGCTTTACCCTCGGATTTAGGACAGGTAAAAATTGAAATTTTCGCTCCACACTAAGATGTAGGTCAGATAGTTTTGTACGGTGACAGTGTCTGGTACGGATTTAGGTTATTTTATAATACTCTCAGTTATTGTGCATCATATGAAAAATATTATTTTGTTTAAGATAGAAGAAACGCACTGTTCTGTTTTAACCTAACACCAAATGATAAATTGATTAGGCTATGAAGCAACCCAATATGGTTTGTGTTTATTATAGAGCTGGTATAATCCGTAATGGAGTAAACGGTGATGATCTGAGTGCGTGTATGCATATTTATGGTCAAATGACACAATCATAGTCGATGTCTTTCAATGATTTGGAGATGTCATTAGTCGATTTGTTACAATTCAGTCCTGCTACGGATACTCTCAGGGTTGAAGGCATACTTCCGAAGGGAAGTAAATAGGTGTTTAAGAGACTGAAAGGTGACAAATCGTAGAGCTCATTTGGATGATTTGTGACAAATCTAAGCTATAGTGGCAAAACCATCATACTTTACGTTGAAATCGTAAATGTACATAGTTCAAAAGACAGTCATTCCGTAGAAGAGCAATAAGGTGGCGGTAGTAGTGCCGGTGCCGGTGCCAGTACCAATGCCAATGCAATTGCCAGTGTACCTATGCAAACAGTAAGAGTCTCATGCACAACTCGGTTTGGTGACCATCAAGTAGATGCAGTTGATGAACTGTCCAAATTGGAGGAGAATTTAAATAAGGAGGAGTACACTGATCTGTCAGATATGTATGACTCTCCCGAGGAACCCACGGAACAGCAGAATTCTTTAAATGAATGGACTGATCCATCATCTTTGATGTCCGCTGTGGTTTCTGATGAGCTGAATTTGTGATGGTCCTATAATGAAGCAACTGTCCAACTTGTGTAGTTGTTTCGGACTAAGAACAATGCGAAAAAAACCATCATTGCATAGGTTATTTCACTGAATAGGCCATTCCAGGTAGGTAAATCAACTTCGAGTTTTTGGACTGTGAGGTGCTTAGTCTATAACTGTCCGTGGTACATACGTGTCACACGGACACAAGATGAGCCTTTCTTTCAAGTGATCAGAGTCGCAGATCATAAATGTGTGGTTGAGGGCATGGTGCAATAGTATAGAAATATCACTACTGGTTTTGTTGTCAGTCTGATACTATCAGTAGTAAAGAAAAATACAACAATGGCATCGAAAATGATTATTGCAGATGTCGCAGAGAAGTACGGGTACAAGATCAAGTACGAGAAGGCATAGAGGGCTAAAGAGAAGGTGCTGCAAGAGTTTTTTGGACATATGTTGAGGATAAAACTTCGTACCAAGACTCTTTCGGTCTAGTTGGTTTAAAGAATACCCTCTCACCTGTTGGACCAGGGTTCGAATCCCGCTCACAGTCTTATCAAATATTTGTTCACTTATATACAACTTTCAGTCATTAGCCAGACTAGCGACTGAAAGACTGCATGATACGGTTCTAGACCAGCGGTGCATTAAGTCATACCACATTTTTAGTCGTTAGTTCAGCTCATGACTGAGACCCAACTGGTGATTAAAAATCAGTTTTAAAATTCTTAAAAGTTTTGAGTTAGTTTTCGATTTTTTTATTGAGTTATTCATAAAAAAAAATTCTAAAAATGATGGTTGAGACTGAATTCTTATATAAGTGATATACCGGTAAAGAACGGATCACCCACCGCCAGCCCATACATGCATGCAGGATGAACTTATTCATGCGTCACCTGTAATGCTACCTGCTCTGATCACTCCAATCGACTAATTGCTCCCCTCGCAATTGCGATCACAACCGAATAATTCACAAATCACAGCCAAACTTACAAACCAACGAAAAGAAACATAACAATACACTACTGGTTTTTTCGCAGTCCAATGCTCAAATGGAGATGCTGTTGGGGATGCCCTTGGCTGTGAGCCCGGCGGCCTCGCCGGCGAGGTCGGACGTGTTCGGGTAGAGCAGCATGTACGGCATCTTCACCGGCCCGTTCCGGTTCCTGAACGCCGGGTTCTCGTTCATCTCCACGATGCGCTTCTCGATGCTGATGAGCCGGCTGCTGAACTGCTTGAACGCCTCGAGCGCCCTGGGGTCCGACGTCCACTCCGGCGTGTCGCGCTGGCCCAGGTAGACCTCGTCGGAGGAGTGTTTGGACAGGATCTCGATGAGCGAGATGCCAAGAATGGTCTGGAACTGGCTGGTGATAGTGCGGATGAACGCCGTGTCCGGGTCGCGCTCCAGCTCCGCGTACGCCTCGGTGCCGGGCTCCGGCATGGGCCGGCGGCTCACGGTCGGTCGGTTCGGGAGGTAGCCGGCATACGGGTACTGCCCGAAGTTGACGGCCGCGTGCAGCGCCGAGGCGATCCAGATGATGGTGGTGCACGTCTTGGTCAGCTCGGTCATGGTCTCCATCTTGGGCCACCATGTCCGGTCCTTGAGGTCGCCGTGCCCGACCTCGCGCACCTCCTTCCACCACGCCTGCAGCTCGGCGTCGCCGCGTATCGCGCCATCGTTCGGGTAGTAGATGGCGCAGTACTCCTTGACCCACCGCTCAATCGTCCACCAGACCACCAGCCCGTCGACGGCGTAGGGGTAGTCCTTGATCAGCAGGCGAACGTTGTATGGACTCGACGAGTCCGGCACGGCGAGACCTCTGCGCGCACACACACACAAGTTAATCTATCTTTAAGCCTATGATCTAGGTGGTTCTTGTGCAGTTTGATCAATCCTGTAAGTTCTTTGTTCATGCAAGTACCTCTTGACAAGATCGTCAGGGAGGGCCTGCTCGGTGAGGTTCCAGTTCTTGTAAACAATGGAGGACATCTCGAGCGCGTACTTTCCCGGGAAGACGGTGAGCTCAAAGATACCGCCGGCGTTGATGAGCGTCTGCCGTGCCAGGGCATTGATGTTCATCGTGTCACGGTAGTGCGGGCTCAGGAGCTTGTGCACGGGGTGCACAGCGCTGAGCTGACGGTGCGTCGCGATCACGAACGGCTCGATCACCGCATGCGTGTTCAGCCAGTGGCTGATCAGCTGGTGCCAAGCTGAGTCATTGACAGAGGCATAGGCCTTGGCAAGCTGCCAGATAGAACCTGCAACTCCGGTGTCAGCCGGAGTATAAATCTTGCTCACTGCGCCGTGCTGCTGGCCGTCGGGGTGGGGCAGGCTCAGCTCGATGGCCAGCGGCTTCAGGGTGCCGTCGTCCTTCAAGAACAGCAGCGACCGCGTGGCGTAAATGAAGTTGCCTTCCAACTTGTTGGTCCGGTCCAGGAATGGCATGAAATGGTCATGGTGATCTAGAATGAATAGCCTGTTTTTCTCCAGTGCCTGCCCATTGTTTTGTTATCACAAGCAATCTTGTAAGCATATGCAATTATTTCAAATTAGCTATTTTAAATTAGTTACATACTTGCATCTTAAAAATTGTTCTCATAATTTAGCTCACATTTTGCACTGTGAGGCCTTCCAGGCCCTGCCGAATGTGAGCTGCAGTGATCTTGCTGGTATGGTCTCCATACACGTTTGGATCCAGGGTACTCTTTGCGGGGAACTCCTGTGATCATCAGACAGAAAACTGTAAGGTTTCTTGGTCAATCACCCGAAAGATTGATGTGTTATGAAAATGCTGCAATTTGCTAACCGTCAGACGTCTGATGATCACTGGGTTCACGCCAGCAAGCATTTCTCGTGCAAACTCCTCGTCGGTCCTCCAAGCAAACTCCTCCTCTGGAATGACACAGAATTAAGTCTTGGTTATAGCAATCAAGAATAGTTACAATTGCCATTGATGTATGTAGACTGCTGGTTACCTCTGATGACATGTGGACGGGGAAGCTTAAGGACGTGGTCGCCACCGACCGGCAAAAGATCCTTGATAAGCTCCAGAGGGAACTTCTTCCTGGCCTCTTCGAGCTCGGGAACACGGGGCACTTCCAGGCCACCTTCATAGAGGTCTAGGATGTCTTGGAATGAATCGAACTCCTTCGGCGTTGTATCGATATAGGTCCTTATCGTTGGAAGAACAGCATCCATGATTGCCTTGACAGAATATCCGATGAAGTCTGACATTTTCAGGTGCCCAAATCGTTCATCGCGCGGGACATAGATGTTCAGGTTCAGTAGAGGAAGCCTGCTTTCTGAATTTGGGTCTGGTAAAAAGATAAAAGCAAAGAAAAGGATGTTAAATGTTAACCTGATTGCAAGGTGTGACAATGTTGCATAGATGAAGCTATAGTAAGTTGAACTCACCAGTTTCTGTTGGGTGTCGGCCGGTCCGGCCACGGCGGGGATAGGGGTGCTCTTGGCTGCCTCCAAGGATCGGCCGGTCTTTTCCTTTGTCTGGCTCACCGAGATCGTTGTAGTAGTCATAACGATAGACACGGTCGTGCTCCTTGTAAGGTCCCGTGTAATTATCACCTCGGAGATTTTGGAGTTCCTCTTGCCGGTAAGGCTGCAATGGCCCGGGCATCTTGTTTGGCAGGAATGTCTGTACCACAGAAAGAAAGACCAGGTAAGAAAGATTGGATTACATTTAACCTTGCTCAAACGAGCAATTCTATTCTGATAAATAACCTTACTGAAATGAGCAATTCTATGCTTACTGAAATTAGACTATAATAAATCCAGCTTAATGATAAGAGTGTTCATGATTCAGATTCTCAAGGAATGCATACTTTTCCTGTGCATATACATGTGTGCTAATATGCTTGAAAATTGGAATGTATATAGAAGAGCATTTAGCATCTTGAATGAACTAGATTGTGATCCATCTTAGTTGTACTTTTGGATAGATCAACTTGGATAGAATTCAAGAAAAAAAGATTAGCCTTAGTTTTAGTGATATGTCCTAGAGACCAACATAGAGATGTTTTTATCTTTATTATGGTTATGAATCTTAGAATAATATATTATCATATTCTTTGAATAGATTATCATCTTTTTTATTAATAAGTATATGATTTGTTTGTGAAATTCTTAATTTATTTAGTGATATTATTATATAATTTTTTTATATATTATCATTAAATAAGACATTAATGATTAATAGACCAGTATATGTATTGGTTGATGATCATGTTTTACAGACTATAGATATGAAATATCAAATTAATAATATGGACATATGTTAGATAACATAATATTGGATTAACTCACTTTGAGACATTGTTGAGATTTGTCATATAAACATCACCAGTTGATTTCAAATAATATTTATAATTGATCTTTATTAAACCCAGGATCGTCGTAGTTTTCTACGTGCGTAGTAATATACTTTAGTACTAACAAATACTACTCTTAAATGGGTGGGTATAAAGATAATATTCGGGTATGTTATGAACCACGCGGAGAAATGTGAATGGTCAAAATAAAATTTGCCTCTCCTATGACGAGAGAGATATCTTTAGGCCCGTTTGATATAGATAAATCGAGAAGTGCATATCCATGCCATATGTGGTTGAGTGTCAACTACGAGAAAATTAGTTCATTATGAGATTAAAAAATGATTGAATCTTGCAAGAGTGATACATATCCTACCTAGAGTTTAATCTGATACTATATGATGAAGTGATCAATATAAGTGCATTATATAAGATTCGATGGATATGATCATCATGTATACTTGAGTTGTTGTTATGTCCTGTTAGGGGCCATTATCGACATGTGGTTCGAGTAAATGTTTTCGGTTCGCAGCCAAGTATGCATGAACTTACAGAGTCACACACTTAACGAGTTGGAACTATTCAGTTCGGATAAGATATGTTATGGCTTTAGTACCGTACTGGAAACCTAACGTAGGACTCTACCTGTGGAGCGATATATAAATAAAGATGCGGTGGGTTTTCGAATTAATCCAAAGAAACCTTAGCCACCAACTCCACCATAACTGCAATCCCTTAACTCTAGTCGTGCATGTTAGTGCTAGCACACCAGCGTATGACGTTTCAGCTCAGGATATGTAGATACCGGTAGAGACGTTGCCACCATTGTTATGATGATCAGGATCGGTTGTTGAACACACACATAATTGGATCAATCGCTACTCCAACTCTTCTTCCACTACTAATAACAATATAATATATCATCTAATACTTATAATTTTCGAGTAAAAATTTTAAAATTCTGCTTGCGTGACCACCTCATTCCCCTTCACTTAGCACTAAGGCTTGTTAAATTTGGGTGCAGGTCTATTGTAATGAGCACAAAAATAAAAGAGCTTTGATCATTGAGGAAATTTCTCAGGTTAGTTATTGTATGATTGTATTCTCCGTATATGTTTATGAGCTAATTTAGATCGATTTAGGCTAGTATAAAGAACTTTCAAAGACCTTGAAAATTTAAGCCATGGCTGACACTATTATCATCATTACTTTTTGACAGAAAAAAAAACTTGCCATTTGAAGGCAGATGAAAATTTTGCATCATGTGCGGGCCCACTTTCACGTGAGTGGGGGCAGGGCCCCACTCAATTTTAGGATTTTGCAGACGTGTCTTTTATATTTTTAAAAAAGTTTTTGAGTTTCAAAATTTATAAAGAAGGTGTATCTGATAAAAATATTTTCTAAATCCGCATAGGTGGGCATTGATTTATCAACTAGTAGCAGTGGACAAGTGCTATGTGAAATAAATATGATATGAAGGATTGACTAGTATACTGATGACACTGACGTTACCAAATCTTTCGAAAGGCGTCAGAGTTTACTTTTCAAGCCATGTGATATGTGCATAATACTTTTTTTTTTTGAAAATGGTGTATGATTGATTACGTTAGATCAGTTGCAGCACTTAACAATGAGCGTTACCTGCAACAATTTGGTCTGACAGCTGCAAAACTGAGCTGCTGGTCAATCTTAACTTACAAGTAGTGTTGATTCTATATCACTTTACCGTCGTCAGGTGAGTTTTGCGTATGTATTTGCTGAAACTTGACATCTCTAAGATATATATACACACAAAAATAGTAGTTTCAATTTTTTCTTGTTTGACCTGACTTTAAATTAGAGCTAAACAAATCACTTCTACTCAAAATTTTTGGGTCGTTTCAACTTTTTTGAGAGAAACCCACCCACCCTGATTTCTTCGAATTTTTTTTTTGAAATAACCCTATAAAAAAAAACAATTGCAAAACTAACTCTTAACTTTTTAAATTTGTAAAAATAGCTTTCAGTCGCGAAATCCCCTTCGCGACAGTCTTCAGTCGCTATACGATATAGCGACTGAAGACGTGGCACGGCACAAATGCCCCGCTGGCACCTGTGCCGTGCCAGCGAGGTTTCAGTCGCTATACCGTATAGCGACTGAAACCCGCAGCTTTCAGTCGCTATACGGTATAGCGACTGAAACGCTTTATATTCCCCAGCCGTCCCTCTCAGAGTACAGTTCAATTCATTTTTCCGATATTTTACAGAAATTACTGAGAGAGAAGGAGGAGAAGGAAGAGAAGAAAAAGGAGCAGAAAATTCTTTTTCGGAGATTCTTCAAATCGCTGAGGTATATTTTTTTAACTCGTGTATTTAAATTAATTAGATCGTAAACTCGTAGTATTTAGATATGATTTAGAATGATTGTTAGGGTTAGTGTGATTGTTAGGGTTAGTGTGATGGTAAATGCGTGAATGTGATGAAAAAAAATTTAGAGTTAGGGTTAGGGTTAGGGTTAGGGTTAGTGTATGTTCACAGATTAGGGTTAGTGTATGTTCGCAGATTAAAAAATTTAGGATTTCGCAGATTAAAAAATTTGAAGAACCACTAAAAAATGTGATGTTTTTCAAATTTGAATTTTATTAGTATGGACGTAGATTAAAATATTTGTTAATATGTAGATGTAAACATTTGTGATTATGTATATTAAAATGATTGTTATTATTAGGGTTAGGGTTAGGGTTCACCGCTGTCGCTTCTTTTAGTTGGGGTTAGGGTTAGGGTTAGGGTTAGTCATCACTGCTGTCGCCCTCACCGTCTTGGTCTTTCCTGCACGGGTTTAGAGCGAGAGGGGTTATTTTTTTAGGGCTGTAGGGAAACATCGTGTTCCCCAATAGCGACTGAAACGGTATTTAAACACCGTGCGTCGTTTTCACACAGTACGACCATTTCATTTTTCCGAAAATTCTGAAATTAGCACAGAGAACAAGAGAAGAGAAGGAAGAGGAGGAGAGGAGAAGAGAAGAGAATGGTTGGTTTTTTTTGTTAGATTTAGGGGTAGGGTTGTCAATCAGTTAGGGTTAGGATTAGGAATCGCGGTCTCATTGTCGTAGTCATCACCGCTGTCGCCCTCAACGTGTTGGCCTTTCCCGCACGGGTTTAGGGGTTATCTTTTTTAGGGTTGTAGGGAAAAATCGTGAACCAAACAATAGCGACTGAAACGGTATTTAAACACCGTGCGTCGCTTTCACACAGTACGGCCATTTCATTTTTCCGAAAATTCTGAAATTGGCAGAGAGAAAAAGATAAGAGAAGGAAGAGGAGGAGAGGAGAAGAGAAGAGAAGGGTTGGTTTTTTTGTTAGATTTAGGGGTAGGGTTGTCAATCAGTTAGGGTTAGAGTTAGGGTTAGGAATCGCGGCCTCATTGTCGTAGTCATCACCGCTGTCGCCCTCAACGTGTTGGCCTTTCCCGCATGGGTTTAGAGGGAGGGGAAAATTTCTGTTGTTTGGAAAATCATGTTTTTTTAGTACAATGAGCAATGTGAGTTCTCTAATTATACACTCTTGTACAGCTATGGAGCAACCCAATACAGTGTACGTTTATTACGGAGCCGGTGTAATCCGTAATGGACCAAACGGTGATGATCTTGGTGGTTGTATGTATGTTTGCAGTCAAATGAGACAACCATAGTCAATGTCTTTCAACGATTTGAAGATGTGGTTAGTTCACCTGTTACAACTCAATGTTACGACGGATAATCTCAAAGTGAAAGGCATGGTTCCGGATGGAAACAAATGGGTGCTGAAGAGACTGAAAGGTGACAAATCATGGGGTTCGTTTGGACGAATTGTGACAAATCCAGGCTATGCTGTCGGAACCATCATACTGTACGTTGAAATGTCAGTACATAGTTCGGAGGGCAGCCATTCGGTTGAAAGAGAAAACACTAATATCTGTACTGGAGGAGGTCGCGATGGCGGTGGCGATGTCGATACTGGTGCAGGTGCCAGTACCAATGCCAGTGCAACTGGCAGTGTACCTAACACAACTTGTGTAGGAAATACAACTCAATTTGGTGGCCATCAAGTAGATGCAGCTGAAGAATTACCAGAATTGGAGGAGAATTTTAATGAAGAGGAGTATACTGATCCGTCGGAAATGTACGAATCTCCTGATGAACCCACGGAACAGCATAATCCTATGAGTGAGTGGACTGATCCGTCATCCTTGAATAACGCTGTGGTTCATGATGAGCTGGGTTCGCGATGGTCTTATAATGAATCAACCGTCCAGCTTGGACAGTTGTTTCGGAGTAAAAAGGATGCAAAGAAAGCCATAACTGCCTGGGCTGTCTCACTAAATAGGCCATTCCGGGTGGTCAGATCAAATCCGAGCCTGTGGACTGTGAGGTGCTTAATCCAGAATTGTCCATGGTACGTACGTGTCTGGCGGCCACGAGATGACCCGTCCTTTCGGGTGACCAGAGTTGACGACCACGGATGTCTGGCTGAGGGCATGGTGCAGCATCATAGAAATATCACTTCCAGTTTTGTTGCCAGTCTGATTCTGTCAGTAGTGAAGGCAAATACGGCAATCACACCAAAGGTGATAATTGCACATGTCGCGGAGAAGTACGGTTATAATATCAACTACCCGAAGGCATGGATGGCTAAACAGAAGACGCTGGAGGAGCTTTTTGGTACATATGTTGAGGCATACAACTTAGTACCGAGGCTGTTGCGGCGGATATGCGAAGCAAATCCAGGCACAGTCACCGCAATTGTTGATACGCCGGCAATCGGCTCCGAGGGTGCTGTGATTCCTGGGTGCATGGTACTGCGGAGATTTTTCTGGGCATTCGCACAGTGCGTTGCATCGTTCAGGTATATGAGACCCGTGCTTTGCATTGACGGAACATTTTTGACTGGAAAATACCAGGGAACTCTGCTGACTGCTGTGGCTGTTGATGCCAACGACCAGCTTCTCCCCATAGCATATGCTGTGGTCGAGGGGGAGAACTATAGCAGTTGGCTGTGGTTCTTGGGCACTTTGAAGAATGAGGTTGTGAAAAACCGGGAGCGCGTGTGCTTGATTCATGATCGAAATGGAGGAATGCTGAGTGCGATAGAGTACATGCGATCAGGAGAGGATCCATCGCTGAGTTGGGATGATTTGCAGAGTCGTTGGTGCTCACGGCATCTTGGCGCGAATTTTCACAGTCGTTTCAAGAGCAAGCGCCTGATGGTCGTATTCAAACGGCTTGCCAAACAGAACCAACAGTCAAAGTTCTCACAAATCTGGAAGTCACTGGAGGAAAGTACGTCTGCGGAATTGCGAGAAGCAGGGGTTGCAGAAGATCGCGGCGATACTGGCACGGGAAGCCGCCGGGGTCGTCTCAGATTCAGTCAGTGGATTCAGCCCAAACCAATGGAGAAGTGGGCGTTGCTTCATGACACAGGTGGGGCTCGATACGGAATCATGACGACAAATCTGGCCGAGGTGTACAACTTCGTCCTCAAAGGTGTGCGATGCTTACCACTCACTGCAATAGTTGAAATGACATTCTATCGCACAGTAGCGTACTACGACAGCAGGGGTTTGGCGGCATCAAGGCTTTTGCATGACCCCTTAGCACACTGGCTCAAAAAGATCAATGATTACCTCGAATTTCGGACAAGGAAATCGTTGACACATGATGTCACAGTACTGAGTCGCTTGCACGGGAAGTATGAGGTTCGGCTAAGGCACAGACATGTCTATGGCACACTGCGGGCTGGTCGGGTCCACGAATGTCGGATTTCAAATGCAGATGCCCAATGCACATGCAACAAGCCTCAACTGCTGCACATTCCTTGCTCGCATGTCATCGCTGCCTGCTCTGTTCCTGGGATCGATCCGGCGCGGTACATATCAACCTATTATACTCTGCAGTACCTGTGGAAGACCTGGGATGGTGTCTTCAATGGGTTTGCGGCGGGGGAAAGCTATCGACAACTATCTCCGGAAGATGCCATCACGTGGATCCCAGACAAGAGGCTCCTCGTAGGCCATGTCGGCCGACGTCGATCCAGGAGGATAAATAACAATATGGATGCAGCGGAGCGTGAAGATGACGTACGTAGATGCAGCGCTTGCCGGCAGCCTGGTCACAGAAGAAATCGATGCCCGCGGGTGACAGGCGCACCATCTTCGTCGCAAAACTAAATGTTGTATTATTTCAAGTACTTAATGTTTTGTTGTGAGTTGTACCGAATTTTCATATATCAGTTGTACTTAACTTCCCTAATGTCTTCTCGTGAATTTACTGAATGTTTTTTTATGTACTCAATGTTTGTTTATGTACTCAATGTTTCAACTTCTCAACCAATATGTGACAACTGCAGGTATGGCGGACGACCATCAGCTTCCCGAGCTGATTTCACAGCACCATCAGGAGCGTCACCGTGCTCGACGCCTTCTACAGGGCATCGTTCTCCCAGCCTTGCGTCTGAGGGCACCGCGTGAGATGTGGCCTCTAGATGAGCGGTTCGAGCCTTATTTGCTCGAGGCCGGATTGTTGCCTTTCGCTCGCATGGTGGATCGGGCGAGGCGATTCCCTTTCGACCGAGCCCTCATTACTGCGCTTGTGGATCGGTGGAGGCCCGAGACGCACACGTTCCACTTCAGTTTTGGCGAGCTCACTGTCACGCTGCAGGACGTCAGCATGCTACTTGGCCTGCCTATCCGCGGGGAGATATATGTCCCAGCGGCCACCGAGAGAGCTGCATGGCGCCTCGATTTCCTACAGCGCTTCGAGGGAGTAGGGCCAGCGGGGGGGTTTGCGCAGGACGCGGGAGTTCCCCATAGTTACCTCCGCGCAGTGCGCGATGATGCGCTCCCCGTGGCCGCTCCAGAGGAGGTCGTCAGGCGCCACCTTGAGGCGTATTTGCTGTACCTGTTTGGGTGGTTGCTCTTCCCTGGCACCCACGGAGACATCTGCGAGCGGCAGTACGTTCAGCTCGCCAGGAGTATTGCCGACTCGGCCCTGGGCCACGTGCCGAGGTTCAGTTTCGGATCCGCTGTGCTCTGCCACACCTACAGGGGGTTGTGCGACGCCACGAGCAGAGACCAGGTCAGCTCTCTTTTCGCTGGGTGCGCCATTCTCTTGCAGATGTGGTCGTACGAGCATTTCCCCATCGGTCGACCGCTGGTTCCGCGGGATCAGTTCGCATTAGTCGGGGATGGGAGAGACGGCCCCGTGATGGGATGGAGGTGGGCTAGGCTGAGTTTGAGGTGGGCCACAGATCAGGCGCACCTCTACTATCCTTCGTACGCCACAGACTTTGATCTGCTTCTCGACGACAGCGTCATCTGGGATCCGTGGACCACCGCAAACCTCCAATCCGTCGCTCCAGCCGGCCTTTCTTCTTTTTGTACGCAGGATGAGCCGTACTGGCGCACCCAGGTTCTACTCGTCTTCTCGCACATGGTTGAGGGTTACTCGCCTGAGCGAGTTATGCGCCAGTTTGGCCTACGCCAGGCTGTCCCCGTGCCGCCTCCTCGACAGATCCCGCACCATATCCACGAGTACGTCAAATATGCATTACATTCACATGTTATTTTATACATAATTTCCATCACAACCTAATTTCTTTGTCCGCAGGCAATCCAGGAAGGGTCGAGTGAGGGACGATTTCGTTCGTCGACAGCAGCCTTATGTGCAGCAGTGGATGGATTGGGCGCACACACGCACGGTCGAGGAGCACAGGCCATACAGCCACGACATCCATTTTTCCTATCTGTCCTGGTACCGACCTCGCACGATCTACCGATTGACGGGCGGTCCACCCGCCGCGCCTGATGAGCCCATCCCTCCCGCCACCCTCGATGACGGCTACGACCGACGCCTAACTGGGCGAATCCACTCTTCTGTGAGTTCCTTAGCTCTTTGAAACCTTACTTTCACATGGATTGTCGTTCTATAATTGCATTAATTCGTGTGCACAGCTAGACATCCTCGGCGGCATCTCTACTGGTGCACGAGACATGATGGTCTTGTCCCGCCGCGGACCCACCATGCCCAGCGACGATGTGTACGCATATTGTTCAGAGGTCGAGCGGCGGGTCGATCAGATTTTAGTCGGTTTCAGAGTGCTGCTGCCACCTCACTTGACCGTGATTCCCCCACCATCACCGTCGGCGCCAGGTCCTTCGTCGCATGTGCCACCAGCGGACCGTCCGTCGTCGTCGCGCCCTCCACCAGCGGACCGTCCGTCGTCGTCGCGCCCTCCACCACTGCACACGGGTTTCGTGCCTGCCGACAGCTCTTCGGATGACGAGCTCGATACTCCTCTATGGCACCAGCCTCCTGACCAGGCACAGCAGCATCCTACACAGTCGACACATGTGCTTCCTAGCTTCCTTCCCGATGCTCCGCCGCCTACGCAGCCGACACAGCCTTCCCAGTCTACGCCATCTGCGCAGACACCACCAGTAAGGAGGCGGCGCGTCAGGGATCGTCAGCCCCCCTCTCGGTACACACCATCAGAGTATCAGCCCTCCCCACAGAGGGGCAGGAGGGGGCACTAGTCCGATGTATGCTTTTCTCAGACTGTTCAGTTTTCGTATATTTTTGTTAGGTTTCCAACTTTTTGGGGTTTTATGTTTTCTACTGTTCTACTTTTGTATGACTTTGCGTTTCTACTTTTCAGCTTTTACCTATTCATCTGATGCTCGTTTTCGTATGATTAATCTTTGCGACTTTTGCACCTACCATATTTTGCGCCGAGACGTCTGGTTTCGTACAAATGCGTCGAACCAACGAGACAAAACTAGGTATCAAAAGCACGGTATAAATGCGAAATTGGTATGTACTTGTACGGACCAGATGGCAAAACTTTGTCGTCTTACTCCTTTTCGCAAATCAGCCTACAATTATCGCGGCTTATACCTTTTAAAGATTTTCCTCGGAACCTAAAAAGGCTAAAACCCACATCTCATCTCCAAACTTCGATCTAATTCAAGGAGTATCTCCCATTCACTATTCTGACCAAGTTTCCCTTCTGTAAGATTTTCAAAATCTCATCCGACGCCTTAGTTTCAAGTCTCGTCATTTTTTGAAATTCTAATTACCCTAAAGTACCCTGTTTTCGAATTATCACAAAATCATCAAATCTTGCCAAATTTCATTCAAACTTCTGCTGAATATGCTCCAGAAATAAAGTTACACTTGTGTGTGAGATTAGATCTCAAATCAGCCATCTCAATTTCAGAATTTACAAACAAGTCCTACTTCTCAAATGAAATTATTATGAAGTGTTTCGATTGCGACCACAGGGCAAAAGAGGGAGCAGAGAAAGTTTGCCAGTTTTCAGTCGCTATACCGTATAGCGACTGAAACCCGCAGCTTTCAGTCGCTATACGGTATAGCGACTGAAACCTCGCTGGCACGGCACAGATGCCAGCGGGGCATTTGTGCCGTGCCACGTCTTCAGTCGCTATACCGTATAGCGACTGAAGACTGTCGTGAAGGGGATTTCGCGACTGAAAGGCATTTTTACAAATTTAAAAAGTTAAGAGTTAGTTTTGCAATTGTTTTTTTTTATAGGGTTATTTCAAAAAAAAATTCGATTTCTTCTTTCTACCCTATTGCACTTAGTAAAAAAAAAGCCAACTTATTTATACTTCCTATCAAACAATTGCCAAGGTTTCTTAAAAAAATCAACTTATTTAACTTCTTCAAACTGACAGAGAAACCATGCTGGACCAACCGGCCCTAAGTAGCTCGGATATTCTTTTCACTTTTTTTTAGGATAAGGCTGGTTGCCATTTTCGAACAAAGAAAACATATGCGTTGACTTGACGAAAAGACTAGGCTCATTGGCGCATGTTAGCGGCTGAAATATATCTCGCCAAAAAGGTAAAAACTCATCGGTTAGGAAGGTGGATTAAAACAATTTGGTAGACTATTTCAAATGCAATTAGTAACCAGTACCTACAATCACGTCTGATTTTTTTTAGGAAAGCCTCTCTTGATAATTGATATAATAAGATTAGAACTTAGACTTTACCAAGGGTTGAGTTGGTTTAGTTAAACTCATACCTAACCTCAAAAAGTTAGGCTTTAGCCTAATTTGAGCCGTCGGTTCTCAAACAGATCTATTTGAATTTTTTATCTCTAGAAGACTATAAATGTTTTGGATTGATCTAAGCCATATGATGTCTCTCGACAACTGATTTTCAAGGATTTCCTATGGTCTTCTTATATCCCCCGATATTTCCTATGGTCTTCTTATATCCCCCGATATTAATGCTTCTGTTGGATTTCAATCAAAATAATATGAACTACTCTTTCCGATATAAAAAAAAACGGAGAAAGTGAAACTTTTTTAACTTTGATCACAAATATGTTTATAAATATCTTTATTGACCATAAAAAGTTATACAAACACATTTTTCATAAAAATAATTTCATAATATTATAATTTTATAATCTTTTGTCAATGGTCAAGATTGTATTTTAGAGACTTGTGCAATCAAAACACGACAATCTTTTTGGACTGGAGAGAGTAGAACATGGAATCTCTTGAATAGGGGCAATTTGCACTAAAATCCTGCAAAAATTTTGGATTTAGTAACATGACACTGGCGTCTGATTGATATGTGTGTTCTGAATTCACGTGTCAGCCTTACATCAAATAACAAAAACTTATTTTTACAATATCCTCCAATTAATTGCTTAATAGAATTGGATTTTCTTTTATTTTTGCAAAAAATAATGGAGTCGGTTGACCCAACCATGATACTCGGTCCACCACTAGTTTTGGATCACCGCACTTACGCACTAGACATTAACTATGGATTAGAGTATGTACAACAGTTGTACTTGATAGATAAATATTTAAACTAACAAATTAGTGACACATCATATAAATTTTTTAAAACTAATAGTAGGTGAGACCTACAAACATTTTCTCTCATCTTTTATCTCCTATTAAGTTCCACTAGCAGAAAAAATGATACAAACATTGATGCCTATTAAAACATTGGTGCTTCTCTCTCTCATTTTATTTCACATAGTTGATGTTGTCTATCTCTGTAAACACCTATTAAGACGCCCTGTTGAAATTACTCTTCGCCACAACAAACACTGGACCTAATCCATCCAGCGCTTCAGAAAACACTCCAAGCTACCCACCATCCAATTCCAATCCATAATCTATAAGCCATGGCCATATTTTACCATAAAATAAACTATGACCTCACCAACCATACACCAACTAGAATTTTGTAAACCCACTTGTTCGTTATGGATTTTAAGTTCTGTTTAAAAGGGTGTAGTTTATTCCTGAAGTGATTTCAAAGAAAAATTATGAGAAGAGATTCATAGGCTTTTGTTTCTCAATATAAAAGTTATTTTCGCTAATCTAAGAAGTCATTTCAACTAAATCATATTTGAGAGACTTCTTCGGTTCTTCCACAAATTAACTTTTCTTCTCAGTATAGGTGTTTTAGGTTGCCTGTGAAGCTATTTTAACCGCATATTGTTTAGGATAGATATTGTATTTAAAGAATTACCAAACTTCATCTAATATATCATTTTTAGCTATCTTTTTTAATAACTACTGAAAGAACATCTTACTAGATATGACATATATCTCCAACAATAGTCACATCCCACAACACAGTTTAAAATCACTCTACAATTCCAAACACAAATTATATTTATATTCTCTCTATTTCATAATACATGACTACTCACTATTTGCAAGTGAATTAAGGTGGCAATAAATAAAAGAAAAGATAATTATAATAGATTATAATGCGCTATTAAATAAAATTGGAATGAGTGTGCAGGGAGTATTAATGCAGGAGTGAGATATAATATTAAAGAGGATAAAATTGTAAAATTGTTTTCAAAAATATGTTGAAATTACAGAATTTTATATTGTGAAATGTTCCAAAATGAATTCATATTGCTTTATAACTTGGACTATCGCGACAGATCCTGACAGAAACAAGTGGGACATGATTAATATGAGCTGGCATTCATCACATTGTACTGTCTCTATGGAAAGTCATGAGCAATCGTTGTACCTGCTCCTGCTGGCAATATTTTCTGTTTTTTTTGTGAGGGGTCATGTCCAAGATTATTGATGAACAGTCCTTGTCAGAAGATCGTCAGATCCATTACACAACTAGTGTTAATTAATTACTAAAGATGCATTGTCATTTGACCATGTGATAATTTTTCTTTTGATACGGTTAGTACGTTAACTTTGCAGGAAAAATGTTACAATATACTGCATTATAAATTTTGCGCAGATTATAATTCATGCCCACCTCTACTTCCACTAATTTCTGAAAATTTTCTCAAACAGTTTAAGAAATCTTCCACTAATTACAGAAGATGTATTTTCTACTAAATACACAATTTTGTATCTTCTACCACATTTTTACTACAATATTTCAACCATCTACAATTATACCATGAACTAATTGTTCTCTCTCTCTCTCTCTCTCATAATTATAAAATCCAGTCCATTACTCCAATACATAAATGAGAGCAAGAGTATATTTCCATCACTTTTTTAACAGAAAATTGCTATAAAATCAGCGACTGTGAGTAATAAAGAGTAGCGAATGGAAATGTATATTTTAGCTAATACAAAGCCGAATAAAGTGTTCTGAGTGATAGTTCATCTGAGTGACATCTAAACTGTCTAGCTAGATATTAAGATTCAATCTTCAAATTTTTATTTATATTTCTGTTTCTTAAAATGCCAAACAAGTATTTAACGTTTAAAAAACGAAAAAAGGAGAGAAAAGGAAAACCTCGAAACGAACCGTAACAAACGGTAAAGTAATTAAACAAGGGAAAGAAAGAAGTGAAGAAGATTTGTGAGGAGTGACGTACATCGTTAGCGAAGAAGACGCGGTCGTAGGGGTAGTCGGCGACGGGGTAGACCCATGAGTTGGCGACGAAGACGACGCGGCCCTTGCCGGGGACGCCGTCGAGGGTGAGCGTCTTGAGGAAGAACTCCGAGTGGTGGTGGTTCTTGACGATGACGGCGCCGGGGATGCCCTGCGACTCGTCCCACTCGAACGCCACCCGGAACCGCGACTCCCCCGCCGCCACTGACGTCAGCGTCGTCACCCACTCCTCTAGGTAGGCCGCCTTCCCCGCCTTCCCTCTGTTCCCGTTGTCTGCAAGCAACAGCACCGGCCGGCGCGGAACCCGAAGATGACCGTAATGATAAGTTTGTAAGCAAAGAATAGTTCGAGGGCTTAACAAAAATTTTAATATATTTTACATGGTAAAAAAATTATGTATAAAATAAGTAAAGATCTATCACAAGGGACCTAATCCCCTGTTTGCCCCCGTTCCGCCCATGTTAGCAAGCACCTGTGAAAATGGGTTGTTTTAGATTTTTCATAGGATTTAAAATTCTTATGAGATGTTCGAGTTTTACTTATGATCTTATAAGTTAAGATTATTATCATATATGCAACTTATTTTCGAACTTATTCATAAATATATTGATTGTCGTATAAGGTTTGGGGGGACGACGCTTGACAACTGAACGCGCACTTGCGTGCAAGATTCTTACATCCATTTCATTTCATTACATTCTCGAAGGGTTTCATTTTTGTGTTGGGGATGATGCCAAATGCCACATTCCCACACTAATTAATGTTTGCTAGCAATAAATGCTACTCACTCCGTTTCTTCTGCATAGCTTTCACAGAGAGATTTACACCAACTCCTTTGTCGTATAATAAAGGTTTATTTTGACCACGGATGGATTAAGGAGGTTCTCGGTTTGAGAAAATATATAAAAAATAGATTATTCATGTTCATGAATGCAATTGAAAAAGTAAAAAATGTGTGAGATCTATTTATATAATAGTAGAGATAATAGATATAATGCATGAAATAAAAAGATCATAATAATATTATTTTATATATTTTATTTATACATCTTCCAACTCTCTACTCTCTTGATCATATATTGGTTTTTTTGAAATCAAAGATATATGGAGGAAGTGTACAGAGTTATTTTAAAATTGTTGAATGATATTTATTTGATAGAATGATATCTATCTTGAAACAAAGATAGTATTAATCGGAGTGGTATCGGAAAAAATCAAAAATTTGACATACAAATTTTATATTTTGTAATAAAATAAAATTAGAAAAAGTTATAGACTTTACATGATGCAATAGAGAAAATAATATTTTAAAATTTATTCCATTTATTTTCTGAAAACATGAAAGCACCCCTTAGAAATTTATTTGTATGCTACATGATGTTTATAACTTTATTTTGAGAAAATGACGATTTTTTACTCCAAATGCCCAACAGTAGAAACCACAGTTGCCCTCACCAAACGTCAATCACAGCATTAAAGGAAACCCATAAACCAAGAAAAAAAACTGACGAATAGTATCTCATTCCCCGATCCCATGAAGAAAACCGAGAAAGCACCACATGTGCTTACGCGTGCGGCGTGCACTTATGCAAAAATAGGAGGAAGGTTTAATTTTGATTTTTTTATTTTTATACATATTTACTTGGAGTATTATATTTATGTGGGAAGAGAGATTAGATATGTTTTAGATATGCTGATATAACTGATACAACCACTTTAGTAAAAAAAGAAAAAGAAAAAGAGGTGAGCCGAGGACAATTACTAGGGTCGCGGACGGTGGAGCTGACGAGGTGGAAGGCGATGCCCTGGCCGAGCACCTCGTGGAGGCCGTCGAGGAAGGACGCGTGGAAGTCGCCGAGGTCCAGCACGTTCTTCTTCATCAGCACCACCGTGCCCCGGATCCGGCCCTCGTTCCATGCCTCCTTGTTCTTCCCCGTCAGCTTGTCCAGCAAACCGTGCACAAACATCTCCTCTCTTCTTTCTCCTTTCCTTCTCTCTCTCTCTCTCTTTCTCTCTCTCTCTCTCTAAACTACTCACTTTTACTTCTCAAGCTTTGCTAATGGTGGCGGTATTACCGGCATCTATATATAGTTCCCAGAGCTAATCATGGGGCGGATTCCTGGTGTGTGCGATTGTGTATACGGAGGAAGAAATGGAAGATGACTAGCTTGTTTGGGTTTGGTAGTCCGCATCCCAAACAGCGGGCTATATTTTAATTTACAGGAAGCCTGGCTCGTCACTCTATTAATCCAACCGCTTTGGACACTCTCTTTAAAACAAAACGAAAATATTAACTTGATTAATTAAAATGAATGAACATGTTTAGAGATATGTTTAGTCAAATTTTAAGTTTATAGATCTGATTATATCAAAAATATAATTGTATAAGTTTAGAGATTCAGATTATAATTTATTCTGAGGAAAATATGTGTTTGTCTTTATCGTTGTCTTAACTATTCAAATAAATTGAATGGTCTAAACTAATGTAAAAAAATTGAGATGTTGGTATGTGCATAAAGGAAAAAATGAAAAAAGACTTGGTTTATTATTGGGATGTGTTTAGGTCAATGAAGTTATATTGGGTGAATATTTTCTTCAAATAGAAGGTCTAAACCGTTCAACCATTGTCAGAATAAATAATATTAATTTGATTTACTTGATAAGGATGACTTGATAAGGATGACGATAACATCGCTTTTCTAGATGTTAATGTTGTTAGTATCTCTCAATACCGATCATTCAACTTAAACTATAAATTTATATTATCTTATTTTCTGAAAAAAATCTCATATATATGTATTAGTTTTGTCAGCATATCTTGTCACATTGTTCACACAGTTGATCAAATGATTTAGATCACATTTTTTTATTTTTTTAAAATAGATTTTACCTAATAAATATCTCGGAGGCAGTGTATGAGGCACATGAAGACAGAGTAATATTAGTCTTGGGCACCACCAACCAGAACACAAGTGTTCACAAAACGCGCGGCCAGACCATGGGAAAACTCGCGGTAGTTTCTTTGGCAAAAAGCGTCTTCGGGGAACGGGGGGGGGGGGGGGGGGGGGGGGGCGGGGAAGACCGCAGAGTTGATTGTTCAGGGTCTACGAGCATGACCGTGGACCTGGCTTTTGTGACAGATGGCACACGAGGATTTGTAAGTTATTAAGATGGTGTGATCATGATAAGCAAAACGTACGATCGTGGCGGCCGGTGTCCTAGCGTGCAAGTAGAGGATTTCCGTCACTTAGATTGAGTTTAATGTGGTGTGTCCGAACAGGTGTTTTAAAAAAATATTTTTAATATATTTTATGTTACTCAAAATACTCACTATTCTTGTAGAAAAATATTTTTGAGGAGACTCTTATATGATTTAGTAAAATATAAATAATTTTTAATTCTAAATTTAAATATAGATGATATTTAGTCTTTATATGAAGATAATTCAAAAATTTACAACTTTTTCAATATAATTAAGATTTAATTTGAACTAGATTAATGCATAAATCAAGTAATAAAAATAATATACAATTTAGTTGTACGAAAATCGAGAAAAAAATTATGGGTGTCCACGTGAGGCACTCTCTCTCCTCCCGCACACAAAAAAAGTTTTTTAATCATGGACGCCAGGTTGGGACTCCGCCTTATTAGTTTATCTCCTCGGTAACATAAATCTATTTTCTACTTTTTTATGTTTCACAATATTCAATACTTTTTAATACATATTTATAATTTTATCCTCGTTAATACTTCTTTCACTCAACTAAACTTTACTTAGTATGGACACTGTAGTCCATTATAAGTTTTTCCTCTCATTTTGTGTATTTTAATTCTCATATACATTTTAAGTAACTTTATATTGTAAAATGAAGATAGTATTAAAAAACCAAAATTAAAGTACACAATTAGCATTACATATTCTCCTAAATACTTCCCCATTCTTAAAAAATATTGTTTTACCTTAATGCACAATTTTAAAAGTAAAGTAAGATTACATGTCTGCTCATGATATTTGTAATTAATATGATATATGTGTTGTTTGTATTTAATAATTAATAATTAAGTACAATAATGACTAGTATTTTTCAAAGATGAGATCATATTTTTCTTGAAAAACATAAAACAACATTCTTTTTGTTACAAATTTACTCTCTAAAATGATTTCTTTTAACCATGGATGAACTTATGTGAGGACATTGTCCCCAATCATTCAGTTGGTGTGATATGTATAGATTTGATGGTTAGTGGTTAGGTTGTCATGTTGAGAACGGTGAGAAAAAACCTTCCTTTAAGATATCTCAGCCAAGTATGTTTAAAAAAAATTAAGTAGGAAGGTTTCTCTTTTATTTTAGAGAATGGTAAAAACACACACACGACTCGGATAAAACGAAAACGCCAATCGAACGGACCAAAATGTAGTGTCGATGTGGTCGCATGTGAAGAATAGTTAATGCTCAGGTTATATATCAATATATGATGTGCCTCTAAATATAGGATTACAGTAAAGGAGCAACTCAAATGGATCAAATCTACTCAAATTGGAAATATGACGATATGCTACATTGATCTACTTATTAGTTCTAGGTAGCAAGTTTAATATGGAATTTTTGTCAAGTATGCTTTCCTTGTGTTACTACAGTCAAGGAATGACGTGGATGGATCAAACCTACTCAAATAGGAGGTCCACTGATATGTTAAATCGATTTAGTTATTTTCCTTTTGTTACTATATCAGTGGAATAAGTAAGAGCAATACTAAATGTATTAGTATTGCAATAAGTAAGTCAGGACAGGACATTGCAATAAGTAAGAGCAATACTATATGTATCAAAAACATCTTATAACATTTGTAGAAAATCTAATTAGAAAGTGCAGATCAAGAATAGATGGATTACTGATCAAGAATATGATTAATAATATGAGTGAATGTGAAAATTCAATGAAAATGTAGATCTATTTTTACAAAGTGTTCATAAAAAAAAAAATCTAAGCACGCAGAATCTTTTCCAGCTTAAGAATAGGATGGTGCAGCCCTAACATTATAACATGCGCTATATACATGTTACCACGTGAAACACGCGCCCTCATTAATACTCCACAGTGCACACCACATTATGATGATACTAAGAATCTTTGACAGCTCGGATGAAAAGGATCCGTCGTTACACGGATGGTTCAATATGGATTCAATTAGGCTAAGTCCAACCCCGCTGCTACTGCACTCTGACATGCGGGCCCCACAGAAAAAAAATAATAAAAAACGCGCCCGAGGAGAGAGAACGCCACGGCTGGCGTCGCAAAACCGGAGTCTGACAGGTGGGGTCCACCGACGCCTCGCACTCGTGGTGCCCGTGTTGGAGCACACGCGGTGCCCCGGGACGCGGTTTGTGGGCCCCACCGCTGTCCCCCGCGTGCGCTCCTTACTCGCTGATCGCGTGCACTGACATGTGGACCCAAATGCGCGTCACGGCCCACATGTCAGTGATGGGGTGCGCGGTGCGTGCGTGCGCCACGCGTTTTGGTGGGGCCCACAAAACGCGTGGTAGCAGTGCACGCGCTAGCTTCGTGCACACGCGTGTGTACGCACTTTGCCCACTAGTTTGCGGGCCCGGTTGCCTGTGGGTCTTACCTGTCAGTGTATTGAGGGTTTTGTATACGCGGGAAACTAACCGTTGGCTTATTTTCTCCCCGGTCCCACCTGTCAGCGAGACAAAAAATAGCCGTTTTATTATAGCCGTTAAAAACTAGCCGTTTTAAATAATTTATTCGTTTTTAAGCCTAGAAATTTATAAAAAATACCAAAAATTCACCAAAAATCACCAAAAAATTCTGAAAAATTGTGTGCTCCCCTGGCTATAAATAGGAGCAAGTTTCAGCTCATTTGCACTCAACACAAGTTCAAACCACACACTTTTCCAGCAAAGTTCAACCCGTTTTTTCCCAGAAAATTTTCCGATGGCCAACACTCCCCCCCGCGGTTATGTGAACTGGTTTGGCGAGCCTAATTTCGATGAGGAGAGCCCCCAAGCGCCAAGCGGCCAAAATCCGGCCAGTTTTCAGCCCCCTCCCCCACCATATCCGATGTGCTATCCACCATACGCCCCACCCCCTCCATACGGCCAACCATATCCATATGCACATCCATATGCACAACCCCCCTACGGCTCTTACGGTCAGAATCCTCATTTCGTTGGAGCTCCGACCATCCCCGCGGAAATGTCGCCTCCGCAAGCATCGGCAAAGAATTCCCGCTCCATGTCGGTATCAGATACCGGCAGTCCGCATAGCACGGCCCCGGTCGAGTGCGAGGACGCCGACGATGCCGGCAAAAGCGAAGGAACCGCCGCACAGCGGCGTAAACGAATGAACTGGTCACAACCGGACGACATGCGACTTGTGAGTGTTCATCTAAATATTAAATATTTGTATGGTACATTTTTTGTCCACAGGGTTTGTATTAGTTTTTGAAAAGTTGAATTTTTCGTCCTCCAGATCAGTGCATGGTTGAATAACTCTCTTGATCCGGTGGAGGGGAACTACCAAAAGTTCGACGTATATTGGTCGAAGGTCGCTGAGGCATACAACAGGAGCAGTCCGCCCGATCGCAGACGGGATGTTAGGCACTGCAAAGACCATTGGCTGAAGAACAATAAGAAAATTGTTCACTTCAATGGCATCTATTGTAGGTTGAGGGATGCCTACGCCAGTGGTCGTTCGGATGACCAATTAATGTCTCAAGCACGGGACATGTATAAGCAGGAGGTGGGTCATCCCTTCATCTTGGAACACTGGTGGACTGCCGTGCGTGGTCAACCGAAGTGGTGCCAAAGCTACCTTGACTCTTCCAAAAGAGCTCGCCTCAACGAAGAAGGTGCCCACACGTCGTCGTCAAACAACGACGACGAACCTGTGGAGCTTCCACGACCGGAAGGGCGGGATGCCGCAAAGAACAAGCGGAAGGGTAAGAGAAAAATGAGTGAAACATCCTCGGCGTCCTCGGCGTACGAGGAGACCCTGCAGCGCATCGGCCAAGCCAATGCCGACCTCGATAGGGTGGCCGACAAAGCCGTTGCTGCAGCCGAGAATTTGCAAGAGATGGCTAAAAGCAAGGAAAAAGCCACATTTATGAAGTCGCTGACGAAACTGATTATGGGGGATACACCTAATTTCTCGGATGCTCGTAAGAAGGCGCATGAGGCCGCATTAGAGTACGTGAACGACATGATTAAGGAAATGAAGAATAAGTAGTAGCTTGAATGATGTACTTTTCCTTTGTAAAATTGTACTCGCATTATTAATTTAAGTCGTTTTGGATTTACCTGTTTGAATTTTAGCCGTTGCTTTTGGCATGTGATCGATATGTGTTCCATGCTTTTGGATTGTACCTGTTGGAACCAACACATGTGATGGATGCCTTTATATTTAGCCGTTGCTTTTGGCATGTGATCGATACTTTTGAATTTTACCCGTTGCTTTTGGCATATGATCGATATGTGTTTCATACTTTTGGATTGTACCCGTTGGAACCAACACATGTGATGGATGCCTTTGTATTTAGCCGTTGGAAGAGGCCCATGTGCTTGATTCGCTTCTCTCCCTATATATGAGAACCCCTGGAGCCTTCATCTTGACAAGATCTTACCTTGTCCAAAATATCTTGCCTTGTCCAAAATATCTTGCCTTGTTCAAAAAAAATGTCCTCTAGCTCAAGCACAAGTAGTGGCGACGATGAAGCCATCAACCAAGTCGAAGAGTTCGTGGCGGCGTTTGTGCAGAGTGGGTTGACGGTCCAACCCCTTTACCGTCGCGTTGTTGACGACCTCGAAGCCCGCATAGACGATGGTACCTCGCACCGCCGTCGACGAGGTAGCAGAAGGTACATCGATAGAGATCACGAAGGCGGTCATGGCCGTCTAGTCGCGGACTACTTCGCCGACGTTCCGGTCTACCCCGAGTATTTGTTTCGCAGACGGTTTCGAATGGGGAAACCCCTCTTTCTGCGAATCGTCGAAGCTCTTAGGGGGTGGTCCCCGTACTTCAATGAGAGGAGAGATGCCCTCCTTAGAAAGGGGCTATCTCCCTTGCAGAAGTGTACAGCGGCATTGCGCATGTTGTGCTACGGCTCCCCCGCCGATGCCGTCGATGAGTATGTACGCATTGGAAAGTCGACGGCTATTGAGTGTCTGGAGCGTTTCGTCGAAGGAATCATTGATCGGTTCGCGGAGGAATATCTTCGTCAACCTACTGTTGACGACCTCCGGCGTCTGCTCCGGCAAGGAGAGGAGCGAGGTTTCCCAGGGATGCTGGGAAGCATCGATTGCATGCACTGGGAATGGCGCAATTGCCCAGTTGCGTGGAGGGGCCAATTCACCCGCGGTGATCAAGGAGTCCCTACAATAATACTGGAAGCGGTTGCGTCCAAAGATCTATGGATATGGCATGCTTTCTTTGGTGTCGCCGGATCCAACAACGACATCAACGTGCTAAACCAATCCCCCCTTTTCACGGATGTGTTGGCCGGCCGAGCTCCTGCTGTTCAGTACTCTGTTAATGGGACACAAAACAATATGGGGTACTACTTAGCCGATGGTATTTACCCCGAATGGGCTATCTTCGTGAAGACCATTTTCTTGCCCCAAACGGAGAAACACATGTTGTTCACACAGCACCAAGAAGGAGCAAGAAAAGATGTGGAGCGAGCTTTTGGGGTCTTGCAAACTCGATTTGCTATTGTCCGCGGCCCCGGTCGATTTTGGCGACGGTTAACCCTTGCCAAT
The DNA here is from genome assembly GCA_019359835.1 of Pharus latifolius. Classification (NCBI taxonomy): domain Eukaryota; kingdom Viridiplantae; phylum Streptophyta; class Magnoliopsida; order Poales; family Poaceae; genus Pharus; species Pharus latifolius. The sequence continues at coordinate 84,045,305 of CM033321.1, read as the reverse complement.
ATTATGAAAGCGTGTGTCATCCTACACAACATGATAATCGAGGATGAGCGACACTCTCATGACCCGACCGATGGGTCGTACGATAGCCAAGGGACATCTACCGTTACACCACCTATTCTCCACGGGAGTGCTCCGCCAATATTCGCACATATGCTAGCTCAAAATGATGCAATCCGGGCTCGCCCAACGCATCAGCAACTGAAACGGGATCTGGTTGAGCACATTTGGCAGCATTTCAGGGGCGACGATACCGAAATGTAGTAGTTTGTGCGGAGTCTTGTTTAAAATGTATTCGAATTTTATTTAGTATGTGTCTTGTTTATTTCTATGTGTGTCATTTATTAAATAAAAAAATTTAAAAAAATTGTGAATTTTTTTAATGTTATTTACAATTTTTATGTTTTATTTGGCTGTGTTCGAATTATCCGAAATTCATTTTAGTAATTATAATTTTTAATACATATTATATATGCAGGTCCCGCACGAAGCGCCTCTTGAAGCGCCTTTGCATTGGAGAGAGAGACGCTTGGAGAAGACGCCTCGCAAAGCGCCTCGCGAAGCGCCTTGCATTGGAGTAGGAGGATGTTTGGGGTGGTGCTTCGCACACGTGGCACATAATATGCTGAAGAATATTCTGTTGAAGTGCCTCGCGAAGCGCCTCTGCACTGGACTTAGCCTTATGCGCATGGCTGGATTAGTTTAAAATTGGGGGAAAAAAAAGAGAAACAACCTTTAATTTAGTTCCAGGTGGAGTTATGAGCTAGTTTGGCAATCAATCAGTAGTTCAACCAGTTTATTGACTTGATAAAAACCAGGTTGAAGTCCCACTACTCCATGTTGTGTGGGTAATAATTAGATTAAATCACATCGTCTCTCTCACACACACGATAGTGTATCTTCTTGTGTTTACATGATTGTGAATATGATATTGTTTATATATATATACACACACACACACACTATTTTACACCCACTCCTAAAATAACTATTCTATACCCATCTTCTATATCGTTAGATTGTGAATCAAGACTTGAATTTTATTGACAGTAGCAACTAACGTACACGACAGTAACTTTCAGTTAAACTGAACTAACCGCACTAGTATCCCTAAAAATAGGAATTTATAGGTAGTTTATTACAACCGCACACTATCCCTAAAAAATAAGAACTGAAATCATATATCGACTAAAAAAACAAAAACCACTTTCATACTTCCCATTATCACATATCAAAACCCACAAATAAATTAAGAATCACCTCGAAGAGATCGTTATCCGTTTTGGCAGTAATCTTTGAAGTGATCAATAGTAAATCGTGAGTAGTACCGACATAATCAGATAATTTACTGTCCATTGTAATAAAGTTTCAATATATGTGACCACGATAAGCATTGTTCCATATACCTTCAAGAATATATAATAGAAATATTTTCAGACCCATAGATTTATTGGTTGTATTGATAAATTTATTGTCTTATTTAGATACCACGTTTTTCTTTGTTCCAAATACCTTTAAACCCTGTAAATTCAATCGCTACTTACTATGGTCGATATATTTTCAATATATTTGACCATGATCAGCACTATTCAATATATCTTCAGTAATATATAATAGAAATATCTTCAGACCCATAGATTTATTGGTCGTATTGATAAATTTACTGTCTTATTAGAATCATTTTACTATCTTATTAAATACCACGTTTTACTTTGGTCCAAATACCTACAAACCCCCATATATTCGATCACTAATTATTATAGTCGATATATTTTTAATATATTTGACTACGATCAGTATTGTTCTATATATCTTCAAGAAGATATGATAGAAATATCTTTAAACCCCATAGGTTTATTGGTCGTATTGATAAATTTATTGTTTTATTAGAGTCATTTTACCGTCTTATTAGATACTACATCTTGCTTTGGTCCAAATACCTTCAAACCTCGAATATTCGATCACTACTTACTCTCACTACTACAGAAATGCTTTTCACTATCGGTTAAAAATCCACTCTACTATCGGTTCTCTTACCGATAGTGGTCGGCACGATAGTAGAGGACAGCACACTTCTATCGGTTCAAAAACCGTTAGTAAAACATCTACAATCCCAACGTTCACTAATCGCTATCGACTATTTCTTCTATCGGCTCGGTTTTAAACCGATAGTATTGTATAAGTTTTTTCTATCGGCTCGTATATAAACCGATAGTATTGTTTAGGCCTTTTGTATCGGCTAGGATCTAAACCGATAGTAATCTAAACATTTTTTTCTATCGGCTCTTATATAAACCGATAGTATTATTTAGGCCTTTTGTATCGGCTAGGATCTAAACCGATAGTAATATAAACGTTTTTTTCTATCGGCTCTTATATAAACCGATAGTATTTTGTGGACACATTTAGTACTGGAAACTTTATTCTATCGGTTGTTATATATAAACCGATAGTATTGTGTGGACACAGTTAGTACTGGAAACTTTATTCTATCGGTTGTAGTATATAACCGATAGTACTGAAATATTTATTCTATCGGTTATATTATATAACCGATAGTATTTTGTAGACTCGTTTAGTACAGGAAACTTTATTCTATCGGTTTCTGAATATGAACCGATAGTATTGTGTGGACACAGTTAGTACTGGAAACTTTATTCTATCGGTTGTAGTATATAACCGATAGTAATATTAGTTTTTCCTATCGGTTATGTAGTGGCACGGTTAGTACTAAATATTTACAAATATACATACAGCAATAAAGAGATACATACAGCAATATACACATGCATATACAACAATATACACCAATATTCACAAATATACAGCAATATACAGCAATACAGCAATATACAGCAATATACAGCAATACAGAGATACATTGGATCATTCACAAATACACCAATATTTACAAATATTCACCAAAATTCACATATTGAATTTGTTCACAAATACACTAATACAGTAATATACACATGTATTGGACAGACTGAATTTATGCACATATTGATCGAGTTTATTCACAAATACATCAATGAATCTATTCACATATATTCACAAATCAATGAATCAACACATTCAATATATATTCACAAATACAACAATCAACACAAGTCAGTTACTATCGATCGTTGATAGCCACTTCTTCCATGACATATTGAGCCCAAATTGTTCGCAGCTCCTTCAATTGAGGCAACTCATATTGCTCTTTCAACATGGTGCTCTGCATATATGCGTGTATGAAGTTAGGATCGTACGTCACATCCAATTAAAGTTCGACTTTGAGTCAGGAAAAATAGTTACCTTAGGGAATTGGGCAAAGTTTCTCCTGATCAGGTCATACATGAATCTCATGACATAGAAGTCACATTCCCACGATTGTGGCTGCTGATGGCACTGGAAAAATTGCATATGCAAAGACATAAACCCACATTAACTCGAAAGAACTAATTAAGCTTAAATTAAAAGACTCATCATGAGTACTTCCATCCGTATTAATTACCTCATATTCTTTCCAAGAAATTGTTGTGCCCTTCGACGCGTCATGCCTCCCTCCAGCATTAACATAATTTTTGAAAGCCCTGTATTTAATTTAGCATTGCCGATTAATATCTTATCATTAATTAGCTAGTGAGAGAAAAATTTAAGACAACTATGTTACTTACGCGTCTATGTGCCATGTGAGGGTGAAAACATGCGCCACCTTGTCGCTCATCAAATCGAGATAATAAACCTCATTCATCCATGGGCAAATGACGGCGAGGACCCAGTGGCCCCTACATTGCATATATAAGCGAACCGTTTCATACATATGTTAGGCGTAACATACAAGAATGAGTTAAATTAGTAGGAAATACACTAACTTTTGGTGGTACGGCGCAAGGATGAACTCTCGGTCCTGCTGCGCTAGTAGTGCCCTTGATATGTATTCCTCCGCATGTGCTTGGTCGTGCTCTAGCATCGTGAGGCTTATTTTCTCTGGGTCGAGGAAACCCACCTTGTCACATGCCCTCATCGACGCCAGCCTATACATGCACCTGGATGCAAAGTAGACATTAGTAAGTAGTGCATACAAAAAGTGATTAGATTTATGAAACGAACTGTGATAACTTCAGACAACAGCACACTCACAGGACTCCAGTCCGTATGATGGACATATCAAGCTCCCGCCAGTTGAGGAGGTCGAACAAATCCTCGTGGGCCACCGATATGCTCCCGGGCTCACGGTGAAAATGGGCTGGCCTGAAGTGAACCAAGAAGTTGATGTGGCGCCTAGACCGGGTCAGGTACCACTCGTGGAGACTTCTGGTTATTTGATCTATATTGTGCAGAAGGTACTCCGACACGAGTGGGGACCCGTTCTTGAACGTACCCGGCTGGCTTTGTTTGGCCTTGCCCTTGCCTTTGGCCTTGCCCTTGCCTTTGGGCGGGGAGCGAGTGTATACCTTCGAAGGTTGGGGTGTGGTGCCGTCGGCCTCATTTGATGGCGAAGGGTTTGAGGCCGTCGGAGGAGGCATGGGGGCCGAAGGAGTTCGCTCATGCGTTGTGGCGGGGGTGGTGTCCTCAGGAAGTGTGCTGGTATCCATCGTCCACTTTAAGTACAAACGCTTAAATTAGATTTTGCAAATTAAGTATATTAACTGAGTTGTAAGTTAGAATGGCTAGGGTTTACCTCCTGTAGTCTAACACCCTTCTTGGGCCACTGTATGTACGAGCCCAATGCCTCGCCAATTGTCCGCATTTCGTCCGTTGGGACGGGCAACGGAAAAGAGCTGTAGCCCGGGAGGGCCATGTCCACCTGTACCTTTGCGAATCCAGGCTCCAGAGGTACGCAATGGATCCGGACATCCTCCCAAGACTGGTATACGACCCCGTTTTCAACCGCAACAGGTTTGTCGCCTATGTTGATCAATAGGGTACAGCTCTCCGGCTTCTGCAATTTGCAACAATTATAACAGGTTAGCGAAACAATTCTAACGTAACGGGAGTGGCATCAGCCGAACTGCATATATAGCTCAAGAGTTGCAATACGTCGATCAGGTCCACCGGATCCACGTGAACCTTCGAGCCAACACTACTCGGCCTGGCAGCGTCGACCTCGGCAGCTGGATCTAAACCCTTGGACTGCACAACTCGGCTTAGGCGTTTATATTTCTCGTTCATTTGAGCGAACATGTCCGCGAATTGTGCAGTCACATCTGCCCGTATCTTCTGAGATAGCTCCACTTCCCTTTCCTTCCAGCTGCCAGGCTTCTTCGCCTTTTGCCCGGGGTCCGAGAAGTCTTCCTTCCATGGCACCACAGCCCCCACGGTTCGCGTCCGCCTTGGATGCTCCTTGTTCCCTAGAGCCCAGGTAAGGATGTCGTTCTTCCTATGTGGACTGAACAATCCCTCGGTCGCCTCCTTCGAGCAAGAGATCTGTTACATTGAAAGCTCTCCATTGTGAGGAAGAAATATATACAAACTTGTGCGCACACTAGTGATCATAGTTAGCCAACTTACGAGTCGCTGCACGACCTCGACGTCCCTGGGGTTTGGGAACGCCACAGTCCCCGTGGCCGACACGGTCCCTCTGGCCAGCCACCAGCGCTTGCATCGCTGATCGCGGATCTCGGAGAGTGGTAGGTCAGGGGAGTCGACGAAATGCGACGCCTTGTCTTCACCCTTCTTCCACTGCTCCTCCTTCCCCGCATAGCCGCGAGAGCCGAGCCGGTGTGGGTGGTCGTTCCTCCTCTGGATTGCCCTGTTCTTCTCGCTGAGGGCCTTCGTACCAGAAACAAGAAAATTAATGCACCACTGCTTATTGCATACAATGGTGTAACCAAGCAAAGGAACCATTCATACCTTGAACTCAGGAGTCCCCTTCTGTTGGGCGAATTGCTCCCATACCTCCTCCGTTATGAAGGGGTACTTCTCGCATGGAGATTCGCCTTTAGCGAGGAAGGTACTGACGAGGACGCTCTTGAAGGTTTTCCACGTGTTGTTCATGTCCTTCAAGCAAGCTATCTTGGGACCATCGTCCGGGATGTTCCACTTGGCCTGTTTCAAATGGTGCATATAAGTAGGACTTACCTAATCTCTAGGATAAACCAAGGGAATGTGATTACTTAAGAGTTCAGTGATTTTGATTAATTTTACCTTCACTTCCGCCCACAGCCTATCCCTCTCGTCGGCCTTGACGTCCTTCTAGCTCTGGACGGTGATCTTCACCCTTTCCTTCGCCAACAAGCCAACATAGGCAGCATAGTGCCCAGCGTTCTTCCCGATCGGTCTCCCGAACTGGTTGAACTCACAGGAAAGATCCGCGCGTTTGGCCAAACGACTCAACATCGTCGCGCCTCGCGCCTTCCTCTTGCGCTGGGACGAGGCAGCGCCATCTACGTTCGCCCTCACCGAATCACTAGTATCAGCCGAGGAAGATGCCGACATGACTTTACCTAAAATACCATGAACAAACCATCCAATTGATATGAAGAAAGGTACATGACAAAGTAATTCACAGAATATTCAGATGAGCAGTGCAAACTAACAAATACTATATTTCCTATCGGTTTTGAAAGGAAAACCGATAGTACTAAGGTCTATATTCAGGAAAATTTAAAAGATTAGCAGTGCAAACTATGCTAATCTCTCTGCTGGAAAATAAAGTCTGTTAAAATTTAAATGAACCTAAATTTGAGATGAAAATTAGAAAATGGGAAGTAATTCACAGAAAATTCAAATTAGCTCTGCAAAATATGATGGCACTACTATTTACTATCGGTTTTCCAAGTCAAACCGATAGTAATCAAGTCTGAATTAGGAAAAATTTCCAAAATTACTCAGCAGGAACATAAAGTAATTGCTCAGCAGGAACATAAGGTATGTTAAAAAATAAATGAACCTAAATTTGAGATGAAAATTATAAAATGGGAAGTAATTCACAGAAAATTCAAATTAGCTGTGCAAACTATGACGGTACTACTATTTACTATCGGTTTTATAAGTCAAACCGATAGTAATCAAGTCTGAATTAGGAAAAATTTCCAAAATTACTCAGCAGGAACATAAAGTAATTGCTCAGCAGGAACATAAGGTATGTTAAAATATAAATGAACCAAAATTTCAGATGAACATTAGAAATGGGATATAATTAACAGAAAATTCAGTTTTAGGGTATTTACTATCGGTTCTGAGTAAGAAACCGATAGTGAACTACACTGTATGACAAATTGCTATGATTTTCATCAATTCTGTCATTCTCATAGCTATCAAGTTTGTAGTTCATGAATTTTACTCTAGGTTTCTATTTGTAATCCATGGAACGGGATATGAACCATTGCATACAAAATTAAGCAATACACGCGAGCGATTTGGTCAAGAACACTTACAGTAGATCGTGGAGTGGCCGGAGGCGGTGGCGCAATGCAATGCCAGAGGCGGTGGAGAACCAGTGGCGCAGAGGAGCGAAGAAGTGAACGTCGGCGATTCTAGGGTTTTCCACGCGAGTATTTTTCGATTTGGAATGTGATCAGTTGCACTGGAGGGAAATCGTGCAGGTTATAACCTAATAAATGAATATTTACTATCGGTTCATCATCACAAAACCGATAGTAAAAACATATAAGTTAGGGTTTTCGTAACATAGTGTAAATCACTATCAGTTGTGAACACTAAACCGATAGTAAACTAAGAACAGAGGATCATAACACAGTGTAAATCACTATCGGTTGTGAACACTAAACCGATAGTAAACTAAGAACAGGGGATCATAACACAGTGTAAATCACTATCGGTTGTGAACACTAAACCGATAGTAAACTAAGAACAGGGGATCATAACACAGTGTAAATCACTATCGGTTGTGAACGATAAACCGATAGTATAGTTTAATTTCATATCGGTTTCACAGTTATAACCGATAGTAAAATACAATGCTATTGACCCTAAAAGATTTCCCTTAGAAGAATTACAGAGGATCTCAGTACATCATTTTGTATTGTATTTACTATCGGTTATGACAATAAACCAATAGTATATGTTAATTTCATATCGGTTTGGAGGTTGAAACCGATAGTATAATACTGTTAAATTGATCTAAAGGTATTTCCTGAGAACAAATACAGATGGGTCTAAGTACATCATTTTGCACTTGTAAAGACACCTGAAACCCCATGCAAATGGCTTGCAATAATTTTGAAATAAAATAACAGTAAAGACCAATCATGGAATGAAAATTTGCAGTTTTCATATATATTTGTGAAAAGAATCAATTATTGCTCAAATCAAGTATATACTCCAATTGAAATGAAAATTTGCAGAAATGATTCTCAATGCATCACGTATGTTTTCCCAAAGAATTTTTGAAAAATGATTTGAACATTCTTCGATCCAAGTAATATACGTCACTTACATATTGCAAATTAGTCAAGAATGGTTGTCCACCCATAATCCTTCTTCGTGGTCGTCTCGCAGGTAACTTGTTTCGTCAATATCTTCGGTAGGGACAGATTGAAGGATTCCATCTAAAAATGGAGGTAGTTCGTCGAACTGATCGTACTCTTCTTCATCCACAACGTCTTCGACCCCAACAATACGTCTCTTACTGTGAAGGACAACGTGCAACTTTGGGTTGGCCGGGTCAACGATGTAGAACACCTGTGTGGCTTGCTCAGCAAGTATAAATGGATCATCTTTGTGTGCGACTCTACTGAGATCGACTAGAGTAAACCCATAATTGTCGACTTTAACACCTCGAGGAATTTCGACCCATTGGCAGCGAAACAGAGGAATCTTAAGTAATACATAATCGAGCTCCCATATTTCCTCAATAACACCGTAATATGAGTCGAGTGCTCTTACTGCCCTGGCATCCTCTGAAATAGCAAGTAGTGTCACTCCACTACATTGCATAGCACTCTTCTCGTCCTGAGTTTTTGTGTAAAATGAATAGCCGTTGATGTCATACCCCTGCCAAGTCCCTACAGTAAATCTAGGCCCTCTGGCCAACCATGTAACATCTTCATCTACATCGCCCTCAGAAGCTTGCAGGACTCTATTTTCGATCCACCCAGCAAACTTCCTATTATGTTCTCTGGTGACCCAAATCTCTGGCTTCGAGGGATTCTGTTTCCGTAACATTTCCTTGTGCTCGTGTATGTATGGCTCCACCCCCGTCATGTGCTGTAAGACCCAAAAATGGGCTTTTGCATACAGATCACTAGAGGGGACGACTGCTTTAAATCCAATCGTTCCAATGCTCTGAAGCCTGCCCTCATGCCGAGACGTAGGAACGCCAATTGGGTCAACCCCGGCCATATAGTTGGTGCAAAATTCGATCACCTCCTCGGCGGCATAACCTTCAATGATACTGCCCTCAGGCCGATGTCGATTCCTTACATATCCCTTCAAGATACCCATAAATCTCTCAAATGGATACATGTAGCGCAGGAACACGGGTCCACAAAACTTAATTTCTCTGACAAGGTGAACAATTAGATAGACCATAACATCAAAAAAGGATGGAGGGAAATACATCTCCAGCTGACAAAGAGTGGTAGTCACATCGTGTTGCAAATCGTCCAGTCCATCCATATCAATTACCTGCAAGGACACAGTTGCAGCAAATATTCAGATCCAAAAAATCTGACAAGTTCCACGAATGGAGCTAATTAACTTGCTAGGAGTACACGCTTACGTACCTTGCCAGATATTGTGTTGAAGAAATAACATAGCTTTGTAATTGTCTCTCTGACTTTGACTGGGAGAATGCCTCTGATAGCAATGGGAAGCATTTGTGACATCAGTACATGACAATCATGGGACTTCATACCAACCAGTTTCAAGTCTTTCATGGACACAAGTTTTTTCAAGTTCGCAGAATACCCGCATGGAACTTTGACACTATGTAGGCACTGACAGAGTTCTGTTTTTTTCTCTTTTTGACAAAGTATAGCAGGCCGGGGGGAGGTATGTCCGCTTTCCCTTCTCCAACGGTGCAAGCTCAGTCCTTATGCCCATGTCGAGCATGTCACGGTGAACGTTGATGCCATCTTTCGTCTTTCCTGGAATGTTCAACAACAAACCAATCAAACCGATCTTGGCAACTCATTTCCCTCTGGAAGCATGTCCGCTAACAGATCCAATAGCGCCGTGAAACTCTTATCGCTCCAACCGTTGCTTGCCTTCAAGTTATATAATCTCAACACAGAAGACAACTTTGTAAATGTTTCACATCCGGGGAACAAAGGCTTCTCAGAATCAACAATTAATTTCTGAAATTTAGCTAAATCGTTTTCGCTGTAGTCCTCTTCTACATCACGTAACATTTCATCTAAATTGTCGTCATCTACATGGACTTCCGAATGAACATTATCAATGTTTTGATCATGATCATCATTACTGCAATCCACTTCCGGGTGCTGCTGAGTGGTAGCGGTAGTGCTCGTTTCCTCAAGATCTTCACCATGCCATATCCAACGGGTATAGCGTGCGTTAAAACCACGACGAATCAAATGACTCCTAATCTGATCAGAGTTGCCGAACCTTTTTAAGTTCATACAATCTATACAAGGACAATGCATATCTTTCTCTCCCTTCTTCGCCTTCTCTTGCTCAGCAAATTTAATAAATCCATTCACACCCTCCAAATACTCAACAGTAGTACGTTTTATTCCATACATCCAATATTCTCGGTCCATCTACAATTATTTCACAAAATTGACAAATTCAAATAAATAATTAATGACTCAGGGCATGCATATATGAATGAAACATAATTAGCTAGGCCATATGTGTGTACATGAGCTGTTTAATTACATTAAATGGATTTGTATATATGAAACCCTAATTAACTTGATGCATGCATTAATTGGAAGAGCCAGCTAGCTAGCTGCTTAAATTCAGCAAGCTATAGCTAGCTAGCCAACCCAGCCTTCTAGCTAGCTTGGAGATACATGTATCTAGTTTAATGAATTGCAAGTAGAGAGAGAGAGGGAGAGTGTGAAAGAGTGATCGAGAGAGAGAGAGAGGTGATGAGAAGATGACAATACCGAGGGGGATGGAAATATGATCAACCTCTCAGCTAGCTTCTCCAGATCACTCTAGCTTGGAGTAGTGCGCGGCTGAAATGATTCCAACATGTAGAGCGCAGAGCAGGGGTCAACCTAATTAAGTTGTCCAATTTTACTATCGGTTCAACAAAACTAACCGATAGTAAAATAAGGTCCCCCTGTCATAACCATTAGTGTATATGAAGTCATTTTACTATCGGTTTGTGTTGTTGAACCGATAGTACTATTTAATATATTGTATCGGTTAGTACAGTAATAACCGATAGTAAAAAGTCAGTAATTTCACTATCAGTTACCCGAGAAAAACCGATAGTACTATTCAATATATTATATCGGTTAATACAGTATGAACCGATAGTATAAAGTGAGTAATTTTACTATCTGTTACGAACGAAAAACCGATAGTACTATTGTAATATATTATATCGGTTGGTACAGTAATAACCGATAGTAAAAAGTCAGTTATTTCACTATCAGTTAAAAATGGAAAACCGATAGTACTATTTAATATATTATATCGGTTTGTACAGTAATAACCGATAGTATAAAGTTCGCAATTTTAATATCAGTTACAAAAGGAAAACCGATAGTACTATTTAATATATTATATCGGTTTGTACAGTAATGACCGATAGTAAAAAGTATTTGCATTTCACTAACGTTGGATTAGTGTGTAACCGATAGTAAAATGATGGTTTTCCGCCGCTGTCGTCCTATTCTATCGGATTTTTCCTAGATTGCTTACAACCGTTAGAAAATAAGGGTTAGTGGAATGCACTTCTGTAGTAGTGTCTGGTCGAAATGTCTTCAATATATTCAACCACAATCAGCACTGATCAATATTTCTTCAGAAATATATAATCGAAATATCTTCAGGTCCATAGATTTACTGGTAAGGTAGAAAATTATGATTATTCATACAGTAAATTGATTGTTTGCAACATCAACATATGTATAGTGAACATTATTTAGTATGGAGTTAGAAGGTATTTAGATCAAATCATCCCCTGCTGTCGAGCAATGTATTAAAGTTCATTATAATAGTAATTTAAATTTACTGTACTAATGTTCGAAGTGGAAGTTATTCATAAAACTTTGTGGGACTTAATAATATTCAATCTTCTATATCTATTAATTTTTCCATTATTTAATATGTCTAATAAAATGACAGTTTTATGATAGTAATTGTTCTATTGTTTTACAACCAGCAGATATTCCTTCAGATATTATATCAGCTGTGGGAATGACTTTTTAAATTGAAGAAGCGTACAATCATTACAACAAATACTCGTACTATGTTGATTTTGATATTCGAAAGGGTAAAAAAAATTTCATTAATAATAACCGTGAATATTATTGCACAAGACAGAAAAATGATTGCTCGACAGCAGGGATGATTGTCAATGAAATAAGATAGTTAGAAGAAATAATTGCATGGCAATAATGAAAATAAAGAAAGATATAAACACTGGAATATAGACAATTTTTTTTTCCACAAATCACATAAGACTTATGATGAATCAACATTGAGCTCCATAAATAAATAGGAACATAGTTGTGATTCAATTTGAGTTTAGTTGGAGTAAGCAAACAAACCTGAGTGAATGTCATTTTTATGTACAAATACTCTAATAGTTTATGTATAAATACAAAATTATCATTGTGTGACTGTTAATCTTGTAGTGACACTTGCAAGCTTTTGTTTATCATTTTGTGGTAATAATCTATTTTTTAATTTGTTTGTTGCACATTTACTGCTATAAGAAAGTACTATTATTTTTTTAGCATATTCAAACGAATTAATCAATAATATAAAAATTACTAGGCTAACAATATGAATTTACTGTAGACTCAATGTCAATTTTGGTGACACATAACATATACAGTAAATTTGATGTACTTGTCGTGCAAATTTACTATCATATTGATAGTTCCAAAATTTTAAAACCACTGTTTATATATTGTATTCATAAATCTAATGTTCCTAACTAATATAAATTCTAAAACCTTAACTGAGATAAATTCTAACACCAAATATTAGTTAAAAATAAAAAAATATTAATTTAATTAAACCTTATGTAATACATAATCTATAACTAAATATAAAGGAAAATTTTAAAATATTAAAAAAATTAATTTTCTGAAATTTAGTAATTCTTAACTAATACATCTTTAAGAAAAAATATTAAACTTCTAAAATATTGACTCACGCAAATTCTAACCGTAAATATTAAAATAATTAAAAAAATCAGAATTAAAATTGTTCATATTCTGAAATCTTAATTAATACCGACTCTAAAACTAATATATATTTTATCTGAAGATATATTTATTTTTAATGAGTCTAGGAGAAGACTTGAGACTATAAAATAACACCTCAATTATAGTTAATCGAAGGGCATGAAAGTTTTGATGATCAAGAAAGTTCAGAGTAAATTACGAGATCTCACGCGCAAATAAAAAAACTTGTTCGTGCAAGTGCACATGTTACTAATTTCAAGGTAAATATAATATCTCATGTTTATTGAAAAATCATTAAATTCTCATTTTAATCAATGAAAAAAAATTTGAGCATCTATTTAGTGGTCTCGAATTATGACGATGGAGATTTATGAAAAAACTTTTACTAATACAACGCTGAGACAAAGTATTAAAAATTTGAAACTAAAATTATTAAATTTTGAATTCTTAACTGATATGAACTTTAAATTATTGACTAATACAACTATAACACAAAATATTAAAAATTTGAAATTAAAATTATTAAATTTATGAATCTTAACTGATATAAACTCTAAAACTAAATATCAATAAAAATTGAAAACTCAAAATTAAAATTATTAATTTTTTGAAACCTTAACTAATACAAAATCTACGACTAAATATTAAGAAAAATTAAAAATTCAGATTTAAAAATATTAAATTTCTTTATGAAACAGATTTTTAACGAATACAACTTTATGGAAAGATATTAAAAATTGAGAATTTAAATTATTATCTTTCAGAAATCTTAACTAATGAAAACTCTAGAGTAAATATCAAGGAATATTTGAAATTGGGAATTAAAAAATATTAATTTTCTAAAATCTTAATTAATACAAGTTTTAAGACTAATACGAAGATAAACTAAAAATTCAGAATTAAAATTATGAAATTTCTGAGACTTTAACTGATATGAAATAAGGGTACAACCGGGAACTCGAATTAATCAAGGAAAGATGTTTTTTTTTTTGTGTAAAATTAGTTAGTATACTAATATAATAAGATTCACATCCCTATGGGGCTATAATCACAACCAATCAACCAATGTTTTGGCCATTCTACCGGCATTATTACTATGGATTGACATCCACTAATGGAAGGATGTGTTGCTCAACTCCAATTGACCTAATCTTAACTAATGGTTGATGCCATTTTTCTAATGGTTTTGGCTCCTTTTTGCTCCTTGAACCCAACGAAAGAACAAAATTTCAAAGTAGTCCACAAAAATTAGATGAAAAATTCTCCAGCATGCATGCATGAGTGCAAGAGAACACAAAATGAACGCTTATCAGAATCATCAAAGTGCGAAAAAAAACCAAAAATCTAATTCGTAGATCACAAAACAGATGAAAATCAAGACAGAGATCCCTGTAAATCCCAAAAATTCGAGGAAGTTCGAATAAAATGGAGCATTGGAGCACTTGGAAGTCACTTCTTCCTAAGACTCTATGCACTTAAAGTATACCATACTCTATATCATAGATTCTTCTACGAAAACCACCCTACGAACCACGGATTATTTGTGTATAGATTATATGATTTTATAAACAAAACAGTGGATAGAACAAATGTAGATTAAGATATCTTTATATCTTGGATTCACATACCAAATTAGGTTTTGACAATTAAATATTTTCAAAATAACCTTCATTAATTTCTTCATTTTTCGATTAATATTAGAGCTCTTACAGAACCTGAAATTTGCTCACTTTAATACATCCCAAGTTATAACACCTTATATTTGTAATAATACTTCTCCTAAATGTATATTATAACGTTAACCATTTAATATGACTTTTTCACAACTGTTTTTTTGTTTAATATGAAAGTTAATCACATACGAATGATTGCTCCATTTTTTAGTTTATTTGCCTTCAAGTTGAAAAGGTTGCAGGTTCGAACCTACACTTCTAGCATTTTTTTTGTATATGATTATTCTTTGTTATTAAATCATAATTTCAATTATCAACAAACTGATAACTTAAGAATTCAAAACTATTATTTTTCAAGATCTGAAATTTTAAAATTTGGAAATTCCTGATTGAACTTTTAACAATAAAAGAATTGGAATATGAAGAAAATAAACCACTTCAACCATATATCTGGTGGACCTCAATTATGGGGATTTAGATTTGTTAGTTAACTACACACAAGAAAAAAAAAACAGTTGTTTTGGACACGTACTCTCAGTGACAAAGTGATGTTAAGTAGATATGTTTCGCATTCTAGCATGACACAAACAAAGAAAGTCCTATGCGGCATGTTTATTTTCTTAGCTAGTCATGAAAATTGCTATCCTTCCAAAGTAGAGCATTTACCTGATTTTGGGCCATTGTGATTGTACGAGAACGTAAAGTGTTTTTATTTTATTTTTTGTCATATATGCACATATTTGTTTGTTTACAAGGATGCATGCAACTCTAGCAACGAGCATCGGTGTAAAAACAATTGGATCTCTTGCAACTTCACACCTTCTATTAGCAGGTTTGTAGAGTTTAATCCTAAATTATCACTATTTGGTGTTATTCAATTGATTTTTTAGAGTTCTTAAATGATTGAGTTATCTCTTTATAAAATTTTTTAACTCAACTCATTTTGATGAGGATTTTAACCATCGATCTATTGTACAACTATAGACGATCTATAAAATTGAGATATCATATAGTTCTTTTTTTTTATTCAATTATAATAATTGCTTTGCGTTACACTATGTTTTGAAATTTCTAGGGTTTCACCTTGTGATTATTCCTCAGGTACACATTATTCCTTTGTTTTTGCTACCTTTAACTATCTCAACATTATTTAATTCCGTCCATGTAAATCTCAGAGAAACCATTAAAACCCATATATCGAGATTAGGATCCTCAAACTTATTTAAGAAGACGTAAAGGGTGCCTTTTAGTATTTTAACCGTTTAAATGAAATTTTAGTTATCTAAATTATTGTGGAGAAGAAATTGAGGCGGTTAACAATCTCATAAAAAAATTTGAAATTCTCTACGATCATGGTTGTTAATCCCATAAGAAATTAAGGTCTTTTTACTTGGCTTTAGACATTTAACCATTAAATATTGTTATGATTAGCATTGTAAACAATTACTCCCAAGCAATAGAAACAAAAATATTGTAAATGACTAGTTTGTACAGATGCACGAATTGACAATTAGTATATAATAAATATAAGAGATATTGGGGGTATCAAGTTCATTGTAAGAGTTAGAAATTTTCATATCAACAGAAAATTTAGAAAAAAATAGAAAAATCTAGACATTTATCAGTTGGTAGAATTAAGATATAATGGTGTAGATTAATATTATTAAATTTTATAAATCGATATAAAATATAGCTCTAAATCTAGTTATATAGAATTTTTTTAGAAAGTCAAACACTATAATGAATACAATGACTTTATATAGACAGATTAGTTTTAAAAAATTGCGATATTAATATTATTATATATTTATAAATTTAAAATTTTTTATAAAATGGTACAATGATGCGGTTTATTGGCTAGTTACTGCAAAAAATGCTGCGACCTTTTTCACGCATCTAAAAAAACACACACAAAAAAAATGAAACATAGAATACCACCAATTTTTCTTTGAAACTACCTCCACTTTATTATTGGCAAAGGAAGTGAAACACTTGTACGGTTGTACGTACATGTCCCCGTACCCATCGATCCGAAACCTTCTCACCCCGTGCTTTATTCAGAGCTTAGTACTAGCTGATACTACATGTGCCCGCTCGCAAGCTAGTACTTGCAACGCAGCAACTCATACATACACAACGGATAAGCATACTGCATACACACACAACCTGCACACTTGCATGCAGGAAGCAAAAAGCAAGAAGCCTCTCAAATGGAGATGCTGTTGGGGATGCCCTTGGCCGTGAGCCCGGCGGCCTCGCCGTCGTGGTCGGAGGTGTTGGGGAAGAGCAGCGTGTAGGGAAACTTGGCCGGCCCGTTGCGGTTCTTCAGCTGGGGATCCTTGTTCATGTTCACCACGCGGTTCTCGATCTCGACGAGCCGCACGCTGAACCGCTTGAACGCCTCGAGCGCCTTGGGGTCCGACGTCCACGCCGGCGTGTCGCGCTGGCCCAGGTAGACCTCGTCGGAGGAGTGCTTGGACAGGATCTCGATGAGCGAGATGCCCAGGATGGTCTGGAACTGGCTGGTGATGGTGTGGATGAACACCATGTCCGGGTCGCGCTCCAGCTCGGCGTATTCCTTCGTGCCCGGCTCCGGCATCGGCCGCCGGCTCACCGTCGGCCTGTTCGGGAGGTACCCAGCGTACGGGTACTGCCCGAAGTTGACGGCCGCGTGCAGCGCCGACGCGATCCAGATGATGGTGGTGCAGGCGTTGGCCAGCTCGGCCACGGTCTCCATCTTGGGCCACCAGTCCCGGTCCTTGAGGTCGCCGTGCCCGACCTCGCGCACCTCCTTCCACCACGCCTGCAGCTCGACGTCGCCCTGGATCACGCCGTCGTTCGGGTAGTAGATGGCGCAGTACTCGCTGACCCACTGCTTGATCGCCCACCAGATCACCAGCCCGTCCGACGCGTACGGGTAGTCCTTGATCAGCAGCTGCACCTTGTACGGGCTCGACGGGTCCTCCACGGCCACGCCTCTGCATTGCACCATTGCACCATCTTACTTACATGTGAAATTATGTATGTTCTTGTTGGTTCTTGTTCTTTTTTTACCTCTTGATTAGATCATCCGGGAGGCCCTGCTCGGTGAAATTCCAGCTCTTGTACACAATGGACGACATCTCCAGCGCGTACTTGGCGGGGAACACGGTCTGCTCAAAGATGCCGCCGCCGTTGATCAGCGTCTGCCGCGCCAGGGCATTTATGGTCATCGTGTCGCGGAAGTGCGGATGGAGGAGCTTGTGCACAGGGTGCGTCACGCTGAGCTGCCGATTCGTCGCGATCACGAACGGCTCCATCACGGCGTGCGTGTTCAGCCTGCAAGAATTCAAGCATAAATTAAATCCATCAATACATTCACCTAATCCAAGATGAGCTCCAGGCATTTCATCAGTCAGTACCAGTGGCTGATCAGCTGGTGCCAGCCGGAGTCGTTGACGGTGACGTACGCCTTGGCCAGTTGCCACACCGACGCCTCGACGCCGCTGGACGCCGGCGTGTAGACCTTGCTCTCAGCAATTGTCAGGTTACCCTGAATGCGAGGCAGGCTGAGCTCGATGGCTAGAGGCTTCAGCGTGCTGTCGCTCTGCAGGAACAACAGCGTCCTGGTAGCGTAGATGAAGTTGCCCTCCAGGTTGTTGATCTCGACGAGGAACGGCATGAAGTGGTCGTGGTGATCCAGGATGTACAGCCTGTTGCTGTCCAATGCCTGAAACGTGTCGTCGTCACCACAATCATCAGTATCACAAACAGTAGCAATTTGTACAAGCCAGCTAAAATTACGAGCAAGCGAACATGCCTGTTGCAAGCTGAGGCCTTCGAGGTTCCTCTCGATGTGCGCCGCTGTGATCGTGCTGGTCTGGTCGCCAAACTTGCTAGGATCAAGAGTGCTCTTTGGAGGAAACTCCTGTTGAACACAAAGAAGAATGTACAGTACCAACATCAGCCAACTTAAATCATTCATGTAGTGTGACTGTGTGATAGTCCTGAACCATCAGAGACTGAGTGATCAATGCTGTAGCATTCACCTCAAGACGCCGGATGATGTGCGGGTTCACGCCGGCGAGCATCTCCCGCGCAAACTCCTCGTCGGTCCTCCAAGCAACCTTGTCCTCTGAAAAGTCATGCAACCGCGACAGCCCATAATTGTCGTTCTAGGTAGGATAACACAGACCAAGACATCTCATACATATTTATATATATACCTTTGATGATGTGGGGAAGAGGGAGCTTGAGGATGTAGTCGCCGCCGGCGGGGAGAAGGTCCTTGATGAGCTGGAGGGGGAAGCGCTTGCGAAGCTCCTCAAGGGCGGGGATGTTGGGCAGCTTGAGGCCGCCCTCGTAGAGGTTGAGGATGTCCTGGAAGGAGTCGAACTCGCCGGGGGTGAGGTCGACGTAGGTGCGGATGGCTGGCATGATGCCCTGGACGATTGCCTTGAGAGAGTAGCCAATGAAGTCAGACATCTTCAGGTGACCGAAGCGCTCGTCGCGCGGCACGTAAATCTGATCCAGCAGCGACAGCCTGCTCTCCGAGTTGGAGTCTGCAGCACAAAGCGGCAACATCCTTGACCGATTGGTGACGTGAATTAAATTTCATGCACCAAACAATTCACCTGACAGGGAACACTCTCTCTCGTGTTAGAACATGGTCTTGGGTTAGGTCAAAAATTGATTCACCGTGGCGACCATCTTGGTCTCAATAACCACTAATCCCATTCAACTAACATAATTATTATTCACTCCGAATATGTGCCAATCATGTCACAAACTTAGAGTCTTATAGCTATGGTAATATTTTAATCTTCATGCACTAATAAGTTTGTCCCAGATTTGAATAAGATTTGGCATGCCAACTAAGATTAGTCAGCTCAACCAGAAGTTAAGATCAGTGTTGAGTATATCATATGTCTAATCTTGAGACCTCCAAAAATAATAATAAAAGAATAACTAAACCCGACAATAGTTAAATATTTGAAAATATCTCACTCGAACCCACTTTGTTCGAGTCAAACCATTTGGCCATGTGGATCCAAGCTCTAGTTGGCTCTTTTGCTCGGCCAAGACTGAACATACTTGTATCCAGTTCACCTAGGAGGTTAAGTTATCCAAGAAAGAAAAAACAAAATCTACTCATACTTGAATTGGTGACTTGACACAAATGTGCATACCAGTTTTTGTGGGGCTCCGGCCGGTCCGGCCGCGGCGCGGGTAGGGGTGGTCCTGGGAGCCGCCGAGGATTGGGCGTGGGTTGCCCCGGTCGGGCTCGCCGAGGTCGTTGTAGACGTCGTAGCGGTAGATGCGGTCGTGCTCCTTGTACGGCCCTTGCTTGTCGTCCCCTTGGAGGTACCGGAGCTCATCGTCCCGGTAAGGCTTCAATGCCTCCGGCATTTGGTGCGGCAGGTACGTCTGTAGCAATAGAAAAGTTGATTGTGTAAAAATAATGTGTAATCTGTATATAGTGAAAGATAAGAAATGTAGATAAGATTTGATTTAAATTTGATTGTGATGCATAGTATGTCAGGAGGTGAAGATTAGAAGTAGGAACCCTGAGTCTCCAAGTCTCCGATAACAGTTTCCTTTATGTATAAATAGTTTTTTTTTTTTTTTCCAATTTGGTGGATCTTCTCTGTGCAAGACTTTGTTACCAATTGTTTTATGACAACTTATTTCGCATGCATAAATTTAGTAGTGATCCAATAGGAAATCTCCATAGTAGATAATGTTTTACTCATCTGTTGCGCTTGCACGATATAAGATATATCAATTTTTTAATTTTACTATAAAATATAATATATATATATATATATTTAATGTTATCTTTCCTATTTTATAATTGGTTACTTATCTACTTTTTCTATTCTTTATAATTAATCTTTCATTCTTATTTTCAAGACATTTATAATTATTTGTCTATTTTTAAACTTAGAACTTTTAGTTGGTTAGTGTGATAAAAAAACATCTTCTATTTTACAACTTATTTCGCATGCATAAATTTAGTAGTGATTCAATAGGAAATCTCCATAATAGATAATGTTTTACTCATCTGTTGCGCTTTCACGATATATAATTTTTTTTAATTTTACTATAAAATATAATATATATATGTAAATTTAATGTTATCTTTCCTATTTTATAATTAGTTACTTCTCTACTTTTTCTATTCTTTATAATTAATCTCTCATTCTTATTTTCAAGACATTTATAATAATTTGTCTATTTTTAAACTTAAAACTTTTAGTTGGTTAGTGTGATCAAAAAACATCTTCTATTTTACAACTTTTATTTTGTGACGTAGAGAATATTATAGTTGCAGTTAGTAGTAGTTACAATTACGATTGCACCGGGAGGCCTGTATGGATTTTAGACTATGATACAACGGTTCAAAGTAGACACTGATCCAAAACAAAAGCCACCCATCTTTTCTTATGATGATTGATTTGAGACATTGGTTCTTAATCTAAGAATCTACACGTGTGAGTCCCTTGTCTAAAGGAATAGCATCGATGGTCCCAAAGCTCCTCCTGGTGATGAAAGAAAGCATTAAAGAGGATGGTCACACTGTGAACTCACGGACCTCCGTGCCAAAAGGTAATTTTAGCACAGTTGCTTCCTATTAGGGCGGCCCCGTTTTTTAAAAATGTCTTTGAAAAATATTCTGTCGAGAATACAAGGGAGACGTGACATTCTAATATATTGATAATTTATTGGACTTCTTGATTAGACATATATAAATTAGATATATAACAAAATTAAGTGATTTTTATTCTATATAAAAATAATTCAAAAAATTATAATTTTTTAAATATAAATATAATTAAGATCTAATTTAGCCTAGATAACTACATAAATTATGCATAATAAAGATTGAATACAATAATCCACGAAAATAAAAACATGCAGTGAATGTCTCCGAAAACGACAACTTACGAAATAAAAATATTTTTTTTCGGGGACACTCAACTTGGTGGACCCAGCCTTCTCACAAAATAGTAATTTAATTTTTCATAATGTCTTCACCTACCCCTTCCAATCTACTTCTTACACTGATTTAAGTTCCGTAATGCATTATGTGAATTATTATAATTATTTTCAAAGTTTAATTTGGTCATATTAGGATTAATCTCGCATTATTTCACATAACTATGTCTTTGACATAAATATGATGTCTTTCAAATAAATATTCCCGATAACTTCTACTTAAAAAAAAAAGTAAGATACTCCACTTAATCTGAAAAGAGTAAAGACTAAAGAGTGTAGCTTTATATATATATATATATATATATATTCAAAATTTTTCTCTAACTTTAATTGTTAATAAATTTATAAATATATATTTGATAAACAAAACTATATATGCATATTTGTCAAAATATTTTAATAATATTATATTTTATAAATTTTACTAACATATTATATTATAATAAAGTATACTGATCAAAATCATATCTTACATACCGTGCACACTCAAAAAAATCTCTCATTTTTTATTATTTTTTACTGAAGGAGAGGGGAGGGACCGAGGGAGTACCATTTTGCAAATGACAAAATCGAAAGAAAAAAAAAAGATTTGCAAGTGATGAGTGATATGAGCGCACATCATTGGCAAAGAAGACGCGGTCATAGTGGTAGTTGTCAACGGGATAGACCCAGGAGTTGGCGACGAAGACGATGGTGCCCCTGCCGGGGACGTTGTCGATGGTGATAGTCTTGAGGAAGAACTCGGAGCTGTGGTTGTTCTTGACGACGACGGCGCCGGGGACGCCCTGCTTCTCCACCTCCCAGTCGAACGTCACGCTGAACTTGGACTCCCCCGTCGTCAGCGACGGCAGGTTCATCACCCACTCCTCCAGGTACGCCTCCGATCCCACCTTCCCCCTGTTCCCATTGTCTGCACATTTATGAGACAATGAGACCTGATCTAGTAAAAGACCTATTCTTTAGCCTGACCAACGAACAGGATCGAGCATGACAGTCTAATCACCCAGTCATGCAAGTTTGTTATGAAAATTCCTATGTAAAAACCATTCTCCTATGAGACACTCGTAGATATCCGTGTAATCGTTCTCGTCGGGTTGGAAGTGAAGTGTGGGGTGGGGGGGATTCAACTAGAGGAGGAGACATCACAACAAGGAGACTGCACAAAGTCTTGTACTAGAGAATCTAGTGGAATTTTATTTTTTCTACTTTTTGTTATTTCACAATCTATTAAGTCCTTTTCCTTTTGTCTCGTGCAGTCCCCTGTTTCTTGGTATCCTTTCTGTTTCTTTTAGCTGAGTCGTGTAGAATGAGAGAGAAAGATGCTTACTGCGGTCGAAGACGGTGGAGCTGACGAGTTGGCAGGAGACGCCCTTGCCGAGGAACTCGTGGATGCCGTCGAGGAGGGCGGCGTTGAAGTCGTTGAGGTCGAGCACGTTCTTGCGCATGAGCACGACGGAGCCCTTGAGCTTCGCATGCTTACCGGTCAGGCTGTCGATGATCCCTCCGATGATCATCTTGCTCTTGCCGATTGATCGATCGATATCGGCAGCCACCGGCAAGCGGTTGTGTTAATTTGCAGTGGCTGTGGATGAGTGAATGCTCAGAGGGAAGGAGATTAGTTTATTTATAGCGGGAGGAAGGGGTGTCTGGGGTACGGGGTGGTTTTGGGAGCTGGTGAACTTTTATTGTTCATTTATTATAAAAATGATCAGAGTGGACTGGGTCTCCATTATTTAATTTAGGAAGTGGCCAACGCCGTCCTTTCGATGCTCTGACAAATAGGTCTTGCATTAAAAAATTATTTTTTTATTGTGTAAGGAGAGAGGACACCTCGCGAGGTTGCGACCATCACGCTCTGACAAGCGGGTCTCACTGACGTCTGGTTGGTCGAGGCACCCGCTTTGGAGTGGTTGACGACACCCGAGGAGGCGGTTTATGGGGCTCACGTTACGGCCGTCCTTGGCTCCCATACACGCCCGATAAATTGAATTGACGGGTGGACCCAAAAGAAACTCCGGCCCACATGTCAGTGGGTGAGTGTGCAGTAGAGAAGTGCGGCACGCAAAGCAGCGCGTCCTACAAAATGCATGAACCCGTGTGGGTGCGCTCGTTTCGCGTGCCGCATGCACCCGAGATGTAGTCGTCCAGTTTCGCTGATAGGTGGACACAAACATGGAGAGGGGCCACATGTCAGTCGGATATGCATGAGTAGGGCTGAACAATCGAAACTCGCGAGTTATTTGAGATCAGATTGAAGCTCAGCTCGGTTCGAGATCGGCTCGAGCTCCTAACGAGTCGAGCCCAAGCCTTCCCGAGCTTGCTTGAGCTCGACTCGTTAAAGCTCGAATTATAATTACCAATACATTTTAATGGGCCTTACCTTACATGTTTAATGGGCCTCAGCTGCAGCCATGAGCCCACGAGGCCATGACCCACGAGTCCAGGCATTTCCATCACCTGATCACCTCGGCCGGCATTCCCATTCGCCCCTAATCCCTCCCCAATCCCCAACCCTAGCCGGCTAGCCCTCACCCAAATCCTCCACGAGATCCATCACGGCAGAGCGGCGGAGTGGGTTCTCGGCCGCGTGGGGGAGCGGCGTTGTGGCAGCGCGGGTTCTCGGCGACGGCGGTGCAGCCTCCTTTAGGATTGGTGAGGAACGCACAAATAAATGCTTCGGCGGCATGCACATTTTCAAGCCGAGCCTAATCGAGCTCGAGCGCAATCAAACCTCACAAAAAAGCATTTATTTGTGTATAGAGTCTAATCGAGCTCTATCATGCTTTATTGAGTTGAGCCTGACCCTGGTTCTAAGCTCGTTAATATTTTGAGCTGAGCCCAAGCCGAGCCCAATACACTATCGAGCTCGCGTCGAGCCTGCCTGGGCTCGCTTGAGCTCGGCTCATTTCCAGCCCAATGCGTGAGTGTTCAGAAAAATAGCCGTTGGGTTATTTTTGCCACCTGTTTCACATGTCAATGACTCATAAAAATTACCGTTGCAATATATAGCCGTTAAAATTAGCTGTTGAATAACCCACCCGACTCGGTTGATGGGAATAATAAAAAATTCGACATGTATTGGGGGAAGGTGGCTGACTCGTACAATGCAAGCAGTCCGCTTGATCGCAGATGAGATGTCAGGCACTACAAAGACTATTGGCAAAAAAGTAACAAGAAAATTGTTCAGTTCAATGGCATTTATTGCAGATTGCGGGATGTCTACGCTAGTGGTCGTTCGGACGACCAGTTGATGTCGCAAGCACGCGACATGTATAGGTAGGAGGTTGATCATCCCTTCATCCTGGAACACTGGTGGAGTGCCGTTCGCAGTCAACTGAAGTGGTGACGAAGCTACTTCAATCCCTGCAAAAGAGCTTGCCTCAATGAAGAAGGTGGCCACACCACATCGTCGAACAATGATGATGTCCCCGTCGACCTTCCACGATCGGAAAGGTGGGATGCGGTAAAACAGAAGAGAAAACTACATGAAACATCATCGGCTAACGAGGAGACCATACAGAACATCGACAAAACCAACATCGACCTTGCTAAGGTGGCCGAACAAACCGTCGTTACATCATCAAATTTGCAGGGCATGGCCAAAGGCAAAGAAAAGGCCACATTTATAAGGTCATTGACAAAACTCGTGATGGCCGAGACATGCCATTTCTCGGATGCCCAGAAGGCAGCACATGCGACCGCATTAGAGTACGTCAACAACATGATTAAGAAATGAAGAATAAATAGTTGCATGAACAATGTAATTTTAATTTCAAAATATGTACTCCCACTTTTAAATTAAGTTGTTTTGGATTTACTTGTTCGAACTGTGGCATGTGATCGATGCTTTTGGATTTTAGCCGTTGGAATTGACATACTAGTCGATGCTTTTGGATTTTAGCCATTCGAACTGACGCATCTGGTCGATGCTTTTGGATTTTAATCGTTGGAACTGACGCAAACGGTGGATGCCTTTGGATTTTAGCCGTTGGAATTGATGCAAGTGGTGGATGCCTTTGGATTTAGTCGTTGGAACTGAGTCATGTGATCGATTCGCTTCCCCTATATATTCCAACCCGTCATGCCCTCATTTTCACAACTTAATCATCTCAACTTCACAACCCAAGTCTCTATTCTTCGAGCAGTGAGAGCCCTTGCCTTATCCCAAGAAATGATGTCTAGCTCAAGCACAAGCAGTGCTAAGGATGAAACCATCAACCAAATTGAAGAGTTCGTGACGGGACTCATATGGAGCGGGCTGACGCTCCAACCCCTCCACCATCGCGTTCTTGATGATCTTCAAGCCAGCATAGATGCTGGTATCTCGCACTGTCGCCGGCGAGGTAGTAGAAGGTACATTGACAGAGATCGCGAAGGCGGTCACAACCATCTAATGGCGGCCTACTTCGCCAATGTTCCAGACTACCTTGCCTACTTGTTTTGCAGAAGGTTCCGAATGGGGAAACCCCTCTTTCTACGAATCGTCAAAACGCTGGGGGAGTGGTCTCTGTACTTCAATGAGATGAGAGATACTCTCCTTCGAAAGGGGCTATCTCTTTTGCAGAAGTGCACTGTGGCATTGCGCATGTTGTCATATGGTTTCCCTGCTGATGCCGTCGACGAGTACGTACGCATCGGAAAGTTGACAGCCATCGAGTGCTTGGAGCGTTTCGTCGAAGGAATCATCAACAGGTTTGCGGGATAATGTCTTCGTAAACTTACTGTCGATGACCTACAACGTCTGCTCCAGCAAGGAGAGGATCGTGGTTTCCCAGGGATACTGGGAAGTATCGATTGTATGCACAAGGAATGGCGCAATTTCCCAGTTGCATTGGGGGGGAGGGGCAATTCACCCGTAGTGATCACGGAGTCCCTACAATAATACTTGAAGCGGTCGCCTCCCAAGATCTGTGGATATTGTTGCATCTAGGCCTTCATGCCTAACCCTAATTTTGATGATTAATTAAAACAAACTGTTTTGGACTAATTGTGCTTCTGAGATTGTTGATATAGAGTTTTGTTCGGGAAGAAATACAAAATGATCAAGATGAACCCGACATGAAGTGAAGCATGAGGTACAGAAGAGCAGAGACAAAACGCAAACGTGAAGATGCAAAAGACCTAAGGTAATCTGTAATTTCATTTTATACCGATCTCGGTGTTTGGAGTTGATCGGTTTAGGAAAATTGCTTTTAGTTTTTAACCATACTATAAAGAGGGGTGGCGAAAGTCCTCTCTTTATCTCCAACATAAACCGAGAAACTTAGGTCATTGTATTTCATCTATTTGATTGGATTTGATTTGATTTTGGTTTGAAAGATTTGGATTTTCAGTTGAGTTTTTGATAATAGAAGAGTTTTTCATTTTTACAGAAAGATCTAGGCATATCTGGCTTTTTCTTCTGTTGACAAAAATGTAGCCCTTGAAATTATATTTCAAACAAGCTATTAAACACCTCTTTTGGATTTTAAGTTATCACTGTTTTTGTTCAGGCTGACTGTCAGTTTGGTGAACTGACTGTCAGTTTGTATTAACTGACAATTGTCCAGAGAGGGTGTATTTTGGGCTCAAAATTTTTGTACTAAACTAACTGTCAGTTTGTTCATACTGACTGTCAGTTGGGGTTTCGACCACAGTTGTTTTTAACTGTGTTTCTATCTGTTTTGGTTGAGTTTCTGGTCGAACTGACTGTCAGTTTGCATAACTGACTGTCAGTTTGGGGTTTCAAGTTTCCATAAACGACCACAAACGGCTAGCAATTTTTTATCCGTAAATTTTGTCGGCTGTTGTACACGAAATTGACTGTCAGTTAGGCAAACTGACTGTAAGTTTGTGTTGCTGATTTTCAGCCCTAGCTCCAACGGTTCATTTGATTCTTGAGACTATAAATAGGGGCTTTGGGCATGAGTTTTATACAACAAGCAGCAGCATTCTCTTATACACTCTTGTGCTTTAGTTTTCTACTTCAAATCTTGATCTTTTGATCAAGTCGAGTGTTTTCGATCCACCGAGAGTTTCAGTTTATTTGCATTTGCATACTCTTAGTTTCTCGGTGCGTGTTTGGAGGTCAAGAAAAGACCTCGCTGCCTATTACTCTTGGTGAGCGCCCTCACCTAGACGATTCGGAGGTGTGGCCGTTGACCTCTCTAGTTCGAAGATTGTTGAAGAGGCTCGGCAAGTTTGTACAAGGCATTGGTGCTCGCCTTTCCGGAGTGGACAAGGAGCAATTGTTAGTTGATAATACTCTTCGTGAATATTGAACCAAAACTCAAGTGACTTGAGTGCTTCAACGAGAACTAGTGGAGACTGAACGAGTCTCTGATACCTTGGTAAAAAATTACTGTGTTCGTTCTCTTCTCCTCTTGCTCATTTTATTATTTGTTCTTGCTTTGTAAATATTTGTTTTAGTTTAAAGTTTTTAAAAGCTTCCTGTTCACCCCCCTCTAGTCGGCATCCTTGATCCAACATATATGGCATACCTTCTTTAGTGTCGCCGGATCTAACAATGACATCAATGTGTTGAACCAATTCCCACTTTTCACTAACGTGTTGAGCGACCAAACTCCTACTGTTCAGTACTCCTTGAATGAGACAGAATACAATATATGGTACTATCTGGCCGACAGTATTTACCCCGAATGGACTGTCATTGTAAAGACCATACCTTGGCCCCAAACGGACAAGCTCAGGTTATTCGCACAACAACAAGAAGGTGCAAGAAAAGATGTAGAGCCAGTTTTTGGGGTCTTGCAAAGTCGATTTGCTATTCTCCACGACCCCTGTCGATTTTGGCGACAGTCAACCCTTACCAATATTATGAAAGCGTGTGTCAACCTGCACAACATGATAATCGAAGATAAGCAACACTCTCATGACCTGATCACCCATTCGTACGATAGTCAATGGACCTCCGAGATCAACTATTTGTGAGATTGTGACTATGTCTGTGAGTCCGTGACTGTGTGTATCGGGTTTGGTTAGACCGCTTACTTTGTATCGTACATATATACCGAGCTGAGCCTGAGCGAACTAGGGTCCACTACTACATAAATGCAGTCCACTAACCCCTATCTTCTAACGGTTATATGCAATCTGGGAGAAAACTGTTATTGTACGAGGACCGCAGTGGATAAGAGGTTTTATACTAACGGTTATGGTCTGGGAAACCGTTAGTGAATAGCACGTAACTTTTACTATTGGTTATTAGTGTACGAACCGATAGAAGAGATAAAATTTTACTATCGGTTTGTTTATTTAACTGATAGTAAAATTACGTCATTTTTATTATCGGTTATTAGTGTATAAACCGATAGAAGAGATAACACATTTTACTATCAGTTTGTTTATTCAACTGATAGTAAAAGGACATCATATATACTAATGGTTATGACAGTGGGGACTTTTGAAAAAGAGGAAAGCACACAACTTCTACTATCGGTTATTAGTGTACGAACTGATAGAAGAGATAACATTTTACTATCGGTTTGTTTATTCAACCGATAGTAAAAGGACGTTATATATACTAATGGTTATGACAGTGGGGACCTTTAGAAAAAAGAAAAATTCACTAACGGTTGTGTTTTTGAACCGATAGTAAAATAGTACAAGACCTTGGTTTAAACCCGCGGGAGTTTTCGCTTCAGTCCAACCAAACACATTTCCAAATAAGTCTCTACTCGCGCGCGGAAAACCCTAGCCTCCCTGACGTTCCCTTTTTCGCTCCTGCACCACCATTTCCGCTCGCATTTGGGTTTTCCACCGCCGTCGGCCACTGCATCGCGCTTCGTAGGCCACTCTACGAACTGTTGGAGTTCTTGACTAACCCGATTAGAATTGTTCTTGCCGCTCGCATTTTATCTCTTTTCCTTTGCTAAATTGATTTTTGGAAAAGTTAATAATGTTTCAGTCGTTGTTCATTACTGATAATATGTATTGTTGGTCATTGAGATAATCGAGTTCGCATCTATCGGCATCTCCATAGACCAAATGTGTTAATTATCACAAAATTGAGTATCAAGAACAATGGGCAAAATTTTGTTTATATCCATACTCTTGCCAAGACTCTTGCTGAATATGCTTCTGTTGTAAGTTGTTTTGTTAGCCTCGTTGTTTTGGGTTGGCTGCATTTGTCCTCAGCCTCCGACCTCGACCAATCACATCTTCGACCACTCCAGTCGTGATGACCTCCTCTACCTCGACCTATGACCACCTCCACGACAACCATCGACTATATTTCCTCGACAACTGCTTCACAACAATGCCCATGGCTACAATAGCTCCAGCAAACATGATCGGTAGAGTAGGTCAACTTTGAAATTAATTTTTTAATCTGGATTATTTACAAAAATAAAAAACCCTGTTCTCTATGGTGTATTTGTGAATAATTAGATTCAATCTGTCCAATGTGTGTATCTCTGTATTGCTGTATCTGTGAATGCACCTTTTCATTTGTATAGCTGCTTATAATATATTCTAACGGTTTCTAACTCAGAACTGTTAGAAGAAGTTATGCTAGTACTAATGGTTCATAACCTACAACCGATAGAAGAAAGTTTATAATACTAACGGTTGTGAGTACTGAACCGATAGAAGAAATTTAACAATACTAACGGTTATGAGTACTGAACCGATAGAAGAAAGTTTATAATACTAACGGTTTTGAGTACTGAACCGATAGAAGAAATGTACCAGTACAAACGTTTGCGAGTAATGGACCGTGGGAATATAGGTATTGTACTAACGGTTTGTAACCGTTAGAGTTGTGCTAGATTTCTTCTATAGTGTCGATCACTAGCGGTAAGAGAACCATTAGTATAGACCATTTTGAACTGATAGTGTAAAGTAATTCTGTAGTAGTGGTCTAACTCCGGCTCGGCTCGTTTTTGAACCGAGCTACGAGGATAGTTCAAGATCGGCTCGTTTGTTAGCGAGCCGAGTCAAAAATCGAGCTGAGCCCTAGTTGATAGCGAGCCACGAGCTAAAGTTCCACCTCTAGCGCCAATGCATTAGAGCGCTTGGCTTTTGACAAGGCGCTTCGCAGGTGGGCCTGCGCGAAACGCCTTTGCATTGGAGCAGGAGGTATTTCGGGTAGTGCGTCACACACATCGCACATAATATGTCGAGAATATTCTTCTGAAGCGACGGAGCAGACGCCCCGGTATTGGACTTAGTCTTGTGGAAGAAACCTTATAAAACTAAGTCAGTCTATTGTGAAAAATCTACCACAATTCTTTTTCAAAATATTTTCCCTCCCTATTATTCATCTTTTTTGTTTTAAAAATATGCATTTTCTAATACTTAGTAAAATTAATGGCTATATATATATATATTAAAAAAATACTCATTTCAGTGGCAACTATTAGAGCTGAAGCCGCCACCACAGGCTGCTACCATTGAAGCTTTCTCGTCAACCGTGACAAACAGTGGCCTCAACTTCAGTTACGGTTGACAGCATTGGCGACATGTATGTTTATCATCATCCATTTCGGTCCACTCTTGCTGAGGAGATTCCTGTTGCCGAGCAACAGGACTTGGAGCGCTAGGCTTCGGCTTGTTAATAGTAGTGCTATGCGTCCCGACCAACCAACATTGATGGCTCTAGCTCCAACATGATATACTTTTGACTTTAGGAGTAAATGTAACAATGGCGATATGCATGCAGCCAGTGACAACATCACCGGCAACAGCTACAACCTTCATGATCATCAATATTATTTTGAGTTAGATATGCGGTTAACCGAGGAGAGAGTGGGAGAAGTGGAGAAAAAAATTATAAGTGCAATTACCGACATATGGATTCAGCATATCGCTAACTGCAATTTTATTTTTTAATGTGTTTTTTTAATAATTGTTGGGGTCAAATATTCTTGAAAAAACCTAACGAAAACATACATGAATCTTTTGATAATAAGGATAATTCATGGGTTTTTTTAATGAATTTCCCCATTAGTCGTGAGACGTGAAGGGCGTGGCACTCATGCATGCGTGGACAAAGTTCTCTCTCGCTCTCTCGGGCTCTTCTACCCATCACCCCTCCGCCGCCGCGTGGCTCGTACCAACCTCGACGTGGACCAGCGACGTGCTCGCGCTTCATTTGCCACAATAATTATAGGTATAGTTGATTTACAATCATAACTTGTAAAGCTGAAATTTGACGGTGTCTTAATAATTTGATCACCGTTTGATTCACGGTGAAATTTTTATGTGCTAACTGAAATAGTCAATCTTTGATTATTTTTGATTTTTTTTTTGTCAAATCTTTGATAGTCAATTTTGCTACCCTATATTTGGCAATCAAGCCAACATTCTTCTTTTGATAGTTGACAAATAGTTATATCTAAAAAAATATGCCAAACAAAATTTTGAAAATGCATCACAATCAGAAATCTAGCTAAGACAACAGATAGTATTGTTCTTTTCTCCTTGTCTCAACAATTGAATTAGAATTTGGATGACATGGATCGATGTAGAAGATAAATCAAGATAATTATTCCTCCCTGAGAGAATTTTTTTGATGTCTCATGTATTTTGATCTGAAGTATTTATTTTTATCAAATAATTAGAATAAAAAAACGTATCTTAAAGATAATGTAAAATAGAGGACAGAAATCCATCGAAAAGCGATTCGTTGGTGTAAATAGTTTTGCCCACTTAAACGGTTTCAATACTGTATTTCTGTAGTTAAACGGCATTAGACTGTGTTGTTCCAGTCAGTCGTACGATGAGATTGACGAATGGTTAAAATGATTGGAAAATTTCCTCTAGTTTCCTTATAAA
This sequence comes from Pharus latifolius, assembly GCA_019359835.1. NCBI lineage: Eukaryota > Viridiplantae > Streptophyta > Magnoliopsida > Poales > Poaceae > Pharus > Pharus latifolius. The sequence goes on along the minus strand of CM033321.1, from coordinate 84,012,589 downwards.
ATCTATGTATTTCTTAATCATTATTGTAAAATTAGAAATATCTCAAATACTTTTATCTATCCTACTATATAATATATGAGATTTGAATTTTCAAAATTCTTCCTTTTTATGATCATTTGATCCGAACAATATTAGTCATTGATTTTGATTTGACAAATCTAATTGTCAATATTTTAAATTAATCTTTCTTCAACCATATTAAAACTTACCTATTAAATCACCAATACAACCGATTATCCTCAATTAAATTCCATATATAATGGTCATTTGTTGTCTAACATAAATGAATTAAAATAATTGTTTATGTCGGTATTTTTATTGTCTTTATTTAATAAGTTGTAAAATAAATTTTTTGATTAACGTGTGGTAAAAATAAAAACAAGTCAAATTCATATCTATGTCTTTTGAGTTTTTTACTATTGATACAAGATAAGGACATAATTAAATCTAACAAACTAATTGGTATTTTGCCCTCTATTGGACAACAAACTAATAAAAGTTTGTTAATTGATAACCTTAATCAATACCAATGGCATGATTAGTGGGATTTAGCGCATTATAGTGATATTTATGTTTTGCAAGGATAATATTGATATAATAGAATTTGCAAGATTTGTATGAAATTTTACCAATATTATCATCTTTGTTTCTCAATATTCATCCAACCTTATATACGTATAGATCAAAGAAGAGACCGTGGTATTAAGGCAAAAATACTTTTGATGGGCAAAACAAAAAAATCATATAATAAATCACTTTTAAACTTATCAATAAACTTATATTGTGAAAAGATGTCATATGTTGATATACAACCCGGGCACTAACTCTTCTCCACGTACAACCACGTCGACGCCGCATTCCTCGCTATTCGATCGGTGTCTTCGGTTCATCCGCGTGGAACCCGTTGCCTCGCTCACATCATCGCCGAATTCCTGTCCGCCGATTGGCCTTCCTGCTTCATCTGGGTCGGTCACGTAGAGCACACTACCCGCTTTGTGCGGTACTATTTAAACACTGCGCCCACGTTGGGCCACGTCGTCGCTTCGTTTGTGGCCCACGTTGAGCCATGTCACCTATTCGTTCACAGTTGTTCAATTTGTACGTTCGCTTTATCTGGGCGGTCGAACGCGCTCCCCAACAGGCCAGCTGTTTCCCACATATGTTGATGTACAACCCGAGCACTAACTCTTCTCCACGTACGGCCACATTGATGGTGCATTGCTCGCTGTTCGATCAGCGTTTTCAGTTCATCCGCGTCGTCCGTGTGGAACCGCTATTTCGCCGGAAAGATCTCTTTTCCGGGAAATTGGCTCATTTTTTGTGGTGCGGACGTGCTAGTATACATAAGTATATACATAAGAGAACATATGATGTATAATCGTAGAGGAAACAATGCACTTTATTAATTCTGAAAAAAATTACAAATCCTCTTGGATTTACAAGCTCTCATTGCGCCAAAAGAAAGTATATCTTTTGAAAAGCTCCTAGTTAATTACATCTGCAGAATAAGTCCACAGAAAACCTCTGATTAAGCTGTGCTGATGGTCGCCGTCTTCAAGCTTCAAAATAACTTTACCCTTAAATGAATAAATGCAATGCGTATGCCCATACATGCAAGTATGCAAATCCATAGCCTCGTTAGTCTATGGTGTTATCACAAGATGTGGCCTTCGCCTCGTCGGTGCCCGACCAGGGAGTTGTTTGGCCTCGTCGGTCGCGAACAAATGGATGCCTTTGCCTCATCGGTACCTAGCATGAATGGTGTCCGGTTTCGTCAGTCACGGATAAAAAGCATGTTGTCTTTGCTTCATCAGTACCCAACAACATGTAAATTATGGATGGATGACTTGTGATAACATCTTTGACTTCCTTAGCTTCAGAAAAAGCATGTTACATGGTAGATAGCCCATTGGAATATCCATTAAGGACTTAGTAAAATTTCAACTTGATTTGACATCTTTGCACATAATTGGTCATTAGCTCTCATTCGACTACTTGAATGAGAGCTTTTCTGACTAATGATAGACTTGAAACTTGAAGGAATAATTTCTGGGCAAATCATCGATTGTTCATCAAAATTTGAGATCAATCAAACCGTCAGATTAGAAACTATCTTCATTGCATTGCTTGTACGTCAAGCTGGAATTCAGCGAGATAGAGCTATTTGCAATGGTTTTGATGATATTTTGAACATCTAATCAAGGTAAAACTTGGAGGAATAGTTTCAATATGAACATACTATTCTCCATAAAAATTTGGGGTCGATCGGACTTTTGGATCAGAAGTTATCATCAATCTTCTCCCATTAGGGCAAACTGAAACAATTTCTGGACAGAGTCTCTCTTCAGGTCAAATTCGATCTTAGAGATATCTGATTGATATGACATTTGGTGGAGAAGTTTCTCATAGAGTTTTCTATTTTCCATAAAAATTTAGGATCGATCGGACTTTTGGATTAGAAGTCATCATCGATCTTCTCCCGTGGAACAAATTCAATCAGATTGCTGTTTTCAAGTCTTTGCCCGAAAATACTCGGATGAAAACACACTTGATTTCAATCAAACTGCTGTTATTTGGTCTTTGGCCAAAAATACTTGTCGGTTTTGATTGAAAACGCAATTGAAGATCAGATGGAATACTGATGCGATCAACTGTTCAAAAATATATGTTCGAGGAATTTCGATCGAAAAGCAATGTGGATCTTGATCGGATGTGATCAGATCAAATGCTAATCAGATCTACTGCTCAAACTGAGTTCAAGGAACTTCAATCGAAAAGCGATTATGGATCTTGATCGGATGTGATCAGATCGAATGCTAATCAGATCTATTGCTCGAATTGAGTTTGAGGAACTTCGATCCAAAAGCGATTCTGGATCAGATCGAATGCTAATCAGATCTATTGCTCAAACTGAGTTCGAGGAACTTCGATCCAAAAGCGATTCTGGATCAGATCGGATGTGATCAGATTGAATGCTAATCAGATCTATTGCTCGAACTGAGTTCGAGAAATTTCGATCGAAAAGCAATTATGGATCTTGATCAGATGTGATCAGATCGAATGCTAATCAGATCTACTGCTCGAATTGAGTTTGAGGAACTTCGATCGAAAAGTGATTATGGATCTTGATCAGATGTGATCAGATCAAATGCTAATCAGATCTACTGCTCGAACTGAGTTCAAGGAACTTCAATCAAAAAGCGATGTCGATCTTGATCGGATATGATCAGATCAAATGCTAATCAGATCTACTACTCGAACTGAGTTCGAGAAAATTCGATCGAAAAGCGATTATGGATCTTGATTGGATGTGATCAGATCGAATGCTAATCAGATCTACTCCTTGAATTGAGTTCGAGTTCGAGTTCGAGGAACTTCGATCGAAAAGCGCTTCTGAATCTGATCGAGGCACTTGCTAACTCAAGGCTCCATTGTGCAGTGGACCATACTCTTCAATATTACTTCATAGTCTGGCTCGGGCAGGCACCAATGACCTCGGATATGATGCATGCTGAATGTTATGCTTATGATAAGCACTCACCCATGATCATCTTCAGAGGGGACAAGGAGAAGAGCTTCTGGTCTTCACGTCGTCTTCTGGCCCGTTTGCACCTCTGCCCTGCAACTGCTTCTGTCTTGCTCCTCTCGTGACTTTGTGCCCTTCTAAAAAAAGGTTAGAATCCCTCTCTATTTATAGAGACTCCAGGTTGGTTACAACCATCCAACAATCAGAGATTTTTATGGGATTTGAATTCGAATAGTAGATATACTTTGTTATTTAAATAAACAAAAGGATAAAGAGAGGGATTATCTCCTTTTTGAATTTGAATAAGAGATATAATTGGTTATTTAAATAAATAGAAAGATAAAGAGAAATTATCTCCTTTTTAAATTTGATTAGGAGATATATTTTTGTTATTTAAATTAGAGATAAATCCAGTTCAAACTCGGGCTGTATGTCGGTTTTGACCGGGTTTGACCAAGTTGTTGACCAGTTTGACCAGGTTTGACCAGTCCAGTTTTGACTTTTTTGACCAGTGGAGTTTTTGTCCTGGTTTTTTTAATCTTTTTTTTATAACCAAAATATACGTGTATTTTTATTTTAGTCCTTTTGGTCATATGAGACTTTTCTAATGAATTTTATTACAAAAATTCATCGAACACCCGCTGCCTCGCCCATGAAATCGCCACATTCTTGTCTGCTCGATTGGCCTTCCCGCTTCATCTGCACTGGCCACGTGGACCGCACTACCCGCTTTGTGTGGTATTGTTTGAACGCTGCGCCCACGTTGGGCCACGTCGTCGCTTCGTTCGTGGCCCATGTTGAGTTACGTCGTTCTTCGTTTGAAGCCGTTCGATCTGCGCTTTTGCTTTATCTGAGCATTCAAACATGCCCCCCCACAGGCCAGCTGTTTCTCACATTTGACCAAAAACAAGTCTTATGATTCGACCAACAACCCAAATTCGACTAGACGCACTGTTTCACACTGTACAGCTGTGTTATTTCCCACATTCGACCAACCAAAACTGTCAATTTGACCTACAACACAAATTCAACCAGACAAGCTGTTCCACACAATCGCCCAAAATCAAGTGTGTTGAATTGACAAAAAAGCAAAAGATCCAACCAAAACAACCAAAAATATGACAATTAGAAAAAACAAAACCGCTAATTCGACCAGGCTGGTGCGACCAAGTTTTTTTATTGCCACGTCCAAAACACAAACGATACAATCATCACAAAAAACAAAACGTTGATTCGATGAAGCACAAAAAATGTTGAATCGACCAGATACAAAATACCACCAGCACAAAACCACTGATTTGACCAGATCGAAAAATTGACCAGCGAATCTCGAGGATCAAACCACAAATTTACAATTCCCCAATTCGACCACAACCAAACAAGATCAACACAAACAAATCTGCTAGGCGTCTAGACACAAAATACAATCATCGACCAATAGCAAGAATGTCCAACACAAAGACAAATATGCTGATTTGACCACAGAGAAAATGACTAGTGGATTTCGAAGATCACATAAAAAAATTACTGTTAACGTTTATAGTGATACAACTACTCTGGCACGATCAAATTTTTTTACTGTCACGTCCAACTATCTGTTTCAATTATTCGATCACTTCTTTTACTGTCACGACCAATATTTTACTGTCAGTACAAGACCTGATCATGGTTACTCAATTCAAAACTAGTCGTGTAAGCATAAGTCCTGATTATGGTCGTCTAGTCCAAAAAATGGTCGTATGAGAACAATTCTGGTCGTGGTCGTTCATTTCAAAACTGGTCATGTCAGTCCAAGTCCCTGGTCGTGCTTGTCCAGTTCAAAAAATACAAATCTTGTTCATGCTCATTTAGTGCAAAACTGGTCAAATCAGGACAAAACCTAGTCATGGTCAGCAATTCAAAATTGATTAGATCAGTACAGGACCTGAATATAATCATTCAGTTCTGAATACAATTTCTTATCATCTACAAATCTATTTCTTCAATACCCACGACAACATACGGGGCCACCTATTTTCCTAAAAAGACTACAGTAATATCAGGGTAGGAAGAGGCCTCCCTTCAAAAAAGAAAAAAAAAAGAAGAGGCTCGGCCCTCCTTATGTTAAGCGCATATTCTTTAGCTATTCAATTTTTTATTATATAAAATATGTAAAGGTTTATGTCTAACTTCCAATTATTCAATATTTACTAATGATCATCTCATAATAATTTTCTCATTGTGCCATGCTAATCTCATGAAACATGAGAACAACTGGTATGACATGCATTGAATTCATATTTTGGTTCGAGGTATTTTGAGATTTCTTTTTTCTAAAATTTGGGTGTCATTTCCGGTCGTATGGTGACACATTATACATAAAAGATTATGGAATCAAATTCTAATATTATCAACTAATATTAAAATATAATTATAATGATCTATATACTTGGAGTACTGGGTTTATACTATAATTTGCTAGTGTTAAAATTTGAACTACTGTGGAGATCAATAATATCTTATCAAGTAGATTATAAGTAATTGGTCCCAAGTGCTATAGTTCTTAGTGCATAGCAATCATTTCATAATTTCAACCATTATGATTAATGTTTTGAGCTGTACTTTTCAGCCTAATAAAGTTAAACATTCCAATAATAAAGAGTTTGAGTGGTTGCTCTCCTCTAACTGCCTCCTTGTAGGCTTGTAGCAGTACATGACTCAAAAAATTAATAGGACTTCGATGAGGACGTTCATTCCAGTGGAGGTACTTAATCAGGTTCTTGTGGAAAAATGATTAAGAGTCAGTGAGTTTAGAATTTGTCCTATAAAATGAACTTCACATTTTTTGGGTCAATTTTTCTTGTTGATTTGATATTAATTAATACTATTCGTATGTTTACATTGATTTGACGGTTTTTCAATACGCTAGACATGTTGAGTGTTTAAGCTTTTAATATGTTAGATACGTTGGATATCTCCAAAACTATATTTCAATTTAGATTATCTCTGCTTCATAATATAAGTCTATTTTGAATATTTAGTTGTCTCAAAGTAAAAAGATACTTACAATCCAATATATCTTTTAATATATCTTTATAGTTCTCTGTTCACTAATATTTTTTCTCGCTTCTCTCTTCATATTTCTTCCACTATTTTCAACTTTATTTAATAAAAACACTATCATCCACTAGAATTTCTTTTCTTCTTAATTCGTGCACCTTAATTCCTCTATGTATAATAAATATGCTTATATTGTGAAACAAAAGGAATAATATAACTAACTTTTTTTAGAACAAAATTTAAAACAAATTTGTAATCTTTTCCAATACAGCACTGAACAGTTTTAATTTTAAATATTAAACTATCAAATAAAATTATATTTTCTTTATTCATTTTTTTTTTGCCGTAGCAGTTCTTCAGGTAGAAAATACTAGTAGCTGGAGAAAGTAAAGTACAGAGTGAAATCTAGGAAAAAGGGGGACCTCGCGCGCATGACACACACCTCTTGTGTCGGCAGTAATCAGTCATCAGTCATCACACTCCACTATCCTTCTGGTGCGTAGCCCCACCTCGCTGATCAAATGAGTACTGATATAATTGTTGTAAATAAAATATTTTGTGATATCTCAATGACATTCATAACTTTCTTTTACATATATATCTATACTCTATAAAGAAAAGATAAAACTAATAATAAAGAGTTCAACTATTATTCTCTTTATTTTGCTTTCTCTCTATATGTGATTGTCTATGATTAATTGCACAAAGTTGGCATCGTTACGACAATATTTCAACATGTTGTTAACACAAATTTGCTTCAATTTAGTATGTCGTCGGACTCTTTTTGTTTATTGCAAATAAATCAGTTTTTTTTAGATCCAAAAAATTTTAATTTGGAAAAATATTTTTCTCGGCTAGCTCGCAGTCGGCCTATGTTGGATTGTCGTGGGTTTCCCACCTCCTGTGCCCACGCAGCCTGTAGCCGCCAATCCTGCACCCGAGTGCCACTGGCCTAAAGTCATGCGCCTCCTTAGTTGTGGCCCACATACGCCGCCAATCGCCCACCGCCCTCCTTTTTCATTGGCCCAAAAGTAGTTGCCCGCCACCATGCAACCATAGACTGACGCTACTTGTGACATCTGGCCTGAAGCCCATGCAGCCTCACTGTAGATTGCCGTTGCTCTGCGACAACACACCTCGTGCAGCATTCAACATCCCACTGCCCGATCAGCGGCCTCGTCATGCGCACCCATCGCCACCCAAAGCAGGCACCGCGCGTGCCCTCTGCATCTGCACGCACTCATCATGTCGCCTGTTGAATCTTGAGCCCTAATTAGGGTTTTGGTGATTAATGACATCCGTGAAATTTGCGACTAACCTCTGTATGTGAGACTCAGGTAAATCAAAGGAGAAAGCATCAAGGAAAGACAATTCAAGGTTATCAAGACTCCATGAAGCGAAAACGACGAAAATCTCGACAAGAATACAAATACCTAAACCTCGCGCCTTCTTGTTTTGAAATTTTCTAGGTTAGATGGTCGTACTATTAAGAGGGGTCTTAGCACAAGTATCTTGATCAATCTTGAAGTTTTTAGAAGCATATTTGCATTTGCATTTGCCCTAAATCAAAGTTGAGTAAAAAATTCAGAGGTCTGTTTTGGTTTTATACTGGCCGGACAGTGTCTGAAGTGACCGGATAATGTCCGGCCAATACAAACAATGTCAGAACTTTGCAAACAGTGCAATAGAGACAAATACATTTGTCCGGTGCATCTGTCCGGTGAAGGCCGGACAGTGTCCGAAGTGACCGGACAATGTCCGGTCAGTACAAATGTTAACAGCATATTGAATTAAGACAAATGCATTTGTCCAGAGGATGTGTCTGAAGTGACCGGACAATGTCCGGCCAAAACAAATGTTGGGCTATTGTAAGGGCTGTGTTAACAGAGACAAATCTATTTGTCCGAACAAATCCCATTTAACCGGCCCATACAAAAATATGGAGTGCTTTTTGTTAAGTGTCAACAGAGACAAATACATCTGTCCGGACACTTTGTCCGAACAAATGTATCTGTCCGGCGTGTACAAATCATTTTGAACAGGGGGGTCAACAGAGACAAATGCATCTGTCCGGACAAATACATTTGTCCGGCCTTCACATTTTAATCCAAACGGCTACTGACACTCGCATTTCACGTGAATAACGGTCAAAATTTTTGTACTGACCGGACAATGTCCGGCCAGTACAACTTTCGCCCAATCTTCTTGATTTCGACCGTTTTTGCTGAGAGTATAAATAGATCACTGTTGTAGATGTCAAATACACACGAAATACATCTCATAAACCCTGAGCAACAGTGTGCAAGCCCTCTCACATCCATTCTCTAGCAATTGAAGTCAAAACTTGAGAATTCTTGAGTGCTAGTTGAGTGAATTTGTTTCCAAGCCTTCTTGCATTTGCATTGTGTTCATCAAGTTTTGAGGTTGATCAAGCAAGGTGCTAGGCTTGTTACTCTTGGTGATTGCCGTCACCTAGACGACCCGGGAGGTCCGACGATCTCTCCATCGACGGTGTGTCGGAGAGGCCCAGCGAGTGGTTGTAAAGGCTCGGAGCTCGCCTATCCGGAGTGGAGAAGGGCTACTCCTAGTGAAATCGAAGCATAAGCTCAAGCGAAGAGCGCTTCAACGAGGATTAGTGGAAATCGGCAAATTTCCGAGACCTCAGGAAAAACTCGATCTTTTCGGTTACCTCTACTACTTGCTTAATTTTCGTAGTGATTGAATTGTTGCTATTAATATTTTAGAAAGTGCAAAATCTGAATTGAATTGTGTTTCATATTCTTAAAAGATTTGTTATTGCAATCTTAGGTTGTTAAACCCTAGTTTAGAAGAAAATTTTTAAAACCGCCTATTCACCCCCCTCTAGTCGGCATCCTTCGATCAACATCGCCCGCAATGGTTACTACTTTGTTTATGAAAATAGAAATAATAAAAGGAATGAAAAGAACAACAAAGTCCACGGGAAACTTTAGACTTGTATTTCATTAACTCCAGCAGTGGGTTTACAAAGATACAAGCACACATTTGTGCAATTACATCCTTTTTCTATTTTCTACGTCATGTCTAAGGTAAGACATTGACTAGTTGGAGATTGTATGGATCACTGACTCACGGGGCTTTGTAAATAGAACACCTTCGATTAAACTGCGATTGAGGTCGTCGGCTTCAAACTTCGCTTTTGCCTTTCATAGAACGAATGGAGAAAATGCAATGCAGGTTGTGGTCATGATGACCTTCGCTTTGTCAGTCTTGAACGTGAAAATGGTCTGGCCTCATCAGCATCCAAATAGATATAGGATCACATGGTTAGCCTCATTGGCACCTAGCCCTGAAACTGTTCAGCTTCATCGGTTGCAGAAGGAATTGCTATCTTCGCGTCATCAGTGCCCGGCAACAAGTTTTATTGATGGAGATAGCCTAATGCAGGGAAGAATCGACCTTCGCCTTATTGGTATCTAGTCAATTAATTGTCCGACCTCATCAGTCACGAACGGATGCATGAATGAAAGTAACAAGACCGTAACAATCTTGCATGATGCACATTACAAGACAAAACGGTACTTTGTTAAATAAACTATGCTCCCTTACAAACAGGGCACGAGAAGCTTGGTATAAGGAGTGACATGTTTAGTTGCGCCTGGCCTAATTGGCTGGGCGAACGGATGCATGTCATGAAATACTCCAATGAGATGCAATACATCTCCGGATCTTTTGAAGCTCAAGTGGAGAGTTGTCATCTCTCTGCCTTGTTGATGAACTGAGAAGACGGGGTGTTGGTTGCGTTCCCGAGGTGAGGCTATCATTTATCTACAACTCACCATTAGGGAGGAGGACCATCATGGTGTGATTGAACGAGGTAAAGAGTTTGATTTAGAATCCCTCTAGAGAGTCGTCTCTCCACCTCTATCTCTATGACTCGGTGAATCTACGTTTCTGTGCCTCCTCAATGGCTTGATGGGGTCCTTTCATATAGGGCTCCAACCTCCTCTATTTTAGAAAATAATCTCTTTGTTACTTGATAGTGGGCTATCACTTTTCTCATGATAAATGAGGCCAGTTAAAAGGTATCGTTTATCTACAAGAGTTAGTGGGCTTTTACCATTATTGATGTGTCTTTTTTTATGATACATGGGATTTATCTAAATCAAGGACACACTTTTATTTATTACTTTATTATTTTATTCTTTCACCTATTTTTCTACAAAAATCCGTCAAACACACTTGCCACTGTCGCCCATAGTGATCACTACTGCTGTTGCCCGTATCAACCACCACCATCAATGCCGCTCGCGACGCCATTGCCACCTTGGCAGCTAGGGCTCGGAATCCCTAGTGGCCCACCTCGAGTTTTTGGCCGAAGCCATAAGGCCCCACCATGGCCCACAAAAAATAGGTAGCTAGGTTTAGGGTTTTCAGCTTTTTGCAAAAAAGACCCTCCAATTTTCTCAATTTTACAAGAAAATTTTGGGATTTGGCCCTTGATTTTTCCTAATTTTGTGGAAAATCGAATTCTATTGGACATTTCGCAATTTAACCCTCAATTTTTTGGAAATTTGCGGTAAAACCGCTTTGGGTAGCAGTTTTGCAAATTAACCTCAAGCTTTTCAAGAAATTAGCAAAATGGGCTTCCATCTTTTGAAACTTTTCTTTAAGACCCTACATATTTCATTTCCTTGCTTTTAGGCCTCTTGTATTTAATTTTTTAGTTATTTACTTTTCTACTATTATAATGCTTTATTATATTTCTTTCTGGGCACATACAATTACAAAAAATCATAGAAAATCCATGGTTGATTTAGGAAATTAAATATTTATACTTCTGCATTTATTGGAATTATGAATTGTGTTTCTGGATTGTTTTTCTTTTAGAAAAATTCATGAAAATCTCAAAAAGTTTAGAAAAATGCAAAAGAAAATTGTAGAAAACTATTGTAAAATTGTAGAAAATTATCTACTTTCTGGAATAAGTTTCCTTACTATTTAATCATCTATTTATGCATGCTTGTTTCATAATTTAATAATTTACCTGCAGTGAATTTATCAATTTTGCATGATATAAAACTCACAGAGTGTATGCCTAACATTTAAAAGAGACAATTTTTCGAGCTTGGCCTAATGGAAATAATAATTTGGCATGAACTCTTCATATTGAAATCCATTTGGTGTTAAATAATCTCAGTGAGACAATTGTTCATGGTTAGTGCACCACTTCCTAGACGGCAAAGGAAATATTTTTCTCCAGTACCACCTAAATAAGAATTTTGGAAGATATGTATGTATCTCACAGAAAAGGTTCCACTAGCATTATGACTATCCCTGAAGGATTGTTTTGACTAGCAAAAGGTGACAGCAAGCATAATGACAAACAGAAATCTCAGATCAAAGAGCCAAGTTAGAAAACCAATAGTCAGAAGTGAACTTATTATAGGTGTGAACGCAAGGGCCTTTGATCCCTCACACATATGTACTTGGCTAGAACTTCGCAAACAATACTGAAAGATAAAATGGGTCAAGAGACCGGCAAGTCAAATTATGCAAATTTGCCTGAAGCAAACAAGGCTTCCAAGCAACATATGATGATGATTACTTGTTGAATTATGGAGATCTAGAATGATATATTTTAGCCATATTTTCCCATGTTAGACATATAGATTATCACCTCCTTAGATTTTGTGCTCCTGTCGAATATTTATCATTAAATTTGTGTTCTTGTTGAACATCATTTGATTTACATACCATGCTACTCTTTTATAATACCTTTGTCTGTACAACCCATGGCGGATGAGAGAGAGATATGTATATTAGACTACTATACCACGCATACTATCTTGAAGAAAGTACTTTCAAACTCTAGTAAAGAGAAAAGGGAGTGTATTGACAATTGCAAATAATGCAGTGTCAATCATGGGCTCCGAAAGAGTGTCATTGATCCTCCCTATGGGTTTAGAAATCACCATAAATATAGCTTTATTTTACCCTAAATCAAAATGTAGTCTCTTTAGTTTTAGAGACATCAACACAAATGATCTCCATATTGAGACCAACAAAGAACATGATAATATGACAACATCAATCGGGTATTGGAAACAAGTGGTTAAAAAGTTTTTGTCTTTTTCTTCTAGGTTGTACTATACTCATATTTGACCAAATGAAAAAATGTTACAATGAGTTTAAAATTTAAGGACCCAATTTTCTTTAAATTATGGTATAAGCGTTTGGAACATCTTGAGCAAAATATGATGCATCGGGTTATGAATAATTTTGCTGGCCATAATATGCAAACCAAATACTGTTCTACTCCTGAAGAGTTTATTTATAATGCCTATGCAAAAGGAAACTAAATACGAGACCTTCTCGTTTAAAAATAAGTGAAGAATCACATGTTTTTCTTCAAAGAATTCAGGGATGATATATGTGGACCACTTGAACCGATGCATGACCTTTTAGATATTTTATTGTCCTAATAGATGTCTCCACTAGGTGGACTCATATATGCTTGTTGTCCACCCGCAATCATACTTTTCCAAAGTTAATTGCGAAAATTATTGACTTCAGAGCCCAATTTCTGGGTCATCAGATCTAGTCCGTCTGAATGGACAATGACAGTGAATTCACCCCAAAAGCCTTCAATGATTTTTGTATAGCTCTGGCATAAAAGTGGAGCACCCAGTCCCTCATGTCCACACTCAAAATGGTCTTGTAGAATCATTAATAAAAAGAATAAACCTTATTATTAGACTTTTATTGTAGAATTCAAAATTACTCGCCAATAGTTGGGGTCATGCAGTTTTATATGCCGTTGCATTAATACATGTCCAGTTTACTGCTGCTCATAATTATTCCCTTACAATTAGTGCGTGTAAAGAACCAAATATTTCCCATCTGCAAATTTTTGGTTGTAATGTATATGTGCCGATATCATGACTCCAACATACCTCTATGAGTCCCCACCGGAAGTTGGGGGATATATGTTGGATATGACATTCCATCAATTATTAAATATCTTGAGTTCATGATAAGAGATCTTTTTACAGCCCGATATGTTGATTGTGTATTTGATGAAGATCTATTCCCAGCATTAGGGGGAGATAAGAGCCCAAATTTGAAATACTGTGAAATTTCATGTGATGAAAATGATCTTCAATATTTAGATCCACACACTAGTAAAACTAAACTAAAAGTTCAGAAGATAATCAATTTGCAAAATTTAGTAAATAACTTGCCATATGCTTTAACCAATTATAAAGGAGTGATTAAATCTCACATACCTATAGTAAATGCACCGGAAAGAGTGAAAATATCCTGGGAAAATAATAAATCCATTAACACTCTCTTACACAAAAAAGAGGGAAATCCATTGATGCAAAAGATCTTCATCTGCGAAGATGTCCTTATAAACAAAGGTATGATAAAGATAGTCAGACACTTCTTAAATTGTCTGAAGAGACTCACTCTTAAAGTGAGAGGTCTCCTAATTCCTAAAAAGATTCATCCTAAAAATGAGAACCCCCAACAACTTAGCATATACACAGCATAATGTTGGGATTGCGGAACAATCAGACTCTTATCATTTTGGAAAATCACGAAAAGATGATCGATATTAATAATGAGATATCCATGAATTATGGGGATACAAGAGAAACCTACATAGGAATACAATTGTTGTCGACAACAATTTAATCTCCATAATTGCTCAAACTATCTCAGATAAGAATTCGGATCTAGAACTAAAATATATAGTAGAGTGCCAAAAGCACTCAGATTTGGTCAAATGAAAGGAAGCAATTGAAGCTGAGCTACACTCGCTAAATACAAGAAAGTTTTTCGGATCAATAATTCATACTTCACAAAATGTCATCCTTGTAGGATACAAGTGGGTCTTTATAAGAAAAAGAAATGAGAAAAATGAGATGGTGAGATATAAAGCGTGATTGGTAGCTGAAGGGTTTACTCAGAGACCCGGTATTGATTTTGAGCAAACTTATTCTCCTGTTATGGATGGAATAACATTCCACTATTTGATATCTTTGGCAGCAGACATGAATTTAATATGCAATTAATGGACGTTATAACCGCATATCTATATAGGTTACTAGATTCTAATATTTATATGAAAGTCCTTGAAGGATTTAAGATCGCTAATATGGTAGGGAATGAGAATTGCAATATATATTGCATTAAATTGCAAAGGTTGTTATGTGGCATGAAACAGTTGGTAGAATGTGGTATAACCAACTAAATGAATTCCTCCTGAAGAAGACATATGTAAACAACGATATATGTCCTTGTATGTTCATAAAGAAGTCACCAAATGGCTCTGTACTATCTTGGTTTATGTCAATGACATAAATATTATTGGAACCACAAAAGAAATTGAGGAAGCAAGCTCATACCTAGAGACGAAGTTCAAAATTAAAGATTTGGGTAAAAAAAAATATTGTCTCAGCTTGCAGATCGAGTATCTCCCTGAAGAAATATTTATTCACTAGTCAACCTATCTGAAGAAGTTTCTAGAGATGTTTAATATGGATAAGTCTTCTCTTCTCAGTACACCAATGGTTGTACGATCCTTAAAACCAGACAATGACCCATTCAGAAAGAAAAAATAATGAGAAAATATTTGGACCAGAAGCTCTTTATTTGACTGCCATAGGAGAATTATTGTACCTCGCGAATTACATTAGTTAGATATTGCATTCGCTGTAAGCTTGTTAGCAAGGCATAGTGCATCCCCAACCAGAAGACATTGGAATTGCATCAAATATATCCTTAGGTATCTCCAAGGTACAAAAAATCTTGGTTTGTACTATCAGAAAAATCATGAAATGACTTTGGTGGGCTATACGTACGCTGGTTATTTATCCGACCCATATAATATCAAGTCTCAAACTAGTTATGTTTATCTCTACGATGATGCTACCATCTTTTGGAGGTCTATCAATTAGACTTCGGTGGTAACTTCAACAAATCGCTCAAAGATAATCGCATTATATTAAGTCTCACGTGAATGTGTATGGCTTAAATGGTTGATACACCGTATCCAGTAGTCATGTGTATTACAATTGAGAGTACCCCACTGTTCTATACGAGGACAACATCATTTATGTTATACAAATGTGTAGTGGCTATGTAAAAGAAAATATGACTAAACATATTGCTCCAAAATTATTTTATCCCCATAATCCCCAGAAGAGTGGTGAGTTAATAGTTCAGAAGACTAGATCTTGTGAAAATCTAGCAGATATGTTCACTAAGTCTCTACCTATGTCTACTTTTGAGAAACTTGTATATGGTATCAGAATGTGTAGACCTAGAAAACTATTGTTTCAAGGAGAGAAAAATAAGTCACACTAATTATATTATTCAATGTATTTAATGTCCTAAAGACTAATCCAAAATATCGACCAATGGTATATTTTTTCTCTTAATTATGTTTTTCTCACTGGGTTTTCTTAATTGAAGGTTTTCAATGAGGTAGCATCTACAGCACAAAAATACTCGTGTGCTATGTACTATTTTATCCGACCGTTTTTTTCCATTAGATTTTTTCGTGGAGTTTTTAATGAGGTGTATACATATCATAGTAATAATGTCCAATGGAGAGTGTTATAAATGAAATATTCTGTGAACATTAGTAAATATACTTCTAAGACAATCCTAGTTTTCCATTATATATATTTATACTATATAAAAAAAGGATGAAGTCAATAATAAAGAGTTTTGTTGCTATTGTCTACATTTCTCTCAGTCTATGTGATTGTCTGTGATTGATTGCGCAAAGTTGGCATTGCGACAACAATATTTCAACAATAATTTAGTTTTTTCATATCCAAAGAAGCATCTCAAATGTAGCTCACTAGCTCCTAGTATCAGCAAAGTGCGAGACACTGTTGGATTAGGGGATAAAATTTTTGGAGAACAAGAACTCGTGGGATTTTGTGTTAATTTAAGTTCGTATCAACTTTGTTCTTTCTTACTTATCATTTTAAATTTTTTATGGTCTCCAAAATATAATTTTGAACATTAATTTTTAGAACTATATATTGATAAGAAATAACAAAAAATCCATCATATGAAAGTAAATTTGATGAAAAATCTATTAATATTATTTTCATACGGTGAATCTAGATACTTTTTGTATACTAATGGTCAAATTTTAAAATTTTGACCCACGTGTATGTGAGTAAAAAAGATCAGGGGGCGTAACCTAAATCTGGCTTATAAAAAATAATTAAAAATAGATCAAAAATTACTCTTTCAAACAGACCCTAAAAATATAAAAGGGTCACCTTAACTCACGTATTTACTCCCTCCTGTCTAAAAAGAAAAGGGCTTTTGTATATATGTCAGCAAAACATTTTCAACTTTGGTCAAATATTTTCATAATAATATAGTTTTATAAATTTTTACTAATATATTGTAGTAAAAAAATAATTATCAAAATTATATCTTAGAAACTGTGTATAGTAAAAAAAAAGATTGAGTAATAGAAATCATAATTAAAATAGGAGAATAAGAAGTATCGATCTTGATTCTTGGATTAAATTTTAAAGGTGCAGATCAAGGTGGATAGTCTATGATACTAGAAGGTGGGAAGGACATAATAATAAAAGTAAAATGTTTCATGGAAAATGTTGGCCTTTTTAGTGGTTGATCATGACTCCGCAAATCTAATCTAATGATTAAAATTATAGTTCTTGGCGCATTTCTATATAAGTTGTTGCCAAAAATATGCTAGAGATAAAGTTGTGCTCGAAAAACAACCTAGGTCCTATAGAATAATGGAAGACAAATTCAGAAAAAAAAACCAACAGTTATCATTATCTTACCTTACATATAATAAAAATATGTGATCATATTTGAGGCATCTTGTTTGCTGAAAGAGTTAGAAATTTCTATATTAATCAAAAAACTAGAAAAAGAAGAAAAATATAACTATTCATTAATAAGTGGAATCAAACTATAATGATATAGGTTGATCTAACAAATTTTAAAAATATGTATAGAATAACTCTAGATATGTTTCGAATTACTATATAGTAATGCAATCTTTTAAAGACTAAACACTATAATATGCATACAGTAATGACTAGATCAATCGGATATCTCTTTGGGCTCCATATAAATGCAACCTTAATTCTATATATAAAGAAATTTGTTCTAAAAGGACGTAGCATCAATGTTCTTATATATTTGTAAATTTAAATATTATTTACAGAATTACCATGCAATTGTGCAAGACTCTCGGCTAGTTTTATCCTAATATTTAGCGAATTTTTATTTTCTTTTTCCCTCCAATGCTGGATTGATTTAAATTTATATGGCCAAGTTGCGACATATCTCACAAGATCTCTATTATATTTTAGTTTTTTAGCACTGTTTTATACACAACTTCATGATGTAACGTTAGACACCAACCCTATATAAAAAAATATTACAAGTTGGGATTATGAATCACGCTCCCTGGCTGATTAATTAGTTTTTTGTTGAACTTACTGACAGACCCCTAGTAATTGATTTATTTTTTAACAAAATGACAAATCCCAGCTGATTTTTTTTTTTTTTTTTGGAGAAAATGACAGATCCCTGTTAATTATTTCTAAGGATAGGTAGGGTTGTCTACTTAATCCCACATGCAACATCACCTAACCAATAATAGCAGAACCATGTTTTGTTTGACATATCTGGATCGATCTTGGATCATGCGTATCAATTATTGGATAGATCTCATAATAAGATATCTAAGCTAGTTAAACATGTGTGGCTCGTGGGAGAAGTCCTATAAGGCCAATCTCATAATAAGATATTAAAGACTCATTTAGAGGGAGTTTGATTCGTTGTAGGACTCTCATTCTAGTTCTGAGATGTAGAATTTTTTTTTTTTTATTGTAGGTTGTATTTGGTCGTCTATTCTATACGGGTGAGTCAAAGTATTGTAAAATGCAAAAAAATGGTTCAGCACTAGATTGAGAAAAATATGAGAATTGAGTGTACAAATAAGTCTGACTCATCTAATGAGGTAACTAAAAGAGTGATCAAGGAATATTAAAGATAGTTAGATTAATTAATTAATTGATTAAGAGTTATTATAGTGGTTTAAGACTCATTAAATTTTTTTTAATTTTTTCTATCTTTCATACATGTACTTTTTACTTCCATCACTCATTCAACTAACCAAAAAATATCTCAACTTTATCTATATCATCTCAGACAACCAACCAAACAATTGTCTTTTGCATCTTCCACTTGGTTTCAAACCAAATGAACTTATCCTACCAAACCAGTCTGAATTCATACAGACAATCAAACACCACCTTACTGTCTGTTAGATTATATGTATCACTGCCAATAAGTGATAGTGCAATCGATTGTAGCCCAATCGGCATAACATCAAAGTTATTTGAATAAAAATCAGAGTTCAATTTCCACCAACTAGTTGTTGTATGGGACATCTATAGTTTTTCTAAGATTTGATACTATGATCTTTGTTGCTTGCATCTCTATAACTAGGTGGTTGAGATGCAACCATGCATGCATGAACCATATTAAGTGGTTATGTATCCAAATCAAATAGTTATGTTTAAATGTCTAGAAGTGGATCTCATCCGACTTTATAAACTTCCGTAAAAGAAGATTTCATTACTAAATCTATCCTTACTTAAATGTTT
This sequence comes from Pharus latifolius, assembly GCA_019359835.1. Taxonomy (NCBI): domain Eukaryota; kingdom Viridiplantae; phylum Streptophyta; class Magnoliopsida; order Poales; family Poaceae; genus Pharus; species Pharus latifolius. The sequence continues at coordinate 83,993,356 of CM033321.1, read as the reverse complement.
TGGAAAAAAAAAAAGAGAAAATGACTAGTGTGACAAAGACTAAATCATAAATATTATTAAGAGTGGTGAAATAAATAAGAATAGAACATAAAAATCTTATTCGTTCTATTCTTTTTATTTCTTGTTTGATATATGCACAAATCAAATTTTTTTAAATTTGATCACTAATATGCAAAAAAAAATATTAAGATTCAGCATATAAAAATACTATTGGTAGGTTTTTTAGATTTATCATCAAACTTCCATATTATTATTATTTTTATAATTTTTTGTGAAATATAATTATAAAAATTAATAATCAAAGTTATATCTAGAGATTATAAAAAATCTAAAAAATAATAAGTACAAAATAATTGAGGGAATGATATGTGTATTAAATACTGCATCAGGATTCTAAGTAGATTTAATGAAATATAAAATATACTTATAAAGTGAAACAAAGAAAATAACAAGATTGAATAAACCATATATATCCTATATATGAAGACGAAATGAGTACTCGGGACACTGGTCCCAGTTTGTATGGTAAATTCATTCATAACTTTGGCCACTGCTTTTTGTCGGGCAAAAAGCCAAAACCACAAAGCACATCTGGAATTGAGGCTTCGAGAGGACTCCTGCGGTCGTGCTGACGCCCTCATCACCTAAACAGTTACTGATGAGCTTATTGATTTGAAGCATGAGATGATTTAAAAATTATCTAATCAAAGGATAAGATGTTTGATTTAAAAGATGCGATGACGTCTTATAATATTAAAATATTTCTCAAATCATCAAATACATTTATTTAAATAAAATCGAATGGTTCCATTAAATTTAAAAGATCACATAATCCAATACCATTCAATTTTTCATAATCTAATTTCTAAAATCAAATATCACATAATAAAATCACATAAATGATGATATCACTGACCTCACATAATTATGTCTACATAACGTGTCAGCCAATACTTGCCCAAATTGACCACCACCAATGAGAAACATGTGCCTGGCTTGTGTGACAGGTTGTCGGACTTGGGTTAAACATGTTAATAAGCCTATTTCCTGTACATATTAGATTAAGATGGTATAGAATTAGAGGAAAGAATATTGTCACAAACTATAATTTTCTTATTAAATAAATTTTGAAGATATATGAAAGGAGCATTGATAGAAGCGTTAGTAGTACGAAAGGTAAAGTTCTAAAAGTTGAACTCTTATCAAATATTTTGTCTGTTGCACAATACAAGTCATACAATTTTTTGGTTTTGTTGTAGAATATTATCTTTTTTATTTTACTCTCAGTATTATTTATGAATTATGACTAGTCATTCACATTAATATTTTCTTTCTTATTTCTAAGATATTTATGAGTGAGTATTATTTATTTATTTATTTCAATATTCTATTGAATTCAGAATTTTCTTAATCCATATACATATTCATAATACATTCTATATTTTACAACGGATATTTTAATTGTAAGTAGGGTTATATAATGAAATGTCCTAAAATAAAAAATAGACTTAATTTTAACTTTTGGCCTTTATTTTCCTTTTGGCGCCTTAACAGCTTCGTACTTATGTTTTTCGTTAAGACTCGAGAGAGGAACAGCTTCCTTTGTCTAGAGTTTTTAATAGGACAGGATGAGTCAGCATTTGTCCCCCACATGCATATCCCGTTCTCGTTGCTGCTCCTTGCCGAGTCTTGTCTTCAATTGAATTGAAATATTTTTGTGTGGGCTAAGAATAGTCGGTTAACGTGGTCATTTCAAAGACATAGACAACAATAAGTTATTTAAGTTATGGAAATAAGGGTTCCTTTAGTTCAGTTGTAGCTTCTCTAATAAATAGTTTATTTGGGATTTGAACTTATAAACTCAAAGAGTTGTTTGATAGAAAATACAGTTTATAAACTCCATTTTCAACAAAATATATTTTACTAGTTGGAAAACGTAAAATTGAAAGTCAAATAGAAATACACCAAAGGAATGAACAGTGACTCCTCCTCTCATCAACTTCCATCCAAATTGAACAATTTATACACACAATCATAGCAACCCACCAGACCAAATCGATGCAATTATGGCATCAGACAGCAAGTGGTGACGTCAGGGCGGCAATGTCGCGCCGTCAAGGCGACATTAGGATGCGGGGGTGGCGTCGAGGTGTCGGGGTGTCAAGCGTGTTGGATCTAGGTCGATCTAAGATATTTAGATTTTGATGATTAATGACGATTTAGATAAATTCATAATGATTAATATTGATCTAGATAATGACAACTTGTATAAATCCTAGTTTAGCACAAGTATATTAAGTTGTTAATGTTAAACCCTAGAAGTCGATGACTCCCTGTTATGGTTTAACAATTGATGCATATCTTGAGGGGGAGCTCTATGGTTGCATCAATCTTGTGCTAAGTGTAAATTGGAATGTCATGTGATAACTCCTTAATTTGTGGTATCGAGATCGATGCATGTGTTGAGAGAGAGCTCAGTGGTTGCATCATGTTTATTTTTATCATGACATGAGTAGTATGGATCGTGTGCATATGTCTTCATAATATATGGATCTATATGATTGTGTGATTCATCTCTTACTCATTTGTTGCTTATCGAAATTGGTTTTGTCATTTCATCGAAGAGAGAAATCGTTGAGTTAACTCCTGTGTGGAGTGATTTCTCTGGTAGTGATTAATGACGAACTGTATATGAGACTAACGTTTGTGCATTGAGTATATATATTCTAGTCTCAGAATGGTTGCAGGATGAAAGTAAGCAAGGGCGTGAAGAGGATGATGCCGATATGAGTCATCTCGAGCGAGATCAAATTTAGCGAGGTCGAGTTTTGCGAGGACAAACTTCGAGTGGTCGAGCTTCACGAGGTCAAACTTCACCAAAGGTAAAATCCAAGATTAAGAATTGTTTTCTTAGGATTTTACCGGTCTCGTTGTTTTGCAGATAGACCGGGTTGATAGAATTCTTTTTGCTAGTTTGACCGTACTATTAAGAGGGGTCGGAAACTAGTAGCTTGAATCTATCTGGTGCAGAAACTCAGATGAATTCATATCATCTTGCACTAGTGTTTTATCGCCTCTTGCATTGCTAGAGAGTTTAAGTGTAGTTTATGGTGCATTAGAGAAAATATTTTGAAAACTGCACTTAGTCTTGATCGCCAGCTATTTAAATTGATTTATATTCTAGAGCTGCTCGTGATTGTACTTGCACATTCTGATCATATCTTTGTTTGGTACATGGTCTTGGTCGTATCACCCGTTTAGCGGTTTTCTGTTTAGGGTTTGGTCGTGGTCGTGGTCGTAGGAGTTCGAGCTGGTCATACCAGTCTTTAGCTCACTTACGTACGCTCGACCAAATCCACTCGATCACTTATTTTCGACCGGATGTTCGACCTATGTGGTCATAGTCGTTGCTGAGTGTCAGCAAACATATCCGCGAGAAAACAAACAAATTGCATTTAGAAATGATTTTTGTGTTGGACATTTTGGCAGCAGGAAGTTGTTTTAATTTTCTAGAAATATATAGGCTTTTCTAAGTCTTGCCCCTATTAACAAAATTTTAGCCCTTGAGTTATCTTTCCAACGAGCCAAAAATCACCTCAATCGGATCTCTGGATCAAAATTTTTGCTTATTTTACTGTCGATGTGCATTGGCCAAACAATGTCCGGCCCGTACAAATTTTTTGAGCATGTTGCAAAATGTGAACCAGAGACGTTTGCATCCGTCCAGGGGCTTTTGTCCAGACGAGCCGGACTTTGTCTGGTGTGGCTACAATTTGTTTGAGTCGAGAGTTAACAGAGAAAGATATATATGTCTGGGGACTTTTGTTCGTCATGGCCTGACATTGTGCGGCCTTTACAAAAAAATTCCTCAACAGTAACTAATAGTTTGCAACGGTCAAAATTTGTTGTACTGGCCGAACAGTGTCCGGCCTGTACAAAATTTCGCCTGTTCGTGGCAAACGGCTAGTTTTCTTTGAGGGCTATATATATCTTGTGTTTGCCATCATTTGGGGTCGGTCAAAAAATTGAATACACTGTGAAAAAGCTAGCCAAGTCTTTGCATTTGAGATTTTGCATCTAGAGGCTAGATTTGAGCCCAAATCTTGAGTGGATTTGAGAAAGTAGTATTTGGGTGAAGCTAAGAATGTTTAATGCACTTCATCTCCATTTGCAAGCTAGTGCTAGTGTGTATGTATTCATTTGCATCCTTAAACTTCTAACATTTGATTTGTTCAAGTGAGCGCATCCGACTTGTTACTCTTGGCGATCGCCTTCGCCTAGACGGTGTTGGAGGAGAGTCGCGATATCTCCGGTTGAAGTTTGTTGGAGAGGCCGACAAACGACGTGTGAAAGGTTTGGTGCTCGCCTATCCGGTGTGGAGAAGGAGCAACCCGAGTGAAATATCTTTTGTGGATATAGAAGCGAGGCTCACACGTGAGCGCTTCAACGAAGAAAAGGGGAGACCGGGCGAGTCTCCAAGACCTCGATAAAAATATTATGTCAATTGCTTATCTCGTATTCATTTCATATTTGTCTTGACACAATTGTTTAAATCAATCTAATTGCTTGTTGTATTGTATTTTCATATCGATCAATTGCATCTATATGTTAAATTGTTGTTGCATGTTGAATTACTTATTTCATATGGTTGAATACAACTAATTGATTAGATAGTTTTAAACCCCTTTGCAAAATCTAAGTTATGCGAAATATCTTTTAAAATTGCTTAATTGAAAAAAAAATTTAAAGCCTTCTATTCACCCCCCTCTAATCGGCATCCTTGATCCTACAAAGCGGAGGTCTCGGGGTGTCAGATAACATCAGGTGGTGTGATGTAGGGGCGTTGGGGGGCATCGAATAGCATTGAGGCAGTGATGTGTCGGACGACAGCAGGGCGCCTGCAAGGATAAGCCCAAGAAGGTAGGTTAGACCAGTTGCAACTTATCTGACTTCCCACCTACAAGTTTTTACATAAACCGGTGATTTAAGCCACGGGTTTGATCCATTGCAACTAATATGAACAGCTAAAGTCAATTTAAGCTGGACCAAACGAGCACTAAATCCTACAAAATCCACATATGACCTACACTGTCACACCATATGTAGTTAGTGAAAATAAAATTCTGACCAACTAAGACAATATGAGTGCCACACCAATTGGATTGCATTGGCAATTGAGTTTAAATGTTGATTAGACAACAAAATCAATTTAACAAATTTTTTTTGGAGAGAAAGAGGTCGTACTTTATTTAAGCTGAAATATTTGGAGACACGTCATACAGTAGAAAGTCGAGATTCGCTTTTAAAAAGTATCGCATCTTTTTGTATATAAGACGGCAAAACAGTTGAACACACAGAGAATAATTTGTAAATTTGTTCACATCAATTAGATTCTTAGAAAAACGTTATAATCATAAAACAAATTTAAATTTTACACAAATAAAACATGTCTCTATTTATATCCCATCATAAAAATTAAGTCAGTTGATAAGGCATAAAAAAAATTAACTGAAATTGAGGACAGCAAGCCTATATCAACCAGTCGTCTCAAAAAAAAATTATTTTGATGGACAGGGCAATGACTTTGAGACTCTAGGTGAATTTAACAAATAATTTTTACGGAAGGTTTGATTTAGACATGTTCCTTAAAGTCAAGGAACAAAATATACCATGAACAAAATAGTAGATCATGAAACTTGAGAGCCACAAAAAATTGTAGCCCAAGCGTTGCAACATGAACAGAGCATATATATATACATATATCAATGCTATCTTGTATTTTTTTTTCAGTCCCTTCTAATCTAATAGAAACAACAGCTCTCATGCTTACTCTTTCCAAAAAAAACAACTAACACAAATAAAAATTATAATTTTGTATGGTGTTGTTTAGGGAGCATACATCTGTTTTTTTTCTTAAAAATTTTACACCATCTAGACAATACATCTAAATCTAAATTCAATCTCCATCATCTAAATCGGTAGGTTTAGATTTGTACAATTTTGAGCTCCCAAGTACAATTCAGAAATGCACGTAAAATTACACGTTCAAAAATGAACAAAAATATGTGCATTTTGAACTCAAAAACGTTCGCTTACCGTATTATGATAAGTGCATTTCCAATCTTTTATTTGCAGCATGTCGCTTTTAAACACATACTGCCCGCTTTGATTATTTCCATCTTTTGTTTTGCACTACATGTTTACGATTCCAACCTTTTGGACCTAGTGGGATCTGAAATATAATCTCTGATTATAACATATCTATTCAATATTAATTTTTGAGATTAACATAGCTATCTAATTACAAGATAGCGTAGAACAATGACCGATCCATTAATAATAACATAACTAGCTAAAGAATAGAGAATGGGTGTGCCTTCCCATCGTAGTTTGGTATACAGGGTCAATATTATTATGATAACAGCTACAAATTTCCAATAAATAATCACGTGTTAGAGTAAACTATGAGCCTATAACCTAATCAAGTAAAGTTAGAACAAAATCCAGGGAATACTAAGATATTATTGTCTAGTTGCTCCTTCACATCGTTTGTTTAGAGTTGAAACTTCTGCATTAGTCCTACTTTAAATGAAACTGAAGTGTGTTTTCAGGGAAGTCCACAGAACAAACATGCCTGAAGGCCGGAACAAACAAAGAGAAATCATATAAAATATGGTTTGCCATGCCTTCCTTCTATAGGACCTTGTTTATAACAATAAATGTATTTTAAGTGGTTTCTAAGTTGTGCCTTCAAATTATAGAGCTCATGCTTGAATGCCCTGGTAACAGTCAATTAATAGTCCACCAAGAGTGTGTCCGGTAGGAACCATCTTTAAAACAAGATCATACAACTACAATCTCAATCGTTCAATTATATTTGAATGGTGTGGATCAAGATGGATAATACATGTCACACAAGAAAGTAGAAGATTATGAGAATAAAAGTGGAATGTTTTAAGGTCTTTTAAAAAATATAGGATTATAGGTGGCGGCTTCTAGTGAATGATTAGAGCTGATAAGATCTGATCTAATTGTCAATATTGCTTATTCTCATTCTTATATTTAAAAAGTAGTTCTTATTTGATATATTCCCTAATTGGCCTAAAAAAATATGTCACCTAAAAAGGAAAATTGAATTTTGAGTTTGCATGAAAAAGATGCAACTAGTTGCCGGCAATAGCTCAACAGAAGCGTGCTGTTTGTTAAATTAAATTACATTGAACATGATCCCAACTAAGGTAGAAACGCTGTCTTAAAATTAAATATCAATCCTTAATCCTTAATCAGCTTTGACCAAATATAGCATAATAACAAATTATTCTATGTTGAAAAGAAAAGGCAAGAATGACCACCATTAGAACAGTTTCATAACTTCACCTATGTGCAATAGTTTTTCAATCACTGTTGCTTTATTGGCAAAACAATGACATGTTCCAAACAAAATGAAAGAACAAGCAGAAGAGAGAGCCCCACCACATATTTGATAGAAGTTGACCAAAGCAGACAACTCATTCCATTGTTTCAGTGTTATCAAGTCATCGACTAGTCGTCCAGTCAGTCGACCGCCTCCAACTTTCACCATCGACTCAACTGGTCAAGGTTAGTTGAGCAACTTGGTTGTCTGATCGTCATTGACTAGTTGTCATCTAGTCATCGTCGAGGCTCCTTTGCACTCATGCACAGTGAGAGAGGGTCGAGAGAGACAAGAGAGGGAGAGGCGTGAGAGAGATAAAATCAGATCTTATCTAAGTGAGGGATAGGAGAGAGAGAGCACCCGTCGCCGTCGTTGTTGCCGTCCCATTGTCTTTGCAACCCTCGCAAGGCCTCACCACCACCGCCGCCATCACAAGCCCTCGAGACCACCTCGTTGCAACCCTCGCAAGCCCTCACCGCCACCGCCGCCATCGCAAGCCCTCGAGGCCATCTGTTGCCTCAAGCCCCTAGCAAGCCCATCTGCCATCACCTTGAGCCGTCCTCAAACCGTCCGCTGTCACCTCGAGCCGTTCATTGTCGCCGCCTCCGACAATTACCTCAATCTCGTTGTTGTTGCTTATTCACATCGAGTCTGCTATCACCATCTGTCGCTATTGCTTTGAGTTTGGAAGGAAGCAGTGTTGACTATTGCTTAAATTGTTGTAGCTATTGGCTTTTGATTGTTTGTTGTTCTTTTGTGTTTCTTGTTGTTGCTTGGTGGCTTGTTGCTGCTCCATCTGCTCCACTACTAATTTAATGGCAAACCAAGCTCCAGCTACTTCACATCTGATTGCAGCAGAGGGTAGTGAGCAGTATGATCCATCTAAAGATCCTTAATAGAAGGCTAAGTACAAACACCCGAGGTGGAAATATGGGTTTTGGCTGGAATTTACAAACAAGTATATCGTCCAATGTTCTCTCTGCGGCAAGCAAATGCATGCGAAAGTCAGAAGATTGAAGCAACACCTTACTGGGGGCTTTGGAAATGTGGAGAAATTTACCAAAACAACCTCAATTATCATAAAAGATATGCATGACTACTTGAATAAGAATGCAAGAAACAAACCGCTCAAGCTAGATGATGAAGATGAAGACGGAGGAGATGAAGGTGATTAATGTCGAGAAATCCAACAGCCAGCAACATCATCTAGAGCCTCCTTTGTTCATCCAAGTTCCGGGACAACTACTAAAAGGAAGCAATCGGCAGTTCAATTTAAACAGTCGATGTTGAAACTAACTAAATCAGTTGTTTCTATGCTTCAGAAGACACCCGAAGAGGTTGTTAAGGAAAGGCATGCTAATGAACCTCATCAAACTACCCTTGAGCAATGTACGAAAATCAGAAAAGAAAAAGAAAGCGTGAGTCGGCATGTAGCCAATTTTTTGATGAGTGTGCCATATCATTCAATGCTGCCAACTCAAGGAGCTTTAAGATTATGGTTGAGTCCATCGAGTAATATGGTTCTGAGTATAAGTTGCCTACTTTTCATGACTTGAGAGTGTCATTGCTTGAGAAGGCAAAAAAGGAGATGGATAAATTGATGGAGAAGCATGAGTTGGCTTGGAGATAATTCAGTTGCACGTTTATGTTAGATGGATGGACAGATAGGAGGGGACGATACTTGACTAATTTCTTTATCAATAGTTCAGAGGGGACTTTCCTCTTGGATCCTATTGATGCATCAAGTCAATCAACCAATGCAAACATGTTAGAAATTGTTGGAGAAAAAATTGATGGCATTGGCAAGGGAAATATTGTTCAAGTGGTCACAGATAATGAAGCTAATTTTAAGGCGACTGGCAGAATTCTAATGGAGAAGATTCCTACTCTATTTTAAACTCCTTATGTTGCCCATTGTTTGGACCTTATGTTGAAGGACATTAGAAAAATGAAAAAGTTCAAGAAACACATTGTACATGTCAAGCGTGTGACCACATTTATTTATAGGCATAGAAGGTTTCTTGATGCAATGAGGGAGAAGACAGGTGGTAGAGATCTTGTGAGACCCACATCTACTCGATTTGCTATATATTTCTCACTTTGCAAAGTTTGTACAAGCATAGGGCAGTTTTGAGAGGTCTCTTTGTTGGTGTCCATTGGAATAGATCCAAATTAGCAAGCACGGAGGTAGGGAAAAAGGTGTGTGAAATTGTACTTTCTACTAGATTTTGGAATGCAGTAGAAGATTGCATAAGAGCATCGCAACCACTTCTCATTGTGTTGAGGATCGTCGACGGTGATGAGAGGCCGGCAATGGCAGAGGTTACTACAAGCATGGATTTTGAAAAGAAGAAGATCAGTGACTCTTAAAAAGAAGCCAACATTACTCAATAAAGTGATAGCACTTATTGAACAACGGTGGGAAGACCAAATGAGGAAAACTTTACATAGGGCTACATTGTTCTAGAATCCAAATAGATTTTCTGACATTTGAAGGATCGATCTTGCATATACTTCTAGGCTACAAAGCATATTTTTAATGATGTACTTGAGAAGATGATCATTGATGATGATAATAGGCAAAGCAAGATAAGTAACCAAACTGATGAATATGAGAACATGCTAAGTTGCTTTGCAAAGACATTGACAATCAAACAACAAAAAAATAAGAGCCCTCATAAGTATCATTAACAAACAAATATAGTCTTTTATTCTTTTTAAGCTCTAAGTCTCTAACATAGTTTATGATGTTTGACTTTTCAGTTCTTTGGTGGGGTGCATTTAGTGACCTTACTATAGAGCTCCAAGCATTTGCAAGGCGTATCATTGGTTTGTTGTTTAGCCTCTAGGTGTGAATGAAATTTGAGTACCTTTGAGTCTGTAAATAACTAAGCAATCAACTCTTCTAGTCTTTATCTTGGAGTCGACTATGACATATAGTTTATTTATTCCGTTTGTTATTTGTAGATCCATACCAAAAAAAAAAAGGAACCGATTACTGCACAAGAAATTGAATATCTTGGTTTACATTCAATACAACTGGAAAATTGCAAATAGGTTCCAAAAATGGCACGTGGAAGGAAGCAATTTCAACCCACTAATCCTAAAAGTGTTTTGGTGGGACAATGATAGGATTGACACATATGCCGAATAAATTCGTCATGGGAATAATGATCTTGCATGAGTTGATGTTGTGAAGTCATTGGTGCATCACACACACTTCGAGGTAGCAATCTTCCTAAGAGAGTTCATGGTGAGCTGATAGGTTATTCTCGATGTGCAAGAGTGGTTGATGATGAGTAGGAGCTAGACAGTGATGATGATAATGTACTTTTTGTGGTTGACGATGAAGAACTTGAGGATGGTTATGATAAAGCTTCACCTGGTCTTACTCATGAGAGTGGTGAACCAGGTGATAACGAGAGTTATTTGGATGATTTTGACTTAGATGACTTTTGATTTGAGGTTTGAGTTGAACCCTGTTGATGATTTGTGATTATACTTTACTTTTGCTATTTGAGACTTGAAAATTTGATGTCCGATTATTAATTATCATTTAGAATATTATTGTCGTTGAGAATTTGTTATTTCATATATTTAATCATTAAATCTTAATATCTTGTTAATTCACTGTCATACAAGACAATTTTGTCAACTAGTTGTTCTCATGGCAATGACGACTGGATGACCAACTTGATTACACTGTTTCTATACATCAAAATTGACATTGGTACGATAATGTCATTAGTTATCCATCACAAGTTTAACAACTCATCAGCACAATCTTCTCTCATATTACATGTTCACCATGTCAATATAACCAAGATCAAGATTATGATTGTACTCCTCCGGAATCCTATGTAGTCCCATGTGAAATGTGTCTGTGATTGCGGTGATATGTTGTGATACAAAGCAGTTATGAAAAATAGTATTGTTATTTAAATAGTTAATAGATAGACACATGCAAAAATAATATGACAAAACTTGTGTTTTGAAGTGCCCCGCAATGTAAAATGGAGTCTTAAGCAAATGAAAAGCAAAAATGCTACATGGATGCTCTATCATATTAAGTATTTTCAGGGCCAACACTAAATAAGCCAAGAAAGCCTCATACAATGCAATCATCAGAAGATGATCAAATAAAATGTGCTTTAAGAGGATTCTTGAGTACTTGAAATGTACAGTAATTGTGTGTCAATCCTGTGCCAAGCAAACTCTAAGAAAACCTGTGGCAAACAATTTAGTTCAGAGAATCATCTGATCATTTCAAGTACTCAAGCAAATTCTAATGGAAGATCTAGGACAGCAAAACTATATATAATTTTTCAGATACCAAATTAGAAGAGAACCACAGTACTACGTCCATGAATATTACTCTCCAGTGATATCAGAAGCAGAAAGGAACAACAGAAGCAAGGGAAACATCATAGAATTTAAGACTTTAGGCGAGACTTTTAATCTACCTGACTGTTCCTTGGCACAGTGACTCCAAACTTGTCTGCATCATTGACCATCCAAGGTTTCTGTCAGAGTTCTTGTTGCCCCCATCCCTCCTGCCACTGGTGTTGAGGAGCCTCTTGACATGCCTCAGGTTCAGCTGAGGCAAATCCTAACCATTCCATGTCATTTAACAATTATTAATTTACTGCTGAGTCAATTAAATTGTAGATGATAGATACATTACAACCGTGCACACTATATTACACACAACAGGGGCTGTCCAATAACAGTTGTTGAAGGAGGTACAAATACTAAAATGTCACTCATCAAACACCAAGCCCTTGATATTGCCTGCATCTAATGGTTTGCTCTTTGCTGCTCCCACCTTAGGTCCTCTGAGTACTCTATCATAGCAGACCTTGGATTGCCATTCGCAATGGATAAGTAGTACTCTGCAGTTCCATCATCAACATGCAAGCTTCGCTTTACCGAGTCGAGAATCTTTCTACTCTGTCTGGCTGTAGAAGCACTGCTTGCCAAGGATTCTGCTTTTACACGGGGGCAGCCCTCAGGATAAAAGACTGCAACCTCTCTCTTTGCAATATCATCCAGCTCAATATAGCAAGTGCTACCCAACAGAATTTTTGGATTAATGATTGGTATCAGAAGCCTCTCCCTAGAGTAGATACCATGGTCACTCATCATGTTGTTGAACCGTTTGATATCAGTCACCTGCATGCAATTCAGAACACATCAAAGATGGTCTGTGAATAATACAGCAGGTAGCTGCTTCATCAAGGAAAGTATTCCAGCAGAATGGACCACACATGTGGGTTTCAAAGGATCAATGTTCAGGATAAACTCATAGATATCAGCAAAGGAACATCACAATTAAAAGTTATTTCCAGAAGTGCACAATCATTTTGCAGTAGTTACCAAATTAAATTACCATTGCTAGAATGCATACAGTAATCCTCTTAAAAACTTCATTCTTACCCAACCAGCATATATTACAAGCCATTTAAGCTAATATGCTAATATGTTGTAGTGACATTATTGCAATCAAGACAGCTGCATGAGTTAGTCTTCAAATAATTCAAGTAAAGCCAATAACGGCCTTAATATCAAGATATACCATTTCAGATTCATACCATGCAAAGGGAAGGGAATAAATGAATGTGCATAAAATAAATTCAGTGATATTTTCTTGTAAAAAATAGCTTATACATCTGTAAAATGTCAAATTAATAAAATAACATTGTTTGTTAGGCTGACAGCTGACAGGTGGGGGTCTGGGCCTATATGTCAACGAGATACTCGGTGGTACTTTGCTAAATCCAACTTTTATAGTGGTATTTTCTTTCAAGAAATTACATTAGTTATCCATGAACTGTTTCTTTTAGATGAATTACTAAAGCAAAACTAGCATGATTAGGTTGTGACTCCATTACTTCGTGTTAAATGCTTCTTTGAACTATCACCTGATTTCGTTATTTCAAATTGTTGAGATTGGTGGTACCCATTGTGGGTGGTGTTGTACCGTGGAATCTATACCTCCTTGATACCCATTATGTGTGGGTTTTTATCATTCCATGTTGATATTACCCTTTCAGTGGTACCACTTATGTGATGCATCTATCTTTATCATTCTTGATGATATTACCTGTTGAACACTTTTTAAATGTTTGGAATAGAGCTATCGTCACTTGTAAAGATTGGCCTTAGGTTGTGATCCATTGTTAGTAACACCAAGACACCAGCTATCCGCCGATTATAGAGGTCGGGCTTAGGTTGTGATACGTTCTTAGTAACACTACAACGCATCAAGGAGATTGGGGTGTTACAATGATACTATTACGAACTTGAACAATTGTCTGAACTTTATAATGGATTGGTGTATCCCACATCGTTCTTATATGTGATACTGTGATCTATCACAATTTACATGGGGAATTCACGTTCGATAGCACCTCCAACAAAATTAAATAGATCAGACAGCGAATAGCATTCAAAGTGATAAGCAATAAGGTGATGACAAAGAGCTACCTGCACGGAGTACTTAAGGGCAATGCCTGGGACGGTGTCGCCGCGGCGCACGGGATGCGACAGGGCGAATCGGCCGAGTGAGGCGGCGCGCCAGAAGGCCTGCGTGGCGGGCTCCCCTAGCACGCGGCGGACGCCCCAGGGAGCGCAGAAGGCCGTCTCCACCACGGCGCGGTTGGAGGCGACCGCGCGCCACAAGCGGCACACGCACGCGGCCCGAGCGAGGTCGGCGGGCGCGAGCCGCTGCAGGATGGCCCGGAGGAGGTCGTCGGAGCACAGCGCCGATAGGTTGGAGTCCATAGGGACCAGAACGCCCGGAACGGTGGACAACGAGCCGGATCGCCTCCGGCGCCGCCGCCCAGCAGCCTGTGGTTTCTAAGGAAGCCGCGTATGCGGTGCTCCTCGGCTTTGGAATTTTTGGTGCCCGAGACGAGTGGCCATGGGCTACACAGCCGGGGTGCTGTCCGCGCCGTGGGACGTTTGATGGCAAAACGACGGTTGTGATAAGGTTTGGATGGAGATTTGTACAGATTTTTTTGTGCTAATTCTGGTATCGGTTTCTCGTGAAATATCCACCCGGTTTCTGGTCAACAACTATAGGTGTATGTTGATTTTGGATTGAATGCTAAGTAGGAATAGGTACGGTTCAAATGTTTTTTTTTTAATTGTTCTAAAGGGATAAATTTTTTATGATAAGTCATTCAAACAAAATAAATAGTGTTTGATAAATTTTCAATTTGAATTTGTGAGTTTATAAGTTTAAATTTCTATTGAGTTAGAGACCCCTCAATAAGATAGTTGGTTAACTGATTTTAACTTTGGATTATATGCGAAATAATGTCATTTTTATAGCTAAACACATTGTTTATTAACGAGTTTATCTAAAAGTCTTCTCTTTAAAGAACACAAAAAATTACAACCGCTAGAAAATAATTTTAGCTCTTTAGATACAGGATTTATTGCAAGATGCAATGGTGAGTTGTGAAAGTTGCTTTATATTTTGTGATATTTACATGAATAATCATTGAGAAATCTTTTTTTTTTCCGATGGCAGCCACTATCTTCCCACAAACAACTCGGTTTTCTCCGTAGGTAGAAAAGAAATTTAATCTTCTCCTATATACTATCCATGTCTAGCAAATTTTTTTCATATATGACTCCAGATCGCTTCTATCCAATTATGAAAAATGAGATCTCCATCTTTTCTAGAAAAAGATATTTTATGAGATATGTTATTTGATTTATTATTGTTATAGTTTTGTTAAATATAGTATTTTTCTTTAATCAGTTCATACGTTTATATATGAATTGGTGTTTTAGCTAATAATTTAGTGGAAGAAGACTTATTGGTCTTTGACAATCTCCCATATAAAAGATACTTAAAGAAGTGTTTAAAGGATAGTATTGTCAACTGTCACATTATCAAGCATTCATAATACTCTCTCTCTAATGCAAATATTTCTATATAGGTGGATGTATAGACCCACAAATTTCTATTCACCGATATATTTCAATATGTCAGACCCATAATCCCAATAAAATATATCTTAGTATTTGACACTAATATTGTCCTACTTCTACTTTTATTTTTGGTCAATAATATTAATTTGGTGTTTATTATTTATCTCCATGGTATGTTTAAGATAGTGTTATAAAAATATAAACTCAAATCTCCATAAACTGGCTTATAAAAAAAAAAAAAAAGTGATCCCAATTTTCCAAAGGCCCAAACCCAAGACCCAAGCGAAAGAACAAGGAGGCGCAGGGAAAGAAAGAAGACCAACAGCCGCATCAAGAAACAGGAAAGAAGAGAGGGGCCAGAAGCATGACGACGATTCGCCGGTTCTGCTGCGACGATCTCCTCCGCTTCGCCTCCATCAACCTCGACCACCTCACCGAGACCGTAAGATCCACCCCCACCCCCACCCCCACCCCCACCCCACCCAAAACGCAACCTTTTCTTTCTTCTTTCTTTGATTTGATTTGATTTGATTTGTTGGTTTCTACTCTCCTTACCTTCACAACCAAAAATGCAGTTTAACATGTCTTTCTACATGACGTACCTGGCTCGCTGGCCGGACTACTTCCACGCCGCCATCAGCCCCGGCGACCGCGTCATGGGCTACAGTATGTCTCCTGGCCCCTTACCCTTTTGTTGGTTCAGTCTTTCTTTGCAGGAAGTGAGATTGATTAAGATATTATTCGCAATGCTTCTGCTTCTTTGTCGGATTAGCAGAGATTGCAGAGCTAATTGTTGATGATGGCAGTAGCACTAGAAAAGATTTACTTGGAAACAATAGGGCGTAGTGAAGAAATATCCTCGGAATGATTAGTTAGAATTGCCACAAATCTAGGATTGTGATTATGGTTTACTTGAGATATTCCACATTGCCAATTTAAGATTTTTAGGAGACTGGCTTATCTTGTTTGGAGCATGTTTCTTGTTGTGCAGAAATAATCATCTGGGATGGTGTGAATGGAGGTTAATGAATGTTCAGGAAAGTAGACTATATGGTTCTCCAAATAGGCCTCTTTGTTTTTCTTTCAGGAAAAATTGGCACCTTTGAGGAGAGTGGGATCTTTAATGTTCGTTCATAAGGTGGTTACTCAAACGACAGGAGAAAATGGGATTTCTCTATTGCCATAGATAGCTGATATCTCACATCATGAACAATAGCATCTTGGTATTGGGGTTTACAACATCACAGTGTTCAATATAATGATTCTGCTTGTTCATAATGCAGTCATGGGTAAGGTCGAAGGACAAGGTGAATCTTGGCATGGACATGTAACCGCAGTGTCCGTTGCCTCAGAATTTAGGAGACAAAAGTTAGCCAAGAAACTTATGAACTTGCTGGAAGAAATCAGCGATAAGATGTAAGCAGCCTCCCTACCATTATAGTTTTATCTTTATGGTCTCATTCCTTCCATATGTTATGGAGATATCTTTGAATCTCCTCAATGAACTAACATGGGACTATAATGGAATATGATAATTTTATTTCTTCATGGCCTCTCGATGCCATCTTGTATCTTGCACAAGCTCAAAAAATTGTTCTTTTGTCTTTTGTTTGCTTCTTATCTGCTGAGTTCACTGTAGGTGCTAATGGTTCATAGTAGGGGGCTAGTACGTCTAATGTTCAATGTACTGATACTATTTTGATTATTATCTGAAACTATTTTGCTGAATTTTTTTTTGGCCAAACACTATCTTTTAGGGCATGTTTGGTTTGCTACTCCATGTTACCATGTCAAAAATTCGTCATGATCAAAAAAATTTTGATTGCAAACCAAACAAAGTCAACAATTGGTTAGCCCAAATTTGGTCATATCTATTTATGACTCACTTGTCATAGGGAGGAAGAGAGGAAAATTGGCAAGTAAATTTTGGGCCCACCATTTGCTCACCTCCACTTTTGAGTTTTGACCAAAAGTTTAGCCAAAAAGCATAAAAAAATTGTCAATTCTAAGGTTATGACCAATTTTTGGCATTCAACCAAATACAAGCCAAATTAGTAGAGTAAATTGGGGCTACAAACCAAACATTACCTTAATCTCAAACTTGAATGTTAGTGTGGAGGCTGGGAAACTTAAAAAATGCCTGAAGTAATAATTTGTGGTTTCGACATTGCACAAAAGTCATTACTTTACGTTCAGCTAGCACTAAGGCTTGTGTACTGTGAAGTGCTAGACATGACTGGAACTTTGGTATCTCACTATCAAAAAAGTGTAACATAATTTTTTATTAACTCGCAATATAAATACCATCCACTTTAGTTCAAGAAAAAAAAAATAAATGGAGAGTTCATTTGTTTGTGTAACGTGAAGAATTGTTAGTCTTTTACCGTGCTCTAAGTTTATAAGTTCTTGATGTTTTACTGGATCTCAAAATCTTGCCACTGCAATCTTTGTGTGCCTTTTAAGCAGTTGCTTCCTTTGTGCTCCTTATAGTTTGATTTTGCTTTAGCATCTGAAGTGTTTGTTGGTGTGGAACTGCAAAGTACCATATGACAATAGAAGCACCATAAGATTTAAAGCAAGCAGCAACATGGCAAGGCATTCATACATTTCTTCATTCTGTTCTGTACCCTCCCCTTCAATTATGCTGCATATCATTTAGAATCAGATCATTTTGTTCTTTCACCATCTATACATGGGATTTCCTTAGTTTCTCAAGGCCCAATCTTCTAATATACCATTTGGTATCAACTCTACTGGCTCCATGATTGGTCTTACCATGTTTTCCCTTTACTTTTTTATTTAAAGCAGATTACCTCACATCACACTAAAAGACTATTCTTTTCTGTTCAGGGATAAGGCTTACTTTGTGGATCTCTTTGTAAGGGCATCTAACATGCCAGCAATAAGGATGTATGAAAAGGTACACTTTCTACGAACTTCATGATCACTGCTTTGAGTGTTATTACTGAATAATGAAAAGATTATTTGTTGCAAATTAGCCAATTTTTTCTGCTTGTCAAAAACAAAAAGTTTCATTTTGATGTTCTACCAATGAAACCAATAGGTCCTGCATGAAGTTTGCAGCATTATCTTGTTATCTTCCCCTGGTTTATATTCTGATGTAAAATGAACCACCTATCCTGTGTGAAGTTGTCTAACTTGTCCCCTTGTATCCATAGCTTGGTTATGTGGTTTATCGAAGGGTGCTTCGGTACTACTCAGGGGAAGAAGATGGCCTTGGTAAGCTGTTGCAGTACCAGTCACCCTATCATGTCATGTTTCAAATTTGAAGTTGCTTTGATGCTATCGCTCAACTATACATATGTTTGTTCTGCTTCAGATATGAGAAAGGCATTATCACAAGACGTTGAAAAGAAGTCCATCATACCTCTCAAGAGACCAATTACGCCGGATGAACTTGAATATGATTAGTGTTAAATTTCTAGTGATGCATTGTTGCACTTGTTGCTAGTCTTACTGCTCTCCTAAATTGGAAAGTGTTTCTGTTGAATTTGGTAAAATCAGATTAACAAACATTAAGAGAAGCAAACAATTAAAAAAGAGTTCTGCTAAATAGTAATACTTTTTTTTTTTCTTTTTGCAATTCTGCATGCACTTTTTACTCCATTAGATCCACACCTACTATTTTTCTAGTCTTATGGGCAGAACCAAAAAATTGTTATGAGAGGGTGTCAATTATTAAGCAATGAATAGTTAAAAGTCAAATGATTTTTTTTGTATACAGAGAAAATTTGGAGGCAAATAAGATGGGCACCTAGCATAAGGAAAGTAGATTTCGCAACCATGATTTGAAGGTGGTCGGTGGCATCCATGCAAGCATAGTCAAGCTACTAAGGTCGCGGGGCTTGCTAAGTGGGAGGGGCTTGCTAAGTGGGAGGATTCTTTTGCAAAAAACGAGATAACATGCATCCTAATCGTATCCTTTAAAAAATAATCAAGCTAATTCCCACAGTATAAACATGTGTTAAGTTATTATGATGAAAATGTACTTCCTGAAAGCCTCATTTCTCAAAAGAGAGTATCATAAATCCTCATCTCGCTAAACATGGAAACGGATAGCACCACCCACGACTACAAAGTTCATCGCTTTAATCAGCTAATGTCCTCATTATTAATTTATTTATTACGAGGAAGCTAATGTCCTTATTAGGTCAGAAATTACATTAGAGATGAAGAACTCTAACAGGAGATGCTTCTTATTTGTACATGAGAGCATCACGCCCAGGTCCAACGCCAATGTAATGAACAGGAACACCAACCAGCTCCTCTATCCTCTCGACATATCGACGAGCAGCTTCCGGCAGATCATTGTAGTTCCTTATTGACGAAATATCACTTTCCCACCCAGGCAGGACCTCATACTTGACCTAGAACATCAGAGACAGACCACAGAATTATCGTTAAGCTATCACTCAGAAACACCCCAAGTACCTTAATGGCATAATGCTTTGATTTTTTTGTCTATAGAAAGATCAAGTATGATATGAGTAACTTTTTGGTACCTTTATTTGCTCCAAAATATCAAGGTCTGCCGGGAATGATTCGAGTGCATTGCCATCATCAATCTGGTATGAAACACCCAACTTAACTTCCTTGAGTCCAGTCAAGACATCAAGCTTGGTTACATTTAAAGATGAGAAACCATTGATCTGACAGCAGTATTTGAGTGCAACTATATCAAGCCAGCCACAACGCCGAGGCCGACCTGTTGTTGTCCCAAATTCCATTCCGGCAGCTCGAAGAAAATCACCGGCTTTACCCAATAGTTCCGTTGGGAAAGGACCTGATCCTACTCTAGTAGTGTAAGCTTTTACCTGCACATAAAATGGTAGACTCATTAAGATTACGAGGGAAAATAGAAATAGTGTTTGACAGACAGGCAATTCAAATGTAATTGAACCTACCACTCCGATGAGATCACCAATAATTCTTGGAGCAATACCAAGTCCAGTGCAAATTCCACCAGCTGACGGACTTGAGGAGGTAACAAAAGGGTAAGTACCAAAGTCAATGTCTAACATGGTGGCTTGACCTCCTTCAACTAATATCTTCTTCTCCTGTGAGATTGACTCATTCATGAAGTGCACAGTATCAGCAATGAAAGGTTCTAATCGTTCCGCAAACTTTTCATACTTCTCAATCTCCTCTTTTAGGCACTTGCTGGTGTACTCGAATCCTTTAAAGCGCATAGCTGCATCTTTAAGTAAGGTATTGAGTTTTGCAGCAAAAGTATCCATATGTTGCAGATCACAAACTCTAAGTCCATTTCTGATAACTTTGTTAGAATAGCATGGTCCAATTCCCCTTTTTGTTGTTCCAATTAAGGAATTTCCAAGCTCTGCCTCTCTTAGTCCATCAACCGTCTGATGGAAATCAAACAAAAGATGAGCACGATCTGATACCAAAATTCTTCCTTTACAGGAAACTCCATTGGATTCCAGGCCATCAATTTCTTTAAAGAATCCAGGAAGATGAACTACTGCTCCATTACCAATCACACACTGTGTGTTCTCATTGAGGATGCCTGATGGAACTAGATGTAGCGAAAACTTTTTCCCCTCAGAATTATATATAGTATGTCCAGCATTGGCTCCACCCTAAGAAGTCACATAAAACATCCTACAAGTTAAAAAATGTAAAACATGCACCATGATATCTGTCCTGGAATATAATCACCACAAAGACTCCAGTATCTCAGCCGCACAGAAGGCATAGTAAGTTAACTGTACTTCATACAAGCATGGTCTTTTATAAGTAGCAGATCATATAACAACCAACAAGGAGTTGCATGCGTCAAAAAGAGACCAACAAAAATGAAGTTTCACCACTGGTTAGCTATTGCTATTAATAATGTTTGGTTATTGTTATTGTTAATTAATTAGATTGCACATTCCTTCTCGTGCAGCAAGTTGTCATGTGGAAGCAAACGTAAGAGCATAATCCACCTATCCCTGCCTCAAGCCCTCAACAGAGATTATAGGCAGGATGTACAGTTGTGAGCTATTTCTGATGAGATGAGCAGATTTCCACGCAATTCAAGAAAACTGGGGACCAATGATAAAATCCATGTTTGATCCTTTGACCTTTTGACCTTTTCTAAATTCCTCAATTAAAGCAAACAAGAGAAACCAACTTCTGGTGCAAAATTTTGCTTTTTTTATAACAAAGAAGTCAACTATTCATTTTGATGCAAGTTATTTTATGGTAACGTATAGAAAATAATAAATTTTCACTCCAAAGTCCAAAGACCTACTACTTACTGTACTTACTGTCATTTCACCTTTTTCCAGAGGGCTTAGTCAATGAGCACATAAGCAAACCAGAACATATAAGGATTATATGCTTGTTATACATAACGCAAGTTCCATGACTAAAGTTATGATCTGTCAAAAAAAAAAGAAAAGAAAAGAAACATTGTAGAGAGTATAAACTCCATATGATAAATTTGATTGTCTGGTGAGAAATTCCATAATTATCCTATCCCATACACTCTGCCGTAATAACTCTTTTCAGGAAGAATAAAATGTGTACATACCGCATGCCGCACGATGTCATTAGCTACAACAACAAAAAAGCACATAATATTCAGAGCTAAACCCCAACTTAGCAAGACTGACATGCTAAAAATTACTCCCCCACATAATCTATAAGTTGATCAAATGAATTGAACGGTTATAAAACCACATGAAACACAAGTTCATACTTAGTAATGCACATGAAATAAAGTATGCACACGACATAAAAATGAAGTAGGTGCTCTTTAGTCATAATGGTACTTAGAAACCTATTCTCCAACATAAACGGACCATTCTACCTCCTTGCTAGAGGTGGATATCCAATAGGCTACTCTGGGAGCACTCTATGCGTCTATGAAGTCAAGTGCTATCGGCATTTACTAACTAGCACAGATCCAACACGATGGTGGCACCCTGTCATCACCAAGGCGAGTAGTGGGGGGTCAAAAGAACTATTCTACTTCAAAACAGACAATTTTACAGTTCTATTTCCAAAGAAGAATCACATCAAAATGCAAACAAAACCAAAAAAAAAAAATCCTTTCACACTTACCCCAAACTACACCTCTCAAAGATCGCACCTTTACCCACCCACCCGTATGACTCCTGACGCAGTGACACTAGTACTAGCAATTCATCAAACACCATCCGAATTTAAGTAAAGGGAGCAAAGCGGCAACGAAAGGCGCGAGACCTGGCACCGAGCGACGACGTCGAAGCGCTGCGCGAGAATGTCAACGAGCTTTCCCTTGCCCTCGTCGCCCCACTGCGTGCCCAGCACGCCGGAGACCTGGCTCAGCGACTCCAGCCGCCCTGCCACGGCCGCCGGCGACTCCTCCGCTGCGGTGAACGAGGCGGCCGGCAGTGCCAGACGCTGATGCGCCGGTGGAGCCCGTGGGCGCGGGGCGGGGGCGTGGGCGGCGGTGGGGAGGAGGAATGCGGTGGGGTACAGGGTGAGAGGGGGGAGCGACATGGCGCGGATGGAGGGAAAGGGGTAAGAGAGGCGGTATTTGCTATTTGCCCAGTGTAACTAGAATCGGAGGGGTTTTAGTGATTTGCCGGGACTTGGGCGTAATGGCCGGAAACATTTTACATTTTATCCCCTTTTGAAAACCTGACTGAAACCCCTCCTCAAAGATCTTGTTTTTTTAACTGTTAGAAGGCTTATTTAAAACTTAAAAATTTCACAAGAATTTTGAAGAAAATCTAAAATCAAAATAGAGGTTTTCTTTCCTCCAAAAGAGATCTAAAAATTTTACCAATACAGATTTAGATTAAGTGAATATTACACCTTATTTTTAGTGCTAGTTGGGTGTAGTGATTAGAGATATTTTATACTTTATTTTTCTTATAAACCAAATTGAAACCCACTTAAAAATCTATCAACAAAAGATCATTTTCGAACAAATATTATTCATCACATTTTCACCTCTACTTAGGTGTAACGACTAAAAGACATTTTGCCCCTCTTTTTGAAACCCTTTCAAAAGATCCCCAGCAAGAGATCAAACATTTCTGAGAAAATAATATCCGTCCTATTTTTACCCTATTTAAGAGTAACAGTCAGAGATATGTTACCCTCTTATTTTACCCCCTTTAAAAAACCAGATGGAAACCCCTTTTGAAAGATCTCGTTTTTTTAGCAAGAGATCAAACGTTTATTCTTTCGAGACAAATGCAATTTTATTTGCTGGATTTATTTGACTATTGAATAATTGGCTACCACTCAGGCATAAACTCAAATATTGAAACTTCCTACCTCGAATTCTATAAAGCCTAGAGTTCTATAAGAAAGCTCCGACAGCCATCCAATTTTAATTGGGTAACTCAAATAAACTCAAACATATCTTTTGTAAATTATATGAATAGATTGAACTGATCCAACACATTTATTCCTTGATCGAGGGCTCCCAAAAGCTTACTCCATACAAAGCTTCTTGCTGAATTTGCATCCAAAGGTTGCAACTTGCAAGTCAGAAAAAAGAAACGGCTGCCAAAATTCAGTGATGATAATTCAAGACTGCAGTGGTACAAATGCTTCGTAGACTACCTCAAAATTTTCTATTTAAAAATGTCAGTTACACTCTTAGGTCTGCAAAACGGCCGAATTATCAAAGAGTGGCTCATTAGAGCACAAATTATAGCATGCAGGTATGTTGTTCATGGGACAAGTTTGAACTCTACAAAAAGCAATAATACACGAGGACTGATAAATAAACCGGTCTGAAAATATACAAGCAGCGCTGATCAGTTGTGTTTGGCAGAACCAGTGTTACCAGCATTCTTTTTCCTTGTCTTCAGTAAATCAACTTTGCTTCGTTTCCTGTCATGATGAATCTGTGCCCCAAAGAGTAACTAGTTAGTTATCTTACGATGCTACTGCACTTGAGGGAAACAGGGAACTAACAGCACAAAAATTGAAGACTATAGATTAACATATAAAAACAGGAACTCCAACTATAAGTCTACAACATATGCATCCAGCAATGGAGCTACCAGGATGGAGAGGTGAAAAGGAAGAGAAAGATGTCACGGAGCAAACAGGTGTTAGTGCTCACTGTCGGTAAACAACAACAGTAAAGCAAAAAAAAGCCTCGTACATCTCTCCGGCATTATCACTTTCATGGTAAATTTTCCAATGACTAGGTAATGATCAGAGGATTCCTATCCAACATTGATCCTATAAAGAACAAGACAAAGGACAAGTACCTCAATTGCTTCAAGGAGGCCTCTCTGCTTGCGGGACATCAGTGCCTTAGAAATGTTGGCAGCATCCTTCTCAGCTTGATTATTAGCATCCTCAGTTTCATTATTGGCTTCTTTGTCCGCCATGTTCTTATTTGATGATACATCAGAGTAAGATTTGCCTTCCAATTCCATCTTCAGCTCGTCATGATATTGCTTCTCATGGATCTCCAACTTTGAAAGAGAAAAGAGCAAAACGGCATTAAAAAAATGGGCGTCATACAAGTGGATCAACCAACAAAACAAGAGACTAAAGTCGAATGCAAGAAAACAGCACTAACCTTTCTCTTCTTTTCAGCAACTTCATTAATCTCTGTTCGATCAATGATCGCCTCTACCAATGAACTGTCCAGATCTTCTTCACCTATACCCGGCAGAGGCAACACATGGTTTCGAGCAGCAGCTTGCAGCCTCTTAATTGTTTCTGCATACTCAGGAATATAACCCTCTGCATCATTGTCCACAAAAGGAGACAAATGCGGTGGAGGGACTCTGCAACACAAAGAATTAAGGAAAAGTCAATATCTATGTTACGTATTAGTAAAAGATAATTAACTAACTAATGCTCCAAGTTTCACAGCTACCAAGTAACCTTTCCATAATTACCACATTTTTGCAAAGTATACTTATTAGACAAAAGTTGGCATCTTAAGGCTCATCTACCAGTGAAATGTAACCATGTGATGGTCACTTCTCAAACCTAAAGTCAGTAAGAAGACATAAAACATACAATAGGCAGTTATAAATTTTAGCATGTATTGCACGATCAGCACCAGGAGCAAGGACGAGATAACATAGATCACAAAATATCCTATTAGCTAACCTTCCAACAAGATAACCTTCTGTCGGCAATATGATGCGAGCGTTTAAACAATCATATACCCACTGTGGTTGAACATACTCCCTGGAGAGGAAAACATGGCTTTGGGTTGGCCTATCAACAATCTGCAAAATGACGAAAGCAGTCTCTTCAGTTATAGAACCTTAAGCCTGTAACTCTTCCAAGCTATAGAAGACTAAGCTTGTCGCAAAAAAAGCTTAACAAGTAAACTCTCTTATCAAATAAATAAAAAGCTACATCTAACAGATCTGTGACTTCAGGTCAGTTATAGAACAAAATATGAAGAAATGAAAACAGAAGGCATGTGCCTGCGATGAATTTAAACAGCTGAAACAAGTGATGAAACATTCCTGAAAGTCAAGTGCATGGCATGTTATGCAGAGAAAATTTCTGATCAAGCTTCCAAGTCCAACAGAAATTATATCCTATCATGCTCCAAAAGTAATAATCTATTTTGGATTGCCATACAGTAAATGAGGTTAAAAGGAACTAATCCAGACCACTCAATTTGCATTCGATTTTTCCCCATCGAATTTATCTGTTTGCGAACTACGACATTACCAAGACTACTGTCTAGAAAAGGACTGCATAACCACATCAGAAAAAAAAGCTACATAGGAGCAACACAGAAGCAAATCAGTGCACAAATATGGCATTGTTATATTGTTATTTGAATGACATCTTATAGAAAGAAAAAACAAACATTAGTTTGATTTCCTGTAGTTAGTAGAAGCTTATGACAGCAAAAATTTACCTGGTGAGTAATTTCTTCATCTGCTTCATTAAATGGAGCCCTTTCTCCTTCCCACGAAACTGTTCCTCCAAAAGCTGGAATAATAAATAAAAGGGACTCCCTTGGTACCTGAGTGGATAAATGATGAGGAAAAAAAATACTTAAGCTGCAGAAGTTAACTGATTTGCCTCCAGAAAAATATAAAAGTTCCAATGAGTAAAAGCGTTTCCAGTAACCTACCTCACGACTTAAGTAAAACTTCAAGTTCTTGAATAGACTTTCACATTCTTTAGTGTCATTGTCCTTTGCATCAGCAGCAGTGGATTCCTCTACAAGATGCATTAGTGCACCTGGTTCATTAGTTGGAAGCTGATGTTGGAGTTGTGCCAATCTGAGTTCAGACTCATCTGTTTTTGAGCTTGCTTTATCATTTTCTTCTTCTTTGCCCTCAATTAAGCCATCAGACTGTGTATTTCCAGCAACTCTTCCAGAACCAGCAGACATGTATCGGCACAATGCATAGAGCTCTGCAAAGAGCATCACAAGGAATGTTAAACAAAAAATTTCTTCAAAGAAATTAAGTAAATGAAACAACAACACAAGGAAAAACAAAGCACAAACCAGTGAATGCAAACAATATAAGGAAATGGCCAATACAATTTTATTAAGCACCTGCACTTACCAGCTGCTAATGCTTCTAGACGAGGATCCAGAATAGGAGGATAGTTTACATTTATTGAATGGTAAAGCTTGAAGTTTACAAAACCTAGAAGAGTCTGCAAGAAAGATGGGATAGTCAGAAAAAAAAAAATCAAACTATTCATTGCACTCAAGAAATTGTTGAGTTCAGTATTAATAGCCAGTAACCAATCTTCCAAAAGTTGCTCACAAGAAAACATCATCATATATTACCACCCCAGAACAATGCAAAAATGAGAGTATAGTTTATACACCAAGCACTACCTTATTATTTAATATCCTAACATGAAATCTTAATTCAACATGATCACAACTAAATGGTTTCAGCCAAATTGCAGCATCATGTATTCACAATGATACCATCTTTCATGTCACAAGCAAATTGAAGACCCAACAAAATCCAGTTCAAAAGTAGGTAGTAATGGCCTCCAAATTCTTATTAGACAGCCTTCAAAATTGCATGGTAGGCTCCTGATAAATGTATATACACTTATCCTGCTATATTTCATGCCATGTTAGTATTTAAACAAGTTACAAGAGAACGTGTTTATGGTACAGATAACTGAAGCAATATTCAAACACAATAAAACAGAAGTGAAAATGTTGCAGTTAAAATAAACACAGCTTCAAGCAGTTACACTACTGAATTTCTATGAGTACATATAGTTAACTTCATAAATCCATAGTATTTTGACAAGTAAAAGAAAATTATAAAAATAAGGATTGTGTAGTAACATAGCAATTAATCACTGGCAATTATTAACAAAAAACTACTTCATACTTTTACCACCCCAAAAAACACCAGGTATAACAAAGCAAATGCACAAAAGCCATCATACATCCCGTAGGCAGACCAATTGATTGAAATTTACTCTAAATGGATATGATATTGGTGCAGAAAGCAGGTGCAGAAAGCAGAACAAACACTAGAAAACAGTAATTCATCTTTGTTACCTCATAGAATTCCAAAAACGTGAGCATCACATTGAAGTCAACATCATCAGTTAGTACTTGTTGAAGAGCATGTGGAGTGAGCCAAGTGATTTTTTGACCCTGAACTTCAGCCTGCAATACATAGTAAAATTATGAATGTTGACCATGACGCATGGCAAAGATAGTGAACAACAGGGCATGTGGATAAAAGAAAATGCACAAAACAAATTACCTGGTAATATATGCCCTTGACAGAAATGAATGTCTTCCTCAGGGAATGGGTTCGAGAAACATACGCTTGCCATTCATGGCTTAACCTATAAACATATCTCCAGATAAATAAAAAATGCAATTACTTCACCACATGATAGGAAATAAGGAAGAATGGCGCAGACCCTAATGCATTTGCCTCCTAGGTTTTCTTTTACCTAGGCACCAATTTTATTTTGCATTTATAGATTTGGAGTTTGGTTTCCAGACAGCAATTCATTCACACATTATGTGCAAGTTTGAGGGCCACCATATAATGTGCAAGAAAATATGTATCTCTCTTTAGTGTACCCAAATTCCAGGAAAAAATGTATCACTTTTGCAACGTTGAATTCTTGCATTGCAAAATATAGGCCAGATACACAAAAAAAATTATCACCAAACATGATTATCCAATGTACTATGAAACAACAGTGGGGTGGTTTGTGTGTGGGAGGAGGTTCATGAATCTAAGACAAAACAAACCTGCGGCAATTATGAATTTGTTGGACTTGCACACGTTCACCTTCAATAGCAGGTAATGCCGCAAACAAATGCACCATTGTTAGGCAATCAT
Source organism: Pharus latifolius (assembly GCA_019359835.1). Lineage (NCBI taxonomy): Eukaryota > Viridiplantae > Streptophyta > Magnoliopsida > Poales > Poaceae > Pharus > Pharus latifolius. The sequence continues at coordinate 83,964,685 of CM033321.1, read as the reverse complement.
CCAAGTCTCGAAGGGCATCAATGAAGGTTGGGTATCTATCAAACAAATAAGCATGGATAACATTACATAGAGAGTACTTTCTGGATGGTTGAAACCCCAAAGGATTATAAATTCACTCGTTACCTTTCGAGGATAAGCCTGTCAAGCTTGTAAGTTGGTGACCGATTCAATAATCTGTTTGCAAGATCCTTGTTTTTCTTAGCAATAGCCTTTTTAACCTTCTTTCTATGAACCTTTATTACCCTGAAATCAAACATAAATGAAATATAATACATCAGAAAATTAAGCATTCATAATATTGAAAAAAAAGTAACTGATAAACACATGAATAGCGTTCTGTTGACTCAACTGTATCCCCTTCCCATGATATAGTGCCGCAGTCAGACCACTCAGGTTGTAACAAAATATTGCTAAACATGTAAAGCGCCACCAGAATTTTCCATCACCGACCACCAAGTAACAATCACTCAATTGGATAATACTAGTCCATTTTTCCAATTAGAAAAATGCCACCCACACAACACTATTTGCAAGACTCCACATTAAATAATCAATTGCGCTACGATTACATACACTATTTCAGTTCAAAACTTAATTGTTCTCCCATGTAAATGCAGTTATACACTCATGTCACCATTTTCTCTGCTGTAAAACTCATTTGCAAGCACACAGTGGCTGGCAGGTACTGACACCAAATAACTAATAAGCACCAAGAAAGCAGTCCTCATTTCACAGTACATAAAGCTCCATTAAGCCAGGACCACAATAGATGCAGATGCAGAATCATGAACATCATTAGGAGATTTTGCCATTGCATATGGTTTTTATCATTAGTTTAGAAAATATGGTATCTGCTAGAACAGAGCAAAAGGTCTCCTTGGCACTGACCAGGTCATATGCAACTAGAGTCCTGGATGGAACACTAAACTTACACTGAAGACAAGTAATGTCTAAGAAGCACCAGAGCACAGTGCAATTAAGCAAAAGCAACAACTCCCTCTGCTAAATGAATCACTCCAGAAACACCATATCTTGGCTGAACCTCTGAACCTAAATTGATGCAAGAAGACAACTACCTGAACTTCTCAATGAGGGGATCATGGGCCAAAAAGGCGATATCTTTCATGTGATAGTAAGTCTTGTGGTTCCCTTCCACCTTCTTCTTCGGGTCCCGTGGAAAGACCCCCTTGAGGATGCATAGCTTCCTGCAACATAACCAAGAAAATTATTTGACCATAATTCTTCCTACAGAACTTCGCATATATATTGAAAAAGAAAACATCCTAAGGTACCAAACACAGTAGCACACACACAATATAGAACACATGGGATTGAACTAACTCGCCTAAAGTATTTGCGCATTGCACAAAATGGCTAAGAAGTCCCATGTAGTTTAAGCAACATAAAAAAAACAAAATTTAGCCAAAATTATCTTTGTTTTGATCGGCCATCAGTAACGACTAGTGATTGAGAGATCAAACAAGTAAAACCTGAAGGTTGCCAAGCTAATCTGGAGGTAATTGACGGCCTTAGTCCTCGTGATGTACTTCGCCGCATTTCCCTCCTTCTTCTTGCCCTAAAACACACCCGAAAAATACACAGATAAAAATTTTGCGAGCAGCACAGAGAAGCGAGCGGCAGATTTGGGGGGAGCGAGGAGGAAGAAGGGAGGGTTACCGGAGGTCTGTAGTGCTTCGGCATGTCGGCGGCGCTCGCTCGTCGGGGTGTGCGGGGCGGCGAGAGGAGGGGGGAAGTGGATTTTAGGGTTTTGGTTTATAAGGCGGCGCGCGGATCGGGCAGGCTGATGAGTATGCTAGGGTGAAGATTTGTGGTCCGCAATGTCAGCGTCTCATTGCGAATAATTTTACGAAATTTTTTTAAATAGCTCATTAAAAAAATCAAATCTCAAAAATAATCTTTTAAAAAAAATTCACAAATAACATTCAATCACTAGACTAATTGATAACTAACTTTCAATCACTGATCAAAACTGCAACTAAAAATATGGCATCCCCACGCGTGTTGCACTGAACAAACCTCCAACCACGTCAACTTTCAATCGCCAACTGGTCAGCGACACAGCTCTATTTAAAAGGATCTCCACTCAGTTGAAACCATAACAGTCGCCCCCAATAAAAAATAAGAATGTTTCACATTCCTTCCTTGCATCGTGCCACGGCAACCAGGCCTCCCTCTACCCTTGCCTCCACCCAGTGCACCCGCTCCGCCGCCTTGGTTTTCCCCCCTCCCATCGTCTAGGCTCATCGTGAAATACCTCCCCGTCAAGAATTCATATACATGAAACTAAAATCACATACATTTATAAAACAATGAGAATACATTTTTGAGTTGATTTCGCTAGTAAATTAAGTCTTATATTGAAGGAGTTTTTTTTACTGTTAACCCACATTTAAAAATTAATTACGAAATTAACCCACAGTTGCAATAATTTACACAAATGGCCTGCCACGTTAGCTTGTCGAGCTCCCAGAGCTCGACAAGTTGCTAGTCGCACGGGGAACTCCTTGTCGTGGTCGAGAAACACGACTAGGGCCTTGTCATGCCCCTCGACCATGACAAGCGCTTGTCGCGGGTCTCGACCACGACAACCTCTCCAGCACTTGTCGCACCTGGAGAATTCGACAAGAGAAAAGATTTAATTGCGGAAACGGGGATTCGAACCCGGGCCGAGGACACAGGAGCGAGCGCGCGAGCCGGTTGGTCTAAGACACTTATGTGTTATATGAGCACTGCACATTTTAATATTGTGTATCTTGTCGAGTTTCCAGAACTCGACAAGCTGCGGTCCCCTCTTTATTCCTCTGGTCCTCTGGTCCTGTACCCACTCACACAAACATTCATCTGAGAAGCAGAAGCACCAGCAGCTCACACACACACACACACTTGTAAGAACTTCACCCTAGATCTAGCAAAATCCGTCCTATAAATTTATCCGGTGTAGAAGAGAAAGTTGTAGAGAATTGCGAGTTCTTCGAAAAGAGGTAAATTTTTTGCGAAATGCATTTAAGATTCTGTTAATTATGTTGCTAATGACGTGATTAGGGTTTATATTTATGTTTATGTGTATAGAAGAGTAGGTATTATGTTGTTTTTATGAATATGTTTAGGAAATATGTGCATCTGTATGTATGTTTGTAAAATAGATTTTTTTAAATGTATGTGTGTGTTTGAAAAATAGATTTTTGAAATATATGTGTGTATGTTTGGAAAACTAGGGTTTTTAAATGTATGTTTGTATGTTTGGAAAATAGGTTTTTGAAATGTATGTGTGTATGTTTAGAAATATATGTTTGGAAAAATAGGGTTTTTAAATATATGTTTGTATGTTTGGAAAATAGATTTTTGAAATGTATGTGTGTATGTTTACAAATATATGTGTGTATGTTTGGAAAAATAGGGTTTTTAAATATATGTTTGTATGTTTGGAAAATAGGTTTTTGAAATGTATGTGTGTATGTTTAGAAATATATGTGTGTGTATGTTTGGAAAATATGTTTTTGAAATGTGTGTGTGTGTTTAGAAATATATGTTTGGAAAAACAGGGTTTTTAAATATATGTTTGTATGTTTGGAAAATAGGTTTTTGAAATGTATGTGTGTATGTTTACAAATATATGTTTGGAAAAATAGGGTTTTTAAATATATGTTTGTATGTTTGGAAAATAGGTTTTTGAAATGTATGTGTGTATGTTTAGAAATATATGTTTGGAAAAACAGGGTTTTTAAATATATGTTTGTATGTTTGGAAAATAGGTTTTTGAAATGTATGTGTGTATGTTTACAAATATATGTGTGTATGTTTGGAAAAATAGGGTTTTTAAATATATGTGTGTATGTTTGGAAAATAGGTTTTTGAAATGTATGTGTGTATGTTTACAAATATATGTGTGTGTATGTTTGGAAAATATGTTTTTGAAATGTATGTGTGTATGTTTAAAAATATATGTGTGTATGTTTGAAAAAATAGGGTTTTATAAATGTATGTGTGTATGTTTGGAAAATAGGGTTTTTAAATGTATGTGTATTTCGTTTTAGAAACTATGTGCACACAATAGAAAATATAAAATTAGGTTATTTTTAATTGTGCACATGCATACTGTATGTCTAAAAATTAGGTTTTGGACATCTATGTGTATGTATTTAGAAATTATGAAACTAGGCTATTTTCAATTACATGCATGCATGCTCTATGTTTAGAAATTATGTTTTTTAAATGTATATGTGTATGGTTTTAGAAACTATGTGCATGTGTGTATGTTTGTAGAAAATAAAAAATTAGGTTATTTTTAATTGTGCACATGCATACTCTATGTTTAAGAATTAGGTTTTGTAAAATATATATGTGTATGTATTTAGAAATTATGAAACTAGGTTATTTTCAATTACATGCATGTATGCATGCTCTATGTTTATAAATTATGTTTTTCAAATGTATATGTGTATGTATGGTTTTAGGAACTATGTGCATGTGTGTAATGGTGTCATGTTATTTACGCGTGAGATGAATGTGTGTAGGGAATGGAGAGTCCGAAAATTTTTTTCATATTTTATGGTGACGACATAATTCGCGAGGGGCAAAGCGGGGTTGATATGAGCCGTTGCCAGTATGTGACGGGCGAGCTGAGTGTACATAACACCTCATTTCTAGACCTGAATTTGTGGATCCTGAATATGTTCGGGAAGCGGCCTCGCTATGAAATGGCTCTAATCGAAGGGCTCATCGTTCGTGAGGTACATAATGAGCCATACTGGATGCTGCGCGAAATTAAAGGGGACAAATCTTGGAGTTCTTTTATTCGAAGAGTGGAAGACCCCCATGGCGGACTGCTCGGCCAGTTCGCGATGTATGTGCAGTTCTGCAACGTACGAGCAGCCGAGTGTGCGGTGGAGGGTGAGCCAAGCGTCATGCCCGGTCTTGCGAGATTCAGGGCTAGCGAGTGGTCGGATGTATTCTGCCATACTCGCGTAGATGTGTGCGAGGTACTGGATTGCCTTCCATCAGTGTCCGACGAAGATGATTCGACGGACTCGGAGGCATCCGATGGCTCTGATGACGATACTCCTGGTCCCCCGCAGGAGTGGCTAGATCACTCAGTCAAGCTGTGTTGCCAACGGATCAGGGTTCGAGGTGGTCTTTCGAGCACGGTGGCTTACAAGTAGAGCAGGAGTTTCAAAGCAAGGAAGATCTGAAGAATGCCGTGGCGAGCTGGTCCCTCACAATTAACCGACAATATAAGGTCGTCAAGTCAAACCACAACCTTTTTGTCGCAGCATGTGTAACAGCACGCTGCCCATGGAAGATTCGTACGATGCGGCCGAAGGACGACATCGGTTTTGTGGTGACAAGGGTTACCGCACACACATGCCTGCTCACGGAGGCGCTGGACAGACACAGGAACCTGACGTCGGCGTACGTCGGTAATATCATCCAGCCGGCTGTGCGAGAGAACATTTCGATAATGCCGAGAGAAATAATGAAGCAAGTTGCCGATAGGTGTGGGTACACTATAAGGTATGCAAAGGCCTGGAGAACAAAACAGAAGGCAATTGAGGGCATGTTCGGCACATTCGACCACGCCTACAATAATGTGATGCGGTTGCTGCGCAACATCGCTCAGACCAACCCAGGCACATTTTTAGATTTCTTCGATCAGCTAGCTACACGTCGAGATGGTAGCCCCATACAGAACACTCGGGTACTCCGTCGATTATTCTGGTCATACCGCCAATGCATCGAGGCATTTGCTTATTGTCGTCCAGTCATATGCGTGGATGGTACGTTCCTGACTGGAAAGTACAAGGGCTGTCTCCTCATTGCTGTTGCTGCGGATGCTAACGACCAACTGCTTCCATTGGCATACGCCATCGTCGAGTCTGAAAACTTAGAAAGTTGGTTGTGGTTTCTGGTCAACGTGAAGAGGGCGGTTGTTGGTGATCGAGAGAAGGTGTGCATCATATCGGACCGCCACCGAGGACTGCTCCATGCCATTGAGGTAATGCGCAGGACCCCAGATGCTCCGTACAAATGGGAGGATGTGCCCAGCCGTTGGTGTATGCGGTACATTGCAGCAAACCTTTTCACACACTTCCGCAGTAAACAGATCATGGATCTGTTCAAGCGGTTGTGCATGCAAAATCAACCGAGGAAGTTCCAGGCTGTGTTCGACAAATTGGAGGCGCTAACAGTGAAGTACTCCACGAGGAGGGCCAGCAATGCTGCCGATGATGCGAACGTGAGCAAATTCTCCCAATGGATTCAGGACAAGGACATCGAGAAATGGTCCTTGCTGCACGACGAAGATGGCGCAAGGTTTGGGATAATGACGACGAACCTTTCAGAGGTGTGCAATTATGTGTTGAAGGGAGTCCGGTGTTTGCCGGTGACTGCTGTAGTGGAGATGACATGGTACCGCACAGCCGAGTACTTCAACAACAGAAGTGTAGCCGCCAAAACGCTAGTCGACGATCCCATGAGAACCTTGCCAGATGTTGTGCAGTCGTACTTGACCGCTCGCGTAGACAAGGCCCAGCGGCACGAGGTGACAATTATAAACAGACTACACCGAATCATTCAAGTCCGCCTTCGGCAGAAGAACGTGAGCGGCCAACTGAGACCTGGACGGGTGCACGAGGTCATTCTTGGGGATGCGCTGAGTGCTCATGTAACAAACCGAAGCTACTGCACAAGCCCTGCTCTCATGTCCTTGCTTCATGTGCGGCGCTCGGTGTGAGCCCTGCGCCTTACCTTTCGGAGTACTTCAGTCTTGACAACCTTTCAAACACGTGGAGTGGCGTGTGGAGACTTTTTATGACGCTCGGTGACTACAGAGTTATCCCTGCTGGCGAGACTACCTGGATCCCAGATGTAAATCTAAAGCGAACGGGTCCAGGGCGACGGAAGACACGCCGAATACACAACGACATGGACGAGTCACAGGGGGTAGCTCACGAGCTAGGAAATGCTCGATCTGTAGGCAGCCCGGACATTGCAGGAAGGATTGTTTGAATGCACCCGGACCATCGACATAGCCTTGTAATAAACTTTGTAATACGCTTATCATTTGCATTGGATTGTTGTAATCTGTATGAAACCTTGTAATATGATTCATGTTATGTTACTTTCATGTCGTGTGCTATCCATGGGTATGATACTTTCAATAACGGTTCCCGATGTATGTTATGTTACTTTCAATAATAGTTCATGTTTTATGTTTTGACAGGCATGGCTGGCGGGGATAGAGATCTTCCAGAGCTACTGAGCAGTACATGTGATCGTGGACATCGCGGCCGCATCTTGTCCGAGGGTGGGGACTTGGAGCCGCTGGTAGTCCGTGCTCCCTTGGAGTACTGGCCTCTGCATGAGGGCTATATCCCCATTCTGCGGGCTGCAGGTTTATTGCCGTTCGCCCGTATGCTACAGATAGGTCAGCATCTTACACTGGACAGGTCGTTGATCACCGCATTGGTAGATCGATGGCGTCCGGAGACCCACACTTTCCACTTCCGCTGGGGGAGATGACAGTCACGCTGGAGGATGTGAGCATGCTGCTTGGTTTACCTGGCAGTGGACATCCCATCGTCCCCCAGGCAGCACGCCTAGATTGGTGCGCACAGATGCACCTCCGATTCAACATCGCTAACCACGCTGACGAGATCCTGGCATCCAGGCGTGGTGTCCCCCACCGATTTCTGGCGCGCTACCGTGAGTGCCCCGATGATGCCCCCGCCGATGTAGTTCGGCAGCATCTCTTCGCGTACTTGCTGGTGACGCTGCAGTATATTTTGTTCCCTTCCACGCACGGTGACACTGTGTACACGTGGTTCATTCCTCTGGTCGAAAGTATCGTCGATGCTAACGCAGGGGCCATGCCGCGTTACAACTGGGCGATGGCAGTGTTGTGCGTGACGTACAGGGGCCTTTGCGAGGCATGTTGCAGGATCGCAGCTGGATCGTTGATTTCCGCATACCCTGTACTGCTGCAACTGTGGTCATGGGAGCACTTCCCCGTTGGTCGGCCGCGTTTACAACGGCCCATCCATCCGTACGATGCGCCAGCGGACTATGAGGATTGGGTGGACCGGCCGACCATGGGAGCCCGTTGGCTGGGAGGTCGGCCGAGGTGGTCATCGTCACAGATTCACCGCTGTTACTTGGCGTACCTGGGAGAGTTTGATTTCCTATCGGACGCGCGCGTCATATGGCGACCATGGACACCGGAGCACATCTCGCAGGTTGCACCGTATGGCATTTCCTCGCATTGCACCGCAGGCCAGGACTGCTGGCTTACACGCCGGCACATGGTGTTCTCACATGTGGTGGAGCCGTATTTTCCGGAGAGGGTGATGCGCAAATTCGGGCTACATCAGCAGATACCGCCCCCGGAAAGAAATCGACAACGCCATCTCCCGCGGGAGATTCACGTGTATGCCTCGAACATTTTCTATATCTCATGTACACACTCATATTTGTTTATTTCTTTGCTTTATGTGCATCGCGTCACCTTTTGCAGACAAACACGTAGAGGAAAACACTTCGACAACTGGCAGATCAAGAATTCCAAATGGGTCGACGAGTGGGAGGACCACGCGGCGACTGATGTTGTTGTGGAGGAGCGGCCGTATGACCCTGGGACGTCCCAGTCCTATCTTCAGTGGTACGTGCCGCGCACTCGCATGCGACTCGCTCGTGCGGCCCCCCCTAGCCGACAGAACCATCACATCAAGACAGTCTTCGACTCGGCCTTGATGTTCATTTCCCAGGCCAGATACATCGCTCAGTACGTTCGTCTTCGCTGGATACTTATGTTGGTCTCTTATCTTATCTATTTTTCCATAGTTCCCATATGAGTTTCGCATGTGCAGGGTGACTTAGCGTTGGCCATCGACAGCCAGGCGGCAAACCTGTCGTCTCGCTTGGAAGGAGGACCACGCTTCAAGGCGATGGCGCGTGCTGCCCTACATTCCATCCGTGTAGCAGCACAACGAATCTTCTTCTTCGATGTTGCTTGTGGCCGAAAGACAGATGCATCGGTTCCGCACCGGAGAGGGGCCTGGCCGCCTAGCCCGATGTCAGCCCGGCCTAGCCTGGGTGGTGCTCGAAAGAGCACTTCGTCAGCACGGCGCAGTCATCGTGACACATCGTCGACCTGGGGAGGTGACATACCAGGGACGTCAGCCGGCCCGTCTCGGCTTCATCGTTCCTCGTCAATGCACAGTGCTCGACGCAGAGATCTGCATATTGGGGGCCCGTCGAGACATCGCACTCCTGGTTCAGATGACTCTGATGATGAGGACGGCATCCGTCGTCAAGACGAGGATGACATCCGTCGTCAAGACAGGGACGATGCGAATAGGGTGTTGGCAGAGCGGCTTGCGGCTGACGAAGATTGGGGCCAGGCTCATATTGAGCAGGCTGTCCAGGGACAGAGACACTCAGTCCCTGGGGGGTCTACTTGGGAGAGTTGGGGGGACCCCGCCCACGACCACATGGATGTGGATGACGATCGTGAGTACTACGCTCCGCAGGGGGCCGACCCCAGTTGGGTGGCACCACAACGGGACAACCAGGACTGGATCTCGAGCATGTTAGGGTTGCACGACCCTCATGCACATCAGTACTACCAACCGGATCAGTTGGCACCTAGCGAGCTCGAAGATCACCCTCCACCGACACAGCCATCTCAGGGTCATGCAGGTACTGAGCGGCATGGTCCTTCTACCGCGGCTGGGCGGCGATCACATGTGCCACCTGATCCGTACTCACCATCGCCTTTTCAGAGAGATAGACATGGGCATGGGCATAAGAGGGGTCGTCCGAACCCATAGCGAACATGTACATCGCACTTTTATTTTCCAGTGTGTTACATTCAAAATGAATCATGCAGTTCACTAGATTTCTTATATATTTTTATTATATGATACATACTTACATATATTTCTATAGATATATATACATATACATATACATATATATATGTGCATGTGTATATATATATATATATCTATATAGTATGTATGTATTTATGTATGTACAGTATGATGGGAAAAACTCCTAGCCCAGCTGGTGGGAACTCTCTTCTACCTCGTTGTCCACCTGGGTTCGAATCCCCACTGATCTTGATTTGGGTTCACAGGATAGATTTTGATATTTTAGGGTTTGAGATAGATTAGGGTTGAACTGATCTTGTTACTGCCAAACATAAAAGTCTTTAGAAGCCAGATTCAATTCCATCTCTAAATCTCAGATCTATCAATCCTATTCTGTTTTCGAAAACAGGATTCTAATTACCCTAAATACTCAGAACTCAGATTTAGCTAAATCTTGACCTAATCCAGATCAGATTATTCTTGGATTATGATCATGGGTATGTCAATACCTTGATCCAGAAAGTTGGCAGCCAAATCGTATCATCTAAGCCATTTTTACATATCAGTCCAAATTATATCGTAATTTAGTCCTTTATTTGATATCTAGAAACCCAAAAAGGCTAAAATCTTCATATTAATTCCAAATTCAAAATTTCTTCAGCAAATCTTTTTCAAATGCTATTTGATACAATTTTCTCTTCTGTGCAGATTACAAAATCACATTTTAAAGGCCATAATTCAAAATCGACAAAACTCAGATCTTATTTTACCCTAAAGTACCCTATTTTCAGTTTATATCGAAAATCATCAAATCAAGTCATATTTTATCAAATCTCTTGTTAGATGAGTATAATGTATAAGTTTATACTTATTTGTGAAATCAGATTACAAATCAATCCACAATTTAATCATTAATTCTTTTCTCTTGTCGAATTCTCCATATGCGACAAGTTTTGGAGAGGTTGTCGTGGTCGAGGGGCACGACAAGAGCTTGTCGTGGTCGTGAAGCACGACAAGGCCCTAGTCGTGTTCCTCGACCACGACAAGAAGTTCCCCATGCGACTAGCATCTTGTCGAGCTCTGGGAGCTCGACAAGCTGACGTGGCAGGCCATTTGTGTAAATTATTACAACTGTGGGTTAGTTTCGTAATTAATTTGTAAATGTGGGTTAACAGTAAAAAAAACTCTATATTGAAGAGATTTCATATTCCCCTTTTGATGAAATATGAAAAATTTCAACCACGATTTAGGGAGGATTTGGTTGTAGATGCTTAACATAGTAGTTGTACTAGGACAACTATACTCATTTCTTTTTCTCTAGGTTGCAATGTTATTTGGCCTCACAATAAGGATCAAGATCACTCAGCTATGAGCTCTCTACGAGACTAAACATTCTAAAGTGAGCCTTTACTTTTTCCCGCCATTCTTGATATGACTTAGCATATTCTGGCATGTCGTTATCAATCCACAAAACGAAGTCACAATTGGGCTTGAACTTTTGAAGAAAAATGTGATCAACAAGTTCAATACTAAGAAAGATACCATAAATATGGTAAAGCACTCACATCTGTGTTCATAGAATCCTTAATGTCTGCGCAATTGTAATACCTTCAGCAAGACCTTGCTTCTTCCCAGGACCTGTGCTCAACTAATGGCTTGTTGCAATCATATAATGGTGGTGGTTGATATGTTTCGTTGAATCATCCTTCGAACGACGAACCTAACGAAGCCATAAGTTTAGCTATTGTTGTTGATGGAGATGATGAAATCTACACTATCAGAGAGAATAAGTAAGGAACTGAATGGAGAAAACAACGCATATTTATAGACGGGAATGATGGATGTCAAAAATGGAGTTGAAGCGAGTTTCATTTTTGAGTGGATGTAGGTAGCAATAGGCAAGTAGTGGATCATACCCCATTCTCTAACTAGAACTCCAAGAGAGCTTTTCAGGGCACAACTTGGAGCAAACCTTTCAGACCAGATGTAACAAATCAGGCAAACTTTTCAGACTAGATGTGACAACCCTATGTGAAACCTAACTCTAAATTCTAAACTCTGACCCTAAAACCTTAAAATACCGAATATTTGTACACTCAGATGTTTTCTAAAAAGCGGAAAAAGCTGAAATATTTTTTTCACTGAAAAAGCTAAAGAAGGTGAAACACTTTTTTTTTTGGAGAAACGTATTATGAAAAAACTGATGCGATGCTATACTGAAAAAGCTAAAAAAAATCAAACAGATTTAACTAATATCTATTATGTTTGAACTCAAATCCAACCATGACAACTAAAAATATAGTTTATATACAAGAAGGCCCAAACAAATGTCTCCATCTCTTTGTCTGTACCTTATGATTAGACAGCGTGTAGTGAGTGAGTGGGTGACGATCCTTAATTTGACGCCTCTTGACCTCCAGTGTCTGCGTAGCTAGAGGTGGCTATTGTTGTGTGGGTTGCGTTGCTAGAGGAGCGTTAGTTATGAGGACATCACTACGACGGATACACACACTACTTCAATTCCATCACCTCCTATGCAAGGATCAATTACAATGGCACGTGCACAACAGTTAAATTACCAGGTGAGTTCGTTCTTAGGGTTACATACTTATACTTTGGAGAATAGGTTACTACCTAATGATGATGTTCTTGTACTTAGGAATCATGGGATGTACCAGTAAGGATGTAATTCTTCACCAAGGCAAGCTTTGGCCCATGTTGTACACGAGACGGAGTCCAGTTCGGCCACCAGGGAGCAGCTCACCTTCAACGAACATAAAAGCTGCATACGGAGTCCGTTTGAAATGCTTGAATACTTGATGGAAAGATTTTTCCGAGACCTTTCCAACGGATCTGGCCCCATCTTCAGATTCCTTCTGAGTCGGCTGCAATCATCAAAACAAGTTGACATACAGAACCTGAACTCTTAGGTGCTGCGTCACCTCTCTTTTGGCCCACAGCCCATGTACCCTGCTTAGGGTTGCGAGCCAACCCTAGCCGCCACCCCTCTCATTTATATGGATGAACTCCTCAAGTTCTTCCTTAGGTTATTTGCTACATTGTTTCCTGTTGCATGAGATACGATTGTTCATCGGAGTAGTGTCAAAAGACCTGGTTTGGTGAAAGATAACCTCAGTTGTTCGTTCTGAAATTTTAGATTGCTTTGCATCTTGTTCTTGCTCATTTCTTCTACTGTGTGTAGGAATTAACCTTCGTGGTGAGGTCATTCGGACGTGAGCACGGTTGATAACGACAGGTGCGTGGGTGTAGCGATTGCAAGGACTCAATCCCCACTGAGTGGAAGCCTTGAAACGCGAACGTCTCCGTTCCGCAAAGTAGAACCTATCGGAAGATCGGGCCGCTGTCGCATCAGTTAGGGACTTGCTACTATTGTAGGCTGAACTATCGCATAACGCGCTCTAGCAAATACGCTTCTACAATGTGAGAGAAGACTATGGATCAAGGATGCCAGCTAGAGAGGTGATGAATAGGAGGCTTCAAAATCTTTTGGCTTTAAACTTAATTTTTGCAAGTAAGAAAAGAAAATTAGATTCTTGCAAACACGGGATAAAACAATTAGGGATAAAAAGGTCCAAAACAATGCAATATGAAAATACAAGCACAAGAGAGCAAGTGAAATGAACCGAATACAAAGATATATCCCAAGGTCTCAGAGACTCACCAGCCTCCCCTATTTCTTGTCGAAGTGCACTCACACGAGTTTTGCTTCAATTCCACTGAGATTGCTCTTCTCCTCCCCAGATAGGTGAGCACCAACCTTCACAAACACTTTCTAAATCTTTCCAATAAGCTCTGATGGTAGAGAGATCAAGGAATCGACCCAACCATCTAGGTGTTGGTGAACATCAAGAATAATTAGCCCGGTATGCTTACTTGATTTCAATCAAACACCAGGAAGAGTAACGTGCAATAGAGGCTCAGATGATAACTAGAAACCAGTCCAAGTGGTGAACATATAGCCCTCCTAGAGATTCTAGTAATTGCAAAAGATTTGTGTTGATATCATCCTTTTTGGACAGTCCAAAATTACTGTCGGACAATGCGAAGTAGTTGCAATGGCTACTGACAATATTCAGAACTAGCCGTTAAGGGTAGTTGAGGATAGTCCGAAAACATATCAGACAGTCCGCTACATAATCTGAGATTCTAATAAAAAAATCACTCTTATTGGAGAAATATCCAAGACAATTTAAGAATTGTCCGATACAATTTGAAGAATGTCCGGAACAATACAAGAATTGGAAACCCAAAAATACACTCCACTGTTAGATTGTCTGGGACAGTTTAACACTTAGTTTGGGACATTCTAAAAATTGTCCAATACAATTTAAGATTGTCCCGTACACTTAACAAATTTTGGCTAGAAAAAAATATGCCAACAGATTATTCGGAACATCATTACGAACTGTCCAGGAATGCTTAGAACTTTTAGATCAAGACATTTAAGTCTAATTTCAACTCAAGATCAAGACTTTCAACTTATACTTCATATAAATGCATAAAAGAGTGAGAGTGAATGGCTAAGTGCAAAAATGTGGCATGAGCTTCTTAACACTAGTTCGAATTCGAGTAAACTTGCCCAGAACCCCTCTTAATAGTATGGTTAAAACTATAAAAGGAAGTCTAATTAAACCAGTTGTACTTCTCACATCAAGACTGATAAAAACTAGAAATGTGTTCTTAATCTTCATGAATTTACCTTAAGGGGTCTCGGTTCTTTTTGAGTTGATCATCATCATAACACAAAAAATTTTGGAATCGCTTGTGAGAGTCTTTTCGGACCTGAACTTTTAATCACACTTAGCAAACATATTAGTCCAAAATACTTTATGTCATTAATCATCAAAAGTAAGAATTTGAGGATCTAGATGCAACAATCTCCCTCTTTTTGATAACTGATGACAACAAGTTTATGTAATCGTATAAAAACATCCTTCAGCTCGCCTTAATATATGCATTAAAAATTTTACAGTGTTTCCTCTGTACCTAGGAGCCGAGACTAAAGGAACATAACTGAAGATATGACATGGTGTAAAAATATGATAATCAACTATCACATCAATCTCACAAGAATGCTAAGTAACTATTATAGCAAAATATAACCTAGAAAAATCCACAAATATGTGTGTGTCTCCCCCTTTGTCATCAAACACAAAAACAAGAGGAAAACATAGACAGAATATACAATGTAGAAATAAATACATAAGGAAAATAACTAAGAAGTGTTAGAGTCCGGCGAGAGATGGACGATGTCACCAGAGGCAGCCGGTGAGCTCTAAGTTGGATCTGGAGCTGAAGCGAGAGACACTGTCCCAACAGAGGAAGGGAGCTCAAAGATGCAGCATGGTGATCCCTCTTTCGGGGAGAGAAACTCGAAGAGGAGGGTAAACGAGAGAAGATCTACTCCTGCTGAGCTACAAGACTGTTAAGACGCTATTGCCACCTCTCGAGAATCTCCTTTTGCTGAGAAAGGACCTGATGAAATGAATGTTGCAACCAGGAGATGAAAAACATAGTCGCACCACAGATTGAAGCCCCTGACTAGGAGGACAAAGAATCAGCCCAAACCTCTATAGTAGAATCTTCAGGCAATGCAGCAGTAGGCTGCTCATCATCATCATCATCCTCGTCGTCGAAGGTGCCATCGTAAGTGGAGACACAAGAGGTGGACGACTGGCCGCGAATCCCTCGTCGACGATCATCATGGGAAACTAGAGTGAAGACTATCATGCTTTGAGGCTTGTTGCACATGCATTCTGCAATTTCTTACAAGATTCTACATTCGTGGACCCGAATAGCTCTTAATGTACCATGCACTAACTTGTCTCTAAGCTGCACCTCGTAGTTTCCATTCAAACAACTTAGTATGGGCACTTTATGCAACATTGCCTTCCTAGTCCTAAATTCAAGATTGTCATGAATTATTTGGACCAGTGCACAAGTGGATCATCAACAAGATTTTTGGCTGTCATGCTCCTACTATCGTAGTATGTTATTGTGAGGTAGAATGTCATCTCCACTATAGCTGTGGGTGGTAAGTATTGAACACCTTTCACTACAAAATTATATACATGTGCAAAATTTGTTGTCATGAGTCCATATTGTGCCCCACCATATCATGAAGCAACGACCACTTCTCCTTTGGTTTCAGTTGGATCCATTGACTAAAACTCATAAGCCTCATGTCACTTCCTATGTTGTTGTTGTTGTTATCTTGTTAAGGTTGACCACCTTCCTGATTCTGTTTCATTGTGCTCTCATCCAGATAATTCCAAATGCTTGTAAATTTTGACTCTTGATTCTGTTTGACCAAGTTTTTGAACATCTGCATCAACCACTTGCTCTTAAAACGAATGTGAAAATTTGCACAAAGACGACAAGAGCACCAACTACTCTGCAAATCCTCCCAGGCCAATGGTGGGTCTATGCCAGCTCGCATGTATTCAATAGCACTCAGCATTTCCTTATTCCGGTCATGAATTAAACATATGCACTCACGGTCCTCCACCACCTCATTCTTCAAATTATCAAGAAACCACAGCCAGCTGTTATAGTTCTTCCTCTCAACAACTGCATATGCTATGCACAATAGTTGATCATTGACATCAATTTCCACGACAATCATTAGAGTGCCCTCGTATTTCCCCATCAAGAATGTACCATCAATATAAAGTATGGGTCTCATGTATCGGAATGACATAATGCAGTGCTGGAATGCCCAAAAGAATCGCCTCAGCATTGTGTAGTCAAGTATGACAACAACATTTGAGTCAATGACTGGGGTATCCACAATTTCAATTATAGTGCATCGATTGACTTCAACAATGTACTGAAGCAGCCTGGGTACTAAGTTGTATGCTTCAACAAATATACCAAACAGCTTCTCTGATGCCTTCTGTTTCGCCCTCCACGCCTTTTCATAGTTTATTTTATATCTATACTTCTCTGACACATGTGTGATTATTTCCTTCGGTGGCATAGCAATATTTTCCTTAACAATGGAGAGTACGGGGCTAGCAACAAAGGTGGACGTAATATTTTTATGCTACGGCAACATGTCCTCCACCGGACATCTATGGTCAATTACTCTAGTAACTTGGAAGAAAGGTTTCTCCTTTGGACGTGTTACACAACCATACTATGGGCAATTATCACCTAAACAATTCACAACCCAAAAGTTTGGATTTAACTTCCACCCGAAATGCCCTATTAAGTATAATCACTCATGTGGTGATGGATTTTTTTGCATCTTTCTTGCTCTTGAATAACTGCCCGAGCTATACAATTTAGTCATTAAAAGGCCACCTCGAGTTTAGATCTCTAGGAACCACAACTGAGATTAGAATTGATGGATCGGTCCATTCACTTACAGGTTCATGCTCTTCTGTTGGTTCCTTAGGGGAGTCATACACATTTGATGAGTCAGTGTACTTCTCCTCATTAAAATTCTACTCTGACTTAGGTAGATCATCAGCTAAATCTGCTTGACGATTGTAGAAATTGGTTGGAGGTATGGAATATATTGCTATATTTGAGATAGTGGTACTAAAAGTCTACATGGCTTCGTTGTTGCTAGCACCTACAATGGCACTAGTCTCCTCCCCCAACTAGTATCGGCATATGTTGTACTCTTTGCCCCAACAAATGAATGGCTGTTTTCAAAACTAACTGTGGTAAAAGTTTGCACATAAAGTATAAAGCACTCTTACTCCATATGCAGGGTTTTTCAATATTTTCACAAATGAATCCCATGACTTGTCACTTTTCAACCTTTTAAGAATCCAACCATTTTCTCCTAGCAAGAGACCTTCCACCCTAACACTGTTTATAGAATTCAGCCTTTTGAGCATAAACAGTGTCACTTTTTAGCCTTTTAAGTTGTAATAACTCTATCACTCACATCTCTAAGTCATCGAAAGACCTTGACAGTGATTCTAATATTTGATCATACGCATGGTACAAGCACTGAGATAATATATGGTCCATTACGAATTATACCGTCTTCGTAATACACACACACCCTATCAAATTACTCCATAACCTAGTCCGTGAAATTTACGAGTTAGGTCCAGACTTGAAAAAAATTTAACATATCTACACCACAAGGACACTATTTATGCTATTAATATAGATGACACAGAAAATTTACTCACAAACTACTATATTTGAGGCATCTAAAGGTGAAGGAAAATTTCAATAGAGCATATCTAAACCCTAAATTCCTCAAATCCAAAGATTTAAACTCTAAAATCCTAAATCTAAAATTCCTAAACCCCAAAATCAATCAAAAATCTTGAAACCATAAAATCCTCAAACCCTAAATTTTACTCAAAATCTAAACCATAAACCCTAAAATTAACTCAAAATCCTCAAAATTAGAGATTTAAACCCTAAAACAGTTTATACAGCAGGCCTAAAATTTGCTCAGAATCCTAAAATCCAAAGATTTAAGTACCTAAATACAACAGATCTAAACCCAAGGGTGAAGCAAAATTTTAAATTTCTAACTGTCCAAAACCTTAAGGTGATGAGAAAATTTTAATCTCTAACGATCTTAAATCTTAGGGTGATGTGAAAATTAAGTTTTGGTTCACGGATTTTTACTAGAAGAGTTAACAATGAAATAAACGACTCCCTCTCCTCTCCTCTCTTCTCTTCTCTTCTCTTCCTCTATTTTTTTGTTGGGTTGTTCTTAGGGTTTCGTCAAGTGTGGACCGCTTTAAATAGGGCTTTAAGTCGATGGGCTAGTCAGCAACTGAATTTCAGTCGTTGGCTCAGTTGGACTGAAAACTAATATGGCTAGGGGCTTGGCCACTACAACACGCGCGGGGATGCCACATCTTCAATCATAGGCTCGACCAACGACTGAAAACTAGTCACTAGCTAGCCCAGTGACTAAAGACCACTTGTGAATTTTTTTTCAAAAGGTTATTTCTGATATTTGATTTTTTAGTAGGTTATTTGAAAAAAAATCTATTTTTACAATATGACTATGATAAAAAGAGAAAATTACATACAACTCCCCCTATTATCAATTTATTACACTCCACCCCCTAGTTTTATTATGTACAGTTAACCCCTTAGCATAAAATACTCATTTTAGCCCTATCAATGATCAATCAATGACCATCGAACTTGCAAAAATGTTACTGAGAATAAGAATGAAGTATAGTGGTCGAGCAGAAGATGAATCACATGAGAGACAAAGTTTTTGAAACTGAAGTATTATAACTTAAGGTAAAATGCATATTTATTTCACCGATCTCGGTGTTTGGAGGTTGATCGGTTTATAGAAAATTTGTTTCTTAGTTTCAACCGTACTATAAAAAGGGGTTGCAAGTCATTTCTACATTTCCAGCATAAACCGAGGAACTATTAAGTCATTGTATTCATCCTTTTCCGGCTGGATTTGTTTTTAAATGATTTGGTTTTTATATGAGTTTTTGACAGTAGAAGTGTTTTTGTATTTTCTAGAAATGTCTAGGCTGATCTGGGTTTTGCTTCTGTTGACAAAAATATAGCCCTTTAAATTATCTTTCAAACAAGTTATAAAATACTTCAATCGGACTTCTGAATCAAAATTTATGACTATTTTTATCCACGTTGACTGTCAGCATGAAATGTCAGTTTTCGTTGTTGACATTTCTCCAGAGAGCATGTTTTTTGAGCTGAAACTTTTTGACTTACGCTGACTGTCAGCATGTGTTGCTGACTGTTAACATGAGTTTCGACCTCATCTGTTTTGTTTCTAATTTTATTTAACTGGTCGTTTTTGTAGTCGATACTGACTGTCAGCATGTGATGCTGACTGTTAGCATGAGTAATTTCTTTCCATATGCGACCACAACCGGCTAGCTAAGTTTTATCCGTGATTTTTGTCGAGCGGTGATTGTGAATGCTGACTGTCAGCATGTGTTGCTGATTGTCAGTATGTGCTGGTTTGTTTCCTTTTTCGACCTCAAACGGCTAGCTGAGTTTTCTCCGTATATTACTTCTTATTGGTCGTGACCTATGCTGACTGTAAGCTTGTACTGTTTCTTCTCAGCTCGTGGACTGTTTCTTCTCAGCTCGTGCACAATGGCTCTTTTGTTTATTTGGGCTATAAATAGAGACTTTGAGCATATGTTTTTTACACCAAGCAGCCTCATTCTCATATATACACTTGAGTATTTGTTCTTAGAGATAAAATCTTGATCTTTTGATCAAGTCTTGAGTTTTCTAATCCACCAAGTGTTCTGTTTGCATCATTTGCATACTTAGAGTTTCTCGGTGCTTGTTGGAGGTCTAGAAAAGACCTTGCAACTTATTACTTTTGGTGAACGCCCTCACCTAGACGGTTTGGTGGCATGGCCGTTGATCTCTCTATTTTAGAGATTGTCGGAGAGACTCGGCGTGATTGTAAAAGGCATCGGTGCTCATCTTTCCGGAGTGGACAAGGAGCAACCACTAATGAGAAATATCCTTCGTGGATATTGAAGCAAGACTCATTCATTTGAGTGCTTCAACGAGGAGTAGGGGAGACCGGGCGAGTCTCCGAGACCTCGGAAAAAATCTTTGTGTTTGTTCTCTCTTTCTCTTTTTTTTTGTTGTGCAATTTATTATTCCATTGTTTCGATCCTACATTATACTCTTCAAGAAAGGTTTTAATATAGTGGTAAAATGATAAGTCGGCATTTCGGATCAGTGTTGCATGCTACATACAATTGTCAGCTAGCATGATTCAACTACCTGCAATCACAACTCCTTTCAACGTTCGTACAAATCCAAAGTTTATGCCATATTTCAAGGTATGTTGCATGATTCAATAAATATATTTTTACAAAATTTTAATCTATTTTGTTACATTTTATAAATAATTATTTATCTAAATAATTTGTAGGATTGTATTGGTGCAATAGATGGTACACATGTACCCATTACTATTACGCCTCAACTACAAGACCCATATTGTAATAGGAAGGGTGTATTGTCACAAAATATGATGGTTGCATGCGATTTCAATTGTCAATTTGTGCAAGTTAGTGCAAGGTGGGAAGGTTCGGCTTCGGATACTCGAGTCTTACAAGATGCTCTTAAAAATAATTTTTATGGTCTCCAAGGCAAGTTTTACTTAGTCGATGTAGGATATGCAAATACGCCTACTTTTATTGCTCCATTTCGTAATGTTCGATATCATTTGCAAGAGCAAGATAGAAGTAATCATATGCCATGGGATGCAAAGGAGTTATTTAATTTAAGACATGTACAACTCCGTAACCATATTGAGCAAATTATTGGTATTGTGAAGATGTGTTTTCCTATACTAAAATGTGCATCATACCATCCAATTGACTCCCAAAGAGATATTATATTAGTCTGTTGTACTCTTCACAACTTTATTCGGGTGCATGAGGAAACGAGCAATGGCTTGATCATATTAGTTCGGACATTACACCATTCGACATAATTGATGTTCCAAGTGGAGATGCGGAATATAGAAATGATGTGCAATCACTGAATGACCGGTGGATCGTGGGAAACTTGAAGAGAAACCAACTAGCGGAGGCAATGTGGAGTGATTATGTTACTCACTTTCAAAATAGGAGGACAAATGATGAATGATACTTGTGTTATGTACGGTTTTAATTTAGAGATGATGTGTATTGAATGATGTACGGTTTTAGCATCTCATTTTGAATAAAGACAGTTGCAAGGTACAACAAACTATTATATAACCACTAAGTCCACAACAACCAACAAAATGTTATCACATCCAACAACCTTCCAAAAAACAAAGTGTCAAGTGGAAATGACACCCATGATGTATGCAAATGCAATATTTCCATCACTTAATGACATAAACATCTCCCAACCCTCTTTGTCTTGTTTGAGAAAGTTAATTGATTTTAGCATGCCATCTTAAGTGAGAACGAACCTTGCTAGCTTGCCAATGCACTTGGCTAAACCATATGGATCGTTGATCGGATTATTCCTCTCGATTTGCTTTAGTTTAACTTTCTTATAGATCTCAATTTGTTTCTCCTTTACTTCTTTATAAGTCTCCAATTCTTCTTTTCGCAATGCAATCAATTCATCCAACGAGGCATTCTTACTTTTTTTTTTTTTTGCATTTTTTGCGGATGTTTCTGTACTACTTGTTTCTAGGCAACTTGATTCTCGATGGGACATGATATGGCGAGTCTTCTTGAGTTGGAATGGAATACTCCATGTGTGGTGGAGCTTGAGTAGATTGAGGAGTGTTTAGATCGATACCTTCATTATGCATGAAGTCATCCCAATCAAATTGTTGAGTTTTCCCTCTCGATGATGGTATGGTGGCTCGGGGTGAATGCATACCCATATATGCATCTTCCTCATATGAGCTTTCAAATTGAATCCCCTTGGCTTATCTGATGACCCTCTACATCGTTTTCCTTCCGCAACCTTGCCTGTAGTAGCAACCTACCAGTTAGCAATTACCACCCCAACAGTAATTCATGATCAAGCAGTATAGAACAAATTTATTATTCCATTTTGAACCTATGAGTTAGCAAATCTTACCCACCATATAGGTCGAATAAATCAACGTAATAGGGAAATGATTTGTTCTTCCATTTTCTTAACTCATTTGTAAGTTTGCCCCATTTTTTGTTGATAGCCGTTACCATATTGATATCATTATCCCATTCGAATCCGCTCTTCTCCAAAATATACTAGACTGCATTGTAGCCCTTTTTAGCCTTTGCTCCCTATCTTTGAGTTGTGGGACATGGAAATTTGACTTCGGGAATTGGCTGTTCAATTGGGTGGTCATGTTGTTCCATGCTTCCTTCGTCCATCCATTTTGAGCACAATATCTCGGTGAATTGTACTCCTTCATGATGGAAACAAGGAAACTTATCTCCACATCGCCCCAAGTAACTTTGTTTTTTTTGCTATACATCATCAACACAAATTTTATTTATAACATCAATACAATATATCAAGACACACACATAATGTTAATGCAAAACAGAATATTGTTAAACAACTAGTTACTTTCTATAAAATATCATGATGTTGAACATATATAAATATCAATACGTACACATGATGGTAATACAAAACACTATCCATGTCTAGTGCTAGTTTTGAATGGTTCATACTCATAGTTTAAAAAGAACGACAATAACAGTAACAAGTCTCCAAAGTTCATGACATAAACTATCAATGAGATGAATACTACTCTCATATTTACAGCAAAAAACTCCAATCTCATTCAAAGTCATTGCTAGTCGCACCTAGCTTGGGATTCCTTGCAAAATATCACCAAAAATTGCTTGGAAATCAATTATAGGGCCTTTGAACAAAAACAAAATGTATCATCATGCCAAACCAAAAGGCATTGTTCAAAGTTCAAACAAAGGGCAAACACCTCTCAAATTCGGCAAGCAACAAGAGCTCCACAAAATCCCAGTCAATTCATCTACTAAATAGTACAAATAGAACTACTATAGATGTATGATAGAGTAAAACAGCCCTTTGTGATTATCTAAATATGAAAAATCACTACTACACAATTCATCAGACTAAAATTCCCCAAAGAATCAATCAACCATCTCACAACACCCATGTTTAAGCAGTCAACCATCTCACATCTCATAGAAAGGAAAACTTTTGGTACTAGATTTTGCAAAGATGGCACAGAAGCTAGAATCCACATCCACAGAGAAGAAGCGAACCTATCCAACAAAGCAGCATAAGGAGCTAGTAGTCTCACTCTGACCCATCCAATTCAGCATATCAAACAAGGCTATCGTACGCAGCTACGAATTCACATAAACAGGAAGGCTCAATTCCATTACAACAATTTGGACCATTTGGTCTCTCAATTCACATGTGATTCGCCGATCGTGGCCAAGGCGAGGCCACTAGTGGGGAGTAGGGCGGCTAGTGACTACGGACCAATATTAGGCGGCGATCGCGACGCCAGGACGTTGGCCCGACATGGCGATTGGTCGCCTGGTGGGTAGGAGTCAACTGTAGACGCCGATCGGCCGGCCGATGGCCACGACGATGACTGAGGTTACGTGCATGGGTGGCGAGCGGAGAGGAAGTTGAGGGATAACGACTCGTACCTTTCTCCAGTGCTGGCGCCAGCAGCGGACGTCCCTCCATATGCGAGATAGCGCTGCCCATACTTGATTTATTGTTGGAGGCACACCACTCTACTTCCGCTTTCCTATTGTTTTCGAGGTCGATCATATGTCCCTCCCTTTTCGTGGTTTCGACGAAAACTTTGGGCTGGGCCAGAGTTTTAGATACAGTGATAAAACTCAGTTTTGAGGTAAACTGTAATATTTTTATTTCTGTTTTTTTCTCATCCAAACACAACAAAGTTTTTCATACCATAATTTTTTATGATATCTTAATTTTTCATTAAAACTATACAATATTTTATATCTCAAATGGGGCCTGAGTCTTATAATACTGGATGGGCTTAGTTTACGTGTCAATTAGCACTGGATTAGTATACAGGAGACCCGTTCGTATGCCACGAGGGAAATTCATAAAACCGCGGTTTTCTTCTAACCCAGAATCCAGCCGCCAACTTTCCCGGTTTTTTTTTCCCGCTGCGCAATTACGAAAAACTCTTCCCGCCGGTGCCTTCCCCCCACACACCATCAAAACCTCATCCGCCATTTTTCCCACCCTCATCTCATTGCCTCCAATCGCCTACTCCACCGCCTTTCACTCTCCAATGGCGGCGGGGCTCCGTTCCTCTCCGTCCTTCTTCGGCGGCCTCCGCACCCGGGAGCTCAGCGGCCTCCAGGGGGCCAGGGCCGCGTCGAAGCTCCCCTACCTAGCCGACCTCTCCTCTGACGCCGGCGGCCGCGGCAGCGGGGTCATCGCCGTGGAGCACTTAGGCGACTCCACTATCCCTCTCGCCCTCTCCTTCTGCAAGGTTCATGTCCCAAAGATCCTTCCTTTTTCTTGTATTCTGCAACGATTGATCTTGGACCTTTGAAGACTTATCGATATGTTGGGTTTTCTTTAGACCGTCCAAGGCTCTCACCTACTGGCGGTCTCCGATGAGGACGGGTATGTTGGCCTCTACGACACCCGCCGGCGCTTCCCGTCGAGCTCTTCATGCCAGGAGAAATCAGGTTAGGTTTGGATGCCTTTTCCCTTTGTTTTGTATGATTTAATCTCACTGCTGTTTGGCTGGAATTTTGGGTATTTTGGGGAGCTCACATTGGTTAACTTGAGCGGGTTGTTCTAATATGTAATTATGCTGTTTCTGCAGCTGAAACGAGGGTCTCTGATTGGATTGCACACAACAACGCAATCTTTGATTTGTGCTGGATCAAGGTGATCCTCCTCACTTCCAATTAATAATTTGATGCGTGATGTTCATGAGGGAATTGGTAACAGATTCCCTGTATGTTTTTATTTTCAGGATGATTCCCAAATTTTAACAGCCTCGGGTGATCAAAATGTAAGTAATGAGGAATACTCCATTTGAGGAGTTAATGATTTTGTTTAATATATCATTGTGCAGATAGATCAGATACTAATTTTGCAAAATCTGTGCGAAATTCTGTTCTACATCAGATAAAGATATGGAATGTCGAAGAAAAGAAATGCCTTGGTGTCTTGTCAGGGCATACTGGTAGCGTGAAGTCGCTCTCATGCCACTCATCGAATCCTGGTTATTTATCTCTCTCTAACCTGAATCCATTTAATTTAATCATGCACGCTGCATCTGTTAAAATTGTTCAGAGACACCATAGTCCATACTTAAGTAGTTCCTTGTTCATGCAGAACTTATTGTTTCTGGTTCAAGGGATGGTTCTTTTGCACTTTGGGATCTAAGGTGTGATCCCAAATCTCCAAATGGTCATGGCGAAGCATGCCTCATGTACGTTGGATGATACTAACTAAATGTTTCTTTCAACTGTCAATGGTCATGCCCATATGTAGAATTTTTCACTAAACTTAAAATGTGTCACATGTTAGGTCTTCTGCTGTTGTCAGAGAAGCCCACAGTCCCATGCAACGGAGGCGAACAAGGTCAAGAGCAAAGGTTTGAAATTTAGATGAAGTGATTTTTACTTGGATTGATCATTTGCTGACATTGTTGCCCTTTAGGCGGTTTCAACAAGTATCACATCAGTTCTTTATCTGAAGGATGATGTCTCTCTTGCCACTGCTGGAGCTGCAGACAAGTAGGCCAATCTGCTGTTTGTTGTTTGTTCCTGTGTTTATCTCCCAGTTTTTGTAAGTTAGATGGGCAATGTAGTGTTGGCAATATATGTATCAGTTTGAACATAGCGCACATACTTCTGTGGTGTGATTAACAATTAATTATTTACATTTCTGTGGTAGTGTTGTGAAAATATGGGATACTCGGAACCTTAAAGTACCAGCATCCAGCAAAAGCTTTCAAGCAGGTGCACAATCTACAAAGGTGAGCAGCTCTATTCACTTTAAAGATTGATTCAGTAGGTGGTACCAAAATGGAACTTCAGAAGCAGTAACTAATGTGAACCACAAGAGATTCATAAAACTGAGTGACTTGAAATATGTAACATCTAAGATGTCATTTTTGCCTATTACTAGTATACTACAGACTGATATACTGACAATTCCAATTTAAAGGCAATCTTTTCATAAAAAATAAATAAAATTACTGGTCCTTTATTATTGAAGGAGGAGGTGAAACATGGGATCTCTTGCTTGTCTCAAGACTCGTATGGTGCCCACATTGCTGCCTCATGCATGGATAATAGGTACAATTGCACCTTACCTCTATACAGAACTTCCAATTTTTAATTTCATTGGCGAAGACTGCTAATGACTAATGGCTGTGTAAACCTTCCAGGATATATTTATATAGTGTTCTCCATATGAATAAAGGCCCAGTAAAGTTTTACACTGGCAGCAAAATTGAATCTTTCTTTGTCAAGGTCAGTGAGCGAATGATTGATTTGCCTTGTCATTTTTAGGCAACTCATGCACTGTTTTCACTCCTGACTCCAGCATTGCTCTTGCACATCATTTGTTATTAGCTTCTTTCATGTATATGAAGTAACATCTGCTTCATGCTCTAATGCAGTCTGCTATTAGTCCTGATGGAACTCACATTCTAGGTGGTTCAAGTGATGGCAATGTATACTTATGGCAGGTACTTGTTTTCATGCACATTACTTGCTTTCTTACATCTGTTTAATCTATATGCTAATATGGTTTCATTGGCGCAGGTGGATCAACCAGAAAGTGGTCCTATAGTTTTAGAAGGCCATGAAGGGGAAGCTACTTCAGTGGACTGGTAGGAACCATGAACAATAATAGCTTTTGTGAAACTCTTGCTGATAAATGGTATGCTTATGTTTTCACAATGAATTCTTCAGGTGCGTATCAGATGTTGGAAAGATAGCAACATCATCTGATGATTCCATGGTTAGTCTAGTTGGTTAAAGTTGCAAATTTCCTACTTATGCCTGTTTTGTTAGTTGCAGTAGAAGAAAATGTCACCTTTTTTCAGTATTTTCAATACTTACAACAAGTAACTCTAAAAAAAATTGCATAACGGCATCTACCATGCTTGTTGAATCTACTGTACAAAGGGAAGAAACAGAACAGTTACGGGAAAAAAAAATGACTTTCTTAGTTTATTTCACCTTATAACTTCCATTTTCCTGTATATCAGGTTCGAGTATGGAATACCAAGAGAAGGGATTGCACCAACATAGGCTCTCCAACAGTAATTCGCAAGAGGATAGCTGCACCAAGCATTGAACACCGAAGGTCTGTAATCGACGAGCCAGCGACCAGTCCAAGAGATGTTGGCTGCACCAGTGCCTGCGGCGAATTGCCAGGTGGCTGCCACTCTCCTCTTGAACCCAGAGCACTGGAGTTTGGCACACCGGAGTCTGCAAAAAAGAGAGCCTTTGGGTTGTTCCAGCAGGAGGCCTTGGATGTGAGGAAGAGCCCAGAAGCTCAAATGGGTAGCCCTTCTTCAGTTCTAAGCCCCCCTCCTTCATTGAAGAGGAGAACCATTCGCGATTACTTCGCCAGTACTTGAATCCCAAAATTTTTTTGACAAACCAGCCAGACTGAGGAACTTTGTCAACTGACTCCGGAGTAATGGTGAGGAGCTTATATTTTTTTTGTCTGAAGTTACTCTCTTGGTTGATGAACACAGTAATTCACAATCATCTATCCTTTTCTTTTCCTTAGCAGGTCTGAATATTTGGATAGATGCAAGTTTTGGAATTTCTTTGGAGTTATTGTTGTTATATTCATGGAAGATCAGCTAAAAAGCATTTGTACATTGCTATAGCAGTTTTTGTTTTTGTTTTTGTTTCTTCCTATCTATGTCATTTTGATTGACCTTAGTCTGACAAGATAAAAGATTGCAGTTTCTGATGATTCCTAGGTGCATTGTTGTAGTGCTAACTGCTAAATGACAAGTCTATGCCCTTAAAAGAAGTTTAATCCATTTTGCCTGCTATTTCTTTTTGGGTGATGCTGACACTTGACAATATCTCTTGGAACTTATAGGTTCAAACTTGAAAATACTGTCTTTGAGTTCCTACTTGCATGTACTACTGAAATGTATGCAGTCTTAATCATACTGGCTATTTTCCAAGGCAACTAAAACTTGCAAAGAGAAAAAACTTAGCTGCCAAGTCGGCTGTCACAAAGCAACAAGTCAGGTCAGCTAAAAACTGGCTATTTTAATTGCGGAATGAATCGGCCAATAAGCGAAGCGCCGAAGTGGGTTGATAGTAGAAAGTAGTTTTTTTTTTTTTTTTTTCATTTATTCATTTGTTATATTAAATTGCTTGCACTTTGAAATTTCATTAAACTCGTTAGAAGTTAAAATTGTATTAGAAATTTCATGAAATGTACTAAAGTTTCCTGAAACTAAAGATGAAGCTTTATTTAGTCTTATAAAACTTCACTGGACATAACACATCTAGTTTGTGAGAAATGAAATACCGTTTGCTAACAAATCGTTAAAAAAGGAAGTTTAAAATTTTGAAATTTGATGTAGTTTTGTTTATTTTACTTGCAGGAGAAATGAGATATCCTTGCATAAGAACAAAATTCTCTTACAAGCTGCATAACATAAAATCTAAACATAGGAACTCCTTTTAGTCGATACTCTATTTTCTTTAAAAAAATGTTGTTTTAAAGAGTAAAATTTGCACTAAAAGAATATTATTCTATGTTTTCAAGATTATATATTATCTCATCTTTCAAAATATTCTCATAGTTATTTCATTTAATTATAAGTATTAAGGATAAATATATTATTTTATTTTATTTTTAAAAATTGTGTTTGAAATTAAAAGGATAATTTTTTTAAGTATATAAGTAATCCACTTTTTATGTAAAAGGCATTTTGTGAGCAAACACTTACCTGGCTACTCCTTAATTAGCTGCTCAAATACCACTAACTACACCTGGAATCAACATCCACCCTTCGACACGGAATTTTCAGAACCTATTTTTTTCTTTCTGAAAGGCTAGTTTGCACGATCTTACACATCCATCTTTATCCAACTCTTAGATCAAATTTAACATCGGTAACATGACTTTTCATTCTAAAAAAGCAATACAACTCACCTCATATTCTCCAATTCTCTTTTAGACAATTTGGACTCTACTGTGCAATTTTCTAATCATTGTCTCTAGGCATATGACTAATTATGGGGTAATTTAATCAAATAGCAAATAATATATTCCTATCGCAAAATTCAAAAATCATGAATCAAACATTTCCAAAAGCCCTTTTTAGATAAGAAAATTTTCTATGGGGATAACACGTATCCAAAACTGGTATATTGTATTCAATTAAATTAATATCCAAAACATGACCCATAAAAATCATCTAGAAATAAACCAAAAATTAGCCATCCAAACAGGCCTAAAGTGTACATCAGTACATGGATTTTACACAAAGTAAAGGACCAGTAAAAAAGAAAAATCAGCCACAGCTGCAAACCTTCAAGGAATTGGCAAAAATAGAATGTCAATCTCAATTGGTTAATGGTGGAAAACATATCAAATCAGATTCGCTCTTACATATGTGAATAGGAATCAACAATTTCTGAGCGGTTGTGATCGTCCACTAAATGCCTCTTGAAAAAAAAAACGCATTTGCAAACACCACCCCCAACATTTCCATCCTTCATCTTGTAGTGGCATGGGCCACCCCCTCCACCTAAATTAAAATTCGATTCAAATTATAATTCACATTCTCCTATTTTACTATTGGTTCCTGCTTAGATACGCTTCGTTGGTAGTGCACCCAGAGGCGCAGAAGCAGCGTCAGCAGTAGTAGAGAGCCGCCAGGCAAATTAACAAATCCGTCAGGAGAAGCCCGATTGCATCAAATACATATTTGGGGGCAAATAAACCCCAAACCTGCAAAGTTTGGCCGGTAAATGGTGTGTAAGATTAAAAAGTCCACCAAAACAACCATGAAAGTAGAAATTAAGGATTACCATCAAGTGACGCCTTTGAATGGTGACACATATGATTGTAAGTGTCGTAGTTATTGATGTAATTAGACCATACATCAAAAGCACCTAAGTTTGACAAGTAGACATCAGATTTTATGTGAACCAGTTAGCAAAAAAAAAAAAAAAAAAAAAAAAAAGAGAAAACAGATCATAAATTAGGTCCAGAAATAAGAGTTCCACAGTAGAGTTCCAATTTTTCAGAATATTCAATATTGGTTTGATGTCCAGAACTGAAATATCATCTTGAGTACCTGTAGTAGACTGTTTACAATGTCACCCTTCACCTTGTTATGCTTAGATGCATTATTATAACTGAGCATGGAGAGAAATGGAAGACCAAAAATTGGCAGGATGTGAGAAACACCAAAGGTGTCAATGGAAAGGAGAAGGCCCTGACGAATTATATGGAAATGATCAAACCTGTCCAATCAAGTACCATGAAAAAACATCAATCAGTACAAGGGATATGGGTTCTCTTGAGGTCATAACTGTGTTCTTTTGCAACATTATTAAACTTACCCAATGAAAGCAGCACCATAACGAAGACCATCAAATGTACACCTAAAATATGGTTTCCATTAGAAGCAACACATTTTTAACATACCATAAAACAATGCAGATAAATACTCGCCGTAAAATCAAAAAATAGCCTCCATAGATACACTAGCATAGACATGCATTATATGTTGGCCCAGCAAATATAGTGCATCTAAACAAATTTCAATTGCATGATTCTGCCAAATAGAAAGACAGTTGTTAAGTTTGAAATAAAGAGGCAAACAACATGCATCCAAACGTTAAGATAACTTACCAGTGACCAGTCAGATAAAACAGACAAACTGCAAGAAGGCTCCACTGTGTTACTGAAACAGGGTCAGCAACAGAAATTATGGGTATGTCACATTTCACATCTCTTTGGCATTTTAGCTGTGTCTTTAATATACACCAGGCTGCAAAATGATGTGGTTAAATTCTCAGATATTATGCTCCCAAATAATAAATATATAAAGGGGAAAATGCCAACAGAGTGTAGCAAAAGTAGTAGTAGCCAATTTCTATTAATTAACCACTAATAAATTGTAGTTCTAACAGTGTCTAAACTACAAAGTACAGACTAGATAACAACTGATGGACAGTAGTTTTTCAGATTAAGAACAAAGTGATTCATACAGACCTCCAGTCATGCAAAGTAAAGCCACAAATGCGCCTTGTCTTCCTAGCAAGAGCAACACAGTCGGGCTCCATGAACATAGCATGGCAACCAATAAAACAGTAATCCTTTCGGTCATCTTCAAATTATCAATTGAGCCAAATATCCGATAAATTGCAGATATTGTTAGCGATACACCTCCTATAGTATAAACCAAGCGAGGAGCTAAACTTCTTCCAATCTCTCGAATAGCCGTAGTTTGAGAAAACAAACTACTTTCAGAAGCCCAATGGTTTGCTATAAATAAATAACTCAAGACAGTTGCAGAAATAACTAAGTATTTCAAGAACCTCTGGTAGTTTGCATGGGATATGACCTTTACTACAATGTAAGCCACCATGGCAAGGGACAAGATGGGGAATATCTCCAAGAGGGCCTTCGAGAAATTGTCACCAAAAATACTACCAAGAAAGTTCATAGGATGGTCCTTTGAAACAGCAGACCCGGCAACCTGTTTTGACATCCCAACTTCAATCCCAAACTGTATGAAAATATTTAGAAGAAGAAACACAAACTCCTGTGAACCGATAGAGGGAAGAACATGTCAGAAGTTGTTTATACCATGGAAGAAAAAAATAAAGAATACAAGTGATCACAGAAAAAATTGAATAGCATATGCAACAGAATACCAACTTCTTTGCCAAATTTTCCTTTCATGGTTGAGTGCCACACGTTGGTGATGCAACTCGTGGCAAAAAGAAAGTTTGCAACTCTACCTTCTGCCACTGGATCAGAGAAGAACAAATGAGAGGATATACAAATATTCGAAACGTACACTTGTACAGTGAAATTGGTATATTTCGCAACTCACATATATAGCTGTTAGATAGAAAACTTGCTGCTCGGATTGCAACCAAAACGAAAGCAAAGGAAAATTTGGAAGTGACCCTTGAACTGGTTCCTTTATGATCTGAAGGTTGATACATACTATTAACCTTCATAAGCACATAGATGTGAAAGATAACTGACAATATCATGAGTGAAAGACCGACGCCCATTGACCATAAATCAAACTCAGTCCAGGCAGAGCGAGCAAGCTTTGCAAAGCTCTCCAAGAAGTTAGAATATGCATCAATTTGCCACCGCAGAACTGAAGTTGTGCTCTCCTTGATTTCTTCTTGACTGCTAGTTTCTGAGGAACTAGTAGTCCTCAAGAAAGCCGACGAGTTTGCTTGCGCTTTTGTATACAGGTCCACAACATGGTGCAGGTCTTCAGCTGGAAATCCAATAACAGAAGTAGCAGAATAGAGATCGATGTATCTTTTCACCTATGATAGATGGAAGTGCACCAGTTGGATTAAAAATCATTATGTTTATTATAGAAGTACCAAAAGCATGAACTTAATAGGAACAGCTCAAACCACAAATCCAGTTCTTACTACCTGCCAACTATTTACACAGAGAACTTCAGCATAGTTCCTCATCCATGCTTCTAGATCATTCTGCGATGTGCAAGTTTTGGCACCTATCCTCTGATTATCCCATGTCCCAGCACTCAGAGCATATAATTCAGGGTTTACACACCCAATGCTTTATATAGAATAGGAGACTCATTCAGAAACCAATTTAATTGAACTTAACAGTATGAAAAAAAAAATTGCACAGACAATAGCAAGTAATAAAGAAAAAGAATCAAACAGGCACATATTGTGACAGAAGCAACAACAAAATAGTGGTTTCCAATAACATGAGCAGTTACACATACAAGAGACAGAAAACCATGGAATGAGTTCCGAGTTAAGCTTATGCACCTTCCAAAAGGAAAAGGTATACCGAGGAGTGCTGCTACAGTTGCGGCAAAATCAAGCTGCAATCAAGAGAAATATTAAACTACATAGATGAAGAAGAACACAAATGTTGAGTGCAATTAGCACTGACCTGCTGCATGGTGCTGACACACACCTCTTTCCCATGCTGACATGGTGACCCATTAATAAAAAGGGAAATGAATCATGCCATTAGTACACATATTGATAAATACAAATAAAGCAAGCAACATATCTGATTACTAAGAAAAAATGTAAACTAATTGATCCATGCGGCTCACGAACTAAATTTCAACAACCATGGTTTCTTTGATTAAACTTCCATTCTACTAAATGTAAGAGGGAATTACTTAAGTGTATAGAAATTAGACCCTCTTTTTGCTAGCATAAAAGTGTGTACATGTAATATTTTCCATGTAAACAGAATTAATTATAACAAACATTGAAAAATGTAGTGCATCCACATATTATCCTGTACAATTGTAGATACAAGACAGGAACTGCAACAATGAAGAGTTAAGGGGGAATTCTATGTGTCCCCATGAAACTATGCAATTGAAAAAAAAAATCCTTATTAATATTGCAATGTCAAATAAATCCTTCTAAAATTTGTTGACTAAGCTTTAAGCCTATCCATCAGTTCAATGGAGGTTAACTGCTGCAATTCAACAGATTGTTCACTAAAACCCTAAAATATCTTGGTCAAGTGGTGAGGCTCATGTCAAATAATCCAACTCTCCTTCCAAATTCCATCTATTTTTCCAATTCTCTGTCATTTCGGTCATCTATGCTCACCTGTGCACCATCCACATGTGTGGTGGTGGATTGCTTGAGGAGGTTAGGACAAACATGAAATTTCACTTTTCATGAGGATATATGCAATTTCTGAACTTCTCAGGAACATGGACGCATTTACCCACAGGAATTAAAAATGATTGTTGCGCAAGTTATTTCGAAATCATGTGTACAAAAAAAAATGCAGATGATGGTATACTCAAGAAATGCTGCCCATAGATATTCTCCTAGCCATCATTGAAAGCATGCCAAATTAACAAAAAAACAAAAAGAGAAGGTAAACACCTTACAACAGCATCCAGATAATTTGCATACGAGTGAAACAATTTGCAGCACTACCATATCAAATAAGACAGATATGCATACCAGATCCACATTGCACAAGTTTTCACCAAGAATAGATAAGATCGAATCCGGTGGGGCCTTTGTACTCCATGCAAATAGTGCTGTTTCAACCTACATTTGATACAACATTACAACAAATAGTTGTGCACATAGCAACAAAATTTAAGAAGGATCACCTCTTCAGCACTTCCTCCTCCATGATCACCATTCAGGGTTTGGCCATGGTCCCCCATTACAAGAAGCAAAGTATTCTCATGAGTGCCACCAGATACAGATAGATTTTTTAATGTTTCAATAACATCCTAGATGAGCAAAAATGAGGGGCATTGACTATCAGAAGATATACGAAAAAATGAGGGGCATTGACTATCAGAAGATATATAAAATGAAAAACAAGTACTACAAACAACAAATCATGTATGACACAGCTGACCATTAGATACTATATGCTGCAAAGAAACATTACCTCTAGTATCTGATTGTATTGCTCCAACTTCTGGATCATTGGGGTAGAGTCAACACCAAATATGTGCCCTGCATGGTCCTAAAGAAAGTTGTCATTAAATATTTTGAGGTCAAAAGAAATAGAAAAAATAAGATAACCTAACATCGGAGCGAGAAAGCAGAGCGACTCACAACACCAAGAAAATGTGCAATAAGAACATCCCAATCATTTTTGTGCAATGATGGAAGCAAGTGTTCGATAACACCATTGTCTACCTGAAACAAATAATTACAATGATAACTGCATGAAAGTTAAACAAAAACCAAACCAAAACAACTCATTGATGAGCAAGGACACGAGTGGTATTGAAAATATAACATACTGTGTCAAGATCTTTAACATTAAAAGAAGGGTATGGAAATGACTTGTTGAAGTGTTGAGGATATAATTGTATCCATGTATCATCCCCCATCATGACCACCCTCTTTCCATTTTTGGATAGCTGATCGAGCATGAAAAAAGAAAAACAAAAGGTAGCAAATGATATCATGTATAACACTCCAGTAAGAACTATAAACAGAGAATTGGGCAGAGACCGCACTTCACTAAACATGAATGCCACATGAGATGAACCTGGTGCATTATGTTATCTTCTACTATTGCTGGAGCTCCAAAACTATTGCCAACATCAATAAAGGTAGGGAGGCCTCCCGTTGTTAGACCCTGAGTAATTAACATGAATAAGCACATCAACTATTGAACACTAGGAGCCTACAAGAAATGGTTTAGGGTAGGAATTTTGCAGCAATCCAGTTGAGCTTGTGAAGTAGAATATTTAAGGACAAGACCATTTTGTAATGTAACATGGATAAGATAACAGTTCTTCAAGAGGAGATTGAGTGGTTGATGTATATGATGAGTCTAAAACAGGGCAGTCCCATAGTTAAGAATGTAAACAGAATTGGTTGACCTTAAGGCGTTGAAGGCTAGTGGTTGGCGGATCAGCAATTGCTTTGAAGATTCTAGCAGAGGAGTTTTGGTCCACAGCCAGCTTCTGCAACACGTGCAACTTGTCCATCCATGGCTGCTTCTCTGTAGCAAATCAGTGACAGCTAAATTATTAGGTGCTGTTGGGTTCGGATTGTAATCATAATAGGTTTTAGTTTTACAATACATCAAATATACAGATACTGAATATGTTTGGTTCAAGACTTCCAAGTAGTAATGTAACAAGAATTGGAATGGATTATGAATAAATTATCCTAGGGTGTATTGGGAATTCTACTAGGTGTAATCTTGATTACGGGATTGTAATTACAGGTAAAGTATTTTGTTTCCCTGTAATCATCACACGGAGTAAAATTGCTCAACCAAACGGCTTCTAAGTTATTAGCAAGTTATTATTGTCTCCCTTCGCTACTAGTATGAAACATGACTTAACATTTATCCATCAGGAGAGAGAGAGAGAGAGAGAGAGAGAGAGAGAAGGAAAGCACCTTTGAAGAAGGTACTAGGTGCGAGGAAATCGAACCTGCAAGACAATGCTGCACTGTTTCAAAATATGAATATCTTTAAAGAGGGTGGAGGGATAAAAAGGAAGGTTGGGCTAGGAACCTGAGCGCGTCGAGGACGATGAGGATGAGGCGATCAACCGCGGGGGGAGGCCAGCTGCCGGCCCCGCCCCTGCATGGTGAGGAAGGATAGGTGGAGAGGTCATATGAGTGACTGTGCACAGACAGCTCAGTGCGGGTGAGGAGGAAGCCGCGAGTAAAGAGGTAGATGGCCACACAGTGGATGACCAGTATCAGTGCGAACAACCAATGGTGGTGGCAATGGCAGTAGCTTGGCCTCAGCGAAGCCATTGGTGTCGGAGTTGAAGTGGGTGGCACTGGCAAAACTAAAAATTAATGACAAGCAGCGCTAACATACATGTAACATTCGAAAGATAGTATATTAGTACCATTTGCACTAGAATTAAACTATAATAAAAGTACTAACAATTTCCATAATGTTCGAGTTTCTAACTAACAAAGAATGGAATAGACAAAAGAATTATCAAAAGCTTTTGTGAATTGCTAGTCATGCCTCCGCTATCTTGAAGCACTCAAACATTGAAATAGAAATCTACCTAGACAAATTGTAGACATAGTCAAAATAGAACTATAAATCTACAATGCATAGTGGTTTAAACATTGAAATACAAAACAAAGAGTAAATTGCACTTGGAGTCTCTAAACTTGCGGTTGTAATACTTACTGTCTGGACTTTAAATTTAACTTGGATAGATCCCAAAACTCGTCTTTGTTACTCAAATTGGTCCCTAAACTTATCTCTGCTACTCTAGTTGGCATTCTCTTAAGTGTTACAACCATATGTAAGTTTTTGCATTTTGACCCCTTATATTATTTATGAGAAATGCTAAAAAATAGTATACCGTTTTTTTCTATTTCTAACGGGATAGGAAGTCGCCGGTGATGGTGCGTGACAGTGGTGGCGAGGCCGCAACTTCACACCAAGACCCTCTCAGGGGTTCACTAGTTCCCGGACCTTATATCTCGAGAAGTAGGGCAGCCTATCATGCGTTGGAAAATCACAAAGGGAGGTCAATACAACAGAACATCGCTATAACAAGTGAAAAGCCAACAGAACAGTAGGGCAATAAGTGAAAAGCCAACACAACAGAACAGCAAGCCATATCCTAACAAGTTTCAGAAGAGAAATGCATTTGGAACCATAAGCCAACACAACATAACAATAAGCCATATCCTAACAGAATAGCAGTAAGTGAAATAGCATGTTTCAAAAAACAGTAAGCCATATCCTAAAAATCAAAGATGCACTCATAACTATCTGAATGGTTTTCCATGATGTAAACTGTTCAAATCAGTTCAGTTCAGCTTTTCAGTGTAAACTGTTCAAAAC
This sequence comes from Pharus latifolius, assembly GCA_019359835.1. Taxonomy (NCBI): domain Eukaryota; kingdom Viridiplantae; phylum Streptophyta; class Magnoliopsida; order Poales; family Poaceae; genus Pharus; species Pharus latifolius. The sequence continues at coordinate 83,926,799 of CM033321.1, read as the reverse complement.
AGTTCAGTTCAAAGCAGTTCCAGTAAGTAGTATTAATAAATATACTTCGTATTTCATATGTTGTGAACACACAGTATCCAAAGTTGTACCCCTCCGGCAATGGAGACATTGAAATACTTATGTCTGTCCAGCCAATGTAACTAACAGGTAGATTGCAATTTTACATGCCACATCTTGGTAAGATTGAAGTTTTCTCACCTGAAGGAGTACCAAATAAATACTTTTAAACAAAAGAACAAAGATGTTATATGTCAGCTATTCCATGTATTTAAATTCTACCTATCTATATAATTCACTCTCAAACAAGCCTTCATATTGTGTTGTATTACACTTTATTTTGACTCTTGATTTGCTATCTCCAACAGTTCGATCATGTGAAATTAAAAAGCTGCCACCATTTCATTATGTGAAGTTAAAATATTGTTTCCAAAGTTGTCTTTCCAACTGATCCGCAGGTCACCACAGCGTGGGGCTTCATCTAGTTAGGCTATCTCCAACAGCGGAGCTCCAACGGACGCGTGACTGCCACGCGAGCCACCATCTCGGCTCAAGCTCCATATGAACAACAACGCGACACGTGGGCAAGCAACATGAGCGTGTCTCACTTTTTGTGGGCCCCACCAGCAGCACCGAGCCAAATGTCCGCGCTAGAGCACAACTTGGCTGCGCAGAGACGAGTTTGGTGTAGCCCACCAATTCCATCATTCGTTATGCAAAAACTACAAAAAACCGTAACTAACATGTAGGGCATAATTCACGCGGGATCGACCTGTCATTGGCTAAGTTGGCTTTCACATCACACTACAAGGTGCGTACCATGGGCTCCACCACCCACGCGTGATAGTAGCCTTTTGATTCACACTAGTACTGCGTGCACCATGCCCCTATTCGCTGACAAGTAGGACCAACTCGCATGAGACTCACGTTTCAGTGACTGTTGTGAACTCTACAGCGCATAACCAAGCGACAATGGTGGGTCCCACCACTAACGCACACCAGTAGAGCAAACAGTGTCACGTTTACTTCATGCAACATTAACTCCGTCACTGATAGGTGAGGCCCTAGTGTGCAGGGCCTGCTTGTCAGTGGTGGTGTGGATTTCATTGCACGTGACAAGGCAAGGAATGTGGACCCCACCACCCCGACGCACCAACTTTTCCTTGTGTTCTTCACGCACTATTTCACATTGCACCCGTTACATTGACAGTGGGGTCCAACGCTTCTGTGGCCCGCCTGTTAGCAAAGTAATCAATTTTTTTAAGATTCCAACCATTGCAATTTATTTTCGCACTTGAATTCCAACTCAAGTGAATGACTGGTGAGTCCTAGCTTTTTTGTGGTCCACCTGGTTTCTTTTGATTTGTGAATGGAAAACACCCATTTTAAATTATTTTGAGTGGGATCCACCTGTCAACTCAAATTTTAACTGTTAGGAAATATAGTCATTGGGGCTTTTTTTAATTGTTTTTGTGTGAAAAAATTTGTAAAAATTCTAAACAATTCTATAAAAATTCACAAAATTTTCTACCTTATTCCTCTATAAATAGGACCCCCATTTGATCACTTCAACTCACAAATCTCACACCATTTTACACTTATACACCATTTGTTTCTAAATTTTTTTCTGACGTTCCAAATTGATAGAAATCCCCCCAATGGTTTTATAAACTGGATTACTTCTAACCCAACCAAAAAAAAATCTAGGAACACCTATTTACCCAAATTCGCCCAATTTTCCGCAGCCACCATACCTTATCGGTTATCCTCCATATCCACCACCCCCGCAATATTCATAGTCCCCTGCATATCCACATCCCCTCCATATCCACATGGCCATTCATATGCACCGTACGGGCAAAATTTTCATTTTGTCAATATACTGACCAACTATATGTAACCCTCGCCACCGTAAGCCCCTACCAAAAATTCACAACTATCAACATTGATGTCAGACTCTAGCTAGCTGGATAATACACCGCAGGTTGTTATTGACGATGATGACACCATTCTCCTAGATGCTGGCAGGCGTAAGTAATTGCTGGTCGCAGGACAATGATATTAGGCTGATGAATGATTCTTTTTGTCCTGAATTTCTTGTGGAGAGATTTTTTTCCATCCAAGTTTTACTTTATGAGGTTCTTATTGGTCTTTTTGTTACAAGTTTATTTTCCCATCATTCAGGTCAGTGTGTGGTTGAGTAATTCGACCCAATCAATGGAAACGACAAAAAATGCAACACACACTAGGCGAGTAATAAAGCAGACATACAAGACCACCCCAACATATCAAAGAAGGGAAGCTAAGCACTGCAAAGACCACGGGCTCCGAACTAATAAGTTGTACAATTCAATGATGTTTGGCGCAGGCTTAAGAAAGTCTACCCAAGTGGTCGTTCCTATTATAATTGAGACCAATCAATATACATGGGGTTAGACCCGAGTATATATATATACACACACAAGGAGGCTACTAAGCCTTAGAGACTAAATGGCCCAATTTGGCCATAAACACTAGGATACTATACATGTATATACATAACACCCCCCTGAAACTCAAGATGGATCAGGAGAATCTGAAAAATGGAGTTTGAAGAAATGAAACCGATGTTCTCAAATCTGAGCCTTCGTGAAGTCGGCAACGTAAAGCTCAGAAGGCAAATACTGAAGAGCAATAATCAACTGCTGACAATGACAACATGTGAAGGAAGCATCCACACCAATATGTTTGGTTAGCTCATGTTTCACGGGATCAGTGGCAATCTGGATAGTGCTATTGTCACAATGAAGGGGAGTGGGAACGATACATCACACCAAAATCAGCTAATAACCAACAAAGGCAGACAATCTCTAAAATAGTAATGGCCATGGCACGAAGTTCAGTCTCAGCATTGAAGCGTGATACCGCAACCTATTTCTTGGACTTCCATGTAAGAAGAGAAGTACTAAGAAATATGCAATAACCAATAATGGATCGTCGGTCAAGAGGGTCCCGAGCAGATAACAGAGCATGCGAAGCAGGTGACCATAGTGAAAGGATGTGGGAGCACTGACAAACTGGCTAAGCACATGAACAACATGAGCAAGGTCAGGCCAAGCGATAGCAAGATAGACAGACTCCCAACAAGGTGACGATAGCAAGAGGGATCCTCAAGTAGAACACCATCAGTGGGGCGAAGCTGAAGATGAAGCTCCATTGGAGTAGCAGTGGTCTTTATATCAGTAAGCCCAGACCGAGCCAACAGATCTTGAACATAACGCTGCTAAGATAATAGCCATCATCCGTAGAAATAACCTGTATCCCAAGAAAGTAACTAAGAGGACCCAAGTCAGACACCAAGAACTGCTCACTGAGGCGGGGCTTGACGAAAGCCACGTACTCCACATCATCACCAGTAATCAACATATCCACATATAGCTGGATCAAAGTGCGACCACAACTAGATGTATGAATAAATAAGGCGGGATTGTGAGTACTAGGAGAGATCAGTAGCAAGAACAACAGAACTGAAATGCTCAAACCAGGCTCGTGGAGCCTGTTTGAGACCATAAAGGACTCGCGAAGACGACAGCCATGACCAGCAGGAGCAACAACATTGGGAGGTGGCTGCATATAGACCTTCGCCTATAAATCACCGTAAAGAAAAGCATTCACATCCATCTGGGAGATAGTCCAGGAACGAACAGCAGCCATAGCAACCAACGTGCGAACTGTAGTCATGTGAGCAATAGGCGCAAAGGTCACATCATAGTCACAACCATAGGCCTGCTGAAAACCTCAGGCAATTAAACGAGCCTTAGAACACTCCAACGAGCCATCAGATTTCGTCTTGACTTCGAAAACCCACTTGCAGGTGATGGGAACAACATGAGCAGGTAGCGAGACAAAATCCCAAGTACCACTACGATCCAATGCTGCAAGCTCCTCAGACATGACCAACTGCCACTCAGGAAGGACGACAGCCTCCTGATAGATACAAGGCTTACGGATAGCACTCGCAGCAGTAAAGCCATAACGATTTGGAGCCACAATGGTGCTGCGATCACGAAGAGCATACCATGAAGTCAGGAGAGAGGACGTCGGTGGTGGATCGCCAGTAAAGACACCCTCAGTACTAGCCATGCCATCAGAAGGAGTAGAACCTGGAGACTGAGGATCAGTAGGAACCCGGGAGCGACGAAAGGAAATGGGGACACCTCTGAAGATGGGGGTGGTATAGCTGGAGAAGGTGTGGTGGAAGCAAGTGGCATGTGTGGCGTAGGAATAGGAGGTAGATATAGAAAAGAGACAAGACTCTGTGGGAGAAGCCCGAGAAGTAGAAGAGTAAAAATAAGGTCTATCCTCCACAAAAGAGACATCACGAGAAATGCGCATGCGCCAAGCAGAAGAGTCATAACAACGATAGCCCTTATGCTCTAGGCTATAACCCAGAAAAACACTCAACGAACTGATCATTTAACTTGGTGCGCTCACATGGGGCAAGAAGAACATAGCAGGTACAGCCAAAACCTCAAAGATGATCATAACCTGGTGGAGAGAAAAACAAGAGTTCTCCAGGACACTTGCCATGCAAATGAGAGGATGGTTGTATGTTGATGAGATAGACAGCCGTAGAAACAGACTCAGCCTAGAAATGAGACGGAACATGAGATGCAACCAAAAGAGTACAAGCAGTCTCAATAATGTGACGATGTTTGCGTTTAGCAACACTGTTCTGAGGATGAACACCAGGACAAGAAAGCTGCGAAAGAATCCCCTCAGCAAAGAGGAACTGACGAAAAGCGGATGACAAGTACTCACCCCCAGAGTCAAGAGCGAAATATTTGAATAATAGTGGAAAACTGAGTATGAACTATACATGCAAAAGACTGATAAATAGAGAACTAAGAGCGATTTTTCATAAAATAAACCCAAGTATAACGAGAATAATCATCTATAAAAATAACATAATACTTGTGTCCACCCTGTGAAACAAAATGAGCAGGACCCCAAACATTAGTGAACTAAAGCAAAAGGGTGACTAGACCTAGAAATATTGGAAGTATAAGGAAGTTGTAGCTGTTTGCCAAGCTTACAACCAATACAATCAAAACAGGTGTCAACAAAGACACAACCTAAGACACCTTGATGAGTTAAAGTAGATAGAAGAGAATCACATAAATGGTCTAGGCGATGATGCCACTGAGGGAAGGCGACAGAGGATGCAGCGACAAAGGCAGACACTGAAGACTTTGTGATAGAGACAGCAGTGGAGGATGATGGAAGACTCAAGCTATCAAGGATGTAGAGACCCGGAGAACCTCTACAGCGATGGCTAGTACCAACGAGAGTTCTTGTCCGATGATCCTACATAAAACACGAAGAGCCATCAAACCCAACAAAGCAATACATATCAGTGAGCTGACCAACAGACATCAGACTCAGAGAGTTGAGGCACTAGAGACACATCCGGAACAAGAAAGTGGGGTGGGTAGAGTGCCCTGATGAGTGACTGTACAAGAGGTGCCATCAGCTGTCTGAACAGAGGCACCATCTGTAACAGGCTGACAAGATGCTAACTGAGAGCCATCTGACATCATATGGAAGGAGGCCCCCGAGTCTAGAACCCAAGGATGTGCAGTACCTAACACAGAGGGAGCGGAAGCAGCAACACTAGCAGATCCACCCAAAGAGGGCATAGATGACGAACGCTCCTGAAAAAGGGCCTGTAGATGGCTCATCTGAGTCTGAAACTGACTCAACTGAGTAGCAAGTGAATCTGAAGAGGCAATAGATACTGGAGAAGAGGCAGTAGCGACTCCACGACGAGACAATCCACGAGGTGGCTTCAGCTAAGGATGTAGCTTGAAGCACCGCTGAACACAATGTCCAGGTCGCTTGCAATAAGAGCAAACTTGAGTGGAAGTCAGCGGGGTAACAATAATATCAGAGGATGCTATCTGAGGGGAAACTGCCATAACAGACTGCGGGGGAACCACAGAACAGATCCAGTAAGTGAGCGAAGACGAGTCTCCTCAGCAATCAGGATAGCAAGAGCCTCAGCGATGGTAGGAAGTAAAGGACGCCCAAGAAATTGAGCCCGAATGGGCTCAAAGTCTAAGTGAAGACGCATGACAAAGTCGAACATGAGGTTCTGCTCATCATATCGCTCCTTGGCTGCACATACCCACAAAAGTTATAATCACATACCCGGAGAGCATGTCTCCCTCTAATACTAAGAAGTTTTGTTTCAAGCTGCTAATAGACTTTAGGCGACATACCAACACCCAAGTGGTACTTTGTAGATGCTAGAGCCAAGGGTTCGGGAGCTAGCCCCTGGCAACAATGGCTACAACTACCAGGATTAGTCTAGGAACAACTTGATACCTAGAACCCAAGCAGTTTGAGAGATTACAGTTCAAGCCATTTCACAATGGAGGTTCTTGACAAGCTCTCCTGTCCTTTGGTTGTGGTAAGTAACCCTTCTTATTGTTCCTGGAGTCACTTATGACCTGGTGCTTTTTTAATTTAGTTTGCTTTTTATCTTAGACCACAATTGTTGCAAGAGAAATGCGCCAACAGATCCTGACTATGATCCAGACTAACCGAAAACATAGATGTTGTAGAAGCAAGCCTCTAGGTCAAGGATTCTTGGATCAACTCTTTGTCAGAAGAGAAGAGGAAATATGAGAAAATTTCAAGTCTTGAAGCTCGAATCAGGAACTAGAAGCATCAGAGCATAATGCTCTCCAGGCCAAGGCAGATGGTCTTAAAGGACTCATCTCTTCCTGGGACAAGATTTGGTCTGCCTTGGAACAACTTGGAGCGAGGTACTCTGGTCAAGATCCTACTCCGAAGATGATAAAACATGTTTGGAGTCAACTTGAGGTCTGGATCACCAAGATCCTAGACATAGTCAATGCTCGGGGTAATGCCATCTGTAAGCCTCTTTTGATCACGTCTATGATCCGAGTTGATTATTATTAAAAGGGCTTGAAGGGTTTTAGGCTTCTAGCTCCCAATCGATTTGGAGAACTGGTTTGAAGTCATCAATATCAACTGAAACCCTAATTGGAAAGTTCATTTTAAGAATATAGTCAAGAATCGAAAGTGGTAACCCAAACGTAATTTCGACAATAGTATCCGTGGGAGAGTCTACAAGTAAGGAAGTATTAGTTCTCCCCAAATTTTAATTTTCTTTTTTTATTTTCTAGGATATTTTGTATTTGGGAAGCTTTTAGAAAAACTTTGAGAAAACACATTGTAAAGAATTATATTTGGGAAATTTTCTTACATACTATTAAAAAATACATATGTTTACATCTATTACTAAAAAATCAATTTTTACATATTTATTGCAGAAATATAAACTAGTATTTTATATTTTTCATCTTCGTTTTGCAAACTACTGGTGAATGAAATTTTTATACTGCACAGTGAAAGTTTTTTCCCAGCCGCCTCGTCTCTACCTCTCGGTATCTCGATCTTTCGACGCCTCCCTCCCTCGCGATCTTGCTCGCGAGAAGCCGCCTCCCTCCCTCGCAATGCGGCTCCCCTCCCAATTCGGCGACGGCGGCTCGCAGCAACGTCTCACAGCGGTGTTTGCTCCTCTTCTTCCTTCTTCCTTCTTGCACGCCTCTTTTTCTCACAAATCTGCTCGTCTTTTTGTCACAAAACTTGGCCGAGGAGGAAGGAGAAGAAGAGGAGAGGAGAGGAGGAAACCATCCTTTTCTCACAGATCCGGTGAGAGGGCACTAGTCATCTTAGATCAACAAGCCATCTTGTTTAAATCTTGGTCCAGATACATAGCAATCTCCAAATTCTTCTCCCCATCTCTTCTTTTTTATCACTCCTGGATAATTTCAACAAGCAGCAAGCTATTTTGTTCTTAGATCCATGCCTGTGTTTCAGTAGATCTATCTACATGTATACTTTCTTTTGTAAATTATTCCGATATATCACTTGTTTAAACATCCATCAGATTCATTGATCTCTTGCTGCTGGCCATGTATGTAGGACTGGTTCACTAATTTGTTGTTGTCTGTCGATGTTTGTATGCCTGTTGTAAAATCATGAGCTTTGGTTAAGCATTCATGGTGATCATTATAATAATAGCTCACCTTAGCTGCATCCAGTATTTGCTTCACTGTGTTCAGAATAACAGTTATGATGGAAATTGCATATTCAGAGTTAGATTGAGATCCTCTTGGAACACTTATGATGCTATGAAGTCTTTACACCACATACGACAGCATTGGTGCCTCACTTTTGGTGGGGGGTCTGCTTCACTTTCACAAAATAGATGGCATCATATTTATAGTTGGTCTAGCAAGGGTCATAAAATACTAGTTACTTGACAAATTTACCGTACATGTTGCTGTATTTCTCTGAGGTGTGTTATTTAGTCCATCTTGGATCATTGACATCTTTGAGCATAATTTTACCAATTAATCTTAATACTGCTGGAACTTTGTGCAAATTTTCATATTTATATTGTAGACTTGTAGTCGCTTGTCTAAGTTTGCTTGGTTTGTATAACCTGGTCAAGCTCTTAAATGAAGGCTTGATATTTTACAATGACAAAAATGATACAGCTACCTCATATGTTGGTATTTGACATGGTTTTCCCTGAATATTGTCTGTTATGTATTATGGAAAAAGCTTAAGCTTCTGCATTCATTCCATGGTAAAATTGGGAGAATTACTTGATGTATTCTCAGCTTATTCTGACTAGTTGCAAATTGTTGTGTAACCCTTAGATGTTTTGTCTCAGTATGGGTTGCGTTGTATGCTCAATCCATCTACTCTAATCAGGTGTGTCTAATTGGAAGTCATATGATCATAATGGAAGTTGTACGATTCATTATGGGTGAGCATATTCCTTTTCTGTTTTTCTCTGAGTCACTTAGATGAAAATACTGCTAGGTGCTCTCTTTGGGTTCCAAGCATGAATTTCTCTAATTGATATACAGATCTAGCTGATGTTAACAATTACACAATCTGACATTTTTTTGTTATTTAATTGACAAATAAATCTAAACAGCCCTCCTTTTCTTCAGCGGAAAAAAATGTCCTTAAAAAAATACTAGTTACTGGAATGGTCTTACGAGGAATGTTCAATACCACATGTGCGAAGAACTTCTTAGAGAGCCTCTCTCACTCCAATGGGAGAGTTGCTTGGAGAGGCTCTTCGCAGGGCTCATGTGTGAAGAGTCTCTCCAAGAGTCAAGTACTCCAATGGTTTGGCCCTTAGGGCTCTCGGTGAGTCTTGCATATTAAATATTGAAATATGTTTTTTTGCAGTATATCACTGACAAAATAGTTGAAATAATTATTAAATATAATTATACGAGGATAATTCCAATAAAAAATAAAGACTTGTGGGTGGAGAATTTAACATAAAGAAAATATCCTTATTAAATTCGCATGTTGAAAAATAAAATTGTACGGATACATTTGAATATTAAAAATTAAAATCTTAAATAAATGTGCTAAGCAAAAATTTTAGAAATGCGACAATGACTGCTAGTTGCTATGGCCGCCTCCAAAACATTGCCATCCCTTTTGAGCTAGGCATGTACTGGTTAGGCATGCATGTCGAAATTTCTCACGATTACATCAAAGAAAACAAGTGGAGCACCATGTTTGATTGAGGCAGTGTCATGATAGAAGTCTCTTGACCGTAGTTGAAATCATAGAGGGGGCCGTCAAACTCTTGCTCATTCTCAATAATCATATTATGCAATATGACACATGTCTGCATGACTTTAGTGAGGGTTGAGCGTTGCCAATAGTGGGCGGGGCCGTGGAGGATGGCAAATAGAGATTTTAGAACTCTAAATGCTCACTCTGTCCTTCCTAGCTCCTTGATGCTGTGAGAATAATTTGAACTTGTCTGTTTGGAGTAGGGTTATCATCTTCACAAATACAGGCTATTCTGAGTATATACCATCAGCTAGATAGTACCCCATATTGTATTGTCTTCCATTGACGAAGTGCTGAACCTGAGAAGCTTGTCCCTACAAAATATCAGTGAACAAGAGCGATTGGTTCAACACATTAATGCCGTTGTTTGAGTCAGCAACACCAAAGAAGACATGCAATATCTAAAATTCTTGGGAGGACTGGTTCTAGTATAATGGTTGGGACTTGATAATCACCGCCAGTGGATTGTCCTTTCCATGTTACTGAGCAATTACTCCATTCCCAGTGCATACAATCTATGCTTCCGAGCATCCCCGGAAACCCACGAGCCTCTCCTTGTTGTAATAGGCGTTGCATATCCTCGATGGTTGCTCGTCGGAGATATTCCTCGTTGAAGTTATCGATGACTTTTTGACGAATTTCTCCAAGCACTAGAGTGTTGCAGATTCCCCTATCCGGATGTATTCATCGACAGTATCGACAGGAGAGCCATATGTCAACAAACTCATGGTCGCAGTGCACTTCTATATAGGAGACAACCGTAGCATCTCCTTTCAGTGAAAAAAGGAGACAACTCACCAAGAGCTTCGACAATTCGAAGAAAGAGGGGTCTCATCCAGAACCTTTTGCGAAACAGGTAGTCGGGGTAGATTGGATCGTCACAGAAGTAGTTCGTCTCGGTTATGGCCGACTTCACAGTCCCTGTTGATGTACCTCTTGCTACCCCGATGGTGGTGGCGGGAGGTAGAAGCTTCTAGCCTGGCTTTCATACCGGCGATAACACGCTCTTCTAACTCCATGGCCGGATCTTCCTCTACGAATCCCACAAGGAAATTTTCTAACGTACGAACGACGTCTTCTTCACTACATGTGCTTGAGCTAGAGCTAAATGATATTTTTGAGGGAGAGATTTGGAAAGAAGAATATTCGGAAGATGAAAAGTGTGAGTTTCAAGAGTATTGGTGAGGATGAGAAGTATGGGTTGGGATGGGTCGGAATATATAGGCCAAATCGAATATTCTAATATTCTAATGGAGAAGCGTCCAACGACAACGTTTCAACGAGAATATTTTAATTGCTAATTTCCAATCAGAAGTGGCTAGTGGCATGGTTCCAACGAGAATATTCCAAACAAAAGCATACAACAACTAGTTTTCATAAATGGCGGATACATTGTTCTACATAGATAAAGTGAAAATAAATTGATACATGACATAGTCTAGTCTTCATTTGCCTCCTTGATCAAATTTTTTATAAACTTTAACACGGCCACATAGTCCTTCATTTGCTCGTCATTGAATTTCGATATGTCCGTTGTCACCAGTTTTGCGAATGACTTGGCAAGCGTTAAACTTTTTCTTCATGCTGTGGTCATTCAAGGAGGCCACACGGTTGGTTGCTTCTATGTGCTCTGTGTGAACCTTGATGAAGGAATGTAAGTCTTGGACATCCGGGTTGGATGAGGACAATGTGTGGGCACCAGCTTCATTCAGCCTTGCTATTTTGCCAGTGCCGACGTAGGTTTGGCTTCATTTAGGTTGATTTCGACGACCATCCACCAGTGCTCCATGACGAATGGATGACCCATCTCCTTCCTATACAATTCACATGCTTGCGTCATCGGTTGGTCGTTGGAATTGTTATGTATATACATGTATACTATCCTAGTGTATATGGCCAAATTGGCCCATTTAGTCTCTAAGGCTTAGTAGCCTCCTTGTGTGTATATATACTCTGGTCTCACCCATGTATATTTATTGGTCTCAATTATATTAGAGCTAGAATCCTAGATCTAGCCTTTTTCCACTGACAAATCCTGGAGCCGGTCATCTCAAGCCAACTCCGGTCGCCGCCGTCGTCCTCTTCAGCTCGTGACACTCGTGCGGCCGTTCTCCCGTGAGATCTGGACCAGATCTAACCAGATCTGGCCTGTCTCCGCGAGTTCAACAACCAAATTTGGCCGTACTGCCAGCCGCCATCGCCTCGTGTGCGCTCTAGTCCAGATCCGACTCGTCTCGGCCGCCTTATGTCGTTGCCTCGACTAGAGCTAGCGTCGCCGCTGCTCGCAGCATCGCGCCTCGACGACCGGAGCTGCTCGCGCCACCGTCCACTCGCGCCGCTGGCTACTTCTTGCTTTGATTCTAGGGTGCACAATACTTGTATACATATACATATACATAAACATATCTATTAGCTATATATCATATACAACTATCTGATACTTGTATAGTTGTATCAGAGAACAACAAATGAAAAAAAATCCTAGAAGGCATAGAAACATAACTGCATTCATCAAGTTCTATTACTGAAAAAGCAATATTAATCAAGTTCTATTGCTACTAATGACAGAGCAAAATTCATCAAACTTGATGTATACTGGCACTAAGACTTGATGTATACTGACATTAAGGTAAACAGCTTAGCAAAATAGAAACTTGAAGCATGATTTCATAACTTGTCAAGGTGAAGAGATTAGTCAAGGTGTTCCTACCAATTCACACAACTTGTCAACTAAAACTACAAGTAAAGCAAAAACCACTTATCTACTTGATTACACTGCATATGAGATATCTACAAGTAAAAAAAAAAAAACTACAAGGTGAAGCGATTACACTTATGAGAGATTTCTATGTACCTGTATACAAGTGCTTGTGTTCTTGCTCTGATTTGCTCCGATTTGAGAGAGACTAGTGCCCTGTCACACATCCCATTTTCACTAGTCAATACAAATCCCATTTTCAAATCAGAAAGTCTCTCACACGATATAAGAACCATCTAATTGAAATCAGATCACATTATTTAAAACTTGCATACACAACTACATATCTGCAAATCAGAAAGAGTCCCAAGATTGGTATCCAGATTAACTTCTCTCTCTTCTTGAAGCAAATTGAAGCAAAGAAAGAAAGAGAGAAACAGCTGCTCAGCTGTTTATATTATTTGTGTCCATACACATTGCAACGGCTAGAATGTAATAGTCTGGTAATGCAATTGCTAATTTGCTAAATTTCTTTTTTTCTTTGGTAACACATCTAGATGAGGCGTTCTATTGCTGGAATAGCAATACATAGCTACAGAAAACTGGAATTGACACTGCAGTACACAGCTGATCCACTGCTTCAGATCAGTGACCACAACCAATGTACAGGATTACTCACAATTAGTACCTCAAAACCAAGTGATTAAGTTAAGATCATGGCCAGAAAAGTGAGCCAGATCAGGCAGCAACGGCAAAATGACAGTATTTCCTTTGGGAACAGCAAAGATAGAACATGACATTAGGAAAAACAAATGAATTCTTCAAATGAATCCCTAATCAAAATTAGAACTATTGCTTCAAATCCTTTCCTCCAAAAAAAAAAAGTTCTATCTTTAACCCACAAAATTAGAACAGCAAAGATAGAACTTGCACTAGCACAGAAGAAAAAAAATGTGGAGGCATCCTGAAACACTAGCACTGAAGCACATACATACTTCTACCCATGGATTTGAGCAGAAGAAATTACCATGCAGATAGATCTATTGAAACACAAGCATGAATCTAGGAAATAAGAGATGGAGAGAAGAATTGGAGATTTCTATGTACCTGGATCCAAATGCTTGTGTTCTTGCTCTGATTTGAGAGAGACTAGTGCCCCGTCACTGGATCTGTGAAGATCTGTGAAGATATGTGAAGATCTGAACAGAAGAAAATAACACAAGCAGATAGATCTATTGAAAAGAAGAGATGGGGAGAAGAATTGGAGATTGCTATGTACCTGGATCAAAGATTTCCAAGCGCTTGTGTTCTTGCTCTGATCTGCTCCGATTTGAGAGAGACTAACACCCCCTGTCACAGATCTCAGGCGGCACAGGCGCGACGCTACTCTCAGGCGGTCCTCCTCCCCGATGTCGGCTAGATCTGCACGTTCAGTGCATACAAATCAAAAAATTGCCTAGATCTGAGAAACCCTAGATATGAGAAACCCTAGATCTGCGAAACCCTAGATGGGGAGGGGATGATCTCACCGGAGAGGGGGTGAAGGCGTCGTGCGGGGAGGGGTAGGCGACGGAGTCTAGGCGTTGTGAGGTTAGGAGTAGGCGGCGGCGAGAGAGATCGCGAGAGAGATCGTGGGGAGGCGTCGTCGCGAGAGGGAGCAGCCGCGCGAGAGAGAGAGGCAATTTTTTTTTTCCCGGCCGATCCAGAGGGTTTGGGCCGGAATTTTTCCGTTCCGAGCCCGACCCAAACGCGATTTTTTGCTGGATCGAATTTATTTCCGGGTGTGATTTTATTGCCGCCGGTTGGGCCGGAACCGGCCCAACCGAGGCTATCAAAACAAGCCCTCAGAAATCACCAAACTTTACGAAATGTTTGGATGAAACGTCACCCGTGAATGATGGGATACAGATCACTACACCTACCACCTGAGTGCTAGGAAGCATACTCACTGTGTCACATATACATGCATGCATTTCCGAATAAATCCAATATAGGCACGCTGTAATCCCGCGCCGTGTCAGCGTCCTTGACCAGTGTAACCCATGCAAGCCTCCACCTCCCCACGTACCTCTACGTGTCACCCCTTTCACCACCTTTATATCCCAGCCCAAGTCCCCTTGCCACCCTTCACATCGATCTCTCTCCGCTTCTTGTTTCTTCACATCTTTGTGATCGCAGTAGCTTAAGAAGGCGAGCAATGGCGGAGCGCGACCGCGGCCATCGCCATGTGAGCGACACGGCGAAGGGGATGCTCCCGGAGAAGGGCCCGTCGGCGTCGCAGGCGTTGACGGTGGCCACGCTGTTCCCTCTCGGGGGGCTCCTGCTCGTGCTGTCCGGCCTGGCGCTGGCTGGCTCCGTGGTTGGTCTCGTCGTCGCCACGCCGGTGTTCCTCCTGTTCAGCCCGGTGCTCGTGCCGGCGGCGCTGCTGCTGGGGCTGGCCGTGGCGGGCTTTCTGGCGTCGGGCGCGCTCGGCCTTGGGGGGCTGTCCTCGCTGACGTGCCTCGCGAACACGGCGCGGCAGACCTTCCAGCGGACGCCCGACTACGTCGACCAGGCGCGGTGGAGGATGGCGGACGCCGCGGCGCACGCCGGGCACAAGACGGCGCAGGCAGGGCAGGCCATCCAGGGCAAGTCGCACGAGGCGGCCGGGAAGACGTCGTCTTAGTTAATAATAACCAAGCCTCGCGTTGTGCTTGTGAATGCATGTCATGGAGTGGCAATGTGGCATGGTAGCTACTACTCTACTAGCTAGTGGTTGTGTGTTACTTGCAGTACATGTGGCTCTGGGCCTTGCTTGTCTCCCGGTGTGTGTGTTCTCTGCCCCTTTGAAGGGTTTGATGTGTATGTGTCGTTCTGGCTTGTGAGCATGTAATGCGTGAGAAGATCTGGAATCCGGAAGAAATCAATGCTTGTGCTAGAATAATTTCGACGTGTCCCCTGTTTTTGTTGTTGTTCACCTGTTATACTATTTTTTTTTTAGAATCACATAAATCCCCTGTACTCTTTAACAATATTGTTAGAAAGCCCTACATTTTAAGAATTTCAATTTATACCCCATATATTTTTGTCCTGAGTATTCCGGTTTATCCTGACTCACTTAATTCTCTATCAATTATAGACAATTTTATGGTTTATATGATATCCATGTATCATATTTATCATGCTAACTTTATACATACTAGGTCAATGCCCGCCGCGGTATTGAGGGAATATATATTTATATGATAATGGAGGGTGAGGACCAAGGTTAGTACTGATTATCTTATGGTTTGAAGCTTAAGTGTATAATTGGTGGTTACAGTGAAAATATTGGTGTAATAATAAAAGAGTTGATTGAATGAGTAATACACAGATTTGATATGACAGTAAGAAATATTGATGGTATTGGTAAAAAAACTGATTATATATGCAAAAGTGAAAAGTGCCTATATCAGTTTTTTTGTTCTGATTCGACCAGTTTTACACTAAACAACCATGAATAGAGCTAGTATTTTTTAGAACTGGGAGAGCACGACCAAGTTTGGGAGGGTATGGCCAGTTTTGAAATGCCAACCACGATGAGACTTGCTCGGGTGCAAACATTTTACTAGACAACCACGACCAGTTCTGAAATGAACGACTATGACCAATTCTATTATTGACCAGTTTAGAATTACACAGTCATGACCAGCGATTGTCCGGATTCAGTCAGTTTTGCCATGGACGACCGCGACTGGTTCTGAACGGCACGACCACGACCAGTTCTTGCACTGCCTACTTTAGAATTACCCGCTCATGAACAGGTTTTGGCCAGATTCGATTAGGTATGTCTTGGATGACCATAAACAGAGATTGTATTTTTTTGAACTAAACGACCACACGATAGAGTCTATTCGAGTATTACCAGATTTTAAAAAGGACAACTATGACCATACGTATTCAGGCATGACTATTTTTTTGAGCATAATTAGTGTGCCCATTGTTTGTACCTGCACGACCATTTTTGAACTGAGTGACCACGACGAGACTCGCTCGGGTATGAATATTTTACTGAACGCCCACGACTAGTTCTGAAATGGACGATCACGACCAATTCTTGTATTGACCAGTTTAGAATTACACCACGATGAGCAGGGTTTGTCTGGATTCGCCCGGCTATACCATGGATGATCCGGGAGGATCTTCAGGTCGAGTCGTATATGACTTCGCGACCTTAACCGTGTTCGGAAAGGTTTCGCGATCATGGTTTGGTTCACAACCTTGAAAATGAATTCGTTTTCTGTTCGGAATTGTAATCTGATCCAAATAGATATAACTAAGTTTATCTGTTTAAGGTTAATTAGTTATATGAGTCTCATACGTTTAGGTTATTGAGTTTTAGACATACTCATATGATTGGACTATAAATACCTTGTAATAGGTCTAGTTTAGATCATCGAATATTATTACAGTTTTGAATCATATATCCAGTTTATAGTTCCTTCGACATAGACAAGTGTGTCTAAGATGCGATGAGCAAAGCCCTTTTTGAAATAAAGAGTTGTGCAATTTCTTTGAGCCGTGTTTTCGATCATTCTTTGGGTTTCGGTATTTCTGAGTAAAATCCTGTTATTCCGCATATTATAATCTGGGTGAGCCTAATGCAAAAACTAAGGCTAGGTCTCAAACGGATCAATGGACGACCGCGGCCAGTTCTGAGCTACACGAGCATTACCAGTTCTTGCATTGACTAGTTTACAATTACACGGACACAACTAGGTTTTGTCCTGACTCAATCAGGTTTGTCCTGGACGACCATGAACAGTATTTTTTTGAACTGGACGAACATATCCAGGGTACATTCGAGCATTACCAATTTTTAAGTTAAAAAACTACAGTATCTTTTGGTTTTGGTCTATGGTTGATTGATTTTGGACGAAAGTGTAAAATGTCTGTTATGTTGCATTTTCTTTTGGATCGAGCAAGCAATGTTGATGGTCGACTATTGTGGTTACTGGTCGAATCAATGTTTTGGTTTGGTAGTGGATTCATTTGTTATGGCGGGACGGGGGGGCAAGTGTGTTTATTTATAAAAAAGAGGGATCTTTTTTTTTTTTTGTGGTGACTACAACCAGAAATTTTGGCTTGTTGCCGAGTGAGGTGCTTTGGTCGTGATAAGATTTTTTTGGTCGAACGCCACACTAAATCTGGGTTGGTAAGCATAAATATTAGTCGAAAACCTGATTGTTTAATCAATTCATAAATGTGGTTGAGCAGATAAAAAAATAGCATCGCACATGTAAAATATCCAGTGCATTTCTTTCGTTCGATTCATTTTGGTCGAAGAGCTAATTGTTTATGGTCACATTTGTTATTTTTGGCCGAATCACTTTCATGGCTGCTTGTCGAAGACGGCAACCATATTGGTTGATTGGTTTTGGCTGGCCAGTTTTGGTTGAATGCGATGGATGGTTGAAGAACAGGTTTTGGTTTTTTATCACAGTCGTATCTTTTGGTTTTGGTCCATGGCTGATTGATTTTAAGTGAAAGTGTAAAATGTCTGTTATGTTGTTTTTTGTTTTTTTTTATCAAATAAGCAATGTTTGTGGTCGACTATTGTGGGGTTGGGAACTGAAAGACACTTGAGTGCACATGGCCAGATATGACATCCAACAATATCAGTTGATAAAAGTTGCTGACTATTTTTATTATCCATGAAGAATGCTAAATTTTCAGTTCACATATATACATTTCCATCTCAGCAACTCTAATGATCACCGCTGGAACAAAGCCTCAGAACTGCCCAGCATATGCATGTTTCATGAGAAAAAATATAAGTCTAATCACATTGGCAGGCACGGGTCAATGCATGCACACCCATACTGAAACATTCGCATCTGACCTATCCACAAACATTGGGAGGCAAATTCATGGCAAGCATACATGAGAGATAACAAAGGATGTAAGCTCATATGGGATTATGACATGTAGCATTTATTGTTCTCTCAAGCTTGAGAAAAGCACTATATCACTGTAGAATAGTAGGACCCCAGTTTATAGATGCATTTTGTTAGAAGTCATACCCGCATCTTAATATCTCCAAAGATGGACAGAGGCGGATAATCTCAGAAACACTGGCAGTAATTATTTTTTCGCAGTGACTGCATGGAAAAAATATTAACCAATTGAAATATTTGATTAACTAATACCATGAATCACTGGCGTCACAGTAAACCTTACCTAATATCAACAGCCTGTAAATTATTGCAAATGTTTGCTGCTGTAGTCAAACCAAAATCAGTCACATCTGATCCGGATATATCTAGGATCTCCCAGGAGCTTTCAGCAAGAGAAAGTAAAACATCATCATTTAGTAGCCTTCTCCTTGCAATAGACAAGATTGCCAACTGCATCATACAAGTATACAACAAGCTCAACAATCATCGTACCATGCATGCATAACAGTCGTATTATATATACCTCCCAGAGCCAAAATTTAGAATAACAGTGGATATTACAGTATAATAAAACAGTAAGTGTCACAGTGTGAACCAAAATGTACCATGAGTTTTGCCATAATCAATCACAAGTACTAACTTGGACATGAGATTAGGCAAGAATGCAACAAAAGAAAAATCAATTAAAAAGCCAGAGTAGATACATATTCATACCTTTATGTGGGGTGGAAAGCTGGCAGCAAAATTCAGAAATATCAGAGATGATAATCTTGAAGATGTTGACCAAGGAAGCCGAGACACAGACTGACCAATTTTCGACATCTACGCTTATTAGCGGGAGAATCTGAAGTACTTCACATTGGAAAGTCAATTCGAGCAAATAATACTGCAAGTTCGAGCAAATAATACTGCAAATGCGAGCATAATTAGGAAACTACGAAGAAATAGGACTCTGTATTCTGATGTACATGCCGCTGGATAAAGTAAGTTTGTTTTGAGTTGGTTACTAGTCATTATTTACAAATTATTTGTCACTCCCCAAATAACTTCGTGGCATTATTACTTCTACTTCATGTTCTCTTTCTTTCAGAATTTTAGCTAGTTTCAGCGCTTGTTACTTGCTGAAAAATGAATGGAACTAAACTAATTCTCTTAATATCATTAACAGAATGATCGAAGCAAAGCTTACAACCCAGCTTTGCACTGCATCCATGATCCATCACATCTTCCATGAGAAGGGAATAATGACAAGAGAATTCACTCTACTCTATCCCTTAAGGCAACCATCTTCCTTACCAGAACCCAATACTTAACTCTATTGTTCCATTATTCAAGTGATACTTCTTGGCCATTCAACAGATTAATGTATTTGAATATTAAAAATCATAAAAATAGACATTTACATTAAATTAAAATATTTACATATTAAAAATTATAAAAAATAACAAAATAAATATTTAGGTTAAATTGAAATATTTCACAAAAATATGAAAACCTTTCTGAAACCTCACTGATAATGGTATCAAGTATGTGGAGGTGTGACATGGAACATGTTTTGTGATTTGACATTAAGAGCCTGTTTGGATAGTCCCGTATTGGGCCGGATCCGGCCCAACCGGCGGCAATAAAATTCCACCCGGAATGAAGTTCGGCCCAACTAAAAATCCCGTTTGGGTCGGGCTGAGAACGGGAAAATTCCGGACCAAATCCACTGGATTGGCCGGAAAAAAAAATGGCCTGTGGGGGCAATTTTTTTTCCCACCCTGTCGCGACGACGCCTCCCCCACGCTCTCTCTCGCGATCTCTCTCGCCGCCGCCTACTCCTCCCCTCGCAACGCCTCGACGCCGTCGCCTACCCCTCCTGGCACGACGCAGTCACCCCCTCTCCGGTGAGATAATCCCCTCCCCATCTAGGGTTTCGCAGATGGCTTCGCATATCTAGGTTTTCTCAGATCTAGGCAATTTTTTGATTTGTATGCACTGAACGTGCAGATCTAGCGGACACCGGGGAGGAGGACCGCCTGAGAGTAGCGTCGCGCCGGTGCCGCCTGAGATCTGTGACAGGGGGTGTTAGTCTCTCTCAAATCGGAGCAGATCAGAGCAAGAACAAAAGCGCTTGGAAATCTTTGATCCTGGTACATAGCAATCTCCAATTCTTCTCCCATCTCTTTTTTTGAACATTACTGCAGAACCATTTTGTTATTTCGAACAAAAGATTGTCTGATATTTAAATATACATTTGCTACACTATGAAAACATAATTATTACATAAAACAATCTCTTGTTTCTCAGAAATCATCAGGTGAGAACACCTAATCATAAAAAGTTTTATTGCAAAAAAACTCTAAATCTAACACAAAAAAACAATGATCTAATATAAAACACACTATTTATTGTCTTGCTCCATGCATACTAAGGTGCCATTCATGTTGGAAGTAGAGGAGACCAGTACACCATATCATCTGTTGCTGTAAATTTGAAATCCATTACTGAGATTTGTACATAAATTTGCTTTATGCAAAATTAGAACTCTGATGAGGATTTGGAATTGACAAATCAAAATTTTCTTAAAAAATTTTAATATCAGAAACACTAATATTGATTTTCTTTCTACCGTCAAAACACTTTTATCATCCTCTACAAACAGAAATACATCATGACTAATAAAAAATCTCGTAATAACAACAATTTCGTTCTTATTACAGATAAATGCATGTTTGCTATGTAGCATTGAAGTATTTGCTACGCGCAAAGTCAAAAATTTTGACAAAAAAATACAGAACAAACAAAACAAATATTCTATAAAAATCTCTGGATTTGATTTGAAAAGTATCACCACTAAATTGCTCTATGATAGCAAATCATATTAATGTCACTCAGAAGGACAAGATATAGCATCAGATGGAGTGGATGGAGTGGAGACAGTGACTTGTGGTGGTGTTGGAGGAAGAGGAGAGGGAGAGGGGGATGGAGAGAGATGTGAATAGGAGAGAGTTAATGAGTGGTTAGTTGGTTCTAACGGAGAGAAAGTGGGGTTAGTTTCTTAAAACAGGGGGCGGGATGGACAAGTGGTAAAGATAGGTATAAATTAGTTAGTTTATGCCTAAGTATAAACAGGGGTGGTCACATGGATTATGCGACGCTATATTTTGAGAAAGATTTCTCTTCTAGCCTGTTAAGATCTCCTCTGTCGGTGCCCCTGTAAGAAAAATATGTATTTTTCTTTAATTTGAGTAAGTTAATCGGAGTTAGCTAAAGATTCCTGAACCCAACTTAACCGAGTGCAGATCGAACTTTAATTTACAATAACCACAAGCAGCGACAATCACTTATATGATTTACACAAAACATGATAATCGCCCATGCTCATTTGTTAACAATCAATTTTTTGAAGAGTTCGGTAGAAAAGAGTACCACTAAATACACAGTGAAGAGGTAGACAATTCACGAATTTTTTGACAAATATTATTAAATATTTTATTTCTACCAAATTTTTTTAGAAAGTTTTGCATCCAAACAAGACCTTAATCCAATGGCGCAGGAGACTAGTGAAAATTGTGGTACTCTATATGACAAGTACTCATATTTGTATAACAAAATTTTATTAAGAAAGTTAGAAAGAAAATTATCATTTGGCTCTTTTGCTTTGTGACCACCTTAATATATTTTTTCTAGTTTCACCCGTCTTAGTAATCTGCAGTGCAGTTTCGCACGCAGTGGCAGACTACAACAAATTTATTCAATCAGGTTGCACAATCCCGAGACATGATTTAAAATAAAAAGATTTGTTGTATATTTTTCTATCGGTGACTAATTTAAAATGTTGATTGGCAATCAGATTGGTATAAATAAGCTATTTTTTGATCTTCAACCTCCTAAGTCGCTATGAGCTTCCAAATCAGTACAATGGAATGTGACTATTTATCCATTTCTTGACTTGAAATGGGAGAAAAACATGTTTGAAAAAAGATCTTAAAGTGTCTAGGATTGGGCCAAAGGTTTCTTAACTCTTAACTTTTTCTGATCAGCAGAGTTATTTTTTAAAGACTTATCATGGTAAATAGAAGGAGAAACAAACATATTTGAAGAGCACAGTACAACATGGAGTTTACAGTTGTAAACTTGTAAGGCTATCTCCAATGTTAGTTCCTCTTCGAGAGACTTTTCAGGAGAATATTCTCCACCATGTCAGCGAAGAACCCTCTCGAAAAGTTTCTTGGTCTCCAATGCAATGATTCTTCATAGGCCCATGCATAAAAACCCTCTCTAAGCATCTCCTTCTCCAATGCAAGACTTTTCGGGAGACTCTTCAGTGTGTCCTACTGCCAAAAAACACAAAACAAAACTGCATCGGTTAGATAAAAAAAGCATTTCTCAATGACATGCGGGCTTGACAAGCAGTTACCTCACCAGTCAGTGACGATGGCTGAGTGAATTGGATAACGCGTGAGTTGAATTGAAATTAACATGCGGCAGTGGTGGGACCCACCGCTGTTTTCTCGTTCTCAGCTGAGTTTTCATGCGCCGTCGCTGACTTGTGGGACCCATTGCTTGCTGACCCACCTGTCATTGACGTATGTTACGGTGCGTGAGTATGAGTTAAATTTAAAAAGCTGGTGCGTTGCAGTAGTGGGGGGACTCACCGTACGTGCCTCGGGACCGTGCGTGACAGCTAGTTTTAGTTAATGACATGCGGGTCCCGCGATAAGATAGACTCACTTGTCAATCATTGTTTTTGTTGTAAAATGTCGATTTGGTCTGAACTTTGCGGGCCCCACAAAACGCGTACACGCGCCTTCGTTCACCACCAACGAGCCGCTTCAACCACCGAGTGCTTGGTGGGGCTCGCCATTTCGACCTCGCCCATCAACCGCGTGCTCGAGCGTCTCTGGGCGTGCTCGAGCGTCGCTTGCCCCTCTCGTCTAGCAGCTTTGACCGCCACACGTCCAGTCGAAAACGCGCGTTAGAGATAGCCTGGTGCATCTCCTCCGTTGATGGTCGTTAGATCCGCGTGAATAGCAGTGGCGAGCGCCGTCCTCGTGCCACCACTACAGCGGAACGCCGACCCCACTCTCGTGGTCCCCACAGCGGTGCAAGCAGAGAACGCGATTCGAACCCGTGGGCTCCCACACCTCCCTTCCAGACCGCTCCCACCGACAATAGGGGCCAGGTTGATTCGAACGCGACCCAGATCTCCAATCCAAACCAAATAACTCACCACTGCTATATAACCAGCACCGGGCCAACGTACTTAAAAAATGGAAATAAAAGGAAAGGTAATAAAAAAAAAAGCCAAACAGATCGATCAGACAAAGACCACCGCCTTGCCTCGCTTCTCCTCCATGCCCTAGTGCTCGCAGCACCCTAGGTATCAACCCTTCTCCCCTCTATTTGTTCATATGAATCTATTTGATTAGTCCTTTAGATTGCATCATTTTGTCGGATCGATCCGCTGATTCGTTCATCTGTGCCGGCGCCCTCTGGAACCCTAAAATTTTCTGCTGCTGACCTTTCTGGAAGTTTCTGGGCGGAGGGATAGTGTAGTTTTGTGATCAGCTATGTAGGTGTCTTAGTGTTGATTCGTTGTAATTTTTTGGTGCGCGATTTTGTGTGCATCGCAGATCTGCCGCGACAGGGGTTGTGGAATTCGATCTGCGCTTATTAGAGGTTGCTTGGTGGTTAAGGCAGGTTGGGAGTGTTGCCGAATTCTGCTTGAATGAAAAAATGTTATGTATGTAAGGAATGTGGTGGTTGTAGTGTGTGGTAGGAAAGAATTTGAAGTTTCGGTGGGATCTGCTGATGCGGGTTCTGTAGTAAGAGTGTGTAAGATGGGTTTCTCTTTGAGGTTGATTTGGTGTGCTATTGTAATGTTTTCGGTTTCTTTGGAACAGTTAGATACTATTCAAATATTGCTAAATGATTGTTTAATTAATTTTGTTGTGGGCAACGACCATCGATGGTAGCGTTGGAGTCGCTGTTTTAAAAGGTATTGTACACTTTCTGCTTATACGTCACCAGTGTACTAGAAATGCTGATTTATTTGAATGGCTGAATTATGCAGCCAACCAGGTCGATATCTTACAGTTGCGGACCTGTTGGTGGGTTGGATATGCTGCCTGACCCCATTAGCGTACCGGTGCTTACTTTGTTCTTTGTGGATTTCATATGGGCTGTTTTGCATTTTTTCTGTTATTTCTTTATATTGTTTTGATGCACATACCAGTAACACAATTAGCACATTGTATTCCAAGTATGGCGAGGACCTACTGCACTTGACATTATTGGTATGACGTGAAATTACTATTTGTATCATTCACCAGGAGTGTTCTGTTATTTGTTGTATTTGAATTGCATTGCAATATCATTTAAATAAATTTCTCATGTTTTGTAACTGTCAATCTGCATACTTGACAACATATGGGCCTACATACTGCTTAGCCCCAATCAGCAGGGTGACTGCTTGCTTGCTGCTCACCTGCATTTTTGAACACATTTGAAGTTTTGGTCTTATGAGCTAAGCTTCTAGTTTGATCATAGATGGAACTTAACTTTTTAATCTAGTGCAATCATTAATATTTGCTTTGCAGAAACTTTATTCCATTGACCAGCAAATTAGTAGAAGAAAAAATTGATGGTGGGTGATGTTAATGCAGCGATTTTTATTGTGTAGCAAAGTATCCTTCAGATGTTTGAATTGACTTGGGAAGCATGATAATTCTCTTTTGTGGCTATAAGCTGAAGAAGATTTTAGTATAATAAATGAGCATTTATCCTTTTCTAGTGAGTGATGCGTATGTTTTGACATTTTGAACACAGGGGGATTCACTATTATCTATACCACACGTCACATATGGCTCCTGTCTTCATACTGTGGTAGATTAAAAATTTTGGTATGTTATTTGTGCAGGTCTTCTGTCTGCTTCCCTCATGATTTAGCACCAGCCAACGTGACGTGTAACTCTGTGGTGACAGTGTTGATAATATACCAAATTGAGAATTGAGGATGGCAGATTCGATGGTAGCAAGCTTCTGGGGACCTGTTACATCAACAACTGAGTTGTGTGAGGAGAACTATGCTCATTCATCATATATTGCAGAATTCTACAATACTATCTCAAATATTCCATGCATTCTTTTGGCACTTGTTGGACTCGCAAATGCTCTCCGCCAACGTTTTGAGAAACGATTTAGCGTTTTGCACATATCCAACATGATACTTGCTATTGGGAGTATCATTTTCCATGCAACCCTGCAGCATGTGTAAGTTATCTCTTCTTTAAAAAGTTCTTTTTGTTGCTTTGTTACATGCCATCTTTATCATTTGATCTTTGCAGTAGCTATTTTAATTGTTATATTGTCACATGAATGATTATGTGATTATGTTGTTTGATTTTGCCGTAGAGTTTTGTTCTTTTATGTTATGTACTTCCAGTTTAGCTTATGAGGAATAGGCACCGTGTGCTGTATATGGCATTTTGGATAGGATATTTTATCTCTTTTTGAAAAAAATATCGCCATTCCCTTCTGCTATTTTATTATTTAACTACCTAATAAATTCGCTGATGGTGTGGATATTTGTTTCAAGCTAGTGTATTGTAGAAATCTGTTTCATTTCTAAATGCAGTGTTAAGTTTTGTGCTAATGTTTCAAAGAAAATATAAGCTCGGATAAGGCTGGACATTATTTGTGCTTATAGACTTATAGTCATATATGTTTATGCCTTTCTTTCTTTCTTTCTTTTATGTGTATCCTTGCTTTGTGTCGTCGTGTTACCCTCAATAGCTTCAGAGTTAGCACCATGTTAACGGGTTTTGCATGAAGTGATCAATTTTTTTTCATATAGATAAAACTCCAGAGAACCTGAGTGGTTATCTTTTTTAGTCGTAGAACCATAATACTAAATTTGGAGATTTGGTGCTTCTTGATTCACTGCCTCGCCCTAAATCAGCTTTGTGCATCATTTTTCTGATTGTCTGTTTAGAATGAATATTCCTTTTGGTTTAAAATCCTGCCCTGTTTATTTTCTTTAGGTTTTATTATAAGTTTCATGACTGTTCAATATCAAATTCAGATTGCATTTAGCTTTTAAAGTGTGATCTTGGAGGGTCATTCAGATCATGACAATTAGGTGAACAGAGAACAAATTTAGTAAATCATGTCTTCTGTAGGAGGTGTGCCAGTCTGCGCCCAAGTCTTCTGGCCAAGTTAGGCTCTTGTGTTGCATTTATCCTTCTAGTTATGAACCTTTATGGAGGTTGACCTTCTCCAGGTCAGAAGTGGGGCAGGATATTGGTAATCGTTAGATTGTTGAAGCACATACGATTTAGTAATATCCTTCAGAGCATCACAATATGAGGTTTCTCAGGAGTGCTACTCAGAGGTGTGCTTTACATTTAGAAGTTTCTATGAGAGCAAACAAATACTCCTTGAGCCTCTTAAGCTTATTTTCACTAGAATTATGACACAGGCTATTTGGTTCATACAAAATTTATGTTCTGTTTCTTATATGAACTATAGTCTGCTGATGTCAAATCTAATTTATTGATCAAAATTTCTCCTCTTATTGTGCTGCATTTGTGTCAAGTGTTGAATATTATGTTATTTGCATAGACACCTATCATCCTAGTGATGTAGTGTACTTGCCCCATGGTTTGTATTGCTACCCTCCAAATCCCTAGGTTGATGTTTGCACAAGATCGACCAGCATCACTAAGCAGTGATGCTGTTATCTGCTATTTCACTGCTTGCTGTGTAACTGTGTTCTATATTGAACTGGAGAGGAATATATACCCTCCGAGTGGTGCTATATTAGGTAATAAAGTCTGTGAATCTTGTTCACCAAACAAAGTCTATAGATGTTTATTTCAGGCTGTGACT
This sequence comes from Pharus latifolius, assembly GCA_019359835.1. NCBI lineage: Eukaryota > Viridiplantae > Streptophyta > Magnoliopsida > Poales > Poaceae > Pharus > Pharus latifolius. The sequence continues at coordinate 83,899,628 of CM033321.1, read as the reverse complement.
CTGAGATGCAAGGAACTTTTCCATACTAGAGTTTTTCTTACTGTTTGTGAATGCAGTCATGCGCTACTTTCTTTTGATCATTATCTTCTGATAGTTAATTTTTGCTCCCATTATTCATTTAGTTGTTGGGTTTCATGCCTCCATTAGAAAATTGTATCTTTGTTGCGACCCCAATAATTTGTTAGGCATCATTCCCTTGTGTAGCTGTAAGATTTTTACTAGGCAATTATAGCGCATAAGACTTTAAATAGCATAGCACCAGTCCATCTCTTATGGTAAGCTATTGCTGTGTAATAATGTTGCTTCATTTTGGTACTTCGAATAAGGACCTGTCTTTCTCTTATGGTGGTAGCAATATCATTGTCTAATAATGCAGCCTCATCTTGGTTACTTTTCCATGGTTATGAAAATTCCCAAAGTAGTTTGAAATTCTTATCTAATTTTTTTCCGCACCCAAAATTTGGCCATTGGCATGATTACTGCCATTGGACAGTTATGCTGGCGTTGTGGAGAAGTTGTTTCTATGGATTATTTCTTTTCTTTATAGGCTGCAATTCTGTTTATATGCCATTTTAGCATTAAAATAAATGTAGCCCTTGACTCAAACCCTGAAGTGTTCAATCTGTTCTCATTTTTAAGTTTTGGAAAAATAGTTGCTTTGAAAACTTACAAGGTAGCCAAAGCTCAAGATGTGCCCCTTCTATTTTGTGAAGCCCATAGTTAGGCTCATCAGCTCGGGACTTTCTTGATTCTTCAGTTAGAGAAGCCTGTATTGCAGCTATGGTGCTTGGCAAGCATTCTTACTGTTGTGCTTAGGATTTTGAGTCATACATATTACCGCAGCAAAGTTGTGCATGCTAATAAAAGAAAATGTCCTTCTGATTCAATATTTAGGTGTAATCCAAGTTAATGAATTGAAATCGTAGATCATAAACTGAACAGGGGAATTACCTAACACTCCCCTACATTGTGTTACTAATCCATGTTACCTCCCCTATAAGGGAAAAATTGGAAAAATGAGCTATACATTTTACCTAATGTCTACAGCACCCTTCTCAGCCTTCTGTCCAAAAACACTGTTAGGACCATTAGATGGTTGAGTTACTAACATGTGAATCCCATGTGTTATTTACTTGTTTTTTTTTTCCTTTTTATTCTTCCTCCTGCCTCCTTCCTCTTCATGGAGGCCCAACAAGTACATAGCTTCTAGCCTCATGCTGCTTCTCATTCCAGCAACTGCCGCGGTTATTCCTATCACAATTTCCTTGATGGAATGCCCTAGGATACGAAGTAACTAATGGAGAAAGCCTTGATTGGCCATCAATCTATGATCATTTGCTCTCTTTTCACAATCTTTGCATTTATCATCTATGGTAGTGGCAACACATCATCTTTTCTCCCTGTATAGCTAGGAGTCAATCAATTTGAACTGTTAACCTGTGAACTATTAATCAAGCTCGTGTCTCTATGCCAAAATATTAGTAGTTTAGTAGCCAGTTCAGCACAGGCGAGGCACAACGAGGCAAGAATGCCTAAGCTGCACCAAGCATAGCGCCTTAGGTGAGACAAATGCCTTGTTGCCAAAAAAGGCACTAAGGCACTCGCCTCCTCTCAACAAGGCGTGTGCATCCATTAGCAATTCCAAGCAAGAGGGACAAGGAGGAGAAAAGCTATGTATCAGGTGATGGTCAGATCTAAGAGGGAGAGGAAGGCCTTGTGGAGAGTCTGAGGCTCTGGTCAGATTTGGAACCAAGGGAGGTGTTGAGGCTTTGGTCGGATCTGGAGCAGAGGGGAGAGTCTGATGCTATGAGGATGAGAACATTGAGGAGGAAGGGTTGGCAAGGGAGAGAAGAGAGAGAAAAGAGGAAGAAGTAGATGGGGAATAGTGTTAAGGAAAAAGCTGGCTAAGTTGTTTTCTTGGATGGGATTGTGGTGTCTAAGGGAGTAAGTAAAAAGACCTTACATGCAAGTTTTTTAATATAAACTTTCAAAAGATGAAGATATGGGATTTGTTGTTATAACATTTGTAGAGCACCTTGAATGTATGCTATAAATTTGGTTTATTCTTAATAATAGGGAATTATTTTGTTTTCCTTTGCTCCTATTGTTTCTCAAGCGTGCGCATTTTTTGTGCCTTGCACCATAGGTGATTTAAGGATCTAGCGCCTCAAGTGCGCCCTGTGCCTTTGACTACATTGAGTTGGCTAAGTTGCACGGACATGGACATGAACATGAGACAGAACATGACACAGACATGGTGACACGACAATGCCTCAAGAACTAAGGACACGGGGATATGAATATATATATTTTGAAAATAAAAACATATTTAATGCTTTCTAATTTAAAATATTAGAAGTCAATGGGGATCTTGGCCTTGGCATGGGAGAAGATGGGCTCATGTGGTTGCTTGCGGTGGAGTGAGAAAAGGGAAAGTGAGGGTGAATGAATAGCCATTTGCACGTTCCTTGTTGCTTGCGCGCGAGAGACGGTAGGTGCCAAATCTGTTTGGGGGAGGGCTTTGCCTTCCTTATTGGGCTTTCCTTATTGTGCCTAAACTACATCATGGGTTGGTTGTGTCGATGCCCGTGTCCATTTTGTGTCCAGTTGTGCTCGGAAAAGTCATTTTTTAAGTCAAAAATAAGCTGGCACTTCCCGGACACGTGTCCGAGCTATGTCAGACATGGACATGTTGGCAAAGTGAAGTGAGTGTCTGTGCAGCCTAGGCTAGTTCTGTCCCACGGCCGGTGCCTGTGATGCTACTAAACTTGTCGTTTCTCAAGATCAAGCTCAACTATTCACACCATGGTGGAGATTTAAGACAATGATGGCAGCGGCAACAATGGCTGATTGAGGGTAGTAGGAGCATTATTACTGCTATCACCAATGATTTGAACCATGCTATCCTTGAACAACAAGCAAAAGAGAACACTTTGTTTGGAAAGATTTACATGCACGTGAGAGGAGTTCATGAAGTCGGTGATATGTAAAGGTTGGATAGAGTTCCTACGATTGCTGCTATGGAAGCCCAGCATGTTCTTGGTTTCAATGGAAATAAAGTTGGAAGCAGAGTCAGAATTTGAGTTGAAAATGAATCCGAGTTCTAGTAGGATCCCTACTTGATGTTTGAGGTTAATTTGTGTCAAGGTAAAAGTTGTTGCGATCAAGCCTAATCAAAGTTGAAGAAGATTTGAACTAAGTTATTATTGGAAACTAAAGTACAAGTAAAATCCGTGGAGAATTAGGATCTCCATCTAGTTGGAAGTCTAAATCCAATAAAAAAAAAATTGAATGAATTCTTATTCTGAGTGAAGTGTTGTTCATGTTCTAATTGGAGTGGTGTCCAATTTGGTCAAGTCAACTCCTAGTTGGAAGTACTGTAGCACAGGTGTAATCTGAAATTTATTTGTTTGTTTCTTTTTTTTTTAGGAGTCCTAGTTTATATCTGAGTCTAGTTGAATCCTAGGAGCTTATAAATATGTATCCCAGGTACCTCAGTCTCTATTTTGATACCACCTGATGTGAAATTAGGGTTGGTTCCGATCTTCATGACATAGGAACTAAGGGTTACTAAGGTTTGCGATTTGACAAAAGAAGTAGCCAACCAGTGCGATTTAGCACGTGACCTGCTACTAAGATATTTGCCCAACCACAAGAACCAATCTGCACAACACACCTGGGTTAAGCACCAATTAAGGGCTTTGCATAACTTGATCTATAATGTACATTGTAGATCAGCAAGGCAAGATAACACGAGATTTATAGATTGATAATTATCTCCATGAGATATGCACAAGCATAATTATATTAATAAAAATCGTCTTGTTTTTTTTGAGCCTGGGGTACATATTTATAGAGAACTCTTAGGATTCAATTGGACTTAGAGATGAACTAGGACTCGTAAAAACAAATAAATAAACTTCAGATTACTATTCACGTGAACAAGCACCTTGGTACAATACTCGGATTTGACTTGGTCAACATGGAGTTGACTTCAACAAATTGGACATAAACTCTTAACTAGAACATGGACAACACTTGAATCAGATTAGGACTTGATCTAGATTTCTTTACGGATTGGATTTGGACTTCTAATTGGATGGAAATCCTAATTTTCCTCGGATTTCTTGTACTTCAATTTCCAATAGTAGCTTGGTTGAAATTGTCTACTTCAACTTTGATTAGGCTTGATTGCATCAACTTTCGTCTTGATATTGATTGATCTGACACCAAGAGAGGATCCTTCTAGAACTCGGCTTCATCTTTAACTCAGATTCTACAACTTTGTTCCCAACTTCCATAGCAGCAGCCCTAGGAACTTGATCCAACATATAGATATTATCAGCTTCATGAACTCCAAGCGTGGTTCTTGTTTAGTTTCAATGTCCTCTTTTGCTTGCTGTTGTTCTAGGGCAGCATGGTTCACATCAACCAGTCACATGCTTGATGAGAATTATACTCACAATAGGGCCCTCAGTGTAGACAAAGGCAAGGATTGAAGAGAAAGACGAGGGGAAGGTGGTGGAAAAGGGAAAACAATTAATGAATATTTGCCAATTTGGTCCCATATGTCGGTGATTTAAGCATTTAATGGTTCTAACGATGATTTTGTACAGAGGGGGTTGTTGTTGATGAAATATCGGGACATCTTTTCCATTTTTTTCATGTGCGAGGTGATGCATATTAGTGACAAAAAATGCAATGTGGTCTTTGTATCTACCCAGCAGAATAAGATACATTTTTTATAATGAAAAACTTTTTCTACTAAAGTACAACTCCAGAACCTAAGTACAATGGCTAAAATGTATGCTAATTAGAGTTTTTTTTAAATTGCAATGTTTCTTGTAAGCGAATTGTGTATTATGTTTCTCTGTTTTTTCTGTGTAAATTTTTTTCAATAAGCTTTCCTCTATTTTGGGTTGCTGCATTGTTGTTTGTCTTTACTTTCGTGTTTTCTATTTCTCGCAACCCTAAACTCTCTTTGGATGACTGACTTGTCGTGCAAGATTTCTTGATGGTCATCACCTTGCTGGGGGTTAAAAGTCTCCATTGAAGTGCTAGCAATGTTTTAAGTGGATGCTAAACTGTTAATTGGCAGGAACCATGGTATTGCCATTATTGGTGGTGCACTATCTGACTGACCATAAATAGCAGCTGTTTTATGTTCATAGCCAAAATGCTATCTACTATAAGTGTTGTTCTTTGGTTTAATATTGAATTCACAAAATTTGTTGATGCTCAATAGCCTCCTGAAAAGCAGCCTGGCTCCTACTTTCCTGTTTCTCAACTTAGGCGGCAGAGGTGGGGGAAATCTTTGGCAATTTGGTCATGCAATTTAGAGGACATAATGGAAGATTTACAATGAATGAACACCTTTGAGTTTGGTTGTCGCCTTATGCCACCATGCAACACAGTCCTAACAAGTAACAGCTTATTTGCACTATCTGTTGTTTTTTGCAATTATTTTTTATGGAAAAACTACCTTTTGGCCCTCAGCATTTGGGTTAGGTCAATTTCTAAAATCCAGTTCGAACCAGGAGTGCCAGTAACCGCTGCCTGGTTCCAAGGCTTAGCACCAAAATGGTACTTTTTTTCTTTTTTGCTATATGCATTATTTTGCTATGAGCTTGACTGTTTACAACCTATGTGAAGAGGATGCTTGTGTCTGAAACAAGGTTTGGAATGCAAATTAGAAATCAAAGTTTTCTTCTTTGCAAAACTTGGTATATCGTCATTGACCTTTCTTAGCCTTTTGTCACATTTAGCATGTTAGATCAGCTGCGACACCTAGCAAATGATATGTATACAGCATGCTATAGTACTTTGACTTCTTGGCCATGTCATGTACTTTGTGTCTCTTCGCTGCTAATCTCATCATGTTTGCTTTACTCATTTACAGTGTATTTTTGACGGTAACCTGTTGTTTTGGTCATCATTTGTTTTGCAGACTACAGCAGAGTGATGAGACTCCGATGGTGTGGGAAATCCTCCTATATTTGTATGTCCTTTATTCACCAGATTGGCATTATAGGAGCACCATGCCTACTTTCCTTTTCCTATATGGTGCTGCATTTGCTGTGGTTCATTTCTTGGTGCGATTCCAAGTGGTATTCAAATTGCATTATGTTGGCCTCTGCCTTCTCTGCATCCCTCGGATGTACAAGTACTACATTCAGACTAAAGACTTGGCTGCAAAGCGGTTGGCAAAGCTGTGGGTTGCTACTATAAGCCTGGGGACACTCTGCTGGCTATTTGATCGCATCTTCTGCAAGAAGCTTTCACACTGGTATGTCAACCCGCAAGGTCATGCATGGTGGCATGTGCTTATGGGGTTGAACTCATACTTTGCAAACACATTCCTAATGTTTTGCCGGGCGCAGCAACTAGGGTGGGAGCCCCGAATTATCTGCCTTTTTGGGTTCTTGCCATATGTTAAGATTCAGAAACCCCAGAAAAGGGAATGAGTTTTCTGTTGCTCGTTAATATTATTCAGGATCTGAAAGCTAATGTTTACCCAGTGTGCATGCAAGCGGTGGCATTTTTGTCTATGGGCTTCTAAGTGATTACGGACTATGAATGTTTGATGGCTCAGTAGATTTTTAGTAACATTTAACTGACTCCTGTTTTGTACCATACTTAAGTGTCTACAGAGATTAGTTGGAGTGTTGATCTTAGCTTTGATCCGCATTTTTTGGTCCCATTTAGTTTGCTGCTGTCTCAAAGCTTTCATAGGTCTGATTGAGTTCATTTTTTTGTCACTTTCATCGTACTAATCAAGTTAATTTGTATTATTTACCGCATTGTATGGTGAGGCACCATTCTCAAGATGAAGCAATTTTTAGCTGATGCCCAACTGGAAAATTTGATAGAAAGAAATCACATTTTTTGTGATTTAACGTGTTGAATTGTGCGATTTTTTCATATATAGATGTTTGCAGGAAGCGGGGTTGTTGCTCACCACTTTGCTGGGCTTATTTTATTATAAAGGCAGCAGTTTGTGAATCAATACAGAACTGCACCTTGCCCAACGTTACAGTGTAAAACTTTGTAATTCTTAAAGTAAATGTGTCAATATGTAACACAAATAGCCACAGAACAAATTCTGTTAACAATTGCTGATTAGTTTGCTTATGATTTTGTCCCACTTTTTTTAATTTTATACTAGAAATCTTACATTACTTATAAGAATTACAATTAAGTTTCTATTGACTAAATTCTTTAAGTAGAACCAATGGAAAATATTTCAATATGTACTAAAAACTAATATTCTTGTGAAAAAATTTAAAATAGAATCAAATATCAGAAACATTCTTGAAAGTAAGTTTTATAACCTACAAAGTATATAAAACAAACTAATGATAGATACACAAAAAAAATTGTAATTCTCACGTCAATTTTTATATTACACAAATTGGAAGAACTTTTATTTAAGACATATCCATTAACATTTAAAAATTTTAATTTATGAAAGTTTTTATTTATGAGCAATTATTTAGTCATTTTATGTTATGTTTAGCACTATTTTCTTTTTGTAAGCTTTCTGTTCTTTGCACTTTTTATAGTTTTCATAGTATATTTATTATTTTACAAGATAAGTTTTGAATTTATATATTTTTATTTTATGATTGTACGAGTATTTCGGTTTCTTTACATTTCTTGTGGCTTAAAGTTTTCAATTAAAATCATTTGTAGAATTTTATGAATAGAGATTTGATTGTAATTCTTAAGTATAATGTGGTAGTTTAGTGTAAAATTAGGAAAAAAAAATGAAAATTTATGTTATAGTGAAGAGTAACAGTGAAATTTATCTATTGCAATTGTACAACTATTGTATGGAATTCTCCGCTCTTCCATTTTTGTCGGGTGCTTTTTTTTTCAATGTCTCGAAAATTATTGTATGGTTCTATATTTGTATTATATTCTTCTCTATGATTCTATTATATTCTAAATACATGTCTGGTATGATATTTAAATTATTTGGGGCGTGCAATCCATGCACGATTACTAGTGGACGGAAAGGAGGGAGTACGCACTCCTCCAGTATAAGTACGAGTGCAAGACATAGCTGAGTTGTCTATTTCTTTTATATATGTTTATCTATATTTTTATCTTTATAAATACAAATCAAAATATTTAATACACATTATATAGATCTGATGACACATACAGACATTAAAAAAAAGGCAATTAAGAGAAGAGCGAGCCCAACAGGCAACTCATGCGTTTCCATGGTGCTTCGTTCGATCTATGCTGTTGGATAGTAATCCGATGGTCATAATCGACGCTTATTGTGCATTCTTTAGAACTGCCTTAATGTGCATCGATGAAATCTCAATAATACCCACCATCTTTTTTTTAAGAAGGATCACCGACCATCGGACCATACAAGATCATGTGCTGACATTATACTGTAACGAACTGCATGTGGTGATCTAAAAAACAAACTAGCTGCATGTGGTATAATAAAAAGAGGTTACCTCCCACCAACGTGCAAGAGACCAGAAAACCAATTCGAGATGACAAGTTTGAGCGTAAGTTGTTTGTTCTCTTTTTAATTATGCCGATTCACCTTATATTTGTTCATATATATATATGCACTATCTCTCTATGATATATAGTTTCTTACAATATAAATTAAATGTGCTGAGTCATACATTATTAACAAAGAAAACATGTTATTCTAGATTCAGTTGCTAGATTCTTTCTCTTGATAAAAAATAAATTATGTTCTTTTAACTAAGCCATTGCCTATGAGTCTCCGACTCATTCTTCAACAGACACGCGGTTAGAGCACAAAAAATACAAGAAGTCGATTAGGTGGTTTAGTCGGAGTGAAGGGAAAAAAAAAATCAACCAACCAAATTAAAGCTAAAGCTAAGATCAAAACCAAACAATCCTCCCACAACAATGAAAGTAAATAAGGCTCCGCATAAAAAAATATTTTTTTTACACAATTTTTACGAACAGTGATTGATAGGACACACTGATATCACCACTGATGGCGACCTCACCTTTCAGACAGTTCGATAATTCTTTACTTCTTTTGTAAGAAATTTTGTTCGTATGCGAAGCAGAAGACACATCAAAATTTAGATGATGAACAGAAATCGAGATGCACTGCAGGATTTTTCTCCGTACTAGAACAAGATACCTAGTGGTCAAATAGAAGCCCCGCAGATGGCAACACCAAAGGACATGTAAATGCTAACACAAGAGAATAGGCATAGATGTTACTTTGACACTGACATGTAGTAGGAATCTCCGCCATCTCGACTGCTCCGTGGTGAACTCTCAGGTTCTTCGCTATTGATTATTAGCTAGGCTTCAGTTTCTCCGCTCTGGATCTAGCCAGGGACCAGTCACCCATCCATGTTCCAAAAAGTTCCTACTACTATTCGTTTGCTTTCTCAAGTTTTTACTTCTTTTTAATCTCATATACTCACTCGTATTGACCATATTGGTCCAGATTGGTAAGCTTATGTGGCTATTAGGTTGGTGACCTGTCCCATGTTGTCTCAAATTTGCCTCAATTTTCGAGTAACCCCGATTTAGAATTTTTGTTCTTGTTTATTAGTTTTTTAAAACATCTATTTACTAATTTCTTTGATTAGCATTTTGAGGTGGGATTACGACATGACATGAGATTATTATCCAAATACTATCTCGGATCTCACGAGACACATCTGGGTTAGACATTTTTTCTAAAATCTTGAACCAAACAACCCCTATTATGAAAAATTGAACCCTAGATTAGATATGAAAAAAATACTAAAACTTGGTTATAACATTTGATGATTGGAGGGGCTTGAATTTAGTTAAATTTGAAGGAAGAACTGAGGAATTTCCGGATGGCGGTTCATGCAAAAGCAATTATGGCAAACTTGGACGAGAAGTGAAAAGATAACAAAAAGAGCAAATGTGAACCGCAAGGTAAATAGTACCGTGCTGTAAAGAAAGCAAAGGCCATTGGAAGGTGCATTTCTTCACCTAAGGTTGTGGAGTAGTGCACAAATATGATTCATTTCGTAATTCAAAAGAGACGTGCTGATTACTCTAATAAAATTTAATTTTCTTTTAATCTTTTTAAGCACATGATTAAAGTGGTCACTACTTTTATATACAAAAAAAATCTAAGAATATATGATAATCTTAATTAAGAAAATGCTACAATCTAAAATAAAAAAATACAATTAATCTAAAATGATAAAATGTGACAATCTTAAGTAAAAAAAAATACAACAACCTAAAAGTAAAAAAATGGGCAACTAAAAATGAAACAAATGCATCAACATAAAATAGAAAATAGCGATAATCAAAAATAAGAAAATGCAACAAAGATAAATAGAAGCAAAGAAGATAAAAAAAATTTTTATAGTCATTTTGTTTTTTTTTTATAAATATGACTTTATAATATTTCTGGAAGTTTTCTACCATCGATTATTTCCATTTTGTGTATTAAAGTTTTTATTTTTCATTTTTTTTGTGTTCTCCCTGCAGCTATTAGTCCACTGAAGCCAGCTCTGGTGACTATTGTAGGGTGAAAAAAAATAAAGTATTTGAATCCAATTCTACTGTAGGCTGTAGATACTGCTGCTCCATTTTAAGATATTGAGTAATAAATTAAGTTTATTTCAAACTAGTATAGACATCGAGACAAGAAAAATTTTATAATGCAACTACTTGAATATGGACATTTAGTTTCTTGCAATCAAAGGGCTCTTATTATTTATTACCTCGTAGAAGGCAATAGACAACTCATACCTTGTGAAGGATAAAAATTTCTATAACACATTCATTTGAGGGTAATGATATACTGTTGGATGCATTTCTTCCGTCTGGAAGTTAAAGTGCCATATGATCGATGATGACATTGACGAAGGAAGCTTTTTCTAGGTGAGAGGTGTTAAGTATAGGTGTATATGTGTATATGTATTGGATGTGTCTAAATCTGACTCTAATCCTTAGTCTGCTGTATCTATAAATACTGGGTTTTTGACCCTAATACAACTTTGAGATTAGTCTTAACATGGTATCAGAGTCAAGTTACCTCCCGTGGTTCTTGATGTTTATGCCTCCAATCCCGAGGTATGAAGTAATCACTTCTCTGTTTGTGTTGCTATAAAATAATTGTGATATTTTGTATTTGATGTAAATTGATCTTTCTGTTTTTCTAATTCATGTTTAGCAATCGTCTCTAATAATAGAAAAACATGTTTATATGTCGAAGGAGAGAGTGAATTCACCAAGAGAAAAAAAAAATCCATCCTTCAGAGCTTTTCTTTCCTTTCTTATGAGTTAATATTTAAAACTTTCCTTTCTTATGAGCTTTCTATGAATATTTTTCTTTTTAAGATAATACAGACAAAAATGCTCTCTATGAATCAATGGCCGTGATAAAAAAAAAATACCTTTTACTTGCTGAGAGGTAATGGTTTGGTTGGAAAGAAACATGAGATTTTGCCCAATATTTTACATCTATGTTTGTCAACTTAAATAGAAGTTATGGACATGACTTCATTCAACTACATGACTCAAATCATTATGCCCATCAGCAGACGGAGAATAACACACTGGTCATGATTTATATTATTATTGTTATGTTGTTCAAAAAGTAAACTTCAAGATTTCGGATAGCATTTTGCAAGATTTGACAAGAATAAAACAAAAACACTTGTGTTATCTCACAAGAAATTCTGATATTGAAGAGATAAATTCTAGCAAAACACGATTGGAGCATAAGACTAGTTGACCTCAGAATGCAACTACTTTTTTAGAGAATCATGTCGCTGCTGCTAAAAAAAATATAAAACAAAACAAAAGATAAAAGAAGAATCATGCCGCTGATACGCGTCCAAGAAACAGTGGTAGGAATTCGAATCTAGATCTGGGGATAAATAGTTCAGATAAGATCGCACAGATATATTCGATGATGCATCGTCGTACTGGTTCTTCCATTCTCCCCGTCTAACTTCCACTGTACCTTAGCACTGATCACAATATATTAGGCTGGAAAAAAATTTGATGTGAATGAGATTATTCATCTATTATTAGATTAGTATATAACAGGTTGATCCAAAATCAATAATAAAATAATAAAAGGATCTCACATAAGAATAGATCTCATTTATGTGCTTCCTCATTAGGCTGAACTTGACGTATTAGACTCAACAGCACATTTGATCTGATCTGATCCTATTCAAGTCAAGTTTGGTGTATACTCTTTTCTATCATAAAAAAAACTTATTAGCAATAGGTTCTTATAGTCTTTAGTCACTAATGTATTTATAAGTACATAGATTAATTATATAAAAATGCCATGAGTGAATTCATTATTGAAAAAAAAATACTTTCACAACACTCTCATATTTCTATAACTTACAATTTACTACTCTCTGATTTTGACATCTAACACTAGAAATAATACATAAAAAAACCATATAACCTTATTTAACAATTTTTAGCCCTCCCAACTTCCCAAACTCAAATATTTAAAGGTTAATCTACACATATGCATGTCTTAATATTGATAGATAAATTTATTAGGAAAGTAACTTCTATTATTAATTATATTATTAAAAAAAGGTATATAAAAAAAAGACTACACAAATTTGTCTCGAGAGATTGTATAAAAACAGAGAGAATAGCATATTCACATTAAAACTGCTACAAATAGTCAAATTTACTTCATAGAGAGCATAAAAAATAATAGTAAAAAAAAGACAGGTTTTTGTGACGGAAGGTAATACCATGCATAGCCTTGTTTGGCCCGGCTCGGTCGGTCGGACCAGCTCCTAAGACCGAGCTATACCCAGAAAAATCGGGCTGTGATCGATGGCCTAGCCTAGGTTACATTTCGCTCAAGACATATTAAGGCTCGATAGCAAATCGGCGGCCTTGCCTGGCACACATTTTGCTCAGCTAGTTCAGTAGTTCCACACTGCATACCCACCATCTCAGCCCAGTCAACAACACAACTGGACTAACACAAACTTCCCCATGCAGCTCAAGTGCTCAACAGCCAACACCAAACATTTGCAAACAACTCATAATGTAGCAGGCCATCCGTATTATTCAGGAACAAACACAATTGAAAAAAATAAATTATTGTAGATGCACAACAATTGCTAGTGCAAAACAATGCAATATAAGTTCAGAAACAACATTATATTATTATTACAATATCATCCAAGGATTATGCAGGCCTCAAGATCTGCCCAAAACAAGGCCATAAGACAAAACCTTGGACTGCTGGACAAATGGAAGGAACAAAAAATTTTGAAACTGATAGACTAGTATAGCATGCCCGGGTAACCTCTTATACCATCAGTACATCAAGTATCTTAAATTCTTAACAGACAAAATAAACACCACTAGGGAAAGGAAAGAATTCAGGCACATCAAACAAGTCTTGTTTTTTTTTTTTTCCAAAGGGGGTTAAACAAAATAGATAACTTTTGACCGATGAACTGAAGCTGCTGGGGTGCGATTCTACCTGGGTCGGGCTTGAAACAACCCCAATCAAGATTCTTCCACTCTTTAACCTACCTGAACTTCCAAGTGTATAGGATTTATCTCCAAAATTAAAGAAAACCAATCTCTGAATCACCACCTTCAGCTATCCATCTTTTCTTGTTGACCTTCTCAATGAAGGTGAGAAAAAAAATACTTAGAATTCATTAGCTAAGAATAATATCCTCACACACCTTCCAGGCTCATCATACGTCTATGTTGCTAGACCACCAATCTGATCAAGCTGCATCTGCTCAAGCAATGCTCCGATAACTGCAGCTTGGTCATGTCCATCCATCTGTGCATTCAGACTGGAACCGTCACAGTTGCTGACACTAGGAGGCATTAGTTGTGAGGGTCCAACAGAATTTATGGATTCCACTGTCGTAACTTGCTTCTCTGGCGGAGATTCCTTAACTAGTGTGTGTACCCAGGAAAGGTCTGGGTCATCGCCACCAGACCTCAGCTCAAAGGAGGATGATCGCCGGAGCTTACCCAGTTCTTCACCATTGACACCCCAATCAGGTGTCCCTGAAGGAGATCCCCATTTAGACCATGACGAGCTCAATGTGGAGCCAACAAGAGCTGATGCTCTTGCAGCTCCAGGCCCAAGATCACGAGAACTGAGGCTCCTCATTGTCTGCTGCTGCTTCTCACGCTGGGCAAGAGCAGCAGCCAGGTGGGAGTTCATTGGGGACCCTGACTCAACGCATCTAGGGGACATCCGACCAGGAGAGGATATTCCAAGTGAAGCTTGCAGCAAAGATGAGTGTAACGGCAGTTGCTGGGTGTCCACAGCCTTCGGTGAAAAGACGCTTGTGTTGATTGGTGAGAGCAGTGCTTGCTGCTGTTGCTGGAACTGATTGAGGATAGCAGCCTTGTGGGAAGGTGAGAACATAGCACCCTGATCAGCATTACTATACCTCGGAGAGGAGACCATCTCAGCTGAGAAGAGATCATCAAGGTTTGAGGGGTTCAGGGTCTTGGATCGAGCGGTGTGGTTCCCTGTGGATGAACCAAGACGTGAGTAGCACAGATCATTCATGAGCTGGGAATCAATATCCTGCATCAGGGAGTAGTCATCGGCAGGCATATCTCTTGCGCTAAGTGAAGTCCGGAGCCTGCTTGATTGGAGGCTGCTGCCTGGAAGGTGCAGTGTTGGCACATTTGGCTGCTGCCACCCCAATGAAGGGGACATCCCATTGCCTGAAGGGGACATTGGAGGTGTAAATGGGGACATGACTGCTGAAACCGAGGATGGAGAACCAGGCATCAAACCCATCGCTGCTGCCATCTCCATTGCAGCTGATGCTGAGGCCCTTGGCGACGGTACTGCAGATCCAGTTGACACATAGAGTGGGCGCAGCTCTTCAGTGGTGTGGGCAAAGAAACACACACGGCGGTTGCAGCTGGTGCCATCCTTGCAGAGGCGGGTGCGGTACTGTGCCGGATGGAGCCAACACTCAAACACCCCATGAGCATACTCGCACATGTCACCACGCCGGCAGACACCCTTTCTGAAGTCAGGGCATGGCACACAACTGTAGTGATACTTGCGGGGGTCACGACGCCGAGCATTCTCTCCAGGGTGGACAAAGGGGCACTCTGTCCAGTCATGTGAGTATGCTCGTGAGCATGGCCGGATCTTAAAGGAATACATGCGGAACTCATCAGAGGCATAGATACTGTTCTTGATGTCCGGAAGGGACGGGTCCACGGGGTATTCCTTCTTCTCCGATGTAGCAACCCTTGGCAAGTCAGCAAACTTTGTCGACATCATCGCAGCAGCAGCAGAGGATGGAGACCGTGCATCTTCTGCAGTGGGGGAGGACACAGGTGGCGAGATGGAGTTCGCAACCCTAGTGACCACCCGGAGCATGCCATGCTCAGCCTTTGGGCAGCCAAGAAGCTCTTGGAGAGCGATCTTGGTGTCAAACATCTTCGGCGGCACAGCAATCACATCAGCGGGACGGCAGCCAGCGACATCCACAGCATCAGCATCAGCCCCAGCAGCGAGCAGCAGCCTGACGGCTTCAACAGCCGAAAGTGCACCACTGGAGGCGGCACAGTGGAGAGCAGTGGTGCCGTCGGGGCCGCATCGGCGGTTAACATCAACAGAGGGGAGGGCGAGCAGCAGGCGGAGCGAGTCAAGGCTGCCGTAGGTGGCCGCGACCATCAGTGGGGTACGGTGCTCCAGTACCATCCGGGCAGAGGAGCCCTTGCGGCGGCCGTACCAGAGGCCGGCCTCGTCGGCGGCGGCGGGGGGCGCGCGCTCAAGGGCGCGGCGCAGGCCGTCGGCGTCATCATCCGCGGCGAGCTCGAGGAGGACGGCGAAGGCGTCGTCAGTGTCCACGGTGAGGTGGCTGGCCATCGCAGCGACAGCCGCCGCCGCCGCCGCATTCTTCATGGCCGCGGAGACCGCCGCGCCGCCCTCGGCGCCAGCAGCGGAGATCGGCGTGCCGTTCATCGTGTCGTCGCAGATCGGAAGGACTGAAGAGCCCAACAACAAAGGCCAAACCAGTCAAGAAAGTCGTAAATAGCACGAAGAAATGGAGTAGAAAAGCTGCAGAAACGGAGGTCAGAATAACCCCAAAAAAATTTATAAAAACGGAAGCATGCCAGAAATCCCACAAAGAAACCACCCAAAAATCTTCAAAGAAAACACAAATCTAATCTTTCGGCCAGATCACAACTTCACCCAGCACAGCTTGTTGGCCAGCCAAGAAAAGGAAGCAAGCTTCTTGGCGGCTGCAAAGAGCAGCAGATCGGGGCAGGAAAAAGAAAGCGGAGTTTACCTGTTTGTGGCAGCGCGTGATGCGGCAAACCATCTCACCACGGCAGCGACCAAATCGGCTCAAAGATCTCTACCATCTCCATGGCTGACCAAAACGGGAAAGAACCACACAAAAAAGAAAACACAACCAAAAAAAAAAAGACCGCAAATTTATCACGACGGTGCTTCCGGTGCGCGCCGCACAGGTGTTTGGGGCGGCAAGATAGGCCGATCTGTCCACCTCGTTGGCGATTTCTTGGGTGTGCGAGAGGAGGGAGGGAGAGAGACAATAGATAGAGAGGGGGAAGGGGTCAGTAAAAAAGGGGAAAGTGGGGAGAGAGAAAAGGGGAAGAGAGAGAAAGTGTGGGTGTGGGTGTGTGTGTGTGTGTGACTTTCTTAGTTCTCACACACACACTCTTTCTCTATATACAACCGTAACTTGTAATAAAACCGAATGTAAAAACGGGCTAAAAACAGGGGGGAAAATTGGATAGTGCTCAGATAAAATGGGGCCCTAGGGGTTAGGGCTTCTACTTGGAGTTTTTGCATCTTGGCCCTCTAAGAAAGTAGTATTTTTTAGGAGAATCGAGAAGGTTAATGGCTTAATGCTTTCTCGGAGGTCCCCCATTTCACAGCTCTTTTAAAATTTTAAATAGAAAAATATAAATAGGTGATTTGAGTTGTCTAATAAATATAGAAATGAATCACGATTATCAAATCTACGTCACATGATATTGTGTTGTCAGTTTTTATCGAGGTGTTGGTGGGTCCATATTCAAACAGATAATAATCTTTCTTCTGTTAGACACTTCAAATCACAAATTCACATTCTCTTATTTTGAGAAAATTCTCACATGACATATGTATGCTTTTAGAAATAGGTAGAACAAGATAGTTATTTCTTGAAAGCCATTAAAGTCTCCAAATTTAATCTAATCTATACAGATAGTGATTGGATGTAAGATAGCGCATATAAAATAAATGGTCTTAACTAATGAGTTATCAAATGATTCCTGGATTTGAAGGACGGTAGCATGTTTTGAAGTATAGTAAAACAAAAGACATGAGTGTTAGACATGGTGCTATGCTTCACGCTTTACTAGCAAGTGGGCCCCTTTAGATGTGGTATACCGTATACACGAATTCGATGGTCTGAATTTTGGGTCCCACATGGTACTAGCAGAGGTGCGATAAAACACAGGAGTTGAGAAATGAAGTGCACATGTTATTTGTGACGAATTCCTCCACAATTTTCCCAACTCATGTCGCACACTTGCAGTTTTTTATGTCTTTCATGCGTTTAAATTTATTGAGAATAAGTCTATAAATAAACTCTTATTTAATCTAATTTTTATCTGATGAGACTATAATCTGAGACTGAATTCAAAACTAAATCAAACAAAACTTTAAACTCATCATGTAAACTCGATTTGTAAAGTAACTTGAACTAGTTTGTTATATTAGTTAATTTGACCTGAAATTCGTTCTACAATCATATATTGGAAACTATTTACAACAAGAGGTAAAGGCATGAAGGACAAATATAATTATATAGCGGTGGGTTTAGTTTTGTGATGTTAAAATCGAATAATTGATGGTTTTATCCAAATGGTAGCTCCTTAGAAAATTGTAGGAAGAGTAAAATCTCTCAATTATGATTATGTCATTTATATCTCTAAACTACAAATTTAGTTCGGTTGGTTTTTAAACTTGTTTTTTATTATCAATTTGGTTATTAAATTTGTCTACATTAGTCAATTTTGCCATTATGTCGATTATATATTGAAATTGAATGCTCATTTTGTGTCTTAGGGCCACATTTTTATTCTTAAATTTTTATCATCTCTTTTATACTAATTTCTAAGTATTTGATCAAAATGATGTTATATTTTCAATCTCCTTTTAAACATGCAATGTTATCAATAAGTTGACGAGGTATGGTAGTTGATATAATAATATGCTAAAAAAATTGATATAACATGTCATGTCAATTTAGAAATACTACAACATAAAGTTACATTATTTTTGGTAAGTTTAACTAATTGATGGATTTAAATGAATAATCAAGCAAATTTAGGGGTTTGTTAAGTTAAAATTTTAAATTTAGGGATCTAAAAGATATAACCGCACAAGTTTAGAGACTCAGAGTATAATTTACTCTTATAAAAAAAATTAATCGTGCCATATTAATTTATTTGATTTATAGTTAGATAAAAACATGAAAAAATATGTCAAGTTGGTTTAACTATCAAGCCCAAAGAACATGGCTAAAATATGGTGGGTTTTAGTGGTGATCTCAAAACCGAATAATTGACTATTGTGGCGAAATGGTAATACTTGGAGTACAAGTCGTAAAAAAAAACAAGAAAGTTAACCATACCATTCATTAATTTGAATATGACAAGTTGGTTTACACATTAACCCAAAAAATGACCAAAAGTATGTTAAATATGGCGTCCATCTATCTGCCGAAAAAATATGACATCTTATTTTTAGTGCAAAAAAACAAAGCCTTTTATGGTATGCGTTTTTCCACACTTGTTTTTCAGATAACTTGCGATATTCCAGCGAACAAACTTGATGTCTTGAACGAAACCAACACAAATGGCCAAATTGGATTGCGTGAGCTCAGCTTCGTTTTTTCTTTTCTTCTTTCAATCCGAGTTCGTTGTCGGACTGAAATTTAAGTCAAAAGACAACTGCGTGCAACGTGAACCAGCGCAAGCTCATCTTTGACTCAATTTGTTTTAAAGAATATATTGGAGATTGAGCCCAAGTTACCTGTTGTTTCAAGCTGAGCTAATTTTCAGCGTGGATTCAAGGCAAAAATACACATGCACATATTCTCAAAAGCTCTGAGTTCCATTTTTTGATCCTTCTATGATAAACTCCTCCGCTACTAGAATGAAAACAATTAGGCGGCTCGACCTAATTTTTTGGTAATTTTTTAAAATAATAATTATTGGCATGTCGATATCATATATCGATCTTGACTCAACATATTAACTAAATTCACGAAAAATTAGACCGAGATTCCGATAAACTTAATTATTTCTATTTAAATAGTAGATAGATTTATATGCTTCGATTTTAAATAGAAGAGCCCAATTGTATACAAGTTGACAATAGAGAGACATTTGTTGCTATTTCCGTACTTTTAACTACTAGCATCTCAATTTTCTTTCACTACTAATAAATGTATACATGAAATCCACCTCAATCATAATTTTGTTTTATAGCTCATAAATAAAGTGTAGTAGAAATATTGCATAAACAAATATTGTTATATATTTATTTGAGGTATCTAATTCTCATTACACATAGTCTTAACCGAGGATAATCAATTATGTGGATGGTTTAATAAGTGGGTATTAATATGATTGAGCCATAGATTACTTAGAATATTAGTCATTACATATTTCAAATCAACAGATGATATTGTTTGGATCAAACAACTATAAAATTAAAGAATTTTTAGAATTAAAAACTCATACATTCTAAAGTAGTAAAAATATAAAATTAGATTTTTCCCCGTAATTAGCCGCTTGCAAAATCTTTATTAGCAAGTTGATCAAGAAGTTCCTTAAAAAAATGAACAATGAGATGCCCTGTCTTTAATTTTTGGTGTTGGTTTATAAAAGGCATCAAGGCGGGTGGAAGCAGAATCAGATCCGTTATAATAGAGGAGTTATTGTATAATTATTATATGTATTTTTATCTATTGAACTGAGTAACGAGGGTTAAGATTGATTCTTTCATAATAAATGAATATTGTTGTGCACACATGATCAGACAAAAAAAAGAGGAGGAGGAGGAGTAAACAGAACATTCACTCAAGTGACAATTCTATTTTTAAAAGATCCCATTCCGATCCAAGTGGGGATATTGTGGGTGTGGGTGTGTGTGTGATAACGGCAAGTGAAGTGCAGCTGTGGTCTGCATCTCCCCGCGATCACCACAAGTTCCAAATTTGAGTAACCGGAACCCATCATACATTCATACGGCAACTTAAAATAAGTGGCCGTCCCTTTCGCCTTCTCGAAATTTCCGATAGAAGCTTTCGCTCTCCCCATCTCTCTTTCACTTGTCCATGCCTCCACTCACACACCTTGCGCTTTTACGGAACTGCCCTTGTCGGAGCAGCCGAGAACGCCACAAGTCGGAGCTCGTTTTGGGCAGAACTGTCAACCAGTCGTGTCGCTTTGGGTTCGTGCCGTGCTTTATTGTGTCAAACATTCAAGTCTAAATTCGGTCAGTTTAGTACATGTGATAATTGCGCCGATCACCTCCCGTTTACTATGTCAACCATCTAACGCCGCATAAAATTTGTGTTGTTCTGTTAAATTTTGATAGCTCAATCATTCTCCTGTCCTACCCGCTATACATTTTTTGATTCTACACGTGTACAACCATATTATGTTGAAATTTACTAGCTCTTGTTGTTCCATACTATGTTATAAATTAAATTAGAAACAAATAATTATAGAGTACAAAAAAACTCTCATTTTATCGTAACATCATTGTCTATGAGACTGATAAGTGGGACTCGAATAGACCTATGCAAACTTTGGGTCATATCACTAAAAAACCTAGGTTCATTTAGGTTGTATTGACTCTATCCAAACTCAAACCTATGCACAATCGAGTTAGGTAAAATTTAACACGATTTAATTGTTGGGTTTAAAATTCAAGATTTGACTCAGTCCCCATGAGCATCAGGATTAAGTCAAAATTGAAACAGACTCAGATCTAATTAACTCAAAACTATATATAAATGGAGACACTAAGTGATATTTTATTAAATATTCAAATTTTACATGTTACAGAGCACATTCTCTGTTGTATTAAGACACAAGTTGTTAATCCTGTTAATTTGATTTAAGGCGTAAAATATTTTATGATGAATCTAAGTCTGAATAATTCGGATAATACTTGTGCCGTGTTAAATTTTGAGGGCTCTAGTTTTCGGCCACGCCCGAGGTTTTTTTAGTTCGACCACAGCCATTGGTTAGGTCAAGCACCGCGAGGACGCGTGTGGTCCAGGAATAGAACTCTTGTAGACAGGCGCCCTGTTCTCCCAGCATGTCCGTGCCTTTCGTGGGGTGTTTGCCCTTTCCTTGCCTTAAAAACAAAAAGGAAGCAATTACTTATGCGGAGCAAAATTGGAGTATCACCGTACCACCCTATTTTCAACTTTTTTTTTTTTTATATATAGGATACTCTTTCCAGTATGGTTCTGTTTTAGATTTAAGCAAAATCAGTTCGCCTTGTGCTTAGTTTGAGCGCGATGCCTCATGTCCAGAGTGTTCGGGAGGGCCGGTTTTTGAATTTGTGACTCGGATTGGTTCAGCTCAGTCCGAGTGTACCTTGATCAGACATAAGACCCGACTAGGGTGTCCATAGAGTTGGATTTGGACAGAGTCCGTCCAGTTTGAATTGATCTTGGGATTTTATGACTCAATTCACATTTTGTATAAATCTAATAGTGTGTTATGTTATGAGATGTGGTGGTTACAAAAGATATTTAACATATTTTGAATCTGTTAAATCTAGCTTCAACTTCATTTTTGACCTAGAGAACTTGAGGTCAAATTAGTGACTTCTAATAAATGTTTATCCTAGAAGCTGAAGTCTGAAACCCTTCACTGAAGAAAAGTAAAAAACAGAATAGAGTAGTTGATGTCTTTTCACCCCATCCACCTCCCAACATCCATATATAAGCTCATGTGCTAAATTTCTTACCCGAACAGTCTTCCAAACTTATATAAGTATGTTAATTTGTTTGGCTCCTCTACCACAAGTCCTAAAAGCAAGATTCTTTAGAAGGTTTAGTTAAGCTAAACAAACACTTAATTATATGTTATTGTTGATATCAAATGACTAGCCACATAACAAATAATATGTAAACATAATATTATATACTATGAAACTCGCTTCAATCACCCAAACAGAACTTACAAGGAGTTAGTTAAATCACTTAACAAAACTGTATAGACATTAAAGGTTAAAGGATTAAATCCTAATACTATCAACTTAATCTCTGAAAAAAAAAATACTCGGATACTTGAAACATAGGATTTTAAATCTATAATTTGTAAGTGTTAACTCGTGTCTTGTTATCTAAACTATAATTTTTTTTGATAAAGTTGTTCTTATATATGGTAATATCTGATATACTGATAACAAACACGACACACTTTTTATCTTCAATGTCTTTACTTTTTTAACACATTAATATAATATTTCAATTAAATATAAATACAAAAATAAAAGGGATCAGTCGAACCCATTTTAATGGATTCTGTTTTTACAGCTAGCTGTACCACACGATGCCGTGGTTTATGGATCATGAGCACTTTAATGGACCGTCCGTATTAAACAATGCAGATATTTAGTTATTAACAGTGCCTAATAACGAAAAACAGATGGCGTCATCGGGTTGTGATTTGGCATACTAAGATCTGCTGCAAATGAAAAGGCTTAATAAATGACCAGGAAGACTGCAATAAATGTTGCTTACCAATTTTTTACAAGGCAGATCGGCGGTTGGGTTTCAGCGTGCAATGAATGGAGTACTTGTTAATTTCATAATTTGTGTATAAAATTTTACAAACAGGCCGGTTTGAGACTTTGAGTACCCTCCAAATTTATCATAAGGCTGACACAAATATGTATCCATTACAAAATTATTTAAGAAAAATTCTTTTGTACACTGCTAGTGCTAATGTGTGGCAAGTTTGTCTGGTGTGCTACATAAAGATCTGCTTTACCACGTACTAGTTCTACAAATTGATAGCAATGCATTCGGGTAGGTTAGGCCCGTTTTAAAATGGACGGTCCCAATCGAACTCTATTGGATATACCCTCCTAATTCTTTACCGGTACTTTTTTAAAAGCAATTTAGTTTTGGCAATTTTCCGCCCATGCTTTTTTAAGTTAGAGCAATCCTACACCTATTGCCTTATAAACAAATTGCTCCCTAATGTAATGGGCTTAAGAAAGTAATGTTTTTTAATCTAACCAAGTTAGTTTGACTTATTAAACTTTTGAGTGTTTCACCGAGTTCTACCTTTCGTTTATAGATTTGTAGGTTGAAATTACGGTCAAACATCTCAATTATTTTATATCTTATTTTATAAGTATACATATCTTTTGAACTAAAAGTTCTAAATAAATTATAAGAGGACGTATTGGGCTCGTTTGGTCTAATTTAACTTAAAACTTATAAAACTGCTTAAGTTCATAAGCTCAATACAATAAGTCAACGAGAATGAGTTTAAACTTATTTGGGGTTTCTAATTTAAAGAAAATTTTAGTTTAACTGATAAATTCAAAATTTAAGACTATGTTTGTCTTTATTTCAATTTATTTAAAAAACTGAAGTCTAAATAAACTAGATCAAATGCGCATTTATAACTTTAAATCTTTATAGAGCCACTTATTAAAAAAAATTTGAACTCGACCACGTGCAAACGTCTTAATCCTAAACTCTTGGGATGCTTCCCCTAGAGGGCAGAGGCTAAAAACTAAATGAAGGAAGAACTCTTTCTCAGGCTCCCATTAATTAGATTTTAGTGTAGCTTCGACTTGATTGTACCGACATGTCCAGTGAGTTCGGCAAGGACATGATGGCATTTGACCTGGCAAGGCCTGCCTGACAGTGATCTCTCCTGAGCTGATTTCCAGTATAGAACGAAAACAACTTTTGTAAGAATCCACTGACGTAGAATTCTAATAAAAAAATCGTCCGATTATAACCTAGATTGTAATATAATGACTCTTAATTAAATCTCACACTTAAAAGGGTTCTCCATCGACAAATCCACGGGACATCGGACCATGGTGTCTAAAGTCTGAACCAGCATGTTGGGCTGGGCCAGCCCATGGCTCAAAAACGATGACCTATTTATGGTTTGGTCCAGCCCGGCACAGCAAATTCCAATTCATGTGTCACGTGTGTGACCTTGAGTGAAAACCATTGGATCTTGCTACACATCAAGATCAGATGGGTACTAAACGGAGTCTGCCGTGAGGAGTCTCTGCGGAAGAATTTTTCACAACACACGTCAAATTACCATTTGGAGGGGGGTACAACAGCAAGAATTCTTCCTTAGCACAATGCTTTGCACACAAAGCAATCATCCTACCCTATGTTTTGAACAAAGAACAAAAAATTCAATATCTAGCAGATCATGCCCAAATGTAAGCCAGCTTCGGATGCACAGATTTATTTAGTTGACATTCCAGGGATGCCAAGAAGATTTTAGAGTCTACAGGCAGAATAGAAAATACATGCATATACAGACACGGTAACATTCGACTTGCAGGGAAGACAGAGAGAGTTATGTCGCCTAGCCATAACAATTTGTGCTGAGAATGCTGTGAATGGAAGCAATCCCCAGGCAACAGAGACAAACAACACCAAGTTATTTACAAGATGAACAAGTTTCAGGTTCCCAGGTTGTGCTTCACACATCATCCGCATCGCTTCCACCCACATGAGCATCATGTGCGCCCCAGTAGTGGCTCCCATCAGGGCCCGACACCTTATACCTGCTTAGCCAAGAAGACGATTTCAGGAATTCCATACCAACATAAAGTGAGTTAAAGAGCTCATGAGTTTATCTCAAACAGAGAACAATCCAAACATGAACTGTTTATGACCAAAAAAAAAAAAATTATGAAAAGTTAAAGGAACACCTCTCCAGAATAAATTTTCCTTCCTTGTACCTCTGGCTCTTCTCATGTGCAGCCTCCTAAAGTAGAGGCATTATAGAACTTAGTATATGTGCGACAATACACAAAAGACTAGAACATAACCATTAACAAATCTTACATATTTCCATCCTACAATGGATCCGCAGCCAACACAGAAGATATCACAAACAGTATGCATTCCTGTGATCATCATGCGATCCTCTTTTACTCCGACATTCACATTGACGCTGTTCATAACAAATATGAGTTAATAACAATCTGTTTTTTCTTTATTTTTTGTTATGGGGCCACTTAATGACACATCTGCTGGTCCATAGGTCATAGATGTATAAAAACAATAAAATTGCATACTATGCTAAAATAACAATTAAGTCAAACAATAGCGAAGCTCAGAACCTACATGCATAACATGTAGCTAGAACTGGAATTAGTGGCATAACTGTGCTATGGAAATACAAATTTCTGAATTTACTCCACTCGAAGGTAAATGGTATTGGCAACTTTTTGAGAACCGATTAAACACCATTAGGCCAAGGACAATTCTAGAAGTCCCACTCTGCTGGACCTAAAGATTGAATGGTATTGGCAACTTTTTGAGAACTGGTTAAACAACATTAGGCCAAAGACAATTCTAAGAAGTCCCTCTCTGCTGGACCTAAAGATTGAATGGGTAGCAAATATATTCAACAGTGCATGGAGATACAAACTGGTTTGACATTACACTTACCTGGTCACCCAAACTTTATCTTCCAGGTAGAAGCTTGTATCAGACTCAAATGTAGGAGTGAGCGAAACTTAACAGATAGCAGAAGTATATGGTAGAGGATCTTGATAGTTTTTGGAAAACCCATATCTTAAAATAGGGGAATCTGCATGGAACATAATTCCCATAATAAACCTTGGATATCGGCATCTGATGTGAAGAAAGCTTGCCCACCCAGCCACATGGGGATGGGTGCAAAGGAAGCATAAGAGAATGTGACTCTTCTATTTTATGTGACTCTTCTATTTTATCATCTAAGCTGTAGGAACAAAGCTCCAGAAGGTTCAAACTTCAAACAAAATTTTGGCCACATTTGTCATATGCAAGTGATTGTATGAGAGCATCGAATTTTAATCTTGGACATATGGAGCCAGGTATCTAGGATGGGCCATATCTTAGAATTAGAACCCACATGAACTACTCCTAAACAATCCAAGACATTCATGAAAACAACTGAAGAGATAGGCCGCGCGTGGAGTTCCACTTGCAAACGAATACTCATCGCCTCTAAAAAAAGGTGCACAAGAGAAAAGACAAAAGAAAAAAAAAGTTGAAACTACCTTAGTTGTTTCTGTGTTTCACTTTTCCAGCGAGATTTAGGGTTTGAGATTTGTCCATTAATTTGTCTGTTTGTTTATTCTTTTCCAGACAGACCTAGGGTTTGAGATATGGTCATTAGGTACTATTGCTGTAGTGCATATGCCCATCCATGTATCCAACCACCTCAATTTGTCCAAAACAAAAAAAATTCAGACAGCTTAGAGGCTTTTCCCCCTAATTCTATTGCTGTGAACAGTAGCCATTCCCCTCAAAACACATTCCTAAATTGCTATAGTTTCTCATCGTTTTAAGTTAGGACCATAGCCGCAAAGAGTCTTTGTATCCCAAATCCTGAGTGGGGAACTACGCACCGTGACGAATTTCTCTCAATTTTGCCCGGCAAAGCGTCAAAATTAGCAACATCAATGAGTTATTTCTAGTATATTACCGAACAAATCGATGACCAGAACTAGTTAAGATTAAGCCCAGGAGCACTTACACCTTATTGAAGAGATAAGCCTTCCCATGCTTGCAATGGAAGGCCTGGACACACCAAACAAGAACCAAAAACTCACGGCTGTGGCTTTCTGCCGAATCAACAACCAAAGAATTGCTGGTGGAAAAAGACAAGAAAGAGATGGACGGACCTTGGAGATGATGTCGTCGGCGAGGCCGAGGTGGGTGTGGCAGTGCTTGCAGCTGTAGATGCTGCCCTCCAGGTGTATCAAGAACAGCCTCCCCATTTTCCCTTCTTCTTCCCCCAAATCCCTACCGATTTCTTGCGATTTTCGGATGTGATCGGGCCGCCGAGCAATCCAATCCAATCGCGATCGCTTCGCCTCTCAACCCTCCGCCTCCTCCTCGCACGAACCCCAGATAGGAATGGAGAAAAATTACTCCACCTTTGTGAGTTTTTTATACATCGGCTTCACTTACCGCAGAAGCAACCACGGGAGAGAGGAGTATGTGTGTGGAACGCCTACAACTGCCGTGCTGGATCCGCCCGCATGCCTACCCCTCCGTTTTTTTTGCTTTCCTTAGCGGATCCAATCTATATGCAAGAAAAAAAAAAAGTTCCAACCATATTAATCGATCATATAAATAATAATATCTTCGAACTAATGATAAAGATATCTCATATCATAAAATTATGTAAGACTCATACTTCATCAGTTGAATTATGTTAATAACAATAAAGATCTCCTATCTCATAAAATTACATAATTTTCACACTATATTAAATAGATTAATATGATTAATGATAGAGATATCTGGTCTCATAAATACGTGTAAGACTTAGACTATATTATTTGGACCACATGAATAATGATAAAGATTTCTTGCTTCTAAAATTGCATAAGTTTTATGCTATATCAATTGGATCACATGAATAATGACAGTGATCTTTAGTTGAATAAAATCACGTAAAACACTCGCTATATTAGTTGAATCACGTGAATAATGATATAAATTTCTAGCCTATAAAACCATCTAAGACTCGCGCTATATTAATTGGATCATATGATTTAACTAATAGTAAAGATTTTCAGTCTCATAAAATTGATAAGACTCACACAATATCAATTAGATCATGTGAACATCAAAAGTGGAAGACACACACTATATCAATTGAATACATAAATAATAATAGAGATATCTGTTATATAAAACCGTATAACACTCATGCTATCTTATATATTATATGAATAATGATAGAAAACAAATCACGTAAGATTTGTATTATATCAATTGTTACGTGACTAATGATAGAGTTCCAACCTAACAAATTGACTAATTCTAATTTTGAGGATGGTTTATAGAAATTACTTTTCAACCTTATAATATTGACTATATCTTACTGTCGGGTTCTATATTTTTTATCATCAAAAAAGCCAAATGATATCAAATCAACATTTGTAATTGTATATCACAAAACCATGTCCTTTAAATAAATATTTACTTAGATATTTTAATATTTTTTTCATGTTAGTGACATATGGTGCATACTTGCTGAATTGGTGCTAACATGGCACTCGCATGTCACTTTATGCCAAAAAATTTAGTTATGCGCATTGATAGTTGTTGACGATCAAAAATATGATTCTTGATTTTACAGTAAATTTGATTTGAGTTGTGAGGACACCATGTAATATCGTAGAGAGAATTCATAGAATTGCTGTAAAGAGATAGGCAAATAAATTTTTATACAGATTCTTGATCTCAAAGAATGAGTAATAGTTTTACGTTCTGTTCTTACTTTATTATGTGTATACATAGTATAAGTCAGATCTCCCATCTGTCTCAAGATCTAATGAGATATATAAATCTTAAAAGGACATCAGTTCTCTAACAACCACTGCCAAGTAGTAGTAGTTATCGTCGGTTAATTCTCTTCAAAGAGACGTGTATCAAGGTGGTTAACAGGGAACTAATTGTCTTGATGAGTAATCGCACGGAGTAATTACTAAGCAAGTGCACTTTCATTAAGGAGGTCGTGACAACGTGTTCCTTCTACAAGGCTCTTACTTTAGGATGAGGTACGCCATACAACCAAAAGGATTGGTCGTAAATGGCCCAGTCCAAAAGAAGGTTAGTCGAATGTGGGAGTTAATGGGAGCGGGTCCCACCACTCTAAGTTTTCGACCAAAAATATAGTACATATCCTCGTCAACTAGTCCCCCCAAACTTAAGTGATCAAGTTCGAGCAACTTTTGTTCGGTTGAAATTGTTT
The DNA here is from genome assembly GCA_019359835.1 of Pharus latifolius. Taxonomy (NCBI): domain Eukaryota; kingdom Viridiplantae; phylum Streptophyta; class Magnoliopsida; order Poales; family Poaceae; genus Pharus; species Pharus latifolius. The sequence continues at coordinate 83,870,594 of CM033321.1, read as the reverse complement.
AAGAAAACAAATTCCATCATATTTTAGGCGAAAAAATGGGTAAATTTCTCGAGAGTCTCACTATAGAGGAAATCTTACATAGCACGATTCGGCCCAAGTATCAAAACAATGTCACTGAGATAGCACCTCAATCATTTCAATAGTGTCTCTTCGGTTTCACGCCTCTATTAGGGTTTCTTAAAAAGAGAAGATTTGTGAAGTTTTTATAGCCCGATCTTTTCAATCTCACTCAAGAAAACTTTTGCTTCTTCTCTTCAAATCGTCATGACTGGATGGAAAACTTCCACTGTCAATGACATATGTTTGAAAGATTCGACAAAAGAAGGACATTGGGATGGTTTCATTAGCAGACAAATTACTGTTGGAGATGAAATCATCTCGAAACCGCAGTCTGGAGAGATAGTTGTCTTTGTAAACCATCTGAAGTGTAGGTTGCACTTTTCAACCAATAATTTTTTGATCTCAATTCTCAAGTTTTATGACATCAAATTAGTGAATCTGACTCATAATTTTTTGTCATTCTAAGTGTATTCGTACACTTATGCGAGACTTATTTTGGCATTGAGTAATCGATCCCCCTTTTCACCTATTACCATGGATTGTATCTTGTTTCAAATATTGTTCCTGGAGGAGTATATCTTCATCTTAGGAACAACATTTAGTTCGTCAGAATTCCTCTCAAGGACTCTCAACTAAAGTGGAATGAGTGTTGGTTTTATGCTGAAGTATTAGACAATGCTTTTCACTTTGTTGGAAACGTCCCTAAGAACAAGAAGAACTGAACAATTCTACCTGATCTGGATGCCGATCATAAATTTCAAATCCAACAGATCCAAGTCCTATGAGGGGGACAGATTGCCATGAACTTTATTAGTTATCGAATTAGTCCATATAACTTAGGATCCATCCAGGTAGATGTCAATTAACTCCAACCCCAACCAAGACAGGAACGAAGATATACTTAATAAAGATGGTGATTAAGAAATCGACCAACCTGTAATTTCTAAAAATTTATCTTCAATCATTGTGTTCAGAACTTTAATTTTGAAGTAGTTGGTAATTTTGGGTAAGTTTGCTAATTTAGTCCTACAAGATTTCATGTATTCAAACTATATTTAAGATCACTATAACATGATTTTTGAAAGTTTTCTCAATTCTTGATTTTTGTTCAAGATTGCAGATTTGCAACACATTTTGAGTCTTGTTTCGAGTTTGATAAAGCGAGTTTGAGCTCGAAACTTGATTCAATCGAACTTGCCTCGAGTTCGAGTTGGATCTTGCTGGGCTCAGAAGCGAATCGGCTCGTTTGACAGTACTAATTAGAATCGGATCCGTTACTTAAAGCGAACGGACGGGATCGCGGGAACGCACGAATCCAAAGAATAAAAACTTCTGGAACCGACGGCTTTAACTCGTCTCGTACTTTCGTGGGGCCGTAAGAAAGAAGCCAAAAAAAGGAAGACGAAGTAGCCAATCTAGGAAGAGGAGGATGTGGCGGCGGGCGGCGATGGCGATGCTGGCGCTGGGAGCGGGCGGCGGTGCGGCGGCCATCGCCTCCTCGGACGACCCGTTTGCGACCCTCAAGGTCTGCTCCCACCTTCCCCCTCGCCTCCTCCGCGACTCCGTCACCGCCGCTACCATCGCCTTCGACTACAAGTACTCGCTCTGGGGCCTCGAGCCCGGCACCGCCTCGTGGATCACGGCCCGGCACGACGTCCACGTGCGCTCCGCCAACCGCCTCCAGGAGCTCTGCTTCCGCAACGGCGGTATCTACATCAAGCTCGGCCAGCACATTGCTCAGTTGGTATCAAATTAGCTCCCAATGAGATGCAATTCTCGTTAAGTTTGGCATTTCATATGAACTTGCTGTAGTAATTGACGGGTTCGGCTCTAATATGACCTAAATTTAGTTTATTTGATCGTTTTAGGAGTATGTTGTTCCAGAGGAGTATGTGCAGACAATGAGGGCTTCGATGCTGAAGAGGTGCCCAGTCTCGTCATACGAACAAGTTTGCGGAGTGTTCGGGAAAGAGCTCGGAGAACCACCAGAAACTGTTAGTTCTTCGTTCCTCCTTGCATCAAGTTTTTAGTAGTCCATCCTGCTGTAGTTGCTTCAGAACGAATTGCCGGTGTTGTAATAGTTTCAAATTGTTATTGTAGTATCGGTGCTTACCTCAAGTGATGGATGTGCACGTGGAAATATGCATGGGTTGTTAACTGAGAAGCAATTTCTGATAATGTTCAGGGTAGATGTATGTCTGACCTCATGTTTGTTTTCGCCCCTGTTTTGGTGTGTAGGTTTTTGCCGAATTTGATCCTGTACCACTTGCAAGTGCTTCACTTGCACAAGTTCATGCTGCCAGAACACATGACGGGCAAAAAGTTGCTGTAAAGGTTGCTATCTGACACGATGCTGCGGTTTTATTGAGTACACATGCTTAATTGGGATTCTCTGTTAGATTGAGCCATCAGAATACAAATATGATCAGCTACTTGACTCACTTTTCCTGACTGTATCTCTGTTGCTTGTTCTCCAGGTTCAACATGATCACTTGACAGATACTGCTGTTGTAGATATCGCCACTGTTGATTTCTTAGTGAGTTTTCTGCATTATGTTTTCCCAGTGTTTGACTACAGGTACAACTGTGAATACTAGTTGTTTTGCTTCACTACTTTGTTCATTTTTTTCACATGCTATCTTGAAAGCTTATATATTGATGATTAGAGTCAGTCAGTACAGCCTTTTCTATTTCCTTTTTTTTTTTTGGACTTACATGACCATATGTTGATGCAAAGCTTGTAGCCCATAATGTTCCACATCTAGTTTATGGGAATGGATTTGTCTGTTGCAAGTCTTGGTCCTTGATGAGAATCCCTTTCTGCCTCCTGGGTCAGTACTTAGTTCATTAGAACCACTGGCAAAGGCATACATGATATAGAGGATTATCATATTGGTTACTTACACAACACTGTTCATGGCCATAGTCATTTGTTTGAGTATGACTTAACTACATTGTTAGATATGATGAGTTGATAGCTCCATAGAAATTAGCAAATTTGATCATTTAGCTTACCTATTGTTGGGATTAGTCTGGTCGTTACTAAGGAAGTGTTTTTTGATGATTTCCATAGCCCTAAGAGAGACCAAATCCTTTGTTATTCGAAAGATAGAACCTTGAGCTAGACTTGTTAAATATAATTCATCATTCAGTTATAAGCTTGAAAAATAACACGTTCTACTAATAATTAGTAACAAGTAAGTGATCATCCCTCCACAGAAACTCTTATTATGACAATAACATTGATTGATGGCTAATTAGCGAGGCACTTGGTGTTGGTGACATTGAACTAAAAGTTCTTAAACATGAGACCAACAGAAAGAATTGCGTTAAATAGTAATGACCCACCTCAGCTTCTGAACTTCATAGCAGGATATCCTATAGGTACTGGTGGTGTTCCATTGTAGGATTGTATGCCCTTTGCAGTCAACTTCTCTCTTAAACAGTGATGCAAATTCTGCATTTAGTGCTCATTTTAAATTAATGCCACTTTACTCGGTTCCATGCAGGTGGTTAGTTGATGAAATTCAAGAAAGTGCACCTAAGGTACTTCTCTGATTCTGATTGGGTAACTTAATTTTCTTGATGATACTCTTTTGGGTTGCCCTATTATCTACTATCGGTTTTTGTTGCAATTGAAAGCAAAGTGTACTAACCTGTTATTACATCATGGCTTGTGGTGAATGTGTAGTCTATGTTTCACCTTTGATTGCTACTTTGTAGGATCTCTTTGTGCCACTCTTGAATTTATGCTCAATGATGTAATCTTTGGGTGATGCTAACTTGCTATCATGATTGTCAGGAATTAGATTTCTTGTATGAGGCTAGAAATAGCGAAAAATGTTTGGATAATTTTAGGAGGTTATCTCCTCACATTGCGGATAGCATATATGCTCCCAAGGTTTATTGGAATCTCAGCACTTCCAGAATTCTTACCATGGAGTTTATGGATGCCAAGGAGGTAACTGATGTTCATGGTATTAAAGATATTGGAATTCACCCTGTTGATGTCTCAAACCTAGTAAGTTGTCCCAGTGCTGTCTTTGGAACTCGAGTTAATGACACCTTTTGAAATGTTGTAAATACTCACTTCACAGTTGTGTAGGTCAGCCAGGCCTTTGCAGAGATGATTTTCAAGCATGGTTTTGTTCATTGCGATCCACATGCTGCCAATATGATGGTTCGGCCTTTGCCGCAGGACAGAAGAAATATTTTTGGTAAGATTCTCTTCCTAGCATCACGAAGTAGACCGATGAGTGATCTGATATATTTTAGCTTTCCTGAAGTGCGTCGGCAATCTCCTCCCAAAAATAACTGCTCTTAACAAGTATCAAGAAATTAAAATTTTGATTCTTGTAATGTTATTGGATTCTAGTGTTTGGTGCCAATATTTAGTAATTATATTGGATGGGGGGAAAACAGTCGATCGAAAAATGATGATAGGTGGCTTAGGCAAGTCATGTGCATCAGCACAAGAAGGCAGGTTGTGTTACAATGTGATGGGGGCGTGTGAGACACAGTTTTAAGAGAACATAGACATTTATACTGAGCTCTTAGGAATTAGGATTGAGGGAGGGCCATTTATTTATTTTTTTCTATTGTGCAAGGCAGTTCTGCTATCTACAATAGTCATAAACTCAGAATTACTTAACTCACTTTCTAGAAATTTTTATTTGAATGCAGGATGGAAAAGGCCACAATTGATTCTTCTCGATCATGGTCTTTACAAAGAACTTGATTATGCTACTAGGATAAGCTATGCTTCTCTTTGGAAGGTAACTATGCTATTACAATGTTTTATTCTCTAATCATGAGCCAGTACTAATTCTTGTTGATGCCGTTTGTTCAATGCAGGCGCTTGTTTTTGCTGATGCAAAAGCAATCAAGGAGAACAGTGTCAAACTAGGTGCTGGGGAAGATCTTCACATTCTTTTTGCTGGTGTTCTTACAATGAGGCCATGGAAAAGGATCATTGACCCATCTGTCGATCATCTGGTCCTGGATGGGAATAATAGTGATCGTTCTGAACTTCAGGTGATATATGTTATGCAATATTTGTGTTCTCTATGGTCATTATGATGCTACAATAGGTCTTGTGGATTATCCTGGCTTTATTCCCTTGCTCTTATGGTTAGTGCAAATGAACATCATTCAGTACCACAGTAGGTATAGTGGATGATACACTCTTACAGAATTATGAGTCAAATCAATGATTGCTTATTTCTTGACACAGATGTATGCTTCGATATATTTTTCTCAAATCTCAGAGCTCCTAAGGAGATTACCAAGGGTCATCTTGTTGATGCTTAAAACAAATGATTGTTTACGTGCAGTCAGTCATGCGTTGGTAAGTGAAATGGAAATTTACTAGCAGAAAAATGTGGGTTCTCTTATCATATTGCATTTGTAACTAACTTGTATTGTTCTCATCATCTTTTCTTTCCTCTTATTTCCAAAAAATTCCAGCAGGTAGTTTGGCCCTTTAGTTTTTGATACTTGAGAGTAACTGTTCATACATGAATATTTCAAGTGATGATGAAAAGTATTTACTATGATGAACAAAGCATTGTTTGCCTTGAATAATATATTGAGATGTCCTTTCTGTTTGGGCTTTATCTGCATAAAGTCTCTCTTGATCAATAATGTTTGTGCTTGTCTTTTCAGGTCTTATTTCAAATCTTGATCATGTTCTATTGAATATAGTGTGCATTTGGCAATTTGGCATTTCTAACACTAAAAAGAGCTAAATACAAATTCAATGGTGTTTATTCTTAGCATTTTGTCCCCCTTAACATTTGATCTCCTTTCCCAGGTGGGAGGGTCTTCCTTGGACTCATTCGTGATCATTGGACGAGTATCATCTGAAGCTGTGTTGGATGCAAAAAGGATGAACAGAAGGTCCTTTCTAGATAGCCTTATCATATGGCTTGAGGAGATTTTGCTCGAAGCTCGATTCTTTGGTATGAAGCTTGTCTTGAGTTTCATGCAGCTTAAGAAGTTATTGCCTGGCTAGAAACATCTTATAATATCAACAGTTCTTGTACATCATGCAAACTCCGCATTTAGTTCTAGATTGCTATTTTTTGTATGCCTAATTCTTTGATAGACCGCTGCGCCACGATTGGTGTTTAATTAATTATGATGTACACTTACCAATGGGAGGAAGCCACTTCGTGAGCACACGCTGATTTTGCTAGGAAGATATAATAGAACCTCCCATCATTGCCAATATGATGATGGTGCTATTCATTTTTATTGGATAATGGAAAACTGCGGTCAACATCCGGCTCTCTGATTTCTCTGTAGGTTATGGATTATATTTGTTGGCTACAAAATGTAAGAGCAAACCTTTTTCTTTTGTTGAATTGAAGGGTATATGTGAGCTCTAACTTGTCTAAGATTACAGCAGTGAAATACCGAACGTGCGACAGTGCATATAGCCGGCATGTACGGCCTGAAATAGGAAGCAAAAGGAAAACTGAGTCAGGAAAGGAAGAGGGAAAATAACTGAGAATTTTTTTTAGAAATAACTTATTAAAAAAATAAATTTTAAAACTAATCTGGAACTTTAAAAAATTGTAAAACTAATATTTAGTCGTGAGCTGCAACGCGCGACTGAGATTCAATCGCTAGCTGTCGCTAGCCTAACAGTTAACGACTAAAGACGTAGTAGCGCTCGCTAGTCCATTGAAACCCGTGCAAAATAAGATAGTGCAAATTAAGGGGTGAGAGTGGGATTCGAACTCAGATCAAAGGGGACAAAGTTGGAGGGTTGAAATCAGTTAGGCTAGAATATGTTTTTGAAAATTATGCTAGTTACAAATATTAATATTTTTTCTTGAGGACAGCCATTGAAGATATATGTATTTGATAGTTATCTTTCTATTTGACATATGTATTCATCTGCATCCATCACATAACACATGTATTTGACAATCATTGTTTTAAAATTAGAAATATTTGAGATAACCTTGTAAACCTAAAATAATAGATTTCGTACCTCGTCGATGCTAATTAAACAAAATATCCATCCATCACAAAACACATGTATGTGACAATTATCGTTGTAAAACTAGAAATACCTGAGGTACTATTCTAAAACTAAAATAAGAGATTTCGTACCTCGATGCTAATTAACTGAAATATCCTAAACAATAAGTAGAGAAGTTCAAAAGTATGAAAGATGCATACAAAAAACTGGAAAATACGATAAAACTCTGCGTCAAACTAATGCCTTCTCCCTCTCTGTGGCTAGCCCTGATACTCCGATGGTGTGTAGCGAGAGGGGGGCTGATGATCCCTAATGCATCGTCTCCTCGCTGGTGGTGTCTGCGCAGATGGCGGAGCCTGGGAAGGCTGTGTCGGCTGCGTAGGTGGTAGATCATCGGCAAGGAAGTCAGGCTGCGTAGGATGCTGCTCTGTCTGGCCGAGAGACTAGTGCCACGCAGGAATATCAAGCTCTTTATCTAAAGAACTGTTGGCAAGCATGAAACACGGTTGTGGAGGTGGAGGGCGCGACGACGAGGGGCGGTCCTGAGGCGGCACATGCGACGAAGGAGCTGGCGCCGACAGTGATGGTGGGGGAATCACAGTCATGTGAGGTGGCAGTAGCACTCTGAAGTCGACTAGAATCTGATCGACTTGCTGCTCGACCTCTGCACAATATGCGTAGACATCGTCGTTGGGCATGGTGGGTGCGGTACGAGATCTGATCATCATGTCTCGTGCATCGACAGAGACGATGCCGAGAGTGTCTAGCTGCGCACACGATTTAATGCAATTATAGATTGACAATCCATGTAAAAGTAAGATTGCAGAGAGCTTAGGAACTCATAGAAGAGTGGATTCGGCCTGGAAGGCGTCGGTCGAAGCGCTCGTCGATGGTGGCAGAAGGGACGGGCTCATCAGACGCGGCTAGTGGACCACCCGCTAATCGGTAGATCATGCGAGGTCGGCACCAGGCCAGGTATGAAAAATGGATGTCGTGGCTATATGGCCTGTTCTCCTCCACCGTGCGTGTGTGGGCCCAATTGATCCACTCCTCCACATAGGGCCGATGCCGAACAACAAAATCGTCCCTCACTCGACACTTTCTCGATTGCCTGCGGACAAAAGAAATTAGTTAGTGATAGAAATCATTTATAAAGTCACTTGCGAATGTAATGCATATTTGACGTACTCGTGAATGTGGTGCGGGATCTGTCGAGGAGGCGGCACCGGGACATGCTGGTGTAGGCCGAATTGGCACATAATTCGTTCAGACGAGTACCCCTCAACCATGTGCGAGAAAACCAGAAGAACCTTGGTACGCGAGTAAACAACATCCTACGTACAAAGAGAAGAAAGGACAATTGGTGTGACGGACTGCAAGTTTGACGTGGTCCACGGATTCCAGATGACGCTGTCGTTGAGGAGTAGGTCGAAGCTTGTGGCATATGAAGGATAGTAGAGGTGCGCCTGATCTGTGGACCACCTCAAACTCAGCCTCACCTACCTCCATCCCATCACGGGACCGTCCCTCACACCATCGGCCAACACGAACTGGTCCCGCGGCACCAACGGTTGGCCGACAGGGAAATACTTGTACGACCACATCTGTAAGAGTACGGTGCACCCAGTGAAAAGAGAGCTCACCTGGTCTCTACTCGTGGCGTCGCACAACCCCCTGTAGGTGTGACAGAGCACAACGGATCCGAAATTGAACCGTGACACGTTCCCCGGGTTGGAGTCGGCAATACTCCTGGCAAGCTGAACGTACTGCCGCTCACAGATGTCTTTGTGGGTGCCAGGGAAGAGCAACCACCCAAAAAGGTACAACAAGTATGCCTCAAGGTGGCGCCTGAAAACCTCCTCTAGAGCGGCCACGGGGAGCGGAGCATCCCGGATGGGGCGCAAATAGATCTGGGGAACTCCCATAGTCTGCTCAAAACCCCTCGCTGGCCCTACGCCCTCGAAGCGCTGCAAGAAATCCAGGCGCCATGCAACTCTGTCAGTGGTCGCAGGGATATATATGTCCCCGCGAATAGGCAGACCGAGCAGCATACTGACATCGTGTAGTGTGACGTTAAGCTCGCCGAAACTGAAGTGGAAGGTGTGCGTCTCGGGCCTCCATCGGTCCACGTGCGCACCAATTAGGGTTCGATCGAAGGGGAATCACCGAGCCCGATCTACCATGCGGGCGAACGACAGTAGTCCGACCTTGAGCAAATAGGGCGCGAACCGCTCATCCAGTGGCCACATCTCCCGCGGTGCCCTCATTCGCAGAGCTGGTAGAACGATACCCTGTAGAAGGCATCGAGCACGGTGACGCTCCTGATGGTGCTGTGCAATCAGCTCGGGAGGCTGCTGATCGTCTGCCATACCTGCAGTTATAACATATTGATCAATAAAGTGAAACATTATATTAAATTAACAACAATGCATTGCAACATTACAGTTTTATTTAAGAAAATTCACAACAACCCATAATAAATAAAGTGAATTACTTCAGTTTCTCGGAGTAGTTGACGTGCCTACCACCTGCGAGCACCGGTTTCGTGTGTGCCCAGGCTGTCTGCAAGCAGTGCATCTACGTAGGTCGTCCTCACGCTCCGCGGCATCCATATCATTGTGTATCCTCCTAGCTCGACGTCGGCCGGCATGGTTCACAAGGAGCCTCTTGTGTGGGATCCATGTGATGGCACCTTCCGGCGATAGCTCCCGATAGTTTCCCCTCGCCGCAAACCCGTAGAAGACACCCTCCCAAGTTTTCCACAGGTACTATAGACTATAATAAGTTGAGATATACTATGCCGGATCGATCCCAGGAACGGAGCAAGCGGCGATAACATGCGAGCAAGAATTGTGCAGCAGCTGAGGCTTGTTGCATGTGTTGCATCTAGACCCTTTTTGGGTTGATTTTGATTATTAATGACATTAAATGTTTTTTATCTAATCATGTCTTTGAGCTATCTGGATGTAGAGACCTAAGAGCTATTTCACCTAAGGTCGGCAAGAAGAAAGCCGCAGAGACCTAAGCTATCCGAAGGATCTGCAAGTCGCAAGCACGAGGTCGAAAGCACAAGGTCGCAATGTTGGTTGTGGTCACAGTTCAAGGTTGGGAGTCAAGTTCACCAAAACAGAAGTTGCAAGATTGAAGATGCAAAGGACCTAAGGTAAAATGAGTTTTTATTTTATACCGGTCTCGGTGTTTGGAGTCTGACCGGTTTTTAGGACTTGTTTTTAGTTTAACCGTACTATTAAGAGGAGTTGCGAGTTCTCTCTACATTTTCAACATAAACCGAGAAACTCTCAGGTCATTGCATACATTCATCTCGGTGGAATCGGTTTTTAAATAGTTTGGTTTTTCCAATTTTGTTAGCAGCAGAAATTATAGCCCTTTAAATTATCTTTCGAACAAGTTATAAAACACTTCAATCGGATATCTGGATCAAAAGTTATGACTGTTTTTATCCACGCTGACTGTCAGCATATGATGCTGACTGTCAGCATGAAATGTCAGTTTTCATTGCTGCCATTTGTCCAAAGAGCGTGTCTTTTTGAGCTAAAAATTTTTGACTTACACTGACTGTCAGTATGTGTTGCTGACTGTCAGCATGAGTTTCGACCACATGTTATTTGGTTTCTGAGTTTTTGTTTAACTGGACGTTTTGTGGTTGATACTAACTGTTAGCATGTGATGCTGACTGTCAGCATGAGTGATTTCTTTCCATATACGACCACAAATGGCTAGCTAAATTTTATCCGTGATTTTTGTTGAGCCATTGATGTAGATGCTGACTGTCAGCATGTGCTATTTCTTTTCTGTTCGAGCACAACGGCTATTTTATTCATTTGGGCTATAAATAGAGGTTTTGAGCTATTGTTTCTTACACCGAACAGCCTCATTCTCTCATACACTTGAGCATTTGTTCTTAGCACTAACATCTTGATCTTTTGATCAAGTCTTGAGCTTTGTGATCCACCGAGTGTTTTCGTTCGCATCATTTGCATACTTAGAGTTTCTCGGTGCTTATTGGAGGTCTAGAAAAGATCTTACAACTTGTTACTTTTGTTGAACGCCCTCACCTATACGGTTTGGTGACGTGGCCGTCGACCTCTCCATATACGGAGGTTGTTGGAGAGGCTCGGCGTGATTGTGAAAGGCATCGGTGCTCACATTTCTGGAGTGGACAAGGAGCAACCATTAGTGAGAAATATCCTTCGTGGATATTGAAACAAGACTCATTCATTTGAGTGCTTCAACGAAGAGTAGGGAGACCGGGCTAATCTTCGAGACCTCAAGATAAATCTTCGTGTTTGTCTTTTTTTCTTCTTTTGTTTTAATTGTGTAATATATTATTCAATTGGTTTTGGTTCTTTTCTTTGCAAAAGTTTCATTTGAAAAGTTTTAAAGCCTCATATTCACCCCCCTTTAGTCGGCATCCTTGATCCTACAGCATATACATTCGACATCTGCATTTTTAATTCGGCATTCGTGAACCCGACCTGGTCTCAATGTGCTTTGGACATGTTTGTGCCTTAGCCGAACCTCGTAGTTTTCGTTTAAACGATTCAGCAGTGAGACATCATGTGTTAACGACTTTCTCATGCGAAATTCGAGGTAATCATTAATCTTTTTCGGCCAGTGTACTAAAGGGTCGTGCACAAGTGCTGATGCCGCCAAAGTCCTGCTGTCGTAGTATGCTATTGTGCGATAGAATATCATCTCAACTATAGTAATGAGTGGTAAACATCGCACACCCTTCAGTACGAAATTGTACACCTCGGCCAAATTGGTTGTTATGATTTTGTACCGTACCCCACCTGTGTCGTGTAGCAACGACCACTTTTCCTTTGGTTTGGGTTGAATCCACTGATTGAAACTAAGACGCCTTCTGCGGCTTCCCTGACCGCTTACGCCACCACCTTCTGGTTCACCTGGCTCCTGCATTTCCTTGAACGTACTCTCGTCCGACAACTTTCATATATCTGAGAACTTGGACTGTTGGTTCTGCTTTGCTAGCCGCTTGAACACCTGCATCAGACGCCTACTTTTGAAACGAATGTGAAAATTCACACCAAGATGCCGAGAGCACTAACGACTCTGTAAGTCATCCCAACTCAGTGCCGGATCCACTCCCAATTGCATGTACTCGTTCGTGCTCAGCATTCCTGTGTTCCGATCGTGAATTAGGCACACGCACTCCCGATCTTTGACGACCTCATTCTTCAGTTTGCCTAAGAACCACAGCCAACTACTGTAGTTCTCTCCCTCGACCAGTGCATATGCTATGGGGAGAAGCTGGTCGTTGGCATCAGCTGCCACGGCAGCCAGTAGAGTATCCTAGTATTTTTGGTCAAAAATGTTCCGTCAATGCAGAGCACGGGTCTCATGTACCTAAACGATGTAATGCACTGCTGGAATGCCCAGAAAAATTGCCGCAGTATCATACACCCAAGAATGACAGCACCTTCTGAGCCGATTGCCGGTGTATCAACAAGTTTGGTGACTGTGCCTGGATTTGCTTCACATATGCGCCGCAATAGCCTTTGTACAAAATTGTATGCCTCAATATATGTCCCGAAAAGTTCCTCCAATGCCGTCTATTTAGCTCTCCATGTTTTCCCGTACTTGACTTGTACCCGTACTTCTCAGCAACATATGCAATAATTACTTTCAGTGCCATTGCCGTATTTTCCTTTACTATTGATAGTATCAGACTGGCAACAAAACTGGAGGTGATATTTTTATGATACTGCACCATGCCCTCCGCCAGACATCTGTGGTCTGGACTCTAGTCACATGAAAGAAAGACTTGTCTTTTGGGCGTGTGACACGTACGTATCACGGACAATTCTCGACTAAGCACCTCACAGTCCACAAGCTTGGAGTTGATCTATCCACCCGGAATGGCCTATTCAGTGAAACAGCCCACACATTGATGGCTTTTTTCGCATCTTTCTTACTCCGAAATAGATGCCCAAGTTGGACGGTTGTTTCATTATAGGACCATCGCGAATTCAACTCATCAAGAACCACAGCGGAAATCAAAGATGATGAATCAGCCCATTCATGTATAGGATTTTGTTGTTCCGTGGGTTCCTCAGGAGATTCATACATATCTGACGCATCAGTGTACTCCTCCTCACTTAAATTCTCCTCCAATTCAGGCAGTGCATCAACTGCATCTACTTGATGATCACCAAACTGAGTTGTAGGCGCTACTCTTGCTGTTTGCTTAGGTACACTGGCAGTGGTACTACCAGCGGCACTGCTAGTACCACATTCAGTACTAAGACTAGCGATGCCACTTCCGATTCCCACAGAATGACTTCCTACTGAACTATTTGCGTTTAAGATTTCAACATAAAGTATGATCACTCCGTCGTCATACCCTGGATTTGTCACAAATCGTCCAAACGAAATCCAGGATTTGTCACCTTTCAGTCTCTTAAGCACCCATTTATTTCCCTCCGGCACTATGCCTTCAACCCTAAGAGTTTCTGTTGCAGGATTGAGTTGTAACAAATCGACTAACTACATCTCCAAATCATTGAAAGACATTGATTGCGATTGTGCCATTTGACCATAAATATGCATACACGCACTCAGATCATCACCATTTGATCTATTACAAATTATACTAGCTCCATAATAAACGCAAACCATACTAGGTTGCTCCATAGCCTAAACAGATTATGTGTTAGGGTGAAGTGAGCAATTAAATTTAAATTTACACTTCTATGCCTAGGGTGAAGCAGAAATTTAAATTTTTATACGTAGGGTGAAGTGAGTAATTCAATTTCTAAACATGATGTAAGGACCACGAAGCTGGTCAACTGGTCAGTAGGTCAAAGGCCACGTGGCTGGCTATTAGAGTGGTCGCGCTGCTGACCTCTAAACCTATGTGCGAGTTTAGTTTTTAAATGAGTGCTGTCAGACTGTTCAGTATTTATCTGGGGTTCTTCGCAGTCACCTCTCAGCCTGAGCGAGTGTTGCTGCTCACCCCTGTATGAGCGTTTCATCATTCAACTTTTGATCAAGGGTTATTTTCGGGTCATCATGGGTCGTTCACGGCACAGTCTGAGCCCAGATAGGCATGAAAATAAAACCAACAAAGAAACAGGGAAGAAAGAAAACAGCAAAGCAAAGCAAAAAGAAAAGAAAGGAAGAGAAAGAAAAGAAAAAAAAATAATAATATCCAACAGCAGCCAGGCCCAAGGCCCAACAACGGCAAATTTTCAGTTGGCCCCTGAACTCTGCCAGAATTTTCAGCCATTGTCAAACTTTGCACAAAACCCCTCCAATGCTCTGATTTTGCAAATCAGTCCAGTTTACACTAATACAGCTTATGCATCAGCCACCTGTTCGCCGGAACAGTGAAATCAGCCACATCAACCCCACCTGAGTCGGTTGCATGCTTAGCACACCGAATAAAATAGTTTTACCACTCAAATTCACAGCAGCAACACTTACTTTCACACAGAACAACAGAGAGTAGGGTAAAGCCCAAAAACTCAGGTAACCAGTAGTACCTTAGAGTAGAGAAGAGGATAGCAGATAATTTAGGCATGCATGTTCATTCTTTTCTATATTTTGTGATTCACAGGTGAAGCAGCAGGAGCAGTTCAGGGAGAAGAAATTCAGAACCAGCATCAAGGTTAAAGCTGAATTTAATTCTAGATTTCAACATGTTTGGCCCTAGAATATCATGATGTGTAGCATGTAGATGTTTAGCTAGAGTGCAGTACACCAGAATCACCCAAAGTAGCAGTTGAAACCCCAAACCAGTGATTCAATTTAGTTAGGCCTGATTGTTTAGTCAGGAGTTAAGCTTAGTTAGGAGTTAGCAGAAAACAACAACAGTTGCCCCAGAACCACCTGGAACTTATGGACCATTGTCTTCACATGATGCCTGCATCTTCAGCACATATTTTGTGTAGATTATTCCCCAAATCAGCACCTCCAGGCTCCAGCCATCACCAAACCCACATGCCTCCATTATCATCAGCACCCAGCCACCCAAAGATAAGACACAACATCACAGTATATATATATATATATATATATATATATATATATATATATATATATATATATATATATATATATATATATATATCTCCCAAATACATGAACACCAAGCAACCCCGAGCACAAACTTCACAGAACATGCACACAAGACACAAGCATCACAGCTCTCACAAATGACACGAAAGCATAGAACAGCAAAGCCATAATCCACAAAACCCTAGCCTAGCAACTGGGGTAAGTCAAAGAGGGGTACCTGAGGTGCAGCGCCGGGGTCCAGGCAGCCGGCGAGCTGGCCGGCGACGCGCCCACGCGCACAGCACCGCTGCCACGCGGCCACGCCGTCGAGGCGCGGCCAAGCGCGGCCGCGAGCCGCAGACGAGGGAGCGAGGCGGCGCGGCCCGGGCTACGGCCGGCCGCGACGCGTGCACCGGCGAGGGTTAACGGCGGCCCAATTGGGAATCGATCTAGGGTTAGGTGCGGGGTAGCCGTCGGGAGTAAGAAGAGGAAAAGACAAAGAGAACGAGTGTAGCAGAGGGAGAGAGAGAGGAAGAGGGGGCTGCGGAGGGGAACACCGGTGGCGGCCACGGCGCCGGGGCCGGAGGCGATGGCCGGGAACGCCACAAATTAGGGCCGGTGTGAGTGTGTGTGTGTGTTAGGGGAGGAGAAGAAGCAGTTGAGGGGATTTTGGGCTGGGTTGTGTTTTTCATTTTATTTCCATTTTTCTAATCCTTTTTCATTTTCTGTAGTTTTAATTCTAATTCTAAAACATAATTAAGGGCTTAATTATGCATTGTTTAACTTCTAATTTAAACCTGATTAAGCTTAGAAAATTGGTTAACCAAATATTTCTGAGTTATTAGCATTTGTGAACTTCCTAATATATAAATATATACATATATCTATGTTCCTAATTTCAAATTGAAATGAGACATGCATATATACATAAATTTATTCTTTATCACTTTTTAGAGCAAACTAACATAAATTATTATTGGCAATCTTTATCCAAACAAAAGGATTTTTTAACGCTGCAAATTATTCCTCTTCTTTTACTATCTCCAGATATCGAATATCTTTTACCATTCTAATAAATAGATTTAAAGTAATACTATTTATTTAGAAGCTACCAAACTCGAAAGTAGTTATATAATTCCATTATGCGGTTTAGCACAGTAAAATGTGATCTCTTATTCTTATCTAGGGAGGTGACTTGTACGATAGAACGAGAGCGACTAGCACTTAAGCTCTGCATCTCTACATAGCATTTATCAACATTTTCCTTAGGAATTTATAAACGCGATCATTTTACTTTTAGGAGCGGAGCTGAACGAGGATTTCCAGAGCGATGCTCATATTTTAGATCCTGATCTTACTACTTCAGGCAAGTTTTGTTCTTGACCATATTGATCGTGTTTTATTGCTTTTATTTGACTATCTTATATCTGATAATCTATGTAGCTATACCATCTTGCATCAAAAATGTATTTTATAAAAGTTGGTCATAATGAAAGTGTCGGTGTCTTGATGGAAAAAGTGTAACTGGAGGAGAGCCGAAGGAGGGCTCGAATCTTGTATTAAAATATGTTTATAAAAGTAAGGACATAACCAGCTGTCATTTCTACCCAGCGCTGCAATACCCATATCGACCACAGACCTGATATGAGACGGGCCTAGTCAAGTATCTTATTCGGAGCTAGTACACCTCCACATTGGTAACGTATATGTATATGTATTATGATGAAAGAACCAATCCGAGGCGGGCTTGGAGCTATAGGCTCACAGTGGTCGTAGCGGATGCGTCCGACTACGAAGGTATGGTGGTACCATACTAGTGGAGGGAACTAGTGGAAGGGTTTGAAAAAGGCTTTGTTCTCTTGATAATGTCACGCATTATCAGAAATGCGGAACACTGTTGATGAACACCGACATGGTAATCAAGAGATTCTGTGGGTAAAGTGATACCCCTCTGCAGAGTAAAATGTGGATATTCACTCCTTGTTCTCAGGACGAGAACTGCGTCGCGGCAGGAAAGGAGACCTATAGGTGGTCTCACCCTGTGGTGCAAATGTTTAGTAGCGTTTTACTTAATAACCGGAGTCTCTTACAATCACAAATGAATTTTTGAGTCAAAACCGTCTTTGCTAATATACTCTAATAACTCTTTGACTAGTTAAGGTTTGCATGATGCATTATACCTCTCAATTGCTTCTCAATTGCTTGCTGAGTGCCTCGGCACTCACCCTTGCTTTTGTATGCCGTTGTTAGACTTTGAATACTCCTTGGGTGATGCCACGCTGACCGGACAACCAGATCAAGAAGCCTATCCTGGAGAATCCTACTGTGAACCTGATGGGGTCTACTTCAACACCGAAGACGAAGAGTGACCACCATAAGAACACCCTAACTGCTGTATTTTGATGCAGTATATATATGCTTATGCTTTTGTGTGCAATTAGACTCGTCGTTATGTGGGACCATGTTTAATTATGTCATGTTTCTACTCGCTACTCTGTAACCAACATTCTCGGACAAGATGATTTTGTTCGGAAATGTTCAAAGATTAGACGTGCTGCCACGTGGGCGGTATGTCGGGTCGCCGCACCCTAAAACCCACAAACCCGGAAACCCTAAATCGCTAAAACTCTAAAACCCAGAAACCCTAGAATACCTGTCCTACGGTGAAGCGGTGAAGCAGAAATTTAAATTTCTATATGTAGTCTGAAGCGAGCAATTCAATTTCTAAACCCTTAAACCCGGAAACCTTGAACTGCTGAAACCCTAAAACCCGGAAACCCTAGAATACCTGTCCTACGGTGAAGCGGTGAAGTAGAAATTTAAATTTTTATACGTAGGGTGAAGCGAGCAATTCAATTTCTAAACCCCAAAACCCGAAAACCCCAGAATACCTGTCTTATGGTGAAGCAGAAATTTAAATTTTTGTATGTAGGGTGAACCGAACAATTCAATTTCTAAACCCACAAACCCTAAAACCTGGAAATCCTAAACCGCTGAAACCCTAAAACCCGAACCCTAGAAAACCTGTCCTACGACGCGATGAAGCAGAAATTTAGATTTTTATACGTAGGGTGAAGCGAATAATTTAATTTCTAAACCCTAAAACCCAGAAACCCTAAAACCCGGAAACCTTAAACTGCTGAAACCCTAAAACCTGGAAACGAACAACTCAATTTCTAAACCCTAAAATTCAGAAACTCTAGAATAATTACATTTCTAAACCCTAAAACAATATTAAACAAATATTTAAATGTACGTAATATCTACGAGTTAAAAAAATATACCTTAAGTAAATAAATTGTCGAAAACTGCTTCTCTTCTCTTTTGTTTTTTTTTTCAAAAACACTGTAAAAAAGTAACTGCGAAAACGACTGTTTCCTGCTGGCAGTGGAATATATAATGGTTTCAGTCGCTAGCCGGGCTAGCGACTGAAACCTGGCGTGGCGGGCGAGCTGGGCCAGCGGTGCGCTGCGCGCTGCCACGTCTTCAATCGCTAGCTGGGCTAGCGACTGAAACTCAGTCGCACGTTGCAGCTCGTGACTAAACGTTAGTTTTGTAATTTTTTAAAGTTTCGGGTTAGTTTTGAAATTTATTTTTTTTAATAGGTTATTTTAAAAAAAATTCTGATACCTGTAATCTGATTGGTTGTTGTTTGTTTAGGGTGTACTGAAATGAGAATACAAGGACTTCAAATACATCCTAGTTTTAATCCTAATTCCAGCAAACATTAATGTATTGAGAATCTCAATATACTCATTCGCAAATACTAATAAGTAACAGCAAATTCGCGAAGAATGTTCAGAAATATATGAGTTGCGGCGTGCCAAAGTTGATCGGCCAGGATGGGATCCCGTCAGCAAGTGTCCTCCATAACTATTAGAACTAAACAATTTGGGACTGTCAAATTCCCGCCGATCTCTCGTCCATATTCAACGCATTTGAAAATTCATTTTTATTATGATTATCACTATTTTTAAAAATTGATGTAAATGGTCACAATGGTGTCTGTAAACTTGCTTATTTGTGCTAAATACATCTTTCAACTTGTTAAATTGTGCTATTTTGTCTCTACCACGCCTTTTTTTCATTATTAACGAATGAATGAACTAAAATAGTACAATTAAACAAGTTGATGGATTTTTCAAACTAAATTTAAGTTAAAGAACCTATCTGATACAACGTGATAAATTTGTAGGGGTGGAAACGGAGCGGATTCGGGTCGGATAGTACTAAACCCATATCCGCATCCGCATCTTTCTTTCGGATACGGATGCGGATGCGGATGATATGCGGATGCGGATGCGGATATGAAAAAAACGGATACGGATACGAAGCAGATATTTTGCGGATACGGACACGGATATTAAACGGGTTCGAAGCGGATACGGACACGTATATTAAACGGATTTAGAGCGGATAAGAACACGAATATTTGCAAAATTTATATGATTATGATACAAAAACAAACAAGAATAACATAATAAAAAGCTTATACTACACCAAATAAAATAGTCATAACAAGGATAATATAATAAAAGAGTTCATGCTACATCAAATAAAAAGTTTCATACTCATATAGTCATATATCATTCATACACACCACCACAAGTCCACAAGTCATAACCCAAGTTACATGACAAGTTGATAATGCATAACAAACATTTAAAATAGAACAAAGTATCTAAATAACTCATAAAGTCATAAGTCATACAAAATACAATAGCCATAGCATAATTCACCAAGCCATCAACCATCAACTCTGCAACTCATTAATCAACTTGAATGATGTGATCACCTATAGATTGAACAAAATTAAGCAATGAGTTCTCATAGCATGTTTTACTAAGAGCATAATCATTCAATAATCTAAAAAAATCACTAATATGATCATTTTCTTACAAAGTGCTCTCATCATCATCTTCAAAATTATCTCCAACAATATCATGTAGAATAGATTGCAATTGACCTACAACAAATACAAAAAAATATCAAATGTACACAAATCATATAGCATAAAACTATAAAATTATAGACATCAAAACATATATATAATGGGTTAATCACCTTTTGACTTGGCTCTAATCCAATCTTGAGTGCAAATTAACTTTTCAACAGTCTCTGGAGCAAGTCTACTCCTGTATTGATCAATGACACGTCCACCTGTACTAAATGCTGACTCCGAAGCCACTGATGTAACAGGAATAGCTAACACATCACGAGCAACCTTTGATAGAATAGGATATTTAGAACCTTCTGTTCTCCACCATGAAAGAATATCAAAAGGAGTGTCACTATCCCATGGAAGCGTGATATCCTCAAGATACAAATCCAAATCAGTTCTCTTAGGCTGCTGTTGAGATTTCTGAAGAAGAAACTCATTAAATTTTCTTTTCCTCTCATTGTAGCTACTTGTGCCTTGCTGAGAAACTCCAGAGATACTAGCATGCATGACTTGCTCATTTGGCCTGACATATTGACTATAAAGTGAATTGATAACTTGATATATCTCTTGGATCTCTTTCTCTCCTTCAGTTTGATAAATCTGTGGGTAGTAATATTCAACCATCTGCATCTTATATCTTGGATCAAGTAAAGATGCCACAGCCAAAATCATGTTTGACTTACGCCAATATTTGTCAAACTTTTCTTCCATTGCCATTGCCATATTCACATGAAGGATATCAACACTGTCCTTCCATTCTTGCAATATCAATTTAATTTCACAAAACTCCTGAAAGAATAAGTTTGATGTAGGATATTGTGTGCCAGAAAGAAGCTCAGTAATGGTATGGAATGACTTTAAACAAGCAAATAAGTCCATAGCAACATTCCACTCATCATTGGTTGGACAACAATTATACTTTATTGGATCCGAATAGTTCAACCTCAAGAATGCATCTTTGTAGTACAAAGCATCCTGAAGCATGAAATAGGTAGAATTCCATCTTGTAGTAACATCATTAGATAACCCTTTAGCTATATCAAGATCGCAATCTTTTGCTCTCTTTTGAAACTCTTCCCATTGCAAGGTTGAACTCTTCACCAATAATACAGTTTGCCGAATGTTTTCAATGGCATTTCTTATCACTGCCATTCCATCTCTAACAACTAAATTTATAATATGTGCAGCACATCTAACGTGAAAAAAAGCACCATCACTAATAAGCAACTTTTGTTGATTGAGACGCTTGATTACATCTTTGATGCAAACATCATTGGCTCTATCATTATCACAAGTTAATGAGAACATCTTCCGATCTATGTTCCAATCAATTAGGTTCTTCATGAAAGCCTGAGATAAACTCATACCAGTGTGTCTACCCTCTAAATGCATGAAATTAATGATTCTCTTTTGAAGAGACCAATTCTCATCAACAAAGTGAACAGTGACACACAAATAACTCTTGTTTTGTGTTGTACAAGTCCAAAGATCCATTGTTGCGGAAATACGGCAAGAGAGAGATCTAAACATATCATAGACAACTTGTTTCTCCTCATCATATAACTCAATGATATTGTTTTTAATGGATTTTGCTGATTTCATATTGAATGTTGGGCGCAAAGACTTGATAAAATCAACAGTATACTTGTGCTCAACAAAGGTAAATGGATATTCATGCATCACAATAGAGGTAGCAAGTTTTTTCAAACTTATTGCTTCATCATACTTATATGTCTCCACAAAAGATGTTTGACCACCATGTGATGAAAATGCAATCAATTTCTGACCTCTAGATAAGTTAGAGCTATGAATTTTTGCATGATTCATCAAGTGAGATGTGCTATTCTTGCTTCTACATCTAATTTTTTTTTGCAAGTCTTACAAATAGCTTCTACAAGTGTGACACTCTTTCCATTCACAACTTCCTTAGACTCTTTTCTATCAAAGTAATTCCAAACATTAGATGTCAGCTTTTTACCCTTTGGTTTAGAAGCTTCTTCAGCATTCGTGGTATTTCCAGTATTAGTTGCTTCACTACTTCTGGCCATATTTGTTTGTTCAACACTCTCGGTGTCAACTGAGATCGGTTCAGCTCTTCCTTGAGACCCTTCTCCAGCCCCTCCTTGAGTCCCTTCTTCAACGTTTGTAGGTTCCATTTGTTGTTATTAGTTATTACCCCTGCAGCCAAATTAGATATAGTTGGATTAATACGACTATACGAGAATTAACTGAGAAGTGACAACAGCAATGTGCTTACAGCCTTACAGCCATACAGTGACATCCAATCTATCATCTATGGCACAACAGCAACAATCAACAAGAACTAGGCAACTAGCACAACTGCATAAGTGCACAACAGCAACAATCAACAGCACTATCAGCACAACAACATGATCTTGACAAAAACTCATCAGGAACTAGCACAACTCAATAAGAACTAGCACAGTACAGTAGCACAACAGCATGTCAACACTCAACACTCAACAGAGAACAGGACAACAGCATCTCGTGATCTCCGCTGAACTTCAACAATAGCATGATCATAACCAGATTTGAGCACTTGCCACTAATGATTGATCAGGAGATATATGAACTACTAAATGACAGCATGATCATAAGTTCATAACCAGATTTGTGAATTACTGAACTATCAATTTATCATTACTTGGTGAATAAGTGAATAACTCAGTTGGCTGCAACCACCACAATTCCACAAACAAATGAACAATACAAAGGGATATGAGTATCTTCTAGATTAGTACCAGCGTCGACTGGAGGCGATGTGTGCCGGGACAGAGGAGGGCGGAGCTGCGTGTCAGGGCGGCGGAGGACTAGGAGGTGCGTGCCGTCAACTGGAGGTGGCAAAGGAGGAGCCGAGGAGGAGATGCGTGTCGGGGCAGCAAACGGCGGAGGGTAGAGCCCTAAGAGCCGTCGATTCGAGGCGGTGGAGCCCTGGAGGAGGTGGAGCGATGGAGGCAGCGACTGGACGCGGCGGCGCAGGAGGCGAGGCCGCGATCTGGCCACTGGAGGCGAGGCGGCCGCGGAGGACTTCAGTTGGCGGCGATTGGAGGAGGCGGCGACTGGAGGCGCCGGGACTGGAGGCGCTGGCGACTGGCGGCGGAGGACTTCAGGCGCTAGCGACTGGAGGCGCTGGCGACTGGAGGAGGCCGCGACTGGAGGCGCCGGGACTGGAGGCGCTGGCGACTGGCGGCGGAGGACTTCAGGCGCTGGCGACTGGAGGCGATTGGAGGGGCTGGCGACTGGAGGAAAGGCGACGGCTACTGGATGCGGCGGCGATTGGAGGCGGCGACGACGGAGGAGGCGACTGGAGGCGGCCGGCGGCGGCGTAGGAGGCCGGAGGCGAGATTGGATCGGATCTGGATCTAGGGTGCCGAGACCGGGGGACTGTGGAGGATTTGGATTTTGGAATTTTGGATTCACATTTCAGTTTTTCACAGTAAACTGTAAACAAGTAACACTTACGGATCCGGGTACAACCCGTATCCGCATCCGTATTCGGATATTTCAGGCAAACCCGTATTCGCATCCGAATCCGGAAGTTTCAAAATCCTTGCATCCGCATCCGCATCCGAATCCGGGTCGGATCGGAAATTTCATATCCACATCCGGCTCCGTCCGGATGCGGATCCGGATTAAACCCGACCCGACCCGCATCCGTTTCCACCCCTATAAATTTGAGTACCTTTGATGCAATTCCCTGGGAAAAATTGAATATCTATGCTAGACCCTAGCAACATTTGCCCGCCTAAACTCCATTGAACTTGGTATGGGGCGGTTCGATCATATGGGCCAAGCCGGGCCTCTATTGTCTAGGGCCGAGTTCATTTCGGTCCAATCCATGCTTTGCTATAAAACGAAGTCAAGCAGCCCGTCCCAGCCCAAATATAAAAAACTAAGGGCTTGTTTCGAAGAGGACTCATTCCTAGGAGATTTTATATGTTAGGTTTGAAATATGGTTAGATTTAACATAAACTCTTAGTAAAATCCCTTTTTCGACCCAGTTTGGATGTCTATGAAAAATTTCCTAGTTGAGATAAAATTCTCTTAAAATATATCCACCACATAAAATCCTCCTGTATTTTTGATCCCTAAAGAAGTAAGATTCTTTCTGTTTGGATCCCACCATAATTAAGACATGGGGGTGTTTAGATACAAGTTTTTAGGTGTTTTTATGCTTTCTACTTTTCAATAAAAAAACATGCAGATATATAATGATATTACAGCATCATATATTGCAAACTTGTATTTTATATCTCAATTTCTCAGCACACTGAGTAAGGAGGGTGCAAGGTACGAGGAGAGTACATAACCAACGACAAGAATTTAAATTTGGGTAACGTTAGCCTACCATGAATTGTGTTTGACAGGTAGGACATATCTCAAAGACAAGTTGTCACAAGAAATAAAACATTCTCGAATAAGAGAGTTTTTTTTATAAATAATCTAGATTAAAAAATCAACTACAGAAATGATCCACAGTTGGAAGATTTTACAAAATTAGGCCACCACGTCAGCCTGTCGAGTGCCCTGGAAATTCGACAAGCACTTGTCGAGCACTAACCACTTGACAAGACTTCTCCAGGCGACAAGTAACTTGTTGAGTGCCCAACACTCGACAGGCTAACGCGGCGGTCTAATTTTGTAAAATCTTTCAATTGTGGGTCATTTCTGTAATTGATTTTTTAATTTGAATTATTTATCAAAGTTAGCCCTATCCTAAGCTATATGTCCTAAATGATTTTAGAAGAAAATCTTAAGAGATAACAAAATCAAGAAGTAGCAGCCTCATCCATGCCACTACCAATTGCAAGCCTATAAGAAGAAACAATGGCAAGAGAGTAAGATCAAGCATTAAGATATGTAAAAAGATAAATCTTGGGAAATGTTACTGTTGCATAGATTAGTTTCCTTTGATTTGTTGTGGTTACCGACTTGTAAAAATATAATAAATCCAAAATTCAGGATATAAGTAGCTTGGAAGTACCTGATTTTCAATTACAGCAATCCTGTCGCTTGTTGTGAAGTTAAAATGTGATTCAAGAGGGTTGTCTGTGGATGATACATTCAAAACAGTTAGCAAACTTTGCTACACAACTTGAGTCTCCTATAGACTATTATGGATGTAATTTTCACTAGCAAGAAACTGGTAGAATTTTAAGTTCACACTTTGCCATTTGAAGTCCCATTCTGAATCATTTTTTTCTTGCCTCTTTTGTCTTTGGAAGCAGACATTATCACATTACACAGAATTACATTCAGACAGGCTCCAAAGCTGCTTTCCTCTATAAACATCCATACAAGAAAAGATGCAGCATTGCAACTCGGCCACGCTCCAGTTCTAGAAATGGGCGTGGGAATGGGAAAAGGAAAAAAAGGCATGCAAATCACAAGGAACATTAAACATCCATGACTGTTGAGAGCTCCATAGGAACTAAGAAATCAAACAAGCAGTAGAAGTTGCTTGAACAAGTATAATATCCTAATCAACTTAACCCGAGCTTAATTCAATCATGTGGCATCAAAGATGAAACCAAACATACAAGAAGTCAAGAACACATTAATTCATAACTAATAATATTTTGATCAATACAAATGTTGGATCCACAACGCTCATCATAATCCTGAACCATGCACCAATGGAATGCATCGGCATTAGAATTAGACTAAACTGACGAAACTAGCCACCTTTACACCCTGTTTTTCTCTAATCCTATCAGCATAAGTTCCTTACCAACAAAACTAGCAGTATATTCTAGAGTTATGCAAATTTGCAAAAGCCCGAAGCTTTCAGGGCACAAATCATCATGACCGAAACAAGAATTGATACATAGTAACTTGCAGTACATATGTACATAGTAACTAGTAGCACAAGCGAGGAGGATGGTGGAGGTGGGCGGCAATGGCGGCGGCGCGAGGATGCGGTGAGGGAGGGGCGGGTGGTAGCGACGCGAGCGAGGAGGCGGAGCGAGTACATGAGCGAGGAGGTGGAACACAAAGAAGTGCAGCGTTACAGTCCGGGCCTCACACCTAAATTTTTCATACCCCGGACTAGATTTTCTAGGCTACTTAGAATTTCTAATCCTAGTCTATGCTAACATCTTCTAGACGCAACTAGGATTCTAATTTTAGCTCATAAAAATCTCTTAAAATGAGCTAAATACTGAGTTTTCAAACATGTCCAAACAATAAATTTTTCTTCCCTCATCTAAATAGGCTTTATAAAACTTCCTGTCCAATCCAGTCCACCAGAACTTCCAAGCCCACCCTGCCGCATGTGCTTCAGCCCCCTACTTGCTTCTATTCTAGCCACCTTTGAAAGTTTCACTCTTTTTTTGTTTGTGCAAATCCCCCACTCCTCCACGTCCTGCCC
This sequence comes from Pharus latifolius, assembly GCA_019359835.1. Taxonomy (NCBI): domain Eukaryota; kingdom Viridiplantae; phylum Streptophyta; class Magnoliopsida; order Poales; family Poaceae; genus Pharus; species Pharus latifolius. The sequence goes on along the minus strand of CM033321.1, from coordinate 83,844,170 downwards.
CAGTACTCCTCCTCCCTGTCTTTGGGTCACTACTCATACTAGCTGTTTCCTTCAATTGCTGATCCTTTATACATGGTTTCATCTCACAAGTCACAAGTATTTTTCGTTTTTAGATACGGTACTTATACAATATATATAAGAAGGTTGTTTTTTCAAGTTAGAATATCATATTGATGTGCATATGTTGGGGTTGGGGGTGTATTGGGTAGGGATATGAGTAGCCGGGTAGGATAGGGGTGGAACGTTTTATCAATTAGTAAATACTATTATTTGTAAGAATAATTTAAAAAAAAAAAAAGAAAAATTGGTTGTTCTTTAATCCATGGCGATGGCTACTAACCGAGCAGTAGATGATCGTCTTAGATTACGTATTGAAGAATTCTCATCGGTATTGGCCAATGGCCATTTGGGACAGAAGCTTAGCCCGATCCTAACTAATCTCACCAATGTTGGCCAACCCATGATTGATCGACTTGACCCGGTCTAGTCCAGTTAGGTGTGGCCCAAAGCTGTTGGCTTTTTAGGGCCTGACCAAAAAACTCGAGCCATGCTATTCCAAAGCTAGTTTGTTTTCAAGAATACCCACTTCCTTTGTTTTTAATAAGAAAGTTAGTCCTAATCAAATTATTATTTGACATGTAAAAATTCTTAAACCATTCAATCAGCGATAATTTTGTTAGGTCCAAACCTGAAATGAGCTTCCTTTTCCTTTCCACCACCATCTCCTTAGCCACACCCATGCCAACATCTCCTCTCCCCCTCTCCTGTGATCTCCTATTCCCTCTCCCCTCTCCCACACTCCCAAGTGATGATAGTGATCAAGATGGTAGAACGTAAAAACGAAGAAAAGATCGCTTATTTACTTAAATAATGCAATGTTTTCATGTGATGGCTGTCAATATGTTGTTGGTTCTCACGTTAGCTGTGTTACGTATTTTCCAGGATGTTTGCAATACAACCTTTGCCAAGCATTATTACCAACAGAACAGAATGCAAATGGAGATGGAAGTGGCATAATGCAAAAAGGTAATCACCTGACTTGATCGAGTCACTTAGGGGGGAAGGGAAGGGTAGTTTAGGAATATCAACCGTAGCAAAGGGACTGCAACAAAAGATAGTGGTCCAAATTAAGAGATGATCTAAAATAAAAAAAATATGTTTATTATTTTTTACGGTTGACGATCTAGAGTGTTGATTGTTGATCGGATAGTCTGTACATACATACAACTAGAACACAATTGTAGTAGATTTGTGTCCATTTAGAAGCACCCATATAACCATATATAGAATGATACCACCTAAAACATGATTCTATAAGAGAATAAAGTCGTAGTAGGAGGCGAGTATGTCATTCTCTCAAAACGAATTAGATGAGAGAAAAATGTGTCTAACTAAAATTGAATCGGAAAATCAGAAACGCAGAAAAAAAATGATCAGTTCGTCTCAACGTGCCTCACCAACTAGAATGCGACTAATAAAGATCAAATTATGTAATCGTAGCCTAGGCCAGCGGTGGACAAGAGAGAACGGTGCTTTTGCTTCATTAATCTTAGGGAGGCTTGATCAACCAAGAAGCTAATCTTGTAAATAGCAACTGAACTAGAATTTTGCTTACAAATTGGAGGTACTAGATTCTCAAGCAAACAATTGATACTATCTAAGACATTCTCCCTTTCTCAATTTGCAACTCAGGATAGAACAATCAAGCAATAGGAAACAATCCCAACTGCAACTCAACTCAGCAAGCACAGGGACTCAAATATTTCTGTATACCAGACAACAATAAAAATTCCAATGAAATTGCAGGCCAGAGCACCTCACACATTCATCCATTTCTAACAGTCTTCTGCATCCAACCAGCCATCACAAACAGGAGCCAGAGGAAACAAAAATGGGACTGGAATTTGATTCAATTTACAAATTGTTCAACACAGTAGTTCTTTCATCAGTATTTAGTACAGCATAAGAAAGCATAAGAGAAAGGATTCGATCATAGAGAAATAGAATCAACAAAAACAAGAACAAAAAGAAATCAAAACACAATCAAACAGGAAAAGTATTAATAGGGATTTCATTTCAAACTGGGATTCTCCCTCACCTACTAGACCAGCATGAATATGCATTGTCCAATCCGCCACCAAGGAAGATTTACACATATCTCATTTTTTAATTAAACAAATATATAATTTTGCACTGCCTCTTACCAATTCCCATATTAAACATTCTAGGTCCTCCAGACCTAATAGAACAACATATTAAAGCATATATTTTCAGAATTTTTAGCTATTTGAAGCCCACACTCACCAAACGGGGTAGAGTACATAGAATTATTACATCATTCATTCAGTCTTTTTCAAACATCAACAGTAGCAAACCAACCTTCTTCAATTAATCATTCTGTTTTAGTCTATAGTTCTTCCCCACTTGCCAGATCAGAATCAAGATATAGTTGTCTAACACCTCCACAAAAGAAAGTTTGTCTCTAAAAGTAAATATCAATGTGCTATCCAAACGCACCAAAAGAACACGAGCATTAAACACATTAAGCACGCATGCCTATCATTCATGTTCCAAAACAAAACCATATCATTCATATTACGGGTGCAAGCCACGTAGAAGATAGTACTCACCATCTCCCACATGTTTGAATTGCTGCAACATGATCAAACATGAGGTGTTGAACAGTTTCAGTTTCAGTAAAAAAGGCATAAAGAGTTCTTTTCCATTGTCTATTTGAAAGGTTGACCACCATTAAAATTTTATTTACGATGACCAACCAAACAAAAATTTTGAACACATTAAGCATAGCATGCCTATCATTCATGTTTCAAAACCAAACCATATGGTTTATATTATGGGTGGAAGCCACCTAGAAGATGGAATTTATTTTCCAAATAACCCCAAAAAAAAAATAAATTACAAAACCAACCCCTAATTTTTAAATTTTACAAAAATAACTCTCTGTCGCGAACCGGGCCGCGCGACTGATCTTCAGTCGCTAGCCCAACTAGCGACTGATGACGTGGCATGGCCCAACGCTCCACTGGTCCAGTTCACGTGCCACGTATGCTTTCAGTCGCTAGCCCGGCTAGCGACTGAAAAGATATAAAACTATGTCATACCAATAAATTACAAAAACTGGTTGTAGTCTAGTTGGTTAAAACGCTCTCTCTCTCCGAAGAGACCACGGTTTGAATCCCACCTCCGCAAATATTTTTTCAATTTTTAGTCGCTAGCTGGGCTAGCGACTGAAGATGTGAGTTGGGCCAACAGTGTATTGGGCCGTGCCACGTCTTCAGTCGCTATCTGGGCTAGCGACTGAAGATCAGTCGCGCGACCCGTTCGCGATAAAAGGCCATTTTTGCAAAATTTAAAAGTTAGGGAGTAGTTTTGGAATTTATCTTTTTTAACGGATTATTTGGAAAAAAAATTCTAGAAGATGGTACTCACCATCTCTCACATGTTTGAATTGCTGCAACACGATCAAACATGAGGTATTGAACAATTTTAGTTTCAATAAAAAAGGTGCAAAGAGAACTCCTTCCCATTGTTTATTTGAAAGGTTGACCCCTATTAAAATTTTCTTTTCGATGACCAACCAAACGAAAATTTTGATTTTCAGAGATGAACCCCCCAAAAAATGCATTAACCGGTACAATACCTCTAAACTTGAGAAAGCTATACAAATAGCGAGCAGTGGAAACTCCTTTGCTTCATAAGAAGTGGTGAAGGTACCATACGAGCTCCCGTGTCAATTAACCCCGTATTATTTTTTCAAAAACACCCATTATCTATGAAAATTTATATGAACAATTCATAGAATTCTAAAAATTTTAATAGAAATGACCCCACTATAATGCACAACAATTTTAGAATAATTTTATGGGGTTATAATTAACCCATAGGTAACGAATTCTGGGTTTGCCACTATTTCTAAGGTGGAAACAAAGACCAACCTCCCGCGAGAAGCAGATATTCTCTACAATACCAACAAACTCATACAACATCTCCATTTTTCTTGTATCAAAAGTTTTCCTAAAGGTGATTTTCACATTTTTACAATCCACTTATTAGCAACCAACACACCTTTGTCATGGGGTATCACATAGCCGTACTAAAACCTCATCGATAAGTTGCACTCACCGCACCAAACATCTTCCCATAACTAAATCTATTTGCCATCACCCAGCTTCCACCTATACCCAACATTTGCTGCTTCGCCTGCCCACATAACTCCTTCCCAAAACTTAAGCCCCCTTCATCCTTACAACAAAGAGTGTTGAGGCCTTTTGATTTGGACTTGAACTCTCCAATATTTGGAAGCAGCTCATCTAAAATAGAAGAGCTACTGCACATATTGCATGCATTTTTATCCTTTGGATCAAGCAACAATGGTCATGATTGGTCTTTGAAAAAATAATATATTTTTTTGGGATTATCAATTCTTTACTTATTTAAAGCACTCAATCGGAGTCTTTCTCAGTACAAGCTGATGAATTAAAATATGTATTGTACACTTTGCGTAGCTGCTCTACTCCTATGTTTTAGAAGAGCTAGTTCCCCAGCATTTACCTTCAGGTGTTCACACCTCTTACTCTATAATCCTAGCAAACTCTGATTGATCAGTTCTTTAAGGATGACCAGACTGTCCACACATAACCCCCGTCCCCCCAAACCCAAAATTTTTTTTGCAACATACAATATTAGTTCCATAAAAATTGATCAGTTCTTTAAGGATGACCAGACAATCCACACCTAACCCCCCTCACCCAACTCCAAAATTTTTTACAACATATAATAATGGTTCCATAAAAAATATCTGTGTTTTATCTCCCGATTATTCCAAAAGAAATTAGATCTATCCTCTCATTTCAATAATTTCAGGTATCTAACAAAAAATTTGTTGATGACCTTTGGCCGCGCAATCAAATCAACACAAGAAAAATTTAGCAAAGATATTGCGGCCTTTCCCGAGTTGGTTGCTGCTCTGTCCACCACATGCAGTGAGCTCTCTACAGAGAAATCTTTTTGCCAAACAACACAAGGACGGGTCCCTGGGAACCCCCGGCCGCCGGATCAGGCTCGTCCGGTGACCCTTCCGCCTTGGGTCCCTGCGAACGATGTTCCCACCTCCGCTTTGCCTCCAACCGCACCAGCAACGATCTGAAGTTAAGGCGGGGCTTCTCCGCCGGCGGGGAGCCTCCAAGATCTTCCGGAGAGGAGGTTTCCCCTCGTGGCGGCCTTCTTGCTCACCCGGCGCTGCATCGCGGCCCTCCTCCCCTTCACGGCCGGCCGGGGCGTGCAGGCGCTCGCCGACGACGTAGCCATTGACGGAGCGCTCCTCGCCGACCAGCAGATCTGGCGGTTCTTGGCCATTTCTGGGGGTTTCCAACTTGTCTCTTGGAAACCCTAACCCTAGTTTCTTGGTCAACCCTCCTTGTACAGTTCTTGGGGTGTCCTGTCTAAATAAGTTGCTTGGGGGCCTTTAGGGATAGATGTGACCCTGGAGATTATATATAGGCTCGGAATTGGACTGGACCCGACCCTGGAATCGTGCACTGTGGAAGTGAAGTGGAGGAGGTCTCGAAGACTGCAGTTTCGGTGGGGGACCTAGGGGCCACGAGGAGACTGTTTTTTCTTTCGCACCTTCGGATGGACGGCTGGATCGTGCGGGATCGTGAGATCGTGCGGCGGTGGTTTTGGTGCTTTTTGGAGAGAGATGTCATATGTGCATAGCCGTCTTCAACCTGCAGGGCTCAAACTAGGAGGATGCTAAATGGTGAGTCATTTCCCATTCCAACCGCATGTTTGGACCATACTAAACTGTAATTGGAACATTAATTTGATGCAGTCCTATTTGTTATAGTTGTATTCAAATTATATAGTATAGGTTAATCAGTTAAAATTTTATGTTTCAGATCGACTACGGTGGACAAATAAGAGTGCAAATCCGTTGTACATAATCGCTCTGTTGCGATTGCAGTGACGACTGTAACAGATCTTGATGCTTATTTGATATTATCTTTATATGGTAAAAAAAATTTGTTTGAGAAAGAAATATCACTTTAGAGCAAATACGTGCTGAAAGAAGACTTGTTTTGATGAAATATACAATTTTTTTTGGCGCTTCTGCCTGAAAGGCTGAATAGGTAAGGCACAACCAGTTTAGGCATTCGTCCTTTAAGTGCATCCTTTGAACACAAGATGTAAGATAAACTTGACTTCATCTGTTCGTCATTTTCTCAAAATTGTTGTGAAATAATTGATATTAGATGAAGTAACACAAACAACATACACAAACTGTTGAGAATGGCAAGATATAACTCTCCTATCAACACGTACATCTTTTACGCCATGGTAATCTTGACGTTTCGGAACCTCTGGAAATTTAGAAATCAAGTCATTTTTCAATCCATTAAGAACATCCTTCATCAGCATATTGTATCTTTCTTTGTCCCATCTTTCCCTTTTAAACTCCACCTTTCGTCTAATACATTAATTTCTTTTTTAATTGTAAAATTCAGTAGGATACTCTCCTACTGTTTTCATTAAAAAAACAAATTCTTATGAAGTAGATAGTACTATTGATGAATATTATCACATTTTCAGTAAACAAAAATATAGTTTTGCACCATCTATTAGAAATTTGCACATCCACGCATTCTAGGTCCTCTTGACTTAACAAGAAAAATATATCTCAAGAGGTATAATTCTACTTTCAGAAATCCCAACTATCTGAAGCTTGCACTCGGTAATCAGGCTGATGAGCACATAGAATTACCACATCATTCATTTAATTATTTTTGAAACATCATCAGTAATGGACCAACCTTTTTTAATCATTCCATTTTAGGCTGGAGTTCTTCCATAGTTTGTTCGACCCCTTCACAAAATAAGGTTTTCACTTGCATTACTTTTCAACTAACAAAATTTTTTTTGCATCATTTCTTTCAGGTTCACACATCAAATCTTCAAAGTTGTCCAAACCTAACAAAACAACATATCTCAAAAAGCAAAATTTTAATTCCAAAATCCTTAGCTATCTGAAGCCTACACTTACCAAACAAGATAGAGTACATAGAATTATTAGATCATTCATTTAATTAAACATCATCAGTAATAGATCAATCTTCTTTGATCATTCTATTTTAGACTAGGGTTGTCCTTCACCTATTGGATAGTATCAAGATGTAGTTGTCTAATACCTCTATATGAAAAAAGGTTTGCACCTGTCTCATTTTTCAATTAAACAAAAACACAATTTTGCACCATCTCTTACAGATGCACAAATCCAAACATTCCAAGTTGTCCAAAGCTAACAGAATAGTGTATCTCAAAAGGCAAAATTCTACTTCTAAAATCCCCAGTTATTTGAAGTCTACGCTCACCAAACACGACAGAGTACATAGAATTATTAAATCATTCATTCAATCAATTTTGAAACATTATCAGTAGAAGACAAATTTTCTTTGGTCATTCCATTTTAGACTAGGATTCTCCCTCACCAGTTGGACTAATATCAAGATGTAATTGTCCGACTCCTCCATCAAAGAAGGTTAATTTGCTCCTATCTCATTTTTCAATTAAACAAAACACAATTTTTTATCATCTCTTACAGATTTGCACATCCAGACATCCTGGGTCTTCCAGACCTAATAAACAATGTATCTATAAAAACACAGTTTCAACTTCTAAAATTCTCAGCTATCTGAATCCTGCTCTCACCAAACAAAGCAGAGTACACAGAATTATTAAATTATTCATTCAATCATTTCTTAAACATCATCAGTAGTAAAACAACCTTCCTTACTAATTCCTTTTAAGAATGGGGGTTCTCCCTCACCTGTAGGGCCAATATATATCAAGATGTAGCTGCCCAACTCCTCCATAAAAGAAGGTTTGCATATGTCTCATTTTCAATTAAACAAAAACACAATTTTGCACCATCTTATACAGGTTCACACATCCACAATGTGACCTAACAAAACAACATATCTAAAGAAAGACATAATTCTACTTCTTGAATTCCTAGCTATCTAAAGCCCACACTCACCAAACAAGATAGAGTACATGCATAAAATTATTACATAATTCATTCAGTCATTTTTGAAACATTATCAGTAGTAGACCAACCTTCTTTGGTCATTCCATTTCAGACTAGGATTTTCCATCACCTGTTGGACCAATATCAATATGTAAATGTCCAACACCTCCATAAAAAAAGGTGTTCACATGTCTCACTTTTCAATTAACAAAAACACAATTTTGCACCATCTCTTACAAGTTCATACATCCAAACATTCCAAGTTGTCGAAACCTAACAGAACAACATATCTCAAAATACAAAAATTCAAATTCCAAAATCCCTAGCTATTTGAAGCCTACACTCACCAAATAGGGCAGAGTACATAGAATTGTTAAATCATTCATTCAGTCATTATTGAGACATTATCAGTAGTAGACCAACCATCTTTGGTCATTCAAATTTAGACAAGACTTATCCCTCACCTGTCAGACTAGTATCAAGATGTAATTGTCTAACACCTCTGTAAAAAAAGGTTTGCACTTGTCTTATTTTTCAATTAAACAAAAACACAATTTTGCACCATCTCTTACAGATTCACACATCCAAACATTCTAAGTCATCCAAACCTAACAGAACGACATATCTCAAAAAGCAGAATTCTAATTCCAAAATACCTAGCTATTTGAGCCTACACTCACCAAACAGGTTGAGTACATAGAATTATTAAATCATCGTCCAACCGATTTTGAAACATTATTAGCAGCAGACCAACCTTCTTTGGTCATTCTATTTTAGACTGGGTTCTCCCTCACCTGTTGGACTAATATTGAGATGTAATTGTGCAACACATCTATCAAAGAAGGTTTGCACCTATCTCGTTTTTCAATTAAAAAAAAACACAATTTTTTATCATCTCTCATAGGTTTGGACATCCACACATTCTAGGTCTTCCAGATCTAATAAACAATGTATCTCAAAAAACATGGTTTCAACTTCCAAAATTCCTAGCTATCTGAATCCCACTCTCAGAAAACAAGGCAAAGTACATAGAATTATTAAACTATTCATTCAATCATTTCTTAAATATCATCAGCAGTAAACCAATTTTCCTTGCTAATTCCTTTTAAGGATGGTGTTCTCCCTCACCTGCAAGACCAATATATATCAAAGATGTAGCTGCCCAACCCCTCCATAAAAGAAGGTTTGCATCTGTCTCATTTTCAATTAAACAAAAACATAATTTTGCACCATCTCATACAGGTGCACACATCCACAATGAAACCTGACAAAACAACATATCTAAAAAAAACATAATTCTACCTTGAATTCCCAGCTATCTAAAACCCACACTCACCAAATGGGGTAGAGTACATAGAATTATTACATAATTCATACAGTCAATTTTGAAACATAATCAATAGTAGACCAACCTTCTTTGGTCATTCTATTTTAGCATGGGGTTCTCCCCCACATGCTAGACCAGTATCAAGATGTAGTTGTCCACTCTCCACAAAAAAGGTTTGCACTAGCTTCTCCATTCCTACAGCATAAACACCATCCTCGCTCAAATCTTAGAGATTTGCCGCCAAGTTTGACTCTGAAAACAAATATCATTATACATTATCTAAATGCTCCAAAAAATACAAACATTAAACACAACATGCTTATCATTCATGTTCCAAACGAAACCCCACATCGTGTACAGTACGGGTGCATGTTACTTGGAAGATGGTACTCACCATCTCCCATGTGTATTAAGCTGCAACACAATCAAACATGAGGTGTTGAATAATTTCAATTTCAGCGCATAAGATGCAAAGAGAACTCCCTTCCCATTGTCTTTTTAAAAGTTATCCCTAGTTAAAATTTTATTCGTAAGGATCAGTAAAATGAAATTTTTATTTTAGAAGAACGTCAACCCCCGATCTTATGAGCATCAGTCAGCAAAATATCTCTTACGTTGAGAAGACTATACAAATAACGTGCAATAAAAACTCCTTTGTTTTCTAAGCAATGGCAGAGCCACCGACCCACGATAAAAGTTGTGGCGCCAATTGATCCTGTAGTTTTTTTTTTGCAAAAAAAAACCCTATATCTATCAAAAATTTACATAAATATTTATAGAACTAAAAATTTTGATGGAATTGATTCCACTTAAATATGAAAAATTTGAAGGATAATCTTATAGAGTTTTAATTAACCATATAGATAACAAATTCTGGATCCACCACAGTTTCTAAGATCCAAATTAGGGATTAGCCTCCGCCAGAAGTAGATATTCTCTGCAATACTAACTACCTCAAACCGCATCTTCATTTTTCTTGCATCAAAAGTTCTCCTAAATGTGCTTTCCAATATTCTCACCACTCTTACTATAGCTAAACATGTGATACTGCCAAAAAGCATGGCTGAAGCATTTCAAGCATCAAAAGATTGAGCAGATCAAATTGGGTTACAATGTGCATCAGTAACAAAAGCATCTTGAGGTCTTTACCGAGTTGGTTGCTGCTCTGGCCACCACAGTGAGCTCTCTACATAGAAATGTTTTTGCCAAATAACCGGAGGACGGGTCCCTGGGAGCCCCCGGCCGCCGGTGCAGGCACCTCCTGTGACCCTTCCACCTCGTGTCCTTGGGAAACTCCGGCCACCGGTGCAGGCCCCACAAATGATCCTTCCGCCTCGGTTCCCTGGGAAACTATGGCCGCCGGTGCAGGCGTCTCCGGTGCCCCTTCCGCCTCAGGTCCCTGGGAACTCGGGGGGACCGGTGCAGGCGTCTCCGGTGACCCTTCCTTCTCGGGTTTGCCATTTGCTCTCTTCCAATGCTTCCGCATGTGCCCACCGAGCGCCCACCCAGACTCGTACTCGTCGCCGCACAGCTTGCAAATGTGATGCATCTCGCCCAGCTGGCCATTGCCATTGGCGTCTTTGGGGCTTGCTACAACGGCGGCCTCCTTCTCGTCACTGTTGCAATTTCCATTGGCGTCTTCTGCGCTTGCTGCAATGGGGGCCCATTTCTCGTTGCTGTTGCCGCTGATTTTGCCACCATTGACATTGTCATTAGCGTCCTCCTCGCTCGCAGCAACAACAGCCTTCCTCTCCTTGATGGTATCCTTCTCTTTTGCATTGCCATTGGCATTGGCACCCTCGTGGCTAGCTGCAAAAACGGCGTTCTTGTTGTTGTTGACGCCAACTCCATTGGCATCAAGGTAGCTTGCCGCAACCACAGTCTCTGACTCGTGGTGGTTACCATTGCCATTGACATCTCCATGACTTGACGCAACGACGGCCTCACTCTCGGTTCTGCTACCGTTGCCATTGCCGTCCTCGTGGCTTGCCGTGGCAACATCTTTCTTCTTCTTATTCTTGTGGCTGAGGGCATGGCCGCCGAGCGCTTGGAAAGTGTTGAAGGACTTGCTGCAGGTCGTGCAGAGGTAGCTCTTGGAATCCCCCGCCGTCACCGCGGTCGGAATGTCCATTGCAGCCACCGACGACGCAGCCACCACCTGATATGCCTCTTCACCCGCCTCGCAATCTGGGTTGTGGCTTCTCTTGCCAGCCCGGCCTCGCTTTCCGGTGACCACCCAACCGGAGATCACCATCACGCACGGCTCCAGCACGCAGCTGCCGGCGCTGCGGCTCGTTTTGCCCTCGGCTTCTCCTCCCAGCATGCCACCGCCGCCGCTCTTGCCCCCGGCTTCCGCCTTCTGCGCTGCCAGGGCCTCCTCCAACGGCACCATCAACGATCTGATGTCAAGGCGGGGTTTCTCCGCCGACGGCGGGCACTCCAAGATCTGCCGGAGAGGCCGCTTCCCCTCGCGGCGGCCTTCTCGTTCTCCCGGCACTGCATCGCCGACCACCCCGTAGCTCGCGCCCTCCTCCCCTTCACGACCGGCCGGCGCGTGCTGGTGTGCGCGGACCACACCGCAGCCGTCAGAGCGATCCTCGCCGACGAGCTTCTCCTCTCCAGCCACCTCCTCGTCGTCGAACTCCTCGCGACAGTACAGATCTCTCGAGCTCTTGTCCATTTTTGAGGCTCGGAACTTGTTGCTTGGAAACCCTAGTTTCTTGGTCTAGCCGCCTTCTACGGTTCCTGGTGTGTCCTGTCTAAATAAGTTGCTTTGGAGGGTTTAGGGATCGGTGTGAACTGGTGGGTTTCCCCGGAGATAATATATAGTGACCAAACTGGACTGGACCCTGGACCTGGAGTCCTGCGCTGCGGAAGAAGAACAGACCTGAGCAGAGATAGAGAGCAAGTTTTGCGTTATGGCGAATGGTTGGCGTGCGCGCACACCCACTCTCTTACCCCTCTTTATCACACGCACACCCACGCACACAGCGAATCTGCGAAAAGTTTCGGCTTAGCAGCCAAGGAAGTAAAGTGGACGACGCAGAGACTGCAGTTTCGGTGGGGCCACGAGGACTCTGTTCTTTTTTCCCGTCGCTGCTTCGGATGGACGGCTGGATCATGCTGGCTCGTGCTCGATCGGATGGTGAGGAGTCACGTGCTTTTGGAGGATGTGAGTACTAAGTAGCCGTCTTCAACTTTCAAGGCACAAACTTCAAGGATTCCAGATGGTGCGTCACTTGCTACCTTGCAAGCAAGTTTGGACTCTAGTGAAGTGTGATTCGAACATCGGTAATTTGATAGATGATGCGTCATTTGCTACTTTGCAATAGCAAGTTTGGACTCTAGTGAAGTGTTATTCAAACATCAGTAATTTGATGAAATCTTATCTGTTGCCATTGACTGTATGTGTATGACTTTAGTAAAGTGTTATTTGAATATCGATAATTTGATGGAATCTGGTTTGCTGCCATTGATTGTATGCGAGTGCATGAAGACTAATCAAAATTTGATGTTTTAGATCGAACACGAAAAAAATAAATAGGAGAATGATCTGCTGCAATCGTATTACTATAGTTGCAGTAGCGACTGCAACAGATCGTGGTACTGATTTGACACGATTTTTAATCACATATTTCCTTCATTTGTGGTCCTATTAAATGTTCCTCATTCACTAGATAAAATTAAATCTTCTCTCCAATGAATCATTTAATTATTGAGAAAATTTAGGTATTATTTGAAATAGTACATTACAACAAATTTAATATTCTATGATAAAAAAAACATCACAAAAAATTTGCTTGCCACTCTCATAATAAGCAGCAACCCAATTATATTCAAAACAAGAAAAGCCAGTGGACAAATGAAAACATAAAATGCATTCAAAACATGCTGAAAGAATAGTTGTTTGATGAAACAATTTTTCTAGGTGCTTCAGTATGAGAGCTCAAAACAAGACAACTGCTAAAGGACAATCGATTTAGGCTTCATCATTTCAGTGCATTCTTTGCACACAAGATGCAGGCGAAAATCAAACGACATATTTTTTTTTCTCAAATTTGTTGTGCAAAATGATATAGATGGAGCAACGCTGACAAACATACACGAATTGTTGAGAATGGCAAGATTTAACTCTACAATTCTTCTTGTACATAAAATTCCTTTTTAATGAAAATTCAGTAGGATGCTCTCCTATCATTTTCCGAAAAAAAAGTTCGTACTGATGAATGCTGTGAAATCTTTTTTTAAGGAAAATATTGCGAAATCTTATGTTTAATGTATTGTGCGCTTGACAAGTATGAGCTATTTATTATAACACTGAAAGGACCAGTTTAAATATTGTTTTTTAGAGCAATAGGGCAGCAGCCGGTATCATTTTTCAGTTAAACAAAAACACAGTTTTACATCGTCTCTTAGACGAACTCCAATAGCGGTGTTATCGCCGGCGCACGTCGACAAGTGAAAACGTGTGGAAGACGGCTACTCGGTGTGATGGGATGGGTGTGTGCTCTGGGTGCAAGTGATTGGCCGGCCAGCACCCGTCGAGGATGCATCGTCATTGGAGATGAAGCGGACGTGATAAAATGCGGTTTTGCGGGCCCTACTAAAAATAAAACCGTCTAATCTTATTCACGAATTTTCAAATCTGACAAGTGGGTTCATGGAATAAAGGACCCATTGTCAATGAGAGGTGTTTTCAGTGCACACGTGAACAAACTATATTGGGTGGGTCCCACTACTGTCAATTTTACTTTGTGTTAGCGCATACGCGCATCGCCTGTAATTCGACCCATCTTACTGACAGCTGGATCCCACCTAATCTGTCTCCACATTTCAGTGAAGAAGTAAATACGGGATACATCACAGTAGAGTCGATAAAAGTAGATCCCACCGCACTCGTAAACTGTACCGCACTCGTAAACTGTACGAGTGCTGCTGTCTCGTTGCCTTCACTATGCGTGTGAGTTTGAACCCGTCTCACTAACTGGTAAGTCCATGTTTTCTCAGGCCCGCTTGTAAGTGAAAGAAATGGAAATTTGACTGTTGGATAAAGTAAAAAAATTAATAAAAGCTAAGTTTATTAACTGTGCAGTCACAAAGAGGATGACAAGTGGGCCTGATGATGTGTGGGCCCACCTGTCATTTGCTGAGAGTTGTATTTATATGGCAGTGAATTTTGGAAAAAGGTTTTGGCACTTTTTCATTTTAGCCCTTGAATTTTGGATATTTACATAAAGGCCTTCCTCCTGACGGCCAGTGTTTGATGAGTTTTAATTTTTTTGTATTTTGAGAGTCAAGTTTAAGAGAAATTATAGATCGGTCTTAGGCTGATAGTTTAATTATTGCAACTCAAATGAAGCCAAGTAAAAACCAAACAATTAGAGTGTTTGACTCTTAAATGGCTCTTAGTTTGGTTTTAAAGAATATGAGGCCCACGCATACAGTCAAGTAAGAGTCAAATCATTAGAGGTTTGGTTCTCTGAGATTCTTCTCATATACATAATAAAGAATATTTTATTTAAGAGTCAAATAAAAACTAACCTATTGAAGATAGCCTTACATATTTGCAAATCCATGCATAATTCCAGTAGCCCTTGAGCTAACGAAATAATATACCTCCAAAAGCATAATTCCACTGCCTGAAATCCCAGTGATCTGAAACCTACACTCGCAAGCAGAATTATTACATCATTCTTTCAATCATTTGTGAAATATTGTCACCAGTACAAAAAAATTATGCAACTATTCCATGTTAGGTTGGGGTTCATCCTCATTGATTAGATCAATATCAAGATGTAGTTGTCTAAGCTCTCCATAAAAAAAAGTTTGCACATGTCTTATTTTTCAACTGACCAAAACACAATATTACAGTATCTCTTCAGGGATCACATATGACACATTCCAGTTCCTCTAAGCCTAATAGAACAACATATCTCAAAAGGCATAATTCGACCTCCACAATTTCTACCTATTTGAAGCCTACACTCACCAATCAGGGTAGAATAGTTAGAATTATTATATCATTCATTCAATCATTATTGAAACATCATCTGTAGTAAACCAATTTTCTTTAGTTATTCTATTTTAGACCGGGTGTTCCTTCACCTACGGGACAAATATCAAGGTATAGTTGTCCAAACCCACAACAAGGGAAGGCTTGCACCTGTCTCATTTTTAATTAAACAAAAACACAATTTTGTAGCACCCCTTACATGTTCGCAGATCAACTTATTTCAGGTTCTCAAAACATAATAGAACAACATATCTCCAAAAAAACTTAATTCTTCCTCCAACATTCCTAGCTATATGCAGACTACACTGACCAAACTAAACTGGGTGTATATAGAAGTATTAGATCATTCTTTTAATCATTTTTGAAATGCAACGGTAGACCAATCTTCTTTGGTCATTCCACATTAGATTAGGTTTTCCCACATTTGCTGGACTAATATCAAGATGTAATTGTCCAACTCCTTCGTAAAAGAAGGTTTGCACCTCTGCCTCATTTTTAGAAAAACAAAAAACATAATTTTACATCATCTCTTACAAGTTTACACATCCACACATTATAGGTCCTTCAGATCTAACAGAACAACATATATATCTCAAAAAACATAATTCTGTTTCCAGAATTGTCAACTAATTGAAGCCTAAGCTCGCCAAATAGGACAAAGTACATAGTATTATTACATCATTTATTCAGTCATTTTTGAAACATCATTAGCAATAAACAAACATTCTTCAGTCATTCCATTTTAGCCGGGGTTCTCCCCAACCTGTTAGACTAGTATCAAGATATAGTTATCCAACCATCGATAGAAGGTGGTTTGCACTAGATTCTCCACTCTCCCAGCGTAAACAGCATCCTCGCCTACACCATGGAGATTTGCCGCTAAGTCTGACCTGAAAGCAAATATCGTTGTGTGTTATCCAAATGCACCAAAAGAAGACAAGCGTTAAACGCATTTTAAGCATAACATGCTTATTATTCAGAGTTTTACACGTTCTAAAGTTGACAAAGCTATACAAATAACAAGCCGTGAAAACTTGTTTGCATCTAAGCCTCAGTCCAACGCGGGCGCCCACGATAAAAAAAAAAAAAAAAATTTGGTTATCGAGGATAGTAAAGGTGCCTCTTCAGGCTTCGGATCCCCAGAATTTTTTTTTTTCTAATTCTCTACAATCAAATTATATATAATTTTTATTTTTTGATTTATGATCTTGATTATATTTAAATAATTGTAGATCTTTGAATTATCTTCATATACAAACCAAACATTAACTATATTCGATTTTGAAATTAAAAATTATTTATATTTATTAAAATCATCTAAATTCTAATAAATATTTAATTTACTCGTAGACCCGTGCGAGGAATCTCTTCAAATGTCTTTGCATTGGAGTGGTAGGTATTTTAAGTGACATTTTACACACGTGACAGAATATTCTTCTGAAACTTCTGCTGAGAAACTCCAATTTTGGAATCAGCCTAAGCAGTGACAGAGCCACTATCTGCAGTGTCAACCGAGCCTGTGGTTTTCGTCAAACACCTTATATCTATAAAACTTTTAAAACCACAGGATTCGGTACCGATTCGGTCAAATCAATTGTTCTTCAGCACCTGCCAGATTCGGTGAAATCATTAGTTTCAAATATTTAACTAAAAAAATTGTTGATGATCCCTGGTCGCATGATGGAAAAGGTCAAATGAAAATTTTATTTCTCTAAATGTGGTCGAATGAAAAAAAAATGGGTCGAGATATTTGATTAAATAAACTGCTACAGCATAGGTGTTATTTTACCTTTTGAGCATACTTTTTTTAAAAAAAATTGAGAATTGTATTTATGCATGTTAGTATGACCCTATATACTCTGATTAAATGCATGCATCATTTAAGCTTATTTGGTGAGAATAGGTTCCACTATATAACACACAAAAGAATAGCATATCAGCAGCTAAACATGTGGTATTATATATAAATAGCTAAGCATGGCGGAAGCATTTCAAGCATCAAAAGACATATTCTGTCCAAGTCATAATTTCTGAAGATTAAACAGATCGATCAAGTTGGGTTAGAATGTGCATCAGGAACAATAGTCTTTACAGAGTTAATTGGTTGCTGCTGTGCCCACCACAGTGAGCTCTCTACAGAGAAATGTTTTTGCCAAACAGCCGCAGGACGGGTCCCTGAGAACCCCCGGCCGTCGGCCCCTCCGGTGACCCCTCCGCCTCGGGTCTCAGGGAAACTCCGGCTGCCGGTGCAGGCCTCTCCGATGACCCTTTGTTCTCAGGGCTGCGATTTGCTCCCTTCCGATGCTTCCGCATGTGCCCACCGAGCGCACACCCCGTCTCGTATTCCTGGCCGCACACCTTGCAAATGTGCTGCACCTTGCCCAGCTGGCCATTGCCATTGCCAATGCCACTGGCGTCTCCGAGGATTGCTGCAACGGCGGCTTTCTTCTTGTTGTTATTGCCATTGGCATGGGCATCCCCCTGGCTGTCTGCAAAGACGGTTTTCTCCACGTTGTTGCCCCTGCTATCAGTGCCCCTGCCGCTCGCTGCGATGACGGCCTTCCTCTTGTTGCTGTTGCCGCCATTGCCATTGTCATCAGCCTCCTCCTGGCTCACTGCGACAACTAGCTCCTGCTCCTCTTTGGCATCGCCATTGGCACTGGCATCCTCGTGGTTAGCTGTAACAACGGCGGCCTCCCTCTCGTTGCTGCTGCCGTTGCCGTCCTCGTGGCTTGTTGTGGCAACATATTTCTTCTTCTTGTTCTTGCTGTGGCCGAAGGCATGACCCCCGAGAGCCTGGTAAATGCTGAAGGACTTCCCGCAGGTCGTGCAGCAGTACCTCTTGGAAGCGCCCACCGTCACCGCGGCCGGCATGCCCGTCGCCGCCACCGACGAAGCAGTCACCGCCTGATCTGACTCTTCATCCACCTCGCAATCTGGGTTGCGGCTTCTCTTGCCAGCCCGGCCTCGCTTCCCGGTCGCCCCCCAACAGGGGATCACCACCGTGCACGACCCCAGCGGGCCGTTGCCGGCGCCGCTGCTCTTCTTTCCCCCGGCATCCCCTCCCAGCTGGTTGCCGTCGCCGCCTCCGACGCTCTTCTTGCCCCCCGCTGTCGCCTTCACCACCGCTGCCAGGGCCTCCTCCAAAGGCACCACCAACGATCTGAAGACAAGGCGGGGCCTCTCTGCCGACTGTGGGGCCCCCAAGATCTCCCGGAGAGGCCGTTTCCCCTCGCAGCGGCCTTCTCGTTCTCCCTGCCCTGCATCACCGGCCACCCCATAGCTGGCGCCCTCTTCCCCTTCACAGCCAGCCGGCGAGTGCTGGAGTGCGCGGACCACACCGCCGCTGTCGGAGCGCTCCTCGCCGACGAGCATCTCCTCTCCAGCCACCTCCTCATCGTCGAACTCGACGCGGCAGTGCAGATCTCGCGAGTTCTTGGCCATTTCTGGGGGTTTCGAACTTGTTTCTTGGAAACCCTAGTTTCTTGGTCTAGCGCTGGACAGTTCTTGGTGTGTCCTGTCTAAATTAGTTGCTTTGGACTGGTGGGTTTCCTCGGAGATTATATGTGGCGACCGAACTGGACTGGACACTGGAGCCCTGCGCTGTGGGAGAAGAATAGAGAGGAGAGAGAGAGAAATGGGTGTTATGGTGTGTGTGTGTGTGTGTATAGAGAGAGAGAGAGAGAGAGAGCAAGATTGGTGTTATGGCATGGTTGTTGTGCACACATACACTCTCTCTCTTCTCTCTCTCGCGCGCGCGCGCGCGCGAACAGGCACACAGAGAATCTGGGAAAAGTTTCGGCTTAACAGCCAAGGAAGTGAGATGTACGTCGCAGGGACCGAGGAATCTTCCTTTTCCGCACCTTCGGATGGACGGATAGATCGTGCGGGCCCGTGAGGTCGTCCTCGATCGGATGGTGGTGTGTGTATCGTCAGGCCCCTGGGTTTAGCATGGGCCATGTGCGTGCGGGTGGTAGTTTTCATAGAGCTGTACGTACGTAGCCGTTTCATACTTTGAGCGCTGTCTTTGAGGATGCTATATACTGCGTCATTTCCCTTTGCAGGTTTGGAGTGGTAATGTATAGTCGGTATGTAATTGCAACACCATCCAAAGAAGCAAATTCCGGAGCACCATCTACGAATACATGACCATATCGAATATTCTAATCAAATGGTTTCAAATTAGGCCGTCTGATTAGAATCTTCAATGTGATCAGATAACTCACATCGCTGCCCATAAAATTTTTTGGTCATACAATCTTACAGTTCTGAGCGGGAAACCAACTCACAAATCTTAAGGTTTTTATCTAGAGAAAATACCAAGCAATACAACTTTGATAAAATGTAGGTCCTGTTTAGTTCAGTTTCAACAAGTTTCTATGTTGTACTTACGGTTGTCAGGTGCTGCTCTAGCATAAGGCTTCCTTGAGGCTGAGAGTCGATTTGTACAGGAAATTTGGTACAATTTGTTTATAGTCAAGTTCTACAGCAACTAGAGGTAAACAATTTACAGATTTACACTAGAGCTCCCAACGTAAATTTGAACTCCAAATTCAATAGAAGATAAAGCTACCATCCGAACAATTGTCCACAATTTCCTAAATCTAGCTTCTAAATCCAAATTCAGATCTATATGGTTTCAAGCTTCAACTACATTGAAACCAAGCCCGAAGCTCGGCCAACAAGGGCCAGATATCTTTCATAGTTAAATAGTGTTATGATTGTCCAAAATTGAATGTAGTGCTATCGGAAACACAGTATTCATTAAGCAAAGAATCATTGATCCACTTCACAAAACTAGCCCATGCAACAGATAAGCAAGCTTCAAGTCAAGTTCAAGAGATTAGGGGAGGAGTTGACTCAGTAAGATAGGGAAGATAACTCACATAAGCTCTTCAATTTACCAATACCATCATCGCAGATATGCATCAGTAAACCAAAAGAGGTATGACAAATGCAAGCAATTGAAGCTAAGTAGTGCTCCACTGCAAAATATGCTTTGAGAACCTTAAAAATATACCAATTGCTGACTGTATATGAATGAAACATGGTCAAAACATTAGCACTCTGAATTTGGTGGTTATCTATCTATATAATTCTACAGATAAACCAGAACAAAGTACTCCAAAAGCACCACAGTTATAAAATTTTGAAGTTGAATGCCAATTTAAACCTCACTAGATCTTGTTCTCATATCGTCATCACTATCATCAGTATCTTGCATCCCATCTGAGTTAACCTGCTCATCCACATTAGAATCCATACCTGGGTCTGCTTCTGTAGTTTTCCCTTCAGGAGTGGTTGGGGCTTGACTACTTCCAGTTCCACTGGTGAAATTGCTAGTTTCAGTCACATTAGCCTCATTATGTTTTTCCATCATCCCAGATAGTGCTAACTTTGGAGACCACTCAAGAACATCATCAATTATATTTGAGACCTTCTTTTGGTACCTAACAACAGAAAAAAGGATTATAAATATTTCATTACTGGGACAAAAGAAAGGGTTATTAAAATGTGAAACATAAGTAGAGATCATGCAGTCACACTTCAGCGTGTGATTATACAGGTCTAATCCCTGACCAATATATTGTCAACAATGTTGTCCAAATATCATGGTTTTGAGTTTCGACTAGTGATTCTTGCAAGATGCAGTACCTCTAAGATTATCTGAAAAGATCCGTGACCTGCTCTTAACAGAATCAACAAAAGCTAGTATACACTCAACCTCTTGCATTCACAGACCTCCATTTGGGTGAATAATATCCAAACAATAGTTTACCAATTTGCCAGAGAGTTGGACATGACCTAGCCGCACTACACAAAATCAGCAGATCATGATTCTAATTTCAGCAGATACTCGCCTAGACTCCAGTGAGAGCAACCAGCATCCTAGTTGAGTGTGTTTAGGCATGATAAATGTTAGTGTGTTCATTCAAATGGTCTAAAAAAAAATCTTCACCAACGCCCATCTGTAGTTGAAGACCGAGCTCCACTTGTTCTTTCACCCATTGCTCTCAACTGTTGGTTACTTCTCCAATACCATTGTACAATGAAAAGCATTCTATTTTTTATTTTGTTATATTTCCCAATTTTTTCTTCAATTTTTTTGTATTGTTCTGTTAGTTCCTGTATATCTGCCAAGACTGCATGAATGTGTGTGCAAAGTTTGCAAAATACAACTTGACCATTTCAAAGAAAATGCTTGTAGAAAACAGCACGGCCTTTAGGCACCATTGGGAAATAGGAATGTTTTGTGGAGAATGAATTACCTGGCTCTGGCAGCTTCATCTGGAGCATGGTGCCTGAGCAGCAATATCACCAATACAGCAACAATTGCATAAAAAAGTCTTGCTGTCCACTTTGGTCGCTCTCCTTCATCCTTCTCAGGCCAAAACCGAACAAGTTCTCTAAATGTTGTCTCCTCTGCATTTATATTTGGGAAGAACCACACCCTTTTACCAAGAAGAACCCAGAGAATGCCAAAGATAGCAGCCCTCACTGTATTTCAATCAAAAATATCAGTAAAAACAAAAGCTAGAATGGTAGCATCCAAAGAAGTTAAAATCTCTATTCACGATAAGATTTCAGCTGCCTACAGAAAAGCATCAATGGTATCTAAAAATAAATAGTGAATGTGTCATGATCTCCAAGCTAGACCATTTACCAAGCTAAAAGGAATGCAAATGGTAAGAGGATAAACAGCAGATTGGTCCCATGCACAAAAACAGTATAGCAATGGTACAATATCCCACCCACTACTACTTCACCTATAGATAAACACATACTGCACTCAAGTGGGGGGTGGGGGTTACAGGAATCAAGAATGAGAACTTACATAAAAGAAGGGAGACAATGAATAGTAAGGCTCCAGCACATGAGTACAATACCACAATCTTGCACTGGTATGGATAAACTGGAAACAAGCAAACTGCCAATGCAAAGAGAGGCCAAATGAACGAAAGAATCGTCTGCCATAAGGTCCTCCTTTTGAGAAACATCCAAGCAAAGAAACCATCATTTTCAGTGAATACTTGTTCCTACAAGTATAAAACAATCTGAGTTTTTACAGAACCACCACCCCAGAAAGATAATAACATCCTAAAACAACACACTTTGTATTAGCCCCATATTAAATTGCCTATTAACTGAAAAAAAATTCACAGTTAAAAATGAAGCAAATTAAACAAAATATATATAATACTTGTTCAAAACACAAGCAACAAATCAAATCTGCTGATAATGACTTCTGCAGTTTAACTTAAATACTCTCTGATTTCAAAAGTTGAGGTGTTGATCAGAAGATATAGAAGTGGACAGACAGAGAGTTAATGATCCTCTTAGTCATGGAAACATTTGGTTGATAACAAGAAATGATGAAAGTAAAAGCAACTGGCATCTAAATGTTATTATTATTATAGAGAAGGGTTGATTAAACTTCAGAAAGGTTTGTATGCAGCAGGTGATACTTACATGATGTATCTCCAAATGTGCAGGCCATGAAGATAATTTTTTCTTTCCTGGCCTGACAGTTTTCCAAACACGGTCACACCGTATTACAAGGTTCTTCCTCAGCAAAGTGTTGATTATATCTTCTACTTCTAAATCTTTATCTGTTCCCAAAATTTCCCGGACTTCTGGATGGTTCTTCATGAATGTAGCAAAATCTTTTCCACGAAAATACTCAACACGAGTTTCTTGCATAATTGCCCACCTTGATTCTAGTTGTTTGTTATCCCTGACCTTCTCGGCAAACAATTGATAAACATCTTTCTTTTGAGCTGGCTTCTCCTGTATGATTCACCAAAAATGTTATTTCGACATCAAAGAAAGCACATTCAAATGCACAAATGTTGAAAGATTCGAGCAGAACAAGTAAAAATGTACAATACCTCATCATCTTCCAACAAGTTCATGCAATGGTACATTTATAGTTTCTCAATACATAATTTAACCTAAATCTTCGATTGCTAAAAAAACATTACTGAGATTCTAAAATATAAGACAACAATACAGGTGATTATGATTTTCCCAACTAGGTAAGACAGTCACAAGGAATAACCAGGTCAGGACTCCAGGTGCAGAAATTCTATCAAATAAACTAAGCTAATCTCCAATAAAAAAAAAAGTCCAATGTGGCCATTCTGCTATGAAGCTGCAAGGACAAGGTAACTCATACATTAAGAATGCTTGACGCATACTCCACCTAGTCCCAGTACGTGAATTAAATTTAAATTGTAAATGCCTGATATGGCTATTCCATTATCCAATATAGAAGACATCAAGTATACACCTAACCCCTGTTTATACAAACCATGCTTAAAAGTATAAAAACATGAATCAGATAACATAAATAGCACCTGAGCACCTATAAGCAATAAATGCTAAAGTGATGTGCTGTGGTTGGAATGGGCATTGGTAGCACACTGGTAGGTCAGTAGAACAATAGTCAATAACATTCCACATACCAACATAAAAGCAAACTATGAATAACTTGGCATCAGCTTTTCAAACTTGTATTTTAATGAACTATCCTAAGTGTAAAGTTCCTTCCACAAATCTCTTAAGAATTAATAGGATTCTACTCAAATAAATAGTCGTGCTAATGAGAAATGGGACTCCATCATATATTCCTATTAAAGTAGGGCTAATTATTGAAAATTATATTAGCAGCATAATTATGCAAATAATTTCGCATTGCAGAAACATAGCAAAGATTTATACTTGAAGGTAGGCAACCACTTAAAATCATATCATCACTAGATATATTCAAGCAATTACATTTAGGTACTGCAGAATCTAATGCAGATTTTGGTACTTTTGACAAGACAAGCAAAGTGATCAAATATTATTCACCTTTTAGTTTCTCAAAGGTAAAGTTATCCAAAACTTGACAATCATTTCATCGATGTCCTTTTACAGAGAATAACATATTGGAAAATGACATGCAAACATGAAACATGATGTATAATTAGTTTTATATCTCAACCTAGATAATGTTAACAGGTTCAAGCTTACGGAAGTATAGTAAGAAAGCAAAATTAATCTGTCTAATCAAGCAATATCATGAAAATCCAATTATGTTCTATCAAATGAAAAAACCAAGCAATCCATCACCACCAGTCAATAACAGTGACAGAGCTACAGATATCTTCACAAAATCTCATTAGTCAAATTTGTGTGCATAATAATATCCATAATTTAGCTAATGCTATGAATCAGAAGGGACATCATCTATCACCTGTCGGCTAATCTTATGTTAAGCTCAGCAAAACAAAAAAGGCATACCAAACACTTCTTTCAAAATCAATGTATTAAACCTTCAATGGAAGTAAGAAGACCATTAAGAATAACAGAAATCCAAAAAAACACAAGACATAACAGCAACATTCTTTAGAGAAATTGTACAGATAATGCCTGATATATTTGACTCGAGAGAAAGCCAAAGCACCTGAAACATTTTAAGCAAACAAAGTCGATAGCAGGCATAAATCATACATGCTTGATTCTACACCAAATCTAATGTAACATACAACAAATTAACCCGCAAATCCGCAAAACTTATTGTCTAGATGCTGGTTTGAACCCATCAGTGACACAGACTACAGTTAGACCAATAATTACGCTACACAAAATGCAACAACCACCTGCAACTATTTACACATCAATCCCACTAGAGAAGTACACAGTACACACAAACTCAAGCTATAAACCAGGGTAAAGACTGATAGATTTCCGCCAATTCATGAGGGCAAAATGAGAACAATTCTAGCTAGGGTTTAGGAGCAACAACTAAAAAAAATTGTGAGATCAACGCTTGGTTCCATACCTGGGCGCCGCCGGAGCGGGCGGAGCGGGACACGGGGGCCTTCTTCTTGTCCTTGTCTCCCTTCGCCGTCTTCCCGGCCATCTCCCCGGCCTCCGCCTCAAACCCTAGAGCCAAATCGAAACCCGCAACGAATCAAGCAAGCAAACGATCTGGGCAAAATCGCCTCCCCTCAGATCTGATCTACTAGAGAGCGAGAGAGAGATGTGAGTGCTCACTCACCTGGCGTTCGCTGCTGCTGCTCGAGCTCTAGTTCCGCGCGGAGGAAGAAATGGAGGTGGAATTGGTACCATTCAGGAGGAGAGGTGTTTGGCGTTTCACCAGAGCAGGGTGGGTGGAAGTTAAGAGGGGTTTTCGCAGTTTACACCCTGCGTTTTCCAATTTTAAGTCGTATTTGTGCAAATTTAAGTTTCTTTAATTAAAATTAATTAAGGGGAAATTGATTGAGTTTAAATTATCCCGTATGCTCGTTTGTTTTTTAAGGGTATGTTTAGTCTAATTTTTCAAAGTTTCAATTTCTCATATAAACTTAAGTTAGATTAAATAGGAGTTTAAATTTCAAACTTTATCATTCAAACTGAAATACGCTTTGAACTAGAAACTCTAAATAAATTTAAGTGTCTCTCCACCGATTTATTGAGTTTATAAGTTTAAATCAACTTATAAACTTAAATTAAAATAAACCAAACAGTCACTTAAATTTATTGACATATAAGCAAAAAGACTAGCTTATTTAATGCCATAAATTATTTGAAAAGATGTTTGACTTCTAACTCAAGGAAGTATGAAAGTGAGAATGTGGGAATGGGCGATGGATATAAATCCCAAATAAGTCGAAGAAATCAAGAGAAAGTAATTGTAGCTTATCTCCTTATTGTAATCAACTTATAAACTCACAAATAAATCAAGTGTTTGAAGTTGAAATCCTAAATAATGTCAACCTAAATTTATTGAGATTTCAACTTAAAATTTAAATAAATCCTTTTCTACCGGCATTAACTTACCCAGAGTTCTTAAAAAAAACACGGAGAAAATGAAAATTTAGAAAATACCTACAAAAATAACGTGATTGGTTGAGTTCCATGGAAAACAAAAATTCTTACATGGTCGAAGTGTAGGACTAAAGGCAAAATGACTCTTACGCCCTTTCAAAAATATCAAATTCACACAAAATGCCATCACACATGTTCTGGGCATTTTCTCAAACAAGTTGAGGACACACGTTTTGGGCAGCAACAAGAAGTAAAGAACAGCTATCCTACAGCACGCTCGCATCGACCCTGATCCAATGGCACCTAGAAGATTTCGATGCCATGACGTTGCTTTCATCATGCACAAAAATGACCTCTGCGCCTACGCCAAGACTTGCGGAGGCGAGCAAACACCAGCCGGCGGCTACGGAGGCGACCGATGGCGGTGTCGATCGGCCAGCCACGGCCTCGCTGTGCACGACGGCTGCGACCTCGTTGCGCATGACAGCGGCGGAGCCGTCGATCTGGCTAGCCACGTACTCGTTGCGCGTGACCGCTCCGACCTCACTTCATACGACAGCGGCGGGAGCAAGCGATGCCAGCCGACGGCAGTGTCAATATGGCCGGCCGCGACCTCGCTGCGCACGACGGCGTCGGAAGCGAGCAATGCCAATTGACGGTGGCGTTGATTTGGCCAGCCACGACCATGCAATCGAGACGGCAGTGTCAATCTAGCGAGCCGTCACCTTGTTGCACGCGGCGTGCGTGCGTGCGGCCGTCGCTGGTGCGAGGCGGACAGCGCGCAGAGTGTGCTGCGGTAGCGGGCGGAACAGCGGTGGGTGCGGTGCGGCATTGGCAGCGGCGTGGCACGGCGGGCGGTGCGCGCTTTAGCGGGGACGGCCGTGACGACGTGACACGGCAGCGTGCGGCAGCATCATGCCTTTTGTTTGTTGATGACATGTCCCAATGCTAGCTGTCCATACATTCTCAAGAAAAGAGGTCATGGTGGCCCGCCAGACCGGCTAGATCCCAAAGAGTGAATAGAAAATTAGATTTATATGAGATATCATCTGAATCATTCTATTTTTTCTCTTGAGAAAAAGTTTGTTTGGTTTCAAATCCCGAGTCAAACACGAGTACACCATACTAATATGTCTTAGATGATCCACATTTTCGAGTCAGACACTGATGAGCACATTGAACTATCCATATGACTGAGAACACTCATATCTTAAACATAACAATGCAATTATCAGGGGCGTACTCTACCACTAAGCTAATAACCTGTCACGCGGGCCTTTCAAAAAGAGGCCTATTACACCAAAAGCAAGAAAAATTTCATCTCTTTCTTTTTGATGTGTGACATGCCTAATGCAAAATCAAATGAGAGAGAAGAGACAAGGGTATTTTTGGTATTTTTAAAAAATTAAGTCAACTGAAATGATTTGAATTTGTAGTGGCACCTTATTAATTAGTTGTTTTTTATAGCATTTTTAGAATTACAATATTTTTAGTGGAATAGAGTCAAATGCTCCTCTCAAAAATAAGTTTAAGTTTATGTACTAAGTTCTAAAATTAGTTGAGCGTTTGAATTTAGTTTCAGCTTATAAAACTGATCCAAGACAATCTTAGATTAATAATAATGACTTAGTCGATGGTTCATAGCTAAGTTGAGTTGCTAAATTGATTAGACTTGATCGATAGTCGAGTCAAATTTGTTGGCGAACCGAGTTTTATAGTAGATCCCTCCAGTGGTTGTAATGTCATAGACTACGATGTTATTGGACCTAATAGTGTCATGAAATGTAGTGTTACCAGACTACTGATATAGCAAGCCCCATCTATCCTACATGGCGCATTGGGTCTGACATACCATAGAATGGCATTACTACTTTTTTTTTGAGATCGGCGGGCGGTGCGCACTTTAGCGGGGACAGCATTACTACTTACAATGTTACATTTTAGTCTATGACATTAGACTGTCCATCCAACTTAAGTCTATTTGGTGAAAATAATCATTTTGAGTGTTTATTTTTAAATTAATAATAAAAAATAATTATTAAAAAAATATTCTTTAGAAAGAGAACATATTATTGCATATATGAGCTGCATCATCCGGCAGGATATATTAAAGTTTTAGAGAAATATTTGTTGAATTGCCGCAGGTAGACAACTAAAAGATTAAGCATAGAACTTAGTTAATAAATTTTTGGGAAATAACATAAAATCCTCAGAAGCTATGGGGATTTCAAGTCATTTTAAAACATTACCACCTCTACAAATGTATAACATTTTTTAAA
Organism: Pharus latifolius; assembly: GCA_019359835.1. Classification (NCBI taxonomy): domain Eukaryota; kingdom Viridiplantae; phylum Streptophyta; class Magnoliopsida; order Poales; family Poaceae; genus Pharus; species Pharus latifolius. The sequence goes on along the minus strand of CM033321.1, from coordinate 83,815,692 downwards.
AAAGTCCCATTAATTTTCTTTTAAGTATAATAGAAAACATTAAAAAATTAAATATCACACTCACTGAAATATAAGACCTATATGCCACTAATATATAAAACCCGTGTATTAGTGATTGATTTTTTTTCCCTCCTGTCTTATTTGCCTCTCTCCCCTTCTCTGCCCCAATACTTGACATGTGAATATAGGGGAGAAAAGGACATGTGCTTTAGTTAGTGTGATGTATCAAGTGACTTTATTTTGTTATCTCCATTTTACTCTTTTTGTCTTTTTTTTTTCCCTTCCCTCTATTGTTCAAACTCACCGAGAGTAGGACTAACAACAACAAAAACATATAAAAGCAATGGTGGTGACATGTCTCATGGACCACAGCGTGTGGCACTAGTGCTATTTGGCGATGACAGACCTGAACAAAATAGGTTTGGACCGATCAACCCAGGTCTCATGCAATTTTGGTCTGAGCTCAATGCCTATAGAATTGATTTGGGTTTTAAATTTGAGATCTAAAGACTGAACTGAAGTAATTTAATTCTGTCTTTGTTATCTTTTTGTAGTACAGAACATATTGGATTGGTCTGAGACGACCTGATCAAATATTGACTCAGCCTGAGTGCTCAAAAGACTAGACTTAGACAAAGTTCACCTACTCCAAATGGACACATGCCAGCCCAAACCAAGACTAGCCCATATTTTACAGGTTTACATTGAAGAGATAATGATGAAAGAAAATCTTATTGTGTTTTTTTTTATGACTTGTAGACTTAAAATAAGGTAGACTTAAGTATTTTCAACTCAATCCCCTATCTAGCCCGAGTATAGGTTTAGTGTCCAGCTAGATTTGATATGTTAGCCTCGATAGCAATCAAGACGTGCCTAACCTAATTGGATTTGCCCGACTTAAGTTTTGCTACACCAAGCTTAGAAAAACCAAAAAGGACTTTGACCAAAACCCACTCTAGCCTGCATAATGCTCAAAAGTCAGATCTATTAATTACTCAGGTGAACTCCAACGGCGACGGTAGCAACGGCTCGCGTCAACGGAGGCGGAGGGATGCTTGCCGGTTGCTCGACGCGATGGGACGCCCGTGTGCTACGGGACAAGGCAAGCGAACGGCGAGGAAACGGCGAGCGCAGCGCCAGTGTTGGAGGAGAAGGAGACGCGAGCAAACGCGTTTTGTGAGCCCCACCAAGAAAGACACCGACAAATCTTACCCGCAAAAACCTACAACTGACAGGTGGGTCTAAAAATTGAAAAGGCCCACAAGTCATACACGGTGTACTAGGTTCCAGTGTCGGCGAAATAAAATACGTGGGTCCGACGGCAACGAGTCTTATGTCCGTGTCAGTGCGCACGTGAACCGAGCAAATCTCAACCCACGACGCCGACGGATGAGTCCCAATTATTTTTGTCCCCACGCGTCAGTTCTAGTGTATATTAATTTCGCGTCGCACTGACTTCGAACGGAGTGGGGCCCACCTGTTTCGTAAAACGCGTGAGTGCACTGCCTCGGTGAGTACGGCGACACGCACGCGGCGCACTCCAGTCAATGACTGGTGGGTCCAAGCGTTGTAGGGCCCACATGTCAACGAAATAAGGGTGAAACTAGCTGTTGGAATTGGTTTAAATCACAATTTTTATTGTGTACGCCGGGTTTAATGCCACAGAGAATGACAGGTGGGGTCCACCTTCATTGGGCCCACATGTAAGCCACGGTAACCCTAGAAAATGACCGTTGAGTGGTTTTTTTTTATCGTGGCCCACCTGTTAATGTCACAAAAAATGGCAGTTGGGATATAGCTGTTAGAAAATAGCCGTTAGTGAATTTTTTAATGTTATTTGGGCTTAAAAAATCATAAAAAATTCCAAAAAATTCCAAAAAAATTCCCAAAAATCACAGAAAAATTTGTCAGCCCTCTCCTATATAATGGGCATGTTCTTGAGCCATTTTCACACAAAATTCTCAAGTCATCTACAACAAAAGTCTTTCCAAATTGTTAGCTAATTTTTGAAAAATCCGATATGGATTCTAATCCACCGGGCGGTTTCGTTAATTGGCTTGGTTCATCCTATTCTCCCGGTGGAAACACTGAAAGCCCAAACAACCAACAGCAACCCGATTTTTCGCAGCCATAGTATCCCCCAAACTACCATCCATATCCACCAAATTACCATCCGAATCCACCGAATTACAATCCTTATGCACCACACGGCCACGCAAATCCGCCGCCTCTACAGTATAGCCAGAATTTTCATTTTGTCGGTATGCCTCCGACCTGTCCGCAGTTTCTCCATGTCAACCATACTCTACGTCTGTCTCCGACAATGGCACTCCAGATTCTGCTCCAGCCGATATGGCAACCCGAGTCGCCATCGCTGAAAACAACACCGCTGATGCTGTGGACGCTGGTCGAAAGACGAAGCACTTACCGTGGACCACTGATGACAACATAAAATTGGTAATAATGTGATTTCCATACAGGAGTAGGGCAATGTATTTACGCACGACTTCAGTATTCAATTTTTTTCGACAAATGCAGATTAGTTCGTGGCTCAACAATTCGCTCGATCCTATTGATGGAAACAATAGGAAGTGCGATATGTATTCGGCCAACATTGCTGCGGCACACAACGAAACGGTACCGATAAGCAGGAGAAAGGAGACCAAATACTGTAAGGACCACTGGCAACGAAGTAACAAAAGGGTGGTCCAATTCAACGGTGTTTGGCTCTGACTGAAAGAAATCTATGCCAGCGGTCGTTCGGACGATCAACTCATGGTGCAGGCCCGCGAGATGTACAAGACAGAGATGGATCATCCATTCGTCTTGGATCATTGGTGGACGGCGGTTCGCGGTCAACCTAAGTGGTCTACAGCTTATGTTGATGCTCCCAACAAAAGAAGTAGATTGTCCGAGTCGAGCACCTACACTTCATCGTCCAACAACGATGACGTGCCACCAGCGGAGACACGGCCGGAAGGACGAGACGCTACTAAGGCGAGGCGCAAGGGTAAGAGAAAGGTCGATGGCTCGCAGGATTCTATGGTGGCAATGAGAGCGGATCTCGATGCCTTCATCCAAAATCAACCTAACTGGGCCGACAAGAGGAAGCACGTAGTCCGTATGTCAGATAACTTGCGCGACGTGGCGAAGGCCAAGGAAAAGTCCGCCTTATATAAGGCGTACTGAAAAATGATGGGTCTCAACAAATCTATCTTCGACGATGCACAAAAGGCGGAGTACGATGCTGAGATGAAGATTCTGAGAGAGAAACTTAATGCCCCCGACGATTAGTTATTTTATTTTTGAATTATCTCTTGTAGCCAACCATGTATCCTCCGTTATTGATCTATATATAATTCTCTATTTAAATTTACTTTGGTATCCAACCATGAAAACTAGCCATTGGGATATAGCCATTGCAAAGTAGCCGTTGGAAAATTGTCGTTGAATATAGACGTTGCAAACTAGCCGTTGTACTCTTTGTCTATATATTCACCCCCTCTACAAAGTTTCTTATCACAATCCAGCTATCTTCTTAAACGGTGCAGCTCTTGAGAAACTCAGTTTCAGTAGTCACTCACAAAATGTCATCTAGCTCTAGTTCGAGCACACATAGCTCCGAGGAGGATGCCATGAACCAAATTGAGGATTTGTTGGTGGAATTCATAGAGGAGGAGGAGGAGGATCGTTTTATCGCTGGTCTTTACGCTCAACTCAATGCTTCGTCATCCCGCGGACGCCGCCGAAGCAACAATAGGAGATATGTTGAGAGAGACCGCGAAGAGGGGCATCAACGGCTCGTCGCAGACTACTTCTCTGAATATTCCGTCTACCCTAACAGTATCTTTCGCCGCCGTTTTCGGATGGGGAGACCCCTCTTTCTCCGCATTGTCGAAACTCTAGATGGGTGGTCCCCCTACTTCACCGAAAGAAGGGATGCCACTAATCGCCGTGGACTCTCCCCTTTACAGAAGTGTACCGCAGTAATGCGTATGCTCACGTACGGTGGCCCCGCCGATGCCGTCGATGAGTATGTGCGGATTGGGAAATCCACTGCGATTCAGTGTTTGGAGAACTTCGTGCAAGGTGTTATCGACATATTTGGTGACCAATATCTTCGCAGTCTCACTGTCGAGAATATCCAACACTTATTGCAACAAGGAGAGTCCCGTGGCTTTCCGGTTATACTGGGAAGCATTGATTGCATACATTGGGAATGGAGAAATTGCCCCTAGCATGGAAGGGTCAATTCATTCGTGGAGACTATGGAGTCCTGACGATTATACTTGAAACGGTAGCTTCGTATGATCTCTGGATCATGCTTTTTTTGGTGTTGCAGGCTCTAACAATGACATTAATGTGCTAAACCAATCGCCTTTATTCACCGATGTGTTGAAAGAGCGGGCTCCTCATGTTCAGTACTCTGTCAACAGCCGACAGTACAACATGGGGTATTATCTCGCCGATGGTATATACTCGGAGTGGATTGTCTTTGTGAAGACGATGTCGCTCCCACAGACGGTGAAAGATCGGTTGTTTGCGCAACGCTAAGAAGGAGCAAGAAAAGATGTTGAGCGGGCTTTCAGAGTTCTATAGTCTCGGTTTGCCATCGTGTACGGTGCGGCACGATTTTGGCAACAGTCAACCCTTGTGAACATCATGCGGGCTTGTGTCATCTTACGCAACATGATCATAGAGAACGAGCGCAGTGACAATGCCGAGAACTATGACTACAATAATCATCCGGGCACATCCACGGTAGTATCACCTGTGATCCACACTGGGGGTACGTCTTTATTCGAAAATATAATTCGAAGAAATGCTGTCATCCGTGCTCAACCTATACACACAACTAAAAAGAGATTTGATCGAGCACATTTGCCAACGATTTGGAGGAAATGCCGACGAGTAATGTCTTATCGAATTTCATAATAGGCATTTATTTTCAAATTTAATTTTAGTGTATTTCGCAATGATAACATGTACCACTATTTGAATTTTAATATCTATTAATTTTTTTGTCAAATGCAATTTTTAAATCCAAAATGTCTAATTTATTTTTTTTGTCGCAAATGTCGAATTTAATTTCATAAGTAATATATTAATATATTGCTAATATTGAAATTCATGAATTAATACAAATTCGTTGAATATATAATTGTCAAATCGTATAGAGCCAAGCAAAAGCTAAGCCATTGGAGTGCTTGGCTCTTGCTTGGTGTTTGCTTGGTGGTTCGGAGTGTGGAGCCCACGCTAAGAGCCAAGCTGTTGGAGGCTTGATGCTTGCTTGGTGTTTTAAGATGGTGCTCGCACACGTGGCAGGGAATATTCTGTTTAAGAGCCAAGTAAGAGCCAAGTAAGAGTCAAGTCTGTTAGAGATAGCCTTACAAGTTACAACTATCATCATACCCATCACTGTTTAATCTATACTATTATATAATATAAGAGTTTTGAATTTACAAATTTTCTTTATTTTTATATTTTTTTTGTTTTTATAGATTTAATAGATAATATGTTGAGTTGTTTCTGTCTCTGCCATTTATTTGCCATCAACAATATTAGTCCCCATATTAAACCCTACCGAATTGGGTTATATATATATATAGTGTATTAAAATGACTATAATACAAATATTTTTTTTCTCAATTTCTATTTTTTTACAAGAGTTGAGTACTTTAGTCATATAAAAAAATTTTGTATGAAAAAATTGTGAGTGCTAATCACATCTAAATTTTTTTTATGTAAAAATTGTGAACACTTGAGCCACACTCTCTCTCTCTATATATATCCCCAGATTTTTTATGTTAGTTTTTTTCTTTAGTTTAGTTTGCAAGTTTTTAAAGGTGTCATGTCTGATGATGTGCATTGCATGTGTGCCCTAACCAGTGGTCATATATAAGTGGGTGGTATCTTCTTTTACCAAAACCGAAGGCTCTGGTGCATAGATGATGGCTGACAAAGTGATCCGCAACGTGCAGGGAGAAGACCCAGATGCATGCAGTTTGCCATACGGCCGGTCGCCGTCTCGCCGCCTTCCTGCTGATGAGCGGTGAGCGTAATCGCGGCGGCGTTGGACATGCGAAAGATCGTGCAGGATAGGGGAATCGATCCCGTGCTTTGAAGAAAACAAGGCCATGTAACCATGTTTGGCTCACACGACTAGATATAATCTTCAGCCGTTTGTTGTGTTGTATTGCGTCTAAATCCGCCAAATTGCCTGGCAAAGAGGACCTTGCTGAGCATCGCCTTCGCCGCATGTGCTGTTTGAGCTTGCGTGGGCTTGGTCCGAAATTAAGGTCAGATCTAGACTTCTTTATACTTGATCTCATATCCTAAATATAAAAATCCCTATTCAAGTTTAATTTGACCTGAATTTTTTAATGTGGCTCATTCAAACTCATGCATGGTCTAACCTGAACTGACCTCAAATATTTGATTGGTTGAACTAGATCCAGTTTTAATTGGTCCGATACAATCAATTTTTTGCGAGCATGATCTTAACCTAGCATGAGTCGAAAGATGCTAAACTCTATCCAATAGTGCGTAATGTGCTGCTATGGTTAGCAAAGTTGAACCGAGAAATAATAATTGGGGGTTCAAGAGACATGATTGTTTCTAATTTTTTCTCCTCAAATACTACTCACATATAGGAGTACTAGAAAATTAAGAGTATGTATCGCAGATAGACACTTTATAACACTCATCGCACCTCTTAGGCAAAAATATAAAACTGAGTTATGGACTCTTTGCCACAATTTACATGTCAAAATTTTCATGATTATGAACCAAGTAGTACCTACCAAGAATGTAATATACTCAAGAATCAAACATGTCCTAGATCCCATGTAGCATCTTACCAGACAAGTACCTTCAAACCACAAAAACTTAACCCGATGCATGCCCGTGAAAAGGACCAAGGACGGTGCGAGTGTACAACCATGTAAGGCGTAATGCAAATACACCTCACAGGCACAGTGAGTCGACCTAAACTACAGTAGCAAATGGCGTCATTTCTTGGAGGAAACCAACCAATAAGTGGAAGTACGGCGGCCGGTGTGTGCATGCATGCCTCCCTTGGCTGCCCCGCGCGACAGAAGAGAGTTTATTTGCAAATAAAGGCTATTTTTGTGGGCACGGCATGGTTAGGAACAGCAGCAGCAGCACTGAAGGAGACACAGAAAGCAAAGCAATGGTCACAAGTCGCGGCCCCAATAATTGGTCCACATTTAAGCAAAAACCTTGTTCGAAGCAGACGCAGAGGTGTTTTTTTGTGCGCATTCTGCACGCGGCCCCATACGTGGCCCCGGGGCTGCCACCCCATCGCGTCGTCGCAGGCAAGCGACCAAAAAAACGCTACAAAAGGCCACGCGCGTACGTACCACTCACTACTCCAGTGCACGCACAGTCACGCACAACGCACAGTTAGGGGTGAGAACGACTGTTCGAGTGAGGTTGCTCTGGTTTATCTCGCCCGGTGAGTCATGAGCTAGCTGACGAGCCATGAGGTTGAGGCGGTCCATTCAAAGGTGATATAGCGTTGAGGTGCAGTCAAATAGCGGATGGTTGGCCAAGTTATCGTCTGGGATTGGAGCACAAAGAAAAAAATTAACCTCTTTATTCAGTTTAGTTCTTTATATAATTTTATTGAAATGATATTAGATCATAATTTTATATTTAATATTTGTGATTAATATAATAAAATATATTGTTTACATCTAAATAATTAATGTTCAAGTGAAATAGTGATTACGGATGCAATTCGGAGAAATAATATTATATTTTTATCTTGAAACATGGAATGCCATTTTTTAATTGCAAATTTCTCTTTTCTTAAAAACTAAGTGAAAAAAAAGAAGTACATGAGAACCATCCTTACATGAGGATCCTCTCCTCCATTCTCAGATAAACATGATCTACACTAATCTAACAGTGAAAAAGTGAATATTTGTGTGAGGATCGTCTTCAACAAAAAAATCCTTTCGACAACGAGGACGTGGAATTGTGGCGGTGCATGCACCATTCATGAATCTAATTGCAAACAAATCTGCATGAGTCGAGTCCAAACATGCTGGCTTTGATTGAGCTCATCAAATCTCATGGTTAAAGAGATTAGGCTTGATTCGGTCCTCTCTGAGCTAAAGCAAGAATCAGGCGAAAACGAGGACAAGCTTGAGTTGCTCGCACACCTCCGTTTTTTTGAGCAATACGCGCACGTTGTACATCTGTGGGTAGACACATAGATACCAGCAAGGGCAGAGAAGGCAAAGTTAATGCCTGCATGGCTGCACCAAATGCGGCCCACTTAGCGATCGAGGCAGTGCCCTGACCGGCCGTACTAGCCAAAAATCCAAGAAGGGCACAATTGTAGCCCTGCACCCCCTCTTCTAGCCGTTTTGCTCGCCTTATCAGCCGTTCCATTCAAATTTACAATTACAGCACTGAACATTTCGACCAACTACTTGCATTCGGCTATCTATGGCACTTGATTGTGTTTGAGAGGTGCATTCTACAAATTTTGTTTAACATATCATTATTTGCTATGGTAATTTAATAATCGGTGACATCATAATAATATTTTATTAGATATGATAAATATTTTCAATAACATTATATCTCAAAACATATCATAAACTTACACTGCAATTCCAAAGACAAATCTTAATTAAGAGCGTCTTTAATGATTGAGTGGGTAGTGGCTTTAAAAATACCATATCACCAAGAGTCTCTTATTCTAAAAAAAAAAAGTCTCTCTAATATCCTATCTCTCGTAGAGACGGAAACGGAAAATAATATTATTTCTTTGCATTATGGAGAAGGAAGAAGGGGGAGTTGGAGGAGATTTGCACGGAAAAGAAGACGGTAGAGCGAGGTGTCAGCTGATGCTTAGCAGTGGGTGGTATAGTTCGGAGTTGAGCTAGATAAGAAAAGAGTATTTTTTTTTATCAATAAGCGTCTACTAAATGGTGTCGTTGTAGAAGACTTAATATCGAACATGGCAGGTGTTTATGTATAGGATTGTGGTTTATATTTTATGTTTTAAGATGTGCATGTAGTAAAACAAAGTTGTACTTATAACATTGTCTCTTATCATAAAAGGTGTTTAAGTCATAGGTGTTTGTTCCAAAATAAGTACTGCCCTCTGTCCTTGTACGCTAGTATCAGTTATGCTTATATCAATATTCCATACCTACATTAATCGATATCAACTGCGAGAATGAGAGAGTATAGTTGTTAGAGGGAAAAAAGTGTTTTTTATGTCATATCTTAATCTGTGTGAAGTTTGCTGAAACATCAATTATATTATAATAGAGGGAGTTTTTTGTACTGTATATTCACATGTACCAAAATTATACCTAAAACTTGAATAAAATTTACACCTCAATTGCTACCAATATTTGCCAACATGTATAATTTTATTCTGCTATTTATACAACTCAAATTTTAAATGTACGATTCAAGAACCACTTATATAAAGTAAGCACCATAGCATTCTCCTTGTTACTTTAACAAGGACATATTATTGCAACAAAGTTAAGAAATGTCTGGTTCCACGAATAGATCAGACTCCTACAAGTTTGGCACAAATAAAAATCAACTAAAAAAAAGAAGTTTTTTTTAAAAAAAAAGGAAAAGCAGTAGTGCATCAGCTTCTTTTCCTCTTGGTGCCACTTGTGCTCTTGTCTTGACCACCATCGCCATCGCCATTGCCGTCCACCTCCACCAGCTTCCCCAGCAGCTCGCCGGCGGTGTCGGCGAGGACGAAGATGTTCCGGGCCGACGCCTCGATGAAGCCCTCCTCGACGCCCTTGTCAAACAGCGAAAGCAGGCTGTCGTAGTAGCCGTCCACGTTGAGCAGCCCTACCTACACATACATACACAGACACCAGCCATGTATATAACCATTTCTATTATTATTCGCTAAACTAAAGTACGTATGCATTATAGAATGCTAAATGGCAGTTAAATAGGACAAGATTACCGGTTTATTATGGATCCCGAGCTGAGCCCACGCTATGATCTCCAACAGTTCTTCGATTGTCCCATAACCACCTATATTAATATACTAATAATAGTCATATTATTATTTGCATGCGACTCGCGAGCCCACATACTTTAGACGTAGCACTATTAGTAAGACTAATTATCAGATTAATTAAGAAGAGGATTCTTGATTAAATTTGACCTGGCAGGGCAATGAAAGCGTCGGCGTGTTTTGCCATTTCTGACTTCCTCTCATGCATGTCCCTGACCACTTTCACCTCCCCCAATGTCTCCCCTGACACCTAGGCAAAAGCTCATATACTCTATGTTTGTTTCGTATGTACTCCATTAAATGTATCAACATACAGTCAAATGTCTCGTACTACTACTAGTACAGTTTCATGAACAGCTAGTGCTAGTAATGGAGATTGGTTCACCTACCTCTTCAGGAAGGAGAGCACTAGGGATGACCCTGCAATGCAATAACATAACATCCATGAACTAACAAGAGCAAGAAGTAAGTAATGCATGTATAGATGAGATGTTTGGCGGGTCGGGGTACTTACCCGAGGACGTGGCGGCCGCCATCGTAGACGGTCTTCGACACGAGGCCCATCAGGCCGCCACTACCGCCGCCGTAGACCAGGTCGAGTTGCCTCTCTACCTGCAAGACGGGACGGTGCGGGGGAGAAGCAGAAGAGAAGAGCAGGAGGACTACTTAAAACATTTGGAACCATTGAACTATGTAAGAAACTAGTCATACTTGTGCAAGATGTCACGTACAAGAAGGTTGTGAGAGAGGTACTCACCAGTTGCTTCCCGAGGTCGAGAGCGGCGGCGCTGAAGGACGGCCGGTTGCCCGGCCGGCTGCCGCAGAAGACGCAGACCGTTCGTACCAGGTTCCTCCGGCTGCCGCCGCTCGTCTCCGCAGCAGTTTGTTGGTTTGCCTCCATGAGAGAGAGAGTGAGAGAGAGAGAGAGAGAGGAGTAGTATGGGAGCAAGGGGAAACTATGGAGGACTTCTTCAGCTCTTATAAGCTCCAGACCCCTCTTTGTCCCCCCCCCCCCCCCCCCACAGAAAGTTGCTTTACATGCAAATAATGAGCTTTTTATGGTTCTCAAATTTCCTAAAACCATCCAAATAATTAAAATCAAACAGTTTATATTTATTAGTATCTTCTTATATCTCCTCCACTTGTATTATGCCGACAAAGGAAATACTTATATCAATTGCACACCGTCTTTCAAGTCTTTTTAGACCATCTAAAAAAAATAGTAGTCAAACGGTATCCGTTAACTGCTTATGCTGTGATAGAGAGAATGATTTTGGCATCATGCAACATGGCCGGAGTTCTCTACAGTGACCACACACACGCCCCATTGCTTTGCCAGGACTCTTGACGTGAATGATATGATAGCTAAGACCTAGAAGCAAGTGATTCATCTACCTAAATTGTTTTGTATTGACTCTTCAATTCAACAAATTTTTACAATGTAATTTAATTGACAGATAATACGAAACATTGAATAGAATTGGAGTGGTGTGGTGCTATTCTTCCTCTTTTCGCTGAATGTGATCTGTATTCATTTTATAAATTTAAAAAGAAAGAAAGAACGTACAAACCAGGCTAGAGGGAAGTAGGGAGGGATGAGCTAGGGTTGGGATCTCATCGGTTAAAAATGGAGAGTTACTGGTGTGTGTGTAATCCGAGAAAAAAATATCAACTAGAAATTCATGAAATAGCGCATAGAAACAAATATCAAGATATTTTCTTCATTTCACAATATAAATCCCCTTGACATTTTTTTTACCATGCTTGAAATCAAATTTTGACCATTCATAAATAACACAATATATTAGTACAAACTACCCCTTTATTCTCTTATACTTATCATTCTAGACTTTTCACAATCTTCAAAAAAAACAATTGACTGTTAATTTTTATAATTATATGTCACTAAAAATTATAAAACAATAATAATATAAAAATAAATTTGATTACAAATCAACAAATATTGTTTTTATATGATGAGTCTTAATAATTTTTTAATTAGAGATCAAAGTTTAAAAAGTTTAACTTACACTTATATTAAATAACAAATAAAAAAGAATAGAATGGGTACAAAAAAAATTGATACTCTAAAAGTGAAAAAGAAGTGGTCTTTTTAATATTGGGGGTACCCGACCAAGCGAAAGGAAGGAATACCCTAACAAGTGGAGCTAGCCACTGGTATTATTTACTGTTTGGATTGCTCTTGTAGAATGAAGCAGCCATCAGCTCTGTGCCAGTGAACAGCGTGCGTCCCTTCTATACACCAAGACAATTCCAAAGTCCATCCAAGAAAGGAGAGCTCGACCCATATCGTATTTGATTTGGAAATGCTTAGAACCATACAAATCATAATGGCTGAAGACCGAACAAAAGAGTTAAATCATAAACTTGGTCCACTCTAGAGCGAGGTATAGCAACTTTAATTAACCGAAAACGAGTTCTTTTCAAAGTTTGTAACACTGTAGTTCTTCTCACTTTCTTTCATTAGCATATTTTACCATATCACAAGCCACATCCACTTATCAAGCTTCTAAATAACAACTTAACAGAAAGTACACAATTACAGAAGCTTGCAAGATTCAGAACTTAAATTACTGAAACTGAAGGATCCAACATTTATGAACAATGGGAGCATAGATGAGGGGCTTATGAAACAAAGCACAGATTAGCACTAAAAGTACCCAAAATAAAGCCCCTACCTTTGCACAAGACTACCACCGCCGAACACTGAAAGAGCGACATCAGTTTTAATTTTACACCGTTAGTATCCTATTAAAAACATTGCCCATCATTACAATGCAAACTAACAAGCAAGCCAAACTCAAGTTACCGCATTACAAACATTAGCTGAAGTTAATCTTGTATCATTCATTCCTCGCAAGGACTAGAAAATGCAACTAGTTTAACTTGCAGCACACCAGTTACAAACAAGCGCGGGAAGAGGGAAGCCAAGAATGAATTGCCTGAAAACAACTGACCTAACAATGGCATGACACTGGGATGGACTCTTGCATCCAGAATTGGATTCTGCCAGGACTGAAAATGGTGCACAGCTCATTCAGACAAATGAACCTCTCAACCACTTTGTGAAAAGAACACAATATATTACAAAGCTGGCACCGCAATACTGGAGGAAAGCATCCATTCTTAAGTATGTATGCCACTGGAAAGACAGTTGTTTTAGGGTGCCACACTACCGTTGCGTGCCTCCTTCTGCAGTGGATGTAAGTCAGGAGGGATATGGTGGTGCTCAGGGTTTCTCTCTCCTGACAAATCCAAAAGCACTGTGTCAGAGATAGCAATGGATCTTCTAGTTGATTGCAGAAGCAATCAAATTGACTTTATACCCTTCCTTGTTTCTGCTTTCTCATTGGGGGCACCATTGTCATTTTTCTTTGTGTTTAGGAAACGTCCTCCAGTTCCTCTTGCCCGCCGCATTGCATGTTGATGGCGAGACTCATGGAGATAAGGCTGCAGTATCAAATGGGAGCGTTTAACAACAGTAAAGTTCTCTAGTGAGTAAAGTGGAAATGTTAACAAATAAAAAGTAGAGAATGATTTTCTGAGTGTCAGAAAATATCAGGAAATTTGATATGCGATTTCTACAGATCTTTACTTTAGTCTCTTAAACAACATCTTAATTTCCATACCATGTTCCTGCTACCAGGTTAGTACAACTTCTTACTTGGTCAATGTCTTACAGTTGAAAACCAATATTCCATAGAATAGTCTTTTCTCATTAATTCAAAGTTTCTGACCTTAAAATCCTAAACACGACACCTGAACTTGATCTTTCATATGCTACCCAGCAATCTTTATCTTGTAAACTCTGCCCTACAATTCCCACAATTCTCACCATTCATCAAAAGTGGAGAAAACCTCCACCCCACCTGCTTGTTCCAACATCAATTGAATGAATACAAATGGATAACCATGAGATCAATAGATTAATATATGTTTTCTGACAATTTGTTTACTCTCTAATCATAAATCTTTTTTGAGACACAGCAGAAACACTATGAGCAATAAAATCCCACAACTGCTGTGGGGAATACTTCCGAACTTTCAGCAATGGCAGGTCTTCCACATTAAGTGAATTGCCACATAGATGAAGAAATGCAGCCTTCACTTTTCCAAGGAATTTAAGAACATCCAGCACAACAAAATATGTATGAACATAACTATAATGCCTATGCAGACTGATGGCACTTTAAATAATGAAGAAATGTTCAAACATAAAAAATTAGAGTACCAGTAAATTATGACCTGAATTCCAGAACTACTCTTTTGCCAGAAGGAAAATTACAAAGCTAGAGATAAGTATCACCAACCTTTCTAGCTTTAACCACTTTTTTTTCAAGTTCGGCCTTGGCACGCGACTGCCTTCTTCTTAAAATTCCATGGTACTGCTTAGCATTTACATAAACAGGCTCCTCAGTCATTTCAAGAGGTAATGGCATGCGCGGGTGAGTCAATCCAGGTAACTGGAAATGTGCCTGAGTAGACCACAGAAATACAGGGGATAAGTTCCTCAAGTTAAACTTACTGAAAAAAAAAAAGACGGATTTCTTTCCCATGACTACATTTAGGCAGTTCAGGAAAGTATGAGAATAGAGTAATCAAATGAGGCCTAATGTGATTATATAAATAAAAGCATCCAATAAAACCATGCAAAGTAGACGTGATTCTCAACAACCCCAACTAACAATAATAACCCACATTCTTTCAGTTTCTTCCGTGCGGTATTTTTTTTTGTTGCCTTAGGTCTCAATATCATATATTGTACTGCTTAATTGGATTAAGTACACCGGGTCATATCATTACTTAAAGCCATGCTATCTAGGATTGCATAGAGGGGGCAGATTTCTGACACAATTAAATTGGCATAAAGAATAGTACCGCGGCTTGAGCTCCATAGGGACCAACCATGCCAGAATAATAAGGATCAGGGTACTGATATGCCGCTGAAGCCTGCAGAATAATCATGAAGAACACAAACATGAGAAGTCAGTGGCAAAAAGGAATAAGGATTACATCTCAGGTTCTTCAATAAGCAGATTCCTGGACAAGTGTACATATATTGCAGACATGCATAGAAAAGAAGTGTAGAATCCAGGAAAGAAAAGAGTGCGCACAATTGATTGGTTCAATTCCAGCTGTGGATACGGTGCTAAATATTCTGACACCATAGTAGGCATCTGTGATGTGACATGCTGCAAATGCTGCTTTTCTTCACCAACGGTTCCACCTGACCATTAAACAAGATCAGTTCTTACTAAAAGGAGATGACATGTTCCGCTTTTGTTTCCAGCATAATGAGTGTTAAAACAATGAAATCCTTTCAAGTATGAAAACACCATATTTATGCAAGTAGAAGTGCTATTGCACTCAAACCAACTCTCTAAACTGTTAGTATTATGATTGCCTCTTATCTCATCAATAAAAGTTTGATCAAGGAGGAGATTGTTAGGATTATTCCTGTCAAGGAGTGGGTTTTTTTTTTTGTAAAAAAAGGAAAACTATGTGAGGAGCTTGAGCATTTGATCTCTCGCTTGAGGCATTTAATTGAGCTTAAAAAGCTTGGCAGAATGTTTGCAAGAATCCATGAAAATCATAGTCCGGCAAACATAATCATGACAATGACATTTTGGTGTGAAAGTTAGACATCAGACAGTGAAAACTCCGGCAATCATAGTGGCTGAAAAACTGGCAGCAAAACGACGCTCTCTCCCTATTCTTGTGGATATGGTGGGATTAAAGGAGTGCAAGGTGGTTTGCCTTCTCTGAGAGTAGTGAAATACTAAATCTATTTATTACTGATCAAAGACATGAAAACTGATGGGCAGGAGATACAAAAAATCAGGCATGAAATTGAGGACAAGAAGAAGATTGTGATGACAGGTTACACATGCTCATAAATTGTTTCAACAAGGTAATCTACCAGCATATTTATTTCTAAAATGATCTTAAAAATACACCATCTTAAGGTCTACAATTTATCAGAAATAAATTATCCATCAAATTACTATTTGTGTTGTAATTTTTCAGTTTGAGAAAATAAACATACTTTTCAATCCCAAGGAAAGTGGTTTTATTGAGTATGTTATATTACATATGAGATGTCAAAGCAGACTTAATGCTCCCACGAGGGAAGAAGGAACCACATTCCACATGTGGAAATAAAAACACAGCTACCAGTACACTTCTCATCAGCCATCGATTAATAAAGATTGCTGCATCCAAGAGTGGTGCTACATCACTAGCGTGCACCAAGAGACATGCTTCCCATGAATCCTAAAACCAAAAGGCTCTTCTTTATTTGAGTACTAGGTGTTCTTCCCGTGAATTAAACCCAACAAATTGCCGAAACAAGAACTCGACACAAGAGATACAAATATATCAAATATGCAAGTACGCTACTTCGCAGGCTAGCTATTGCATTAGCAGACACGGCATAACAAAATTAGCAAACCTTTTAGTTCCCCCGTCTTCCGTGAATCCTCGCTGCTCTCCCCTCTTGTATCATCACTTTCTGTGCCTTTGCTCGTCAACCCTCCTAACTGATGGCCAGATAAGCTAATCCCCACGCCGCTTCCAGGCGCCACAACGGCAGGAGACACTGCTCCGAACCCGGAGCTTGATGTCCACCATGGCTGCTGCATTGCTACACCTGATGGGATCGCACCTTGCCCTCTAGGCTCCACCAAGTTGGTACCTCCGGGCCGCGATTCCATACCACTTGCCGTGCTCTGAGGCTCAGGTACTCACTGTTACAGTTGCAGCAAAATAACACCAAATTGCGACATACTTGGAAGATGAATAAAGATACAAATAATCGAAGACAAAATCATTGATGGATCAGTCTGGCAATTCGGAACAGTGGTTGGCTTGATAAGCAACTTGAAAAGTTTCACATCTTGCCATCTTTTGGATCCTTGTAAAAACATATGTTTATGAATCTCTTAATTACAATATGTTCCAATAGGAGCATATGAACTCAGAACAAGAAAGACCGGATCAAGAACCAAATGAAGGACAAGAATTGAAATTTCTTGAAAAAAAATTCCCAATTAGCTCCAAATCTTGGTACCAGATCAGAATCATTTACCACAACAAGCTGTAATAAAGCACACACCACAAAAAGAAAAGAAAAGAAAAATTATCCATTACAATTGGACAGGTGTATGCAACTGAATTAAATGGTACTTTTGTTAGAAAAATAAAAATAAAATAGCCACATCCCAATCTGCAGCTGCTAGGCCTCCTTCCCCAATCCGACGGACAAAAAGAACAAAATTAAAAAGAAAGAAAGAAAGATTTCATCGACCCCTTAAATCCTTCTCCAAAAGACCAATTAACCAACCCACCACCCAACCAGCATCCAGAGGATAAGATCCGGAGCTTGCCCGAACAGTCCTTATCCGCAGGACAAGAAGTCCCAAAAATAGAAATAGCCCCAAAAAAAATCGCATCAAAATCGAGGCGGCGAAAAGAGGCAAACACCAATCAGCAAAGAAAGCAATAGAAGGCAAGAGAGAGAGAGAGAGAGAGAGAGAGAGGGAGGTGGTAGTAGTAGCAGCAGTAGTACTGACCACTGGGCATGGAGGCGGCGGCCAATAGGGCGCGAGGTCTGGGGGTGGGTGGGCAGAGAGACGGAGAGAGAGAGAGAGGAGAATCCCAAGAGACCAATCCGAGACCAACTCTTTGTTTCTTTGGCTCGCTAACCCTAGCTTAAGATTAATTGGACGAGAGGCTATTATTATTAAGAGATGGGATGGATTTGGTCCATACACGCGCGAAGGATCAGCGGCTTTTATTCATTTATTAATTTATTACATTAGCATATATATATTCTACTCCTATTCTATCCAACACTTACACACTCAAACATATTAATATAATACTTCAATTATATATATACATGAAAATAAATGAGATCAAAATTTAAATCTATCTTTTTTTATAGAGATATATATAATATCAGTATAGGTATACATGTGAATGTATGAGTTTAATTTATTCTAAAGTGACAGGACTAGAGATAGAGAAAAATCAGCGTGTGTGTTACGACTTGTAAGTTGCTGGCACGGGTTCTTTCAGGAAATGATAATGCTAAAGAAATGTTGGGGTGGCTTTAACTCTACCCCGGGTCTCTTGGTAATTTGAGTTTCTAGTAATTTAATTAATCCTCCTTGGAGTGTATCGTCGACAGAGACGGGCTTAAAAAAAATTGAGTGAGGACACCGAACCGGATTAAAGATAATAAAGTTTAAAAAAATTGGTAGAATTGAGTCCGGAAATCAAGATATCAGATATTGAAACTCTATTATGTACCAACTCAATTATTAACATTTATATATTACATGAGAAAAAAATAATTTTTCTATTTATATTATTTCTGAGACGAGACGAGTCTCAGACTTTCATGTGAGTGCACCCCAATGCTAAAATAACCATTTGATGCACTGAAGAAATGACTTGGGAAGAAATAAATTTGGAGGTCGGACACGCGACATGATTTGATCATAATCTATATTGGCATACCACATTTTGATCATAATAATTAAATTTTGATTTGACTAATTATAGTAACATAACGACATGTTTTGTGCTTAAACATCAACTAAAGAATTACTAAACCAAGTGAAGATAGCATAATCACATGATCAAATAGTATAATTTCTTCTCGGCATGTCTAAGAGGTTAATTTTGGATTTGTTTGCTCTTCTTATATAACAAAAAATGTGAGTTTTTTTTTTCCTCAGTTTGGATTGGTTGCGAAAAATTACGGTGGATGATAAGTTCAAAATTAATTATTTTAATTTTTTTATATCAATTTAGAATGTTGAAATTCTAGTTAAGATTCTAGAAAATAAAAAAACACAATTTGCCTTCTCTAATCTTGAGCCAAAAGAGCAGCGGACCGCTTCACTCGTACCTAGGAGGAGAAAGAGAAACCATGCAAATTTTTGGATAAAATAAAACTGGCAAAGCCGCAAAGGGCCAATCGGCCCAATCCAAACCACAAAAAACACCAAAATATCGTAGCCGCAAATCCACGGACCACCCGACGCGCGGGGGGGCAACCCCGTCATTTCCATCTCAAACTGCGCCTGTGCAGCATGCACGCGCGGGTCCCACACGCAGCAGTCAGCACGACCGCGACGTCCGAACAGCCGCCCGCCACGCGTACCGCACGAGGAAATATCCGGGGTGCGCGGAGGTGACGTGGCCGCAGCGGCGACGGCGACGGGGACGGGGCACGTGGTGGCACAGGTCGTAAAGTACTCGCGGGCGGGTGCTTACCTGTCCTGCGGCGAGGTGGCAGGCCTGGGCGTTGGGGGACACCGCCACGCACGGCGAGGGACCCGGGCAGTTCCGTGACGTGCCGCGGCCTCAATGGCCGGGCGGCCAGTGCTCCCCGGCGGAGTGCTCTGCACGTACGGATCGGGGGACCCGGCTGCTGCCAGGACATGTGTCTTTTGGTTGGTCCGTTTATTGTTAGTGTTTCTCTTTTTTAATAGTATTGTTAGTGTTTCAAAATTACCTGATAACCAGGCATCAACGCTACCTTGCAAAAACTAATTATTACCTATGGTTTTTAGACGTTGTTTAATTTTATGTGTTCGTCATCCTATTTATTACTTTTGTAGTTGTATGTTCCCTGCAATTTTTTAACTATTGAACGTTATTTTGAGTTCTAATATAAGTCTATAAGTCTGCACGTTGTCGTTGCAACATACATATAATCAAATTCAACAACTTCAAACAAAGATAATACTAGCATATGCAACTGTGAGATACACTTTCCAGATGCATGGTGATTAGCTCAATTGAAAATATTTCATATTTTATTTTAGTATTTCTATTTTGTCCGGCAAAATTCAATATGGTTAATTATTCTAGTCCTCTCTCTCTCCCATATCTCTCTCTCTCTCTCTCTCTATATATATATATATATATATATATATATATATATATATATAAACAAATGATATCCTTCTAAAATATATATATAAACAGAATGTACATATGGATATGTGACTAAGAGAGATAATTTATTGCATCCCAAATACATAGCATATCTTTAAATTCTAAAATTTAATAATTTTTATTCCAAACTCTTAATTTCTATAATATTTAGTGTTAGAGTTAGTATTATTTAAGGTTTCATAAATTTAATATGTGAGGCTGACTGTGGGGCGAACCCTGTGTGATTTATCTCAACTACTCAAGATGCAGTCGCACACATACAATATAAAATAAGAGTCACAATGACACAAATAAGAAGTAAGGTTTAACAGAGTACAACAAAGACCTTATGGTCATATTACAACACAAGTGTCTATCGATCATGTTGTAAAGTCTAATTAGATTTTAGTAAAACAAGAACAGTAAATTTTGAACCCTCCATAGTCGAACCTCGCTGTGGAACGTAACCCTAAAACTCCTAATCATCACCAAAATCTTTACCTTAGGCAGCATTGCAACCCAAGAAGTCCTAACCGACTGGTTCTTTTTCATGTCACACCACCAAATAGAGTCTAGACATAACAATCGTCACACGCTTATAGAACAGAGTCTATAATTATGTAAGACTATACAAAATACACCGAAATTAAAGAATATCTTAAAACTCACTTTATTCATTATATAGATATGGTACATTAGCTTAAAAAAACAAAAATATGAACTGAGCAAAATATAGAACTCCTAGTCGCAACTCTCCTCAACTGATTTAGCCTATTGTCCAAATTCATGTCCCAATGAAATTTCAACAACATGATCATCATCTTTTGAAATTGCAAAAAAAATTAAATTAACATAAGAATGAGTATAATAAGTCATACTCTGCAAACCAACACACACAATAATAGATAAGAAAATGAACTATTGTCTTTTACAAAAGGTTATCTTACAAATTATTTATAACTGTGAAGTCACATCCAATTCAGTAATAATAAGTGAAAAAAATAAATAGATAAATAAGATAATAAGATTAAAATAATTTTTGATGGCGCACATGACCACAAGTTTCTCATTTCTAAGGATGAGTAAAATTTCACACTTTACACTCTATAGAGAGATACTTTGATAGCACAGTTTCTCTAAAAACATTTCCAACCTAAAAGAGTAAAATCTTTTGATCCATTGATAAATGCCACCCTTGATTTACTAGTACTGGTCGCTGTTATGATCCATCGCCATATATCCTATTCAGACAAGTGCCACTACAATTTTATTATTCTTAATATTTAGTTTTACAGTCAATTTTAGTTAATCTTTAGAAATTTAATAATTTCAATTTTTAATTTTAGTTGTCCTTAATATTTAGACTTATAGTTTATATTTCTTAAGGTTTTAGAAATTTAGTAATTATAATTATGAATTTAAAATTTTCATTTCCTTAGTATTTAATTTAGAGCTTGTATTAGTAAATGTTTCAAAAATTTAAAAATTTTAATTTCCTTAATTTTTAGTCTTAGAGTTTATTAGTTAAGGTTTTAGAAATTTAATAATTTTAATTATAAATTTTTAATATTTTATTTTAGAATTGTATTAGTTAAAGATTTGTTTTATAAACCTAAGTCATTATTATTATGGTTCACCAAATAGATGTCCAGATATTTTGCTTTTTTCTCAAGTAACGTTGGAATTTCTTGATGGTTGACATAAGAGTTTCTACAAATCATGTAATTAGTAATACATAGATAGATATATTAAAAGGGAGGTTAATGAAGTTAGACGATACATGTATCATAGTTTTATGTTAACCCCTACTTGCAAAATATAAAACATATTTTAACCACGCACATGCATTAAAAAGTTTTAAACTCAAGATACCATTTGTAAATGCCTTGGAAATAAGAGGGAGAATACTTGTGTAAGGATTTAATCATAAATTGTAGAGAGAGTGAAGAAGTAAATAGGGATAGAATAGAAAAGATAGAAATAAATTTGCATGCATATCTTATATTTTATAACAAAACTAGAAAAATTATATACCTTATATTATGCAACACTAAGAGTACTTCTTTTGTCTTGATTGTCTAATTTATCTATCTTGTATATTAAAAATTGATGCATTGTGAATGGCATGGCATTCTTGTGGCATTTGACGTAGATATGAACACAAAGTGGTCCACCCAAGTCTGCTGTCCAAGGTTAGGGTCGGGCTCATCCTTTCTATGTCCAACCGGAGACTCCAAGTAATTTAAAAATCCGATTAGATCTTGAATTGGTCCGATTATTTGAATTTGACCTAATCAAATCCGTCAGATATTGCCTATGCTCGACACAAACCCAGTCGGACCAATATATGTGTTGAGCTTGCATTGGACTGAACTTAAGCTAGCTCGACTTGGATCCGACTCGAGTTGGAAGGTGCTCAGATCTAATTTGATGTAATTAGGGGTGTGTAATCGGGAAATTCAATTTTTTCGGTTCGGTCTTTTCAGTATTATTTAAATTTCAGAATTACACATTGAATACCATATTTACCAAACAATATTTTTGATATACCAAATTAATTCGGTACGATATTTGTAAATACCAAATTAACACGAACTTCACTGCATCTTTGCTTTGTGATTTGAAGTACTATATTATAGCATAGTACCGGAGGTTCGAAGTGACCAACAAGTAAAATTAAGCACCAAATAACATTAAGCCATTAAAAGTTTGCGCATTAACGCTCAATAATAGTAAATAAAGAGTTTCAACTTACAAATACAATTGATAACATTATTGTTGCCAGAGCAACCACAATTCACAATACATAAGTACATAACAAGAAGAAAGGACAGTCCAAAGTCTATAACCTACATAACATAACCAGTTAACCACAATCGCACTAAGTCACTGACAGTCTACATAACAAGAAAAGTAGACAATCCATAATACATTAGCACAAGCCATAGTCCATGGAACAACTTATGCATCACAATTCAACACAAAATGTTTAGAAGAAATATGTGTCAGCATATAGAACGCATCAAAAGAAACATTTACTACAAGAACAAATTATAATGACATAAAAGCATATCAAATTATCAATGTAATGTGCACTCAAGCTTAAAAAAAGATGTCAGCAATAGACAATTCATATACACATAAAAAGAGTTAAACCAAACTAAAATTTATTACCTCCAGTTGATTACATGAGTATTATAGCAGATTTTAACTGGGATTTGCCAAACCTACATGACACAAAAATATGATAATCATAAGCTGAAACAATTTAACTGTTTTAACATGAAACTAAAACATAATACTTAGAATTTAGTACCTTCTTCAAAATAAGTTAATTCAACTAAATCCTCTTCAACATTGATGTGACCACAACGTCGTATCCAATCTTGTGCACATAACGAGCATTGCACCATAAACAGCGTCAATGAGCTACTAAAATCATCAAAAACATGACCACTAATACTAAAAATTGACTCAGAAGCAACTATCTATATAAGAATTGCCAATACATTACGAACCATACGTGAAAGTACAGGAAAACAAGGAGAGTTACATTTCCACCAAGTGAGAATGTCAAAATCTTTCTTATCTTCTTCTATATCTTCACCAACATACTTATCTAATTCAGTTTTGCTATATGTATTTGCTTCATAAGAAACTTTCATTTTCTTGTTATATAAAGACCTCATCAAATTTGTTGTATTTACTTGAGGTTCAAAACTAGAATTTGGTGCTCCTTGTTGTCTATCACTTTGGCTTGCACCTTGAGCATGCTCTTGAATTCTTCAAAAAGAGAACAAAATACATTGTTAACCTTTATCCATACTTGATCTCTTTTAGTTAGACCATACATCTCTAAAATTGTGAACTCACGTAATCAGATAGTTTATACCTTGCATTGAAGAAAATAAAAAAAAAACTTTGTTTGACTATATGTCTTTAAATAGAAGAAAAAAAATAACAAATTTGGTTATACCTGAGATCAAGAATAGCAGTAACAAATATCAACATGTTCATCTTCTCAGGATCCCCCAATACTTATCATACTTCTCCTTCATCTTAATAGCCATTTCAAACAGTTTTCGTCTGGACTATCTCACCAATTACGCAACAAAATATCCACAACAACAATCTCTTCAAAAAAAAATGTTGGAAGTGACATACTAAGTGTCTGAAACACAAAGTGTGACACCATAAAAATGTTTCAGATTCTGTGCAAAATGACAAACATTGTCTCAATCTTGATTTTGTGGAGATCCATCATCACCCACCTCTCACATGTAGTAAGTGTTTTGGAGTGCAAACCTGTCAAATACCTTCTCAAATTTTTGAGCCGATTCTAACATAAGGTATGTTGAATTACATCTAGTGCACACATCAAGAGATACAAATGCCTTGTTTTCCATCTTAGGTAAATTCCTTAAAATTATTTATACTTGAAGTGAAACTTCTCACATGTCTCAGCATTACGAACACGAGAGATGGAATTAGAAATCCTCTTCACCCATCATGAACCACAAAATTAATAATATGAGCTACACATCTCATGTGAAGATATTTGCCTTGTGCAACATTACCTTTCCAATTATTCAAAACTCTTCTCGTGTAGTCTACAGCAACATCATTTGTACTTACATTATCTACTGTAATGGTGAATACATTTACAAACCCCCATTCAAGCAATCATTTCTCTAGTGCTTTACCGATGTTTTCTCCTTTGTGAGTGTTTACTAAACAAAACTAAGGATTTTTTTGATTTAGTTTCCACTCATTATCAATGAAATGTGCTTTCAAACATATAATTCTAAAGTCTTGAAGAAGTAAATGTGTCTGTGATAAGGCAAACTCTTTAACAAGAATCCTTGAAAAACTTTTTTAGCATAGTTTTCTCATTTTCATAAAGCTAAACAATATCTCTTTGCATTGTCCACCTAGATGGAACATGAAAATGAGGACAAACTTTTGACATGAACTATTTAAAACCTTCATGTTCTGGAAAACTCAATTGTAGCTCATCTATAATTATCATGTGAGCAAACCCTTCTATAACCTCTTCAAGATTGTATTGCCAATTAGAAAGAGAAGTAAGTAGTTCCATCCACACTAGATTGCAAATTTAATACAATTTGCTTGCTGCCCTTATTTCTATTAGGATGTTTTTTACAAATTTTTGCATGAAAGATTAATGAGAAAGTATCATTCTTAGCTAAATCACACGTAAGTATTCTTGAGCAATGCTTGCATGCAACCTTTTCTCACCTTCCACTACTGTGGTTCCATATTTCTACTCTGTGACCCATTTGTTTCTTCTGTTGTTCAAAGATGCATTGCCTCCAGTCGCAACTGTTTCACCAATGATGTGCTCAAAAAGATAAATTTTCACAGGGATCAAACTGTAAAACAATTTTGTCTCCAGATTTTCACAGGAAGTAAACATGCTCTCGATAAAGAATCAAGTCATGCTGCACAAAACATAAGGCCTCAGATCATTGGCCAATAACAATGTATCATGTATGCCTCAAAATGTAGGAAATTTCATAGAAAACTAAGAAAAGAATTAGCATATAAAGAACAAGGAAAATTGTTGACTAACATTTAAACAAATTCACAAGATAAATGACTGAGGAAGAATTAGAAAATTACATTGCACGATATTGTGGTTGACTCCGTTGTTGCTGCAAATCGAAAACAGTGGCTCAGTAGCGGAGTTGGTGGCTCGACGCTTTGCGGTGGCGGAGGAAGGCGGCATTGGAGGTTGGGGAGGGCGGGAGGCGTCGATGTGGATGCTCTTGTGCTGGGGGCGGCACGATGGGGTGGGGCAGCGTGGTGGGGGTGGCGGCGGGTGGGGCGGTGCG
Organism: Pharus latifolius; assembly: GCA_019359835.1. Taxonomy (NCBI): domain Eukaryota; kingdom Viridiplantae; phylum Streptophyta; class Magnoliopsida; order Poales; family Poaceae; genus Pharus; species Pharus latifolius. The sequence continues at coordinate 83,789,829 of CM033321.1, read as the reverse complement.
GTGGCCTATTGGTGGCATTGCGGGGAGGCTGCGAGAGAGGGGGGCGGCGGTGGGGGCTGTGGTGGGTGGGGGCAGCACGATGAAGGCGTCGTGAGGAGGCGGTGGTGGGGAAGAAAAGCAAGATGAGTTATGTTGGGAAGAAAATCGAGAGATGCAAAGGACCTAAGGTAATATTGATTTTATTTCTACCGATCTCAGCGTATGGAGTTGATCGGTGTAGGATTCTTTTTTAGATTTAACCGTACTATAAAGAGGGGTTTCAAAGCCTATCTACACCTCTAAATAAACTGAGAAATTACTAGATCGTTACATTACATCTTTTCGGTTGGATTTGTTTTGAATTTGGTTTTGAAAGATTTGGATTTTCAGTTGAGTTTTTGATAGTAGAAGAGTTTTTGAAATGTCTAGAAATATCTAGGAAGATTTGGTTTTTGCTTCTGTTTACAAAAATGTAGCCATTAAAATTATCTTTCAAACGAGCTATTAAATTCTCCATTTGGACTTATGGTTTTAAAGTTATGACTATTTTTGTTCAGGCTGACTGTTAGTTTGCTAAACTGACTGTCAGTTTGAATGTCAGTTCAGTTAAACTGACAGTTGTCCAGAAAGTGTGTTTTTTGAGCTGAAAATTTTTGAACTAAACTGACTGTCAGTTTGTATTTCGACCTCAAACTGATTTGCTTGTGTTTCTATTTGATCTGGACGTTTTGTGATCGAACTGACTGTCAATTTGTATTATCAGTTTCCATATACGACCACAAACGACTAGCTATTTTTTATCCGTAAATTTTGTCAGCTGTTGAGTTTGGAACTGACTGTCAGTTCCTCATACTGACTGTCAGTTTGCACTGATTTGTTACCTTTTTCGACCTCAAACGGCTAGCTGAGTTTTCTCTTGATTTTATTTTTTTGGTCGTGACCCAAACTAACTGTCAGTTTGAGCTGCTGATTTTCAGCTTGGGCTCCAACGGTTCTTTTGCTTTTTGAGGCTATAAATAGGGGCTTTGAGAATTGGTTTTGTACATCAAGCAGCCTCACAACCTTATACACTCTTGAGTTTTAGTTCTTACACAAAATCTTGATCTTTTGATCAAGTCGAGTGATTTTCAGATCCACCGGGTGCTTTCTGTTCGCATTATTTGTATCCTATTAGTTTCTCGGTGATTGTTAGAGGTCTAGAGAAGACCTTGCTGCATATTACTCTTGGTGAGCGCTCTCACCTAGACGGTTTGGTGGTGTGGCCGTTGATCTCTCCAGTTCGGAGATTGTCGGAGAGACTCGGCGTATTTGTACAAGGCATCGGTGCTCGTCTTTCCAGAGTGGACAAGGAGCAAGCATTAGTGGATAATTTCCTTAGTGGATATTGGAGCAAGACTCAATTTATTTGAGTGCTTCAACAAAAATTAGGGGAGACTGGGCGAGTCTCCGAGACCTCGGTAAAAATCGTTGTGTTCGTTCTCTCTTCCTCTTTCTCATATTATTATTTGTTGTTGATTTCTTTATTTGCAAATATTTGTTTTAAATTGAAATTTTTAAAAGCCTCCTATTCACCCCCCTCTAGTCGGCATCGTTGATTCTACAGGGAGAGCAGCGCGAGACTAACTTTTTTTTGTTCAATTTAGGGCATGATACTACAGTATCCCCTTTTCAATCCAAATACTCCTAAATACTACAATTTCACAAAATAAAATTTCAGTATTCCTTTTTAAAACTCTAGTTTCACAATACTCTATTTTTGAGAGACTGAAGTACCCAAACATTATCCCATCAAACTGAATACCATATATCACATAAACTAAGAATTTTAGTTCAGTTCAATTTTTTTTGTTGGAGACAAAATTGCACACCCATGGATATAATGGTGGAGAATGCACGCTTATCATATTTTTGTCTAATATAATATTGTATGGATAAAACTAGATTAACTATAGTTACTATCAATTGCACATACATGTACATATTGTTTGATAAAAAATTAATGTTTTAGATTCACTAATATGATTAATAGAAGACATTATTTTTTTATCATGTATTATATCCGATCCACTTTGTATTTCCCTTCGTAGGTATTGTAACACAAATCTTTCATAGAAAAGTTCTATCCAAGGTGTATAAAAATACAGTTTGAATTATCCGACTAGGATGGACTCAGATCCATTGTGGCATTTTAGTGAGCTTTCTTTGGCTGCACATGATTGTCCGAACCAATTTTTTTTCTTTCTTTTGTCAATCTCAGACTACTAGATGCACCTGGAGCTGCAGACTCTGCAGAAAGAGCTGTCTATCATAAAAAGGAAAATTGATTTTATATTATTAAAATTTTGTGTTTAATATAATATGATACTAACTTTTATGATCTTTGCTATATGTCATTAAGTTTTTCTTTGTCTAATATTATATGTTATATTTGACCGATCAACTCAAAAAATGATCAAAATATCTCTATAAATTACTTTTTGATTAGATATAACCATAATTTTAAATAAATAGAAAAACCGAAACACAAAATTTCCATTTATCATATTCTAGGTTAAAATTTTTAAAATTGAAAATTTTGTGTTATGATATTTCTATTTATTTAAAATCATGATTAAGTCTAACTGACAGGCAACTGGAAAAATATTTTGACATTTAACATTAGATAAAAAATGTAGTGGCATATAAAAAAAAGTTCAAATTCAGTTTTATATTGTATTAGATAGTAAAATTCAATGGTAGAGAATCAATTGTAAGGTAGATGGCCAGGTAAGTTTATTATCGGTAGGATTTCTTATTAATAAATAACTGTCAATCGATGCGGTTAATATATATATCCTAAGATGTCAGCTCCTGTGATTTTGTTCATGTCCGGTGGGACATTCATACTATAATATGTCAAAATGTTGGGTCTAGTTATAGATTTTACCTGTAATCTTTCGATACATTTGAACTACGATTTAAATTTTGGAACTACTAAAAAATGTGTGTAATTTGATTTAGTTCTAAGTAAAACTTGAGCAAAATAAATTGGGGAGTATCTAGCACAAACTCTTTTTTCATATAAATTCGTGCGAATTTTATATAGAAGTTTTGAGAATTTCTTAAAAAGAATTAGTGAATGTAGGAGATGGGATGTTCTATAGATCTGTAAAATTTTATAATCAAAGTCTATCACATTTAAGGGAAACAAGGAAGATAAACAATGAAAATGAACAGTGATAAACAGTAGAAAATCACAATTCATGTCAAAATGTCTTTTTTATATTTCCCAAATGTGATAGACGTTGGTCATAAAATTTTGCGGGACTATATAACATCTCTTCCTCTGTATCCGCTATTTTGTTGAGAATTTTTGAAAATTTGTATGTAAAGTTCGCAATAAATTACACAGAAAAGATTTGCAGGTGATATTTCCCCAAATAATGGTATGATCAGGGCAATTGAATCCCTCGGCCAGATTGGGCCTGGATTATTGGTCAGATGGGGCAACTGTGTGATTAGTTTGGGCGCATGGTAGGCCGGCCCGTTTTGAGCTATAGGGGTTAAGGCTGTTTATCCCATATGTGATGTGGACGCGTGTCAGATCGTTAGTGTACAGATCGTATCAAAGGTTGTGCTAGGCTGATGTCCGTCACACCACACCATGTTGTGACTAGTTACTACGAAGACATATAGTGGCGGACAAGTGGGCGACGAACATACGTATGGGCAATCAACCAAGGTGTAGACGTATACGGTCGATGTATGATGGTTTGTGTCTGCACTGCTGAAAATGTCAAGTCCTTTGAGAGTGTGTGATATATTGACCCAGTTTGTATGTGGCTTGATTGGCTTATGGGTATGGTTTAGTCCCACCATAAGAGTTTAAGTCGAGTTCAATGTGCATGCAATGTATATTGGAGCCAACCACAACAACTCTAGATTGATTCTTTTTCTCCTTGTGTATGCAGACATGAGGCAATCCTAGGTAACCGCTAAACGCTGTATGAGCTTTGATACCTTTGTAGGTTGTAAAACGTATATACTATGCTTCCTTTTGTTTCCTTAATGGAAATAGGGGGGCGTTCCCTAGGTCGAAAAATATAGACATGAGGCAAACCTGGGGCCTAGGTAGTACAGGCAAATGTTTTTTTGGAGGGAGTTTCCTATATTAGGATGTGTAAGAAGGTTAATGTAGCAACCCAATCCAAAATAGATGGTTAGAATGATAGTTACATGTCATGGTATTATTTTTTTTATGAATTGAATCAATCTAAATAATCCATTGCCCAAGTTAGTTGATCCACAAATCCTTCTTATACTTCACTAACATGAAAAAACTTCACTAAAATTTGTTTTACAACTTGTTACAAAAAAAAAAAAAGTCTCCATAACCACTCACAATCAATCATATCCTTGATATACGGGGGTGTCTTCTTGCCTTTGTAAAGCAGTAATATAAATAAGTTGTATTATCTCTAGTTGATAAATTGGAAGGCAGCCCTCCATGGACAATTCTTGACGTACACCATTATTGAACAATCCAACATGGCTATTAGAGGAAGCTTTCTGGTATAATTTTTGTCGAGGCAGCCCAAAAATCGAGCAGAAGCAGGGGGGAGTTACCAAGTGGTGGGCACCCGAGGCCGCAAGACGACACGGCGGCATGATCAGTTGGTGTCACCTCCACTGAGCTGACCAGTCAAAGCCACTGCACCCGCGGCCCCGCGCACAGTCCTAAGCACACCACCCTTCTTTCTTTCGCTTCAGCCCCAGCCTCGCCCGAGAAAGAGACGCCTCATCATTTCAAAAATTCCAATCCCACCACGCAACGGTCACCTACCGAGTAGTAGCAGTTCATAAAGCGCTAAAGCCTCGCCTCAAAACTTAGCCGGCCAGAGTTCTTGACCTTGACCCCTCTTTTGTCCTCCGCATGCATGGCCTTCGCTTCCTTCTTATAAGTCACAACGTGCTCCCTTGTGTGTGCTTTTGTACTGCAATGACGATGGCGTGGCCGTGGGCGCTGAGGAGGTCGGTGCAGGAGGGCGCGTCGTTCGTGCAGCAGGCCACGCCGGCGCGGCCCACTGGGAGGTCGGTCGAGACGCTGGTCGTGATCGTCGCGGTGATCGCGCTCACCGCGGTGGTTGCGGGCGTCTTCGCGCGGGTGTGCGGGGGCCGGCACGTGGTAGCCGGCGGAGACCGCGACGTCGAGGGGTGGGTCGAGAGGCGGTGCCGGAGCTGCCTCGACAGTGGCCTGCCGCAGCCGCCCTCGCAGCAGCAGCAGGGGTCATCGAAGACGAGTGAGGCTAAGTAGTATGAGCTGTGGTGTTGTCTTCCTTCTTGCTGTTGTACTTGTAGCGGTAGTAGTATGTAACATATGAGTACTAGGATTAGAGCAGGTACTGGAAACTAAAATGTGACTAAATAGCAGGCTAGCTAGTCCACCTTTTGTCTAAGGGGATAGATTTCTGAATTGATCTTTCCTGTCAGATTTTGCAACTGATAGATTTAGCACTGAGAACAATATGCGCACACTCGTACTGCCTCCATTCGGGTACTAATTCTCCCTAAGCGAGCACTATATGCAGTTTGTTTAATTGCGCACCGAACAAATACTGCCTTATTTTAATATTCTTTTACCCGTTTTTAAGGTAAACCATATGGCCTTCCATAAGCATGTTTCTACAAACATTTGGCCTTTGAAGCATAAAGTCGGGTCCCTATTTTCTGGCTGCATTGCGCGCTTTGGTCGCCACTTTAATCTTTCGCGTGCGGATCCCAATCACATAAGAAGTAAATTTTACAATATCAGCGCCCAATGTGAAGAAAAAGGAAATGGCCTAAAAATAACAATTGACACATGCCAAAAAAAGAAAACCAGTGCATTGCGTTGCAGTCCAAAATGGCCAACCTGAATAGCAAATCAACATACGAGCCCGAGCAAGATAACACCACGGTTCATGTTATCACTCAGCCATTCCGTGAACTCAACCAGCACCTGAAGTGCCATAAGTGCAATTGCAAGACACTCTTCAGAGCAGGTTTAACGTAAACCGGTTGATATCACGTTATTAACAACAGGGTATTTGGGTCAGATAATAATTTTACTAGAAATAGACACGTGCTTGTTGTGAATGTACCTTACCCATAGCAGCTGGGTTGAGCAATACTGTACAACAACTAAACACACTTTTTACCAAGTCTAAAATGATGCAGCTCCCTTCAACGCCAAAGATAGCATGAGGCCATTATTGCAAATCACTGATAGAGAAGGTGCAAGTCAGATTATAAAAACTTTACAAACAACCTTCCAGGAGTAAATTAATTTCGGAATCATTTACCTCTGGGTAGCAGTCTTGGTGAACTATGGTTTGATTATGTGGGTTGACACGCACCGCACAAGATACTCGCCCCTGCAAGAACAATCATATGAGGGGTTCAGTACTTATGGATCAAAGGATACAAAGAGAGGTCCGATATCGTCAAATAAAAGTTAATTAAAAAGAATCAGCTCTCAATATCTCCAACCAAATGCTATACACCTACAAAAACTCAAACAAGAAAATACAAGTCCAGATCACGTCAAGGAAGCCATCCCCATGAATTAAAAGTGGGGCCCTACAAGGTCATTCCTTTGGCTTCAATGACAAAAAAGTAGGGTAGGGAGGCAAAACACCCTGGCTCTTGTTTGGATGATGCATGTAGTCATGGGTGGAGCAATAATTCTACGAAGGGGCCACCAATATATAAAGAATATTCTTGTTTGGTCATAATAAACTTGGATGAAGCATAAAAGCTTATCTTAATCAAATCAAATCAAATCAAGTAAACACAACTTAACCTGGTCAGCCATAAGATATTTTGTCGGGGAAAATTCAATAAACTCAAGATTAGTAATTAGTTTAAGTGACTCGAAATATAACCTATATCTATACTGCTATTCTATTAGTGAAATCGCCATCACCCAGTATCTCCATCTCCAAACATTCCTCTCCTTCATTAACTCAAATTTTGCAACTCAAAGCAGCCTTGACAACCAAATATAAAAAAAAATTGACAAGGTAGCTTGAGAAATTAACAAGGTAGCATGTAAACTAGTGACATAAAAAAGTTAGCATTTTGTGATTTATCTCAACTGCAACTCCTTAGGAGCTCTGCTCAAGCTCCAAATGGTCCATGGACAACCTAAATTTCAGAGCCAAGTTAGTAAAACACATCAAACGCCAGTGAGCCTGCTCATTTGGTTATCAAGCTAAGCAAAGGCTACCTGAGCGTATATTGGTATTTCAACTCTTTTTCTCATGCTAAAAATCTTATAGACGTGACCTATATAACGAATCGTAGACCAAGCAACCAACCAGAAAACAACAATATGGCGCCTGGAAACCAAATAAATCAGTTAGTGCTTTTAAGTCTAGTACTCCTTGCATTTTGGTGTTTCTTCTCATAAACAGTTTTCAAAACAAAAAAATCAGTTAATTCACATAAGATCAGTTGATGGCTCAAAATATTAGGACATATTAGTTCACTTTGAATCTGCACAAGAGCAAAAAGATAACAGTATAACATACACAAAAAGGACAGATCGACTCATCATTTTTCAATGTGTATCCATTTTTATACAGTTCCAACCGATAATATTATACCCTGAGCCTCAAAAAACCTTTTCAGAAAGACACTCTACAAGATACAATTGATAATTAGTTGATGATCACCATTAACAGAAAATACAAATCAATACAAGATACAACCAACCACCAAGGATACATTTCTTTACGCTGAATCTCATAGTTGGATAATCTGTTTCACAAACCATGAGTATGAAAATTGGAGCAAAAATTTCCCTAACAATAGTCCACAACGTGATCTCAAAGAAGAAGCTCCAGATATTACGGCTATGACATGTTTAGCCCATACTAGAAAAAAAAATAATCAATAACTAGCGTGGGGGGCAGAGGCCGCGTCCTGCCCACCCACCGTGTAGGTGGAGGGTTAACGGAGCGTCATTTGGCGTGATGCCCAGGCATGCGCTCGACCAGATGGCCTCAAGCACAACTTACATTCAAAGACTCGATGGTTCGCAGGATTTTGCAATTCACACCAGCTACTGCATTTCGCTACGACATGCAAGGTATTAACATAAACCTACTATCGCAATTTTCATTACATTGGTCTCGATTCCATTTGTACTTGAAGGTATACTGGCGTCTGGCGCCATTCATATCTCAAAGACTAGACTGGATTAACAATATTTTGCTGAGCCTTAGTGCACAACATAAGTTCCAAATTATTTCACGATCCATTGGTTCACCAACATGATCTTTAGGTTTTGCACAGCACACACTTTGCTTGTTTGGCACTCCGATTCGTTCTAGAAAACTCCATTTGACATATAATTTCTGGACATGAAAAGGTATTAAGTGCTTAGAGTAACAATTATATCTTCGTAAGTGCCTGATCCTACAGCATAATCAAGGGAACCCAAGCACCGAAGAAGAACACAAATATGCAATCCAATTGAACAATCTATTCATTTCATAACACAAAAATTGCAAATTAGGGTTTCAGCAGTGCGCACCTTGACGGGGATGCTGAGGAAGAGGAGGCGGAGCCAGCCCTCGACCTGGACGATGGTGTCGAAGGGAATGGAGCCGCGCGCCAGGTCTTCGAGCAGGTAGATCGCGTCCTCGATGACGCGGATGCCGTTGAGGTGGAGGTCGGCGTCGACGTAGGAGACGGCGCGGGCGCGGACGAGACCACCGCCGGATGCTACGGAGCCGAGCGACGCGCCGCGGTAGGCGATGGCGACGTCGAGGCGGCGATAGTCGAGAGCGAAGAGGTCGGGGTTGCGGACGCGGACCTTGAGGTCCGCAGAGATGTTGATGGCCACCGCGGGGCGGGCGGCGACGGAGACGTGCGTGAGGCGGAGGCGGGAGACGGAGATTTCGGGGTCGGCGGGCCAGAGGAGGAACCCGAAGAGGGCGAGGAGGCCCAGGGAGAGGACGAGGGGGACGAGGCCACGGCACCGGCAGCCGCGGCGGAGGCGGCGGAAGCGGACGGGGACGAGGAGGACGTAGGAGTCAGCTGCGGCGGCCGAGTGGGGGTCCATAAAGGGCGGCGGGGAGGCGGCCGAGGGGAGGAGGGGTTCCCCCGTTCCCGTGGTCGGTGGTTGCTTCGCCATGGGAGCTGGGTGAGTCGGTGGGTGGGGTGGGGCGTAGTAGCTTGGAAGAGGAAGTGGAGAGCGCGTACAGCTGCGATTAGTTTAACTTTAGATTCTGTTTATGTTAGGAATAATTTGGATTTGTCTGTCGACACTGTGGACTGCGATTATTTCTGGTACTGTTCCTTAGTCACTTTGTGCACGTAAACACCCATAAAAATTGTTTAGCAAATTTTTTATTTGTAAAAGATTTTTTAGATTTTTTGGATTTTTTAAATTTATGAGATAAGATATATTAAAGATTGTCTATATGTGAGGTAGGATATATTAAAAATTGTATATATAAGATCTAACGACTCAATGTAAAAAAAAATTTCTCATAATTTTCATATTGCATAAGTAATATATTCGTTTATTATTATGAATCTTTCTTCCTCTTTTAAAGATAAAGGATTAATGTAGAAGATAAGTAATGTCGAAAATGTCCTATTTATCTTTGTTTCTAAGGGTATCAGAAACTCTACTTCTTTTTAAAAAACATTCTCGCAGGCGGTTGCGATTGTAGTGGAGGGGACAAAGCGAGTTTTTTTCTACCAACGAAAGCACTTAAGTGCGTCTGACTTACATGATCATTAAATTATGCCTATGTGTTTTACTAGATTGTAGTATGTTATTAAGGGATAAGCTCATCTTGTTTCTCTATTTTGTACAAAAATTTCTTTTGATTTTTTTTTTAAAAGAGTAAAATTGGTCAATTATTTTTGAACTAGTTTGATTCTTTTGTTATTAATATTTTTTTACAATTATTTTTAATATTTTAAACCATTTGAGTCTCTAATTTATAGTACTTTTATATCTCATTTTGATCCAAGTTTGCATTCAAAAATTTTATTTTGAGCCAATTCAGAAAATAGAGGATCAATTTAATCCTTTTGAAAATAAATGGACCAAAAAAAGTTTTCGTGCAAAATAAAACCATAAAAAATGACCTTATCCCTATTATTAATTATTAAATTGTTAGTTACGCTAAGAGTTGGTATCACTGTTCGTTTTTGTAACAATGATAGTATTTGTGTTGTTTTTTATTTAAAAGTTTGTCTATTATGCTAGCATTTTTGAAATTATTTTAGTTTCTATTTATGTGACAACAAGTATAACATTGAAAAATACAATTGCAGTAGACAAACTTTCAACAGAAAAATTATGTAAACCTACAATCTTTCAGTTGATCCACATTGTAGCCCATTGACCAATTGGTGTACAATATGCTGGTACCACAGCTTTTCATACTTAGCTCTTGAGATACAGGTTATCAATGGTGCGCATTCGGTTTTTTTCTGTGGTTGTTTTGATTTTTCAAAAAAATTCAGTTATAAAATCCATACTAAATTAATCAAATTATAATTTGATTCGGTATCAGTAATACCAAATAAAATATAGTTCAATTCAATAAATAGTATATTTATCAAATTAGTACCCTTACATATTTATGACATAACAATTTTGAAAAAAAAATTTAAATATCTATATATGTATATCTATAGTACTATATCAAGAGAGAATTTTAGTTAGGCCTTTTTGTTGTTTCATATCTCACTTTCTTTATCCTTTTAAAAAATATTTTTGTATAACAAAATTTAACAACTATCCATCTCAATACCATAAACCGAATCCAACGAATGAAAGTAAAAGTAAGTGCCACTTTTTATCATATCTTTTGATTTTGATTGCCCTTATTCACAATTTTATTTACAAGACTACTGTTCACCATGCAACTATCCATACAACAAATAAATTTTCTATCAACAATCTTTTGTAAACAAACACATCCATTCCAACAAAAAAGAACTCTCCTCAACCAGACTTAATGCATACGAATGAATGCTTATTCCAGCAATATCCATTGCAATAAGATTTTTTTATTGGAATTGGGATCCATATTTTTGAAAGAGTTTTTTTTTTTTTTTCAAAATTGAAGAGAGTAAGTTGGGATTGTGTGGGTCTTGTCGGTTTAAGTGGATAAATTTGTTTGAAGTGAGATATCAAATCTACCACAACAAAGTGCAACAAGCATTGACAGTTGATTAGGTTACAAGCACGAGAATTTTGACATCATTCAAACACACCCAAACAACAAACCAGCAAGTGGTAACAAGAACCAAATCTCATATTAGTTATATTCTTCAGCGGGAAAAAATAAAAAATAAAAAAGACAACTTAGAATTTCAAATCTAACTAACAGAAGTGAAATCATAATAGGATTATCCTATTAGAAAAAATAAATTTGGTAGCAACAACAAATAACAAATGATAAACTCTACAAAAAAGATTTTGGCACATCAACAAAACAACCCCCTTAATAAATCCTTATAAAAACAAATTAGCTAGGGAGCTGCCAAAACAAAATAAATATCCCTAAGGTAAGTAATTGCTCTAGCTCCAATTTAGAGCTCAATTGAATCATATAGCTCCAATTCATCTTTGACATACCTATGTAGGTGTGATGATCTAGAGATTAAAAAAAACACAATGACCTGTTGGCTCTTCTCAGTTGCTTCTATAAGGCGAACTCCATCGCCGACGCCTCCAAGCACTGCACGCGGGCCCCATGATTAAAATATTATTTTTCCGGTGGAGAGAGAAGGCAGGCGACGCCTGCTGAGGCGGTGGAAAATTAAGTTCTGCAGGTGGGCCCGTCTCGGGATTCGTGCAAATCAAATTATATATATTCTTTATTTCTTAATTTATGATTAATCTAGTTCAAATTAGATGTTGATTATATTAAGAAAGTTGTAGATCTTTAAATTATCTTCATATAGAGACCAAATATGGCATATATTTGATTTTTAAATTAAAAGTTATTGATGTTTTACTCGTGGCATATTTTTAATTTACTCGTGGGCCCGTATGAAGCGTCTCGCGAAGCGTCGATGGGTTGGAGAAGGGTGGTGCTTCAGATAGTGCTTCGCATACGTGGCATAGAATATGCTGAAGAATATTCTGTTGAAACACCAAGTGAAGCGCCGGTGGGTTGGAGATAGCCTAAGGTATATGTCATATCCAATTGCTAATAAACACTGCTCTCTCCATTTTTTGCTAGGGGCCTTCTATTACTGACGTTTGAAACATAACCATCTGATTTATGGATTAGGGAGAATTGTTAATGGGGCCTTTCTTCCTTTTCTGACCTTTCATCTGCATTGAAGCATGGTTGACTAGGAATGCAAGGGGCACATCCTTGAAATATATAACTGCAACACTGTACATATTGTCTACTTACTGATATCTTCTTAATGAAATTGGCTAGCAACTCTCTTACTACCGCTTCCAAAAAATTTACTGTCGAATTTAGCAATACTAAATAAATGGATCGATCTACACTTAATAATTTGTTATTGAAGAGTAGTTTAGGCTAAAAACATGAATAATCTGTTTATATTTTGTTGGTTTTCTTCTCTTTAATTAGGTGGTTCCATTTGTTTTTTTCTTTTGATTTCAGAGCTTGTGATAGCATAGTTGCAGTGGTGTTACAAGCTATATTAATCATGTTACTTTCCTCTTATCTTTTTTTATCTCCCGTTTTTTCTATTAAATTTTGTTCATACGAAATATCCATTCCTAATATGTTATTATTATATTACCTTTTTTCAAATTGCATCCTTTGTCTTTTATTTTAAAGATATGGTTATGTCTTTCTGTTTATCTCAATTATTAGATCAGAATCTGAGCAATTTAGATTGATGTGGAGAAAAATTAAGATAGTTATTTATTTTGTGAGATTTTTTAAATTTCTCATTTATCTTGATTTGATGTATTATTTTCTATTCATTCCCTTAATAAAGGGAAATACTGAGCAACAACAAGGTAAAGTATATGAATCCCTTTTGTTCATACATGTAGAATCTAATTAATTATGCTGGAATTTTAAAAAAATAAATTTAAACAAAAACGCAATAGCAATAGTAATAAGATTTGCACTTCATGTTTGAAATTTAACGCTAATTTTTTGAGGTCATTTTATTGGTTCACACAAATATGATGCAGTGGTTATACTAAATATTTTTTTGTTTTAATCACAAATTCCTTATTAAGGATATTAGAATTCAATTTACAATGCTCGACATGTAATTTGGTGTCAGAGATGAGCCTTTCTTTTCATGACCGCTAACTTCTAGCACCTTTTTTTTTTTTTTGTCTTTTCGCATTTTTCCACTATTGAATTGGCCTTTTCACCAGCCATGTCCCAAAATTCTCAATCCCAACTCAATTAATCTAAAATCGGTTAGTCTTTTTTTTTTTCAGACATTAACTGCTGTGTCTCATACTCTTCGTGAAAATGGCAATGATACAAATAATCATTCTTTCTTCAAAAAAATTGTCCAACATAGATTGGAAATGCAAACTGCAATCACATTTAGAAGGCTTTGCTAAATGACAAAGGGTGATTTATAATTCCTGGCGAATAGTGTAATTTTCTTGCTAATTCTAAAAGCATTGCATACAAAAATGGCACCTTTCATAATAGATTATTCACTACTAATTCCCGACTACTACCACATTAAACCTAGCACCTCTTTTAGAAAAATATAGTTTCGCAATCTTTTGCCCAATGAGGGATGGTATAGTGTTCTTCTATAAATATAAAATCAGTTGCTCATTAGCTGCATTCTTTCTAAAAAATAAATAAATAAATCCATTTGATTCTCTAAGGTTCTCTTCAATGGCGGCTCTTTCACCGGTGTATGTCAATGGAGGCTGACGCTTACTCGATGGCTGCTCGGCGTGATGGGACGCCGGTGTGCTTCATGCGAAGGGGACCAAATAGCGAGCGAGCGGCAACAGGATCGTTGCCGTTGAAGACGAAGAAGATACTCGACCCCATCAAAATTAAAACCGTTTAACGGTATTTACGAATTTTTACATCTGACAAGTGTGTCCACGGAACAAAAAACCCCACTGCTGTGTGAAATGAAACGGGAGGCGTGGGGTCTACAACTGGTGTAGTGCGCCTTATCAGTAAGAGCAACATCGATCCACACATTAGCCATTATCACTGACATTTGAGTCCCACAATCATTGTCCCCACATGTCAGTTAGAGAGTTAGATCTATTTCCGTCACACGTAAGAGGCACGTGGGCCCTACCTAACGTGTAAATCGCGTGAGTGCACCAGTCTCGGTTTGTTCGCGCACGCGTACGATTTCAAATCTGAGTCATTGACGTGTGGGCCCAGTAATGGTTAATTCCACTTGTAAGTGACACATAACATTTTGTTTACGTATATCAGTGATATGAAATTTTTTAGTGGGACCCACCTATCAGTGATATAAAATTTTTAATAAGTTTTAATATTTATTTGCCAAATCATTAAGAACTCAGTAAGTCAAGCTGTTGAAGACTTGATTTTCTGAAATTATCCTCGTGCGCGTGGCAAAGAATATTTTGCTTAATAGCCAAATCTGTTGAAGACAACTTAGATGTTAAGCCTATACATAGTTTCCAACAATAAGTATATATAGCATTGGATAGGAATCTTTAGTCTTCTGAATACCTAAATTTACTATACCATAATGCATATAAAAAGATTATATTTTGCTTAAGTCATGTAATTTGTAGGCTAGATCATTCAATTTTTTGTTTGGAGTAACGTTCAAATTGCATGGATTGCCCAAAGTGAACATGCAATTTCTTTTGAAAATTTTTAAGATATTATATGTCTCAGAAGAAGCAGTCTCACATTATAGAAATATACCTATTAGATGGTTTGATGATATTGTGTGACTAAAAAGGAATAATGACATCATATGCTTGTTGAGTTATGGAGTATTTGATTAGTGTTCTAGGCCTTTCAGGTAGACGCCCAAGGTTGTCCTAGGTCCTAGGAGCCAAGTCATCAATTTTTGCTCACCTAACTCCTAGGTAAAGGAGCTTGTTTTTCTTTTTCCTGCATGAATGCCGAAGTTTTGAGGACCGTCGTCAATGACTACAAAAACTCCAGCCTCCAATGGCTACCAAAGTTATGACAAAGGATCACCGCCATCGACGAAAGACCACCATCGCCATTGATGAACCAAGCTAAAGTCATCGCCGTTGTCGACGATTGCTCAATGCAACCAACTTCACTATAGCTACCTCTAAGGATAAAACTTGTCACCTTCGTTAAGGACAAAGTTTATCACAGACTTGAAAGCTTGCATGTGTGGTCGTCGACAATAAATTTGATTAAAATATTTTGAAGAATTACACTATTCATTCTTTAAAATGTGAATTTTACTCTTTATGCAAACCTAAAGCGTATTTCCATATTATGCTTTTCCAAGTTACCAACCAAACATTCTCAAAAACCTATTTAGCCTGGCTAAAGACTAAAGACTAAATTGTCACTGATGGGTTGTTGTTCACATCCTCATAGGGATGTGGTCACTGAGGTCATTCATCGTGAAATCATAACAATCAACTCTTTTACTGCATCTAAGATAAGAATGTTTGATAATACAATTTGTTTTTTTTATTTTTTCGTGTGGTCGGTTTGGAGCATCGACTTTTAATAGAGCTCAGATTTTCATAGTTTTGATTTTTGGGTGTTATATGTTTTTTCACCCATGCATCTACCAAAATTTGTATTTAAATCGATAAATTTGCTTTAAATTGCAGTCACTTTTAAAAAAAATTTATTAATCAAAATAAAACAACAATTTGTGAAAGTGAGTAAGGATGCTTGGAATTTAGGAATCAAAGCAGGATGCGGTGGAAGTTAGCGTCCAGACCTAGACGCATAGTGATTTAGTGTCCACAATGAAAGTTGTGGATGATGTTAATTTAGGATTTGAATCTTCGATCAAACATGATTAGTGGCTTAATTAGGTTGGGATTTTTGGATAATTTGGGTGTTCCATAACTTGATTAAGATGTTAAGAGTTGTTAGGATAATTTTGAGTGATGGGCGCATTGGACATTGGAGAAATTGAGGTGGGAAGGAATTATGACAAGAAGAATTATTGTGAGGAAGGAAGGATTCTTGTGTTTAATGGTGTTCTCGGATCTTTGCATTATTAATAATTGGTGATTTTTCAATCTGTATGTCCCAGAATCAGAAGATTTCTTGATACAAGTGGTTCTCATGACTGTGGAATGAATACGAGCAGGACTATGTTTCTCACTTCTCAGAGCCAAAAAAATACAAAAAGAAAAAGAAAAGAAATTATAAGAGAATGAGATAGGATGATCGTGGGAGTATCAGCGTACTCAAAGACGTCTTGTTATTTAGCATCCAGTGTGAACACTACCTTAAACAACGCACATATGTGAATACATCCCATCTTTGCTTACCTTTGTAATTTTTATTTTCCATTTCTTAATATTAAAAAAAACACATCACTTTACACAAAATTCAACAAAATATAAATTAATTTTTGAATAAGAACTATTTTTATAAACGTGCGACAACAAGCACTTACTTACTAATAATAGTAAAATACAAGTATTACATTATCTATATTCTTTATACTTTCACAATCTCAGATTTATTCAATAAAATTATATTTTTATCATGATAAATAGTATACTAATTAAAATAGTATGTAGTTTATTGGGGTAATGAAAGATAATTCTATAAACTCGGTTATTTCAGTTTGCAAAAAAATTGAATTTTTAAAATGAAAATCGAAGTAAATACTGAATACCAAATTAATAAAAAAATTTAGTTAATTTGATTTAGTCTGACTTCATTATTTCAATTTGTTGAATTTTTTGCACATCCTAATTGTCGTTAACCTTAATCATCTATCTAGATTTTACGTAAAAATGTGTTTTGATATTTGCCTAACCGTCACTGTCGCCGGTAAAAAATTTCTACAAGTCACTTGACGTAGATCCGGTCCTCACGCGATTATCATATACGCGATAGCGACCGTGGAAAATTTCGAACCGACCGTGGTAAAAACCCAACTAGCAAGTCATCGTGAAAAAAAAAAAAAATCTGTGGACTTCGGAAGTCGAGCAGGCAGCTCCTCCCACGTGCTCGGGCACGTTGCCGCCGCCGTCGCCCCCGTCTACCACGGGCGCGTCACAACGCACAGTACAAACCTGCGGCTCGGATCACGGCGACCCGCACACCGCGACGGCGACACCGTGACCACCGAATAAACAAAGGCACCACCAAACCCCACGCAGACACGCCGCATCTAACACCAGCTTCTCCAGACTCCCGTCGAATCTAATTGAATCGCATCTCGGCGGCATTCGACTCCGATCCGAGTCCGACCGGATGATCTCCAGCGACAACGACCTCCCTGACGGCATCGGGATGGCGCGCCTCGCGTGGACGCGCCTCCCCACCACAGAGGCTCCGGCGGGGGCGGCCGCCTCCACCTCCGCCGGCGACGAGCTCTTCGCCGGCTCCGTCGAAAGCCTCGACTACGAGGTCATCGAGAACTACGCCTACCGGGAGGAGCAGGTATGGGCGATCGAACGCCTCCATTTCTAGGGCTTTTTTGCTTGTGCCGCTCCTCGTGTAGCACTATGGGTGTGCGCTTAAATAAGTTTGGGTTTTGGTCGGTGCAGGCGCAGAGGAGCAGGTTCTGGGTGCCGTACTACATCATGCTCAAGTGGTTGTTCTCTCTACTGATCGGCGTCGGTGAGAGCCTTCTCGATGACCTATTGATGTTTTATACTGATCTTATCAGTTCTAAGAGCTCAACGTGGTGCTGATGAATCAATATGCGCATGTTTAGTGTGATATAGGCATTAAATCTTACTGCCTCCATGTTTAATTAATAGCATTTGTTCTTTTATGAGCTAAGCTACTGCCCTGCTGCCCAATTCAAACGTGTTTATCATTGAGGGATATGTGAGCGCACATTGAATTTGTTCACCTAGTGAATAGTGATAGTAGATGGGAACATTTGAGCTTCATTATATTTGATGGAGTTTATATGAGTTAATCCAATTGAATTCAGATGTGTTTTGTTTTCTAAATTATAAGCATCATATGCCAGGTATCACTTTGGATGTACACACCAAAAGCTCCCATCAGTCTGTTTAAATTAGCAGAAAATCCTAGATGTGGGATCTTCAAAACTATGGGATTGGGAGGCAGCATTAACCACAAGATGGCAAAGCAATCCTTAAGGATCAATGATCAAACAATCTGTTAGCTATTGAACTTTCTAGATGCTAGTCAGTGGAATTAGTGAATTCCAGTGACGTCACATACATTTATGGCACCATTGCTTCTGAGTGATACTTCATGTTCATGACTGAAATGCCTGATATGGTTTGATACTAGTTATCATGTGTAAAGATTATTTTGAACCACGAATTCTTCTACCCCTTAAGATTTGGAATCTAAAATTTCTTACTTGAATTCTATTAAATTGGGATTTGTTATTGATTCTAGTCCTTTGCCTCCGAACACTGCAGAGTTGTTGGTATTACTATTACAATTTTCCAATTCCATGATTTCCATCCCCTATTTGAGTGCTTCATCTAAAATGCAATTTTTTATTTTGTAATCATCCTAAGGTCCTGTCAGTTGCAGTCAATTAGGATTATTGTATCATGCCATGCATCTGATAGCTAACATGTTGGGGTGGGGGGGGCACAGGGTGGGGAGAAGGGCAGATAGATGCTAGTGAGAAAACATGTGGGCCCCATCTAGGGTTCATTAATCCCAAATTGAAACACATAGCCTCACAAATTCATAGATGACTAAAATTACTTTTTCATTTTGTAAACCAAGTGAATGATTTTAGCAATGTGAGCCTGTCTCATTCCCAATGGGAAATGTTTGTGTAGTCATACTGTACAATGTGGTAAATGGACAAATAGAAATTCCAAGCATACATGACCACATGATTTTCAATGACATGTGGGCTTGTTATGTTCGGAACCATCCAATGTAGTCAAAAGCACTCCAGGCATGCCTAGGCGCTCAGGTGAGGTGCCGAAGGCAAAAAAATACCTCAAACTACATATAAGGTGTAGGGCCCACAGCAAATTTCACTTTTGGCAGTAAGGTGCAAAGGCGCTTGCCTTTCAACATAAAAGAATTTAGGATAGAACATTAGGAAACAATCAAAAGTCAGAAGGACCCATGGACCAAAATCAGGCCCTATAAGATACTGCAGCTGCTCCTAACTCAACACCTACGGTTTCACTTAAATCCATCAGCCACTAACCTCAAAACCAAATGACCTGTATGTTACACTGTTACCTGTATTTTATTTCATGGATTAGTTGCTGTTTGTAATAGCCAAGAGTATCAGGTACATGCCTTTCTTCTAAAGTTTCACTACTGTTCATTTCTTTTTATTCATTCTAACGCCATCTAAATAATAGGAGGTTCTTTTTATCTTTGTTCCTAATGTTTCTTGGATTCGGTCCCACACTTCTTTTCCGCCTTGCGCCTCAGGCGGTTATAGGACTTAGTGCCTCAAATGCACCTTTCGCCTTTGAAAACTGTTCTATATAAACTTTACCAAGCTCTTAGAAAAAGTAGAACCTCTTTCTTTTGTTGCTTGCATTGCTTTGTTCTCATGGTTCAATTCTTTGTGACTGCAAGTGAGTTTTGTTGTATATAAAATATCTTTCTGTTCTCAGGTACTGGACTGGCTGCTGTTTTCATAAATCTGGCTGTTGAAAATTTTTCTGGCTGGAAATATGCTGCAACTTTTGCTATAATACAGCACTCGTATTTCGTGGGGTTCCTGGTGTACATACTTTTCAACCTAGCTCTGGTCTTCTCTTCTGTATACATAATTACACGTTTTGCACCAGCTGCTGCTGGATCTGGTATCCCAGAGATCAAAGGTTACTTAAATGGTAAGGTTTCATGGCTGAAACATCTTGTATTGTCATTCTGAGAGATTCATGATTCAACTTGAAATCTTTATGCAGGAGTTGATACGCATGGAATCCTTCTTTTCAGGACATTAGTTGGGAAGGTGAGTTTTGCAGTGTTTTCTTCATCTAATATGTTATATAGTACTCAAAAGTGATCCTTTGAGTAACAGATCTTTGGAAGCATTGGATCAGTTGGAGGTGGACTGGCTCTTGGAAAAGAAGGACCTCTTGTGCACACTGGTGCTTGCATTGCCTCTCTTCTTGGACAAGTAGGTTTATGCTGGTGACCTGAACTCCAGATTTCTTTTCATTATTTATCCATTTCAAAATAATGATTTATATATTATTATTTGTTATTATTACATCATTGACATATTGCAGAACCAACATAAGGAGTAGGCAAAAATTGTGCTTTCCTGAGTTGCATGTTGCATTTAAAAAAAATGAAATAGAATTTATAACACCTTGTAAGAAGAAAACTTTTGATGCTGTAAATCTGCTCTTGTTTATATTGGTTGAAATTGAAGCTAGATCATTGCTCCATAGCTAGATCTAGATCGACATTTTATATTTGATTCTGACATCAGGTGTATAATGTGTATTTCTTTGCTTGCACTACATACCTTTTTGTGCGGTGATTGCTAGTTGGCATTTGGTAGGTAGGAGTTGAGGCTAGTTTACACCTTGTTTGGATTGAGTAAATTGAGGCAAAGGAAGGGAAGTGATGTAAAGGATGAGGGGAAAACGGAAATTATCTAACTTTGACTTTTGAAGATGTTATGGTAGAGTAGAATAAAGGCCAATAATCTTTTCCATATCCTTTAACGTCCAATTCGAGTGTTAATTGTTGGGAAAATTGATTGTATGCCACTAAACTTTGGTGTCTAATACAATATACTATTAATTTTTGGACTCTTTATTATATACCATTAGACTTTTATTGCCTAATGTTATACATCATTTTTAGTAGGTCAACTCAGAAAAATAATCAAAATACTCCTGTCAGTTGAAATTAATCATGGTTTTAAATAAATAGAAAGATTGTGATACAAAATTTTCAATTTTTGAAAACTTTAACGCAAAATTTAAAAAAAAATAGAAATTATGTGTTAGACACCAAAAAAATGAGTGACATATAACAAAGAGTAATAAATCAGTGCTATATTGTATTAGACACCAAAATTCAGTGACATAGAATCAATTTTCTCAAAATTGTTCTATTTTGAGATTAGATTGGCTATTGTGGATGGACCCATCACTACTTCCATTCCCTATTGTCTGGTTCAACAAATTTTATGTCCCAAGCCCCAATACAAAAAAGATATAGTGGCAGCAAATTTTAACTTTGTATTCTACTTTATTTCCATTTTGTAAGTACTTTTTTATAGTTATTCTGGATGAATGATCTTATACTGCCATCTAATTCTTGTGTGGATGTGCATAGGGTGGATCTGCGAAGTACCATTTGAGTTCTAGATGGGTACGGATTTTTGAAAGTGATCGAGATCGGCGAGACCTTGTAAGTTATTCTTTTAATACATAAATATATTGATAACTATGTTAAAATATGATTCGGGATATTGTTTTATTGTTCTTTATATGTAGCCTCTGTGCTTAGATTAGCTTGCGTCCTTTGGTTCATTTTTTCCAACTGAACCATAAGACCTTTATTGAATTGAATCATTTGGAGTGTGTAACAAATGCATCACTTATATCTTTGCTTGCGGCCAGCCAACAAATACACTTGACTGTAGCCACTTCCAAATCATATTTGGGTAGCGTATAAGACTGTGCTGTATTGAATTTTTGCTATATGCTAATGGCATTGACTAAGGTCATTCCTATGAAAATATTTTGGATATGAACATTGCCCTTATTGTTTAAAAATTTTCTACTTTATATATATTGAAGACCGTTCTCTAGATTTGGAGCCAACTGCAAATCTTAGTGTTTATCCTTTGTCAAACTGCAAACCTCATCCATATCCAAAACTTTAATGATCCAGCTACCTTCTCTCAGTTGAAATGTGGGGTTTGATTGGGAAGCACCACTCTCATCCTTCCTGGCTGCTGCCTCCTCATCCACCACCTCTTACTGCTCTCATATTGGTCAGTGCTAGCTCTATCAGCTACTACAAGTAGTGGATAAGCTTGCTGGTATAGTCAACTACCTTAACCTTAAAAGATAACTGGATTTCTTAATCCAAGACATGCAAGTAGAGGAAATTGCTTTTGTTTTATTTTTTGTTGAACCAAAGACATAATTTATTTCTGTTGGTGACAAATTGATTTGTGTTACATGATTACTTGAATTTCAGTATACAATTCAGGGTGTAGAAATTGTTAAAATAAGATTACAGGTGTGTGTTATCCAAGTTTACGGCTAAAAAGTAAACAAATATTTCTTGTTATTCACTCCTGTTTTCTTTAAACTTTGACATACATGCTCCATTGCAGTCACCAAGTCCTGACGCTAAAAAAAATAAGCAAAAAAGGAGCATAGTATAAAAAATTTAGTATTTTGGGCAGGGGCTTTACTCTTTTTTTTTTTTTTTCTCTTTTTTTTTTCTTTCTTTTTGAGTGAAGATATATTCTTGTGTGTTGTGTTGCATGCATTCTTAGTCGTGTATTTAAGATGAGGTGTATGGATGACCATATTGAAGTTCTCAAAACTATTAATATTTTGAAAGGTGACTTGTGGATGTGCAGCTGGAGTTGCTGCAGCCTTCAGGGCTCCGGTTGGTGGTGTACTGTTCGCCTTGGAGGAAGTTACCTCTTGGTAAGAAAGTTATATTATTGTTGTTTGTTAGAGAAATAGAGATTATAAGTGGTAATTGATAAGCTAGAGCAATAAAATATATTTCAAAATTCAAGCTGTACTTTTGCTTTTATTTCTTTGTATTTAACAAACAACCTTTTCAGTTACAGAAATACACTGTGTATCACATCCTAAAGAGTAAACAACACTAATGGTAGACTTTTTGTTAATTCAAAAACTTTCATAAATTGTCTTAGCCTCCCTATCTCTTGCTATTTCAGCTATTCATTACTGTAGATGCTAGCAACAAAAACTTTAGAACTCACGTGATTCCTCCTGTGGTTGACTGATTAAATTAAGCTTGCATAATAGTACTCTTTCAGTTGAAAACTACCACAGTGCCTTGGTACTGTAAACCAGAACTATAAAAAATAGACCAGACTGCAGTTCGACTGAAAAAAAGGTAACCCGAGCCCAATGTGGTCGGGTTGTGGTGTTTAGACTTATTCCCCTTATTATGTGAGCCACCTGTCATGTCACATTAAAGAAGTTCTCTCTTTCTTTCCTTGAAAGCTTATTTTATTTGTCAGGACACAAGTTTAGATAGTTTCAATCATTTTCTTGGGTGATTTGGTTGTGTTTAGGTGTTTTCCCCCTTTATCATGGTTGCATGCAGCCATTATATTCTTCACCATGCTGATGTTTGGTATATGGCCATGACTTTGCTGATTAGTTGATACTTGTTTTTTTATCTTGCACATACCTCTCTTTATCGTTGATCAAACCCCTCTTTTGAGATCTAATTCTCTAAAATTCACCTAACCTTCTTAGCTTTTTCGGTAGCGGCGACTCAACAGCGGATAGAGGTGAGATGGCGAGTCGGTAGTGGAGCTGTTGGCCGCTAGAGGTGACGGTGGTAGGTGGCAATCGTGGAGAAGAGAGGGAGACAGTGCAGTGAGGTGGCGGTGGTCAGTAGGGGAGAAGAGGAGATGGGGTAGGATGAGGGTGGCAGTGGCAGTAAAAGGAGAGAAGAGGAGAAAGGTGAGGAGAAGAGATGTAGGGTGGAGATTGAATGTAGATTTTTAATATGTGGTGTAGATACTACAAGTTTTTTTTGAAAAAATATATACCTGCTCTCTAGACATCCTCTATGGTTATACTTTTATGCAATTTATTGTGTAGTCTTACACTTTACAAGTTGCAACATTTTTTCAGCATATTTGGGGGCTATGCTTTGCTAACCTCACGTGATAGTTCACTTCTTTACATGCACTTCTACTCAAGTAGGGCAGACGAACTAAACGAAAAATGTTGTTCAGCTGTGTGACTTAACCCTGAATTACTATGTCATATGAATTGATTATGTTGTCATTGTGTTGGTTAAGGTGGAGAAGTCACCTTATGTGGAGAGTGTTCTTTACATCTGCTGTTGTGGCTGTTGTGGTGCGATCAGCGATGAATTGGTGCAAGAGTGGAAAATGTGGTCATTTTGGTTCTGGGGGTTTCATAATTTGGGACATATCTGGGTAATTATCTTCTCATCTCATCATTAATGCATCGAAATGAAAATGATTTTTTTGTGATTTTGATTGTTCGATTATTCATTAAGAGGTCAAGAAGATTACTCGTACCAGGAACTACTGCCTATGGCAATTATTGGTGTTATTGGCGGTCTTCTTGGTAAGTACCAATTTTCAATGTCTATTCAGTTTATCAAGATAAAAGTAAAAATCAGATTTGTACTTAACAATTGTTTCTCTACTGATCTGGTCATTTTTAGTCATTTAAATGATTTTCCTCATCTTTGCTTCACTTTGTTGTGTTTGTATTTGTATTTGATTGGTAGTCATCAGACTGCTTGTTGGTCACTGATAGGATATTGTTCATTAATGGATTGGTAACCATTAGCAGTTTACTATTCGTATGAGTAGTCACTAGATTGTTTTTGTATTTAATTCTACTGATATAAAAACATTATTTATCCACACTTAATCAGTGGTTAGCCAATTTTATCAGTTGTTAAACTGCTCTCAGCTACTGGTAAACACTCCTGTAGTCAGAGTTAGATCAAGTTGAATGTAAATCATAAGGCTTTTGAAAGATGCACGCCCTAATGCTGAACAAATCTGGTCATAGTAGATCAGAAACAAATAAGTAGCACTGGTATATCTACACTAACGATGTCAAAACTTCATCAAGCTAATGGTTTGGTGTTTCTTTAATATTTAGGAGCGTTATTTAATCAACTCACCCTGTATATAACTAAGTGGCGCCGAACATATCTTCACAAGAAAGGGAAAAGAATCAAGGTATGCCACAGCCATACTGGATATCGGTGATAATATTGTTCTTGAAGTTCTATATCTAACATCTAGATTCAATTTTTTCAGATCATTGAAGCATGCCTGATATCTTTGATAACTTCCACAGTTTCCTTTGTGCTACCACTACTGAGGAAATGCAGTCCATGTCCTGAATTAGAGGCTAATTCTGGCATTGAATGCCCTCGTCCACCTGGAACAGATGGGAATTTTGTGAATGTGTGACTTGTTTGCTTAGTAAATTTCTATGTGAATCACAATTTCTTTTTGGCTTTTCTGATATTGTTTTGCATTCTGCAGTTTTATTGTTCAAAAGATAAAGAATACAATGATCTGGCAACTATTTTCTTCAATACCCAGGTTACAAGATTTAGAGAGATTTGCATTTGTCAAATATTGTCTTATCTCTTATTCCTTGTGTCAATATTCAATATCTTTCTTTTGCAGGATGATGCAATACGTAACCTGTTCAGTGCAAAAACATTTCATGAATACAGTGCACAAAGCCTTATCACCTTCCTGGTACTCTTTCTTCTCTGTTTTGAATATGTAATTCTGTACTTTTCTTTTTGAGTTTTTGTGGCTAAAGGCCTAAAGTTGCACTACTAGGCTGAATATAACCAAATTGTACTGCATTTCTGTTTATTTGTGTTAATTCAGGAGGTTATTTGGTAAAAAGTGTCTCTTTAGTTACCTGTTAGATTCTTTGTTTGCGTCAATTTTCAGATTAATTGGCCTTCCACATTCATTCATATGTCTTTGTCTCGGACCTAATGTGCCTATAGACCATTTGCTGAGCAACCTATTCAGCACAATGTAAATGCCAAAAGAAAAGCTTCAGTTTGGTTGTCAGTAGCCTTATGCACAACTCACAATTTTCCTCCGACATCTTAATTCAACTTCAATGGTTTTCACCATTCTTGGGATTCTCACACCAATCTGTCTGAACCTTTGGCCGTTTGATCTCGTGATACCATTAGACAGCCTTCTCCTGTCATCATGGTTGACGAGCTGCAATAATGCAGGCACTTGATGCTTGATAGTCCAAGAATGCCAAAATGTTTTGAATGATGGGTTAATATGTGTTCCGGTGCTGTATCAAGTAAAATATGTTTCTGTTAGTCAATATACCCAAGCTGGTTTTACCAAAATCTAACGAAATCATTTGAATAAGTTTTGAGGTGCCAAGAATGTTGCTTTTTCTATACTAATCTCGTTTCCTTGTGATACTCAGGTCATGTTTTACTCATTAGCAGTTGTGACATTTGGAACTGCTGTTCCAGCTGGTCAATTCGTTCCTGGAATAATGATTGGATCTACTTATGGCCGGCTTGTTGGAATGTTTGTTGTTAGGTTCTATAAGAAGCTAAATGTTGAGGAGGGCACGTGAGTTCTCACTTTCTCTTCAATTCAACCTATGTTACATGCCTTGTTAATGTTGTTTTGTTTGGGTGTTTAACTTTTGCATTATGTGGCCCTTTTGTTTTATCCTTGTTTTGTTTCAATAGGGGTGTTACACTGATAGTTTGGTGGCATACAACTCAATGCAATTTTCTAACCTATTGTTAATATTGTTATTTAGGTATGCTCTACTTGGTGCTGCATCCTTTCTTGGTGGCTCGATGAGAATGACTGTATCGTTATGTGTTATCATGGTTGAGATAACAAACAACTTGAAACTCTTGCCACTAATTATGCTGGTTCTTCTAATTTCCAAGGTACTAACTTTTCAATCCTTGTTTAACATAATGCAATAGAACATGCTTTCTGATTTCTGTTTATGTAGGCTGTTGGTGATTTTTTCAATGAAGGTCTATATGAAGAGCAGGCCCGATTGAGGGGCATCCCTTTACTTGAATCTAGGCCTAAACAGCTCATGCGACATATGAATGCAAAGGATGCCTGCAAGAATCAAAAGGTTCTTAAGGCTTGTACTCCATTTGAGTAGAACCAAGAAAATATCCTATATTAGTATTATTCTAAGATGTTGTATCTTCTGTGGATTATGCTAGGTTGTGTGCCTTCCACGAGTTTCTAGAGTTGTAGATATTGTTTCTGTTTTGCAAAGCAACAAGCACAACGGTTTCCCTGTGAGTCACTGCGAGCATTCTTTGTAGAACGAAATTTCTGTGGGTGTGACAGTAATTGATTTAAATGCATTGTTCAGGTTGTTGATCGTGGGCAGAATGGTGAATCACTTGTCATTGGTCTCATACTTCGTAGGTAAGATTAATACAGCATGCTCTTATAACTCTTTTATTGCTTGTTTAGTGACTCCTCATGCTCTTATCACAGTCACTTATTGGTACTTCTACAATCTAAAGTAGATTTCCAGACTAGTCCTTTCCCATGTGGGCCAGGCGTATTGAACAGGTTTGTTATGTTCTATCTAAATAATAGCTTTTAATATACTGTGCACTGCTAAATAATGGGTCATTTTTTCTTGTACTTAGGCACAATTTTAGCGATTTTGTTAAACCGGCATCAAGTAAAGGAAAGTCAATTGAGGATATTCATTTGACGGAGGATGAACTAGGATTGTACTTGGATCTTGCCCCATTTCTAAATCCTTCTCCTTATGTAGTGCCAGAGGATATGTCTTTGGCAAAGGTAAAACATGCTTTCCTTTCACTTGTACACCCATTTTATTTAGGTTAATATACGATAATCTTTACATTGCTCTTCTCAGGTGTACAATCTCTTCCGTCAATTAGGTTTGAGGCATATATTTGTTGTTCCTCGGCCTTCTCGTGTTGTAGGACTGATAACAAGAAATGACCTATTGCTTGAGGTGATTAGCCAAACATTTTTTGTGTTTTTGTTGTATACATGTTTAGAAAGATAATTTGGCTGGACATCATTTGGGTTTGACTGTCTTGATTGCAGGAAAATGGCAACTTTGCAACAATGGAGCTCCAGTCGACTAGTGTAAGGTCTTGATGCTGCTGTACCCAAATGTTGTCTACATCTACCAAGCTCTTCCAGTGCCATGAGTAACTGATATCCTTTTGCACTTGCTTAAAGTTTGAGGCTTTAATTGCTAGGCTAGTGCTGGCTTTGAACTAATTTATTCAGGAACTTGCAACAGCAAGTGGGAAGGCTGAATTTTTCATCCTCTTGAACTTGCATTAAAAACATTAGATTCCCTTTGCATAGATTCTGAAAAGATGTGTGCAGCTTGTCTGAGCAAAAAGTGGGAAGGCTAGATTGATTGTTTTACTGCCATGGACTCACTGTTGACATGACATTTCTATAGCATTATTCATATTCATAGCGCCACCCCCCACCCCCAGTACCCACCCAACCAAAATAGAAGGATTGAATAGATCCAGACATTTCATATATTAGTCTTTTTTATTTGATTTGCTATTTTGATTATGATTTGACCGGAAACTATTGTTCTGCAGAGCTCAGCTGAATAGCAAAATGCTCAGCCGGAATGTAGATTTGGAGCACCCTCTTCTTGATGATCTTCTGATTCAGAAGTAAATAGAGCACAGTATAAATTGATGATTTTGATATCTCGAGCATCATCTGAAGTGATGATTTTGATAGCAAGCAGTTAACCTTCCACTGTACATTGGAGCATGTTACTCTTGCAGCACATCATCAATTGAGCAGCACTGAACAGAGGCAGAGTGAGTTGGATTCTGCAAATTGGCGCAACTTGGCTGGAGACTGGCTGGCCAATTACGTAACTGTAACTCGTACGAATGTTCATAGCTATGTATACTACGATAATTTCTTTCAAGAGGTTGTCTGCAACCAGCTGGTCACATTTTTTATGTAACATGTGTGGTCTCTCTTACTTTCCTTTTCCGTTGATCAGGTCAAACTCGTAGGAGCAAAACGCAATGTTAATATCGGTCCTGTTTGGCTTGGCTACGGCTTGCCAGAATAAAGGTGAAGTTGGGGCGAAATGTATTTGGCTTATTTAGCTTTTAACTTAACTTGTTTAGCCTATACCTCTCACAGAAGTCTAGTCCTTTTGGCTTCTAAATTTTAACGTGATGCTTATCCCGGGGGTTGGTGAACACACTGAAGTTTATTTTAGAACAAAGAAAAAATTTATTCTCATTAGATGTTTATTTCCCTACAAAAATCCTAAGTTCCAAACAAGCCCTATGAGGTTTTGTTCAGCTAGCAGATGGCACCTTTCAGTAACAGTTCACAAGTTTGCGACGCAATGCAGCCTAACCCTCGTTCCCTTCGAAGCTAAAACAGCCATAAAAAACAGAGCCTTGTTTCTACTTGACTTCACTTAAAAACAAAATAAAACAGTATTCCAGAGATGCAACCTGGTATCTTACCAGAAATACACCATGATACCTTAATCTTAACATTGAATATGGATGCCTATACCATGTAAACATATGTAAAATATATCCCTCAGGAGAACTTATTTACAAACTTGAGCTCTGCCAGGAGCAGGGAAGGCAAACTTTAACCTTACCTGCTGAGAGTAACGTCATTTACACATTATAATTTTACAAATGCAAAATCAGGCTACTGTTAATATGCCGAGCTGACAAAAATGAATGTACAATGCGATCCTTTCATAGCGGCCTCAAAAGTGGGTAATCCTCAAGGAGCTCTCGCTCTGACAATGTATCATTATCGTTTTGTGGAGTCCATAGGACCTCGACCGCCTACAACAGAGAAGTTTACCAGAGATGTCACACAGTTCGAAGTTAGTGTAAGAAAATTAATCAAGGACAAGTTAGTTGCAAGAAAGAAAGGCAAAAGAAAAAAAAATAGAGAATTTGCTAGCAGGATATCACTCATGAAATGCACAGCACAAATTTTTTTTTAAAACACTAAGACCCTATTTGGATGCCAGTTTTTGGCCCAATCCTGGGGGATTTGGATAGGCCAGGATTAGAATAACAATTAGGTTTAGGAAGTTGTTTGGTTAGGCCCGAATTAGGACCCAAAACCAGGTAGGACCATAGGAAGGCCCAATCTGGGTGGAAGTAAAAAATTTAGGTAGTTGACTAGGTTTGAGATCCTGTACTTGTCGAGCTCTCATCCCCTCCCCCCTCCCGTCGCACTCACGCCACTGCCCAGGCCTCCTTTGGCGGCGGCTTCAACTCCATCGCCCCAAAGGCTCCCACTTCAATTCCAAGACTCCAACGCCAGCCCTTGAGGTCCCCTCACTGGTCAGCTTGCGGCTGGCATCAATGCTGGGGTCGCTTCCCCACTGAGGCTCCTGCAACCTCCCTTCTACCACCTTGTGGCGTCGCCACAGCATCTTGCAAGCTGCCAGGGCCTTCCACTGAGAGATCTGGGGTCTGAGACCAATCTATATGACAATTTGTTGTTACTCATTAATTTACCCTCTATCTAGTGCATTTTTTCTCCATTACAGTAGCTTCCTATTGTGCTTGCTTGGGCAGATGTGGAGCTCCAAGCTTCAGATTAGGGTATCCTGTTTACACATCACAAGCTATATCTTGATACATCATTTCTGTTCGATTTTTTTCCCACACATTATCCAAACAGCAACGGGTAGTTTTGTTGGTTGGATTTGGTTCCTGGTGGGATTAGGACAGAATCCCAAATCCTGGTGGGATCCCCTTCCCCTGGGGAAATTTTTTGAGCCAAACAGGGCCTAAAAGGCCACTCTAGTCTAAGTCTAACATGTTCATTGGTTCATTGTCTAAAATAAAATTAATCATAAGACCACCAATTAATAATATGTATAAGTTAAACTTGTTCCATACTTTTTCCTGCTTTTGCAGTTTCATTCCCAATTGTCTTGTATTTCGAGGTAACCCTATCATGCCTAGCAATATGCAGAGTATCTATAATTTGATTATGGTTTACTGCAGTTGTGTTATTGACAACATGATATCTGCCAGCCTCCTAAGAGACTAATGGAGTACGGAACTTACTGGAACTTCAATGGAATGGAATTTTGGAGCTAAACCTATTCTCCTTAAATGTTGATTTTGACTTGAAAGAAAACAAATTGCTACCTATCACATTATTTTACAATAATGCAACTCATTACTGTAATTGAACTTAAACCCTTATAGTAGAATAGAAAAAAAAACATATAAACAATGAATACCAGTATTTTGCTTGATGGTATGGCACCAAGTTTTTGCAGAGCTGTCTTCAGGTCGGTGCTGCTGTTGATAACTGGCAGTTTGTGTACTCCCTCAGCGGCAACCAATATGGTTATCTACAAACAAAATAAGAACAGAGCTTAGATATCACATGATGATAACTATTGGGGATTCACATAATCAGCTGTATTTAATTATTCAAAACTTTGAACGCCTAGGAATCTGAAGCCTAAGAACATTACAGCAGTGTCAAAATTAGACACCCATGTGTTGGTGCCTAGGAATCCGAAGCCTAAGAAATTTTGGTGTTATTAGTGTGTAACCTTATCATTATTGAGCAGCTTCTCTTTTAATTCTGTGTTAAACTGCAAAAGGCATCAAAGATGTTTTCGTTACGGATTCTGAAGTCCATTTAAAGGTGTATGCTGTCATTATTCTAGCAAATTACAAATCTACAATAGATATGGTCTATATTAATATCTTCTTTTTATTTTAAATGAACTATATTAATAATTTGAAGCTCTGAACTTCATGGAAAGGCAATGTTCACAATAATAGTTTTTGAAGTTCATGATACATACCAAAAGATATGGTGCATGAATTTACTCTAACAGGGGCAATGTTCTAAATAGCAGTAAGCGGTAAGCAAGCGGTCACCCTACGCTTAGTGTTTATGTAGTGTGCAGTCTTATATGTAGTTTAATTTTTAGAAAATAAATATATTTATATGAATAATCCTAAGGCATGTATACTAAATCAACAAACGAATAAATCTTACAATCCAATAATGAATCTATGTCAAGATATGTAACTATATTTTGAATATACTATACATTTGCACAAAATATAAGCACTGTACACATGAAAATGACACATAAGATTCGGAGTAGTATAGCGGAGCAGTAGACCTACCGTTAATGATTATACAGATGATTAAACAGTCTGAGCGACCTTGATTTAAAACACGAACATGGGTAAAAAATATTATGGACCACCGTACAAAAGATATGGTTCATGATATGACAGCATGTTAATCAATTATTTGTATTGTAAATTTACCATGTGTGACATGAATAATTACCATGAGGGCTGTAGAATAATAATTTAACATGTGAATGAATCATTTCCTAGTGGTGTGAAATAGATTTCCATAAGGTTCAGTACATGTATTCACTAATACATTAAAATCCATCTAAACATTGTGATATATTGAACAAACAACATGATAGATGGAACAACTTCTATGCTTTAAAAACATGGAAAGGAAATCTATAGTACTTAAATGGGAAATAGAGAAGAGAAAGGGAAAGTGGCATGAGCAAGGTCAAAGCTCCTAAAAGCCACAGGTAGCGCATTGGATATTACTTCTAGCGCTCACTACCCATTTGCTAAATATCTTAAACCAAAAGTTTGCATACCACGATATATTCGTTGCTAAAACCACTTGATCTTTCGCCACCTGCTTTATGCCTCTTGATGTTATTCACATTCACAAGGGTCTCTTCATCAAACTTGCCTCGTTCCTCAATTGAAAGTTGATTGAAACGTTTCTCCCCATCTTCTATGCTTCTTTTCACATCCACCTTGAGAACAACAAAAAGAGATATTAAAATTTTCAAGCTGGAAATACTAGATGTTCAATGGGATCAACTATAGTTAGTTCATATGAAAGAGAAAATCTATTGAGTTCTTTCTAGGTGGGAAAATAACTTCAGAAGCCAACAACATGAGGCACCGATCTCATATTAAGGAGATGTTTGGATGAGCTTAGCTTATAAGCTCAAATGACCATCTTATTTGATAAGCCCAGAAGTTTTTTGGCAAGATTTAAGGCCTTAAACTTGAGGGGGTGTGAATAGTTTCAGAAAATGAGGAGGAATAGGGATAAGCTCCCATACAAAGCCAGAGAAGCCGGTTCCCACCGGCTTTAGCTTCCACCCAAAAAAAGCTGAAGCTAGCTTATAAGTCCCCCCCAAAAATCCTAATGTTTGGCTGGGTGTAAGCTTTCTAGAGAAGCTGAAGCCCCAATAAGCTCGGCCACACACCCGCTAACTAGAATAGTTGTTCAGCTTCTGCATTCTGGACTTACGTTGGGCATTTGGAATATGCCTTTCCTATCTTTTAGTTGGAAAACAATTGGCTGATCAGCTTCTTACCTATTTGTTGGAACTAATTACCAGTAAGTTTCATATATGTTTTCATGTTCAAGCATTGTGAATCTATTAAAACCCATAATGTACAAAATTTTTAACAAATGCAATATGAGATGTTTATATTGCTCACAACCTACAACTATGAATATAAAGTTTTCCATTCCAATCATCACTACTGAACATACATTAAAACTTTTTTGTTGGGAGGAAAAAAAAATAAATCTATACTACATTCTGTTGCAGGACAAATGGTAACATTATTTCAAATGTTAATAACACATTCTGTCAGGTAGAAAATGATAAGTTGCAATCCATAGAATCAACTGTCCGATAGTAACTGAAGAACAAAGTGTACTTACTGATGAGTAAGCTGAGATACAGCAATCCGGATGCCGAAGTAAAGCTAGTGTTGTCTCTGAAATGATAATAACAAGAGCACCAGTGTTCAGTGTCATTCAAGGGAATAGCAATTAATCAGTAAAAAGCTTAAGACAAGAACCACTTTGGTGATTTCTTGCAAAAGGAGTTGTGAATATAGTAAAGTAACATATAATACTTAACTATAGCGTCGGTATATTAACCTTATATAAGAAAAGTTAATATTGTGATGGAATTCAATGGATCAGGATACCATAGGAATGAGTAGGAAAGCAACTTATTCAACATACTAACCAAGTTCCTTTTTTTTTAATAAAAAATGCTATTGATTGCAACATCTCAATATAGCAAACTTGTTTTTATTAACTGTTGGTTAAAATGACCTAGCATCAATGTTGCCAACTCATCTAGTGAGACCAATAGCTCTTCCTTGGTAAAGCAATATCAAACATCATTTGATATAGTGAGACCATAGATACAACAGCTCTACACTAGTAAAATGAACAAGCAGCTTATATGTATTGGCTTTACCAGTTAACACAAAGCTCAACCCAGCTGGAGTAGATGTATCAGCTTTTTCAGCAATTTGATCAAGATCCCTCTGAAACGAGCGGGCCATGCCCAACAAGCCAACCTGAGAGAACATGTATCAATTTACAAATTAGAAGTTAAATGGATTACTTTCTATTCTAGAATCGATTGTTCTATGTGAATTCAATCTTAGCACCTTCTGACAGAGAAATCGACAGAAACAAGTAAATGATATATGTTCTTTGCGCACCGTAAACCATATGACCAGCAGTCCAACAACCAAGGGAATTAATGGAAATGGTAAAATGCATAAGAGAAGCAATCCAACAATGTTTACCATGAGTAACTCCAAGTATGCATTGCCAACCCAGAGTAATTCAAGTAACCCAAGTAGCCAAAAAACCAAAATTGACAAACAATTGAACAAAAGAAGTTAATTCAATGAGCCAAGAAGGTTGGCTTTCCTAGATTATATGATAATGTGATTCTGTTAATCCACCCACAAGGCACCCCAAGGGATTCCCAATTACCGTTCCACCACCAGATGCATTAAAAGGAGTAATATTCCACCATTTTACCATGCAAGACGAAAGTACAGCAGAGAAGGCAAGAACCTGCAGCTTGAGGACGCTGGTCCTCTGCGTCTCTGTGAGCACGCTCCCGCCCTCCGACGAGTCGGAGAGGAACCCGGCGAGGAAAAGGAACGCGGCGAACCCCATCAAGATCATGAGCAGCCCGGACCCCCCGAACCCGACGCCGAAGACCGGGCCGACGGACACGAACGGCGAGGGCGAGTAGAACGGCGCGGCCGAGAACCCACCCCGCGGCCCCGAGTAGCTGTACGACGGCGGCGCCGCCGACCGGGAGGAGAACGCGGACCCGCCGACGCGGCCGCCGGAGGCGGCCAGCGCCGATGAGGGGTCTCCGGCAGCGAGCAGCGCGCCGGCGAGGAGGAGCGCCAGCACGGGCTTCTTGAGCGCGTCGAGCGAGGCGAGGAGGGACTTCTTGAAGGCCTTGAAGGGAGAGTCAAGGTGGACAATAGGGGCGAGCTGGTGGTGGGCGCGGAGGGACGGGAGGGGCGGGGGTTTGAGGAGGAGGGGCCGGCGAGGCCGAGTCGGAGGCGGGCGCGGGAGGGAGAGGAAGCGGGTGGCTTCGAGGAGGGAGGAGACGGCCATGGGTGCTGGGGAGGTGGGAATGCGAGAGGGAGGATATTATTTTGGAGAAGTGGTGGTGGTGAGGAGAGGGGAGACGTGGACGCCCAGCGGCGGCGGAGCTCCACTATTTTTTGAGCTGTTTTTCTTCCTGCGGAATGGCACCAGCGGCAACCTGTTGCCACCGTTGGATCACGAATCAAAATACGGAGGTAAAATTGCGCCCTCATGTCACACTGTCACTTATATAAATTTTTTTTATTAAATAATCAATCTTAGACCAAAAAAAAAAAAAAAAAAAAAAAACAGAATGGACAAATAGTATAACACCACATATCAAAATGGTTGATATTATCTAATAACACTATGGTCTATAGTATTATTAGATTTTTACACCATCATATAGGAAAAATACAATGATGATATTATTAGAGTAAGTTTTAGTGTAATGGGATATGATGCTATTTCTCATATTTAACTATTTCAATTAAATTTTTGTGGTAAGTAATAATAATTATTGAAACTATTTTATTTATGTTGCTAGATCTCAATAGATAACGCTATTGGTTATGGTATTACGTTTTGTATTTAACGCTATTATTTATAATGTCTACAATTCTAACACTGAGTGTGAATATGTGACACTATAGTCAATAGCATTAGACTTTACTAAACTGCTGATGTGAGCAATGTATCTTTCTTATGTATAGTATGTTCTCTGGTAATGCCATAGACTATAATGTAACATCTAACCCGTGGCATTAGACTGTTTGTCCAATTTGGATCTATTCTATAGAAATAAAAAAGTTTTACTATATATTTTTGAAATTTTTCTTTAAAATTTATTATTTAATAAAAAATTAGTCACTCGTATCCTTAAAATTGAAATTTAACTTGACAGTAGATCTGAATATTTTCAGATTTAGACTGAACTAGCAAAAACCCCGAGTCCTTTGGGCCGACTCAAATTTGCTCAACCCAACTCAATATGTATGTCAGATTAATCATGTTTAATTGGACCACATTTAAAAAAATTAGGCTACATTGAGTTTAAATTGGGATTTTTAAATTTTGAAGGATCTCGAATCGATGTAGGGAGGTCGAGTCCAACCATAATCTCAGACTAGGCTAGATCAAACAGGATTAGGTTTGGCCGGGTAGGCACACCAAAATTTGGTCAGACCTATTTGATAGATCTCTGGAGGGCCGGGAACGAGGCGGCGTTGCCGAATTAGTCCGGGAAGCCGCTGAGGACGCTGACGTTGTTGGCCGAGAGCTCCGGAGGCCGGCGTGGGAGAGCATATCCTTGGGGATGCCCACGTCGTCCATCATGTTGTCGTCAATGGCGAAGATGGTGAGGGCGGGGAAGGCCTTGAAGAGGCCGTCGGGAATGCTACTGAAGGAGTTGGAGCGGAGGTCGAGAGTGCAGGGGCCGGCCGGGTGGGGAGGTTGCCATAGAGTGCGTTGAAGCTGAGGTCGAGCTCGGACAGGAAAGCCAGCTTGCTGAGATCCAGGCCGAAGAGTGTGCCGGCAAGGCCGCGCGGCCGGCGCTGTTACAGGCAACACCGGCCTAGGTGTCGTCGCATGGGTCGGCGGACCGGCTGCCCCAGCCGAGCGACTTGGTGAGGGATTGCATAGCCGCCGCATCACCGTGGTCCGCGGGCAGGGCGGATGGGCACCGGAAGAATAAGTAGGATAAGTACAGGTATGGACATTCGACCGATGACTAGATTTTAATTTCAAAAGGTGTAACTGGTGTTCGATCTGTCCCTTTGTGTTGCCCTCAGGGCTAATTCTTGCCATAAATACCAAGGGTGGCACGACCCTAACTAACCCAGAAAGACCCGAAACAGTTTCAATTCTAGACTGTGGGACGATGGCAAGCATACATGGCTAAGTGGTGGTACTCTCTACTGTGCTGAGAGGCAGTTACGATGACGCCATTGAGCATGTACTATAGTACTTCCTGACCTCACAAATTTTAGAAACTCCAAACTCAAACCTCATTTTGATTTGATCACTATAACTCCTATCCAACTTCGTAGAATTTCTGTCCGCCACCTTCATAGCTCTCCGCCAGCACCGCGGCACTCAATAGCTTGTGCCAGCACCGTGGCCTCCTGTTTAAGTTACTCTGGTATTTGCATCATCTCCTCTTTACTTATCTTGATCTCTCTCTACTTAGTCGTGATTCGTACTGCCATCATACCATTCAACTTCCTTAGTACCTTAACTCAACCCATCCAGCACTATTGTGCTTCATATTGAGTCAACACTGATAGTAAATCTGTCCTAATCTTCTTCCAGTTCACTTATGTCAATAACTCCCCCTCGTCTCGGGTGGGTCCTCACAAATGGTCCCTTTTTTATATATGATGCGCAATGTATTGCCATTAAGTTATAATTAGCTATATACCAACACAAAAATTATTAATTTAATAAATTACTAATACCACAGACCTTGGCTACGGTTTTAGGGTTTCGGCGGCGGCTGAAACTTTTGACCTAGTTTGAAGGATTGTCAGGTAGAGATTTTAAAGTTTAAAGAGAGCGTAATCTTTATTGATTTGTGCTGTAGCTGTTCTGGTGTTTCTGGCTATCGCGATTGGTTTCTCAGCGCTTTTCTGACCTTAGGGTTGTGGACTTTTCGAGTGCTGGCTGGACTAGGCGCTTGTCCTTGATCCTAACGTTAAGCCAAAGTGAGGAGATTACATAATCGCTGGATAGTAGTATCTGCAGATCGATGGAGGCGGATTCTTCTTCGTTGATAGGCAGTAAGGAAGATATGGAGGGTGGCACGATTGTGGATGGACGGTTGATGAGAGGTAAAGAACATCGTAGTTTAATGGAGAGACTGGAGGATATGCTGCTGACAGGAGAAGAGGAAACATTAATGAACTTTGAGGAAGAGGATGAAGAGGATAGACTCAATAGCCCATGGACGTTAATTGGCAAGGTGTTAACTCAGAAGTTTTTCTCGACGCAGGTGATTATGGCAGCACTCCAATCTGCATGGTTGATGCCAAGGGGTTTACAAGCAAAGACTCTGGGGGAGAATATATTCTTGGTAAAATTCCCAAACCAGGAGGACATGGAAAAAGTTCTAGGTGGGGGGCCATGGGCGGTGAATTACAATGCAATTGTGCTTATGAGGTTTGATAAAAATAAATTGCCGAGTGAGATGTCTTTTGATACCCTGGCGTTTTGGGTGAGAGTTTATGATCTACCCTACAAATGGTTAACTCGTAAGTGTGGCAGACAACCAGGTGAAATGATGGGCGAGTTGCTACAGATTGATGTGGATGAGGATGGAGCTGGATGGGCAGAATATTTGAGGTTCAGGGTGAAAATCGATATAAGGAAGTCGTTACGTCGATGTTTTAATGTCAACAATGAGGTGAAGGGATTGAAGAGATGTCGAGTCAGATATGAAAGATTGCCTTCAATCTGTTTTGCGTGTGGCAGGATTGGTCATGATGTGAAGATGTGTGGGAAGGCCTATGGCGAAGGAGGATTATCCGTATGGTACATGGCTTAGAGCAGTCCTGGAGCAAAGTCCGCGACGGCCGGGATCGGGTTGGAGGATAAATGAGCTCATGGAAGAAGATGGCTACGAGAATTCTTTGAATAATAATGGTGGTAGCGGCCAACGATATGACGGAGAAAGCTCTGAAGAGATGGAAGTTACCTCCCCGAGTAAAACTGGGTGCCATAATGGTAGGTGTGGCTTGCAAGGTTAGGGGAGAAATAGAGAAGGTAAAGGGGGGGTGTGCTGATATGGGGGAAAAGATGATGAAGTCACATAAAAACAGAGGGGTGGGAGGATTGAGCTCGATTAGTTCCTCGAGTAAAAAACTGAAGCTGAACGAAGAGATCAATCCTATTTTTGTGGCGGAGGCTGAAATCTAACCCCGCCAGAGCCAATGAATATCCTTAGTTGGAACTGTCGAGGCACGGGGTCGGACTCGGCAGTGGGCAAATTGAGAGGCCTAATTAAGGTCAACCGACCCCAGATGGTCTTTCTATGTGAGACCAAAGCTTGTGCGGTGGTCATGAAGAATAAAGCAAGAAGTATGGGCTTTCAAGGGTGCTTTGCAGTGGATAGTAGAGGTAGAAGTGGGGGGTTGGCAATGTGGTGGAAGGAAGGGGTTGTTTTTGATCTATGGTCGAGTGATAAGTATCATATTGATGGGACAGTGAGGTATAGTGAATCCCAGGAACAGTGGAGGTTGACGGGGATTTATGGCGACTCGCAACAGGCCCAGCGTTATAAAACATGAACAACAATATGCAACCTGACAGCCAAAGTAGACATTCCATGGCTTATATGTGGTGACTGGAATGAATGTGTGCATCAATCAGAGCACTTGAGTAGAACGAGGAGGTTGGAATCCCAAATGGGTTTGATGCGAACTTGTTTAGCTGAATGTAGGTTGTTTGATGCAGGATTTGAAGGTTACCCACTAACGTGGAATAATCAGAAGAAGGGGGAGGATAATGTGCAGGTTCGGCTCGATCGGGTTTGTATGAATTTGAAGCTATTGGATATGTATTCGATAGTCCATATAAAGCATGTCTGGACTAACAGTTCTGATCACTACTGCTTGAGCGTATCTTTGGCTAAAGAACGGATGGTACGGGGGCAGAAGCCAACCAGTTTCCGGTTTGAAGCGATGTGGTTTCGGGACCCGTCATTCCAGCAGTGTCTGGAGGGTTTGTGGAAGGAGAGTAAAGAGCAATGGGGCATGGGCCACTTGGGGGAGAAACTGGAAATCATGTCCAAAGGTATGCAGAAATGGAGCAATGAAGTATTCGGGTCCGTGAAAGCTAATATTCAGAAGCTCAGAGATCAAATTGAAAGGAGTATAGCATTGGGAGTGGATATGATTGATGTTAGATTACTGAGGCTACGCAAAAAGTTAAGAGAGTACTATAAGAGGGAGGAAATTATGTGGAAGCAGAGATCGAGACAACTGTGGTTATTAGAAGGTGACAAAAATACGAAGTATTTTCATGAGAAAGCCTCAAGTCGGAGAAGGAAAAATAGAATACAGAAATTGACTAAAGATGATGGTAGCTGGGCGGTAGATGAACAGGAAAAACAACAGATGGCGGCTGATTTCTATGAGAAACTTTTTGCAACGGAAGGAACAATCGGCATTGACCGAATTCTGGAAGCAATGGAGCCAAGGGTAACGGTAGGGATGAATGAGAGTTTACATGCTAAAATTACCCTAAAAGAAGTCAAGAAGGCGTTATTTGATATGGGACCGCTAAAAGCACCAGGGCCGGATGGATTGCCGGCTATGTTTTATCAGAAGAATTGGGAGATGATGAAGGATGAAATACTTATGGCGGTACAGGATTTTCTGGAAGGTCGAGGGGACATTTCAAAGATGAATCGGACACTGTTGGTATTGATCCCGAAGGTAGCTCTCCCATCTGAGCTAACTCAATTCCATCCAATTAGTCTCTGTAATGTAATTTATAAAATTGGCTCAAAAGTCCTTGCCAACCGGCTGAAGATCATTTTGGATGATCTGATTTCGTTGGAACAAAGTGCTTTTGTCCCAAGACGATTGATCACTGACAATGTATTGATTGCCTTTGAATGTTTGCATGCAATCAAAACTAGACAAACTCGGAAAACGCCGTTGTGTGCGCTGAAGCTTGATATGATGAAGGCCTATGATAGAGTGGAATGGCCCTATCTACAAGCAGTGATGATAAGGTTGGGTTTCAGCCAAAAATGGGTTGAAATGGTGATGAGATGTGTGACCACAGTGGAGTTTAGGGTCAAAAGTGAATGGGGCATTATCGCGTACACTGAAGGCTTCGAGGGGACTAAGACAGGGGGATCCAATTTCCCCTTACTTGTTTGTGCTGTGTGCTGAGGGATTTATTGCTCTTCTCAAGAGGAAGGAGAAAGAGAAGCTTCTGCATGGTATAAAGTTTAGGAGAGGTATAGTTGATGTCAATCATCTGTTGTTTGCAGATGATTCAATACTATTTTTTGAGGTTGATACGAAGGGGATTTCGGTAGTTAATGAAGTATTGGAAGCATATGGGCAGGATCAGGACAGAGGATAAATAAACAGAAGTCTCGGATATTTTTTGCCCCAAATACAAATATGGCTACTAAAGATAGTTTAAAGGGATCACTCAGTATTGAGTTGGAAGCACAAAATGAGTCTTACTTGGGGTTGCCGTCTATAATAGGGCAAAGAAAAGAGGAAACTTTTAGACCTCTGTTGGAGAGGGTGAAGAAAAGGTTAAATGGATGGAATGAGAAGTGCTTATCGAGGGTTGGTAAGGAAGTTCTCATTAAGGCGGTAATTCAGGCATTGCCTACATACTATATGAGCTGTTTCAGAGTTCTGTTTAAACTATGTAAGGCTATAGAAGTGGCAGTGGCAAACTTTTGGTGGGGGCAACAGAGGAAAAACTAAAATACACTGGTCCGCATTGGAAGTTACGAAGAAACCAAAGAGTGAGGAGGGTATGGGGTTCAAGGATTTACAGGTTTTCAATCAAGCGATGCTTGCGAAGCAGGCATGGAGGATGGTTTCTAATCCTAATTCTCTGTGTGCTCAAGTTCTTAAGGCTAGGTACTTTATGAATTCTAATTTCATAGTCTCCAATGCCTCAACAGGATTCTAATACATGGAAAAACATTTACTATGGGAGGGGGATATTGAAGATGGGGATGGTATGGAGGATAGGAGACGGCAAACAGGTATATGTTTGGACTAGTGACTGGATCCCTCGACCAGGCTACAGAAGGCCTTATGGACAAGGACAGCATTCCTTTAGGGTGGTTGATCTAATGGTGGTGGGAGAACAAAGATGGGATGAACCCAAAATTGCGGCCTTATTCTCACCAATAGATGCTGAACAGATTATGCAAATCAAATTACCATCAAGGCCTATGCCGGATATGCTGGCGTGGTTTTTCACTCGTAATGGGTTA
The DNA here is from genome assembly GCA_019359835.1 of Pharus latifolius. Taxonomy (NCBI): domain Eukaryota; kingdom Viridiplantae; phylum Streptophyta; class Magnoliopsida; order Poales; family Poaceae; genus Pharus; species Pharus latifolius. The sequence goes on along the minus strand of CM033321.1, from coordinate 83,747,537 downwards.
TTTATAGTGAGTTCCAGCTATCGAATTGTGAGGTCTTGGCAAGATTCAGCAATAGATCAAGTTCTAACTAGAGTGAACATTCAGCGAAGGCATATCATGAGGCTTGGAAGTTGTTATGGGTATCGAAGCTTTCCCCGAGGACGAAGCACTTCGTCTGGAGAGTATAAACGTAAATTGCCAGTTGGACGGAATTTGCAAGTGAGGCACATCTCAGCTAATCCTAATTGTTTAAGCTGTGGTTGTTGGGAAACGGCGGAGCATATATTTGATGGGTGTCCAGTAGCTCAATTGTTTTAGGAAACGCTGAAGAATATTTGTCCGACGAAAGTACAAGAGTGGAATATACAAAGAGGGATTTCTCTGGCAGAGTGGATGTTAAAATTTTTCAGCAGGGAGATCAAGATAAGCTGATTGTTGTCTCAACAGGTATGGCGGAGTTATGGAGATGACACAATAACCTGTTGTTCCAAAGGAAGTCAGAGGACTTACTAGCTATGGCAATTTGTGTCAAGAAGGTTTTATCAGAAATGGGTTTCCAAGAACTGCAAACTCAGCCAAGACAGAAGAAGAGGAAGGGTACCTGGAGTTGTCCGCCACAAGGAGTTGTCAAAATTAACTCGGACGCAGCCTTCAATTTACAGTCTCACCTAGCGGTGGGTGGGGTTGTAGCTCGGAACAACCTAGGGGAGATAATAGCCATCAAGATTGCACAAATCGGCCGATGCGAAGACGCCAATGAGGCAGAACTATTTGCGATTGAGGAAGCTCTTGTCATTTTGGAAAAACTTCAGAGTAAAGCTATCATCGAATCGGACTGTAAGCATGTGGTTAAGTTGCTAACTTCACCGGAATTGGATAGATCGATGCTAGGAGCCCATACGGAGTGTGTGAAGTCGCGACTGAAGTTGCTAGGATCAGCCGAGGTAAAATTTGTGCGAAGGGAGGCGAATGTGCTAGCTCACAGATGTGCAAACTGGGGAATGAAGGAAGGAACACAGCTTGAGGGGTGGAGGGATAGAAACGAGGAAATGCCACCGAGCTTGTGGAAGTTGCTGGAGCAAGGAAGAGGAAATGAAGGCAGTTCGCATGGGCCAAGCTTTCGTACAAGATAAGATGGGCCGGATGGGCCCTTTCGTTTACAATCCTTTTATAATTCTTTAAAATTTTATCAATAAAGTTTTAATCTTTTTGATCTCAAAAAAAAAAAAATACCGCTAACTATAAGAATTTTATGTGGAGTTTGAGTCCACATATAAATGAAACATCCAATGATATTTTATTAAATTTATAACTTTGACAGTAATATGGAAGTAATTGTCCCTCAATATAATATCAATAACAATATTCATATAGTTAGCGGTAAAGACGCACTTGTTGATCGAAGGATGCCGACTAGAGGGGGGGTGAATAGGTGATTTTAAAATTTTCTTCTAAATTAGGGTTTAACAACCTAAGATTGCAATAACAAATATTCTAAGGGTATGAAAAACAATTCAATTCAGATTTAGGAATTTCTATAATACTACTAGCGACAGTTCAATCACAATGAAAATTAAGCAAGTAGTAGAGGTAACCGAAGAGATCAAGTTTTTCCCGAGGTCTCGGAAATTTGCCGATTTCCACTAATCCTCGTTGAAGCGATCTTCGCTTGAGCTTAAGCTTCGATTTCACTAGGGGTAGCCCTTCTCCACTCCGGATAGGCGAGCTCCAAGCCTTTACAACCACTCGCCGGGTCTCTCCGACACACCGTCGATGGAGAGATCGCCGGACCTCCCGGGTCGTCTAGGTGACGGCAATCACCAAGAGTAACAAGCCTATCACCTTGCTTGATCAACCTCAAAGCTTGATGAACACAATACAAATGCAAGAAAGCTTGGAACCAAATTCACTCAACTAGCACTCAAGAATTTTCAAGTTTTGACTCTAATTGCTAGAGAATGGATGTGAGAGAGCTTGCACACTGTTGCTCAGGGTTTATGAGATGTATTTCATGTGTATAAGACATCTACAACAGTGATCTATTTATACTCTCAACAAAAACGGTCGAAATCAAGAAAATTGGGCGAAAATTTTGACCGTTATTCACGTGAATTGCGAGTGTCAGTAGCCGTTTGGATCAAAATGCGAAGGCCGGACAAATGTATTTGTCCGGACGAAATGTCCGGACAGATGCATTTGTCTCTGTTGACATCCTTGTTTAAACTGATGTGTACACGCCGGACAGATACATTTGTCCGGACAAAATGTCCGGACAGATGTATCTGTCTCTGTTAACACTTAACATAATATACTCCAGATTTTTGTATGGGCCGGACATATGGGATTTGTCCAGACAAAATGTCCGGACAAATAGATTTGTCTCTGTTAACACAGCCCTTACAGTAGCCCAGATTTTGTATTGGCCGGACATTGTCCGGTCACTTCGAACAAATCCTCCGGACAAGTGTATTTGTCTCAAATCAATATGCTGTTAACATTTGTACTGGCCGGACATTGTCCGGTCACTTCGGACAATGTCCGGCCTTCACCGGACAGATGTCCCGGACAAATGTATTTGTCTCTGTTGCGCGTGTTTGCAAAGTACTGAAATTGTTTGTATTGGCCGGACATTGTCCGGTCACTTCAGACACTGTCCGGCCAGTACAAAACGAAAACAGACTTCTGAATTTTTACTCAACTTTTGATTTGGGGCAAAAGCAAATGCAAATATACTTCTAAAAACTTCAAGGTTGATCAAGATACTTGTGCTAAGACCCCTCTTAATAGTACGACCATCTAACCTAGAAAATTTCAAAACGAGAAGACGCTAGGTTTAGGTATTTGTACTTTTGTCGAGATTTTCGTCGTTTTCGCTTTATGGAGTCTTCATAATCTTGCTTTGTCTTTTCTTGATGCTTTCTCATTTGATTTACCTGTGTCTCACATACAGAGATTAGTCGCAAATCTAACGAATGTCATTAATCACCAAAACCCTAATCAGGGCTCAAGATTCAACAGCACTGACTACCAAGGACACCCTGATGCACTAAAGATGAGAGACGAGACTCACATAAATAGCCTAAGCGATGGTGCCACTGAGCAAAACTAACAGAAGTAGCGGCGGCAGGAGAAGTGGATGACCGACAAGAAGCAGCGGAGGTGGAAGGAAGGTGAAGTCGATCGAGGATGTAAAGACCCTGATGATGCTGTCTACGGCGGTGGCCAGTACCAACTATCTTCTTTGTCCGACAATCCTGAACAAGACAAGAAGTAGAACCAAAGCTAACACAACAATTATGATCAGTGATCTGACCAACAGATAAGAGATTCATAGCTAACTGAGGTACATGAGAGATATCAGGAACAGAAAAATGTGAGGTAGACAGGACACCCTGAGAGGTGACAGGCATAGGTGTGCCGTCAGTAGTCTCAACAGAAAGAGGAACATGTGGAGGTCCGGTGAGTGTAAAGGAGGATGAATCGGGCATCATGTGAAATGACGCACCAGAATCAAGAACCCAAGGAGAAAGGGTAGTTGGAGGCGACTGAGCAGCAAGACTGGCAGAACCAGAAGGTGACTGAGCAGCAAGACTGGCAGATCCTGAAGACTGTTGGATCTAGGTAGATCTTAGTATCTAGGTTTTGATGATTAATGATATTTTGGATAAATCCATGATGATTAAAGTTAATCTGAAGATATCAGATTTGATGATTAAATGACAATTTATATAAATCCTGATTTAGCACAAGTAAATTGAATTGATTATCGGTAAACCCTAAATTGGATATTTTCCTCGATTGCGGGTTTGATATTGATGCATATGTAGAGGATGAGCTCGGTGGTTGCATCAAGCTTATGCTAATTGATTGATCAAGATGTTATATGTTAAATCTTGAGGTTGATGACTTCAGTTGTGGATTTGATATCGATGCACATGTTGAGGGAGAGCTCAGGATGATTAGTTATCCATGTCTGTGCAAAAGGTTGATGACTCCGTGTTCTGGATTTGATATCTCTATGTATGATTGAGAGAGAGCTCATGATGTTAGTCATCCATATTGATTGATATCATAACTTGAGTAGTATGGATCGTGTGCGCATTTCTTGTATCATATATGGATCTATATGATTGTGAGATTCATCCATTACTCATTTGTTGTTCAATTGAAATTGGTTTTGTCATTTCACCGAAGAAAGAAATTGTTGAGTGAACTCCTGTGTGGAGTGATTTATCTGGTGGTGATTAATGACGAACTGCAAATGAGACTAACGTTTGCGCATTGAGTGTATATGTTCTAGTCTCAGAATGATTGCAGGATGAAAACAAGCAAGGGCGTGAAGAGGATGAAGACAATATGAGACATCCCGAGCAAGGTCAAGCTTAGCGAGGACGAGCTTTGCGAAGACAGGCGTCGAGATGTTGAGCTTCGCGTGGTCAAGCTTAACGAGATCGAGCTTTGCGATGACGAGCGTCGAGCGGTCGAACTTCACGAGGTCGAACTTCACCTAAGGTAAAATCCAAGATTAAGGATTGTTTTCTTAGGGTTTTACTGGTCTCGGTGTTTGGAGACAGACCGGGTTAATAGGTTTCTTTTTACTAGTTTGACCGTACTATTAAGAGGGGTCGGAAACTAGTAGCTTGAATCTATCTAGTGCGGAAGCTCAGATGCATTCATATCATCTTGCACTAGTGTCTTGCATTGCTAGTGAGTCTAAGTGTAGTTCATGTGTATTAGATTAAATGTTTTGAAAACTGCACTTAGTCGTGATCGCCAGCTGTTTAAATTGGTTTATTTATCTAGAGCTGGTCGTGGTCGTATTTGCATGTTCTGATCGTATCAGTGTTGATACGTGGTCGTGGTCGTGTCGCTTGTTTGGCGGCTTTCTGTTTAGGGTTTGGGCGTGGTCGTAGGAGTTCGGACTGGTCGTACCAGTCTTCGACTCGCTTGCGTACGCTCGACCAAACCCTATCGACCACCTGTTTTCGATTGGATGTCAAGACCTGTGTGGTCGTGGTCGTTGCTAAGTGACACAAATCACATCCGCGAGAAAACGGCAAATCCGTATGTGCAAATACTTTAAAATTGCATTTGAGTGATTTTGGCTTGGACATTTTGACAGCAGGAAAGTTTCTGAATTTTCTAGAAGTTTCTAGACCTTTCTAGGTCTTGCTCCTGTGACAAAATTGTAGAGCTCTGAGTTATCTTTCCAACAAGCCAAAAATCATCTCAATCGGATCTCTGGATCAAAAGTTATGGTTGTTTTACTGTCAGTGTGCAGTGGCCAGACAAATGCATCTGTCCGGGGCTATTTGTCTGAACTGGCCGGACATTGTCCGAAATGGCCGGACATTGTCCAGCCAGTACAAATTTTTTGAGCCGAAAAATGGAACGGACAAATGCATCCGTCCGGAGCTATTTGTCCGTTATGGGCGGACTTTGTCCGAAATGGCCGGACATTGTCCGGCCTGTACAAGTTTTTTGAGCCGAGAGTTAACAGAGACATATCCATCTGTCCGGACGTTTTGTCCGGACAAATGGTATCCGTCCGGCCTTCACAAATTTCGCCCAACGGTCACTGACACATTTGCAACGGCTGAAATTTTTGTACTGGCCGGACAGTGTCTGAAGTGGCCGGACGATGTCCGGCCTGTACAACTTTTGGCCCGGTTTCTTGCAAACGGCTAGTTTTTCGTTGAGGCTATAAATACTTCGTGTTTGGCTTCATTTTTGGGTGCTCAAAGACTTCATTCTTCAGCTGAAAACCTAGCCAATTGAGTTGCATATGTGTTATAGCATTTAGAGGCTAGAATTGAGCCCAAATCTTGAGTAGATTTGAGAGAGAGCTTGAGGGAGATTGTGTGAGTGTTTAGTGCACTTCATCTCCATTAGATTGCTAGTGCTAGAGTGTTGAGCATCTCATTTGCATCATTGAGCTTCTAGCACGTGGTTGATTCAAGTGAAAGTGCATCCGGCTTGTTACTCTTGGCGATCGCCTTCGCCTAGACGGTGCCGGAGGAGAGCCGAGATCTCTCCAATTGAAGTTTGTCGGAGAGGCCGGCAAAAGATTGTGAAAGGTGTGGTGCTCGCCTATCCGGTGTGGAGAAGGAGCAACCCTAGTGAGATATCCTTCGTGGATATAGAAGCGAGACTCCGAGTGAGCGCTTCAACGAGGAGTAGGGGAGACCGGGCGAGTCTCCGAGACCTCGGTAAAAATATTGTGTCAAATTGCGTATTTCATATTTGCTTTACATTCATCTTGACACAATTGCTATATTTACCATTGTTGCATGTCTTATTGAATAGTTCATTTGATTGAATGCAACTAGTTGATTAAATTCCTTTTAAGCCTCATTGTATAATTTAGGTCTCTCAATTATTCTTTAAAATTGCTTAATTGAAAAGAAATTTTAAAAGCCTCCTATTCACCCCCCCTCTAGTCGGCATCCTTGATCCTACAATTGGTATCAGAGCAACGTCTCTCATTTATCGGCTTAACCGCTAGAGAGAAAGGATGAATTCGCTAGAGAAATTTGGATTGATTGCTCCTAACTTTGATGGCTCAAATTATACACGTTGGAAAATCATGATGAGTACTCATCTTGAGGCATTAAATTTGAAATTATGGAGATTAGTGCAAAAGGGTATGGATAGCTCATTATCTTCGGATAAGCATACTCTTATTTTATATACAAAGGCAAAAGATATGCTTCTCGAATCACTTAGCCAAGATGTGCTCAAATTAGTAAGTGATTGTTCGACCGCTCACGATGTTTGGATCACCCTTGAGTCCTTATTTGTGGGCACATCTAGCTATGAGCATGTTAAGATGCGTATATTATTGCGGGACTATGAGGCATTTGTGATGTTGGAGCATGACACAATCTCCACCACATATGGTCGATTGATCAACGTCACAAATGAGCTCAAAGCCCGTGGTGCTAATATTTCCGATCTAGAGATTTGCAGAAAATTGCTCCAAGTGTTGCCGGAGGGTTGCTATGGAGACTTCATCACCGATCTTGAAAATGGTGACCTTTCCAACACTTCACCGAGCGAACTCATTGACATGCTTATGTCAAATGAGGCAATGTCCAAAGAAAAGGACATGTGTTCCACCTCCGAGCATATTGAGGACAATGATTTAAATGTGGAGGATCAAGAATCTTCGAGCGAGCTCAAGGACATAAAAGATGAGGTTTGCCCTAGCAAGACAAAGGCAAAACCAAGCAAGAAGAGCTCAAGAAAAGGTAGAAAGAAAGGATCAAAGTCGGAATCTTCATCTCAAGACGATTCTATATGCCCTTCGGCATCCGACTCGACGGTATCAAATTCTAACCTCTTTAATAATGAGCTCAAGGATATAATTATAGAGTTAAAAGACTTGCTTGGCGATATGACTAAAAATCTTAGTACTTTAAGGAATGATTACTCATCTTTGAAAGTGAAGCATCAAGAATTGAAAAATTCTTATGACTCCTTGCTTGCCAAGAATTCCATTAGCTCAACATGTGTATTAGATGTTAGAGCTTCTTGTGACTCCCCTATTGATCCATCTCTAGAGTCACACACTTCTACTTCACATGCTAGCTTTGTGAACACTAGTACTTCATGTGATAAGTTGTCAAATGATTCTTTTATAGATTCACATGCTTGTACGGACAATACTAGTAACTCATACCATGATTCATCTAGTGATACATCTTTATGCCATGGTGATAGTACTAGTGGTTCCACATTTGATATGCCTAACTCATCTAGTGATTTTTGTGCTATGCCCTCGAGTACATTTACTTGTGATGATATGCCGTCTTGTTCTTATTCATATATTAATACGGGATCATATCAAACATCTAAAACTCAAAATGATGAACTTAGAAGTAAAGTAAATAGATTGAGTAAAAATCTTACTAGAAATCGTTTGGTTTGTGCCATGCTTGCAAAACCCCCTTTAGATCATAAAAAATCGTTTAGAAAGGGAAAATTAAATCATGCATACTCAACTAGTAAGAGATATCAAATTCCTCATTACACTCATACAAACTCTTTTAAAAAGCCCTCTCGACCTTCATGTTCTTCATATCATGTGAAAGGGAAACATTCATATGAGTATGCATCTAGCTCTTTTAGAAATGTATCTTTTGGCTCTTATTTAATTTCTTGCTCTAAAAAGGGTTTAGTTGCAAAACCAATAAATTGCCATTTTCAAAAACCTAAAGATAAAGCAATTTGGGTACCAAAAGAATTATGCGACAAGGCTAGAGGGCCTCGTATGGTTTGGGTACCAAAAAGAGCTTAAATCTTTTTGATGCGTTTAATAAAAACTTTTGCATTGCATCTTCTCCTCTATTCTTTGTTGTTTTAATCCATATGGCAAATTTTGCAAAAGAATGAAAATTTAAATCTTACATTGTTGCATCTCTAAGGGTTGTAATTTAAAATGCTTCCGTTGCTCATCACAACCCTTTATGTGAAATATTTCAACATTACAATTATAAGTTTTAAAATGAGCTCATTTGGTCAAAATGGCAAATTTTCATTCAAAAAGCCCAAAATCGTCATTTTCTATCTAAATGGTCTTCAAAACGTATTTAAAAGGTTTTTAGAGGTTTTGGATGAAGAAATGATGTTAAAAAGTATTTCTATTGAAAATTAGCCTCAAAAGGATCTTCGAGTATCTTGTTTTTCAACAAAATCGTTTTCAAACGCAAATCACAATCTATTTGGAATTTGCAAAAACTTGCTTTACAAAACTCCTAGATACCCTTAATCCGAAGAAGGTTGAAATTGAAAACTTTCTCAAAAGAGTTCTCATTTGAAAGTTATGGGTATTTGAATCTCACCGAAAAACTTGAATTGACACGAAATACCCTAAATATGCGAAACATGAGTTTAGCTATTTTGATGGTCCATATTTGCGAGTGTTGGTTCAAAATGATATGTTTAACTCATGTAAGCCCTTTCATGTCAAAAATCCAATGAAAATAAAATTTAAATTCAATTTGCAAAAGTTTATCGATTTTCAACCTTTTTGCTTAACACAAGGTTCATTTGACCATAACTCTCAATTAAAAATTTCTTTTTGGAAAATTCTTTTTGGAAAATGTTTTTGATGCATTGAAATTCATTCCTAAAAATTTTCATCCCAATTGGACTTGATTTGAGCAAAATTGACACTTTTCACAAATTGAAAAAGAAATCTGCAAAATTCAGTTTTCTCGTGGTTTTGGGCTGAATTGTCATTTTCATATCTTTTTATTGGTTGACTATTTGAAGAAAGTTTCTATATGAAATTTTATCCTATATGATTGGTCTTTCTTGATTATTTATTTCAAAACTATTGAAAGTCATTTTCATAGATTTCCAGGTGCGTTTCAAAGTGTAGAATGAATCTCTGAAAACCTGAAATCTGAAACTTTAAACCTGACCAACATTTGTCTTTTTCATATCTCTTTATTGGTTGACTATTTGAAGAATATTTCTATATGACATTTTATCCTCTATGATTGGTCTTTCTTGATAATTTATTTCAAAATTATTGGAAGTCATTTTCATAGATTTTCAGGTGTGGTTAAAAGTGTAAAATAAATTTCTGAAACCTGAAACCTGAAATCTGAATCTTTAATCTGATCAAATTTTGTCTTTTTCATATCTCTTTGTTGGATCAGAATTTGGCTTCACTATAAAATACAATATTGTTCCTCATTGCATTATCTATCTCCAAAATTTATTTTGGTATTTTTGGAACTTGTTTGCATATGTTTTGATGATTATAAAGAAGTCAACATGTTTAAGAAAATTTTAATCTATTTGGATGTTAATCTCTCAATTCTTTCAAATGACTAAAATATTTGAATCTTGGATCTTCATGAAAAGTTCTTGTGTTGATGTATTCTATCTCTATGAAACTTTTCATGTGTTTTAGTGCTTATTTGAATGTCTTCTCGATTTGAGTCCTTTTGGATTATTGTTGAGCTCTTGATTTTCAAATGGATCATTTTCATCTCTTGCATATTTTTCATGACAAAACTTGGTTGACACATTTAAGGAGAGCAAATTCAAAGTTATTGAATCCTTGCATACCTTAATTGTGCATATGTATCAAAGAGTGCATGCTTTTGGTAAGAAGAGTCTTTTACGAGCAAAAATGTAAAAAGAGTTCAAAACTTTCAAAATATTCAAAATTACTTCAAAACCTTCATAAATATGTTTCAAATATGATTTCAAAGGTTTTGAAAGTGAAACAAAAGAGTTTCGATCTAAAATGCAAAATTTGGACAAAATTGAAGTCTTCGGGATCTTGTTTTGGCCTAAAAAGATTTATTTTCATAAAACAAGATGTGTTGAGATTTGATAAAAGCTTTCTACATGAAACATTTAGAACTCACTCACCCGAAGATAGTTCATATTGAACTTATTCCCAAAAGGCCTATGGTTTTCAAATTATCACATATCCTAGGTCGCCCGAAAATGGCTATCGACCCGAAAATACCCAAAAGTGCATTTTTGTGATTGTGACTATTTGGACTAAACTTTGTTCCATGTCTTGGTTTGAAATGGTATTTCAAACTCATCTAAGTCCAAAACTTCAGAAAAATCCGACATTCTTCAAGAATTGAAGCTTTTCATGAAAATCATTTTTGTTTTACTCTTTTACCCAAAACTCACTTTTCGAAAATTGATTTCATGATCTCCTTCAAAGAAAATTCATTCAATTGGTATTCAACTAAGTTCATGTCATGATATTCAAACCTCTTATGGAACTTGAATCAATGGTTGAAGCAAAATTGCAAAAATCACAAATTTCAGAAGTTTCAGCTGGTTCTCCTTTCCTGTTTTGGTTACATCTTTGCTCCCATTTTTCTTATATTTGCAACTCGGCATTGTTCCTATGATGGGATTTTGGAAAGGCCTTGTGATTGTGTTTTTGCATATCCAAAACAAATATGGTTCTTATGAATTTGAAGCATGATTCGCATGAATTTGAGATTTGAGTGTTTTTGTGAAAATTTGAACTTTCACTAGGTCATATGCATTTTCTCTCACCTTGTGACCTAAAAATGTTTCGACAAACCTTAGTTTGGCATATCCTTCATTTGTATGTTCTTTTTGAGTTAAATGCCAAAAGAAGTGAATTTTGAGGATTGAATCTATTGTTTCCAATTGAGTGGTTTTAAAAGCTCAAAATCCTCTCTTATATCAAATGATTTTCAAAATGAGAAGTTTGAAGCAATCATCATCAAACATTCAATCAAAACATTATATTCTCTTGTGAATCAAATATATTGATGACATTATTATCATTACCACTAATGAATCCCTCTGTCAAGAACTTGTTTCAAAGATGATACTTAGGGAAAGCAAGATGATCCAAGAGCAAAGTCACTTCCATGCACGACAAATCAAGCAACTCAAGAACACGATGTTCAAGAGTAAATTCAAGCATGTGAAGCAATCGCTCAAAAGCGTCGAGATGCAAGATGATGAAGCTATTACAACTCTCAAGCCTACTAATGAACATCTCGACATGGACAAACACGAAAAAGCGGTCAATTCTAAACTTTATCGATCCTTGATTGATAGTTTTGCTTTCTTTTACCGCATTTTAACCCGTCATCATATTTAGTGATTGCAAATGTACTAGAAATTGATCTTCCGAAGGTATGTCATATGATTGCCATGAAATGCATTCTTAGGTAATTGAAATGCAATCCTAGGTAGATCCTTGATATCCAAAGAGTATGAATAGTGCATTTAGTAGATCCGGATTATTTGATTATTTGGATTTACTTGATTATTTGAATTCGGATCCTATGATTTGCAAGAAAAATCAAAAGAGTACATCCGATGGTTGTTATGCTTAAATTCTTATGGATAAAACAAAACATTGGATTATAGAATTACCTTCGAATTGATGCCACTTATGAAATATTGAAAGTGCCGTAAAAATGGTGAACAATTTGATTCAAAACTCTTGATTAGAGTATATTGATATACGACATCATTGTCTAAGAGACTTTGTGGCTTAAAGAGATTTAGAGATCAATCATGATATGGAAAATATGCATCTAGCGGATATGTTCACATCAAACTATTAAATGCATCAAGACTTTGAATGATTGAAAATGGATCAAATGCCATAGAGATAAATGACATCGATATATTCATTGTATGTTGATTGTTTTGATATCTTCTCCATATTTTGAATGTGATTTTCAAAATCCCTTGAAACAAACCTTCTTGAAATCATGCTTTTGCATAAAAAAACCATTTCATATAAAATCTCATGCCCTAGAAAATATCGTTTCTCCAAATTTAAGTTCTCAATACTTCCTTTTTGTGCTTGATGACAAAGGGGGAGAGATAGTATTTGAGAGAGAATGATAGTATTTGAGAGAGAATGTTTTAGAGATAAGCTTTAGAGAAAGCCTTAGGGGAAGAGATTTAGAGAGAATTTGGGAGACATTAGAGTCAGTTGAGTTAATTGACAAAGGGGGAGAGATAGATATCAAATTGGTACAGATTGGTATTTGATAGAATTGATATTGATATTTGAGGATGATAAATGATATTTGGGGAGAGATATTATTTGATATCATTAACATCAATCTTTGGAAGAGATATTTGAGTTAGAGAAAATTGAGATAGTTGATATTTTGGAAAATGACTTGATTGAACTTGTGCTCAATTGTCATTTATATCTCTAAACTCATATAATTATATATTGTATTCAGTTCCGATATACTATTGCATATATTGAGGGGGAGCTGAATAATCTGTTTTGGATTTATTAAGATTATAAAAGGTGTTGTCATCAATCATAAAAAAGGGGGAGATTGTTGGATCTAGGTAGATCTTAGTATCTAGGTTTTGATGATTAATGATATTTTGGATAAATCCATGATGATTAAAGTTAATCTGAAGATATCAGATTTGATGATTAAATGACAATTTATATAAATCCTGATTTAGCACAAGTAAATTGAATTGATTATCGGTAAACCCTGAATTGGATGTTTTCCTCGATTGCGGGTTTGATATTGATGCATATGTAGAGGATGAGCTCGGTGGTTGCATCAAGCTTATGCTAATTGATTGATCAAGATGTTATATGTTAAATCTTGAGGTTGATGACTTCAGTTGTGGATTTGATATCGATGCACATGTTGAGGGAGAGCTCAGGATGATTAGTTATCCATGTCTGTGCAAAAGGTTGATGACTCCGTGTTCTGGATTTGATATCTCTATGTATGATTGAGAGAGAGCTCATGATGTTAGTCATCCATATTGATTGATATCATAACTTGAGTAGTATGGATCGTGTGCGCATTTCTTGTATCATATATGGATCTATATGATTGTGAGATTCATTCATTACTCATTTGTTGTTCAATTGAAATTGGTTTTGTCATTTCACCGAAGAAAGAAATTGTTGAGTGAACTCCTGTGTGGAGTGATTTATCTGGTGGTGATTAATGACGAACTGCAAATGAGACTAACGTTTGCGCATTGAGTGTATATGTTCTAGTCTCAGAATGATTGCAGGATGAAAACAAGCAAGGGCGTGAAGAGGATGAAGACAATATGAGACATCCCGAGCAAGGTCAAGCTTAGCGAGGACGAACTTTGCGAAGACAGGCGTCGAGATGTTGAGCTTCGCGTGGTCAAGCTTAACGAGATCGAGCTTTGCGATGACGAGCGTCGAGCGGTCGAACTTCACGAGGTCGAACTTCACCTAAGGTAAAATCCAAGATTAAGGATTGTTTTCTTAGGGTTTTACCGGTCTCGGTGTTTGGAGACAGACCGGGTTGATAGGTTTCTTTTTACTAGTTTGACCGTACTATTAAGAGGGGTCGGAAACTAGTAGCTTGAATCTATCTAGTGCGGAAGCTCAGATGCATTCATATCATCTTGCACTAGTGTCTTGCATTGCTAGTGAGTCTAAGTGTAGTTCATGTGTATTAGATTAAATGTTTTGAAAACTGCACTTAGTCGTGATCGCCAGCTGTTTAAATTGGTTTATTTATCTAGAGCTGGTCGTGGTCGTATTTGCATGTTCTGATCGTATCAGTGTTGATACGTGGTCGTGGTCGTGTCGCTTGTTTGGCGGCTTTCTGTTTAGGGTTTGGGCGTGGTCGTAGGAGTTCGGACTGGTCGTACCAGTCTTCGACTCGCTTGCGTACGCTCGACCAAACCCTATCGACCACCTGTTTTCGATCGGATGTCAAGACCTGTGTGGTCGTGGTCGTTGCTAAGTGACACAAATCACATCCGCAAGAAAACGGCAAATCCGTATGTGCAAATACTTTAAAATTGCATTTGAGATGATTTTGGCTTGGACATTTTGACAGCAGGAAAGTTTCTGAATTTTCTAGAAGTTTCTAGACCTTTCTAGGTCTTGCTCCTGTTGACAAAATTGTAGAGCTCTGAGTTATCTTTCCAACAAGCCAAAAATCATCTCAATCGGATCTCTGGATCAAAAGTTATGGTTGTTTTACTGTCAGTGTGCAGTGGCCAGACAAATGCATCTGTCCGGGGCTATTTGTCTGAACTGGCCGGACATTGTCCGAAATGGCCGGACATTGTCCGGCCAGTACAAATTTTTTGAGCTGAAAAATGGAACGGACAAATGCATCCGTCCGGAGCTATTTGTCCGTTATGGGCGGACTTTGTCCGAAATGGCCGGACATTGTCCGGCCTGTACAAGTTTTTTGAGCCGAGAGTTAACAGAGACATATCCATCTGTCCGGACGTTTTGTCCGGACAAATGGTATCCGTCCGGCCTTCACAAATTTCGCCCAACGGTCACTGACACATTTGCAACGGCTGAAATTTTTGTACTGGCCGGACAGTGTCTGAAGTGGCCGGACGATGTCCGGCCTGTACAACTTTTGGCCCGGTTTCTTGCAAACGGCTAGTTTTTCGTTGAGGCTATAAATACTTCGTGTTTGGCTTCATTTTTGGGTGCTCAAAGACTTCATTCTTCAGCTGAAAACCTAGCCAATTGAGTTGCATATGTGTTATAGCATTTAGAGGCTAGAATTGAGCCCAAATCTTGAGTAGATTTGAGAGAGAGCTTGAGGGAGATTGTGTGAGTGTTTAGTGCACTTCATCTCCATTAGATTGCTAGTGCTAGAGTGTTGAGCATCTCATTTGCATCATTGAGCTTCTAGCACGTGGTTGATTCAAGTGAAAGTGCATCCGGCTTGTTACTCTTGGCGATCGCCTTCGCCTAGACGGTGCCGGAGGAGAGCCGAGATCTCTCCAATTGAAGTTTGTCGGAGAGGCCGGCAAAAGATTGTGAAAGGTGTGGTGCTCGCCTATCCGGTGTGGAGAAGGAGCAACCCTAGTGAGATATCCTTCGTGGATATAGAAGCGAGACTCCGAGTGAGCGCTTCAACGAGGAGTAGGGGAGACCAGGCGAGTCTCCGAGACCTCGGTAAAAATATTGTGTCAAATTGCGTATTTCATATTTGCTTTACATTCATCTTGACACAATTGCTATATTTACCATTGTTGCATGTCTTATTGAATAGTTCATTTGATTAAATGCAACTAGTTGATTAAATTCCTTTTAAGCCTCATTGTATAATTTAGGTCTCTCAATTATTCTTTAAAATTGCTTAATTGAAAAGAAATTTTAAAAGCCTCCTATTCACCCCCCCTCTAGTCGGCATCCTTGATCCTACAAAGACCAGCCGGGCTGAGCGAGACACTAGAGGGGACTGATCAGCTGAGTGGTGTCACTCTGAGACGGTGCTAGAGTGGGGGGACCAGAGGACCTTCTGGAAGGACCCTCCGTGCGTTCGTCACGAGTCTTGTCCTTCTTCCGGACATGACAGTGCTGATAATCATGACCATAGCGATGACAGTAGTTGCACTAGACACTAGAGGGCGGAGTGGCAGCTACAGGGGCTGCAGTAGGTGCACCAGAGGCAACACCTGGAGATGAAGAAGCAGCCGAAGGAGCAGCGGTAGCTGGGATTGCGAGAACAGTCGAGGAAGTTGAAGATGACGAACCACTAGTACTGAGAAGTCGAGTCTCCTCGGCACGAAATGCAGCAAGAGCCTCGACCATAGTCGGTGGGGGAGACCGGCTCATCAACTGAGCTCTGGCAGGCTCAAACTCCGAACGAAGACGCATAACAAAGTCGTAAAGACGACGGTTGTTAGCATGATCCCGAGTCTTGGTGCAGCAGGCACAGGTATGACAGACCGTAAGATCCAGGAAGTCAAGCTGTCGCCATAGAGCGGTAAACTGACGATAGAAGGCGTCTACTGTGGAGTCATGCTGCTGAAGAGTCTGAAGGTGCTGAAATAGGAAGTAGTAAAGGGCATCACTGGTGGGAAGGTAGTGCTGCTGAAGGTACTCCCACATATGACGTGAAGTCAGTAAATCAACGATATCCATCGAGATGGAAACGTCAACACTGTGAACCAAAACAGCCACCACTCTTGCCTCATTAGCACACCAGCGCTCATGAGCATCAAGAGCAACCTCAGAGGTCTCGTGGACATCGGCAGCAGCATCTACAATAGCCGGGTCATTGGATGCAAGCGCCAGAGGCACAACCGAAGGAGGAAGTGGTAGAGGAGGACAATGAGTAGTCCCAGAAATGTGACCCTAGAGACGAAGACTGTCAAGTGTAAAACGAAGTAAAGCGGACCACTCCCTGTAGTTGGCGCCATCAAGCCGGACGACAAGAGACGGAATGGCTACAGGAGAAACCGACGACATTATTTTTTTTTACTGAAGCAAAGAAACTAGTTTTAAAAAAAAAGGTGGGCCACAATTTGGCCCACTACTACCCGTGGGAGGGAGCCCAAAAGGGAGGGGGGCGATGGCGGCCGTAAGGGAGGTGGCGGCGGCCCGATGAAGAGGGGCAGCGGCGATGGCGGCGGTCGTGAGGAAGGCAGCGGTGTTGGCGGCGGCCCTTAGGTGGCGGCGGCGGCGGCCCTTAGGTGGCGGCGGCGGCGGCCGTGAGGGAGGCGGTGGCGTCGTCGTCGTCAACGGGCGGCGGTGGCCTGGAGAAGAGGGCCCGATGAAGAGGGGCGGCGGCAGCGGCGACCCGATGAAGACGGCGGCGGCGGCCGAAGATGAGAGCCCAAAGATGAATGGACGACGGCCGAAAGAAAAAAAAATATTTTAGGGTTTAATCTAGTTCTGATACCATGTTATGAATATTGTTATTAATATTGAGAGCCCGTAGGATCAAATATATACACAAATTATGGAGGTGTTTTAAGTAACAAATCCTAACAAACTAATAGAATGAAAACAGAATACATATCTCTAACAGTTAAGAATGTCCAAAATTATACTATCAGTGTACAAAATGATCAAGTACAGATGGGATTTCCTGGTGCCCTGGTTCAGTTTTAGAATGCACCCACTTTCATAAAAACTTTCAAGTTCAAACTCTCCATGACAGAAAGGTTGGTTCAAAGGCAGTGTCTCTTTCTGTCTTTCATCATAGCAACTTCACGCCAGCTGTTCTATGAGAACCAATGACAGCCTTGACTTTCCCATGGTAAGTTCAGTCTCTCGACGTGGAAACGGAAACCGCAGGAATGCCCTTGAATAGCAAACGCTCGCCAAGCAACTTCCCGATCCTTGCAGCAGCAGCAACATCACATGTCGACTCCATGCTAGGTCTGAGAAGTTTCTCCTGCGAGCTTGTTGAGCATGCAACTGTGGCTGATGGGGTATGGATGACCTGAGCACTCACATGTTTGTGAAATGCATCTTCAGAACATAGGGCTTTGGGAACTTGGTGATTGTGGGCGCCTTGGCTGGTGTTGACTTGAGTAGTCCTGATTAAGCCCTGCTAAAAGCCAATAAACAAGGAAATAATTAGCCAAAAGCACATGAAGTGTTTTATGATCTGATCATAAGTATGGACATGAATAAACAAGCTTACAATCCAAAAAATTATCTGTTCCAGATCCTAAATCCATGGTAGAATGCACATATATTATATAGCCCGCAAAGGGAAAAGGCATCCATTTCCTACGTTTTTTGTCAACTGAGTCCAGGTAATGCGTGTGATGGCATACAACAAAATTCACAATTATGGCAGGAAACTTTCTGCAATCCACTAGTTATCATCATTAGAATAGACTACATAGTCTACAGTGATGTAGATTGTAGAATCAACATCTAGTCTTTGTTTAGAATGTTCAAGAGTTCACAGCTGGGTAGTTGATCCTATATTTAACTCTATCCTTCTAGAGTAGTTTTAGTCTTGAAAAACATCTTTGTAAAAGCAACGTCTAATCTATTCCTGAATACTTTTGTGGTTGCTAATGATAAATGTGGCTCTTTCTCATTTGAGGCTTGTTGAACTTCCTTGTGATGCCACAAGCAGGAAATGACAAAATTACTTTTAGGTATTGTATCAGGTTAGGTTAGCATCTTGGCTTTTGGATGCCACCTTTCTCTTCTTCCATGGGATAAACAGTTAAGTATGGCAATGGTAAACGGTTAGCAAACTGCTCCAAAGCATCTCCAAAATTAGGTTGGCTCAAACAAACAGGATGAGTTTGAACTTTGGGACATAGCTTGAGTCAGATTTCAAACTGAACTAGTGTGAGCCTGGTTCACTTGAGTTTGGCTTGATTAGACTCAGTAATATATATACAATAGCACAATAAACCAGTGATATTGCTATCTTGAATCACGCTGCATAATCAACAGTGATGTCGAATAACACTGATACTACAGAGTCAACAGTGATGTAGAACAAACATCTAGTCTTTTGTTTACAATGTTCAAGAGTTCACAACCATTCTTAATACTTATGTGGTTGCTAATGATGGATCTGACTGTATTTGTCATTTGAGACTTGTAGGACTTCCTTACAATGCCACAAGCAGGAAATGACAAAATTACTTTAGGAAGGTTGTATCAGGCTAGCATCTTGACTTTTGAATGCCACCTTTCTTTTCTTCCATAGGATAAAGAGTTGATCATAGCAATGGTGAATGGATAGCAAACTGCTCCAAAGCATCTCCAAAATTATTTTGGCTTGAACAAAAAGGATGAGTTTGAATTTGAGAGATAGCTTGCGTCAAACTTCAAGATGAACTTTTTGGCCATAATTGCAATTCTCCAATGACTATCCAAAAATTAAACTGTGGTTGGCAATGGCCTGCCTAAATCAATTACGATCAAAAAATCGGAAGAAGGTATAACTATATTTATCAACCACCAATGTTTTGCAACGAATGGGTTAGAACATAACTCATACATGAGAAAGCAAATATATACTACCCTTTACTTGCTGAAGTTGAATAATTTGGTTTTTGTTAAGTGACAGGTACATGTTTTTGTATCATGCATATCTCTCTCTTCACTTTAGATCAAACACCTCTCTTTAAATCTCTCTTTCTAAAATTCACTTAACTCTCTCTTCAACTTCTTCAATGGCGATGGACCAACGGCGGGTGGAGACAGCATGGTGAGGTGGGGGTGGTTGGGGAGATGAGGGATGAGTGACGGATGGGGCAGGGTCGTGGCAGCGGTGGCCGGCGGAGGAGGAGAAGAGGTTGTGGCGGCAATAGTGCAGGGATGGGCAGGGGAGGAGGAGGAAGAAGAGAGGGGAGGGTAGAGATTACATATATGTTTTAATGTGTAGTGTGGATGATACAAGTTTTTTTAAGAAAATAATAGTTACCTTCTTCTCCTAGATAGCCCCGATAATTTTACTACTAGCTCATGAGCTGGCTGCCTCCTGTTCATTTAAAACAAAGGAAAGGGAAAACAAAAGGGTAAACACTTTCAGCTGCACAAACAAATGTGGATTAAAAGCACATTTTGACAGTCCTTTATAGTTTGTAGAGTGATAATTATACTTTAAATTGCTTTTAGCAGAGGTCCAAACTTCTAACAATGTATTTGATATCACAGATATCTGAACTGAAATTAGGACACATCGCACTGCACGAATCCAATGTGAACTGACTGAAACACTTGATGAGAAAAGTAACTCCAAGATTATATTTTGATCGAGGAAAAATGTTCGAGCAATTTAATCGTTTCGTAGGCCAGATATGTAGTATTACGCCAATGTAGAAATCCCTCAATATCATGGCCACCCTTCACAGGCACGTAATGCCGGTATACCAAGCAGGCAAGAAAAGCAGCCCAAACAAAAAGAAGTTGAGCGGAGGAGCGTGCGTGCGTCTCTCTGTGTGTGTGTGTGTGTGTGTGTGTGTGTGTGTGTGTGTGAGAGAGAGAGAGAGAGAGAGAGAGAGAGAGAGTACCGTGGGTAGGGTAGTTGAGCGGAGGAGGAGTTGATCGCTGTACGAGCCGCCGCCGTCGCCGCCGGAGGGGATACGGAGGACGAGAGGTCCAACACAAAAGGAAGACACAAGAGGGAGACGGTGGACTGGACCGTTCATTCCATGATGAACGTTTAGAATCTTTCACAGAGGTGGTTAGAACAGGCTGGACCGTTCATTCTAAGATGGACGGATAGGATATATTACCATCCGATGAAGAAAAATAAAGAGGCGGTGCTAAACTTTACTCCATTTATCTGAGAGAGAGAGAGAACGGCGGCGCGCGGCGGAGGGTAGGCGAAGCCATGCAGGCACTGGCACGGGCGGCGCGCGGCCTGTGGGCAAGGCCACCGGCGGCGGCAGTGGCGGCTGCTGTGGAGGGGGCTTATTGGCGGCAGGGGGCGCGCGGGATCCGGGTGGAGGTGAAGGACGGGAACTTGGAGCGGGCGCTGACGGTGATGGAGCGCAAGATGCGGTCAAGCGGTATGGAGCGCCTCATCCGGCGCCGGACCGACCACCACGTCAAGAACTCGGAGAAGCGCGTGCTCGCTCGCAAGGCCCTCCTCCTCCGCATCCGCTCCCAGGAGCTCGGCAAGAAGCTCCGCGCCATCCTCATCAAGAAGATCAGGTCACCCTCCACTCCCACTTCCACCTGTTGTTACCATTCTTTTGTCTTTGTGCTTGTGAGTTCGTGATCGGGCTTGCTTGATCGAACTTTGAATGGATTCCGGGGAGAAATCGGGGATGGTTTTGTTTGTGCCTGCGAGGTGCTCGACGAAATGACTGAATGGTTGAAGTGTAAGCCTTAGTGAAGTAAGCTGAATGTTGCGGAGAGGAACTGCGTTTAGGTTGTGCAGAGGATGTGTTTGATGAAATGTTTAGATGATTACTTAATGCAGTTTAGCCCGAAGTTTAGTTTCTGTTGTTGTGAGATATACTTTCATGCTAAATTTGAGTCATTTAAAATGAATGAAATGGCATATGAAAGCATTCTCCTGAGTTCCTAATCAAAGGAATGCATTCTACCACAGCCTTAACTTATTTGATAGGAGAAGAGGTAGGATCACCTTAGAAGGAACATGTGGACATCTACCGCTTCAACATAGTTTTATCATGCAGTAATCATCCTGATGATGGGATTTTATTCTGAGTGCTTAGAAGCTTGGTTGTATAACAGGGATAGAGCCACGTTGATTTATAGTGCATCTGTAAAGTAGATCTGGCATGTATGCATAATACTGTACAGCCAAACAATTGGACATAGAATTCTATATTGGGTAAATAGTAAGTTTGAACCTTTGATAGTGGGGTGAGAAGCATCTGTAATGTAAAAAAATTGGAAAACACACAGACCATACTTGACTTCTCTAATAATGAGGCACCAACCATTCTGAACAGCTTGTTTTTTAACATCAGCACGAGTTTTTTATGTACCCTGAAACAGCATGAATGGGCTATGGGCCTATGGCTAAAGTTAGTATGTTCATACTTTTGTATCTCCATTGCTCTTTCAAGGCCATAAAACTCTTGACTGTTAGATAGACATTGCACATTGCATGTCCTTCGGCCATGTACAACTCGTTTGAATGTTTTATATGTAACAACCTCACATGCACGTTGAACTGCTCTCCTCTTCTCTTGCCAAGTCTAACGCATGCATGCAACTGTACTCCTATATACATTGATGCAATACAAAAGTTTGTGTGTGGTGCATTTCTTCTTTCATTGACTACACAGTATCTAGTGCGAGCTAGCATATTCATCTTCTGGTGAGCTGTAGTGCGGCTGCACTTTGTGTGCTGGGGTTCTCTAATCCTTGTCCACTTGTCCCAAAAGTCATATTATTGCAAGCTTAGGCACTGTGTTCTTTGATGATAAACCTATGGTGATATTTCTAGTAGATCTAGTTTCTTTTCTCATTGTTCTCCTTTACTGAGAATCTGAAATTACTTATTGTTGCTAGAATCCAGATCCTGTTGATCCAGTAACGTAATTGATTCTTTGGTCACCTTTACTCAAGAAAAAAAGAATGGTTTAACACTATGAAATGCTCTGTTAGTTGCCGCAGTACATCTGGCAAATGTAAACTTTACATATTCCCATGAAGTCATGAACAGTATCAAGGGTCAAATACAGAAATTATTCATCCTATATAGTCGATGACATGCCAATACAATAGTAACAACATCAATTATCCCATATGTGATGCATAATTTTATTTAGGAAAAATTTCGTCCATGTCATTGAAAAAGTGTGTATTTTTGTGTTTATCATAAAAAAATCAGCTCTCTTATTTACCATTGAAACATATATTGATATTTTGTATTTTCTATTGTTGTTTGGTCAATTGCTATTTAACAGAGCAAATAGATATTTTTATTCCTATCAAGTGACATTTTTATCCCCTGTAAATGGAGCAAATATATCTCTATAAAAAACTATAACAAATATCGTATTTCAGATAAGCAATACTTTTACATCAAAAATATATTTGTTCATAAATATATCTCTACAAGGATAAAAAAACTATTTACTTTGTTGATTAGCAGTTGACCAAACAACAATAATAAATACAAAATACCAGTGCATGTTTCAGTGGTACATAAGAAAGTCGATTTTTTTAGTGATAGATACAAAAATACGCATTTTAGTAGTGGTATGGATAGAATTTTCTCTTTTATTTATATTCACTTCGTGAGAAGACATTATGTTGTATAATAGTTTTGTCATTCAGAAATGAATGTGCCTGACTTTTAAGTCCTTACTTTTTTATGATCAAAAGTCTTTTTTTATGCATCCCCCCGCCCCCCCCCCCCCCCCCCCCCCCCCCCCCTGAAAATACTTGTTTTGTGCAGGGGTCAGTGAGATAATCTCCCAGGGGCAGCTTTCATCAGTGTTTCATGGTTATCACTCTAGTAGGAGCGTTGTCACTGGTAGCAATTTAGTGTTTGTACTTAGACGTTGAACTTGTAATCCCCATTGGTGGAACTTAGTATCTAAGACGAGTTCTTCAATGTTAGATTGGTTTAGAGCAACTTGATAATAAACTGAACTGCGGATCAAGAAGCTCTGGCATCTAAGGATGATGTTAAAACTTTTTTTTTTCTTTGCAACCTCTTATCTTTGGATTGAACTCCTGTTAGTGATAATTGCCCTTTTGAACTAGATGGGGAGGTTGATGAAGCAACTGTTGCACCTCAGGCAAATACCAATATCATGCTTGGATGTGAGTACTTTGGTTGGTAACAAATCCATGTTAACTCGGACATGGCAGCATTTGTTTTTTTTATATAGGGAAAAGTTCATATAACCTCCTCTACATTCCAAAATGTTCATATAGCCCTTTTATTTTAAAGTTAGATATATTGTCTTATGTACTTTTGAAAATCAATACAAATTTCATTTCAAACATGATATGATGGATGGTTTTAACATGTTGACATGATAACTCAATATTCAATGATATATGGGCCCACATGCTAAAACCACCTGTTAGGTTACATTTAGAGTGAAATTTGACTAGTTTTGAGCTACAGGAGTTTATCTCTAGTTTTGTGAGAGTAGAGAGTGGTGGTACAGACCTTTTCTTTTTATATATACAGAGTTTTGAGTCTTTGCAGCGTTCGTCACTGTTTTGAATATGGAAAAGGGTTACAGCAAATTAATATGGTTCAGTATTATCTGTATTCATCTTACTTTATTCAATTATTGACTTGCAAGTAAGAGTTCTGGTTGTTTCACGTCATCAATAAGACCATGACCATTTGATTAAATCTCAGAAAATTATAGCCGTACGAAAGAGCACGCTATAGTTCCCTCAAAAAAACAGGTCCCGACCAAATTGCGTAACCACCGAGCGGTTAACATTCCAGAGCGAGACGCCAATTGCGCCTCCCCGCCCGCGCCTCTTCGCATTGATGTACTCTACAGAACGGGTGTTTGATATCATTTGGGACTCAAAAAAGTTTATGCAATAGAGATTTGCATGCCTATGCTCGTACTCGTTGGTCCCCGATGCCAACGCCGCGTCGTCTGGATCAATCTGACCTCTTGTGGCCGTCTCGCCGCCCGCAGCGCCGCCCCATCTCGCCATCGCTATCCTCGCCATTGCCAACTCTGTCTCACCGTCCAGATCCGTCACGCAGCCGCACCGATTTACGTGGCGTCGGATTCCGGCCGAATCCGATGCAAGGTCGTCGCCGTCTCAGCATCTCGCGCCGGCTGTCCCGCTCTCCGATGAGGAGTATGAGAATAAAATGGATTAAGAATATTCTAAACAGGTGATATTCATTTCTCCAAAAATCATTGCCCGTAAGCAGATTGCTAAAAACGATCAAGGAGGAATGGAAAGTGTGGAGACAGGCTTATAACAATTGAGGACGATAGGTACCAGTGCTAGGTCAAATACTGAGGGCTGAAAAGCAACGGCTGGGAGTGATTCAGTAGTAAAACTTCAAACCGCAGCATTATGTTCTAAATGGTGTAAAAAGTAGTGGTTCCTCTTCTTTTTTCCTAGCTATTCTGTAGCATGGTTAGAGTCTTTATTGTATGAACTTTAATCCTGAATATCCTTTTCACTTTCAATGAAATTATTCAGCCCTCCTGCATGTTCTCAAAAAATTTCTCCCAAATGTGTTTCTTTTTCCCCTTTGTTTAGTTCCTAAAGTTTATTTTCATTTTACATTTTTTTACACATAGTGGAAAAATGAGTCTACTAATCAAATAATCTAACTAGACAAAATTCTATAGATTTCATATTAGTCTTAAGCATATCAATAAGGGTATCAATAAGATATCCTCCTAGGCTATGTCCAATGTGGGCGCCTTAGTCGTGCCAGCAATAAAAAATTATTTATTTTTGTTATGTAAGAGAGAGAAAACACTTTGACAACCGTCGAGTGCTCGGGATTTTTTTTTTGTCTTGATTTACGTGCGACTAATTTATATATAATTTTTATTTTTTGATTTATGTATTAATTTAATTCAAATTAGATCTTGATTATATTGAGAAAGTTGTAGATTTGTAAATTATCTTTATATAGAGACCAAATATCGCATATATTCGATTTTTAAATTAAAAATTATTGATATTTTATTAAAATTACCTAAATTCTAATAAATATTTAATTTACTCGTTGACCCATACGAAATGCCTTACAAAACACTTTTACATTGAAGTAAAAGATACTTTAGATGATGTTTCACACATATGACACAATATATACTGAGAATATTCTATTAAAACTCACAAAATACCTTTTGAATTAGGCTCAATCTTAGTTCCATTCAATCCTATGTTAATATGAATAAGACATCCGTGCAAGTTAAATAAATGGTTATTGAGGCAGGCATGCCTGGTTCCCTGTCTAATAATCGTTGTCGGTTTCTTACTTGCCAGACTAGCTAGACCCATAAATTTGTCACATAAAGTTTGGTTGGATTGCGATAAAATTGTCAACCCAATAATCATTTCATTTGTTTGATTATTAGAATTAGAATTTTACTGTTATGGGATATATTTTTAGCCATATAAGTTAATATTATTGTCTAGAATTAGGGCCTATTAAGTTTGCTATTTTTGATAATTTTGTCAAAATTTGATCATTATCAAATCATGGCATCATCAAATTTTGATAAAAATATAAAATATTAGTGTTTGAATAAGCGTCAAATAAGATTATCAAAATTTGATAACAATCTTAGTCAGTATTTGGTTTATTGTTAAATATGATATGATGGTGATGATGCAAATGACAAAGGTGGAATTGGAATTGATGTGCCAATTTTAGTAGCCAAAAAATTTATTTTCAATTGGCAAAAAAAATTAACACACATTAACAAGATAATAAAAATTAGTCAAATTTTAACTATAATCCAAATGACAACTAAATACTGAAGATATAATCAAAATTTAGTAAGATAAGAAATAAAAGTAAAACAAACACACTCTTAATATCTTTCTTTCGGGGTGTTTGAAGGAACACCGGTGCTAAAGGAGAGAGAAAATTCTAACTAATGGGATAATTTCTCTCCCATCGAGTAGCCCATTTGATATGGGCTAAGGAGCTAAATATATTTGCTATAGATTATCCGAGGCAAAGCGCTCTAGCAGTATTTTTCGGTGCCATTTTCATTTTTCATTTTTTCCCTTTTCTGTGTTTTTACATATTTGCCATTGTTATGTTGGAATAGTTCATTGATAGATGAAGTAGGAGCACCTTTCTTTTCTTTTCTTTATTTATTTATTTTTTGTTTCCGTTAAATATCAGCTGATTTGATCTTTTTGAGTGTGAAAAATTTATGTGAAAACTTGCTTTTCCTGATATGAGCACGTACATGGGAATGACTGTATGTAGTAAATTATTTAGTTCTATTCTTTTTTTCATATTACCTTCATATCATGTAATGATTCAACAAGTTTGAAGTTTCTGCAGTTATTTAGTCTATTTTGTGTTTATAATTTGTTAATATGTCCAGCTACCCTGAATGGTCAACTAGCTAAAGCTTTTCTGTTCTTAGTTCGATTCTTAGGCAATGAGTTTTTGTCTTCTTGAGCATCGCTCAGCGCGTCTAATTCTCTGATTAGTTGAATTAACAAATTATCACATGTTTATGTTCTCAAGAGTCTATTATTGTTGTGTACCATTATATTTAGTAAATGCAGTTGGCAATTTATGATTTTTTTTTGGTTTCTTTTATTCTTCCAGAGGCCATGTCCCAACTATATGACTTTAAGCTATGTGTCCTAAAAAACTTGGATGCTACATTTCACCACTAAATAGAGGCTCATTGCACGCGTTATCTTACATTTGGGATTGGTAAGGGAACTCACCAAAATAAGCTGAAAATTTCGTCTCCATTATTAGAAAATTATATATTATTTGTCATTGTTGTCTGATCAATTATTAGTCTACAAAATAAATGATATTTTTTTTATAAAATAATATTTTTACCTCATATAAATTGAACAAATATACTTGTCTAAAGATTATAAAAAATCTCATAAAAAATTTCCTTAAAAAAAAACTTCTCGGAGACAATCTTATAAAACTGTACCTATTCTTTAACTATTGAATCACATGACAATAAAAAGTGAACTTTGTTATTATTTTTGAATGTAAAACCGGTCTAATAGAATTTGCCTCTGAGATTCTTGCTAGAAGCAGCCTTCTTGTTAAGGAACAACGGTTGTGTTGTGTTGCAACCGCACCGGAGAGGGGTAAGAGATGGAGGCGAAGCCCACCGGCTGGCGAAACCCCCCTCCTCCTCCTCCACCTCGTTGCTCTCCTGGTGGCCCGCTTATCCCTCCCAACTACGTCACCCTCAAGCACCTCCAGGAGCTCCGCCTCAAGGAGCAGCAGCAGCAGCAAGAAGCGCTCCGCGAGATCGACGAGGCCGCGAAGCCGAATCCGAAGCCCCAGGCCGCCTTGCCGGTGGCCTCCCATGCGGAGAAGGAGAAGCGCGCGGCGAAGCCCCGGGGGCCAAAACAGTGGGTGGTCGCGGCGAATCAAACGGCGATGGCGCACGGGGGCACGGCCGAGAAGAAGAAAGAAACGGAAGGGCTCCGCGAGACCGAGCTGGAGACCGACGAGGACACGAAGCCGAAACCAAAGCCCGGCGGACCGCCGCAGTGGGTGGTCGCGGGGAGTCGGCAGCCCGGGGAGGGTACGGCCGGGAAGAGGACAGGACGGCGAGGCGGCGGCAGCAAGGAGCAGGGCGAGGCGGCCAAGGCGCGCCAAGGCGCCATGTCCGAGGACAAGGGCAAGGGGAAGGCCTCTGGGGATGAGAAGAGCACAGAGATGGGGACTAACAGCGAGGCGGTGGACGGGAAGACAGTAACCCAGCCCGGGTTGGCCGGGCCAGTAAAGGTTGAGGGCACGGCGGAGAAGTCCGGACAGCCGGTGGTGGAGGCCCAGACCGCGGCCGGCCACAAGCTCCGGCTTCAGCAGAAGCGCCGGGATGCAAGCTCAGCGGGGCCGCGGCCTGGCGGCGGCCGCGGCGGGAATGGTGGCCCGCGGCTGCACGGGCAAGTGTGGGTGCCGAAGGTCGCGGCGCCGGCGGGTGGTCGCGGCCGATCTTGAGGTGGTGCCGCCGTGCCGGATTCTGAGATTGGTTTGAGATGCTTAGCGGAATTTGGGGATGAATTAGATGCAGGTATTTGGAATTGGATCATGAGTTATCCATGATCATGGAAACCAAACTTATATTAACCAATTGTGTTTCTTCTTTTAAGTTTATAGCCAAAACTGTTGTGTGCCAAATTTTGGCAAGTTTGAATGAACTTGCCAAAACTTCGACAACAAAATGCGCAAATTTTGGCACAATCGAAGCAATATCCGTACATCCTGAGATACTACAGTAGGCAAACTTAGCGAGGAAATTCTGAAGATCTTGGATCTTCATGTACGGTAAGCTTGCTTACCAATTCTTGACAATGAGAAGTGAAAAGAACTTCGATTTGTAGATGGAAGCGGAAAGCTTGTTGCATACCACTACACCAGGTTTAATAACAAAAATTCACATAAATCGAAGTGGCGGATAGCAAGTGACAGAGGTGGAAGTGGCTAGTGGGCCATGATGTGTGCCAAGCTGCTGCGGTTGGTGGGGGCAGGTGGTTTGTCAATCGGCGGTAATAGTGGTGGCGCTATGTGCGGGTGGGCGCACTGATGAGGAGAGATTCA
Source organism: Pharus latifolius (assembly GCA_019359835.1). Classification (NCBI taxonomy): domain Eukaryota; kingdom Viridiplantae; phylum Streptophyta; class Magnoliopsida; order Poales; family Poaceae; genus Pharus; species Pharus latifolius. Next base: position 83,718,594 of record CM033321.1, on the reverse strand, counting down.
TGGTTTGGGCAAGAGAGAGATGCAGTGTGAGGGCAGAAATACAGACTGTATGTTGGGCCAATCAAGTACAAATCCATGCTCTTTTGGGATGGCTTTAGTTCTGATGGCTTCATGCTTCAGCATAAACTCTACCATATAAGCTCATCGATATCTATGTTCATATTGATCGTGCCTGCCTAACAAAAAACAAAACTCAATACATCATATAACACTACAGAAAAATATTACTCCAAAATGTTTTACCAGCTCATAACACAACATCGTTTCCCACATAGCTGCTTATGGCATCGTAATTCCAGGCCGATTTAGACACAAAAGCTATACATCAACCATCCAAATGATTTCCCTAGATCATTGTTTCTGGTTTTCATCAGCTATAGCGATGGGAAGTAGTTGCTCAAACCATATGGAAGATCATAAAACTCTTCACTCCTCGCATCAGCCTTGTAGGACTTGAACTTTTCCCACCACAACCAGCCTCTATCTTTCCTCACATGAGCTTCCCAGTAAAGATGAGTGCAGTCTAGAAGGTAAGCGAGAATAGCGGCCACCGTTGCCGGCGAAGAGAATATCACATTGACGATGACATTGAACTGCAATGTGAAGAGGAAAACAATGATGAGCAAATGATCAAATGTAGAAGAACAATTGCAATTTGAGTATACATACTGCTAGTGAATGGGTATGAGCTGGCCCGAAGCCGGAGAATATCTCGTATTCACGAAAATATTGGGGAATTGACAATCCCATGAACAGAGAGAAGCCAAGTATGAACTTGGTTCTCAGGGTATTGAGATTGCAGTACTGAAGGAAGCAAAGGCCTGCAGAAGCTGTTTCCAGCAGAAAGGAAGTTAAAAGATGTGAAATATTGCAAGTATGTGAGCGTAAGGCATTACCTGAATAAGCAAACAAAACACAGTACAATGCAGCAAAAATTGGCAATGGAATAGATGCAAGAATTGCCCCAAATTTTCCTGTTGATTGTTTCAGCGAAAGTTATGTTAAGCAGACTAATCAAGCTGAAAATTTCAGAGAATGAGAATTAACCCTACCAAACAATGAGAAGAAAATCATGAACAATGCTGAAATCTGGATGACTCGTCGGCTTCCGACTCGCGTCAAGGCCAGCAAACCTGCATTCTCACTTTTCAAGAAACAAGGTAATCACTTCAGAATCATCAGGTTGAAGTGAATTTCTAATTGGGATTCTTAGCAGAGTATTAGAGTGCATTACACCGAAGCTGCGGTTCCTGTTAATGTACCACACAGCCCATCCAGTATGATAGATATGCCCTGATATTTTGCAAGTTGTATTGCAGTGAGTGAACTCTTCCTAAAAGATTCAGTGAGAAGAACTGAACATTTTTCAGATTCAGTGAGAAGAACCGAACAATTTTCTTTTCTTGTTCTTTCTTTTAAGTACCTCCCAGCCGATTCCACGAGCGAAAACTGAAGGCGGGCAAAATGTCGCACCTGCGTACCTTGACACTGCGATTAAAGTGCCCGTTGACTGAAACCAGGAAAGTGCTCATTACAAGAAATGCAGATAGGTGCAGTTATAGAGATTCACGGTTGTTATGAGCTATTTCAATAGACTGTCACAAAAGAAACAAGAACAATTCTCATACTGTATTTTGTGAATTGTGATCTCGTTATCGTTCTGAATGTTAATGTTGCTATTGCTCTAGCCCTTCTGGAGTTTTATGTTTGTATGTTGACTTGAAATATTTGAGTTGCAAAATAGACTGCTGACTCACAAGTTGTAGCTACCAAACAACAAGAAGGACAAAATTTCCAAGAAACATGTCTAATAATAACTAGACAGAGAAGTTTAACAAAAAGGAATTGCAGGTAAGTGAGCTCACCAATAAAAACACAATGACAACATTTTGCAGTTTTATAAGTAACTAAAAGGTCGAAATTACGCAATGTGACAGCATGTATATGACATGAAAAATGCAGAAGCAATGCAGATGCAGACCTCAACAAGTGATGCAAAGGAAGCAGCCACCATGGCGAAGCAATCTTCCACGTAAAAAATCGGAGTGCCCCATTGAAATGGATAAGGAAATTTGGCCCTGTGCAAAGTAGAACATATTGAACACATCTCTGAACATTTCTGCCCTACTGCTGTTAAAAATCCATTTCAATAGCTTCAAGCACAATGCAGCGAAACTAGATAGAATGAATCAGTGGTTTGGAAAATGATCAGCTGATTCCATAGCCTACCAAGGAGCACCGCGGATAAGCCCGGACCGATCGGTACGACAACTGAACTGCGTCTGTGGAGATCTCTGGTTGTAAGCACCAGCTGCAGTAAGTATCTCGGCGTAAATCCACACAATGATAATCATAACCAGCACAGCGCATCGACCGAACACGTAGCTCCCTCTTGAAAATACATGAGAAGCATACTGCAAAAACATAAGATTCAGATTTGTTGCAGTAAACCTGAAAGAGTTATCATTGAATACTCATATGTAGCATCATATTGTTACCTCAGTGAATAGCACCAGAAGAATTAGCGCGGGAAGACCCACTTCGATGCATTTGGCAACCTACATGAACAATTCGGCAAGAGATTAAATCAAAAGAAGAAAATTACAACATTGTTATGCCAAGAACTCACCCCGGGGAAGGCAATGTAGAAGAGCCCGAGTCCGGAGAGCGTCACAAAGGGAACCGCGGCGAGGGGGCTCAGAAACCTTGAAACAATGTAGGAACATAAGAACAAGAACAAGAACAAGAACAGAGACGACGAGCACAACAACAACAGAGAACCTTATGAAGACCCTCCATATGCCGAAGAAGCCGACGACGACCTGGAAGACGCCTGCGATGATGAGCGCCCCCTGAATCGATCTCATTGTGTACACGAATCTCTGAAAAAGACAAGCATTTCCATCGATCAATGGAGCAATCAGCTCAAGAAACAAGGAAATGGAGACATGATGGAACAAACCTCGTAAGGGTCAAGAATGTAGGTGTACCGCGGGCTGAGGGCGATGGCGATGGCCGGGTAGATGTAGGTGTACGAGCCGGCCATCACGGCGGGGAGCCGTGTGCCGAGGTGTACCTGCAGGAGGGTGTTGATTCCGGCGAGGAAGAGTATGGTCTGGATCACTATCGCCTTCTCCTCCTGCGCACGCCGCGGCGGGGAAGGTGTGTCACGAGGAGAAGAGAAGAAGAATGAACGGCAATGGATGGGAGAGACTGAGACAAGAAGAAAGAAAGACTCACGTGGCCGCCGCCCATGAGGGGGACGAGGATGGTGGCGATGAGGACGGTGGTGCCGAGCATGACGAGGTAGTGCTGGAAGCCGACGAGCACCGCCGTCACTGCGGAGAAGCAGAGAAGGCAATGGTAAGGATCAGAACACGGAGCATGGCAAGTGGGTGAGAATTAGTGGTACGGACGCCATGGAGGGGGGCTGGTGATGCAGTAGTCGAGGCCGGTGAACTGCTCCCGGACAGGGAAGGGCACAAGGTCGTCGGCCTTCACGGGGGACATTGCGCCGCCGCGGCGATCTTGGAGGAGGGGGAGAGGAAGAGGTGGGAGGAAGAAACGGAAGCGCGCGCTGCTTTATGTAGCAGTAGTTTGTCTCTCGGGCTTCTTTCTACGTGCGTTTCATGTTGAAGCATGTATTTCTGGTGTAATTTTATCGTATTTAAGGGCATTTTTGCCTTTTATTTTATTTCTTGGAGATTGCTCATACTGGCATGTTTTTAGGGTAACTACACTAGATGGATGTTTGGTTGAGGTTAGATCATTTAATGAGGTAGATTTTGGAGTTTTTTTTGACATATCTATACTTATTATATGAGTTTTGAATCTTTTAAAATTCTTTTATTTTATAGATATTTGATCCAAATATTTTAACTATTAATTTGAGAGATCTAATGATTTATGTTTTAAGTTGGTCTTGCTCCTTAAAAAAATGCTATACCTTAAATATATCACATGTCCGATTAATTGCTCAATTGCTCCCTTCATTATTTTGCTTTTTATGACTCTCACTTGAATTAGAGGATATCATTAGACATAAGATTTGATGGAATTTTGTACGAGTTTACTTCAGTATTCATGTGCAGTTAATTATGTAAAACTTTTTTGCACAATAAGATCCAATAAACCTTTTGTGTTCATAATTAGTAAAATAATTTTTTTAAAACATATAGTATGTTCAATATTAACATAATGATATTTTCATTTTATGTATAGATATTGTTTTGCCAACGTGGAATCCACGTGAATGCTTCCTACTAAGCTTATAAGGCTAGTTTGTTTGATAAAACAAAGATGTTGTTTGGTATGAATTTGGATTTCTAAATTTAAATAGTTTGAGAAAGTGTGGGAGAATGGAATAAGCTCCCAAGTAAATCACAGAAACTGAGAGAGATGGGTTGTAACTTATCCCCAAATGAGCTGCAACTAACTTATAAGCTTGCAAGTGAGATTTTTACGTAGGTCTAAATTTTTTTAAAAAAAGCTGAAGTACCAAATAAACTCATTCAAACAAAGCCTAATATGGTTTGGATAATGTTAGAGGGAATCAGCCGAAATATTCTGGTACTGAAGAAAACTTGTTACAATAGAAAAATAAATATCATTGCGGCTCAAATAAAATGTTGTGGTGACTATAGAAAATGCTATACTTGTTAATGTATTGTAGTACTTTCTACATTTCTTGGAGCATTAAGACGACTATGGGATTGTTGAGCTGAATGCTATAGTTCAAGTCACATCAATAATACATTATATGAGTTTTCTTAGATATTATTGGGATTATTTGATCCCACAATATTTTATTATCTATGCTTTTTTTAAGTACATACTGTAGAACATGCAAGTGAGGATTGCAATAAAATAATCAAAAGTTAATATTTGGCATAATTTACCATTTTTGTACCTCCCATTCGAGAAACACAAAATTCAGCCATACAGCAGAACTTGTCAAACTATATTTTTTTGATATATTTTTTTGAATTCTTCACTGTATTTTACATGATTTTACATATAATCCTACTTTGCACCGGATACCAATCCAATATAGGCTTGCTTAACGGTTCAACTTGTTTGCGTGTTTTCTTGGTTGCATTCCACAGTGCAGCCTTTGGAGGGATGAACTGAAAAATTCAGTTCAAGTAGTTGCCCTGTTGGACCTTTTAGGTAGGAAAAAGGAGGATTCAGCTGAACACTTCCTCAGTTAGATGGAGTTGGCTTACCTGAATTGTCATTTGGTCATCTTTAGTTCTAACACTTTCCAGTGACACATTTGCCAATGACACTGTCTCCTTCTTTATTTCTCCTTTTGGAACTCTATTTTAAATATTAGAGATGCTGTGATTGACAAGAGTTAATTAGGTGTTTAATTAGGAGAGGGTAGCTGGTGAAGTTGCAGCAACCAGGGATGTCAAACCCACGAGCAGATGCCTGAAAGCAGGAGTTTTTTTTTTATTTATAAATAATCCATATAAAAAAATTAATTACAATTCAATGACTTGTCGAGTGTTCAGAACTCGACAAGTCCCTTATTGAGTGCGACAAGTCTCGCCTCGACTGTGACTAAGAGTCATTATCGATCAGAGGCCATGACCACCAGTTTGTTGAGGATTGGACACTCGACAAGTGATTCAATATTAACCTATCCAGTGATTTTAGAGCAGTCAAAGGCTCATAGCCCAATTGGTTACTGCACTCCATCTCAGTTGGTTACCACACCATCAATTTTTGCCTGATAGGTTATTTATGTAAAATTTTGAAACTGTAAGTTATTTTTGTAATTGATTTTTTTATAAGGATTATTTATAAAAAAAACTCATGAAAGCAGACATCCCAAACCGACCAATACAGAGGTGTAGGGCATCATATGTTAATTTGGATTGTTTCCGAAAGGGCAATAATATTACAGCAAATTATATTAAGCCCAATATGTTAATTTGGATCTGCTAGATTTGGATTGGGCTTTTTAATATTTGAGATTTTGGGCTGAGTACAAGGAAGGTCCATACTTTATCTTAACTTTGGACCGGATTGATCAGATGGGTCAATTTATACTCAGACCTACGTGAGACCTAATCAGACCATTTGCAATAGGGCTACTGAGGAGGTGTTCAGGAAGAGAAAAAACATCTTATTAGTTGAAACTTTCTCTCTCCTTAAGCACCGCTGTTTACATAAACACCACTGTTTGTGATAAAAAACTATTTTTTATTATAAAAGCAAGAGAGAATTCTTTTTATTAGTGGGTTTAGGATGTACGTCACACCTAAACACGTAGATGGATGGTTGCATTGCAGATAAAAATGCTTGAGAGGGTCATTGCTTAAGTGGCAGCATAAACATCAAACTAACATTGTAGATATATCTCAAGGTAATTCCAATGGGAAGAACTCTAATATAAGATTGCATCGCAGGGAGAGAGAATGTGTTTGGAATGTCATTTTAGCCTTAGTTCCTTTTTAAGAATCTTATCCTTCTATTAGAAGTGTTTTAGAGATGGACTTACGGACTTAATAACCTCGTAAGGTTAAGTCTAATACCAAGATTTTTCAAAAAAACTCTTTGAAAAAATATTTTATGTCATGTGTGCGAACACTAGTTAGAGAGTAGATTACTTCAATATACATAGTGATGAGAGAGACTTAGTGGGTCTACATGTGAAAAATATTTTTTTATTTCTTAGAAAAGGAAGAAAAATAGTTAAAAGATGACACATCAGTATAAAAAAAGTCAGAAAAACCACTGCTGGACGAAGAACCGTCTCTCTCTCTCTCTCTCACACGGGATAAAAAAACATAATTTTGTTGAGAACCCGAAAGCGCCAACAGAAACATTGTGGCATGGCCGCATGGGCCCCTACACCCTACCCAAAACCACAAAAAGCACCAACAATGGCAGTGGCGCTTCACTTTTTTAGACTCTCTCTGGGTTGGCCCCAAAAAAATAGGTTTGTAGTGGCACCTGCTTCACTTTTGTAAACGCCTGCACCCAAAACTCATTTGAAGATACCCTTTCAAGGCTAATCTACAATACCATTAGAATACCAAGCTTTCAAGATTAGGTTTGTAGTAGTCAAAGAAAGCCTTATCTTTTTCCTGTTCATGAACATAGCAGCCACATTGACTGCTATTGCGACATCAACTTTGGCATCTAGTTGATGGCTTGCAGTCTTGTCTTGCATAACCAATTTTTTTTAGCAAAATAGCAGCGGACACCTCTCAACTTATATTCTTTTTGAAATTATTTTGGTTCTAATCGAATTTGGGTACGTTAAATCCCTCTCCTTTGCACTTTTGTGTAAGTGGGCTCTTTTACTCACTTTTGAATACATTACAATTGCACCCTTCCATTAGTTTTTTTAATGAAACTTTGACATGACAGTTAATGGAAAAAAAAAAAATAACAATGTACATAGAATGATTATTTAGCTTGTTGACGTGCACTGGTAGAAAGTTTCTCACAAAAACAACAACGCTGCCTCTCATTGTAATATTATGTGCGCATATGACTTACTACAATATGTTGCTGCAATAATACCACCTTATTGTGGGAAATGAGGAGTGGTTTTTTAATTTTATATTCTGATTTGCTCAAGGAACAATCCTTATATCTAATGAGGTAGTAATTTTGTATGCTAATGTGGTTGTAACTTTTAGCGCATATATATGATCATGTCATACTTTCATTAATGAAACTAACAAAAGAGAGGAATATCTTGAAATAGAGAGTTCTAATATATTCGAATTTAGAAAAGGAGTTTGATTACACAAAAATCCAAGTAGAGGGTTTAATATGCCCATATTCAACTAAAAAAGTCTAATTGCACAAACGTGCGAAGTATAGAGGTCCTCACTGCAATTTGAATTTTTTTAATATAGCAAACTACATAATCGTATTTAATTAAAGAAGATAAGACATATAATTTCATGCACTACATGGATCATGCACACTTTGTGTTAGTAGAACCGTGAAGTTGGGCATATCAGACCCTCTACTTAATGTGACTTGTGATATTTTCAAAAAGCCACAATAAATGTCTTTTTCTATGAAACCAAAAGAATACAAAAACCGAAACATAAGTAGTTCTCAAATTTGGTCCGACATTCCAGCCAACTAAATTAGAAACTCAATTGGAAAAACAATAAAGAAAAAAAAAATAAGTCAAGAAAACTAACGCAACAACAAAATAGCAAACACACTCCACAAGATGTTATAATTGGATCCTTTCATTAGTTCTTCTGACAAGAGTTTAACGTGATAGTTAACAGATGATAACAAAGAAACTAGACATGAGGTGATTATTTGAACTTGTGGATGTGGGTTGGAAGAAAATTTTCCTCGACGGCAACGACCACTACAACCAAAATATTACACGTGCCAATAGCTCACTACAATATGTTGCTACAGCAACCACGTTTGCTATACGAAAGAAGGAAAGGTGTTTTAATTTTACATTTTGCCCAGTCGATGCAAGCATCCTTTGACTGAATATTTTACATAAATAATCTTTTAAAAAATAGAATTGTAAATTCCGACTCAGTGTTTCAAAAAATTATAAAAATAATCTTTTTTAAAAGTGCGGTTGAATCTGAACGTGACATATATCAACAAGAGTGCGGTAAATCTCTCTGCCACACAACCAATATGTAACAGAGAAAAACCAGCCAAAAAAGAGTCTGTCGCACTCTTCAAACACCATCTCTAACAATATATAAGCACCAATCATCACTTCTTAAATGGGGTTTGTAGGATCTAAATTTTGAATTCTTCATCTATTTTAAATTAACAAATTGAATTTATTAATTCACATGAATAAAATTAATTTGTTAATTAGTATTTAATGGATTATTTGATTGGATTCATTAATATAAAATTACTATTAGTTGGATTAAGTAATTTAATATATTTTTAATCCACTTAATTTGTATTAATAAAATCAAGAAATTAATTATTATGATCATTAATAATCATACAACTTAATTAATTGAAATAACAGTAAAGCTGAATTAACCAAAATAACCATATAACTTAATTAATTGAACATAGCTTGTGAATAAGTAGAAAATACAAATAATTCTATTAGAACTAATTTTTCTCAATGTAGAAAATTTGCCAAATATGCTCAATAAGATCGGTTCTAAGACGGTGATGCGGATGTTAATCATAGATAGTATTATATCTTTGTAGTATCTCGGCGAACTCCGGTATTAATTAGACCTTCAACTAATCCATTAGCCACCGGTTATATTTTCCAATGATCAGATTCTCCAAATAGCCATGTTCTCAAATGATCATATTACGAAACAGCTATATTCTCCAACGACTATATTTTCTTATAGCTATATTCTCAAACAATCATATTATTAAACAACTATATCCTCCAATGGGTATTTTTCTTCCAAGAAACTCTCAAATTAAATTTTTTGAACAAACAATCAGTTGAAACATTTTTCCAAAAAGATCACTTAAAATAAATTATTTTACTTCAAAAATATTTTTTATGATTTTACACAAAAAATCTTATTTTTTTAACTTTCCTACATTTTTTCTAAATTTTATAAAGTGTTCTTAATTTTATACAAATTTTAAGCAATTTTATTATAAAATAATTGCTCATTTGAAAATTTAATACATTTTAAAAAATTTCTGAATTATATATAATTTTAAGCATTTTAACAAAGAAATATTATTGTTCTGATTTTTTGAAAATTTTCTGAATTATATACAATTTTTCTTAATTTTCTAAAATTTTTAAACAATTTTCTTAAAAAAAACTCTTTTCGTAAATTTTATTGAAATTTAATTGACTCCATGGCGGACGGTCTAGATTGAACGATGTATTTTTCTCGTTAATCGGCATGAGTGCACATCAGAAAGCTCAGATCGTGTCACGCCACGTAATCAGACGAATGGGCTGCTTCATGGGGTTACGTGGTAGGGCCTACCCGTAGTGGCAGGCAACAGTTGCCTCGCCGCGTGTGCTCTCGTCTCCCATGCATGCTGCAATGGCCTCTGCTGGAGGATCGCTACTATTCAGACTTCCATTAAATCATCTGATTCTAACATCTTGAAACTGACGGAACCGCCACATCTAATTCTTTGTAATCTATGTGTGTCGGAGGGTAGAACCCTTTACTAGGTTTTGCCCCTGATTGTAGTCTTACGTGCTCCATTGCCAAGGTGGACTAAAAACTCAAGTTCAACAAGTTTTTGATTGAACAATTTTGCTTGGACATGTAAATGCTTTATTTGGAGCTATATCTCTATACGAACAATTAGATGATGTAGGAATGGTCGCGTTCAACTTGGATTTGGATCCAGAAGGAGTCGGATACCGATAGCGAAATTCAGATCCGATCCGAGTTCAGATGTGGATGTAGATTTGTTTTTTTAAACATACGGGTTCAAATTTGACTCGATAGCAAAATATCCATTTCGTATTCGTATTTGCTTCTTTATTATCCGTATCCGTATCCGCATCCACATATCATCTGTATCCGTATTCATATTTGGAAGAAAAATACAAATGAGGATATGAATTTAGGTATTATCCGACTCAAACTCAACCCGTTTCCACTCTAACTGAATATCTTATTAATTCAATTAGCAACTAATTAATAACTTTTAAGTCTGATACGGTACAACAAAATAAACTAGTTTTGGGCGCCACTTGTTTTTCATTTTTTATTTTTTTGATAAATTAGGTTTATATCATTGTGAAAGCCGAAAATTATAAAATATCACTAGTAATGAAATTGATATGCGAGAACTAAATTCATATGTCATTAAGATATTATACTAATAGTAGTGAGATTAGGTTAAGATATGTGTTGTCAACAAATTAGATATTATATCACATATGCGGTTGTAATAAACTTTCAAAAAAAAAGTTTTAAAGATTGTACAGGAGTTACATCATTATTCATTAGCACCTCAGTTTATGCTTTTGGCCAAAGGCTTTCTGAGGGAAGTTTAATCGATTTTTTCCTTTTCAAGAAGACAGGACACTACGATTTATATGAAAGTAAGAGAGTTTTACACGAAAAGCCAATAGTAGAAATTAAAGGAAACATCAAAGTTCCAAAATATGACCTGACACTTCAGTCAAAATGATTTAAAACTCAATTTGCAGCAAAAGAAAATAAAAAAAGCAACTCAAGAAAACATGCCAATAGCAAGATAGCAAAAAATTTCGGACTTCAGACATCTTGTTTAATTGTATCTTTTCTTGTGTTGTCAGAATTAAAAAGTTATTATTAGAGAAGTCAACTAATAAATAATAAATAGTTGAGATGGTAAAGTAAAATTTGTTATATGTTATATAATAAAAATTGTGTAGCTAAAAAATGTTGTCTAGAATAAGGGGCCAAGCTGCCCTCGTCTCCACTCCTGCTAACCAGCTCCCCCGTTAGAATTTTCCTAAACCCAAATACTTACTTATGTTGTCCACTCGACCTGATAGCAAAAGGCCTTTACAACTTAGAAATCAGCTCAGCTTACATCTTGTACACCTCTGTAGAAACAAGCATCAGATTTTTTTTTTAGACTTACATAAGATATAGCACTGGAAACCTAGATTTGTTTTCTATTTTGCTCCGGAAACATCTCTGCAGAGTATGTCCTTAATTTAGATCACTTGTCCATATAGATGAACTGTTTTTAAGTCTAACCTCGCAAATATGGTTGTTTGATATTTATGTTCAATCCTCACTTTGCCAAGTTAGATTGCTCAAATGAATAAGAAAATATTAACCTGTGATAGACAACTAAATTTTCTCTCTTATAAGTAATTATTGTTTCTTGGTCAAAACTACTCTTGTTGCTCATCATATTTTGATATACAGTATAAATTAAAAAGATTTTATATTTTTTGGTAAAGAAATCAAACACAACTTTTTCTCGAGTAAAACCTGTCTATATGAGCAAATCTGTCATGCAAACAGTAACTCAAATTGACGAAGAAACCAATAGACCCGCAAGCTTAAATTTCAAAACTTTTATCCGCATGAAATTTGGACTCTGATTTTCCGTGGATTCACCGGTAAGTTACATGCTTTATCTCTATGTTATGCAAGGGAAAGGAAAACACCAAAGATAAAAGTATGTGCCTTTCTCTTTAAACTCTTTGATAAAAAATTAACAATTAAAATTAAGATGAATAAAAAATTTAAAATTTCTTGTCAAATAATTATTCATTTTTCCACCGTGTTAACGGAGATCATTGAAATTCTACAGAAAGATTGAGAATTTTTTTTAAAAAACGTTCTCTAATTTTTTTCTAAGTCTGAGAATCGCAACGTATATTTAAACCGGTAACGCACGCGATTTCAAAGTCCTCAAGCACGTCAGTGTGATTTGCACTAAGATTTGGATGGATTCCAAGTTTGACTATACGATGAACAACAACTAAAAAGAATCGTAACCTTAATTATATTGTGATGAGCTCTCCCTTGCAAACCACGCTAACACGTTCTTTATGTAATCTTTCAGCTTTTAGTATTTTTTTCAACTTATCCATCTCGTCTTAATCACTCGTGCAACCTAGTCAATTAAAATATCTCAATCCCTAACTATATTTTTTATCCTATGCCGATTAAATGAGTGTATCTCACTAAACCAAAATTATACTTATGACAGACAATCAATTAATATTTTGTTCAGTAACTATAAGAGTTGGATGCACCGACCAATTCACCCAAAAGTCTAAGCTGATGAGGAAAGACAGACAATTGACTTATACTTCAACACTCCCCCTCACGTGGAGACTCGCTCAGGCCTCAGACGTGGAATAGGAGCGGGTAACAATTATTTATTTTAATTGCGCCGACCAGGAGAAAAGCGGACAATTGACTTATACTTCAACAATAACACTGAACATGAACACGAATGATAAAAGAGAGTCGCCTTGGGGAAATCCTAGTTGGTATTTTTAGTAGAATTCTTATGATAGTTGTACAAATCTAAGTTAAACTAATACAAACCATGAAATAATATCATGTATTGTTGTGTTTTGTCTAGTAGTGCGTGAAAGACATATATCCATCACCGGACGAACAGGAATGGTGCAAGAGCAAAACCTGGGCGATGTCCTCGTCGATACTTTTACTTATATTCTTGTGGTTGAAGAAGATACAAGTATAGAAATCCAACTGCAACACTTTTGCTCCAAGCCAAACACGTCCATTTACAACAACTGCCACGTCCTGTCTTTCATCAAAAGACATTTTGCGATAAAGTAAGTGGGTTGCAGATTCGTCCGAAAGACAACTTCGAAAACCATGGCACGAAGATGATATGATACATCCCATACAAGCTCTAGAAACCAATAAAGTTGATGGTGTAGTCCATTTTCATAACATACAATCTTTTCATTTCACATAATAAAATAGCGTACAGACAGTAATTATAGAGAGATTGTAGGCGATTTTCTATTTTTAATGAGTAAATTGGTTCTGTACAACTGAATTATATTATTATGGGTATTTGATATTTGTTAAGCATCACTGTAAAACTTTTCAACTTTACTTAAAAAATAAATCAATGGTTAAATAATAAGAGCAATATGTTGTGATATAAAATCTTGTTTGAGGGTGAATAGTAGCTATAAGCAAATGTATCGAACGCGACGCAAAAATATGATACAAATTTGGCATCTTGTTATTGCACAGGACGTATTTTCTCCAGTTTTGGCCCTTGCGTACATTTGTAGAATTCTAACCAGAAAATTCTGCATATTAGCACCAAGGTTACTATCACAAGGAAAAAGTACGAATGGAGAGAGCTGTGGCATCCTGGACTATTTTTGAGTGGCCATGTCACATATCTACATATTTGTATGTGACTATGTGGAATGTTTGAAGTCTAATTTTTATTTAGGAAGATAAATTTGTGGAACGTTCCTTGCCGATTAGGCGGACTGAGTACGAGCTGATCTATTTTTTTTTTGCACAAGAGAAAGATAAAAATATAAATAAATTAATATACATGTGATAATTATAGAGACGTTAATATGTAGTATTTGAATTTTGGTGTCAAAGGGAAACAAATTAATTAGCAAAACGTACTTCCTACTCATTGCTGCAAGAAAAGGTATAAGTTTAACTCAATCCAAATAAGTTATTGACCGGCAATTTTTTACTTCGAAAACTATAGTTCACATCACGTCGCTCAAAATACTCTGTGTAACGAAAGAAATATGTTTCACATCAGGTTTTATAGGAGTAAAAAACCCATATTACCCCTCTTTATTTTAAAAAAAAATTAGATAATTCTTTGTATTTTGAAACTGAATATTTTATTCTTTATTTTTAAAATCAGTACAAATGTGATTTAACAAGTTTGATTTAAAATCCACTTTTAATTAGTTTTGATTGGTTTTGACAGGATTTTTTGCTATTTCACCTCTCAAGTTTTTCTAAAATGCAAATTTGTTAGAGGAAGTGTTTCTAAATTTATTTTGAGGAGTACAATGAATTTATTTTATACAAGCACAATAACCAAATCTATATTACTTGTCATTTCTCGGCTCTCAATAGCACCATTTTCGTAACATGTATTACCATTTTCGTAGCATGGGACGAGCACCAAGCACACGCGCGGTGTCCCGCAGCGTGAGGTCGCCGAACACCTTGCCGAAGGACCGCCGGAGCAGTGGAACAGTGTGTGGACACAACCGGCGCTTCCACCGGCAGCGGTGGACCACCCACGCCAAAGTCTGCGCAGCAAGAGGTTGAGCACGTCCTCGGTAGTGCCCTACTTGCCGGTGGCGGAAAATATCAAAAACCAGTGTGCAAGAATAGAATCAAATATACTTAAAATAGTTCAAAAACAACACCAACTACTTCTAAGAATCCTCAAATAAGCCATCATAACTTTCTCCCTAGTAAATTGTAATTTAGAAAGAATTGAGAGACAAAATTGTAAAAAATCCCTTTCAAACCCAGTCAAAAGTTATTTTTGACCAAATCTACGATAATTTTGAAAATAAATGAGGTACATATTCGATTTTAAAATATAAGAGTTTATCTGGATTTTTTTTAAAAATGGAGAGGAGTAATATGAGTTTTTTACTTCATAAATTTGCAGCAATTCATACGTAAGTTTACTCTCTGTAAGACTTTAGTTCACACCTCGAAGTTATACTGAAATTGTATTTATTGTCTACGACCACCGATAACAATCTCCGTGATATCAAATTCAAACCACCTAATATTTTTTTTATTTTGTTCTCTTTTGCCAATAACAAGAGTGCATTTCAGCAAATATATATAAGTTCGGGGCAACGATTAATTCGATAGCAACCCTCTTAACATAAACAGAATACTAATTGTTAATTCGTTTTTGTTTTCGAGTAAATTTCACTGGCCCGTACTGCAACACAAAAATTATAATTTTATATCTTTTTTTTTAATTTTGCACTAAAAATCTCATATTGTCTAAAAAATTGTAATCAAATTTCTATCCACTAAATTTTATAAATAATATTAAAGAAATACTAAATACTAGCAAACATATAAAAACTAAAACAAAAATCAAATATCATATAGATTCATACAAATATTCTGAAACCAAAAAGCATATCAGAAAAAAAATAAAACTAATTCTCTTCAGTTTTTATATCAGAAAATGGCAAAGTATTTTTTAGAGGATACCCATAAAATAAAAATAATTCATTTCAATATTTTAATTTATAGAAGTGTTTATTTATGAGTACATTTTTGGTCTTTTTTTGTTATGCTTAGTTTTATTTTTATTTTTTATTTGTCTATACTTGGTAGTTTTTTTAGTTCTTGTGATATAATTTTTATTATATAAGATAGTTTTGAGTTTCAAAATTGTTTTATGATTTTTAATTATTTTAGTTTCTTAATGTTTTTTGGTGCCGTTTAATTTTTAGTTTTCGACTTATTTTATATTTTCAAATATTTTCTCTAACTATAATTTACTTTTGATATTTTTTTTGTGAACCATTATGATGTCTGAATTTTTATTACTTTTTAAAAATGTCTTGTTAATATTATTTGCTGAATTTAGTAGACAAGAATATAATTATAATTTTTGAGTATGATGTAAAATTTTTGGTGTAAAATAGAAAGAAATGAGACCGACATATCGTAATGGAGATTAAGAATGAAAGTTTTGTACCGTAATGGAGACTTAAGAATTACTCTTTTCATTTTCATGCATATTACCAATGCTGTTAAACAACTAAGAAACCGACGTATCGAAATGAAACAAATAATAGACGAACGTGTCAAAGTGTTTTTCCCTTAATTCGTGGAACAGGATCTGTATCCAACGTTTAGATGGATAAACATGTTTGATTTTGGTGGCCTTGGTATCTTCAAGACGTAGCAGACTATGCGAGCATGACTCAATTCGGACAACCCCAACCCTCACCCCCGGCCCGCCCCCACGCTCTCGCTCTGGATCTCTGTGTGCGGGGGATAGTATTTATAAATAATCTAAAATAAAAAAGTGAAAATAGTCTATAATTTGTCAAAATTGTAAAAATTATCTAGTTGAATGCAATAACTTAATTATCGTGACTGTGATACACGATAGAAATCACAAACCTCCAAAAAAATATGTTTGTGTTTTTTCTATTTCGAAAACACGACTGAAAAAACATTTCTCTTTTTTCTATTTTGAAAACATAACATAAAGCAAAAAATCAATTTCTCACGAGTACTAGTGGTCGAGTGTCAGTGGTCGAAGGTCGTCGTGGAGATAGTCGTAAATTAAAGTAGAGGTGATCGAAAGTCGTCATGGTGAGACATAACTTTACCGACTTGGGTCGTCATCGACCAACCACCTCTTCGATCACTCCAATCACGACGACCATCTCCACAATGACCTTCAACGTACAAACACTCGACCACTAGTACTAGTGAGAAATTGATTTTTTTTGTTTTCTGTCGCGTTTTCAAAATAGAAAAGAGGATAAATGTCTTTTCTGTCGCATTTTTAAAGTGGAAAAGAGAAGAAATTTTTTTATCGCGTTTTCAAAATAGAAAAGATGAAAACATATTTTTCGAAGGTTTACAGTTTTTGTCGCGTATCATAGTCGCAATAATTTACTTATCGTACCCAATCTGATCATTTTTACAATTTTGACAAATTATGGATCATTTCGTAATTATTTTTTTATTTTAGATTATTTATTAAAAAAAATCGTGTGGTGGGTGTGTTATGTCTTTTAAATGTTTAATTAGCCACGAGGTAGTATATACGCACGTACGTATCTCATGACGCCAGTTCTACAAATTCACAAATGTCGTTGCACGTGTCCAAATACCGATGCTATAATTCTACCATCGCAAACCAAACCTACGAGATAAAAAATATCATTTTCCATGATTATATGTCACATGTGCTCATATATATATATTTAGATAATAAGAGTGTATATTCATAGATGGTCGTGGATTGAATTTTTATTCTTTTATTTTTAAGTGTGTATTTTATTATAATCTGATGTTAACATGGGTATATGGTGGATCAGAATATTTATTGTGGAAAAAATAAATATTGTCAGTTATAAAAAATCTTCTTAATAAAAATAAAAATGTGTTCGGTCTATTTTAGTTTTTTAAACATACGAGTCACAAGTAGTTGAGACCAACCTATCAATTGATCCGGTGTGTCATTGGCTTAGAAGATTTGATGCCAGTTCATTATTAGAGTTGGAGGACTAAAGTGATGCTATGCAGTTCTAGTCAAAGCTGGGACTTACTTTTATCCGAAAAAAACTAATCTCAAAGTACCCAAAAATGCTGTTCTGTGTATAACCGTCACGTCTCTAACTAATACTCGTCCCATCGTAATCTTTAGTAATCGGAGGGTTACAAGAGGGTCACACGGAAAGAGCCTTCAAGCAGCCATGCATGCACAGACACTCCTATAAATAGAGCCCCAAAGCTCATCACTAAACCTTCAGTACCTTCTCAACAACACTAATTAGTCCTAGCTTGCTAATTAACAATGGAGTCCACCAAAACCCTAATTAGCTTGTTCACCATACTTCTCCTCGCTCCCCTCCTCCTGGCTGCCGACCCCGACCCTCTCCAGGACTTCTGCGTCGCCGACCTCAGCGGCGGCGGAGTCACGGTGAACGGCCACCCGTGCAAGCCCCCCGCGTCGGCCGGCAAGAACTTCTTCTTCTCCAACCGGCTGACCAGGGGCGGCGACACTAACAATCCCAACGGCTCAAACGCGACGGAGGGCGACGTGACGCGCTTCCCGGGCATCAACACGCTCGGCGTGGCCATGAACCGCGTCGACTTCGCCCCCGGCGGCACCAACCCGCCTCATGTCCACCCGCGAGCCTCCGAGATCGGCCTCGTGGCGCGTGGCGAGCTCCTCGTCGGCATCATCAGCACCGACAACGTGTACTACTCCAAGGTGGTCCGCGCCGGCGAGACCTTCGTCATCCCGCGCGGCCTGATGCACTTCCAGTTCAACGTCGGCCGCGGTAAGGCCACGCAGTTCGTGGCGTTCAACAGCCAGAACCCCGGCATCGTCTTCGCGCCGATGACGCTGTTCGGCTCAACGCCGCCGATCCCGACGCCGGTGCTCTCCAAGGCGTTCCGGGTGGACGCCGAGATCATCGATCTGATCAAGTCCAACTTCGCCGGTGATCGTGAAGGGGCGATAAAGACCGGTGTGGAGGAAAACTTCGCCGCCGAGTTGTTCGCATGAAAAAAAAATGTGCCATGCATGGACATAAGGGTTAATTAAATAATATCATGGTTTATTAATAGTATAATTTATAGTGTAATTTCTTTGCATTTATGTTTGTGGGCACCTAATATAAGGATTTAATGGCTCATATAAAAAAATCTAGAGATCCATGAGCTGTTTATATATAGTAGGCACAAACAAGAGCGCCAAATTTGCATCCTTGATGCTACCTGCAGTGTAAGATATAGGAAATAAATTACATGCAGTGTCTATGGTGTGTGTTGTACTCTTGGGAATTTAAAACATGTATTTTTCCATTTACTTGTTCAGTATGAAGAACAGAATAAATTTCTTATTGTGAAGTTAATGTGTTTTTTTATTTATGCATGAATAAGATAATTTTTAGTTGTAGTTCTACTTGGACTTTTATTCCCGAGGGTTTGTTTGTGTTAGTATGCTATATGTCTTATACGAAACTAATTCCATACATCATCATCACCATAAGAACCTTTGGAGCCGCTTTATGAAAATAAATTACATTGTAAGGAGATCGTGTATGTAGCGTTGCTAA
Organism: Pharus latifolius; assembly: GCA_019359835.1. Lineage (NCBI taxonomy): Eukaryota > Viridiplantae > Streptophyta > Magnoliopsida > Poales > Poaceae > Pharus > Pharus latifolius. The sequence continues at coordinate 83,699,339 of CM033321.1, read as the reverse complement.
AATCTCCAGACCAGAGTGTGTTTGACCAAAGCCTTAACTTAGGCTTCAGTTCACCTTGTTACCCAAATCACCCGAGCCTTGGCACATCTGCATGCATAAGTACTTGACGCTCACATATGCACTAGCATATCACAAACTGCATGGACTCAACGCGAGCGCGCGCACATGACCACACAGCACTCTTCGGCGAAAGCACCGAACGCTAGAATACTCCACAGTCCACACGTCGAGGGGACCCTGGCTTGCCTCTGAGATGCTGAGACCACCTGGACGAGCGTTAGACCGAAACCCAAAATTTCTGCTTAGTCAGGCAGCCTGCCGCAGCCTTGACACGGCAGGTGGCGCCTCCTGCCTTGGCCGCCATCGCAGCCTGCGCTTGCCGGGGCTGGCGACCCCTCCAATCGCAGCTGCCTTCAAGGTCGCCCGTTGCCGCCATCGGGCCCACTTTCTGAAGCTTCTGCCGCCCTGCCGTCACGCTGCCGCGACCGGGCAGACCATTGCCGTGGCCAGAGTTCCACCCAGCCACCGCTTCAACCGCGTCTACCACCTATCTGCCGCCCCTTGCCGACCTTGCTGCGACCCAAGCTTCTTGGACCCCATGCCGCAGATCCACCGAACCCTTTGTCGCGGCCGTGTACCTCCTGCCAATGCCCCGAGCCCTCCGGCCGTGCCCTGGCCTTTGTCCACTGGATCACCCTGGATTTACTCTATTAGATTTTTTTTTTTTTTTTTTTTTTTTTTTGTAGATTTTGGGGTGAAGAACATTTTCCACTGGACCACCCTCACCCAAGCGCTTTAAACAGTCATTTTCAGCCTGGCATGGCTTTAAAGGATGAGTTGAGAATTAGGTTAATCTTATTAAATCATCCTTTAAAGGCCGTTGGATGAAACCGTGAATCAAGGCCATTGGATGAAAACTCTGATACCACTTGTTAGTAAAGTGATACAGGATTTAACGTGGAAAAACTCCTTCAAGGTAAAAGGGAAAAAACCACGGAGAAACAAATCACTATAATGCTTCAGAAATCCAGAGTACATGGGGTGCCTATTTATAGGCCAAAAGGAATACGAGATAGAATAGGATTAGGGGATAGGAGATAGAATAGAAATAGGAGACAGAGGCATATCCCAACAATAACTATTAATTGTGTAGTTAATCTGTATTAATTCATGAATAAGACAACCTTCAGAGCATACTAAATAACAGGAGTGGAGTTCTGTGTCAACCAGAGTTGGCGATGGCCTCTTTCCATTTTAACAACTAAAGACATACACCACATGTTATATTAAAAATCTATTAATTTGACCGCTTCTAGACTCTTCAAGTTAAAAACTTAGTTTTTAAAAATTCATGTTCCAGTAGCATATGTGGTACCTCTAATGATTTTTGTGAAGCTTAGCTATTGCTAAAGAGCACCCCACTTCTGTTCTCCATCATCATCTTAGTGTTCTCAATAGAACTGCACATAGTGGGTTTTTATATCACCTACATCGACCCAGTCTCAAATCGCAGTGATGGATCTAAGAATTGAAGTCATGGTGGGCGAAAATACTAATATACTCAATATAGTAGTTTTTGTATGGACTTTCATGTATGTCATTTTTTTCTTTGTAAGACTGAAATCACATCTTACCGAAATAGGTCAAACTAAAGGACTTTTGTGTAAAATTAGATGGTTTCATGTATAATTTTGAAAAGTTAGAGGTTCTAATTACCATGAAACAACCCAAATAAAAGAACTTCTCTATAAACTATAAAAAAACTGCACTTCGTTTTGAGAAAGTTAGGGGGCAAAATACTAAAAAGTAACACAAGATTTCTTTCTAAACTCAAGTCCTTTAGTTTGACCAATTTATACATGAAACCAACTAATTCTAGTCTAATATTTCAAAATTATACATGATGAAACCTATCAGATGTGCTTATGCCTGCACTTGCCTCAGGTTGGGCCAAGACGTCCCGGTTCGGATCGGTTCAGGTTAAAATTGAGAGCCCTTAAGGCGAGCAGCTGTGTAAGATTTGAACTCCTACTCATGTGCTTTGTTTGACAAGAATGAGATTTGAACTCCTGCCGTGTTATTCTCTTCATTTCATGTTTACAAACCGATGAAATTGACCATGCGAGTGACGCGTTCACCACACCAAATTTTGTCATTGCATTTCTGGCGAGGGAATACGAGCCGGCTAGCATGTGGCGGCTTTTAAGCCACCTAGCGTGGGGATATCACCCAACGTGACAGACTACTCTAGGGGCCCGCCACTCTTGCCGCACTTGCATTTGCATAGCATGGCTACACCTCCCTTATTTGTTCACGCGTGTATGTCGTCGCTAAGACCAAACAATTCCAACTTTATTAGCTTCTGTTTGTTAAATACAATTGGATCACGTACCTCTTACAGCATTCCACTATGTTTACTTGTACCTGTTGGCTAAGCACTGTTGAATCAAACCTTGTCCTTATCTACCATTCAACCACCCTTGTACCTGCCTTCTAAGACCAATCTAATTATTTTAACAGTAAAACTTTGTACCCGTACCTAATATTCAGTTGATTTTATATCATATTTTGCTATCCCATGCATACTTTAATTGTGGGCCATGTTTTAAAGAAAAATTGGAAATTTGGGTTTTTAAGGTCCGTGCGGTTTCATCTGGAGAGGTGGATCATATGAATATAAATTGTTTGACAAGAAGAGCTCTCCAGAGACCTATACGATCAACCCGACCATATGTCCTGATCGTATAACAAGATTAGATCATATAGCTTCTTTTCCATGAAGATCTTGTGGTGAAACTATTTCAAACGGCATTGCAAAACCCTCCAAAAGCTACATAAGCCATTGAAAAGGTACTGTAGAACTCAAATAAAAGGGGGTTGATTCCATCTAAAGAAACGATTGCATCTTGTAAATATTTTGGCTGCTACAAGACAGTTATAATGGATTTGATCTTTTCTTTAAATGTGTCAATGTCCTGTACATTAAGTAAGAGTGAGTAAGTTGATCTAATAATTCTGCAGGATGTGATTGATTAGTTCATCATGCTTAGATTTGATGGTGAGTTGTATGGTCTATAATTCATTAGATTCTTTATTTAATGCATCATTTTCATAGACCCCTGATTGCTATGATATTAGATTTTACCTACTAGATATGTATTTAATAAACATATTAGCTTCGCTTACGCAATGATAGTGTGAGTAAAACCAGTTTAACTGCGGTGATCTCACATATCGTTCACTTGGTAGTACTTCTGATCTTCGAACATTTTTCGAATAAAACCAAAGTATCCGACAAATATTCATAACGGAGTAGTGAAACAGAAATATGAGCTTAATTAAACATGTTTTAACTAACCAGGTACTTAGTTACATATACATACATATGTATTACAACAAAAGTGATAGTTCAGGGGTGATCGTAGCGGTCAATTTTCATCGTCAATGTTGAAGTAAGTTGGATCAAAATCACAAATGTCCTCCTCTTGGTAAACCTCTTCTTCTGCACTGGTCGGCATCACATCGTCGATGGAGTATTCAAAGTCTAACAAGAATATACAAATAGCAAGAATGAGTGCCGAGGCACTCATCAAGCAATTTGAAAATCTAAATGCATCATGAAGACCTTAACTAGTCAAAAGAATATTATATTATATTAACAAGGATAAGTTCTCTGTGAAAATTTATTTGTGACTGTAAGAGACTCCATTTATTACACAAAAATCTATTGAACACTTGTACCACAGGGTGAGGCCACCTGTAAGCCTTCTTTCTTGCCGCGACGCTGTTGCATCTAGGCTTTATGCCTAATCTGATTTTTGATGATTAATGAAAACAAGAGTTCAGACTAATTGTGTTTTTGAGATACAGATTTCAGTTGGGAAAACATTCAAGATGATCAAGATGAACCCAACATAAAAGAGAAAAAGCACAAGTCAAGGAACAAAGAAGAGACACGAATCGTGTGTTAAAGATGTAAAAGGATATGAGGTAATATTGTTTTTATTTTAAACGATATCGGTGTTTGGAGATTGATCGGTTCAGGAAAAGTTGTTTTTAGATTTAAACGTACTATAAAGAGGGGTTGCAAAATTCCTCTCTACATTTCCAGCATAAACCGAGAAATCTATGTCACTGCATTGCATCATTTCGGTTGGATTTGGTTTTGAAAGATTTGGATTTTCAATTGTGTTTTTGGCAGTAGAAGAGTGTTTGCATTTTCTAGAAAGATCTAGGCAGATCTGGTTTTTGCTTATGCTGACAAAAAGATAGCCCTTTAAATTATCTTTCAAACGAGTTATTAACCACTAAATTTGGATTTTTGAATTTAAAATTATGACTGTTTTTATTCATGTAGACTGTCAGTTTGAATGTCAGTTTGTTTATACTGACAGTTGTCCAAAGAGTGTGCTTTTTTGTGTCAAAAGTTTGTGACCTATACTGACTGTCAGTTTGTGATACTGACTGTCAGTTTGTAACATCAGTTTCCATATTTGACCAGCTGAGTTTTATCCGTAATTTTGTCAGTCATTGAGTGTGAGACTAACTGTCAGTGTGCTATACTGACTGTCAGTTTGTGCTGATTTGTTTCTTTTTCGACCTCAAACGGCTAGCTGTGTTTTCTCTGGATTTTATTTCTTTCTGGTCGTGACCCAAACTGACTGTCAGTTCGCCTAACTGACTGTCAGTTTGTACTGCTGATTTTCAGCTCGAGCTCCAATGGTTCTTTCGAGTGTTGAGGCTATAAATAGAGACTTTGAGCATTTGTTTTCATAATCCAGCAGTATTGCATTGTTATACACTCTTGAGCTTCAGTCTTTTACAAAAAATCTTGATCTTTTGATCAAGTCGAGTGTTTCTGAGATCCACCGAGTTTTTCAGTTCATAGCATTTGCATACTCATAGTTTCTCGGTGCGTGTTTGGAGGTCTTTAGAAGACTTTGCTGCTCGTTACTCTTGGTGAACGTCCTCACCTAGACGGTTTGGTGGCGTGGCCGTCGATCTCTCCGTTCGAAGTTTGTTGGAGAGGCTCGGCAAGTGTGTAAAAGGCATCGATGCTCGCCTTTCCAGAGTGGACAAGGAGCAACCATTAGTGAGAAATATCCTTCGTGGATATTGAAGCAAGACTCATTCACTTGAGTGCTTCAACGAAAATTAGGGGAGACTGGGCGAGTCTTCGAGATCTCGGTAAAAATCGTTGTGTTCGTCTTCTCTTTCTCTTTGTCATATTATTGTTATTTGTTCTTGATTTCTTTATTTGCAAAAATTTGTTTTAATTTGAAGTTTTTAAAAGCCTCCTATTCACCCCCTCTAGTCGGCATCATTGATCCTACAGACGCAACTTCAATCTGAAAGTAAGGAATGAATATTCGCGTTTTACTCTGCAGAGGGGTATCACTTTACTCACAGAAACTCTTGATTTTCATGTAGGTGTTTGTCAACATCACTCCACATTTCTAAAAATGCGTGACACTATCAAGAGAACATAGCCTTTTTCAAATCCTTCCACTAGATTCCTCCACAGGCATGACATCGCCATACCTTTGTAGTCGGACTCATCCATTACACCACTAGTTGAGCATATAGCTCCGAGGTCCGTTCTCGGGTCATGATTTCATTATACATACACATATACATATACGTTTCTATGTGGTGTGTTCGATGAATTTTTGTAATAAAAATTCATTAAAAAAAATCCCATATGGCCAAAAGGGCTAAAATAAAAATACATGTATATTTGGGCTGTAAAAAAATGATGATAAAAACCAAAACAAAAACTCTACTGGCCAAAAAACCGATCAAATTAGACTGATCAAATCTGGTCAACAAACAGGTCAAAATTGGACTGGTCAAACTGGTCAAAATTAGATTGGTCAAACCAAGTCAACAGCTTGGTCAAATTTGGTCAAACCTGATCAACAACTTGGCCAAATGTGGTCAAACCAACATGCAGCCCGAGTTCGAACATGACTTATCTCTAACCTTTTGTTTATTTAAATAATAAAAGTCTATCTCCGAGTTCAAACAGGACTTATCTGTGATAGTTTGACAGACGGTTTTGACCTCGAAACCGTCTGTGATATTCTAATTATCACAAGACGGTTCTGAGCTCAAAACCGTCTGTGATAGTGCTGGACTATCACAGTCTGTTTTGACCTCAGAATCGTCTGTGCTAGTATGGTATTACAATTTGAAGCACACTCATTTGAGATGGTTCTGTAGTCAGAACCGTCTCTAATAATATCAGAGACGGTTTTGAGATCAAAACCGTCTGTGATAATTATCAGAGACGGTTTTGAGCTCAAAATCGTCTCTGATGATGATTATCAGACTTTGTGACTTTTCACTTTGCGACTATAAAATTTCAGGCGGGCTTCGTCCCTCTCATTTCCACACTTTACCACTTTTCACTTCACTTGCCCTAGCTCAAAGTGGCATACTTTGTGACACTTTACTTCATTTGCCTTTGGATCCTTCACCATCCACCACCGCCACCTCGTTGTCTCCTCGGTAGTGCCTACGCCGCGCCTCACCAAACAGCCACCTTCAACGCGACGTTGTAGATCCAATGCCATCGCGCCGCCTCGCCTTCGGATCCTTCACCATCCACCACCGTTCTACACCGCGCCGCCACTGTAACCCTGGATCGACACCGATCAGAGCTCGACTATGCCACCACCACTCCATTGCCCACCATCATCTCGTCGGCCACGTCCCGTGTGCCAACTACAACTACAAGCAGCTCCCTCAATGACTACCATCCGACGACCACTTCTTCTTCCTCAGCAATGAGACAGGCAACGGTTTCAGCACCTCTTCGGTCGCGGTCGAGTTACGGTGACCTCTTCCAGCAGCTTCCTCAAGTTCTTCTAAAGCCGCGTTCTTCAGCACCACGACATCATCTCTCCTTCAAGCCTCGATGACAATTCCCTCTCTTAAACACTCTCTTCCCCTGCTCCCTATTTCCTGGATGTTGTAAAGTGACTACTTTGTAGTTGTGTGATGAACAGCTGAATAGTGAAAATTAAAATCTGGTGTGAACTGAATCTTAGTTGATAATTGTTTATGTTGAATCTGTTTGACCCATTCACTGTTTGAATGCTGCCAATTCTTAGTTGATAATTGTTTATGTTTAATTGAATCTCTTAGTGAATTTGATTGCAAATTTAAAACTCTGTGTTGTCTTTGGTATCTAAAATCTGTGTTTTGGCTATTAACTGTGAACAGACTTGTGAACTCTAAATTCAGTGTTTATGTAATGATTTAGTGATTTATATTTGAGCTGAAAATCATTTGTGATAATCGTCTTTAATAATGATTATTATAGATGGTTTTGAGATAATGCTTATCAGAAACAATTTTCAGCTCAAAACCGTCTTTGATAATGATTATCAGAGACGGTTCAGAACCGTCAGTGATAGTACTTGGACTATCATTAACTCGAATATCATTGACAGTTTATAACTGTCTATGATGACTATTTTGAACCGACTGTGATGTTTTATTTTGTAGTAGTGATTGCTAGTCATAATGCAGAGATGCTGCGTTTAAGTGCTATCATTCTTGCCTCTCTTACAACGTGAAAGCTCGGCCCGAACTGACTCTTAACGTTTTCTAACGCGCTCGAAGACTCGCAGATCACCCTCCCAGACAATATGAGAAATCAAATTTAGTTCAATTGAATTGCATAAAAATCTTGGGTTGGGTAGCTCCCAAAAGGAATAATACTATTTGCATTTGTTTTCTAATTGTCGAAATATAAATGTAAAATAATTAAGTTAAGATATTGATTTGATGCTAAGATTCTTTAATTGATAAACTAATTGATTTAAATTAGCTATTTGAAATAAATGTAATTTATAGTTTTAAAATTCTTTTGCCTGAATAGAAGATTATATGAAAGTAATGAAAATAATTTAAATCAGGTTTATTAAAAGAGTGAGAATGTATTTGTGAGTATATACATATACCTACTTTGATTAAACTCTTATTAAACTAAACACAAATTAAGAATTTATTAAGGTTAATTAGTCAGTAATATTTAACTAGTTAAACTTCTGTATTAAACAAATTTTAATCTGGTAATAACATTAGTTAATTAAGCATTAATTTAGAATTTAAAATAGAATTGAAATTAGAAGAAGAAAAGAAAAGAAAATAATAATAATAATAAAAAAAAGAAAAACTCTTGGTTGGGCCTGAACCGGCCCAACTCCCCTTGGCTCAGGTTGGGTCAGCCCAGGCCCAATTGCCTCACACAAACGCACACACACCCTCACACACGCACACAAAGCATACGCGCGCACATCACACACATAAACACTCTCACGTAGCCACTCCATAACCCTCATCACCTCCTCACGCCGCCTTCATCTCCGACGCCAGTCGCCACGGCTTCTTTGGCGAGATTTTCATCCTTAGCTAGTGTGCCGCCGCCTTTGCTTCACATGCACTCGTTAGAATCCATAAGCCTAAACCCTAGCTGTGATTTGATCTGTGCACCGCCATTTCCTCTCAGGCACTCGTCGACAACCGACCGTAGCCCGCGCCGTGTCGTCGCCGCCTCTCTCTCGCAGCCCATGCTGGAGGCTTGCTACGCGCGTGGATGCACCGCCGGCCGGCTCACTAGCTACCCAGCTCATCGGCGAGGCGCCTCAGGTGAGTTCTCTCTACACTTTGGTTTTAGGCTGCCGTGGTTTGGTCTTTGATTGGATTTGGGTTGTGTCTATTCTTGTGTGCTATGATGGCTGTATTCATGTATTGAGCTATCTACAAGTTGTGATGTGGTGATTGATGGATGAATGGTTGTGAGGTGTCCTAGTGTTCATATCTGTGTGATCATGTAATGTAATGATATTGATGAGTGCAAATACCTCATGCGGTAACAATTACCTGTAGTTCCAGGTGGTTTGGGGGTGGGTCTGATGCAAATTCTACTGCTTTATACTCATTTCTCTAACTAAGCAAGCTAAGTCATGTTAAAACTTGGGGTTGGGTTTAGCTTTCACCTCGCTGTTGATCCTGGACTTCTTCTTCTGGCTCTGGTGCTGCTCCTGTTGTTGTTGTTGTTGTTGTTGTTGTTGCTGCTGCTGCTCCTGTGGATCACAAGGTGGAAAAGGGATGAATATGTGCTAGAATTTCTTGTTGCCTCTTCTCTCTCCCTCTCTGCTTTCCCAAAATTTACTTCCCTTCCCTTGATTCCTACTGTTTGAAGCCTAATTCTCTTCTGTGATGCATAGATTGGTTTTTATCTGATGTGATGCATTATGTGTGTAACCAACTTACCTTGGGTTGAGGTGGTTGGTTTTACAGTTCTGATGAATAGGTGGTGATGTTCTGAGCAAGATTGGTGTAATTTGGACTGGTTTGCAAAATTAGAAAACCAAAGGGTTTTGTGAAAAAAAATTTTGGCTGAAAAAGGGAAAATACTAGGGACTGTTTTGTAGAATTGAGAAATATTGGGCTGAGCTTCTAAAAGAAAATCTTTTTTTATTTTATTTTTTTATTATTTTGTTTTGTAGATCCTGAGACTCGGAACTATCTAGAAATGACCCGAATGACTCGAATTCGGATACTGGATGATGACAAGAAAATACAGGGGCGAGCAGCGGCACTCACTCTGACTAAAAGATGACTATAAGGAACTATTGACATATACTACACAGTCTGACATCAAATTTTCCTAAAACAAATAAAATCCAACGTGTAGATCTAAGTTTTGACTTTGTTAGCACCATGACTCCTCTGCTAGCCAGCAATACCTCCAATTAGCCGACCAGTTCCGTGATACTCACATTAACTGAGTTAATTTGAGGAGACACAGACATCACAAAGCCTAAGACTTCAGACTAAACCTTTTGCAAATGTTTAAAATCGCATATGCAGCCACCTATAAATGAGGCAACACAGAGTTAATAGGGGTTATGTGCAATCTAAAGAAATAGCATGCCTACTTAAGTATTTTCCGGCTTCTATATAGCAATTTAATATCATATCCCCATAATTTATTAGATTTATTTCGTCGATTTATATTCTTACTGAAAAGTTAGTGACATAAACCTCCAAGGCCTATTTCCATTAGTATAATTTTCTTGCTTCTTTTCTATTACTATTTTCTTTTTATTGCAAAAACGAAAAATTAACATTCTCATACTCTTCATAGATACGACAATCCTAAATTAATACTCATCGTCGAAAAGACTACACCGATTCCGTATTCTTGCATCACCCTGCTGACTCCCGTCTGCTCAGTACAATGAAATCACCTTGTTCGTACCTAATAAATAGCATTCAAGTAATCTTGTACTTGTTTGCTAAGCACAATTGAATCTCTTTTGTCCTTATGTACTAAATACCATTAAACTACCCTTACTTGTGCTTGTTTGCTAAGACCAATCTAATTGAACCCTACAATCTCCCGTCTTCTCAGTACAAGTGAATCACCCTTGTTCTTATTTACTAAGTATCATTCAACTAATCTTGCTTGCACTTGTTTCCTCAAAACCAAACTAATGAAGCCATACTAGCTCCTGTCTGCCAAATTAGGTTTGATCTACCTTGCTCTTGCTTGCTAGGCGCCATTCAAACCAACCTAGTTTAAACTTCTCCACAAGCATCAAATCAAAAAAGAGGGATCGACTAAGTTAACTGGAGGAATATTCATAACCACTGTTACAACCCAGACCAACCTCTCTCGAAGTGTTTCTTCATATGTATCCTAGTCGGTCGCATCACCAGTGGCGAACCTCAAGTACGTCAGTCATATCAAACACATAAGCACTAATCTGTATAGGCACTAAACCTTAACCACCACAAACCAAGTGCCCCGTGTTGCTTGATCTTGGATTATGTGTACTATGCATGTGTTGCCTCAGTTTTTTTCGTACTATTCTGTTTATCGATCACTGAGTGTTTTAGATGGAAGGCGACTGTTACTAGAGATGCACCTTCCTGACAGTTCAGTTTTTTGCTAAGCCTCTTGTCTCACCCTCTCGCTTCTTTTCTTGTATGTAGGACATCAGGCGCAAGGCGTGCTATATCATCCTATTCTTGTGCATTACCCATGGTACAGATCACCATCATGGGACTTGAGAATTGTTAGGGCAATCATTACTTTTACATTGTACAAGTTATGGTAATTTGTGTCTCATGGCATTTACCATATCCCGCTCAACTTTAGGCTGTCTCCAACGGCAGTGCAATAGTCAGCGCATGTTGATGGAGGCAACCACGTACTCGCCCCTTACTCAGCGTGATGGGACACGTGCATGCTTCGGGCGGAGGCGAGCGACGGCCGAGCGTGCGCGACGAACGTGTCATCGTTGGAGGAGGAAGAAGACGTTCGTCAAGCGTGATTGCGGCCCCACCAAGATTAAAATCGTCTAACGTTACTCATGAATTTTTAAATCTGACAAGTGCGTCCACAGAAAAAAGGTCCCACTGTCAGTGAGAGGTGTTTACGGTGCGCGCGTGACAAACTGTATAGCGAATTTGCTTTGTGTCAGTGCACACGCGCACCGACTGTATTTCGACTCGTCTCATTGACCCCACATTTCAGTAAAGGAGTAAATACGGGGCGCATCACAGTAAAATCGATAAAAGTGAGCCCCACCAACTGTGTTGAGTGTGCTGTCTCGTTGCTTTCACCCACACGGGTGAGTTTGACCCCATCTCGCTGACTGGTGGGTCCACGTTTTTTCGGGCCCACTTGTAAGTAAATGAAATGGAAATTTGATCGTTATATTTATAAATTTAGCCCTCATTTTTCATTTCATCCTTCGTTTTTAATATATTTGTATAAAGATCCTTCCATCTGACTGTCATTGTTTAATAAGTTTTGGTTTTTGTATTTTGGGTCTCGGGTTTAAAAAAATTACAAATTAGTCTTACATTGATGGTTTGATTATTGCAAGAGTAGGGTCCGCGTTGAGAGTCAAACTGTTGGAGATTTAATTCTTATTTGACTCTCTCAGTGTTATCACGCATGTGACATAGAATATTTTGTTTAAGAGTTAAATAAAAATAAATTCTGCAGTGTTAGGAACCGTCATATTCTCTGGCAATCCTTGAGAGCTATTATATTTTCTGTCAATATTTATATTCGTGATGTGACAAGCGTGACGTTTTCTGTCAAAGATCGTACCCATGTTATGTTACTTATGTAGGGACTTTTATTTTTTTTATTGAATAACTCATTAAAAAAATAATTTTAAAACTAATTTGAGATTTTTAAAAATATAATAAATAGTTTTCAATCGCTCATCTGTTAAATGACTGAATCCACAAACCCGTCAAAAGACTGAATTATTTTCTGGATCCAAGCATTAGCGGATTTCAGTCACTCACCCGTTAAGCGACCGAACCCGCAAACCGTGACTGAAAACTTGGATCCAAAAAATAATTTAGTCCTTAACGAGTTTACGGGTTTAGTCGTTGGATCCAATTCGCGACTGAAGCCCAATCACAAATTAGACCCAGCGACTGAAAACTGTTTCTGATATTTTTAAATGTTTCGAATTAGTTTGAAATTCTTTTTTTTAACGAGTTATTCATAAAAATAATTCGTTATGTAGATGTGCCTGTCCTCTCATGGACCCTGAGTTGTAGTAACCATATACCTTATGGCATATGCTTGTTAGTTTCTTTTGCGAGGAAACCCTTGATCTTTAGTTTACTTCTATTCTGTAAATAGATCCTTGTATATGTTATAAGCACAAGACCTTTTCTAACAGAATTGGATCTCTATATCCTCATATACATATCTTTCTAAAAAGATTCCATACCTATATTTTTACTCTCTCCAACAGAATCTCTAAACCCCAAAAACATATAGATAGAGGAGAAAGAATACCTAAATTTACCAATTCTCTACAGTAATATCTAAAAAAGGAATCGAGATAGGTATTCTATTGGAACAAAAAAGGTATTACTGATACTTAAATATTAGGCTATCAATCTTTTTAGATATCCTGTTGGACAAGATCTAAACATAACAAACCATAGAGTCGCACCCGAGAGACCAGAGTGTTACATCGGCAGCCGACGACAGCGGCAACCCTCGGCCTTATTCGTCTCTATTTGGCTCGATTCGCCTCGATTGCGGTGGCCCTCGTCCTGATTCAACTTATCTCGATGGCTACAATGGCAGCCCTCACCGACGGTGGCGGTAGCAGCCTCAATGACGGTGCGGCGGCAACATGAAGCAGCGGCGACTACTGCACGATGGTTGCATGAATGCGTTTGCGGAGTGGTCGCTGGAGGGCGCGGCATGCCCGAACCTGAGGCCTTGATTTTTGAGCACTTGGCTTTGACACCAGTCTAGTTCAAACTTTTGTGAGCACACAAGTGCCCAACCAAGCATAGTCGAATTTTTTGTACAGATAACCTAGAGTTAAAAAAAATTTAAAAATAACGTGTAATAAAAAATAATTGCAAAAATGACCTAAGTCGCCACACGGGATGGCGACTTTTGGAATTTAGCCTTCAGTCGCCATCCTGGTTGGCGACTGAAGGCTACATCATCAGTCGCCACCTTTAGTCGCCAACCAGGATGGCGACTGAAGGTCCCAGGTTCAAAAAATGTGTTTTTTTTAAAAATAGCATTCAAAATTGTGTTTTTTAAAAAATTAACATTTAAAATTGTGTTTCTTTTAAAAATAACATTGAAAATTATATTTTTTTAAAAATAACATTCAAATTGTGTTCTTTTTTAAAAATAACATTCAAATTTGTGTTTTTTTAAAAATTAACATTCAAATTTGTGTTTTGTTTAAAATTAACATTCAACGTTATGTTATTTTTAAAATTAGCATTCAAATTTGTGTTTTTTTTAAAAATAACATTCAAATTTGTGTTTTTTTTAAAATTAACATTCAAATTGTGTTCTTTTTTAAAAATAACATTCAAATTTGTGTTTTTTTTAAAAATTAACATTCAAATTTGTGTTTTGTTTAAAATTAACATTCAAATTTGTGTTATTTTTAAAATTAGCATTCAAATTTGTGTTTTTTTTAAAAATAACATTCAAATTTGTGTTTTTTTTAAAATTAACATTCAAATTTGTGTTTTTTTAAAATTAACGTTACATAGTCGACTGGCTGACAAACTAAGGAGGAAAAGACCCGTGGTTGGCCGCGTTGATTGATCAGTATATTTCGTGGTTGGTTCAATCTGTCGAGTATGATGTTCCCAAAAACCAAAATGAACATAAAAAAAGTAGTGAAAACATGAGAATACGGATATAATTGAAAATAATACAACCATGAGAATCCAAATCATGTTCCATAAAAGGAGAACATAAAAAAAAAACTACTGTCGGGCCCCTCTTCGGACGATGCCTCCAGTCGCGCTGAAACGGCGATGGCGAATAGGTGCTGCGCAGATGCACTGTCCTCTGTGAGGGCTGTCGACCGGGAGGCTGAGCACTCGGCTGACCGAGGCCTGTATCAGGAGCGTCCATCGGGTCCTGCGACGGTGGAGGCGCCTCACCAAGCTGCGAAGATGCCAACTGATGTTGGCTCTAATCGGCGTCGTCTCTCATCTGCAACATATCGGCATACTGGGCGTACGATGGGTCGCGAACCACCTGGGGGTCGGCACAGACCGACTGACGAGGAATGTATGGTGGGTGCCTAGCAGGAGACCGAAGCGGACCAGCCGACGAGATAGGCACCGTCTGCTCAGACATAGCAATGTACTCGTCGTCTGAGTCGAATGTGACGTCGAAGCCCAAACTAGAATCAGAATTGTGTGCGGAAGGCGGCGCTCGGGGACCCTCAGAGATCCGTACACCACCACGCGATGAGAAGTCCACGTGAGGTGCAACACCTGTTCGGTACGAGCGAGCCGGGGGCACACCGAGATAAATGGGTGTGGCGACGGCCGTACCTGAAGGGCCGGCTGTGTCGGGATGATGAGCGGCTGAGTGCGACGGCGTATGACTGGGTCGGGCCCGTGGACGTGGAGGTGCAACAAAAGCCGACGAAGTGGCGGCACTCTCAAGGGTCAGCTGCGAGGCGAGTCAGTCAACGTAGGCGATGGCCTTCTCGTACTCGTCAGGCGTGATAGGCAGACCTGCTTGCCTCCGCTGGACTAGTGGCCGTGTCACGAAACTGATCGCACGGATGCCGTCAGCCTGCAAGACGGTAAGACAATGGGAGGCAGAAATAAAAATAACAAGTAGGTCATGGGCTAGCGGCATATACCTGGCGGTGTACCCGAGATGCGTGATGTCGGTCGTATATCTGATGCACGCTTGGAGCAGGCACGTCTGCAGGCACCGGAGGTGGCGGGGCAATGCGAGCTGCGGTGCGAGGGAGGTACCATCGGAGGTAATTGCCGTATGTCGTGGAATCGTACGCCCTCTCCTCACGCACGACATCTATCGCTGCTGTCTGCTCCCAGCAACGAGTGTAAGGAGACTGTCGGTCCTCCCAACTGACAGTCTTCTTGCCCTTGCGACTCTGCCTGCAAAAAAAACAAAGGTGTTCAGTTATTTCACAGAGGAAAAACACTATGCGCGGAGATAATCGAGAACTTACTCGTGCTGGTCATGTGACAAACGATGCGGGGCGTCTGGAGGAGGGATCGTCTGGAACAAGCCAAACTGGCGCATCACCCTCCATGGAGCATACACCTCCAACATATGGCTGAAGACAAGAATACAGCGGGTGAGCCATAACTCCCGGTCCTCCGTACACACCATAGAGATCACACCGCCGGTTGTGCTCTCGATATAGCTTGTCGTCCAAACCCTCCATAAAACACGCGACGGATGCAACAACTCCAACTCGCCGCTGTACGCACTGTAGCATGCATGCACCTGAACTATGGCCCACTGCAGCTCATGTTGCAACCAACGATCCCCCATGGTAGGGCGATCGATCTCATCCTCCGCATCCCTAGGCGGGTGCCCCTCCGGAAGTGCAACGGGCATGTCGGTGATGAGCGGTCATCCGACAGGTATGTGCTCATACGACCACAACAAAAGAAGTAGAGGAGATCCGGCCATGTTCGCCGCTCGGGCACGCCGAACGCAGGCGTCGCACAATTCTCGATACGTCGCACAGAGAACCGCTGACCCCCAGCTGATGCGCTGGATCTGATCGATCGGCGTGTCCGCGAGCATCTGCGCCAGTGGAACAAGCCAACGATCCACTGTGTCGCCGTGAGTACCTGTAGAAAAGCAAAAAAATAGGAATTAAATTCAACAAGAGAATGGAAATAGCTGTGCCTATATCATGTTTAAGCATACCAGTGAACATGAAGCCCCCGAACAACTGTAGCAAATACGCCTCGAAGTGTCGGCTCACAGTCCACTCATCTGCATCTGCTGGGCACGTCCTGAAGTGAACAAGCCAAGTCGCAGGAATTCCGACGTCGTGGTGGAAGGGCTCTTGGCCCAGAGGTAGTGGATGAAACCTCTCGGTGAGCATGCCGTCCCATCCGGCAAGAGTGGGTGGTGGTACCCAGGCCTGCCCGTGAATCGGGAGTCCGAACAACATTGCCACATCCTCCAGGGTAATGGTCATCTCCCCCCACCGGAAGTGAAATGTGTGCGTCTCGGGTCTCCACCTGTCCACCAGAGCAGAGACCAACGAATCGGTCGTGCCTGAAGGTCTCCAGTCTGGTGATCGTCCTGCAAAAAGGAAGCAGCACCGCCGCCCTCAGCCGTGCGATGTATCTCCCGTCGAGAGGCCAAGACGTGCCGGATGATCGCAGGCGGAATGGCTGAAGCTCCTCTCCGGATCACACTGCTCGAGACCGATGACGATCGTCGTAGTAGTGATCGAGTAACTCAGGAAACTGTGGACGAGGGTGAGCCATGCCTGCAAACAAGAACATTAGGTTAGTACATCATCAAATACACAAGAGGAACGAATAAGTGTTGCACAACATTACTGAGTCATGTTCGATTAGGTCCGGATGCATCAGGACATGTCCTCCTCGTGTGGCCAGGCTGTCGGCAAACGGCACACTTTCGTAGCTCATCGCGTTCTGCATTATCCATGTCATTGCCAATTCGCATTTTCTGCCGTCGTCCAGGGCCTTTCCGCTCCAAGTGCGGTGGTGGAACATATCGGATCTCGCCTGCCCTACACGACCGCTCTCTGTCGTGCTGCTAAGTCCCCCAAATCTCAAAGTCTGCAGTCCATGTTTCGGCAAGGTACCATGAACCATAGTAAACTGACAGGTACATCTCGCTCGACTTGTTGTCGTGCGCACACGCGGCCATCACATGAGAGCACGGTTTATGCAATAGAGTTGGCTTGTTACAAGTACACTTGACACCGTCTTCAAATGTCATTCCTTGCCTCTTGATTTGTCGCATATATCCACCCCCCACGTTCTTACTGCGCAGATAAACGACCCAACTTTGCCTTCTGCTATTAGGAATGCACTCGACTGAGTGTTTCCGAGCGGCCGCGGCTTTCATTTCTAAGTAGCTTTGTACTTCATGAGGAAATTTTTGTGGTGTGACCCGAAGCAATGCTCTTGCAGCTGTACCTCTCTCGTAGAAGTATTTGGCCGTGCGATGCCATGTAAATTCCGCAATTCCACTGAGCGGCAGACCTCGCACCCCCCTCAACACAAAATTGTATACCTCCGCCATGTTAGTTGTCATTACACCATATCTGGCACCTCCCTCATCGTGCAATAGAGACCACTTCTCAGGAGCTTTGTTACTGATCCATTCACTAAATTTCTTTGGCCTTGACCTTCGGGTGCGTCGTCTCGCCACATCTGTAGTCTCCACGATATTTTCTTCATCTTCTAGATGTTGTGAACTGCTTGCCTCTGACCTTTGAGATTTACCAAGATATGAAGTTTCTTGTTCTAACTCGTCCCAAAGTTGTTCGAACTTATGGCTTTGGTTCTGATCGCACAACCGCTTGAACTTCTTCATAAGCCGTGCGCTTTTGTAGTGTGTGAAGAAGTTCGCCGCAAGGTGTCGTTTACACCACCGACTGATCAAGTCATTCCAGCTGTGCTGCAGTTTCTCAGTGGACAACATGAACTCAATGGCACTTAACAGACCCTTGTGTCTATCATGGATTACACATACATTCCGTCTGGCCTTCATGACGGTTTGTTTTAGGTTTGCAAGGAACCATACCCAGCTGTCTGTACTCTCTCCTTCCACTAAGACGTACGCCATGGGAAGTAGCTGGTTGTTTGCATCTGCAGCAATTGCTGTCATCAGAGTTCCCTTGTACTTCCCAGTTAGAAATGTGCCATCCACGCAAAGTATTGGCCGCATGTACTTGAACACAGAGATTACTTGACCAAATGACCAGAATATACGCTCCATGTACTCAGCTCCAGGAACTATCTCACTATTTCTGCCGACAACTGGGCTATGGACCATATCCATCACAGTGCCAGGGTTGGTGTCAATGATTTGTTCGATCAATCTGGGCACATAGTTATATGAATCATAGAAAGATCCAAATAACATCTCAAGACCAAGTTACTTGGCTCTCCATGCCTTCCCATATTGAATGATGTACCCAAATGTGTCATTGATTTGGCTGACAATTTGTTTTGGTGGCATACCAAGATTTGCATGAAGGTTCGACAAAATTACACATGCCACAAATGCGGACGACATATTCCTATGACTCTGTGATACTTCTGTCACTGAACAGTCATGTTCGGTGATCCTGGAAACAATGAAGTGTTCATTGTCCCTATACCGAGCAATATGAACATAAAATCGACATCCTTCCACCTTGCACTTCACCGCGTACAGTCGCGGATTTGTTCTGTCAACCTTGAAAGACTGACGTAGTATCACGGACCACATCGCCACGGCTTACTTAGCCTCCTCCTTGCTTCGAAAATGTTGTCCCAATGTTAATCTGTGCTCACTCCCTGCCCACTCCAAACTGCGATCGCCGTGGATTCGCGCATGCTCAAAACCACTAGGATCTAGCCATTGTTGTGGAGATCCCATTCTACGATAGTCTTCTTCACTAGAGGAATCCGCATAGTCTGCGTCCACCTCCGACCCTTCGCTGCCTGAAACTTCCAGACTCTTGTCTTCACCTTCGTCGGCATAAGCCTCATCCCTAGGACACAAATACCCGCCCATGAATTCTGCGTTGGGGATATCAGCAAAATTATGGGTCATGGTTGGATCAATGTTCGTATGTTGTCCTCCAATTAATTGTTCGGGCACAAATTCTGCTGCCGGTTCTGGTACATTGTCTACCTTTGTCACATACAGTATGCAGTCATCTGACCCATGATTGGGATTTATCACCCTCCTAACAAGAGAGCCCATGATCTATCGCCTCTAAGTTTACACAATTTCCAACAAGATGTCAAACCAATAGGCACCAGCACTTCTATGACAATTTTGTGTAAACATGGGTCAATATTTATGATGTCCATGACTCGGGTCTTAAGGTCTTCAAAATTAAGAACACTAAGATCATTCAATTCCATGTCTATACGGTGACAGCCACTTAGGTCATCTCCAGATGGTCCATTTCTAATGATTTGTTCCCCGTGGAAAACATAGACTACTCTTGTTTCCGACATTGTCTACAACATAAGAATTACAAACATCAGCTATCATATCTCCAATATATTTTGCACATTACTCTATTCTCATCCTTAAGACATGTGCGACTTATTTTTTAACATCTCAACTAATCGAAGTACACTGCATTAACGACATCGCATCACATCTAATCTACAATTCCTATATTATCATCTCACATATCAATAATTTAATTATTTACTACTCTTAATTAATACACATCTCACATCTCATTATTAAACATATGAAATTTACATAATATTACACAACAAATCAAAATTATATATACATTATATTTGTAAATGCCCAACATATTTAAATACGGCACAAATCAAATATGTATTTCTGCACATTTTCTACGAATAAACCGTATGTCCTAAATTATCGATTCACTATTTATTAATCTAATTTATTTGCTTAATATATAACATTTCTACATAACAGATCTATATTTACAACACATCTACATAACAGATCTATATTTACAACACATCTACATAACAGATCTACACATTTCTAAAACAGATCTACAAATTCCTAGAACAGATCTGCATTCTACACTAATTATCACTAAAAATTTTTGATTGTTCCTTTCTTTCCTCCTCCTTCTTCTTCTCCTTTCTTCTTCTCCTCCTCCTCCTCATCTCCTTTTCTTTTCCTCTTCTTCTTTTTTTCCCCTCTCCTCCTCTCCTTTTCTTTTCCTCTTCTTTTTTTCCCCCTCCTCTCTTCTCCCTCTCTGCCGTGACCCGTGAGTTCTGTTTTTTTTTTTTTTCCAACTTCAGTCACCACGGCTCCCCACTATATAGCTCCTATCAGTCGCCATCCCAACTAGCGACTGATGGGCATCCCGCAGTCGCCATCCCGTATGGCGACTGATGTCCCCTCTGTTTACTTTTTGCGGTAAGTCGCCACACGGGATGGCGACTTAAGTCATTTTTACGATTATTTTTTATTACATGTTATTTTTAAATTTTTTTTTAATCCTAGATTATCCGTACAAAAATTTCCGCATAGTCTATATCTGTCGGTTTTTAGTGTGGACATGGACCAACCAAACAATCTTTTAACCTCTATACAATGTATATATAGTCCCGTACATCGCAATCAATATAACAAGGTCCATCTCAAATTCATGTTCCGTACATCGCAATTAGTCGACGTGTCACAACTTTTCCGCAACACACATCTATTAGCATCCAAAAAATTTCGTTAAGCATGCAGTTAGATATATACTTAGTCTTAGAGATTGTTAAGCATGCATTTAGATATATACTTGGATTGATTTATCAGCCTAGCTTGGTGTCGTTCTCACTTCCCTGGTCCTTACAGACAGTATGATGAGTTGATCATCATGACTCGTACGCTACATACGTACATACATAAGCACATGCACACATGTATCTCATGACGCCAGTTAATTATACAAATTAACAAATTGTCCAAAGTCCATTCTACCCCTCTGCAGACCACCGTATCTACAAGAAAAAGATACTGTTTTCATACATCAACTCCCTGTCAAGTCAGGTTTTGTATTAGTCCGTAAACTTTTTATGGGCATTATTTTAATTTCAATTTTGAAAACAGATATTATTTTGTCCCTTTTATTAGATAAACTGCAAATATATTAAGTATACGAATCATTAATTAGTGATTTAGAAGACTTATTTTTGACTTATTTTTAAGGTTGAAGGTTTAAAATGATGCTATGTACCTACTTTTCCGCAACATATATCTGTTAGCATCCAAATTTTTTTTTTATAGGACATTCTTATAAATTCTAACTTACATTTGTTTCCATAATGATCTATATCATTATCTGATAATTCTTATTAGATTTTATGAGAAGATCTACAAAAATTAGTGACGGGTTACTCTTGCAATTGTATAAGTAGAGCCCCATAGCTCATCACTAAGCCATCTGTACTGCCTTGTTAACAACATTAGCCCAAGCTAATTAGCAATAGAGTACACAAAAACCCTAATTGCTACACTCACCATACTTCTCGCTCACTTCCTCGTGGTACCCAACCCCGACACTATCCACCCAGCGGTTGGGAATTAAAAATTTAATAATTTTAATTCCAAATTTTTAATTTTTCATTAATTTTAAGTTTGAAAGTATGTATTAGTTAACATTTCAGAAAATAAATAATATTAAATATGAATTTTAATTTTTCTTAATATTTATTCTTAGAGTTCATATTAGTTAAGGAACGATAAATTTAATAATTTTAATTCTAAATTGTTAATTTTCTAACTATTTAGCCCAACTATTTGTATTAATTAAGGTTTTAGAAGTTTAACAATTTCAATTCTGAATTTTTATTTTTTTTAATATTTAGTTTTAGAGTTTGTATTAGTTAAGGGTTTAAGAAATTTAATGATTTTAATTTTTAATTTTAGTACTTTAAATTTAGTCTTAGAATTTATATTAGGTAAGGTTTAAGAAATATAACAATTTTAGTTACAAATTTTTAATTTATTTTACTATTTAGTATTAAAATTTGTATTAGTTAAGGTATCAAAAATTTAATATTTTTAATTTTTAATTTTTATTTTTAATATTTAGTCTTAGAGATTGTTCCTTTTTTACAGTTTGATATGGGTTTTTAAATTATGAAAATTTTCTTAAGAGGGAAATATGATATGACTTATGCAATTTGAATTTGTTTCATGATTTAGTATACAAATCGTAATCTAATACAAATGTATGCACAGATAATTCGAAATGCATACACAGATGATTTGAAATGTACATACACATGATTGAAAATATACACATATTTAAATTGAGATGTACATGCAGATAATTGAAATGTTTGCATGATGATTCGACATGTATATACATATGCCTGGAAATTTACACAAGTATAAAATGAAATATACATACATATAATTGAAATATACATATAAATGATTCAAAATGTACATATAGATAATTGAAAATGTACACAAGTGTAGCTAAAAATATACACATATAATCTCAGTAATAAACTCTCATGATAATAAAAAAACCTCTCCCAAAAATTTGTAGTATTAGTAACTAACTCTAGAAAAAATATACACATATATAAGAAAAATGTACACAAAGTTAGCTGAAAATATACTTACAAGTAATTGAAAATGTACACACAAATAACAGGAAATGTATATCCAAAAAATTAAAATTTTACACAAGTGTAACTGAAAATATATACATAATGCCATTAACAATTTTCCAAAGAATAAAATTTCTCCCAAGAATTTGCAATATTAATAACAAACTCTAAAAAAACATCTCATTACTCTCCAAACATTAGACATCAAGAAAACTCAAAACTATAACAAAAATACAATATTTACTCTAAACAATAACACTAATGATACAAGAAGATGTCTAAAGAGTTGTAAAAAAGATAAGAAAAAAGATTTATTCATGAAAAGGATTGTGAGATTTTTGTGTGAGAATGAGATGAGAGTACTGATGAATGAAATATATACGAAGTGTACATATATTGACTAAAATGTACACAAATATAATCAAATATATACACATGTACTTGAAAAGAATAAATGCACATCATCCCTATTCTTCAAAACAACCAAAAAAATACAAGAACTCTTCCAAGAAGAGCTACTTTCATATCTCACCTAACCAAACTTTATAAAAAAAATAACAACAAAAACTAGAGCTAATTGGGGTTTTAAATCATCATTAATAAACTCATACCAAAACCAAATTAAAAAAAAAGACAAATCAACAAAAGATACACAACCAAATCAAGAAAAGAAGTCATAAAAATATCGTCGCTCGCACGAAACTACTATCATGCACCATACGCGGGCATGGGGTGCCACCATGCGCCACCGACAAGGATGTGACGGAAGGTCTTGTGCCCTCCGCCCATGGGAACTCCGTCGCTGTCTTAAGTCACATAAGCATGTCTCGAGGTGGTCAAATATTTGTTGATGAATGATAAAAAAACATATAGGATTAATTAGAAGAGAAGTCAAAAAAATTTTAGAAGGAAATGGAAGGGGAGAAATGGATGAAGAATCCTGAAAGAAGAGGAAAGATTGGAGGGAGTGGGTGGGAAGAGATGAAAAGGTGGAAAAGCTCATGTATTGGAGACAAAAAAGATGGGTGTATATTTGATACAAAATGTTATGTACATTTAATAAGAATGTTGCGTATATTTCACTACAAGATAAAAAGTTTGTATATATAACAATTGAATGCTCTGCAACTGAGTTCTATTATTAATAAAAAAAATCCACTCGATCCAACTGGCTCATTTTTTTATGCCGAAAAGATATTATGTCACTAAAGCATTCAATACATATACAAAGAAATATCAGAATAATACTGATACTAGTATATACAACGCAAATCTCAAGAAACACAATCAACGACTCAGATAATAAGAACAACTACTAGTAGTAATAAAGCGTATTTTATCACGCCCCCCTCTTTATCTCTCTCTCTCTCTCTCTATGTGTGTGTGTGTGCACACACACTTGATTGATCAGCCTAGCTTGGTGTCATTCTGCAGTAGACATGTAAGTTGGACCGGGCCAGCCTGAGACACGCAGCACAGCTCGGCACGAAACTCTAACAGACCATGTTGGGCCGCAAAATTCGGCCCAACGGACGGCACGGCCCTTGCTTGGTAAAGTGTATCAGGCCCGGGCCGACACAACACGGCGCATCCCGTTAGCATGCCCTCCTCTGTGTGCCTTCGTCTTCCCAACTCCCCTCTGTTGCCTCTGTCAAAGCGCCACAACTTCGTTGCACCTCACATGCCGTAGATCTCGTGTGCTCGGGCCGCGCCGCCGTAGATTTGGGCCATGTGCCGCGTCGCTACACCATACCACATCACTGCGCCGCTCGTCACCAAATCCATTGGATCTGCTCTACCCGAGCCGCCTCCTTCGTCCTCTCTGTCGCCGGCGCTGAGCCTTCAGATAGCTGTGCCTCTCCTATTTCGTTGTTGCCACATGATTGCTCGCCGCGCCGCCCCAGGCACCCGTGTCCAAAAAACCCCTAATTTGAGGACGTTACCCCAAATTAGAGTCGCTGGCGGCCCCTTCTTTGCTAGCGTTGCTGCCTCCTTCTTCTTCCAATCTTCTCTCACCACCGACGAATAGCCTCACATGTCGTAGATCTTGCGTGCTCGCTGGTGATCCACTGTTATTCCTACTCCACCACGACGACCTCTGTGACGATCACGATCCTTGTCAACAACCTCGACTAGACCAGAGACGCAAGATCTAAAATTCAAAACCGGCTATACGTACGCCGACCTGACTCGAAATGGAGCCCGCAGGTATGATGCCGTGCCGGCCCGGCACTAATTTGCAAATATATTCTGCAGGTCGTTGGCACTTCGGTGGTCCTTGCAGACAGCATGATGAGCGTGTCTTGTGCACAAGCGGCAAACGTAGTACATACATACGCACATGCATATAGTTATCTCGTGACGCCATTTCTACAAACTAACAAATTTCGCTGTACGTGTCCAAAAACCATTATTAACCTAAGAAACCACCAAATCTACAAGGAAAGATACCGTTTTAGTCCTTAATCTTTTTATGGTGTATTTTTTTGCCACATGAAAAATAGGTATTATTTTGTCCCTCTTATTAAAAAACCTGCAAATATATTAAATATTTGAATCATTGATAATTGGATCCACCTATTAAGTTGGATCTACATGTTAGTAATTTAGAAAACTTAATTTCAACTCATCTTTCAGATCATAGGGTTAAAATGGTGCTCGTGACTTGTGCACAAGCATATAGGTATCTCGTGACTCTACTTCCACAAACTAACAAATTTCGCTATACGTGTTCAAAAACCATTAGGCTGTCTCCAACAGGCTTGGCTCTTGCTTGGCTCTTAAATAGAATATTCCCTACCACGTGTGCGAACACCATCTCAAAGCACCAAGCAAGCACCAAGCCTCCAACAGCTTGGCTCTTGCTTGGCTCTTAACGTGGGTCCCACACTCCTAACCACCAACCAAACACCAAGCAAGAGCCAAGCACTCCAATGGCTTGGCTCTTGCTTGGCTCTATACAATTTAACAATTATATATTCAACGAATTTGTATTAATTCATTAAATTCAATATTACCAATATATTAATATATTACCTACGAAATTAAATTCGATATTTGCGACAAAAAAAATAAATTCTACATTTTGGATTTAAAAATTGCACTTGAAAAAAATAGATATTAAAATTCGAATAGCGGTACATGACATAATTGCGAAATACAAAAAAATTAAATTTGCAAACAAATGCCTACTACAAAATCCGGTAAGATGCTACTCGTCGGTGTTTCCTCCGAAACGTTGCCAAATGTGCTCGATCAAGTCTCTTTTGAGTTGCGTGTGCGTAGGTTGAGCATGGATGGCAGTATTTCTTCGAAGTACATCTTCGAATAAAGGTGTACCCCCAGTGTGAATCACAGGCGCAACTACCGTGGATGTGTCCGGATGATCATTGTAGTCATAGTTGGCGGCATTGTCGTCGCGCTCGTTCTCTATGATCATATTGTGCAAGATGATGCAAGCCCGCATGATCTTGACGAGAGTTGACTGTCGCCAAAATCGTTTCGCACCGTGCACGATGGCAAATCGAGACTGTAGAACGCCGAAAGCCCGCTCAACATCTTTTCTCGCTCCTTCTTGCTGTTGCGCAAACAACCGATCTTTCACCGTCTGTGGGAGGGGTATCGTCTTCACAAAGACAGCCCACTCCGGGTATATACCATCGGGAGATAATACCCCATGTTGTACTGTCGGCCGTTGACAGAGTACTGAACATGAGGAGCCCGCCCTTTCAACACATCGGTGAATAAGGGCGATTGGTTTAGCACATTGATGTCGTTGTTGGAGCCTGCAACACCAAAAAAAGCATGCCAGATCCAGAGATCATACGAAGCTACCGCTTCAAGTATAATCGTCGGGACTCCATAATCTCCACGAGTGAATTGACCTTTCCATGCTACGGGACAATTTCTCCATTCCCAGTGCATGCAATCAATGCTGCCTAGCATACCTGGAAAGCCACGGGACTCCTTGTTGCAGTAGGCGGTGGGTATCGTCGACGGTGGGGCTGCGAAGATATTGCTCGCCAAATATGTCGATGACACCTTGTACGAAGTGCTCCAAGCATTGAATCGCCGTGGACTCCCCAATCCGCACGTACTCATCGACGGCATTGGCGGGGCCACCGTACGTGAGCATACGCATTGCTGCGGTGCACTTCTGTAAAGGGGAGAGTCCACGGCGATTAGTGGCATCCCTTCTTTCGGTGAAGTAGGGGGACCACCCACCTAGAGCTTCAACGATGCGGAGAAAGAGGGGTCTCGCCATCCGAAAACGCCGGCGGAAGATATTGTCAGGGTAGACGGAATATTCAGAGAAGTAGTCGGCGAGGAGCCGTTGATGCCCCTCTTCGCGATCTCTGTCAACATATCTCCTATTGCTGCTTCGGCGGCGTCCGCGGGATGATGAAGCATCAAGTCGGGCGTAAAGACCGGCGATGATACGATCTTCCTCCTCCTCCTCCTCCTCTATGAATTCCACTAAGAAATCCTCAATTTGGTTCATGGCATCCTCCTCGGAGCTATGTGTGTTGGAACTAGAGCTAGAAGACATTTTGTGAGTGGCTAATGAAACTGGATTTTTAAAGAGCTACGCCGTTTGAGATGATAGTTGGATAGTGAAGAGAAGTTTTGCGGAAGGGGTGAATATATAGACAAAGAGTCCAACGGCTATATTCCAACGGCTATATTTGAACGACAATTTTCGAACGTCTATTTTGCAACGGCTATATTCCAACGACTATATTTGAATGACAATTTTCGAACGTCTATTTTGCAACGGCTATATTCCAACGGCCAGATTCCATAGTTGGATATCAGAGTAAAATTAAATAGAAAATCATATATAGATTAATAATAGAGGATACATGGTTGGCTACAAGAGATAATTCAAAATAAAATAACTAATCATCGCCAGCATTAAGTTTGTCCCTTAGAATCTTCAGCCCTGCATCGTACTCCGCTTTTGCGCATCGTCGAAGATGGATTTGTCGAGACTCATCATTTTCCAGTATGCCTTATACAAGGCGGATCTTTCCTTCGCCTTCGCCACGTCGCGCAAGTTATCTGACATACGGAGTATGTCCTTCCTCTTCTCGGCTCGGTTGGGTTCATTTTGGATGAAGGCATCGAGATCTGCTCTCGCTGCCGACGTAGAATCCTGCAAGTCATCAACCTTTCCCTTACCTCTGCGCTTTGCCTTAGCAGAGTCTCGTCCTTCCGGCCGTGTCTGCGCTGGTGGCACGTCATCGTTGTTGGACGATGACGTGTATGTGCCCGACTCGGACAATCTACTTCTTTTGTTGGGAGGATCAACATAAGCTGCGGACTACTTAGGTTGACCGCGAACCGCCGTCCACCAATGATCCAACACAAACGGATGACCCATCTCCGTTTTGTACATCTCGCGGGTCTGCGCCATGAGTTGGTCGTCTGAACGACCACTGGCATGGACTTCCTTAAGTCGGAGCCAAACACCGTTGAATTGGACCACCTTTTTATTGGTTCGTTGCCAGTGGTCCTTACAGTGTTTGGTCTCCCTTCTCTTACTTGCCGGCACTGTGTCGTTGTATGCCGCTGCTACGTTGCCCCAGTACATATCGCACTTCCTATTGTTTCCATCAATAGGATCGAGCGAATTGTTGAGCCAAGAGCTAATCTGCATGTAGTTAAAAAAATTTGGATATCGAAGTCGACCTAAATATATTTCTTTCATAGCACTCGTGTATGAAAATTCAAAATGTTACCAGTTTTATATCGTCATCGTTGGACCACGGTAAGCGCTTCGGCTTTCGGCCAGCATCCACAGCATCTCTGGTGTTGGTGTCATCGATGACAGGTCGGGCCTCCAGATCGGCCGGAGCATAGTCTGGAGTACCGTTCTCGGAAACAGACGCAGAGTGCGGTTGAGGTGGGGAAAACTGCGGACATGTCGGTGGCATGCCGACAAAATGAAAATTTTGGCTATATTGTGGGGGCGGTGGAATTGCGTGGCCGTGTGGTGGATATGGACGATAGTTTTGGCTGTATTGTGGATATGGCTGGTAATTCGGTGGATACGCTTGGTAATTGGGTGGATACGGCTGGTAATTCGGTGGATACGGCTGGTAAGTTGGTGGCTGCGAAAAACCGGGTTGCTGTTGGGTGTTTGGGGTTTCAGTGTTTTCGCCGGGAGATTGGGAAGAGCCAAGCCAATTAACGAAACCGCCAGGTGGATTAGAATCTATGTGAAATTTTTGGAAATTTTTGTAGTAATTTTGGAGGGGTTTTGTGTGTGGATGAATGAAGATGTGTGAGTGAAAATGGTGAAATAGCATGTCTTTATATAGGGGAGAGCTGGGGAAAAAATTTGTGATTTTTTGGGATTTTTCTGGAATTTTTTTGAATTTTTTATGAATTTTTATGCCAGAAATGAATAAAAAATTGTTATAACGGCTATTTTCAAACGGGCAAATTAAAACGGTAAAAAAAGAGAGGCTGACAGGTGGGACCCGCAAAAAAATGACAAGTAACGGCTATTTTTTCCATCCCCGTCACTTACAGGTGGGCCGACAAGATATTGACCCCACCTGTCATCCTCTCGGGCTTAATTAACTACGTACGTATTAAATTCGGTAAATTTTGTGCATTTACTAATTATAACAGAAATTTAATTGACTGCACTCAATGACATGTGGCCCGTCATTTGTCCCGGGCCCACGGCGCAGTGTCTCCAACGCGTAAAAAACGAAGTCACCGATGTCAGCAACACGCGTGCACGCGGTCGTGGTGGGCCCCACTCGGTAATAAACGCGTGCCACGCGGTTCGTTGTTGGTGGCTATGTGACATGTGGGGACGCAATCAAAGGGGCCCATCTGTAAGCGATTATTCTCAACGTACGCGCGGTGCAATAAATTTTCTGACACAGGCGCAATAAACGTTGCCGTGGGTCCCACGCTCTAATTGCCGGCGACGTTTAATCGATACACCCAGTCTCGGACAGGTGGGCCATTTTATTTTCTGACCCCACATGTCAGTACTTCTTTCACGCGGGTAACGTTAGTATTTAGCGTCGTCGGTGGGGCCCACACCCAAACGTCCCGAGTGTACCTTCTAGGCCCCTATAGAGTGTTTTAATAATTAATGACAACTACAAATGCTATACTAACGTTACCTGTCTAGTTGTGTCAAAGAAGGTACTTAAAAGACAGGTCAATGAAATGCAAAGAAAGAGCATCATGATGAAGAAAGGGCATTGATCAAAAGGGCAAAGGTACGAAATAGGATCTTTTCCATTTTTACCGGTCTAAGGTGATTAGAGAAGAATTTTGACCGGATTTTAGGATAATTGCCGTACTATTAAGAGGAGCATGTGGTGTATCACAAAATACTTCATCTATGTGCCACAAATCATAAAATCAACTTGCATTGCATGCTAGAAGGTCACATCCTTGAGATTGCTCTTTACAGCTCATTTCTGTCTCAGTCGGTCTGACCGTGTTTTGAACTACGGTCTGACCGTTTGGCCGGTCTGTCCGTAGTAGAGACCAAGGTCAGTCTCCTGGAACCTCTTGTTTTATCCTTCTGGTATTTTGAGCTATTACGGTCTGACCGTTTGTTATAACGGTCTGACCGTGAAATCGGTCTGACCGTGTTTTTGAACTGCGGTCTGACCGTTTG
This sequence comes from Pharus latifolius, assembly GCA_019359835.1. Lineage (NCBI taxonomy): Eukaryota > Viridiplantae > Streptophyta > Magnoliopsida > Poales > Poaceae > Pharus > Pharus latifolius. The sequence continues at coordinate 83,669,041 of CM033321.1, read as the reverse complement.
GCCGGTCTGTCCGTATATTTCGGCCTGACCGTATAAGGTGTCCAGAAACTATGTCGTCTCTAGACAGTTTCACGGTCTGACCGAAATAGTCTCCGGTCTGACCGTATGTGTGCCTGACAAGGGCAGTTGAGCATTTATTGCGCCTGTTTAATGCCGTTGCAATTCCGGCGGTCTGACCGAGCTTGTGCCTGCGGTCTGACCGCCAGGTGATCTTTTTCTCCCAACGGCCTGTAACGGCTATATTAATTGTAGGGGGTATATATACTCCCATGCACGGCCCTGTTCATAACTTTTGGCATAATCTTGAGCATTGTCATCATCCTTGAGAGCCTAAGCTTGTTTCATACACTCTAGGGTTCAAATTCTCAAATTTGTGAGAGTGTGCATTTGAGATCTTCTAGTGCATTGCATTTAGATCATTGAATCAATCGGGTGGCACTAGAAGAAGGCAAAGTGATCATCACCGGCTTGTTATTCTTGGAGTTTACCGGCTCCTAGACGGCTAGGAGAAAGGTTTTGAAGAGCTCTTCAAGGAAGATTGTGAAGAAGCTTCAAAACGTCTTGTGAAAGGTTGAGCACGCCTTGCCGGAGCGGTAAAGTGCATCCTTAGTGAAATCGAGGTTTGGATAACTCATCACACTATTCCGGCTCAAGATCTAGGTCACTTCTCGAGAGAAGGTTGACTAGATAGAGGAGCGGTTAGAGATTTGAGTTTGCCTCAACGTGGATTAGGGGTGATCGGCAAATCACCGAGACCACGGGATATATTCTTGTGTTGGAATTGTGCTTTATTTATATTGTGTTATTTATTTGCTCTCATTGTCTTTAAATTGTTTGATTATTTGCTAAATTGCTAAAATCGCCTATTCACCCCCCTCTAGTCGATATCCTAGATCCCTTTTACCGAGGCCGCTTCGTCTCCTCCAACGGCGACGCTTCCTCGCCACGACCTCGCCTCGCGCTGGCCTCGTCCCGGTGCACGCGCGTGTCACATCACGTCGAACTAACGCCGGGCAAACCACCGCTGCCGTCGACGCGAGCCCGTGCTGCCGCCGGCGTTGGAGATCGCCTTATAGACCACACAAACCACCGAATCTATAAGAAAAAGTTACTGTTTTATTCCTTTATATTTTTATGGTGTATTTTTTCCAACATGAAAAACAGGTGTTATTTTGTCCCTCTTATTAAAAAAAACTGCAAATATGTTAAATATTTGAATCATTGATAACTAGATCCACCTATTACTTGGATACACATGTCAGTAATTTAGAAAACTTGATTTCAACTTATCTTTGAGGTCAGAGGATTAAAATGGTGCTCTGCCTTAAAGTTGGAATTAACCAATTTTTTCTACACACATATTTACAAGTACTCAGAAAATCTCTTCCGTAGGATATTCTTATGAGAAATCCTACCTTACATTGTCCGATCATGATATGTATTTCAATTTGACAATTTTTAGGTTGAGTCTAATACATCAGTGTATGAGCAAGTGTTCCAGAGAAATATTTTTGACATATTATGTGTCACGTGTGTGAAACATCACCTAAAACATATATCACTCTAATACAAAGATACCTGAGGTGACTCATCGCACGGACCCACAAGTAAATTAGATATTTATTAGAATTTAAGTAATTTTAGTAAAATATAAACAATTTTTAATTTTAAAATCGAATATAGATGATGTTGATCTCTATACGAAGATAATTCAAAACTCTACAATTTTTTAAATATAATTAATATCTAATTTAAATGAAATTAAAATATAAATTAAAAAACAAAAATTATATACAATTTGATCACATAAAAATAGTGAGAAAAGAAGAAAAAAAACCGAGACGTAGCAGCCTCCGGAGGGTCTATCTCCGATTAAAAAAAAAACTAATCTTTTATCGCCCGCGTTGGACTTCGCCTCCGGGGGCTGCAGGTAAGCACGTTAGTGGGTCTCACGCGTGACGGGACTCAAGGAAATTATGCTTCACGTCCTCTGGCAGTGCTATAAGTAGAGCCCCGTAGCTCATCACTAAGCCATCAGTCCTACCGTGTTATAGCAACATTAGCACCCAAGCTAATTAGCAATGGAGTACACAAAAACCCTAATAGCTATTCTCACCATACTTCTCGCTCCCTTCCTCGTGGCTGCCGACCCCGATCCTCTCCAGGACTTCTGCGTCGCTGACCTCACCGGCGGTGGCGTCACAATGAACGGCTACCCGTGCAAGCCCACCGCGTCTGCCGGCAAGACCTTCTTCTTCTCCAAACAGCTGGCCAGGGGCGGCGATACCAACAACCCCAACGGCTCCAACGCGACGGAGAGCGATGTGAAACACTTCCCGGGCATCAACACGCTCGGCGTGTCCATGAACCGCGTTGACTTCGCCCCCGGCGGCACCAACCCGCCTCATGTCCACCCCCGCGGCTCCGAGATCGGCGTCGTGGCGCAAGGCCAGCTCCTCGTCGGCATCGTCAGCACCGACAACGTGTACTACTCCAAGGTGCTCAACCCCGGCGAAAGCTTTGTGATCCCGCGCGGCCTGATGCACTTCCAGTTCAACGTCGGCCGCGGCAAGGCCACGCAGTTCGTGTCGTTCAACAGCCAGGAACCCGGCATCATCTTCTGGCCGGTGACGCTGTTCGGGACGACGCCGCCCATCCCGACGCCGGTGCTCTCCAAGGCGTTCCGGGTGGACGACGATATCATCAACCTCATGAAGTCCAAGTTCGCCGGTGAACACCCTGAATGGCTCGATACTGATCATGAAGGGACGGTAAAGACCGGGGACGATGACTTCGCCTCCGAGCTGTTCGCCTGAAAAAATAAATGAGCCATGGACGTAAGGTTTAATTAAATAAATAATATGACCATAGACTGATATAATATATCATGCTATGGTTTGCCGGTAAGGTAATTACTTTTCTCTCATGTTTGTTTGGCACTATAAAATTGAGTCTAATACAAAGGTGTTTCGTGAGAGAGTTCAACAGAATATTGTTTAATATATTCTGTGTCATATGTGCAAAGCACCACCTGAACACCCCTTACTCCAATACAAAGGCGTTTCGCGAAACGTCTTCTCAAGCACTAAGCACTCCAATGCAAAAGGCGTTTCGTGTGGGCCCGCATATATATTATTTATTGAAGATAAAAAAATTACTAAAATGAAATTCAGATAATTCGAATGCAACAAAATAAAAGATAAAAATTGTAACTAACATAGGGAAAAAAATTAAAATTTATATAATTTAAATCATACATACAAAACAACATGACATATACAAATTAAAATTCGGATACATTCGACCGTTAACGATCGCACAAACTACTACTACTCGGTACCGTCACCTCCAAAACGCTGACAAATGTGGTCGACAAGATCCTATTTCAGCTGTTGATGCGTTGGGAGAGCATGGATCGCATCATTTCGACCTAGCATCTCTTCGAAAATTGGCGGAAGACACTACCGTGTATAGTAGGTGGTGCTACGATAGATGTCCCTTGACTATTGTACGACTGGGTGACCGGGTCATGAGAGTGCCGCTCATCCTCGATTATCTTGTTGTGGAGGATGATACATGCTTTCAAAATATTGGTAAGAGTAGGTCGTCGCCATAATCGACCTGAGCCGTGGACAATAGCAAATCGATTTTGCAAGACCCCGAAAACTAGCTCCACATCTTTCCTTGCACCTTCTTAGTGTTGCGCGAACAACCTGAGCCTGTTCGTTTGTGATCCGTTTGATACCTAGCCTTGGTTTTCGTACTAGGTTCACTCAGATTCTAATATGCGGAATAACAGGATCTTACTCGGAATTACCGAAACCCAAAAGATGATCGAAAATACAGCTCAAAGTAATTGCACAACTCTTTGTTTCAAAGAGGGCATTACACGTCGAACGTCAGACATACTTGCCTACGTCGAAGGAACTATAAGCTGGATATATAATCCAAGACTGTAATAATATTCGATGATTTTCGATTATCTAAATTAGACCTATTGCAAGGTATTTATAGTCCAATCATATGAGTACGTATCAGACTCAATAACCGAAACGTATTAAACTCATATAACTAACTAACTAACTAACTAACTAATCCTAAATGGATAAGCTTAGTTATACATATACGGATCGGATTACAATTCCGAACAGGGAACGAATTCCTTTTCATGGTCACGAACTAATCCATGGTCGCGAAACCTTTCCGATCACGGTTAAGGTCGCGAAGCTGCATGCGATCAGGACTTGAAGATCCTCCCGGATCAGTTTGGGGCAATGGTATGGTCTTCATGAAGACAGCCCACTCGAGATAAATACCGTCGGCCAGGTAGTATCCCATATTGTACTCTGACCCATTCACAAAATATTGCACAGTAGGCACTCGGCTGCTCAACACATCGGTGAAAGGGGGGATTGGTTCAGCACGTTGATGTCGTTGTTGGATACGGTGACACCAAAGAAGACATATCATATCCACAAGTCTTTGGACGCGACTGCTTCAAGTATTATTGTAGGGGCTCCGTGATCACCACGGGTGAATTGCCCCCTCCTTGCAATTGGGCAATTGCGCCACTCCCAGTGCATGCAATCGATACTTCCCAGCACCCCTGGGAAATCACAATCCTCTCCTTGCTAGAGCAAATGTCGGAGGTCGTTGACGGTAAATTTACGAGGATATTCTCTCGGGAACCGATCAATGATTCCTTCGACGAAAAGCTCCAGGCACTCGATGGCCGTCGACTTTCCAATGCGTACATACTCGTCGACGGCATCGGTGGGGGAACCGTACGACAACATGTGCAATGCCATAGTGCACTTCTGCAAAGGAGATAGCCCTTTCGAAGGAGAGCATCTTTCCTCTCATTGAAGTACGGAGACCACTTTCCAAGAGCTTCAACGATTCGCAGAAAGAGGGATCTCCCTATTCGAAACCTTCTGTGAAACAATTATGCGGGGTAGATCAGAATGTCGGGGAAGTAGTCCGAGACTAGACTGTTATGACCGCCTTCGTGATCTCTGTCGATTTACCTTTTGCTACCTCGTCGGCGGCGGTGCGAGGTACCAGTGTCTATGCTGGCTTGAAGATCATCAAGAATGTGCGATGAAGGGGCTGGAGTGTCAACCCGCTCTGTACGAACCCCGTCATGAACTCTTCAACTTGGTTCATGGCTTCATCCTCGACACTACTTACGCTTGAGTTGGACGTCATTTTTTTGGATAAAGCAAGGTATCTTGGTGCTCGAAAAACAGTTTTGGTCGGTTGTGAGGTTGAGATTACCGTGTTGTGAAGATGAGGGCATGAGGGGTTCGAATATATAGGGGGAGAAAAGAATCGATCACATGCATGACTTCCAATAGCTAGATGCAAAGTTATCCATCACATGCGTCAGTTATAATGGCTAAAATCCAAAAACATCGACCAGATATGTCAGTTCCAATGGCTAAAATCCAAAAGCATCGACCAGATGTGTCAGTTTCAACGGCTAGAATCTAGAAGCATCGATCACATGCCAAAGTTCGAATAGGTAAATCCAAAACAACTTTAATTAGTAGTGCGATTACAAATTTAGAAATGAAAAGTACATCGATCGGGCTACTATTTTTCTTCATTTCCTTAATCATTTCGTTGACGTACTCTAATGTGGCCACATGCGATGCCTTCTGGGCATAAGAGAAATGGGATGTTTCCGCCATAATCAGTTTCGTCAACGACTTCATAAATGTGTCATTTTCTTTGCTTTTGATCATCACCTGCAAATTTTCTGATGCAACAACAGCCTGATCGGCCACCCTAGCAAAGTCAGCGAAGGCTTTGCCGATGCTCTGTATGGTCTCCTCGTTAGCTGATGATGTTTCTGCTAGTTTGCTCTTATCCTTCTGCTTCTGCTTTGCCTCATCCCGCCCTTCCGATCGTTGAAGCTCGACGCGGACATCGTTGTTGTTCGACGACGATGTGTGGCCACCTTCTTCATTTAGGTGAGCTCTTTTGGAAGAATCGAAATAGCTTTGGCATCACTTCGGTTGACCACGTACGGCGCTCCACTAATGCTTCAAGATGAAGAGATGACCAACCTCTTGCGTAGACATCAACTGATCGTCTGAATGACTACTAGTGTAGACATCCCTCAACCTGCAGTAAATGTCATTCAACTGAACAATTTTCTTGTTGCTCTTTTGCCAATGGTCTTTGCAGTGCCTCATGTCTCATCTGTGACCGGGTGGACTGCTTGCGTTGTACGTCCTAGCGACCTTCCCCTAGTACATGTCGAATTTTTAGTTTTTCCCATTGACCAGGTAGAGGGAGTTATTCAACCATGCACTGATTTGGAGGAAGAATAATTCAAAAAGTTCAAATTTAATTAAGCTAAAACCAGGGAAAAATTGCATTACCAAAATTTCAAATTTACATGAGCACTCACAAGTCGTATGCCGTTCTGTTGCAACCAGAGCAATCGTTTATGCCGTGGTCCAGCAATTCCTTCGTCTTTACCAGCATTGTCACAGTTGTTAATCACGCCATGGGGCATGCTCGATGGAGTGCCGATATACGATGCCGACGTGGAGCGGGAATTTTTTGTCGGTGCTTGCGGAGGCGACACTTCTGCAGTCATGGTCGGAACTCCGACGAAATGAGGATTATGGCCGTAAGGACCGTAGGGGGTTGTGCGTACGAAGGAGCCGGTGCATACTGCCCAAGGTATGCATACGGATATGATTGTTCGTATGGCGGGGGTAGAGCGAATGGTGGATAGCACATCTTGTATATGGTGGGGGAGGGGGTTAAAAACTGGGCGGATGTTGATCGCTAGGCGATTGGGAGTTGTCCTCATCTAAACTTGGCTTGCCGAACCAATTCACATAACCGCCAGGGAGATTATTGGCCATTGGAAAATTTTTTGAGAAATATCGAAGGAATAAGTGAATGGAAAGTATGTGGTTTGTGCTTGTGTTTGAGTGAAAATGTGGTGAACCATGCTCATATTTATAGGGAGATGATCACATAATTTTTTTGCAATTTTTTCCAATTTTTATGAATTTTTAACCTCAAAAATAAATTAAATAATTTCAACGGCCAAATTTAAACAGCTATATTGAAACAGCTAATTTTATGAGTCACTGACATGTGGGACCAGCCGCAAAAAATTCCTACAGCTATTTTTCTTGAGCACTCACACGCATAGGCCACTGACATGTGGCCCCTCAGCGACCGTGAACGAACACGTGCCGGGTACACGCGGCACGCGACACGAGCGCACTCATGCGGATACACGCGTTTTGTAGGCCCCACTGCTTCGCGAGGCGCACTTCAACATTGCACACCCTCTGACTGACAGGTGGGCTAGAGTTTCTTTTGGGTCCACCTGTCAGTTTGGTTTCTCGGGTGGGCACAAGGGCATGGGCTGTCACAATGTGAGCCCACAAAATGTGTCACATGGTGTCCTCGACCACTCCAACACTGCCGCTTCGACTAGTGAGGCGTCGATGGGGTCCACATGTCAGAGCATCATGGTCGAAGCCTCGCGATGTGTCCTCTTTCTACTCCCGTAGTCGAAAAAATTGTTTTTTAATATGGGCCCCGTTTGTCAGCGTGTCGATGCAACAGCGTTGGACGCAACCTAAATAAGTAGTTTATGAGCCTTCAAGTTATCCAAATAACTCAAAAACTTAAAGAATGCAGAAAAGTCTTATTATGAAATTATACAGAATTACATGATAAAATACGACTAACAAACAAAAAAACAAGCAACTAGTGAATATATATATACATAGTCTAAGCTTGTTTTTAATTTTGTCTGCATATAGTCGTGCTTGGTGATCAAATTTTGTATAATTCCATAATATAACTCGCTCTATAGCCTCTAGTTTTTAAACTTTTTAAAAAATTTAGAGACTCGTGAACTTATTATGTGTAGTATTAATAAACACGAGCGTGAAATCGACGTCTTTGGTGCTATACATAGGTGTAAAATATATAAATTGCACGGTCATTGCGTGCAGTGTCCAATAATTAGTGTGCGTTGCAAGCCTGAAAATTAAAAACATGTATTTTTATTTTCCGTAGTATGAATATAAGAATAAATGTCTTATTGTGAAGTTCATGTGTTTTTTCATTTACATATGAATAATTGTAAGTTGTCCTTTTACTTGGACTTTCATTCCAAGGGTTAAATGAGTTAGTACCAAAATTTCTTTTTTCTAAACGAAACTAAGTCCATAGATCATCATTACTATAAGAAATCACATTTTTAGCATCAAGGCGCTTGGTCACTAAAAACTGAAAGTTAGGTCACTACATACGCACGCTTTACACATTGTGAACTGCTATGTATGGATGTGTGAGTTAGCAGAAGTGAGATTGTCATAGAGAAGTTGACATTAGATTTTAAACTCCAGCATATATCGAAAATTGGTTGGCAAGACATACTTCATGCACTTCCTGCAAGAAAAAAGTGTAAGTTTAACTCAATGAATCACGCTTGTTTAATGACATTATTAGAAAGATGATTAACATGCATTACAAGTTTTTAAATATATTCAAGTGTTTAATTAGTGCAATAAAATCAATAACTCTTAATAATATTGTTCACCTCCCTCACTTGCATATCACTCATACAAATAATTAACAACATCTCATGATGTCAACTTGTATCATATTATACAACTAATTAATCAAACCTCACAGTGACGTCTCTTCATCATGTCCTGATTAGACATGCTCATCTCACTCACCCATATTTAATAGGGCTATGCCAAATTAATCTGGACCGAACCAAAAAAATTGAGTCAAACCGAAAATAGCGGTTTTTGTGGTATATGGTATCCAGTTCGGTAGACTAGTTTAGTCATAATCGGTATTCGGTTCAATTTTGATTTTTACCAAAAAAAAACCCGATTTTAGAAGCACAGTTTTGAACATCCGCCCATTTAGTCGACACCCTGTGCCCCTTGTCCCTATTTCCTAACCCTAATTGGCGCTGATCCCTAACCCTAACTCCCCTCCTCCCTGTGCCACCCCCGTCCTTGCCGCCTCTTTCTCCCCATGCCTGAGTGCCTTGTCCTCCCCGAGGCCCGAGTCCCCATGCCTCTAGCCACCACCGCCTCCTCCTCCTCCTCCTCCTCGTGCTGCCTGACCTTCGCCGCCCTCCTCCCCGTGCGGCAGACCCCCTAGCCGGCTGGCCCCCCTCTCTTAGAGCCTCCCCATAGCTCCACAAGGCCACACCGCATTGTCGCCCCCACTGTTTTTGATTTGCAGCAAGTCAGAAAGCTAGCAACAATAAAATCAACCACAAGATCGTGCAATGTAAAACTCTCTGTCATTCATTTCGTGAATAAAGAATTTGGATGAGATCATGAGACTCTCTAAGCTGAGAGGTTACTGAAATGGCACTGGACAAAATTGATAGTACTTACACTAGTTTATCTTCATTTTTTTTAAAGATGTCTGAAGCAGAAGTAAATGATATCGAAAACATTGGTGGATTGCTAGGCAGTGATGAAACAGTCACAGCTGGGGGCAATACACCTTCGAACAACATGTAGATTCGCGATAATTTGGTAAATTTGGTATCTACCGCAACCGAATCGAAATTTATTTTAGTAAATATGGTATATACTGTGCAATACCAAAATTTTAAAAATATCAAAAAAACCAAACTAAAAAAATCAAATAAACCAAATACACACACCTAATATTTAACTTATACCAACAACCACTTAATTCCGTGGAGCTCTTCTTTGTCAAGCAAATCCTCAAAGATATCCATCACCAAGGTGAATGGGAAAGGTGAAAGGGCCACCTTGGCAAAGTCCTCGTTGGCATCACTGGTGAAAGGATCTGTTCATAAAAGGCAACAGAAATTGAGTTGCACCACTTTTGCTCGAAGACTAAAACGTCCATTTACAGCTACTGTAAAATTTTAATTAATTTTGTTGAAAAGACCTGTCTAATATATTTGTTGCAAATTGACAATCAATCACAATTCACACAAACAATAAAATTATAAATTGACAATCAATCACAATTCACAATTCACAAATGACAAATTCATAAAAAAATTATTATTCACAATCACTCAATCACTATGTGCCAACATTTGTATTTTTAGTGTTGCAGGCTCACGGGTGCTCCTTTGCCGTTGTGCTCCCCTGCCGCGTTCCCTTTGCCACACCAGTCGCCTCCAGCTCCGCCTCCGCTAGCTCCGCACAGTTGCAGACTTGCAGTTCGCCTCCAGCGACGCGGCTCCGACTCCGCGACGAACTCCATCCAAGACCACACCTCAAATCTACCGTCTCCACGTTGCAACATGACACGAGGATTTTACCGTTTAAGGGTCGGTTTTGATCCGTTTCTATCTTTGAGTTGGGCCAGTTTCCAGATGGGCTAGATTGCTATTTGCACCTTGCGCGGCCCAACATCGACCATGGTCCAGGCGCCTAGCTTCTTCCTCCATTGATGTTAGGCCTATGTGCCAAAGGATGAGAGGAGAAGGGGGTCCCGGGGTTGCCGGCGGCATAGCTGGGGTGCTGACCCCTGTAGCCCCGGTGCTAGATCCACCCCTAACTATAGCAATCCACTATATATAGTGCAAAACATGTCACATTCGTAGTAGTTTATTATATGTAGTGTGTATCATGTAACATTCATAGCGGTTGATTGTAGTGTCCAAAATATTACTATCAATCTTATTTTTAGTGTGATTCTTTTCTTGTGATAAATCAATACATATCAACTTTATATAAAACTTTTATCATCTATATAGTCTGGAGCGGTGATAGAATTTTCAACTATGGCATTAAACAAAAAAAAATAGGAGTATAGGGTCAATAATAACAAATATTTTACAATAGTTAGGAATCAATTTACATTTATCTATAACATTTTTTCTTAAGTATATTTGCAAACAACATATAATTAAAGAGTTTTAAGAAAAAAAAGTTTCAATTGACCCCACTCTATTCACATTTATCTGCCACTGTATAATAGTTGTATATACTTTGTTTAGCCCAGCATAGCATGATGATATGGAGAATTAAAAAATATATAGCATGGAATAGTACTGCATACTAACTCAGATTATCCCTTGAGAATTAAATTCCAAGTAGAACTCCCACTTGAAATTGTCTTATTCATGCAAACAAACAACACATTAAACTTCACAATAATAAGACATTTATTCCCACCTCCGTACTACTAGAGTGTTAAACGGGAAAATACATTTAAAAAAAATCTCAAGAGAGCCTGTAATTTATTCCCTACTAGTAAGTGCAAACTGGAATCCACATCAACAAAAAATTATTTTACAACTCGTTAAATAAGATCGATACATAAAAAAATCATAGAAATGAATCATGTTATCCATTAATTTGAGACATCTAATTGTAATACCTCGTACTAATAATAAAATATGTTTATAATTAATTAGTCTGTCACCCTGATCAACCAAATTATGTAATCAAATTTGCCATGTGCTTATGACATGCGAGTCCTACTTGATTGAGGGACTAAAATGCAAAATTTTCATGCATAGGCATTAGAGAGCAAATAAATATATACATGTATTCTATTCTCTAATATGAATACAATGATGTATAATTTTCTCTCATAAATTTGTATTAGTGGCATAACCATCCCCCACCCCGTTTGGTGTGCTGACCCAATCGAAAATCGGTGTACTGACTTAGTCACACAACACAATCAAGAAAATCATGGGATATGATCAATCATGATTCTAACATGGTCACACAAGTTAACCCCAAGTCATCAAAACTCACATAAATCTCAATTAGATAATGAACAGTCGAACCTACTATAAAAGACTTATCTGTAAATGTATCTTAACTTTTTTGTTCCATGTCAGACTAAGGTGTTCATTTTATAAACGTTATAATACGACAAACATGCTTAATACAGGGTTGTAGCATGAAGGTTACAAAAATGATGAAGTCTACTTTGGTCAAACCGATATAGAGACTAATTAGTAAGCGGTCATAACTTTTGGATCTTTCAACAAAATTAGTGGTTCTATGATCTTTTGAATCTTTTAAATATGATCAACCTATATAATGTACTATTATAACTTGAATAGTAGATTTGAAGGTTTACAATCTATTCAAGACCTAAATAACATGTCAAACTTGACCTGAGTTAAGTCCAGTTGCATGAAATTTGAGCCAAGTCAATTATACATGAATTGAATATTAAAAATACTTTAATTTAGTGCATAATTCTAAGTTAAATTATAAAAAGGGGATTATCTTCATAATTATCTTCTTACCTTAATGATTAAAATTCAAGTTTTGAATTTTAAACCTTCTATGTTATTCTCAACCAACAGTCTCACACCCCCTATAAATAAAATGGGCTCTCCACCCTGAAGATTTGAACCTTCCCTTCTTTCCCCCACGAAGAAAACTAGTGAGAAACGTTTCGCATAACTCTTGTTCCTTTCTTCTACACCTCGCCCCACGAGTGAATACCTAAGGCTAGGCGACAATCAATGGTGAGTTTCTCTTATTAACATAGTATACATTATACATTACATGGAATATCTAGGCAAAAGTGGCTCAAGAAATATTCCATGGAAGGTACTAGTAGTTCATATCAACATAAGGGCCCCGTTCAACCAAGCAAAGGGGAGTTTGGTTCATTGTGCAGATAAATTAGATAACGAAAGATGCAAGGCACATCATTACAAATCCTTTCTCATCGTTCCAAAGGATTGGGTCTAGGGAAGGCACAAGAGGCATCACTCTATATCCATTCTGAAATTATTAAGCCATGCCATCCAAAAATTGTCTGATGTGAGTCAAATAGCCAGCGGTCTGCTAAATTCCAGCCTGATGTGCTTGTGATATATGAATAATAAATTTTGGTCCAAAGATCCAATTGATTTCAAATTTTTATGTTGGATAGTAGTCTCATGCAGAAATATCTCCACCAAATTTCACCTTTATTAGAGGTCGGGAAGCTGGCTTCCAAAAAATCATGACAAATAGACTATGTTTGTTGAGTTTCAATCTGACGTGATGGTGATACATGATTGATAAATTTTGGTCTAGCGGCTTGTTTGACCTCAAAGTTTTATGAGAAATATAAAACTCATGTAATAATATCTCCAACAAATTCCACCTTGATCAGAGGTCAGGAAGGCCCCGTCCAGCCGAGAAAGGAGAGTCTACTTCATCGTATCGAGAGATTGGATTGCAGAAAGTGCAAGATGCGTTAACGTAATCCATCTTCATTGTGCCAAAGAATCAGATTTGAAAGAGACACAAGTCGTGTCACTTCAGATCTATCATAAAATTATTATTGCAAACCATCTACCCTCATCCAAGGATTGCATGCTGACCTATTGATGGACATCCCGATGTGCCATCATACCATGCTGTATGAATCTCCAAACATTGAGAAGGCTAAGGTGTTATCCCAAATTATCATCCATGCATCATGTTGCTGAGCACCGACGAAGCGAAGGGGACCACTTTTTCTCTAATTGACGAAGTCGGACACCATTAATTTCAAGCACTAACAAGGCAAACGCATCTATCTGTTCGAGACCGATGAGGCCAAATAACACCCAGGCCGGGCCCCGACGAGGCGAAAACGCATTTTTGTGATAGCATCATAGACTGATGAGCCTATAGATTTGCATGCATGTACGAACATATGCATTGCATACATAGAGGATATACTTAAAACTCGAAGACGACGACCATTGATCCAGCTTAATCAAAATTGTTCTACAGATTTAAAATATGCAGATGTAATTAACCAGGAGTCTTACGAAACCCTAGGAACTAGGAGCCACACAATATCAAGATGTATTTGCATGGGCACATGAACAATCTCCATAGACACATGAACAATGTAAACATCCAAGGGGACCTGTAACTTATAATTCAAGACGAATTAATAAAGTTCATGTTTTTCATATTTGTGGGGTCTTTCATATTTATATGTATACTTATGTGTACTAACATGCCTGCAATATAGAAGTTTCCCTACAAGAGTGAATTTTTTCGGTGAAACACACCCATAGCAACTAGGTTAAAAATCTAGCACTAGTCAGGCAAAACTCTATAAATGATATTTTTAATCTATTGTATGGATTAAAATGGCACTACAAAAGTAAGATATCATCATCGAACAATAAGGGTGTGTTTGGTTGCCTGTATGAGGATGGGCTGACCTGTATCAGTGGGACAGGCTGGAAGAAACAGACTGTCAGATGCAGTAGAGGTGTTGTTTGGTTAGCTGAATTTGTGAATCCTGGATGAGTGCTGAATTTGTTTGGTTGGCTGTATTAGAGGCTGGTTCTGGTGGGTGGATGGAGGAGATGCTGTTTGGTTGGTTGTATGAGTTTGTATGTGGTTACTCTAGTTGTGTAATGTGGTGAGATTACCTTTCTTGGGATTGAGATTTTGTTAAGTATTGGATGAGAGGAGTGTGTGAGTGTATTGTAACACAAAATATTTTTGGAATATTTAAATTTAGTTACAAAATAATTATAAATTGTTAATAGTTGTTTGAACTGTACACCAAATTCTTGTGGATATTAAAGAGGATAGCCGATATGAATCTTATAGGTCATCCTATGTATTGATATATAAAAAAAATTGTCAACCACTTAAAAACAGTTTGACTAAAATTAAAAAAAAAGAAAACTTCATGGGCCCTGCAAGCATATGCAATAGTCATCCACTTACCTGGTACAAGGTAGAAAAAAATAAAAAAAGACACTCATTTATCTACTAATCTGTAATGAAGCCAAAATAATTAAGAAAGCATAGGAACACATAACAGCAGGCCATGTAGTATTGAAAACACATCATAACCAAAATATATAATGTTTATAACAAACACACAATTAAAACACACATCTATATTCCAACATAAACATCAAACATAAACATCCATCATAAACATTACATCAAAAACATTCAAAATACCATCTAAGAAATAATGTTGATTTGAAGTTACGTACGTAGCACAAAATATGAGTGCGTTGAACATTACCTGCCACAAAATACAACTGTCAGCTAGTGGGTGTCCATCAATCACAATTTACCACAAAATACAATTAAAACCAAGACAGAAACCATCATCTAAGACAAATTTCCTAGGAAATTCCTAAGCCAAAGGACCTGATGGTGTTCAAACATAGCCACAAAAACAATGCCTTGCGCCTTGTTACTCAATAGACGTGTGAAGGCTACCAGCAGAGTCTCCTCATTGAAGCCAGGTGTGCTCATGACAGCTTCATACAGCTAAGGATGGACTTCGTGCGGGAGGCCCTCTTTCTCTTCCCCGAAGTACTGGTAGCATTCTTGCCCTTCGATACAGTATGCTTAGTGCCGACTGTTTGCTCAGCCCTGGGCTCGAACTGCGCTTCCTCTGGATGGCCTGGGAACTGTCTACACCTCTATCGGATCTGGGACAAGGTGGGGTGGGAGGAGGGGGTGTGCCTAAGGCCTCATTCGAGCCCATAGCAAACCTCCCTGTCGCCTGTCCACTCCCAAATATAGTCATAATCTGGGAGTAGTTCTCAATTGGTTTGTTAAGGAACTCAGCATCTTTGGGATTATCCTATAAAGCATCGAAGGTAAATAATCAAATATGGGTACACCAACATGCACCATCAAAAATGGGTAAATGGTGTGGACAAACCTTGATGTGACCCTTGCAGTGCTCATTTTCGAGCAGTCTGGTGTTGTTAGTTTCATCCGACAACGCCCCACTTATGTCTCTGAGCTTACAGATCTTGACCTACCTCTGGCGCCACTTACACAGGTGGTTGTACACCTGTGTGGATGTAACCTAAACCCCGCTATACTCAGTCAAGACCCTAGCAACTTGGGTTAGCTGCACTTCCTTGAAACCCTTGTTGGTCCTAACTCCAGAGGCTACTAGGTCACTCATGCGTCTTAGAACAAACCCTGACATGGAATGTGTCCAACGCATGGAACCTCCAGATGCATTTGTACCACCACCCCCCCCCCTCTCCGCCACCCTCCACACTAAATTCATCCATAGCCTAAATTGTGAGAAGAATACAAGTTAGTATATAGTGCAAACCAGATGAAATGATCATATTGCAAACAACAAACGAAAAACAATCCCATATGATGAATTTTTTGTGAACGAAATAGAGAACAAACAACTTCATCGAATTAAATAAACAACACTTGAGATAAACAACTGTTGTTACACATGAAAAACCACAATTAAAACATACATCCACAGCTATTGTTCGACATGAAAAATAGGTACCAACTTGGCATAGCCAAGATACTGTAATCTACACTCGAGAGGAACCTCTATTGTCCCACATCTCTTTAGCCATATCGTCCTTTTTGTGGGCTCAAGCATTGTTGTCAATAACAGTCTTGGACTGTACTTCTGTCGAACCATGGTTTGGAACCTAACTGTACTCTAGTGGAATCACCTCGTCGTACCCATGAGAAATTACCTAATTGTGCAGAATGCAACAGGCTAGCACTAGCTTCACTTGCGTCTTGAATGGGTGGAAGGGTTTGTTGTCTAGGATACGAAACCTACTCTTTAGGGCCCCGAATGCACGCTCGAGTCTCGACAGTGACCCGCAAGGAGGAGTGCCTCAAGTTAAACAACTCCTTGCAATCACGTGGGTAGTTCCTTCCATCGTACTCCTGCAAATGATACCTAAAAGCTCTGTAAGGTGGAAGGAAACCCAATCGAAGTGCATATCCAGCATCAACTAGAAAGAACTCGCCTAACAAATGAAAAATATAACAATATAGATATAAGAAAGTTATCATTTGTACACCACTCATTCTGTACGACGTATATGATGAATTTTCTGTGATATACTTTACCTGATGGATCCCTTAATCCATCATGCCTCTGTAAAGCATCGGCAAAGATGAGAGCATCATGGGCTGACCCTTCCCAACCAACTAGTATGTACGTGAACCTTAGGTCAAAGTCCACAGCAGCCATAACATTCTGCGTTGGGTAGTGCTTCCTACCCCTAAATGCAGCCACATGCAATCTCCTTTGGGACTCTTGCATAGATATGTGTACCATCAATTGCACCGATACAGTCCTATATGATAATTGAAACAACTATTCGTAAGTGATGAAGGTTACCATTGTCTAAACTAAAGGTCCAAGTAATTACTTTACCTTGAAATAGAGGGACTATCTCGCACTACTGGCAATCTTTAGGTAAGTTTCAATGGATGGGGGTTTTATCACCTCATGTCTTAACTCACCGATGGCATAAAACACCTCCCTAAAGTATCAACTGACTGTTTCGATAGATCTTCGAAAGTTAACCTTGATCACTTTAAATCTTTGGTTGTGGCCAACAACATGGAGAAACATGGCCACCTGCTCCTCTACCGAGCTGTGGAAGCTATCCTGCAGCAAAGCCCACTCCCTCAACATTGAACACAATTGCAAAAATGGGGCCTTTCTTAGCCACAACATCTCTATGTACTAGATGTCATTATATTCCTGATCCTACGCAACAGTGCCTATCTCTCTAAATCTCTCTCAAGTAGAGGCCCATATGTCACTGTGGGTGTACGATTTCGCCACCTCCTAAGGTGGACCATGAGAAGAACGTACACCGCAGTGACACGGGTAGCAGTTTTCGTAATAAGCTACTGTCATCTAGTCGCTGCATCCATCTATATACTAAAGAGAAGCAAAAACAATTTACACACCTTGTTTTCATAACATACGTAGGCCAGATATGCACTAATTGCCGTAAGAAATAATTTCCTTAATAACAACAACATAATGATATAAACTGTCATAACTGAAAAGCGTCAATTTTGATAGGCAGCAATTAGTGCAGAATGCAAAATTTATCCTGCTGGCAACCAGTAATCAACTGAACCTAAACAAATTGGACTCTGAAACAGCACCCCAGCTACAACATTTAATAATATCAGGAACTCCATATGAAGAGGGAAGAAGCAAACTTTAGTAGTTAACCTAGATTAAAAAATTTCATGCTATGATCCATTGATGCTATACAGTGATATAAATCTCTAAAGTGTACTCAAGCATTGAACTGCAAGCTAATCCTCTAAAGTACCAGCTAATATTCACTAAAGTACCAGCTCAAATCCACTTTGGTACCAAAACATTCCTTGATAAAGGATAGGAATAAATGGTACAGTATCCAAAAATGGTTTCATAAACCAAAATTTTTTTTTTCTGTGCAACACAACACAATCCCAGATAGTGTTAAAAGGCTAAAAATCTCATGCCTTGATTTCAGGAGTGTGAATTCAGTTTTTGCCCAAGTACATATTCCAGCAGTTTACATGATCAATCCTAAAACATGCATAATTGTTATACAATTATAATAGATCTAGTTTTGCCTTACCTATATTTCAATCTCAAATTATAGTGTTCACTTTCAATGTTGTGGCCTCATCAGAGAGAACTTCATCACATAACAGGAAAAAAATGAATAATCATAAGAAAAAGTTGAGCACCCAAAAAATAATAGTTTCATGTTGCGAGACACAATAAACAATATTAGAATGGTGCTTTTTTAAGCTATGGCTGCTGGCACAAGCAATCAGATTTCATAATTCCAAGTACTCTCAGTTATTAGCTTTGGTGCTTTGTTTTGCTCAAATAGATCAAAGGATGTCGCGATCTGCACGTAGAAAGCATAATAAGTCCAGGATACATGTAATCAAGACATAAGTAATGGATATATTCTACACAAACATCCAAGTTGAACCTGCGTCGATGCTCTCAATTAGTAGGCTAAGTTAACGGCAAACTGTTGAAGAACACAACATATACACAAACAAACAAGGTATCTAGGAGTAATATACGTGCAAAACATAGGAAATATTGTCAAATTCTTAATTGAATGAGCACTAACAACAAACCAGCTTATCCAGCCAAATACAGGTATATAAGATCATCTTTGCCAGCAATAGCACAATATCATATCAAAGTGCAAAATGGTGCTCATCTTAGCAAATATCACAGCGAGAGAACACATGGAGAATATTAACATACGTATTATTGACCTCTATATTAAAGGGGGAATTCATGAAAGATATGTTTCACCTATTGCTAGGTTAGAATAAAGTTAGCACTCTTCAAGTT
This sequence comes from Pharus latifolius, assembly GCA_019359835.1. Lineage (NCBI taxonomy): Eukaryota > Viridiplantae > Streptophyta > Magnoliopsida > Poales > Poaceae > Pharus > Pharus latifolius. Next base: position 83,649,919 of record CM033321.1, on the reverse strand, counting down.
CTATTAAGAATTAATCTGTCTCAGCTATCCTAGGGATGGGAGTCATTGAATCAGATTGGAAAAAAATGTGCAACATAAAAATGACTAATTCACTTTCTGTACCAGAAAACAATCTAAGGTTAAACTTCTAAAACTAACCTCAATTTCCTACATATGTTTCTCCAAAAGTTGATAAAAAGTCATTGTCATCCTAGAAAATTAGAAATAAAGTTGGATATCTCTGCACAATTTTAAACTATATGGTGGACACTTATCATGGATGAGGTGTGTGTTGTGACATAACATAAAATATGGAAGTAAATTTCTCTAAAAAATGAAAAACCAAATGTATGCATTCATATTAGTCTCAGCTAAATTTGTTTTCGATCTAACCGTGCAATATATTTTGTTATCCAAGCACTGAATCGAACATAAAATTTGTTCTGCAAACCTCAGTTCGTAAGCCAAATTTGGACCCAACATCAAAACTTGGGTCTCCACATGAGTAAATATTAGCTTAAAAGGAATGAACACTGAAAGCAACATCATGATCACTGAAAGCAACATCACATGGAATCTTCTCACATAGCAGAAACATACAACCATACTAGATTTGTCACTGGAAGGATGCAACATATGCTTTACTTACCAAAAAAATTATACTACAATTAACATTGCTATCTAACAAATGGCAAAGATATAGTTGTCTAACAAACAGACATATTAAAAAGACAATTAACTTCTTACAAACAGATTTGTCCAAAAGCAAAAATTTTGCTTACCTCGTTCACGGGTATGCGTCGCTGGGGATAAGATCCAACCGAGGGAGGAGATGGCGACGAGGTTCGGGCCAGAGCGGCGAGGCCTTTGCGAGGAAGAGGCGGAGGCGGAGGCGGAGGCAGGGGCGGAGCTAGAGGGAGAGGCGGAGGTGGCGACGAGGGCAGCGTTTCGGGGAAGAGGCGGAGACTGAGGCGGCAACGAGGGCGACGTTTCGGGGAAGAGGCGGAGGCCGATGCGAGGACGCGAGGAGGGAGAGGTAACCCTAACAATGCAAGCGGAATAGCGGATACAACAAGGACCCGAGGACGTGTGGGATGCGCGTATCCGCGGGCCAGGCCGAGGGAAATGCCCGGAGTGCGCATATCCACAGGCCAGGCTGCGGGGAAAGTTTTGCACCGCTCGGGCCAGGCTGGGGGACCAATACAGACAACCAAACACTCGAGAATTGCATCTACGAGCCAGGCTGAACTCAAAACAAGACAATCAAACGCATCCTAAATATGAAAATGATATATGAGTCTAAGGTTTATATGTCATTAAGCCACCTATATTTTATAGTTAAACCAAAAATATTTCAAATATTATGAGACAAATTACCTATTTTTGGGCAAAAATAGAATTTTCCTGTTAATAACTATACATATGTACATGTCATTTGAACTTTTATACTTTACGAAGAATAACAGTACAAATTGACCTTTGACTGTTGACCCCATGCTCCAAGCTGTGGGATGACGTGGTGGCTTCCTTGATATGTGGAATGTTAGACGCATGGCTGGGCGGTAGGGCCTATTGCTAATTCATTGCCATAATAATTACATGATTTTTTTTACTGATTCTACCATCTATAAATAAGATGCCATGCTTCCATGATTCCTCACCGGTTGCTTTCAATATATTAGTCACGTGTGGGTGGACGTGCGGCAAGTTGTTGCCGCCAGGTGTGAAGTCAATGCGGTTCATGACCACACTGAGCGTGTTGATGTCTGGGAAGCAAGTCACATCGCCCTTCGTCGCGTTCGAGTCGTTCGGGTTGTTGGTGTCGCCGCCCCTAATCAGCCGGGAGGAGGAGTTCTTGCCAGCCAACTAGGGGGGCTTGCACGGTTGGCCATTCACCGTGACACCGCCACTGCTGAGGTCGGCGACGCAGAAGTCCTTGAGACGGTCGGGGTCGGTAGCCAAGAGGAGGGGAGCGAGGAGAAGTATGGTTAGTGTGGTTATTTCTTGTGTACTCCATTGCTAATTAGCTAGGGCTAACCTGGTTAAGAATGCAGTAATGATGGTTTAGTTTTATTTGTCTTTTTTTTTTATTTTATTAATGTGTGTTGATTTTATAGATTAATTTATGGGTGAAATTTTTTATGATCAAAGTTTGGCACACTAACTATTAAAATTTGGTTAACATTAACTACAAATCAAACACTTTTATTTTTATCAAATTTTGATCATGCATTGATTTGATAATGATCAAATTTTATCAAAATTATCAAGAATAACAAACTAAACACACTTTTTTGTGTTATTGCAAAAAAAAAAGAGAAAAGAGAAAAATGTTAGATGGTTTTGGTTCCATAGTATTGGCGTTGCTACCTGTAACAGTAGCAAGTAAACACAATTTTGATATATGAATTTGAGATGTATAGTGTTTTTGTTATGCTAATTGTGATGTACGGAACTACGTGTAGATTGTACAAGGTTAAGTGTACACATGAAGCATACAAAATGATCAATCTAAAGTTAAAAGTTAGTAAGTTTGGTCCATTAAGTATTATTAGATAAGATGTACGCCTGAATTATTTCTCCCAGAATAAATCAAATGAAACACCAATTTGTTTCCAATCAAAACAACTCAGATGACTCACCAACTTGGATGGAAATATTTTTTGTGAGGACAGTTCTCACCATAAATAGTTAGATACCGTGTATCTAAACGCTGAATCAGATCAGATCTAATACCGCAAAACTAGATCCTCACAGTCCTCGGATAATGTTTATTTTCCAACTTGCACACCATCACATCTGAGACCCAGCACTCTCACTTCCCTCCAAAACCAAAACCTTCCACTTCTCGCTGCACTGCCTCGCCACGCCGCCGCGCACGAACTCCACGAACTCGTCCAGGTTCCTGTCCGAGCTCCCGCCGCGGCCGACCGCTGCGCGCGACGCGTCCTTCCACCGCCGCGCCGAGTCCCGTGCGGCGCTCCCATCCTCCATGACCGCGCGCACGCACCGCTCGACCTCGACACGCAGGAACATGCCCGTGCCGGCGTCGCGACGCGCGCGCACGCCGACGCCCCAGGCGTGCTCCACGTAGCGCGCATTCGTCGGCTGGTCCGTCCACAGCCCCAGAGCTACCATTGGCACACCGAAGCCGAGCGCCTCCAGCGTCGAGTTCCACCCGCAGTGAGTCACGAAGCAGCCCACGGCGCCGTGCGCCAGCACCTCCAGCTGCGGGCTCCACCGCACGGTGCGAGCGGTGTTCGACGCCGCGGCGTCGTCAAGGAGGCCGCACGGCAGCTGCGCCTCCTCGGTGGCCCTGACCACCCACAGGAAGGGCTTGCCGGCGGCGAGGAGCCCGTGCGCGAGCTCCTCCGTCTGCGCTGGCCCGAGTGAAGCGAAGCTTCCGAAGGAGACGTAGGCGACGGAGCCGGGGGGCTTGGTGTCCAGCCACTTGATGCAGGTATCCTCCGGATCGAGCAGGTTCGCACCGTAGGCAAGACGGTCGGCGGGGCCTGTGGCGGCGGCGGCGGGCAGCGGCAAGCACGGTCCGATCGTTCGGGCTTTCCAGTGGCTTGGCAGTCCTGCCACGACCTAGACAGTACACACAAGAAGTTTGAGCAACTTCAGTTTTATCCACACATCTCGTACATTTACAACACTTCTTTTGAATTTTTTTTTTAAAGAATTTTACGCCAGACAAATGGGCATGGTTAGCTTCGTAATATATCTTAAATCAAACCTACTTTGCTGAGAATTAAACTCATGACATCTCATATAATATTGAGCATTCCTAAATAATAAGATTATCACATGATTCTCTATGATACGTAGTGTATTGTTCAATTTTTTATCAATCTTGAATAAGAATTCAATATACTATTTGCAATATTAGTTATCTCCGTATTCAGAAATTGTAGTTAACCGATCAAAATGAAAAATAATACATTAACAAAAACAGGAAATTCAAACAATATTCCTTTTAAAAAATTAAACCATGATAGATGTTTCTTGGGGAAATTAGTGATAAATTCCTCTCCTTTTTTCCCAATAATAAATTCAAAAGAGGATTATTTCTTTGTTTTTTTAGAAAATTTCACAAGTCGGGAAATGAGGGGACTGATTTGCGCCTTAACTTACCATTAGTAAACAGGGTGATGTTAACATGTTATTGACATATTGGTACATAAGAATTATACGTAACTATGTATGCAAAAAATAAATAGCGGGTAAAGATAATATTTGAACTATATTTAATGAGAAAATATGTTTTATACTAAACTTTGGTGTATGATGCATTCTACCATTGAATATTAATTAAACACTTTTGCAACTATGAGTAAAATTGTTTTGGACTACTGTTATGAGCCACTGTCCGTATACTAAAAGACTAAATACCCTTGTATAGTCTATAATAATAGAACACTAAATAGGGGTGTTTTAATCCGCTTAGTAGCATATGACATGAAAAGGAAAATTCTCAATGGCATCTACAGTACAAAACTCAATGGCAGAATGCAAATTGCACCAAATTTAATCAGGAGAAAACAAAAATTTTCATATTTAATTATGGTGGGATCGCACTAAGATTTGCTTATAGTGGGAATACGAATTCGTAATCAGATATATATCATGTTCACAAAAGGCAACCCTGTGACGCTTTTTTCTGAATATTTCATATAAATAATCTGATTCCAGATTTTTATTTTAATTTGGTGTGTGGGACGTGTTATTCAGGCACTGTACATCAACATACAATAGACGGGTTTTTTTTTTATTGAGTAAATTAGGGTAAAACGTTGTTGACAGATAAAACTAGAGGTGCATGAATTTGAGAAAGTTATTTTTATGTCAGACTTTTTTTTGATGTTTTTGAATATATTTAAAAAAAAAATGTATGCACCATTAGCAAAGATCAATTTTATGTTTGCCGCTATCATGAAAAAAAGCAAAAATAAATAAATATATGTCACTACAAAGTTCTAGTTTTAGAAAGGTAAGAATTATGATTCAATTACTTGTTTAAAAAAAGATAATTTTTTCATCTTTAATCTAATTGTCTTTCTTTCTCACGATCATCCATTTTCTCTACCCAATGTGCGCTCTCACACAACTACATTGACACAACTTACTAGCTAGCCACCACCCCCTCCCATCACAACTATGTTGTTTCTATCCTGAGCACAAGGCCGACCGTCCTTTATTATCACCTTCTTTGTCTACCACACCCAATCACAACCAGCAATGCGACCGCTGCTCATAACAAATTAACTACAGTGAGAAAATTAAGAAAGGAAATAAATAAATCATAGATAAATTAGATTCAAGATCGCGAGGGTTTTGATTCACTCATGAATAAAAACACATACAAAATAGAAAAAAAAATGTACATGATCCTTAGAAAAGTGTTTAGATAATTCTTACCGCACTCTCCAACTCCTGAAACGAGTTGAAGAGCACCCAGTCATCCTTCTCCAGGCTGAACTGGTCGAGCGCGAACGCGGCGAGCGTCGGGTACGACCCATCCTTCAGCGCGAACGACGGGAACTCCCACCTCTCCATCTCCGGCAGCCCCGCATACGCCGCACTGCGCTTCCCGCCGGCCTCCGGCACGTCCAGCAGCCCCTCGTTCACGTAGTAGTACACCGAGCTCACCGCACACGACTGCGTGGAGAACGCCACGGCCGGCAGGCCGAGCCCGTGGGCCACGCGCCCTGCCCACGGCGCGTACGTGTCGTACACCACGCACGTGAACCCGCGGCCGGAGCGCGCCCCGGCCTCAATGAGCCCAGCCAGCGAGCCCGCCCCGACGGCGTCCAGCGCCGCGAGGTACTCCTCGAGGCTAGACGCCGACGGGAACCCGCCCTCGTCGTGCCCGTCGGAGATAGCCGCGACCTGCACCGCGCCGGCGTCGACGCGGGTGGTCCGGGCGATGAAGTGGGTGGTGACCATGGTCGTCGCCGGGCCCTTCGCCGCCAGCCTCTTAGCGAACTGCAGCATAGGGTTGATGTGGCCTTGGCTTGGGTACGGCACGACAAGGACATGCGCCATGGCTGGCAAGATCAAACCACTAATAAGAGAGATCTAAACTTAAGACAATGTTACAATATGTGATTGGACATTAGAACCTCATATAACATGTGAAGGTCAAATGATCTAACGCTAAGTGAGGCGTTTCGATAGCGTTCTTGCAGAAATGGCATGGCTTGATGACGAGGGAAAAGGTGTATGTATCTCGTGCGTTACAGGCTCACAGCCAGCTTAATTAGACGTAGGGATGTGATCAGCGTGAATACAATTATCGTCTGCTCAATATATCATGGCACGTGTTGTCAGCGTCCACGTAAAAACTAGCATTACTACCGTCACATGGTATACGGTTCATTACTTCATTTACATGTTGATCATATGGCTCGAATCCTTGCTTTGTGTTCCGTTACGAGATTATTAATATTATCTCTTATCTTATCTATAAAAATTTAAATAGAGGAAAAATTATCTCTTATTTTATTATGTGTCAAACTCCAACTAGAGTTCTAATTAATTTTAATTTAGCATTAGATCTATATAAGCACTCATATTTTTATAATTTTATGTACTTTCTCTTAAAATAAATATTTTTTTCTCAATACGAGTTCTCAGGTCATAAATACGGACCGTCTACCAAATACATCTGATCACTATTCACTAATAGTTTCTATATGTATAATAGGCAGAGAGATATCTAATTTCTAGGGGGTGAATGTATGTATAGACGCATGTAAGAAATTTTAATTTTTAGATCCATGCATGCAGTTATAGTAATTTCTTTCAATTTTTTTCAAAAAACTACCATAATATCTGCTATATTGATTATTACCTAATCCATACCCCATTTCGAACATAATACTCTAACTCAAGACATATAAAAATAGAGAGAATCATAAATCTGAACCCAACTAATCAATGGTAGTCCAAACGGTGTGACATCTGAGTTTTCTAGTTAAATGTCAAGATTTGATTCCTACCAACTACATGTTGGATGGGTTATTTGTGATTTTTTCTGAGATTTGATTCCCAATTTTAGGATTTTATGTGTCTTTAAATAGTTGGGCTAACCATACTGTCCCGTCTCAAAAAAAAGAAAAAAGTCGGAACCCAGTCCTTGCATAGATGGGAGCGGAGTAACTTCTCTCACATTGTTGCGCATGCACTGGCATATGCCATTTTTAACTGAGCGCGGTTTGCTTGTCCCGAGCCCGGCCTAGCTACTGTTGTAGAGTTGGGCTGATAAAATCTGGCCTAGGCCGAGTGGCGCCCCGGCCTCCAATTTGCTCATTTCTAGGTTGCTCAGGCTCTAGCCGGCCGGGTGTTTAGAATTAATAAATATATCTAAGTACCCAACTTATTCTAAGATTTATTTTACACTTAAAAAGTTGTTTGATTGACTATCAAAATTTGTTAAATTTATAGTCATAACCAATTGTATGATATAATCAAAAAATTGGCTACAGAAATATATTTAGTCGATAGCCAACCTGCATAATGGTGAAAGTCGAATTTGACAATCAAAACGTGGTGGATAGACATTTGCAATCCTCGGACCAGGTCATTAAAAAACTCAGGTCCATTCAAAACTGTTAGGCTCTGTCCAACCCCAATCCTATGAGCAACCAGAACAGGCCATCAAAAAGTCCAGGTCATCTAGGCTAAGTGGTCTCTCTGTAAGTCGAGCCGAGCCACATGTCAAGTCGAGTCAGGCAGGATGGGACCTGATTTGGCCTTCGGATCTCAAAATCAAAGTATGGCCCAGCTCAATGCACATCGAGGTCTGGTCAAATCGAGTCAGGCCGAAAGTTTGCACAAGCTTGGTGGTGGAGAAATTGGAATTTTTTTTAAATAATTGTGATTAAAAAATTAATTTCAAAACTAACTCACAGTGGAGCGAAATTGTAATTTTGACCAATCACGTCATTTTGTCGCAGTTTGGAGTCGTGATTGAGGCCGATGTTTCTTTCACCTTATTGAAATTTAATCGAATTTGTCTTAGCGAGCTAGTTACAGTTCTGAACCACGATAGGCGGCTTGTCACGGCTTCAAACCGCGATAAACTCTAATCCGCTCAGTTTCACAAGTCGAGCCGAGCCAAGCCACTCAGTTTCAAGCCAAACCAAGTCGCTCAGTTTCAAAAAATTATATATCAAATAGTGCTTCACTTGTACAAGCTGAACCAAGTCGAGCCACCATTCTTATATAAGTAAAGCAAATGCATACTTCTAAGTCAAGCCAGCACATTTTTTTGCACTTGGAAGGTTACATAGTGGCTCGGAACTACTATCGCGGCTTAGAGCCGAGACAAGCTGACGTGGCAGATCAAAATTGTAATTTCACTCTACTGTTGATTAATTTTAAAATTAATTTTTAATCTGAATTATTTAAAAAAATATTGTTTTTGACTTAGCTTCAATTTCTACTCACGAATCACAAACAATCTCACCCTCTCTCATGTTATAGTCATCTATCACCACCCACCAATAAAAACTTTTCCCATAGACTCGTAGACACACACTATTTGAATTTTTTTTAAATAACACAGATTAAAAATGAGTAGTTCTGAACCGTTCAGTCACCCTCCTCAATGCAAAAAATGTGTTGACTCGGGTTGGAAGTATGTATGTTCTTTACTTGGTTAAGGATGGTGGCTTGCTTGTACAAGTAAAGTATTGTTTGATATATAATTTTTTGAAACTAAGCGGTTTGACTCGGCTTGGCTCGGCTCGGCTTGTAACATGAAATTGAGCGGCAACAAGCTTGTCGTGACTCCAAACTGCGACAAGCTGATGTGGCGGGTCAAAATTTTAATTTCGCTCTAATGTGCGTTAATTTTGAAATTAATTTTTTAGCTTAAGTTATCTAAAAAAATTCAAGAAATAGTCCGTTTTGTTATGGATAATATAGAAAACTAGTTAAATTTTGGACATATCTCATCAGATTGAGAAATGCTAGTCGTGAAGATGACGAGTGCTTAATTGTGCTGACACTATCAAGATTTGACTTGCTAAAAATTGATCACTTACTAGATGTAACTTCAAATATTTTATAAACTAGAAATTCCTAAAATCAAACAAGTGGAAAAGAGTTCATTAAATTTATATGTTGAAGACCCAATAGACCTACTCGGAGAATTTTAAGATTGACCAAAGACATGCCCTTATTAGGTCTTATTCCATAGGGATTAAACCATTTTTACTAGAAATCTCTAAGTTAAAGTCGCTTAAAAAACATCAAAGTTAGAAAGAAACTTTTCATATACCAATCTACTAGATAAGTTTATGATCGACTAAATTCACTCCAAAAAAAATCTAGTCCTAATCATTTTGACATTTTCTAAATCGAAAAAAATCCAAAGACATAAATCTCATCAAAAACCCAAACTGCCGCAGCAATGCTGTAGTTCTCACTAGAGACAAAAAAAATTCTCCCTCCTCCCAAAGTTTCCCAATGCCTTCTCCCCCTCTCCCTCCTCTGCTCCTCCTCCTCCTCCTCCTCGTCGGCGCCGCCGCCTCCGACGCCGCGCCACCCCCTCCTTCCCCATCGCCGCCGCACAAGAACGCCACCCTCTACGAGCTCCTCCCACTCTACGGCCTCCCCCCGGGCGTCTTCCCATCCTCCGTCACCTCCTTCTCCCTCGCCGACAACGGCAGCCTCGCCGTCGACCTCGCCGGCCCCTGCTACGTCCACTTGGGGTACCTCACATACTACGCGCCCCGCGTCGTCGGCGTCCTCCGCTACGGCTCCCTCTCTGGCCTCTCCGGAATCCAGGTCCGCCGCTTCCTCATCTGGTACAACGTCAACCGCATCAAGGTCGACCTTCCTCCGCCCCCGCGCTTCGTCTACCTCGACATCGGATGGATCACCCGCAAGCTACCCGCCGCCGACTTCCAGACCGTGCACAAGTGCGAGTCTTCCAAAAGATGCCGCCTTTCGTCTGCGCTCGCCGCTGCCGCCGAATGGTTCCAGGTGAGATGGCTTCTGTCATTGCTTTATTGATCTTTCATGTCCAATTCCATTCTTCATTTTTAACTTTCTTGGATATTTTGTTAGCTTGGGATTAGAAGTGGATTTCTTGACAAGTAACAAGTGAATAAGTGAGTTTGATCTTGGAGTATGTTTTATTTGCTCAATTCCATAATTTCAAGTGAAACGATTCCAATAATTTGTGGCGAATTTTAGCTTTTGATTTCAACGGCGACTCGTGCTCCTTCTAATGGAGTTTGGTCCGAGTTGGTGGTTGCTTTTGACTTCTAATGGACTTTGGAGTTGCGTGGTGTGGAAGGAAATGCAAGCTGAGGGTTGCTTATTGTGGATGAATTTGATATGGAAAATGGAAGAATTGTCGTATGATTTTAAAATAGTATGATTGCGAGGTGCGGAAGTTTTCTAGAGTGATCATAATCGGATAATGTACCTTGTGTTGAATGATGTAACGCACCTTGACTTGAAAAGGAAAATGCAATATTTCACAACACCGGGGAACAAGAGGGTATAACATGTCAACGAAGTGCAGTGACCATTCAAAGGTGTCAATGTGAAACTAGAAGCGGTTATCACTTGTTGAAATCAAGTAAAAATTTTGAGGTTCTTGTAATTCACATAACTTATTCATTGGATCAAACTAACGGTCACATTTCACAGTGGGGTCGAAAACCTAGTTAAATACTCTCTTTATTGACACAAGGTTTGGCCTACAGTTAATTTGGAAATGGCCAATTTGCATTTTGTTCAAGAAAGCAAATGCAAATATTTGAATGGTTGATTTGTTGAAACAAAATTCATAAGTTTTGGCTTGGAGACTGCACTGGGGATATCCAAACAAATTTGACTCTTCATCATTGAAAAAAAATTCATAAGTTTAGCCTGGTTTGTGTCATTTCAAGTCTGGTGGATAAGTGGAACTTATCTGTTATAGAACTATGTCGGCTGATGATCCTTTATCACTTGGCCAATATGCCCTTTGCTGTAGACTTCAATCTTATAGCAATGCAATTTGCATAATATGCCACTTCATGGTGTTCTATGAGCCTATCATACAAGAGCATGTGTGACTCGTGACTCTAGAGGGGCCCCCATCATAATATGCATGCCAAGTCATTGTCATCTCAATGTACTAGTTTGTTGTGCTTCTTGGTGGTGCAGCAAAGTATGGAGCAAACATGTGCATCCCCAGAGTAATAATATAGAACCTTATCTAAGTTTGGAAGGTTTTTGTTACACCATCTTTAAAAGGGAGCAGCTACTGTGCTTACTAAGCACAACTCTTGCGGTGTTTTAGTGATTTTTGAGTTGTGGATCTCAGCAAATAAAGGTGTACATTTCATTCGAATTCTTATGTTGTAAAGTCAACTTCATGTACTGTTATAGTTTCCTATTGAATAGTCACCGCTTTAGCAAATTACATGATAAGTTTGACTTGCTCGGCATCAGTTTCCTATTGAATAGATCGAATGAGACTTCTTGAGAAAATAGCATGATATATTTCCTTAGCATATATAAAAATTTTCATTATACTATGCGTCCATATGGTTGGTAGTACATCGCCATTGCATTTGGCAAAATGATTTTCTTTTATGGTACTGCCAAGGTTCCTAGTTTCTATTTTCCAACTAGTGTAGCTTTTCTAATTCTTAAATATTATTATGAACCTTGCAGACCTTCTTTTCCCAATTTTAGTGGATGGGAAGGTCTACAATTTTATGACAGCATCAGAAGAGGTAACTTAAAGTTTTAATTACTAGAGCTATCATTCATTCATGGGAACACTAGCATCATCCTTGGTCTTACATTTTCATTATGGTAATGTTTGTCTTTCTCATGTACACTTTTTTCTGGAACCTACCTGACAATGAATATGTTGCTCTTTGTAAAGAATGCTCAAAGTCATCATGGAGGCAAATGTTTGTTTCCTTTATTTCTCATCATTGTAAACTGCTCACAGATTTCTCAAAAAAAAAAAAAAAAAAAAAAAAAGCAAGTTTCTAACTACTCTGTCAACGCACTAATTTCTAGTATTTTGTTATTTGTCAACCCCTTTTTGCAGCTTGCACGACCCGAAAGGATTGTATGATGCTCATTGCTCGTATTTGTATCAATTGGTGGATTAACATTTGTTAAGGTATCTTTGTCGATTGTTGTAGCCACGCGTGTATGTTGTACATTTGACGATACTCAAGACCCCAGCATACCTGTATTGAGATACATTACTTGGTGGGACGCAGAATGTTGGAGCCATGCTCCATTCTTCAAAATAATAATTGTTACATTGATAGTTTCTGTTTCATCATTTGAAAGCATTTGAGGTTAGTTCCCAGATGAGATCAGAGTTATATATCGGAAAGTCTGAACTTTTTATTTGATAATGTGGGTGAAAACACTTTGGTACCAAAAGGTTAGCTCCCAGAAGTAGATAGCATGCATATTAGCAGCTGAAGATTCAATACACCATCATTTACTTCTGAAAGTATCACAAGTAACAAAAACACTTCGATGCTGAAAACAGAGGTATGAACACTATTTTCACTCATCCTTTTCCAGTGTCAATCGTGCACAGGTTTATATCACATATCAACTACATCTTCAACTACATCTTCGGGGTTTAACAAGGGCATTATACTGGACCAAATGTAGGAAATAGTTTGTGCTAGCTACAGTTTCTGATATACCTGGCAGGACAATACCAGCCTACTTCTATGTATCAGCAGATAGCAATATTTAAGCTCTATTGGTAGCACTGCATCAGTACAGAAGGATGCTCCAATATTATCTTCTTCAGAGAGCTGTTTCCAGATTATGCAAAACACTGTCAATGAACCATCAACTGGAAGAAAAGTACAAGCATTAAACTATTTAGTATTCACAATGGTCATCTTGTGCCAAGTCTTCTGCTGAACCTCAAGTTAATACCACTAGGCTTGGTGGCTTTATGTAGAACTGGGTGGACGAGCATCCCTGAATACTGAGGAAGAACCACCAGATGCAGCAGGCGAAGGTGATGAGGCTACAAAGTTACCTCCTGGCACTGATACTGAGGGAGGACCAGGAGGGTGTCCTTGGTGACCTGTAGTGGCAAAGCGAGATGGACTTGCCATAGAAAAAGTTGCCGGACTTCTTGGAGTGTGACCCTGTAATAGAATTGTCAGATCAGAAACGGCACTCAGCTCAAAAAGAACAATAATACTCAGTTAAAAAACAGCAACGATTATAGTCTAAAAAAGAACTATTGCATTATAATCACAACCACAAACCAACAAAAGAAAATTGGAAAATAGTATTGGCAAACTAATATAGTTTTCTACCAGAGTTACCCAAACCACACCATCCATAGTTTCATCTTCTATCATCTAACAAAGCTTCCAATAAAGCATCCAACAGACGAATTTAGATTTGAAAAACAAGAGTATAGTTGACCATCGCAACAACTTACAGAATTGTGTTGAAGAGAACCAAATGGAGACCTAGCGAAAGATGCTGCTGAAGGTGAGGTGTTGTGAATGTGATGCAACTGGCGTCCAGGAGTGCCCTGGTTGGAACCAGCATCAGACTCACCAGCAACATCACCAAAAGTAACCTCAACAGTCATCCTTGGTGCCTGCCTAGAAACAGAACTCCCATCAGCTGCATTTTCTGCCTGCAGAGGTAAGGTAGCACGCAACATAGCCTGCATGCTACGCCTTTTGATCTCTTCTTCAGCATTTAAAATCTGTTCAAACGACCAGCATAATCTCAATTAGTACACTGACTGGCAAGGATAACTTCTCATAAGAAAACAGCAAGGATAACTTCTCATAAGAAAACAGCACTGTAAACCAACAAGAAAATGTAAGCATATGTTAGGGCTGTGGTGCAGATTCAAGATCATGGGATAATATCTACATTAATATCATATCTAGAGAAGGGTAGATAGTTTTCATAAACATAGTCAGTGACATGAATAGTTTTCACAAAGATAGTCAGTGACATCAAAAGATGAATGAAAAGATCTATATTTGCAGATTAATCATTGGGAACCCACTCAATTGCTGGCACAAACTAAAACTACATCTGGTACTCCCATCCATAATCAGGTCAGTGGTCATTATGCTTTCCACTTCCGAGATGTAATTTTGGAAGAGCAGAATCATGCCATAAAGGACTTGGTCACATAGCATATGCAACAGCATGGTTAAGAATTGGCAATGGCACTATAACATATCCGATAAAAAGAACAATAGAGAAACATTATTCAGCTGAAAAAAAAATCTTATCCAAATATGCATCTTGCTGGATCTGGTAATTGGATAAATCAAATAAACCATATCCACATTCACCCTTAGATTCGAGTATGCACCATTCAATGTATTGTCCAGTATTCAAGACTTGTTATGCAGGAAGCTAACCAATACACACCATTGTATCCTTTTTGTTTTTGAATTATCATAATGACAGAACCAATAGAAAAACAAGGGATAGTATAAATAATACCTGCTTCAGCATTTGCACAAGATCGTGCTTTTTCTTATTTAGGGTGTCCAGCTTATTACCCAACTCCTGCTTTTTCTCTTCCATTCCATCAAGAGCATTCCCATCATTAGTCACCTTCAACAGATGTTAACAAAATGTAGGTCTCAGTAACATAGACAAGCAAATAGATGGGCACTAAAAACATGACAAACCCAAAAACTAAATAGCACACAAGTTCACAATTGCTCATATCCAAATAGCATAAATGGTTGCTCAGTTCCACTCCTATCTTCAGTGTTCATAAAAAACTCCACACAATCAATTCAATTGTATTCAATGAAGTTGGCACACAACAGCAAACAAGAATATCCCATATGCTAATAGAAGAATCAATCATTGTTTAGTGCCAGTAAGAAGCTTCATTCTTCAATGAAACTAGAAACTGAACTGTCCAACCTAATAATCTCAGCCTGTTCCAACTCAACCTGAACTAAACAGGACAAAATTTCAAGATATGTTCAAAAATCACTATGCTCACTTCACCTGCTCCAAAGTTCAATGTCTTACAATTCAATTCTACAAAATTAGCGCTTTTTCCTACAGTCTACAATCTCGAAAGCTATGCTCCCAAAATCCGAATCATATTGTTCGCATATCTACGGTGTTACAATTGCACATGGACCAAACAACAAGCTGGTTACCAAGAATTAACAACCCTCACCTCCGATTTAACCTCTAAGCTTTCACCTTCTCCATCGCCACCGCTACCGGATGCCTGCCCCCGACCCGCGGCCGCATCCGCCATATCCACATCCTTCGCCGCCTCCACCTCCTCCTGCTCCTCCTTCACTGTCTCTTGCTCCGGGGGCTCCGCGGCCACGGGCTTGGGTTCCGCGCCATCGGCCGGGGGAGCTGAGGAGGATGGGCTGTGGCCGGGGGAGGGGGAAGGGCTCTTGCTGTGGTGGATGGCGGCGGCGGCGGAGGCGGCGAGGCGGGAGAGGGCGAGGGATCGGCTGCGGAGGAGGCGGCGGAACTGGGGCACGGAGAGGGAGGGGCGGGGGCGCGGCCAGCGGCGCGGCGTGTCAGGGACGCGGTGGAGATTGCCGCGGTACAGCGAGATCGCCACCATCCTGCGCGGCCCCCGGGGTCCGTTTGGGCTCGGCACGAGACTGGTGTGGCGTCGCCGGCAACGGCACCGTCGTGGGGCGAGATGGTTCCGGCTGGGCCTTGGGTGAAGCTTATCTAGGAAGCCCTAGTTTAGGCTTCTGCTGTTTGTACACACGGTAAATTGGGAAAGCCCAGTTGGTGGCCCATGGGCTTCTTTTTTTTCTTTTCTTTTTTTTGTACAAAACCCAGTTTCTCTACGTGCATGTTTGGCAAATTAATCTTCACTAATAAACTAACTTATTGTACTATATGTGTATTCAGATGGTTAGAGAAGATGCACATACTTAGTTAGTGTATTATAAGTGAGGTGGGGGCGAGACGTGTTACCAATATAACATATGCTATCCTTATAAGCACAACTTTCTAAACCAATAAAATTGTTTATTAGATTGTAACTTATAAACTTAATAAGTTTTTTTTCTACCGACTACATTTTATTTGAAGTTTTTAGTTGAAACATAATTTATATTTATGGAATAAGTCCGGTGTTTGATCACAACTTCAACTTATTAAAATGAAGTTAAAGTCGGACCAACCCCAACCTGGACCAACCCCAACCTGGAGCGCATTATTTGGACTATGCTTTGGAATTGTTGTGTTACGCACTTGTGTTGGTCTAAGACGTGGAATTAGGTAGTTACAAAGAATAGCTTTTGTTTTTAAAGAAAAAGGACTCGGCACAGGAATTATTCGTGCGCGGTACACTCATTACATGTGGGTTTCTATAAATTTCACACTGGGTATAGGACTTAATCATACATGCAAATATATGTTATAAAATACGTGCAAATGAAATTTAGTCGTACATATAGCAGTATTTTGCAAAAGATTCTTGGTTCGAGCAAAAGTGGTGCGAGTGATCTATCTAACCGGACCCATCGGTTTGCTGAGTCACAAGTTTGGTGTTCAATTTAGAACTGACAGTAGGAAGCTCATGACATAATGGCATTGCAACTTTGACAAAATCAACAGTTTCTTTCAACTTCTCGAGTGCTTCTAGAACTGTCTCAATATTGACTCAATAATTTTCTACTTTAAAGTGCTTATGGACAATTTTTTTTTTAAGAATAAGAGAGAGTTTTGTATGTAACAAATGTGAGTATGGAAATTGTATAAATTAGTTGATATATTTTAATATAACTAGTTGAGAAAAATAAAAAGTGTTGTCAATTGGCTCACACTTTTTCAAAAAAAACATCCTCTGTCTATAAAAATTTGTATGAAAAATTACAATATAAATAACTTTTAAAGGATTTGACCTAACTATAATATGATAATTTTAAAGATGATCTTATAAAGTTTTAATTGACTCCACATGTGATAAATCTTAGATCTGTCATTGGGTGGTTATGATTCTATATTTCAATGACTATTAATGATGGATTTAAAAAATAAATACAATTTTGATACACGAATTTGGCATCATCTAGTATTTTGACAATGGAGTATATCAAGTGCATGCTATCACTTCTGTGCTAGCATATCAAACTAATTTGGATATTAAATTGCATAGGACTACAGTTAGTTATCCGAATAATCTATCATCATATAAAATTTTTGAGTTTAACCACAATCAGTGCTAAAAAAACAAAAACAAAATTTTTTTAACAAATATAAATTAGAAAATAAAACAGGAAATCATAAGAATTACTAGTCATAGCAACCATTTTACTCCTCTCCTTAAATTTTTGGTAGGTCAACCTCCCAACACCATAATAGTTAGTATATTAACATCCAATTAGTTGTTTATATCAGATATTTTTCCTTCATTGATATTACATATATTTAAAAAACTTTTGTTTGTTTGTGATATGTTCATTACTAATTAGTCATCATCTGTTAATGCATCTTCTATGAATTCTGATACACGTAACTATAAATTTGATTCTTATTCGAATTGATAAGTCAACGAAACTTTTTTTTTAAGAACTAGTTCTTTTATTTTTTTTTTGAAAAAAGGGTAAAAGAACTAGTTCTCGTTGTCTAATTCAAAATTCGTAAGATACGAAGAATACAAAGACAAAAGTTGAACAAGTTGGGGTCCCGAAGTCCAAACAGAACAAACCCCTCCACCACATAACTGCCAAAATGATAGAGACTTTGTTCCAACCCTGAACCACAAAGTTCATGCATCGCAAAAAGAGAACCACAAGGCTCCAAAATGTTTACTGATGCCTCTTCACTCAAAAGCATGGTCCATCCAACAAAATAATAGAAATATTGTTTATTGTGAATTCGTATATATGAATTGTATTTACTCTCTAAGTCCAACAATAACATAGTCTATTAATATAGAAATCATAACTATGTGACATTTTTTAGCATTTTTTTCCAACAAATCTAATAGAGTACACATTGGCTAGTGCCTACATAGTATAATCGTGGTACAATGATTTGTGAGTATAATAATACTCCAATAATATTAGCTGACCAAAATAACTACCGAAATTATATGAATTTGTGTATCAAAATTGTATTTACTCTCTAAAGACCTATTTAAAATAGAGGAAAATTAAAGGATCTTTACATGATTTGATTTCTATGGAAATTTTTCTCTATGAGATGTTTAGAACAAAGTAATGGTTGTATAAAATTTCTATGAAATTCTTTTAAAATAGCTTCTTTTATAGGAATTTTAGAGGAAATAAAAAAGAGATCCAACCTCTTTGGAAGTTTTCCTCAGTGTCTTACTCAAAGCAAATTTTCATGTATTTCTCTATGTAGCGTGCAATCATATTTTTTGAACAATTCATATATCTTAAAATTTCAATTGATGCAATTGGACATGATACTTAATTCCTGTGTTTTTTATTTTCTGTTTTCCAAATGGACCCCAAAGCTCAAAATGAAATATAAGTACCGAAAACTCTTGGTTTTTATCAATTAATCCTATAAAAGTGTGTCACTTAGTTTGTATAATTGTGATAGAACGATTAGACAGTATAGAAACACTACAAAAATATATTGGCCGGCCAACATGAGAGCCCTACTAGATGGATGAAAACATCTGCAGAAAGAAGGATATGAAATCAAAGGTCCCAGCCCAAGTGACAGCATGCGAGCATGGCAATAATAATATGTAGCATGTCCGACGTCTTTGGGTTTGTTGGGACAATGACATGCCAACAAATATATTTACATGCCCCCCTTCTTGTAATGCTCATCGATCCATCGGCATCCACTGGCACAGAACACAACGGCAGAAAAGTTCCAGACATGCCTCACTATCCTCTCTGCCAGCTGACCATAAGGTGTTTGTTCTATGATCATCTGACACTCCAACTCAAGACATAATTTAAAACAAAAAAAATCTTTGCTTCCATTTTCTTTAGTGAAAGAATCTCTGTGTGTGTGTGTGGAATTGATATGCAACTATGGCATATCCAAATCTGAGAATAGGTCATGCATAGTTTCTACTCTCTGATTCAACCTTTGTACAAAGAAGAAATATGTTAAAAGATTGCAATTAGTGAAGGCATGTCCCGACTAAGTGATCCGTTTGAGACCTAACTTTGGTTTTCACACTAGGCTCGCCCAGATTCTAATATGCGGAATAATGGGATCTTATACCCGAAACCCAAAATAATTGCACAACTCTTTATTTCAAAGAGGGCTTACACGTCGAACGTTAGACACACTTGTCTACGTCGAAGGAATTATAAATGTCTAAAACTCAAATAAGTTCTATGACTCTTCGATTGAATTCAATGATCTAAACTAGACCTATTACAAGGTATTTATAGTCCAATCGTATGAGTACGTATCAGATTTAGAGACCTAAACGTATTATACTCATATAACTAATCCTAAACCGATAAACTTAGTTATACACATTTGGATCGGATTACAATTCCGAACAGGGAACGAATTCCTTTTCCTGATCGCGAACCAATCCATGGTCGCGAAACCTTTCCGAACACGGTTAAAGTCGCGAAGCCGTATGCGATCAGGACTTGAAGATCCTCCCGGATCACTAAGTTCAGAATTTCATGTCAAAAACTGGCCGGTTATTGGCGGCCATTGGTTTTATCGGTCTATATCACAGTGGTTGGTACCGGCTGTGATTATCCAGGATAGCTGTTCTAAACAATACATTTATAAAATAATATTTACATAATTATATTTCTGAGCTAGACAACTCCCTAAATCTAATCCGCCTTAGTAAATAAAATAAAAAAATCAAACACATGAGCTCTTACACGGCTATGTGCAGCGTTAGCTCATGAGCTATATATCATAGCTAATTATAATTAAATTAGTCAAAATTCAACACAATTGCATCACTAGTCTTTATATGATTAAAAATTTTATCTATGTATAGAGATATGTCTTTTTTTAATACTTTAATAGAGATAGAGTTCATTTTAAATATTATTTTTCACATGAATTTATATTATAATAGAGATAAAAGTAATTTTAGATATAATTTTTCAGATTATGAATCTATATCGTTATAAATATAATGAATGATATAGACCTTTCTTTTTATCAATTAATGTGAGATTTTCTAACATTTTTTCTTTTTCTAGAATTAATGTGAAAATTTTGAGTATTCTTATGTAGGGTCAGATTTAATGTGGTGTCAGAATTAATGTAATGTTTCTAATATTATCAAAATTTATTATATAATAGATATCCAATATACTTAAAAATGGTCGAGGGTCCCTTTCATTACATGAAATATTTTTACTTCCCCCCCCCCCCCCCCCCCCCCCCCCCAAAAAAAAAACAAACCCTACACACACTCATGCTGATGCCCCAAAGTTTGATTAAGAACCTAAATTCCTAATCTTAGATCAAATTTGGACCTAATTGGACTTGATTGAACTCAAACTCAAATACAATTGAGTGAATCCAAGTTTAAAAAGAACAAATTTGGAATGAGACCCAAATTTAAAAGAAAGTAAGGGAATTTGAAAGAAAGAAAAGTGAACATATTTATATGAAAATCAAGAGTTAGAATGTGATTGGAAAAAGTTGATTCTTGAGACTATAAATAAGAGAGATTTTAATCATTGAGAACACAAGCAAAAAATTCGGGACGAATCGAGTGAGAGGAAGAGAAGCCGTTATTCACTAGAGTCACGCCAAATCGAGCCACTGCCACCTTTCTTCTTACTGAAGGTGTGTGTTGTGTTTTACTCTCTTGAAAAAGATGAAAGTTAAATTAACTTTAAAGGTCAGGGATCTTTTTGTAATTATTTTTTTGCACTTTAGTCCATATAGTGGTTTCTTATTAGTTTTTAGTTTTTAGATTTGCAGATTGAAACATAGATATGAATCTAGATTCCTAGTGAGCCTTGAAACCTTGATTTGAAGTCTTGCGTAATTTTATTGAATTATTTAGTAGTTATTTATTTGTTTTTCGTCTGAAATTGTCAAATCTGTCGCCAGATGCCGGAGCAGTTTTCGAGGAAGAGTTTTCGAATTCAACAACCAATCAAAACAAGTTATGTACACCACACGTGATGCATATTTTACCTATTACACCTTATATATTTTTTTATTATAATCTATTATTATTTTATACATTGAAATTTCATGTTTTTGGTGCAAAATAATTTGAAGCATGTATAGATTGATTTAGTGGCATTTACATTTACATGAGTAGAGCTTTGGATCTGTGGTTAAGACCTGTTATTGAGATCTATGGTCAAGATTTGTTGTGGAGATATGTTGCTGAAATATGTTGTTTTAAGTTCATATGTGGTTGTTGTTGTTGTAATAAGTTATAAAATTATTTAAATTAATAACAACTTGATAAGTGTCTAATGTTTATTCCATAACTGCCATAGTTCTGGAATAAGGCGGACTGAATTCAGTAATCCTATAGGAAATATGACTTGCATGGTTCTCTGATAGTTGTGGTGAAAGTTGAAGTAGTAGGCTTGCGGCTCACTACAACGGTTTGTGCGTAGTCAGTGTATGTGCACATATCCAAGCAAGCTCTATATTCCCCTATATGGCTAAATGTTTTGTTTCCTTCGTTCCAGTTATGCATTAAAAAAAAAGCAGAAAGATGCGTGTGGTGTCGATGGTTGTGGCTAAGGAATATTGTGGTACAGAATATCTCTGTAGAGTAAACTAAGTATGAATACTCATCAACAAGTACGATAGTCTCACCAATAGAAGTTTAACTATTAAAAATTAGTTTTTATATTACTTTACGGTTTTATAAAATTGTTATGCAACTTCGGTGATGGAAATTTGATCCTTGTTTGCATTGCCTATTCATGAGTTGTTCTGTGTGTATTATTATAAATAAAAAAATATATCTTATCTTGTCTTGCTGACTCTCAAAAACTGATATGCACACGCCTCGCCTTAATATGCGTGCACGAAATTTGGTCCCAATCTTTCGTCATAGGAAAAATTCGTGGATAAATGCAAGTTGTGACCTTGACGAAAAGGCGGCTAACCATGATCCAAAAACGCGATCAACAACCTCACAATCGCTAAACTACTCCTCAATTGGTTATCAATCGAGCAAAGTTAGATTGACCTGTTCACGAAGACCAACTCAAACAAATTAATTAAGAAAAACAAGAGCAACAACGGAAGGATATCAACACTCAATAATCTGAATTATGAGTTGAACTGTGAGACTCCGAATTGTACAAGTCGGCAACCATGGCACAAGAGTACAATATTCAACGAAGTCTACCTAAAACTAAGACCATGTCTTATCTTTTATAGATGATGGTGTTTACAAAAGATAGAAAGTTTAAACTAATTCAAAACAAAATAAAATCCTAACATATTATAAAAGATAAAATCCAAAACTATCTTTCTCGGGTTTGGACGGAACCCTTTCCTCTCGTACACTCATCCTTCATTTGGGTCTCCTAGTTGCATACGACGTCAGATTTCGATGATTCTTAATGCGTTGGAAAACTCTTTCGAATACCTTTCCAAAAAGTACTCACATGACGGACTCAAACATCTATGATGAAATTGGCGCTTGGTCAAATTCTACGATCAAATATCTGATCATCGCTTGGTCGGCAGACTGTATGGTTCCCAGGCTGCGACCATGTGCTTTCGACTATGGGCTGTGACCTTGTGCTTTTGACCATGGGCTGTGACCTTGGGCGGCGCTGTGACCTCAAGCCTTTCTGGTTGAGCGCAGAGTTCTTCTAATCGATGAGATCGAAGTGATCGTGGGTCGAAGTTGTCAGAAAAGTGTTGCGACCTTGGCTATGAACTAGATCAGCAACTTCGTCCAGAATTCCCTCACATGTAACAAGCAAAGAATAATGTTAAATAATATCATTTGTTCAGTAATTAAATAATTAATTAGCCCAACAAACGAATTCACCTGTTGCCTAAGGCGACGCGCATGCGCTCGTGTTAATGCATGTGAGTGTACAGTCGTGATGTCCTCATCAAAAACTCACGGCTATAGTTGCACGTACGGTAGTATATGCAGACGCTTCAGAACTATACCAAATGGTGGGATCAGATGATGACAGTTTTCAAGTGCACGAAGGAGGGGATCTTTTCTCGGAGGATGCTTAACATAAAAAGTATCGACACTTAGTTTTAGAATTTTATTTCTTAAAATCGTATTTCAATAATTTTTGTAAGACGTTTTTAAGTTTTAAATAAAGAATTTCTTTATCCTGTCAATGTATCTGTGTTTCTACTCGGTATCAAAATGCGTATGAGTATGACTCAAATGTGTTCAGAAAATATTCAAATCTCTTAGACCCCTGGTTCGAGGTGTTACACAAAGTGTGTGCGGTGGGGCGCAAACATTTATTTTTGTTTGAGAGAATATGAAATTTTGGCTAGCATTATTTAAAATTTAAAGACATAGAATATCACAAAATAATGAAAATCAAATTATGTCACTCAGTGAGACAATCTAGATGAGTGTGGCATGTACTATTATATTAATTGTTGGTCTCTTGGACTCTAGGACCAAGGATGAAAATGGTCCATTTTGTTCCAATCTCCTGTTGTTTTCCTGCCAGGTGTGGAGCATTGAACCAAGTTCCTTTGGAATTGATTCTTTTTTCCTTTTTCCAAACACTTGAAAACAAACTTCTTTTCATTTTTTTTCATCCATGATGCTGTCTCTAATCATTTTAGCTCTTACTTGATTCTCAAATAAAACATTCTCTATCACACATATGAGAACAATTTCAAAGAATCAAATAATAGTTAAGTCTCCAACAACTTGATCCTTACTGGTTCTTAATGATTTAACAAATAAATATTAAAATTTATGAAAATTTTTGTATCACTGACAGGTTGCCCTCACCAAAAATTTTTGTTTCACTGACACGGCACGGTAAAATGTTATGTATCACTTACAAGTGGGGTCAACCATCACTAGACACACACGTCAGTGACTCAGGTTTGAAACCGTACTCGTGCCTGAACAAACCGAGACTGGTGCACTCACACAGTTTACGCGTTAGGTGGGGCCCATGCACCTCACTCGCGTGCGACGAAAATACATCTGACCCTCTAACTGATATGTGGAGACTCTGATTGTGGGACCTAGATGTTAGTGATAGTGACTAACGTGTGGATCAGTGTCGCACGCATTGACAATGTGCACTACGCCAGTTGTGGGCTCCACGCCTCTGGTATCGTTTCACGCACGCACCGTAAAGACCTTTCACTGACGGTGGGGACCTTTTGTTCCATGGCCCTATTTGTCAGATTTAAAATTCGCGAGTAAGGATAGATGGTTTTAATTTTGGTGGGACCGCAATCATGTGTGACGAAGGATCTTCTTCCCCTCCAACGATGACGCTCGCCCGTCACTCACCTCTGCCCGAAGAACGTGCGCGTCCCATCATACCGAACAAACAGCAAGCACGTAGTTGCCTTTGTTGATGCGCGCCAATGATCGCGCCGCAGTTGAAGACAACCTAAGTTTAATTTGGAGGAAAATTGAATATGCTCCTCCATTAAATCTTATGATCCCTGACATAGCCGTGGCTTAAATTTTGCTACCACTCCATTTTTTTCATAGGATAACCTTTGATGACCTCTCCATAAAAGGTCAAATTAATCCTTCTAGATGACTCACGGGTTGCAATTTAATTTTGCCATCTACTAAGAAGAGTCTAAGATCTATAATATTTTGTTTGGTACGAGGATTGAAATATTCCAAATTTTAGTACTTTTTTTATAATCTAAATTATTAGTACTTGAGTCAATCCAATCTCAAATTTGAACATTAAATATTTATTGGTGAATTAATATTGTACGAACGAATAGTTCAACATTGACTTGCTCCTTAACATGTACATCAGTCACTTAGATTTACCCAACACAGCTGTTGAGCTAACACATTTGACTGAGCTTACAACCTATGGGGTCAGCTCAATTATTCTGTGCAAATTAGTCTAGTTTTTATTAATAATTGTGTTAAAATCTGGAAAAAGGAATTACTACTAATGTAATATGTAGATTTTGATAAATAAGTTTAGAGAAATTGTCACAAATGATACTACTTCTTTCTTAAATGTTAAACTGAGTCTCATTTTTTTTAATTTTGAAAATTATGTCCCACTTCTTTTCAGATTGATTCAACTGAGTTCCACTTTTTTTTTATTTTGAAATTTGAGTTTTACTTCTTCCAAAATTGTTTAAATTGAATCTCATTTATCACTCGTTATTAGTGAAGTTTTGTGTTATTTTGTAAAATTTAACAACTTATTCTTGGGTTTAATGATTACATAATGTTCTTGTGATTTTTTTTTCTAAGTTTTTGTGTCAAATTAATGGTCAATTATCATACCCGTTAGTGTTTAATTAGCTCACCGAATACTATCTTCACTCAAAAAAATGATGTTTTGGATATTGACACGGTCTCCAAAATTCAATTTTGACCACAAAATTGCATTGTAATATATTTATAAAACTAATAAAACTATAATATTATAAAAGTATTTTTTGAGACGAATCTACTCATACCATTTTCATATGATCAATCTAAATATTCACAAAGATATTGTTGATCAAAATTAATATAGTTTGACTACATACATTTTAGGATGTCACTTTTTTGTGACCAAAGGTAGTAAAAAACAATTGAATGATGAGACTTAATTAACATAAATTGAAAAGAAGTGGGATCTAATTTTCAAAATTGAAATAAATGAGATTTTACTAAAATATTTAAGAAAGAAATGGGACACTGTTGGTGAAAAATTCTCGTAAGTTAATAAACTTATAGTTAACTTACGAGATAAAAGTTTTGGATCTACTACCTCTATTAGTGACTCTTGCTCCAACTTAAAAGTTATAAGTCTGAGCTTAGTCTTTGTTTGACCGGACTCCAGCTCAAGTTTCTAACATAGAGAAGCCGAAGTCATATTACTCCAATTCCGAATGGACTGAAAGCCTGAGTTTTGAAAATATTTTGCAAAAGGTCTTTTCTACTTTAATACTTCAAAATGATATATATGCCCTATAAATAGAATATAACAATAATTGTAATAATGGCATAGATGTTTAATTTGTCAACTTTATGAATATGTTTTTAATTTGAAAGTTGGAATTGTTGGAATAGCTTTAGCGTCTGATCTAGCTTTAAATCTCTATTACAAAATTGACTCTGACAATCCCACGATCCGCTCCACTTTGGTTCTAGACATACCACCAATCAGAATAGTCCTATTTAACCAAGTTACTCCGACTCCAATCTAGAAGTTAGAGCCAAACTTCAGCCAAACATAACTTTATTCAAACAAAGTCTTAAATTAGTTTTGTTTTCACATTAACACAGTTCAAAAGAAGTACGTTTTGTTATCCAGTTTTTTGTGCATCTTGTTGTGCCAAGATATTTCGTCCTACTCTCCAAATAGACCAATCAACTTCTAATAAAGCGGCATTGTTGAATGGTCGTTACAGCAAGTTTTGTTGACTAGTCAAAATTGCATCTCTTCTTTTTATCCCCCTCTTTTCGAATATAATTGTTTGTTTGTTTTTGTTTTTGTCAATGGTGAACTTAAGCTTTACTCTTTAAATAGTGTTACAGTTTTTATTTATTAAGAATCTATAGCTAGATGATTAGAGATAACTATGTTTAGAGAGTTCTTAACCACAATCTCTTGAAGTAGAAAGAAGTTGAATTTGTGGCCAGTTATATAAAAAAATTTGCTATAAATAGTTATTTCTTTTTTCTTTTCTATTTAATTCTCATTTGTTAAAAAAGAAATTCTCACAGCACCTGTCAAATTGACTCGAAGTATATATGATGACAAATTAATCGTAGAACCATCTATACTGCTCCTATTTTTTGATCCAACGGCTTAACTGGTGTAGTTAGTATGTTAGTATCTAATTAAAGATTCACATTAGATATGTCACCTAATTTCATAGTACCTATTTTTGTTTACATAATTTAGTTGAAATAAACAACTTTTAAGAGTATGGACACAAATGCTGTTGCCCCAGATTATTTTACTTAAGCACTAACGAAGTCTTTAATTGCAACAAATAATTGCAGTTGCAAGTGCTTAGACTACTAATAAACTTTTTTGAAACCAATTAATTAAACTTTAGGAAATATGACAAACAAGTGGAAGAATGTTGATTAAATTTTGTCATGTACTCATGTGAGATCATAAAACGATCAAATTAATATCTGGTTACAGCTACAATTAACCAGAAAATCATTTTTATATTATACAAAGCAAAATTTCTGATGAGACAAAACAAGCAGAACTGAACAATAACATAATAATAGATGAATCATTTATGAAATATGGATTTGGACTAACTTTTTAAAGAATTTTATTTGTATTTTCAGAAAGGAAACAAAAGAACAAACAAAAAAACACTTGCATGCGCTCACACATATATCCAAAAATTTAAAGTGTGTATTTATGTAAAGAGATTATGAATTCAAATTCAAATTCCTCTATTTTTCTTGTGTGTTCTTAATTAAGATATTTATGTTATTGTGTGCATAAGTTACAGTTAAGAATAAGAGAGTGGGTGAGGTGATAATATAGTAGATAGTGTCCCTTGTAATACTATATTTCTTAAAAAAAAACATTTGCCTTCAGAATCCAAGGCTTAGCGAAAAAGTAGTACTATTTTTAGCTCTCTAGACGACAGGGTGACGTCATTGGTGGGCCACTGCTCAGCCAGAAGGACATCTGGCGACGCCGCAGTAGACCGCGTCCACATACACCATTTGCACAGCCTTCAAACTGAGGGAACATTTAATTAGTCCTTCCTTGCTTATGCCTCTAATTTAAAATAAGCAGATCAATATTTACACTTTCAAACTCACCTTAATTTGGTCCAATAGGTACTTAACGGGACATCAATAATATAGGATAATGTACCATGAAGCTAATTCAGTACTATGTGAAATTAATTAATATTATACGGAGTTAACCTCTCTCTTCACACTCTCTTTAGGTATCTTCCTCTTCTTTTCTCTTTAATCTCTTTGATACTTCTATATATCTTATCTCAAAATGTAATATAAATGATCATAAAAATTTCAAAAAAATTGAAAATATTGAACGTATAAAATTTTAAATCCAAATCAATTTGCATAAGAACAAAAAAAAAATCCATTCTACTAAAAAATAAATCAAAAAAATGAAAGAAAAATAACTGTTCATTGAAATTGTTATTTTATTTATCTTAATATATGTCAAATTTAGAGTTGAAATTTTATAGATTTCTTGATCATCCCAAAAGCACACCTTCACAAATTTCTATGAAATATTTGATAGTTATTTACATGATATTTTGAGATGAGATTATAGAATACTAAAGAGGTACAATATACTATATACTTCCGGAAAATAAAATCTTAACTTCATTTATTTGGTCATAATCTACTCCGGACCAATTTGAAAATATCATAAATACTCAGATCTGCAACCATACATGCAGATGATAAATTGGAAAATAGGTCACAATATCTAAAAGAAAAGTAAATAACCATCAAAAATATAAAAATAAGGAGTTGCAAGCATACTTCTGTCTCTGTTTCTCTTTCCCTCCTGGGTATTGTCACTCATGGCACCTCTATTGTCTTGTCACACCGCCATTATGGCACACTCTTTTATCTCATGTCTCTCCTACGGTCTGTCACTCATAACTGACGACGTTTTCACTATCTCATCACCTATTATCGGAGATATTAAAGGAGATATATGTCCATTAACAAAAACCCAAAATAATAAAATAATAAATGGCAAATTACACTATCCGTACCAACCTTTGGGGGTAGGATAGGGTCATAGGACCACATGACACATGAAGCACGTGCAGTTGGATGGTTCATAAAAGGAAACTTTTCCGCTAACTTCACGTCTAAACATTTGAACTTGTCAACGACCAACACAAGAAGCTTGCGTACATCACTTTCCATTTTATGAAAAATCCAAACCATACGGTTCAACATAATTCTAATTTTCTTATTTTTAATCATTCAATTCCACATTTATAATGCGATTAAGGTTCTCTTGGGAAGGCTATAATTTCTAAATTAAATTAAGTAAGCATATTTAATAAACTAATGTCCTTGTTTTGCTAATTACCTCATAAATTCAGCTTTTTTTTGTTTTCACCAAACTGATTACTTAGCAGTTTTTTTTATAGTTTTGATTTTTTTTCCAAGGAACTAAAAAAAATATAAGATTGAGGACTATATAATAGTTAACCGCTAAAGACTTAAAATCACTAGTTATTTTACTGAGATCATAGGTTTGAAATCTAAAAAGAAGGTCATAGGTATGTTTTATCAGCTTTATTTATTCAAAAGAAACAGGATTACAATTTATGCTACTTAGAAGAAATTCTGGAGCAGCATTCAGTCAGATACATGCATCAGAACGGCTTGAAGCTCTTTTCTAAAATGTAAGCTACTTGATTATATTTGTTTTAAACAAATTATACCCACGTATTCTCTAGTGGACGGTGCTAAATTGCACCGAAGGTGGTCATACGTTTGAATTATAATTGGACAATGACAAACAAAATACATTTAGTTATGGGTAAAGTGGGCCCACATTCTGGATGTATTTATTAGAAAAAAAATAGAATTTCTTCATTAAATTTTTTAAAAGCACTTTATTTTACTCAACAAACCCAGCCTATAGACATTCATATTGAGTTTAGTATAATCTTACAGGGTTAGTTTCATGACCCGCTTACGTCACTATCCTAGGCCGAGTTAAAAAGTTGTCAAAGAGTGGGCACTTATTGTTTGGGGAAAAAAATCAACATGTAATCAGAAAGCAGCTGAACCTAAGTTTGTATATTATCTATTTTTTTTTATCTAAACTTGTCCCAACTCCTTTCCTAAATAATTGTCATATTCGATTTTTTTATAGACAATTTTAATCATAAATTTCAATTACAAGATAATAAAAAGTTATAAACATAGAGTATTACAAAAGTACTTTTGAAGACAAATATGTTCATATTATTTTTATTTTCATGTAACTGATGTAGCTATTTACGAATATATATGCTGGGAGTAACTCATATATATATATATATATATATATATATATATATATATAATTGATTACGGAATGACTACAGAAAAAATATGTTTTCTATCAACTTTTATTTTTAATATCAAATAATAGCTCTTGATCCAATAGGTACAACTTAATCTAACAGATTATATAGTGTCACATTTTTTTTAAGATAATCGTATTTTCTGGATTATTGTATTTTCTTATATTAAGTTTTCACTTTTTTTAAGTTGTCGTATTTTTTTTGGTGTCACATTTTTTACTTTATGTTATTGTATTTTTCTTGTTTTATGTTGTTGTATTTTTTTAAGTTGTGATATTTTTTTATTTTAAGTTGTTAAATATTTTTAGGTTGTCGTACTTTTTTAAGTTATCACATTTTCTTATTTTAGGTTGTCACACTTTCTTATTTTATACTATCATATTTTTTTATTTGTCATATTTTTTTGAAAATTTTTCATATGTAAAAAATTGTAAATAGTAGAGTCATACCCATATAATGTTATCTATGTGATATGATAATTATTCGAAAACAGGAGTGGTAGAGGACTGAGGGAGTTGCTGACAAAAATGACATGTAAAATTGTAGTTTACCAGTGAAAGTCATACAAAGCCACTCCTCACGTGGCCCACCACCCTCCAGAAAAATTCGGGTCCCACCCAACCAGAGCAGCAGAAATAAAACGACCAAACGCGCACCAAAGACCGCGTCCAAGAGAGGGGAAAAAAAAAAAAAAAAAGCTTCCCACCACCCGCACTCGTGTGGGAAGCGAAGCGCAGTAGCCACCACCAACTGCGGCCCCTTTAAAACTTAAAATCCCACGCAACCCCACCACACGCGACGCGACGCCGTCCAATCGCCGCCGCCTTACCTCCTCCTCCTACTCCTCCATCTCCGCCTCCCGCTCGATCTCGCACTCGCCACGCGAGCGCGGGCGGGGCATGGGGACGTGCGTCTCGCGGCCCAGCGCGTGCGTGGGCAAGCCGCACACGCCGCGCTCCGGTGAGGCCGGGCCACGCCGCCGGCGCCGGCACCGCCGCGGCTCGGCTCGGCGGAAGGCGCCGTCGCGCGCGGCGTCGATGGAGACCATCCAGGAGGCCGACGGGCCCTCCGCGCCGGCCGCCACCGCCGGCGATCACCGGACGTACAGCAACCCCGCGTTTCAAGGTGATCTATTTTTTTTTTTCCTTTTTTTATTGCCCGGTTTTTGTTTTGAGGAAATTTTGTTTTTGATCTTGGGGGACCAGGAATGCGAGATTTGTTTGCTCTTGGAGATTAAATTAGTGATTTTTTTGGATCATGCAACTCTTGCATGTTTTTGTTAAAAAAAAATTCTTGATGGGATTGGTGGGCATTGTAGTTATTTAGCATGTAGCACTTTGGAGGTGTATAAGCTTTTGCGTAGGAATTTAGTTGGACACAGGGCAATCTGTTGCATCAAATGGGATGGGAAATAGGGACATTGCTGTCGTTTCTCTAAGTATGGTATCATGATTTTTTTGGGATTTTTTTTCAAGCAGTTTCCGGGAGCATTGAGGAGGCATGGTATGACTCGTTCGCCATTAGCGAGTCCGAGGGGGAGGACGATTTCTACAGTGTGCAAGATGGTAAGATGTGATGTAATAATGTATTAATTTGGGCTTCCACTGTCTGATTTGAGCGTTCTGTAAATCTTTGAGCTCTTGGTGTTTCTACAGATGCGTCCTCACTGAACGGCTTTGAGAACGAAGCGGCATTGAGTGGTAAAGACGGCAATGGTTGGAGCTTCAACTCAAATGCTCATCCTGTTGAGCACCACTATAAAAAGCCAAAGTCTAGTGAGCTGCCAAAGGGGAATTCAGAGAATTGTGTGAAGTCCTCTGTGAGCCATGAGGATGTGGTCAGTGTTTCTGCTGAGGACGTTGCACATGGTGGAGGAAGGATGCTGGATGACTGTGGTCTCCTTCCAAACAATTGCTTGCCTTGTCTTGCCTCTGCTGTTGGCGTACACGAGAAGAAGAGAGTTCTTTCCTCAAGCCCAACTCATTCCATGAAGATGCCCTCGTTGAAGCTCTCATTCAAGAGGAAGTCCGGGGAAGCGAATCCACCTTCCACACTATGTAAGAATTTCTTACATAATCATTTCTCCAATGTCCGTCGGATGGACTTGAGGTCTATACAAGTTTTTTTTTTTTAACATTTCATGAACCTCATAT
This sequence comes from Pharus latifolius, assembly GCA_019359835.1. Classification (NCBI taxonomy): domain Eukaryota; kingdom Viridiplantae; phylum Streptophyta; class Magnoliopsida; order Poales; family Poaceae; genus Pharus; species Pharus latifolius. The sequence continues at coordinate 83,617,628 of CM033321.1, read as the reverse complement.
TGTGTTTGATGAATTACAAGTTTGCAAGCAACTTGCTCCATGTTGCCAGGAGGAAAGCATAACATGCTTGCACTTCTCTCTTTCCTAATGTATTTTTAGAAAAATTATTGGCATATATAGCACAATTTATTAGAAAAGAAAAGAGAGAAAAGGGGAAAAAAGAGTACAAAAAAGAAAATCCTACACCATCTAAACAACATTATTTTGCAATGCCTCTGCGTTTAAATTTCATGTTTAAATTGATCATCTTCCAATCAAAGAAATCAATAATGCTTTGTTATTTGCTTAGTATTGATAATACTTGTTCATTTGACTCATTTTCAAAAGATAGATTCATACAACTACAGGGAAGGGATGGTGCAGACAGCATGAAGATATGTACTTTTCTTTGGCAGATTTTTGTTCAGTTTATTAGGAACCATGTTTATTTATGAACCAAACTCCCACATTACTCATGCTTGATATGCATTTCATAACTTTTTCCATTGTACAAGTCAACAACATCAAATTAGTTACCAAAAGAAAGTTCCGGGTCTCCTATGAGGGTGAGCATTGGTTATGATGTGGATCAAATAAAATCATCTTGACATTGATAATGGTTTTGATTCTCAGCTGTTGCTATTTGAGGATCCTTTGTTTTGTGCCACTTTACAAATGATGCTCATTTACATCCTTTATAGTTGTGACCGTGAGCGATAACTGTTGGCTGTGAATACATCCCAACCATATCATTTATTAGGTAACAATTTGATCTCTTCGGTGACGCTTGTATTTGTTACTAGCCTATTTATTCATAATGCTGTTAGACCATTGTACGCAGTAAACACTTTTTTAGCTTCATGAAGTGATTTTTAAGACACATCATGGATTCATGAGTCTAGACATAAATTTCTATTTCAACAGGTAATATTCACAAGTTAATGCAAACAATCAGTGGAAGCTTTTACTTTATGTGCAACCGCAAATCCACCACAGCTGAAGGCCTGGCTTAGGACAAAACTAAAAATTGATTTTTGTACTCCCTTTTTTCAGTTTGTACAAAGGATTTCCTTCAACGGCCTCTAGCAGGTTCTCAAGTACAGCTAAGTTTGGTGGAAAAGAAAGTGCTTAACAGCTGGTCTCATATTGATCCTGGTAGATTCCGAGTCCGTGGAGCAAATTATTTTAGGTAAACAATGTTGATTTGTTTCAAAAATACTAGCATCATGTTCAGATCTATCTTTCAATTCACTTGAAAGTTCCAGGTACTTATGGAAAACTGTATCCTGGTCCTAGGATCTTAATTTCAATTGCACTTGTCCAGGGATAAAAAGAAAGAGTTGGCTCCAAATTATGCAGCGTATTATCCATTTGGAGTTGATGTATACTTGTCACAAAAAAAACTCAATCATATATCTCGATTTGTTCAACTTCCTGATGCACCATTATTCAGCAAACTTCCACCTCTTCTGGTGGTTAATGTACAGGTATTTGTGCCAAATAGTTGTCTAATCATGTATATTTAGTTTTCTAGCTTTGTTTTTTTAAGTTTGTTAATCCATTCCTTTATGGCGAAACTTTTGTTTATCATTCTTCAATAATTGTTATAGTTCATTGATGATAGATACATGTAATGACTACATGTGGAAGCTCTCATTTATTTAGGTAGAAGGCGAGTATGATGGAACTGTATGTTTAAATACTTTGAGACATTTTTTGCTGTCTCAGCAATGTTTTCAGTGTTGTTATAATGATGTGAAATTTAACTTAAGTGAATACTATTCCAAATGGTGGAAGTTATGGTATTTGAATAGAAGGAACTGCAAAATATTCTATTGTTTGCAGTGTTATCATTACGGAAAATAGTTTGACCCAGATGATGGACTTGCCTGATCAGTTGTTTATACAGACCTTGGATGGGTACCAGCAAGCAGCAGACATCTATATGTTCAGTAGAAAATACTTCCAGTAGGGACAATGCTATGAAGGATCGGAGTAGAGCCATTATTGAGATGTGTGTATAAGTAGAAAAACTTAGCCTCAATGACCTTACAGCAGCATCCCAGCATAGGAATTGCTTCATCTCGATAGTTGGACTTGAATTTCAAGTTGACCACTGTTACATTTCTGTTTCATATAGATAAATTTATGTTCTTGTTTGTCATCACTACTTAAATGGTGGTTTGACATTTCTTATTTTCTGTTCTCAGGTTCCACTGTATCCTGCTTCATTATTTCAGAATGAAACTGATGGGGAAGGGATGAGCTTTGTCTTGTATTTTAGGCTTTCTGAAGGTTACTCAAAAGAACTTCCACCCTTATTCATTGAAAATATCAGAGTAAGATTTTGAAGTTCTCAAATCTCTTTTCACTAATTATTTTAGTGCTGCTTTATTTTGATAATTTTTTTAAAATGTAATGATAATGGTAATGCTGATGGTAACTATACATATGTTCTAAGTGGAGGAACATGTACTTCTACAAAGGCTGTTTGCATGAATGTTTACCATTTTGTTATGAGAGAATATATTCCAAACATTTTCTGAATATGGTCAAACAATGCTGACAATGATCAGTTTGTCTAGTTTTCTGATATGAATAGAGAAGTGTTGATCAATATATGCTTTGTTTTGAATTCATTTAAACTATGAAGGAGAATATTAGATCTCAGTGTTCAATGTCAGTTTAATAGGTTTTTTTGGGTACATGGGCATCTTTTGTCCTACATTTAAACTTTCCTAAGATCGTGTCTGAGTTCTGTTCAGGGACCTAGAGCAAACTCCTTAGGCATATTGAACTCTGTAGTTAATATAGGTAAAAAGCTGCAGAGCATAGTATTTTCTGTTAGGAGATTACTGACTGCTCTATATTCATACCAGAGGAAGATGCCTATAATGGCAAAATGTGGTTTCAGGGAAACAAAATCTATTAAGAAACTGTATGGATCTTTTGCTTATGAGATATGTTAAATTTTTTATTAATCAGTGTTTTCTTTGTGATTTCGTATTGATGATCTGTCAACTGTCGCAGTTTGCACTTGCAACATTCATTCATTCATTACTTTCTGAAGGATGGTACTTTTTCCTAATCTTAAATTTAACAATAGTGTAACCATTTTTCTTCTTACTCTCCAAACAGAGGTTGGTTGATGATGACAAAGAAAAGATCAGAGCATTTCCAATGGAAACAACTATACCATTTCGGGAACGGCTAAAGATACTAGGACGAGTAGCTAATTTGGATGACCTTCCGTTAAATGCAACAGAGAGGAAGCTAATGCATGCATACAATGAGAAGCCTGTCCTTTCTAGACCTCAGCATGAGTTTTACTTGGTTAGTTATGCTTATTTCAATAACTATCCTAGTTCTCAAATAAAAGTTATGTTCTAAAATCTTATGTTTCTGTGCAGGGTGACAATTACCTTGAGATTGACATTGATATGCATAGATTTAGCTACATCTCAAGGAAAGGATTTGAAACATTCCTGGACAGGCTAAAAGTATGTGTTCTTGATGTCGGGCTAACCATTCAGGTATGCCAATTGTAACAATACCATATTTTTTATTTTCATGCAAAAGAGATTAATTGCTGTTCTTACTGTGCAGGGAAACAAAGCTGAGGAATTGCCAGAGCAGGTCTTATGCTGCGTTAGATTGAACGGGATAGATTACATGAAATATCAGCCACTTCAAGACACATGTATGCCTGCATCCAAGACGCATGGGGGCTGAACTTGAAGCTTACTAGTTACAAGAACCAGCTAACCATTGTTCAGATACTGAGAGGTTACTAAATCATATCCAGGTCTCTTGAGGTTTCAGATCAGGAACCACAAGGACTTTTTGTGACTGCTGTACAAACACCGTAATCTGAGCATGCGAAATTGCCGACAGAAAACATTGATGGAGGGCGTCGATACATGTAAATGTTAACGTCATTGCTTGAGCTCCAATTGCCTCCCTCCATTGTTGCTACTCATCATTCCAGATTCAGTAAATATCACTAATGTCCTTTGGAAAGATGAAGTTTTGTGGCAACTGAAACTTGATGTCTGGTGAATACAGGCCCATGGATCTAGATGTGCAAATTATCATGGTCTTCGTGTCTGTTCAGGGCCTCCAGCTAAGGAAATGAGAAAAGATTTGAGGAAAGAATTGTAAAGTTATGAATTAGGCTACTGATGCAGAAGCATCAGATGGCAACTGCAAGCTAATTACATCCATAATGCTTCACTAGGTTTAAAATAATAATAATGACCAGAGTAAAATTTTCATTCTGTCAAAACTCAAATATAACTGAAGTGCAAAACATGTTTACCAGGTAGCAATTGAAAGTATTTAGAGTTTTTTTTTAAAAAAAATCTCTTTAACACAGCTACAAGTACATGAAAATAAGCATGACTTTAACGTCAAAATGTGGACAATATGAGTCGTTTGATTAGTAAATTGAGTTCTTGATTACCTGAATTGCATCAGCAATGAGAGGAGCATTCTCCGCCCCATAAGTTAAATATTGCTGGGCTGAAAGTATAAAATGTCTCAAATACATAATACTTTTGACTGTGCAGATCAAATACGAAGATCTGATGATGCTAGTACTTACATTACTGTATTTGTTTAGTACAATATACAACTCCCAAAGATTTGTGTGTAGTTTCTTTCTCACTAGCGGATCCGTTTTCCGAATTCGTCCATTCCAATGCAGCCAAAACAAACATGATATAACGGTGTGCTCTACGAATTGAATTGATGCTGCTTGAGATGTTGCTTCAGCTGTGTGTTTTTTTTTAAAAAAAAATGCTTGGGCATTAGACGAAACTAATACAGGAACCTAGGGATGCTTTAGAAGGAAGAGAGGAAATGCAAGGAGAGGAAAACGTGCCATGAGTCCATGACAAGTCTTCACAACAAAGGCTACAGGCATGGTTCCTTCAAATACGGTTTAGATATAAACCATACAATCTGTAAACAAGTTTCAGAGATCATTTTTGGTGAAGTATAAATCAAACAACTTCTAAAATCGTATTGCTAAATTCCTACCTATTCTATTATTGTGTTTTGGCCTGCTCCGTATGCACATTGTGCTTAAAAAAAATTCAGCATTTTTGTAAGTTTTAGATTTTCTAGTAAAACTTTCAGTACTGTAATTTAGCCTGAAGTGATTAGTGATAAATGGTAGATCATTCCTTGATTTTCGAGTTAAGCGTAGTAGTAGATTGACATGAAGCCAAAGTGGTACGCAAGTCCTTAGCTTTGGTATTTTACATTTAGCCAAACAACCAGCCAAAAGGTGACATTGATATCAACTCATTTTTCTTTAATTAAAACTGTTTTTTAGACGATAGTAGTATTTGTTTTTGTTAGTAAATGTCATAAAACTATATTGTTCCATCTGGGTGTCTGATAAACAAAGCGAGTCTTGACCAGCGAACCGAAGTGATGAATGTTGTGACATAGTAGTTACTAGTTAGACATAACTGGTCGAACCTCGCCTCGCATGGTGTATTCGGACTCCTCCGCTCGCTGATCGAATGTCGGTTCGGTTAGTACGGTCGGACGGCGCTGGTCGAACCTATGTGGTCATGACGACCCAGTATTTACCTGAATGGCTCCTAGTCAGGCAGTTTGAATCGTCTAGATTAAACGAACAAGCTGAATAAAGCGACAATATGATTCAATATGTGCCACGAACGAAGGGACGACGTGACTTAATGTGAACACAATGTTGAAACAATAGTTCACAGACCGAATAGTGTATTCCACACAGTCGATTCAGAAGAAACAAAAAGACTCTGATGGTCAGAAATATGCCGATGATGTTGGCGAGACAAGAGACTCTACACGGATGATTGGGATGAATCGAAGACGCTGATCGAACAGCGAATAACACAACGTCGATGTGACCGGACGTTACCTAAGATAAGACCAAGCAATCTGTATGTTTTCAGCGTCCTCTCATCTTGAATATTAACGAAATTCTGAAAAGTGCCTTTTACTTGGTGTACAGAATTGGTTCTATATGCACACAAATAACCAAACAATTCTTACATGATTTTGTAATTATATGTTTGAAGAATCCAAACCCAACAAATTCTATTGCCTCATCTCTCTCAGTACCTACTAACTACTACTATTAAATACTTCCGATCTTGGATTTTTATAAGAAGAAATTAATCTGGATCAGTGGATATATGGTGGAACGGTAGTGATAATGGCGTGGTGGCTGAAATATCTAGAAGGCGACTTCTCCATGCACGACCAACCAAATTAATCCACGTGGGCTCATGGAACACGAGTGTAGTGTGGATAGTAGACAAATAATGCTAATAATAACTTGCTACATTAACTCTAATAATGAAGGGATCCCACGAACTTACTCCCGCGTTTTATTATTTTTATGTCGGGATCCGCCGATAGGGCAAACAATTCACACAAGCAAATATTGAAAATAGAGACAGAAAATAGATGGGTATAAATAAAAAAATAGTAGATCGAATTTATTATATATATAAAAGATAGAATAATCTAAGTTATACACAACGGAGATAATCCTAGTCAGATTCAATAATCTCTACATATAAATTCGTTGACAACAGTTTTTATTATATATAATTTTAACTATCATTAAATTTTTTAAAACTATAATATTATGAAACTACCTACGACAATTAGATACTTGTATAATTTTCATATGATTAATCTAGATATTTATAAATACATCAATATCAATGTTAGAAAATTTTGACTACATATAATTAAAAAATGACTTTTTTTTTTTAAAAAAAAAGTGAAGAGTATACAAGTAGGTTGTATTTTTTTTAAGTAGAAAGGGCTAGTTATGATGTACACTTGAAAAGATAGATGGAGAAATTATGAGATAAAATGCTAGCAATATTAATAAATACCTAACTCTCGTGCTATTAGTTGAATCGAAAATCTTGGCATTCGATTAAACAACTGAATCTCAAATTATACATGCTTCCCAACTAGACGGCCAGTAGGCTATGGCTACATACTCCATTGTAGCTCCTTCAGAGCCTGAATGGAGTCGAAGCCAATTTTAATATAAAGTTTGGAGCACTTACATAATAGTTTTAGTGGTTCCAACAGATAAGAATGATATATTTGTTCATATAATTACAACAAATTATATAATATGTTGCTAATGATTATAACAAGGAGCACTATATTTTGAAGGATGATTGAGAAGTACTTAAGTGTTATTAATTTTATAGTTGGTTAGCCATTTTTTCATGCTAAAAACTCATTTGATGTGTTGTTTTATGTGATTTTTTGTAACAGTTTTATGATCAGTTTTCACGATTATGTTCGCAATGTTTAGGGATCAAATATATCAAATTTGGAAGAATTTCGACATCGTTTGAATAGAAAATGAAGTAGAGGAAGAAATCCTCTTCGATGTGTTATTTTATCTAACCTTTTATAAGATTGTTATAATCTGTTTTCATGAGTGTGTTCATCGTATTTCATGGAATAGACGTATCAAATTTGGGGGCATTTTGACATCTTTTTGATAGGAAACGAAGTAGACAAAGAAAATGTTGAAAATTAGGAAAAATAGGATCTGAAACGTTAACAGGCACGAGCTGGAGCACGACCCGTACTTGGCCCTGAGCACAGGCATGCCCAGACCTATGTTAGCTTCGGTTTGCACCCATTAGCTCTTGTTTGATGTGATTTGGAGTCCATCTCATGTAGTTTTTGGATCATTTTGTCAGTTTTATAATTGGTTTCCTTTGTAAAAACACATGAAAAGTTGTAATAGGTTAATCATAGAACTTTTTGTATATAAATAGAGTTTTTTTGGCTTAGTTTTCATAGAGTTTTAGGATTAGTTTTTAGTTTAGATTAGTTTAGCCCCCTCTCTATTTGTTTTCAAGTTTTTTTCTAGTTTTGCTTCCGTAGGCCGATGTGGACGACAACTTCATTATTTTTATGCAATTGAGTAAGTTTCTCTTAATTATTTGTGATTTCTATATTTTTTTGGCTTATTTTGAATAGTTCCTTCTAGGGTTAAGGATGAGTTAATCCGAAGAGCGTATTTCTTCCTTGACTCTGTTTTTAAGTTTTGTGATTTAGTTTCTCAAATTTTCTTCCAATAAACTCTAATTTCTCACCCAGACAACATGCATAACTGCTGAGTCTAGAAAAGAATTTAAGGGAGTTAATTCTTGAGTTCTTTCAACCAAGTAATTGCACTCTAACGTGAACTCCTGAACAAGACAGAGATTCTCACCGTACTTAACCGTAGAAGTGACCTCTGACCATTGTACTGGTGATCGTATTAGTAATTTAATCTGTCATGGAAAACACTTGAAACTCATTCGCAATTCACTTGGCTTGGTTAGAATTACACCCAATGATTATGAAATTCCCCAAACCCTATGTTTTCTCTCTTAATTTGGGAATCTAGGTTTTCTTTCTTGATTTCTAAAACATGAGCTTTTCAATAGTTTGCAATTTTCCTAGCTACCTTCAAAACCCTAGATTGATAAATTTTAGTTGTAGCTTACCAAAAACCAATTGTCACTCTGATTTATTTGGCAATTTCTTAATCTAAAAGACGAATACACTTGTTTCTCATAGATTCGACCCTTAAGTGTTTAACGTTCAACCATTCACTTGTTGTATTACTAAAACACGTCCCTTTTTGGGCGTCAATAGTTCTAAAGATTTTGAAGGACCATAGAATCTTAAAAAATCATATATAATTTTAAGTGGAGAAATTGGAGCTATAGGCTAAACACCTTGGACTTTGTCATTTATGCTTTAAGGTTGTCTCCAATGCGGTGGCATGCGGTGACATGTGTCGACGATGACCAACGCTTGCTCAACGTGTACGCATCACGATGGGGGCCCTAGCAAACAGGAGGGAAGGGGGTGGCCGCAAGCACACATCGAGTGGAGTGTCGCTATTGGACACCAAGACAACACGCGTCGACACATTTTTGATATGCGTGAGTCATCTGAAGCAAGGCACATGAGCCCCACAACAAACGTGAGTGTGTTCGTGTCATTGCGCGCGTGCACTACCAACAGTCCTCCCACACTCAATGACAGGTGAGTCCCACGATTTACGTCTCCATATGTCAATGAAACGGGTAATCCTGTGTGTGTTGCACGCGAGGCAAGGCTCATGGGCCCCACATAATCCCGTGTTGTGTGTGCCAGCCTTATTGCGCTTGCCTACGCACACTGCTAACCACTACTCACCGACAGGTGAGTCCTTTGGCATGCGACCCCACATGTAAGTGACACAGTTTCAAAAATGAGCGTTGGAGTTAATTAAAAATAGCATAAATTTTTTGCAAAAATAATGCACTTGCACCACACATAGAGACTGACAAGTGGGCATGGTGCTTTGTTGGCCTATTTGTCAGCCACTGATTTTTGTTTTCCTAAAAAACTAGTCGTTGGAATTTAAGTTTGAGTGGAGCCTACCAGTCAGTGGCACAAAAAAGAATTGTTGGAAATATAGCCGCTAAAAATAGCTATTGAGCTATTTTTTTTTTGTGTTTTTTGGCCAAAGAAATCATACAAAATAGTAAAAAAATTACAAAAAAATTCTAAAAAATTGTGGAAAGTTTACACAGCCCCTCCCCTATCAATATTATGTTCTTGTCTCATTTCATATACCATTCTAGATCCATCCTTTCGTCTTGGATTATTGGTGGATAGCATTTCGTAATCAATCTAAGTGGTCTAGAGTGTACGTCAAGCCTGCTAACAAAAGAAGTAGGTTGATTGAGTCGGGTGCATACATAGCGTCACCCAATGATGATGGGCCCGAAGAGAGAGACACTCGAAAGGACAAGATGCTACAAGGGAGAAATGCAGATGTCTGCGGTCCTAAGCGTAGTTGCAACGAACAAGGCTCTTGCTGTGTGGCATGTACTCTGGGGAGTTGAGCAAATAAAACTGGAAGTGGGGCAAAACACTATAAGGAGTGTGGTGGAGGTCTATGAGAAATCTGGACTTGTCGATTGATCCACATCCTTCAATGCCCCATAGACTCTCCTATGAGTGTTGTTGACCTTTTGGGTGAAACCCGGGTCTAAGGGAATATGCTCCAGGCGGGTGTGGACATCGTACCCAAGCCGCCTCCTGTCAAGTATCTCATCATTTTCATAGAAGCGAGGCTGCTAGTATGCACCCAAGCAGTCGAGGATACTCCACAATATAACGATCCTAGGTTCGACAAGCTTGTCATCCTCTAATATGTGCTTCATGCTATCCTGTGACATGGTAACCTAGGTTAGTAGGGCGGTCAATTAGGATGAATAGAGAGAAGATGATACTATATACATATCTAAGAATAATTCTTCAAGATTGAAATGGTCTCTAACTAGCGCGGTTAAGATCCAAACCATGGCTCTGATACTACATACCTATGACGACATGTCCCGTCATTACTAAAAAACAACACTTGTCTTTGGCATTACCCTGATAAAACGTCATTTTATCGGAATTAATACATGTTACACAGTATCACAATAGAATAATAGTACGAAAAAAATTTTATTCACAAAAGCCCATTTGTACATAGCAAAATACATAATTGACGAACTCCAACTATCAATAAGTACACATTAATACTAAACCAACTAAAGCTCTAATCCAAATTGTCATTTCCTTGACAATCACTCATCCCAATCTCTACTCTAGTCGAGATCGTGAATTGGTGACTCGGGATAGGCCCCTTCTTCTAGGTCATAGACACCATCATCTATCATGCATATTTCTATTTATATATGCATGATGCTCTTTTTCAGTAAAGCAAGAATTTAACTAATAAAGCAAATGCATGATGCTCTTCAAAAATCTGATTCCCATGTTTACATTTTCACTTGAATAAAGGGGATACATAAGAAATTTCATTTTATTTTTATTGAAAGATCTATTGTTCATTTACAATGCGATCGTAACTTTTTGTCCACAAAGCCGAAATGAATATTTACGTATTTGAAACATAATTATCCACTTTTCTCCTGAATTTAATCCATCAAATTACTTCTAAAAATAATTATTTTTCATGCAAATAGAAATGTTAATTTTTATAAAAGAATAGAATTAGTTGATACAAAAATAATTCATGCATTCAACATGATCAAGTGACTTGCTTGATGCATCGTAGTCGATCTCTAAATTAGATGTTGTGATGGGCGCCCTGATTACTTCAATCTCGATTCCTGAAAGGATATACAATCAATCCTATTTATTGACGGGATTTTGAAAACATGCTCAATGTCGCATTTATAAAATTCTACCGCTCTGAATCGTCCCAAAATTTAAGAAGCCTAGAAACAAAACAAGTGCCTATTTATTTCAAAATTCCTGAAGTTAATACTTAAACCAAACCCTTTTCTTATCATTTTCTGCTAATTTTTTTCTACATTTCTCTTTTTTTTCTTCTTTTTCTTTCCCTTCTCCCTCATTTTTTTCTCATTTCTTTTGCTCTCTTTTCTTTCTTTTCTTCTCTCTTTTCTTTTTCTTCTTTTGTTTCTTTTCTCTCTCCTCATTTCTTCTCTCTCTTCTCCACCCAACCTCGAGCCTAGCCGGCCCTAACCCAAAACACCGTCACTGCCAAATTCCTGTTGCCGACTCCTCCTCTAGCCACCTTCGATCACCAGCGGCTTGCCACCAACACCCTAAACCTATTTCCCAACCCAATAGCCCTAAATCTTCCTTGAATTCACAACCCTAATTTGAACCTAGATGTGGGTGAGATGTAGTGGTGCGCGTGTGCGATCACCAGAGTTCATCAAGGCGCTGGTGAGGGTGATGGACGGCTATCAACATCAGGATTGTTGACGGGAGAGCCCAGGTGAGTCCCCGAGCCCTCCCCCTTCTTTCCTGTGCGTGTATGTGTGGTTGTGAGTGTGCTTGTGGGTGGTGTTGTTTCTAGGCCTCTAATCTTGATTTTGATGATAAATAACAACAAGTGTTTTAGACTAATCTATTTTCCTTAAGTATAATCAATAAGATTAGGTGAAAAGAACAAATGTCAAATGGGAGCCAAGGTCACAAGGCGCAAGGTCGCAAGGCATAAGGTCGCGAGCCAAGGTCGCAAGGTGCAAGGTCGCGGTGTGGCCCAAGGTTGCCCGAGGTCGCAGTATCGCCCAAGGTCACCCCAGATCGCGAATCAAGATCACAAGCACAAGGTCGCCAAGAAGGATGCAGCAAAAACCTAAGCTAAATGCTTTTTTTATTGTACCGGTCTTGGAGTTTGGAGTTTGACCGGTTTTATAAGAATTTTTTTTAGTTTAAATTGTACTATTAAGAGGGGTTGCAAAATCTTTTTTAGTTCCGGCAAAAACTAGGAAACTCTTAGGTCATATGTTGCATTCGCATTCATTCACAATCTTGGTCAAGAATCTCAAAGAGAAATTGAAACTGGTCATTCAAGTGCTGTTTATTTGATCAGGTACTTTTCATTCAACCAGACACTATTCATGCACTGTTCATTTGGTCAGCTACTGTTCATATGACCAGTAACACTGTTCATTCGACCAGAGGTTCCAACGGCTATTTACTAGCCGTTAAAGGTCGAAGCTAGCTGTTAGCTGGTCTGATTTCTTTCCTTATTCGACCTAACGACTAGCTGAGAGGTTGGGCTATAAATACAAGTGTTTTAAGCAGTATTTTCACACATCTCAAGCTACATTCTCATACACTTTTTGAGCAGTCTCTGTACACACCTTTGAGCATCTTTTCTATTCATTTTGAGTAGTTTTTAGAAAAAGTTTTGAGTAGTTTTAGAAGAAGTTGTTGAGCAGTTTCTGTTCATTCTTTGATCAATTTTTACAAACCTTTTTTAACAGAGTTTTGATCAGTTTTTACAAATCTTTTCGAACAGATTTTGATCAGTTTTTACAAACATTTTCGAGTAGATTTCTCTACTGTTTTGATCAGTTTTATAAACATTTTTTTGAACAGATTTTGATCAGTTTTACAAACACATTTGAGCAGATTTTTATACATCTTTTGAGCTGTTTTTTAAACATTTTCGAACAGTTTTTGAGCAGTTTTTCTGAACATCCTGGAGTAGTTTTTCTTACATATCTCTGAGTATAACTTGAGCCAAAGTTTCCAAGTACTAAAATCTTGATCTTTTGATCAAGTATCATTCATTGTGATTGAGAGAGATCTTCTGAGAGCATTCATTTGCATCATTTGCACCATTAGAAGTTTCTCGGTATTTGTTGGGAGTCAAGAGAAGATCTTGCAACTTGTAACTCTTGGTGAACGCCCGCCCTCACCTAGACGGTTTGGTGGAGTGGCTGTTGATCTCTCCTGTTTGAAGATTGTCGGAGAGGCTCGCCGTGATTGTAAAAGGCATCGGTGCTCGCCTTTTCAGAGTGGACAAGAAGCAACCACTAGTGAGAAATATCCTTCGTGGATATTGAAGCAAGACTCATTCATTTGAGTGCTTCAACGAAGAGTAGGGGAGACCGGGCGTGTCTCCGAGACCTCGGGAAAAATCTTTGTGTTTGTCTTCTTCTCTTTTCCTTTTAATTGTGCTATATTGATTTTGTTCTTATACCTTGCAAAAATTGTTTTATTTGAAAAGTTTTTAAAGCCTCCTATTCACCCCCCTAGTCGACATCCTCAATCCTACAGGTGGGTGTGTGCGCACCTTTTCCCTCGACCCCCTTCCCCGCCGCTACCATTTAAGCCCTCGGCCAACTGCTCCTCATCGTCGCATCTTATTTGCAGTGTAGGCAGGCGTCACGGTCTTCGTCTCCCTTCCTATTGCTAACATGGTTGTTGTCGGTGTGGCCGTAGCCGATGCATCTAGCCTTTACTTTTGCCAAATTGGTAGTGGTTAGGTGTGTCAGGGTTAATGTGGGGATGCGTTGGCATCATATGGTGGCCAGTCGGTGCAATTTACGGTGAGATCAATCGATTAAAAGAGTGTCTTAATGGTTTTTGGACTACTTTGCTAGAATTCGACCAAATCTAGGGTTGCTTTTGCAAAATTTGCAAACTCCTAGGTTCTTAGGGTCCTGTTTGCAAATTGGCGATGAATTGGGATCAATGCCTTTGAAATTTTGATTTGTGGCTTCAATTTGGATGAAACTTAGGGTTGTTTCAAATATGTTTCTGTTATGTGGTACACTTCTTTGCAAGTTTAATTTTAATCTAGTTCGCTTAATATCATGCTCCAATGTTCAAATTTAATAAAATATTTTTTCCATTAAATGTAATTTTTAATTTACAATTCATTAATTATTATGATTTAGTCAACTTGCCTTGAATTAAATTGTCTAAATATTATTAACATAATATTAATAACAAAAGTTATGAAATATTATAAATTCATTAAATATTTAGTAGTCCCCTATATAAAACCAAATAAGAGCCAAACAACTCTTAGCTTGATTTTATAGAATATAAGGCCCACATATTGTCATGCCCCCAAATAGGTCTATGTATAACAGTCACTATATGCTTATAGGGTAGGGTTTATAACCATGTAATGCCTTATGCAATGTACACTCAAATCAAAAGGGTATCATAAAACTGACTTTATTCATTATGTAAATGGAATATGTTGGTACAAAATATGTAAGGAACAAAATATAAAGTTTCTAGTAGAATCTCTCTCAGCTAATGTAGTCTACTATTCACATTCATCATTCGATTATGTTCCGATAACATGATCTCTAACTTTAAAAATTGCAAAAATTTAAAATCAACGGGGATGAGTATAACAAGTCATACTCAGCAAACTAGCACACACAATAATAGATACAAAAAATAAAATGAGATCATATAAAAATATTGCAAAATTAGCTACAAAGAATTTCTCATTAAGTTAAAATAAAGAGAGCAACATAGAAATATAATAATGGTAATAATAATACAATTCTGATGGCATACATGATCATAAGTATTCCCAATCCTGGGAGTCACGGAGTGACATTTCATACTTTACACTTTATAGAAAGATATTCTGGCATCACTGTCTCTCCTAGAAGAGTAAAACTTTTGATCCACCTAGAACTATCGTTCTTGATTTACTGGTACTAGTCACTCCTACAAATCCATCACCGCGTATCTTGTTCGGACAAGAGCTCAGATAGTCCCATACCTAAACTGTGGCCGATACAATAGTTTACATTAAAAAAAAATATAGACTTACAAAGACAACTCTTTTAAAAGAAAAATATATATGTAAAAATACATATCTTCCCTTAAAAACAAAACATTATCTCTCTGTTGTGTAAAGTAAAAAAAAAAAGAAAAACAAAAAATATAATGGGATGTCCATTATTTATCTTTCAGGAGAGTAAAATAAAATAGTAGTTAATTTCTTTTTAATTATAGCACTGAAATAAAGTAGAACCAATTAATAAAAATATTATGTTCAATCATTTGATCATATTTTTAGTATTATTACTATACATTCAATTGGTATAAGTGACTCTCACAAATACATCACCATATACCCTCATGGAACATTAGTTCATCATTTTCCATATCCAATAAAATAGTCATTTTACTGTTACAAAACTTCAGTATAAAGGAGATTAAAATAGTGAAAATGAGTGCAATATAATAGCATATAACTCACAATAATACGACAGAAGAATCTTAAAAAGACAGAGTGATAATAGCATATGCACAATTTGTTTTATACTTCCTGATCTTGAAGCCTATTTTTGACAGTACTTCGATTTAACTACAATTTTCTCTCTTAACTTATTTTTATGATCGATCAGTGTTTAGAAACCAATTTTCCATGAACAAATGAAGGAACGATTGATTCCTATTTATAGGGTCTTAAACCTTCAGGAGGTAAAACACATACTCTTCAATGTGGAGCGCATTCATGAATGATAATGGGGAGTCTGGACACGTTGCTTGGTGAGTCAGTTTGTTTTTTTTTAAATAGGAAGACAATTTGACTTCTATTCTTTAGGAAATAGATAACTCAAATTCTATTCTTAATAACATGAACACATGTATAATTATAAAAATCTTATTTTTGACTAGATGCGGGTATTTGTTTTTTCTGTATCACTTAAAATTTTTTAGTCTAACTATAAAATACTAATATCCAAATATTATTAGAGACTTGAGCTAAACGTTAATCTCATAATTTATTGTTCTATCACAACATCTTATTTTTTCACATCTTTCAACTAATTAACCCAAATTCAACCATGCGATAAATTAAAATATTTCTCAAAAAAATTATTATCCAACTAGTGTCAGATTTTTGCCTAGTTACTATAGTTAACAGTCTAACAATATTATTTGACTAATAATATATATTAGTATAAGTTCAGAGCATATATAAGAATCAAATAATTGAAAAGAGGACTCTTATTTTGATTATTATTTGACTTTACTGCTAACACGGCGTACCTTCCCTCCTCAACAGCGAAACAACAGTCCATTAGCCGGAGCTTCTGCAGGATAGTAGATGAACCAAAATTTGATTGAATATGACAAAACAATATAATACTCCCATGCGCATTATAATACTCCCATGCACATTAAATAAATTATTTTCAAAATTTGATCGGACGATTTTTAACTTTCCCTTATATGGGGAAGCGAAGACTATAAAATCGTGGTCACATGCGCTTGCTCCCTTCACCCTCTAAAAACTCCAAAGCACGTTGCGACACCCAGCCATGTCTCCCCTGACCCTTGCCGTCCTCCTCCTCGTCCTCGCCGCCGGCCCAGGTGCGGCGGCCTTGACAAGCGACGCACTGCCCGACCTCCTCGTGAATTACGGCCTCCCGCCGGGCCTTTTCCCGGACGCTGTCACCAACTACAGCCTCTCCGATACCGGGGAGCTCGAGATCGACCTTGCCCGGCCGTGCTACGTCATATTCGATGATCTCGTCCACTACGATAGGCACATCCGGGGCCAGCTCACCTACGGCGCCATCTCGGAGCTCACCGGCATCCAGCGAAAGAAATTGTTCGTCTGGGCGCCCGTCACCGGCATCGTGGCGCGCCTCGACGTCGGCACCGTCGGCACCGTCGAGCTCCAGTTCGGCTTCGTGGCCGAGATGGTGCCCGCTGAGCTTTTCGAGAAGGTGCAGGTGTGCCGGGAGAGCTCCGCCGGGGTGAACCGCGAGCTCGGCTTGCTCCCCGTCGCCGAGGTATGAGCAAAAGATCGCATCTTGTTGGATTTTTAGTGATTAATCAATCTTTTTTTTTAAAACTGGTGATTAATCAGTCTTAATCTTACAGATGATCCAGTAACCAATAGCAACAAGCCAACAACACCACAAAAATCTGCAAGTGCGAAAACTTTTAATCTTGATGGGACTAAAAGACTATCTTAACTGAAGCCTATAAAAAACGTTTTTTTATCTCTGTTTGCTTCGATTTTTGTTGTTGTTTTTCTTTTATGTACCATGCTTCTTTGTCAAATATTATTTATAAATAAATATATTTTTATAATTTTATAATTATACAACATACTACATTATTAATAACTCTTTTTTTTTTGTCAAATTTATATTTGAATTGGTCTTGAATCAAGCTCAAATTGGAACTGGCTCGAGTAGCTAGTGAATCTCAAGCTTTTTTTTTTTTTGGGACAGAAAGTAAGTTTAAGTAGGACAGTGTTATGCAGAGCTGGATCTAAATCCTATCTTAAACCTAATTTAATCAAAAACATTCTAAAATTCAATCTAATCCAATTTTAATATGAAAGAAACCCATTTAGACTTTAAAGAGATTTAAATAATATAGAAGAGTCAACCTATTACAAAAAATAACTTATAATTAGACACTATGATTTTTACCGATGTCTCGTCTCCCAGAAAGAGTCAACCCTAAACTGATAGATTGTTCTACTCCCAAAAATCTAAGTCAAGATAAGTTTAAATTTAATTAGTTGTACAAGATGAGAAGTGTTTATGTTCAATTGATTGTCTAGAATGATATAAGATGTTGTTAGAAAAGTTGTTAAATATTTTTTTAATAAAATACAAATTTGATGTAGATGATGAACACTAATTATCTCTAATAATCATTAATCACCTATAATTAGCAATAATGAAACATTAATTACCCTAATCACATACTTAAACCATCACTAATCACTGGTAATTATCCCTCGACCAAATATCCTCCCGACTGCGTGGGTTGAAACTTGAAACATATAAGAGTTCGTCGTACTGACAAGTAAACACACCCCAAAGCAATAAGAGTACGGCCAAACCAAACACACGTTTTCCCGCAGACCACAGCCATGTCTCCCCTGACCCTCGCCGCCGTCCTCCTCCTCGTCGCCGCCGGCGGTGGGACCGGCGCTTCGCTGAACGGCGCAGCGAACGACATCCTCACGAAGTACGGCCTCCCCAGGGGCCTCATCCCGGACTCTGTCGCCTCCTATACCTTCAACGAGACCACCGGCGACTTCGAGATCCACCTCGCGGGGCCCTGCTACATCCAATTCTCCCGCCTCGTCTACTACGAGAAGACCATCCGGGGTTGCCTCTCTTACGGCGCCATCTCGGGGCTCACCGGCATCCAGGCCAAGAAGCTCTTCCTCTGGGTATCCGTCACCAGCATCGTCGCGCACCCCGACGATGGCACCATCGAGTTCAAGGCCGGCTTCGTCTCCGAATCGCTTCCCGCGTCGGAGTTCGACAAGGTGCGCATGTGCGGCGCCGGCGTTGGCGCGCAGCTCCGCGGCGCAGCCGGGGTGATCGGGGAGCTCGGTCTGCTCCCAGTCGCGGAGGTATGAGCTAAAGATCGCTCCTTGTTGGTTTGGTTTGGGCTTAGACGAGTTCTTGGGTCGGATAAGTGCGCTTCAAGATCCATGAGTAGTAATAGGAAGTTTTGGGCGCTTTTTTTCGTGTTTCAAGATCCGATCTAATCTCGGAGCAGTTTGAGCTGTAGAATTCAGTAGCTTAGTTTTAGTTCTTGAGATTTCAGTTTCGTTCTTGACTTTTTTTTCAGAGTTACTACCTGATGTGACGGACGGGTGGTCTTGGTCTTAAATTTTTTTTCTCTCTTTCATGCTAGAGGGTGGGATGCAGCCTGAGAAGTAAGAACTTAGGCATCCTCAAATTACAATTTTTTTTCCAATTGCAACAATAGAAAAGCACCTCTGAGATAAGTTTAATTAGTCATCATCTCAATATGATCTGTGACGAAGAGCCACAAACGCAAGAATTTACCCCTTTTGCTCTTTGGAGTTTGGAGTAAGATTTAAACTGAAAATTCACCTTTACGTTTGTCAATTACATAGGTTTTAGGACCCCCAAGGAATCCCAGCACAATATCCTACAGCTTGCAATTATTTGAATCAGAGTAAATTTGCAATATCCATACTATTATTGTCCAATACAAATAGTAAAATTGACTAATCTATTAATATTTGTATGTGTCCAAAATTCTAGCAATATGAACTATTTTGAATTTTCATAGCTATAAGGCATTCAAGAAAAAAAGATGATAATTAAGATTCACTACAATGTAAAAGTTTGAAACCTGGGGCAGGTATGCACTAGTCTATCTGGTATTCTTATACATTGTCAGCTATTTGAGATTTGATATGCAGGAAGCCACCTGAAAGCCATTTTTTTAGAACCATATGCACAGGCATGTGCTGACCTTCAATTCTGACTCAATCATCACCGGCAGAATCATCTTCCTCATCATGCATGATTTTCATTTTCTTTCACATCCTACATAGCACCACTTGTCATGGTTCCGTTTGAAAGCAGGATGAGCATCTCAGACAGTTGATCCATCAACCGTTCTTGAAGCCATCACATAAATTGGCCTAGCACCATAGACTGAAAAGTCACACTGAGACAAAGCAATGTCATATTGGTTCCAGTCCAAACAATGCCTGTTTTGGCAAGGCAGATGACCATGCCCTTCCTCTTTGTCTAACCAGACCATAACCTTCAGTAAGTCCCTTACCCATCTTCTATCATCGTAATACAGAGGTCTCTGCACCAAGGTTGATGTCATGATAATCATAGTATGCTTGAAGTTGACCATCCTGCCTTGTATATTAGTTTAGCTCACCTTCCATCACCAAGAAACTAGAGGAATGAATTGACTACTGTAACAGGTGTCTTCCCAGGAAGGGATTACTGATTAGAACCTTGCCAGTAGTAGTTAGCTAGGGAGAAACCACTAGACCTCAGAATTGCTATGTTATATGAGACACCGAAAATGGCTGACATATGCCTTTTTAATACACAAGGTGTCCAAAGTGCCTATGTAGGCCCACTTCCCGTATCTTCTGTATCTGTGACTTCTGGCAATTATTGTATAGATTTGCTATTTTTTCTTGCTGTATTTCTTAAAAAATATTCTTGTATCTAAGCTTAATACAATCTCTAATGTTGGTTTTATTTTCGATTTTAGGTTAAGGACAAAAACATCGAATGATTTGCACTGCGTTAGTTTGATCTTGGTCTTGATTACTTGTGCAACATGCTTTTGAGAGAGTGAACTTGGATTTCTTGTGTTACAAATGTGACTGTTGGTTTGGTTTAGCTGTTTGCATGGTTGGAGTTGTGGTGCTTGTTGTTAGCCCTTAGCTCTTATTGGTAGTACAAGTAGGCCTGGGTATGGGCTTAACAAGCCCAATGCCAAATATGTGGGCAGGTTTATGGGCCAGTTTTTAGATTATTCAAATAGATTTTAAAATGGAATGAGTTGGGCTGGGTTGGATTTTACAAATAAAAGGGTGGTGTCAATACATTAGAACTGGTCCATGAGTTAGGAAAAAGAGCCTTAAAATTTTGTGGGATAGGATTCTCTTGTTTTCTGTTTATATCATGTAAAAGTCATAAGTTAACCACAATAAAGGCTATCATATGGGCTGGCAGTGGGAGCCATATTTGGGCAGCCCAAAGGGCTAAAATGGGTAAGGGTTGGGCTATGGCTTCTTCTTTGGAGAGTTGGGTTTAGGTTGGGCTCTGACTTAAATAGAATTGGGTTAGGGTTTGGCTGGTACTATAATTTGTGAGCTGGGTTGGGCCTTGGTCCATTCCCAAGCTTAAGTACAAGTGTGAAGATTCTGTAGAATTCAGTTATATTTGTAGTGTAGGAAAAAAGGATGCAGACTCTGAGTAAGCTCTTGGCGAAAAGTAACATATTTCATCATATGGTGCTTTGGTGAAGCTGTCATCCTTGTTCAGAAAGCAGAAGGCACCTTGATGGGTTTATTCTTTGCTACAAAACTTGAATCCTTGGCCTCTTGGCTGGAAGGTTCTATTTTTATGTACTGATTAGGTAAAATATTTGAGTATGTCACACGATGTCTCTTGTAGCAAAGATGAGCAAAATTCTTTCTTTCCTATGATGGAAATGTGATCTAAAGTGACCCTTAATCCTACGTAGTCAGTCTGACAATTTTACTGACCTGAGCTTTTTTAGGACTACTGTGTGTATAATCAAGTTATGATTGTACATCACAGACAGGGGGAAGGAGGGAGCATGGTTCTCAAAATGTGAAATATGATAGTGTATAACAAACAAAATATTAGTTCTCAATTCTCATGGCTTAGGTGGGAAAACAGTGAGGATTCAGCAGCATAACTTCTTTTTACTGTACTGTTTATGCGAAGTATATGGAACGCTGTTTGAAAGAGGTAGTTTGAAGGTTAAATTCTGTACCCTTTGTACAGCCTCAACACATGAGAACTCAAATTTTGTTTCTTACCAGCTTCATAATGTCAGATTTGACTAAATATGATTTATATGGATGCAATCTTTTCATCAATAGATGTGCTTAATTATACACCTGTAAACGAATGAAAGCAAAAAAGAGTCCATTGGAAAGATTTGATTGAAGTGTCCAAAACAAATCCTATACAGAACTTATGTTTTCTGGGCTCATGAATAATTACATGTCTCAATGCTAGTGGATGCTGGACCCCTGATGCAGGATAAAACAAATAGCTGAATTCTTTAAGAGCGTAATTTGATTATGCTTATTTTTGCTATTTTCAGGCATGAGCTTGGAGTTGGGAGCCTGTGTGGAATGAACTTAAAAGTGTTCTCCGACTTGTCGTTGTTTGATAATAAAAGAGTCTAGAGCCTTTGGGCTCAGGAGGTACTGTCATGGAGTGGTGGTGTTCTGCTTGCATGTATGTGTATGTGGTTACGTTGTTATTACTTATTACTGAACTTGGATTCTGTGTAGAATGTAGGTCCAATATGACACTTGTTACTGAAGTCTGTAGAATGTAGATTCATCTCATATTGCCTCTTGGATAATTTTGTTAATGCATGAGCAGATATTATTGCTGGATAGAATTTACAGGATAAAAGAATTATCTAAATAAGCATCTGATAGAACTTAGGTTTTTAGTACACCCAAGGTTTAGGGTTTAGGTACAGTGAAATAAAACTTAACAAACCTAAGTACAGTGACCAAAATGTTGTGAAATTAACCAAAATGAAGTGATGATAATCGACCAAACTTGTTATGGATGGCACATGAAGAGCAGCGATCAAGAGTTGGTGTTCTTCGCTAAGGATTTTATGTAGTTAGAATATGTTCCTGGCCTTTCTTTGTCATTTTTGGTGTAATAATCAGTGGTAAAGATTATACAAATAGCTAAATTAGAACTGTGAGAGAGACACTGGTTTAAAGCATGTTTTTGAATAAACCATTTTCGGTCCTTTATTGGATCCGCTGTCTTTAAGTCGGTAGTTAGAGATTTATTGTTTTCTCTCATGCCAATTATCTTATCAGAATTCGAATTATTTGGATTTACACGCAAAATAATTTTTTGAATGATTTAGATTTACACGCAAAATAATTTTTTGAATGGTATATTTGAGTTTTTCCAAAGCCTATACATGGATAGCAGGATAGGTGCTATGCTTTACTTTTGATGTGGAACACTTGTGAAAATTATTTTCTGGAGCTAAAGTTTCAAGTTCTGTTTTATATGTGTCAAGCTTCGTCTATTTCTGTAGGTTATAGCTACTCAGTGATCTCGATCTCGAACGGAAAAAAAAAAATAGTTGTACTCAAGTTTCAAGTTCGTAGTATTGTTCAAATGTTCACTCTTTTATGTTACAGGTACACTAAAAGCGGTTGGTTGCTGGATTAATAGATGATTTTATTGTATTTTTGACACAGGTTATAATTGCAGGTTTTGCTAACATGTATGTGTTAGATTTTTCTTCTTATCATACATACACATTTTTTCATCATTAGATGAATGTCATCTCTTTAAATCTAGTCTTCTAAAAAAAATATAGATATTATAAATTTTTAAAAAAAATAGATATATACATGCATATTAGACACTCCTATAATTGTTTTGGATTGTGTTCGGCTTTCTTTTATTTATTTATTTTTTTATTTTTTGAGTTAGCAAAGGCCGTTTCACTCTGGACTCTATTTTTATTCGTGTGTTTACTAGAGTCTTATGTTATTGGGTGCGTAGGGTGGGTGGGTGTTATTGATATAATAAACATTATCAGTCAGAAGTGTTAAATTCATGCATTAATTAATTCATTTGTTGAAGTAAAATATTTAATTTACTCGTACTTCAACTGCAACTGCAAGGATAACTTTCAAAAAGACAGGATAAGTTGTCTTGTGAATAAACAAAACACTCACATAGAAAGTGTAAGTACATACTCTATATTCATCACAAAGCAAGTTCTGCCGTGATCTGTACAAAATGTAAATTTAAGTCAAACGTTATCTACACCGTTTATTTTTTTACATCTTTTACTTAGAAATAGCATTACTCCATAATGAACTCTGGATACAGCACATTTGAATGTACAATCTGATCAAATCATTGTATACACCTTCCTACATGAAGTCCATCATCCATACCTCTGCAATATTTGGCCCGCCTAGCCCGCAAAAGACCGGTCCAGTTGGGCTTCATATTCGTGACCCCATATATAGAAAACCTGACCCTGGACCGACCCAACTGGCCCACTCGAACGCACGCATCCTATCTCGGTTCCAGCGGCCGACCAGAATTATAGGACTCGGATAGGCCGTTTCTCTTGCCGCTCTCGGCTCAAACAGCTGCGATGCTGAAGCCGTTCCGATTGCCACAGCTCGCAACCTCGGCCACGACAAAGAAGCACCGCCCAACCGGCACTTCAGGTGAGCAACACCAGTACGTCTGCAACAAAAAGGCAAGGCCGGTTGGCGAGGCCTTGCCGTGCCGCATGCCATTACAGACTGGGTTGCCCCGGTCCAGCAGGCTCTAAGCTTCGAGTCCTGCCCCGATTGCCACATCTAGTTTTATCTTGACCCGAACGATGCTCAATTCTACCATGGTGGACTCGGCAACCCTGGCACGTGATCCCCCGATAGGCATGCAAGTGGGCAGGGTGGGCTGACCCAGTGCTTGGCCCGCAGTAGCTGCGGATCATGGGTCGACCCGACCTGCATGCTGGCCTGGCCCATGGCTGGAAACTAAACTTGCATGTAGGTAGGCTAGGAAACTATGCTCTGTGGGCTGGAAACTGTATGCAGGTGCATTGCTTTGACTCCTCGGCCTCGCCCATGTTTGGTCATCTGGGCAGTAAACTGTGGGGCCGTTCAATTTGATCCATTTTGGGTGGGATTACGCATGATAGGAAGGGAATGGATCATACTAGGAGCGTAAATAGGATGCGAATATATGTGGATTTCTGTTTATCGAATTCAATAAAATAGTTATTTGGTAAAAAAATTAGCATTCGATAAATAATGCGAATTCGAATTCAGATTTGTCAGTTTTTGTTTTCAAGATTCGGAGTCAAATTCGGTAAGGTATATATGTGAAATGGATGTGGATATCCAGATAATCATATAATTAAAAAAAGTTTTTTTAATTATTTTTTACAATCATAATAGGGTATTTAATTGTTTATGTTGTGTATTGTTATATTGCGCTGAGGTAGATTATGAATTAAAAGTAGTATATTTGTTAATCAAGAAATATTTGTTGTAAAATAATTATTTTATTCATATAGAGTCTAAATTCGTACTGAAATAAGAAAATTCTACTCCGTATCCGTATCCGTATCCATATCCTACTAAAAAAATATGGTACTAGATATTGTTCGAGCAATATTCGATCCGAATCCAACTATTTTACATCTATAGATCAAACCTATGTTTAGTTGGAGGTACTGAGTATAGAGATGGGTGAGAGTGGACATAATCTATGACTTGGAGAGGGAGTGATAATAGATTTGTGGGATTGGATATAAGGGTGAAGTGATGAAATTACTTGCTTTATTTGCCCTCTACCAATGTGTACTCTTGTCACATCGTTCGCCGGTCCATTGCACTGTCCTCTATGTTGCACCGTCTACCATCCTCCAATTGCTCATCATTGCATTGTGCAATGTTGTGCATTGCACGGTCCGGTTGCTTGATGTTGTGCCATGGCGCCGGAGTATTGGAAACTAGGACTCGAATAAAAAAATATAAAAAGGGACATTTTAATCTAATAAAATATTTTAAACTCAATCCCACCCTACAATCCCACTCATACCAAATATTACATTGAATTTAAAAAAAATTCTCAATCCCATTTTACAAATCTCACTTTCAAATCTTATGTCCATTCCAATAACGAACCAATCAATCCTTGTGGACTTCAAACTATTTGTGACTTATGAACAACCAATAAGTTTTCTATGAAAATTCGGTGATACGAGCAGAAATCATAGAGCTGTGGAATTCAAACAAATATTGATTTCGCATACACAGAACTCAGCAAGATACAAGTTTAGCAACGTATAATAAAAACCAAATGGCTTCGTCAACATACAAAAACTCCGCAAAAATACAAATGCTCCTCAATTTCGACATGTTTCTAGGTGTTAGTGAGAAAAACATGAAAACAAAAAGCTAGACTTTGCTCATGACTAATGGGGATTTTGTGTAATTTATACAGTTGACCTTATTTAGAGTAAATTTTACTATAAGTCTCTAATGTAGCACAAAAATTCTATTTTTACCTCATTTCTTTTAATTTTGTAGCACAAGTCCCATATTGAGCTTAACAATTGCAATTAAGTCCTTACCAATAAAATTTTGCAAATAGTATTAATTGAAATTATTTTAACAGGTAAATTAAAAATTAAAAATATATATCTAATTCCTAAAATATCAAATTCAATAATTTAGTATTTTTTTCTAAAATTACAAAGTATATCAAAACATAAAACTAACTTCAACGCATTTGTAAAAATTTCATTTCTTGATCAGTTTTTAATATCAACCAAAAATTACAAAGTACTGTTACGTAAATTACATCCAGGCATTAAATCCCATCTCATTTCAAATTTTTAATTTTTGAAGTTTTTGTTTGGGAAGAATTCTATAGTTATTATTCTCTGTTAGTATTATTTATTTTCTATTTTTTGGAGTATAGTGTTGATATATTTATTACTAGGAAAATTTTTCCTATGACATTGTAAAAGTTCTAAAATTTTAATTTGTGAGGCTCACAAGATGAGTCTGGACCTACATGTTAGTGAGACATTTAGTGACAAATACAACATATTAAATTTTGTGGTAGTATAAAAAAATTTTCACTTTATTATTTGACAACAAAATTTTGAATTTTTTTTTGGTAATTCCACTTTTTTTGGGTATGTTTGTTACTACATTTACTTTTATGTCTTTCTTAATTTGAAATTTTAAAGGAGAATTGTTATATATGTATTTTTTATTGCCTTTTTCGAAATTTTACAAAATTTTTAATTTTTAATACTTTTTCAAATACTTTCCTTCAACTCTATTTGTAGAATTTAATAAGTTGAGACTTGATTGCACTTTTTGGTGTGATGTGGGATTTGTAGTGCAACATTGAATAAAATGAGATAAAATTGAAAATTTATATTATGATAGGGACTAGCAATGAAATTTACTAATCTTATTTTTATAAGTTGCTAAACTTTGAAGTAGTTATTATGTGATAAAAATAAGCAAATTTGAAGATACAATATTTGTTACAACATCTAGAAATTCTCAAATTAATCATATAAAAAATTTATGCAGTAATATATTTGGTGGCCTTAATTATAATAGTGTAGATTAATCAAATGAATTTTAGAACTCCATAATATATACAACTTTGATTATATATGTAAAGAGGTTGTTTAAAAAATTATAATATTAATGTTTTGTACAATAATATGGGAATTTCAACTTGTCATAATAATCATCTAGGGCATATTGGTTATGAATGTTACTAAATCAATCTACGGTGGTTGCGTCCCACGGAACCGGTGAAATAGTCCTTCCACTTGTTTCAACCGTGTAGTCAAATCACCCACACGGTCGGGTTCTCAATGGAGCGGGTTGAGGCGGGTTTTTCATCGTTCGCACTTAACTCGGTTTAAGTCAAGGCAGAGTCGAGGTGGGATGGGTTAAGGTTGACCGGTCAACGGTTATTCATGCTGTCAGATCAAGTTTTTAGAATTTGGTAGATAAAATTATTTTTAAAATAAATAATAATTCTCTAGTAACTAATTTTATGGAAGTAATATTACAAAAATAATGATATATACAAGTTGATTTATGAAAATTACATAATATTAGCATTAATTGAATATAAGATACTATAGAACTGGTTAAAATGATATAATTATATTTATGAATTATACTAATACATTTAAAAATATATGATGATATATAATCGGGGTGAGGTGACCTACCACCTTTATTTACCCGATATTGCCTCAGGTTAGGTTGGGGTATCTCCAGGTTGTATTGGATTATCGAGTCGGGTCAGATGGGGTGAAAATTGACATTTCTTGTATGGCTAGCGGAGTATTTTTGTGAACTGTTTGTTCGGTCCCTTTGATCTTGATTATTCCTCAATTATCAACAGAATGATTCCAAGAAACAACCTACCCAGCGCCCTATGAAACAAATTGGCAAAGAGGTATTGGATCATATCAAGTCACAAAATTTTATTTTTTTTATGACTAAACATGCCAACTGAAGTAAGCACTTGTGATACTCGATTTCTAAACAAAAAATTGAAAGTACGAAAATCAAAGCAAAAGTTTCAATGACAACCATAAGTACCTATAACAAAGAAACCATTAACCACGATCGTAAGTAAGCCAAAAGAATAATTTGAGTTTCAAATTGTCTATTATCTTTCTTTAAAATTTTGAATTCTTTCATGTAGTCATCTCATTGTTTCAAAATCAAATTGCCCTATGTTTCAATTGTCCTTTATGTGTGTATTATTAAAGCAGGAGACACTTGGAGTTGAGAGCAATCGGTATTAGAGCAGGTTGCTCATCGGTAGATTTAACAACCTAGAGCTGCGGCTGTGGAGAGGACTTCGTCGTCAACAAATCAAGGAAACTACAATTCATGAATCAAGGGGAGCGGCACAAGTGCATCAACTCTTGTGTTGTCCATTCGATCATCGAGGAGAAGATTATTGAATTAGAGTTTTTGCGATCATTGAATTTACAATAGCTTGCACAAAATCCAGAGTTTGTTTGTGCGCCCAGCTGCCGCAATATCTGAAAACAAGTTTGGAAGGTCAAGTGCTACAGAATCCAATTATGATATAACTACAAATCCAAATTTGTTATCTCAAGTTTATTTTTTATTTCAACTATCTCTAAAGTGCTTATAAATAGAGAGATTATCGTATGTATAAAAAATATCAACTATTTGAGTTACAATATAATACTTTTTGTAGGAGATCATCTATACTGGTGATTTGTAAGATTTAATATATAGGTCAGTCTGAAAACCAGTCGTGTTCGGTGGTACTTGCTACTGTGGAAACACTATATTATCTCATGTGTGCTTTAATGGGCCATCCACGCACTTGGTGGCCTTCCAGCCCATTCCACTGTGGGCCTTATAATTACATAGTAGCCCAAAACAGTGGGTCGCTGGGTCAGCCTGGTATGGCCGAGCTTGACCAGCAAAGAATGATGGGCCAGGCTGCTGTGAATATTGTCATTTATTTGCAGGCCCGACCAGCGAGTTGACCGGATCGGCCCGGCCCACCTGAAACCCTATCTCCGGACGAGGAGGGAGGCGGTTGCGTTGACGGTGAAAACAAGGCCGGATTGTTTGGCCGGACCGTACGTTCCATGGAGCAACGTGGTGTTTATAATCCACGGTTGCCTTTGTCTCCATTACCACACGCGCCTCCTTCCTCTCGTCGCCATCTGGACTTGGGCTCTCTGATTCCTATCACCATCTATTCCAGGGGCTAAGCGCACAATAAATGGACTATTATTCTTGCACACCAACCCTCTCAGATATGTAGATTTATGTCCTTGGGAAAGTTCTCTTCTTTTTCTCTTTCTTTCTTCATTTTGCATTTGCACTGTTTTTTGCAGGATTTCTTTTGAATCCTGTGAGTTAAAAAAATTTCAAAACTAAATTATAACTGAACACAAAATAACAAATGTACGTAGTGAGTGTGTATGTATTGTTCATAGCGGTTGGTTGTCATAGGTGCAGTAAATCGTACGTGTTTCATTGTTTCTACAATCCAATGATACAATTGCTATATTCTAATATATGTTGTACTGTAACAACCTCATTGTTGGACTGTAACAACTTCCCTCTGTATCTAATCGGTTGCTATAACAATATTAGGGTTTGTAGCCAGCCAATTCCTATAAATGATACAAATAGTTGCTAAAAAGTATAAATAACTTTATACAACTAAACTATTAACTAATATGCATTCCCAATTAAGAGCAAATTAGTTCTAACTTCAATGTCAACTTACAAGTTTATATCCTAAAGCTAAGGTACCACATAAAACTTATTTGAGGATTAGGTTAAGAAATTTAAGTCTGTTTTGTATCATTGAGAACTTTTAAATAAATTTAAATTAGTAAAAAGAGAATATTAGATGTATACACTAAATATCCTTATAAACTAATTTATTAGAAAACTTAAATTAGACCAACATAGTATAAATATAAAAGACATCCATGGATAACACAATTCTACAAAAAACCTACTTGCCTAATATTTGCAAGCCACAGCATGGGAATCATGTACGGCATGCTTGGCCCCCAAGGAAAAGCCAACATTTTGGAGTGCACACATCAAGTCAGCAATTAACCAACTCTCAAAGGACAAAAACGAAAATACTATTAACACAATCCATCCCTGCTTTAAACCTTTCCCTCTCTTTATTACAAGTCTCCTCCCTCCCCGTCAGGTCATTATGCTCACCTCGTCACTCCACAAGTCAAGAAACCCATGAGGCGCCACCGCGCGGGCCGCCGGCCGCTCCTCCTCCTCCTCCCGTTCGCCGCGCTCCTCTCCATCGCCACCTTCTCCCTCCACTCCCCCCGCGATCTCACCACCACCACCACCACCACCCACTCCCCCTCCCACCCACCGACCATCTCGGCGCTCGACTTCCGCGCGCTCAGCGTGGCGTCTCCCCTCCACGCGGCTTCACTTCGCGCGTTCCAAGACGGCGTGCGCCTCCTTCACGGCCTCGAGGGCGGCGCCGCGCCCCCGCGCGAGAGCAACAGTAGCTGCCCGCCGTCCGTGGCGCTGTCCGGCAAGGGGAGCGGCGTGGTTTTCAGGCTGCCGTGCGGGCTGGCGCTTGGGTCCCACGTGACGCTGGTGGGGGCGCCTCGGCGGGGGGACGCCAAGGCGGCGGCGCAGTTCGCGGTGGAGCTGAGGGGAGGGGAAGAGGAAGGGGAGGAGGCGGCGGCAAGGATCTTGCACTTCAACCCGCGGCTGCGGGGGGACTGGAGCGGCCGGCCGGTGATCGAGCAGAACACCCGCTTCCGCGGGCAGTGGGGCGTCGCGCTCCGGTGCGACGGCCGGCGATCGCGCCCCGACGAGGAGACCGGTGCGTGCATTTCTCTCCGCCTTGGCAGTCTTTTACCTTTTAAGATTCGGAAACACTACAGGTCTTCCGTATCTTGCAACTGTTCATTTGACAATCTGTTAATGTAAGGCTTATACCATGAACCGTCGATTTCACTAAAAAATTTAAGCTTTTTAGGTGAGTTATTCGCTGCATCCAATTTAATATAATATTAGAATTAAAAAATTTTGAGTTCGAGACCGACTGTGATAATTTATGAAAAAATTAATTGAAGAGTTCGATGTTGAAATCAAGATAATGTAAAGAATAGATTAGGTCTTAGATTTGATTTGATTTTCAATTGTAGAGCTAGTGAAGTTTAAAATAAGAAATATGATAAAATATGAGTAAATTATTTTTTTTCTCTAACATCTTAAATTTTTGAGTGACTTGAATGACACATAAAACTCAATAAAACTCAAGGTGTAATGGTGTTTGTGCACATAGTAAGTTAAGTCTCCTTAAAATTTGCTTACTTGCATGGTTATTTTGGTGAATACTCGGAGAATTAATTACCATATGTCTCATATGTACAACGGGCAATAAGTTATCAGTGTGTAAAAGTTTTATTTGTAAGCATAATAACTAACTAAAGTCTCCTTAAAAGTTGCTTAATTGATGGAATGGTTATGTACTCACGCAGCCAATAGCGTGAGAATTAATTACCAAAAGTAGGAATAGGAAATCTTTTCCGTGAGTACTCCTTATGAGATCTCAATTATCATCTATCATATCATGATTTACTCTAATATCTGATGTCCTCACCAAGTCCCAAAGTGAGGGATGTTTCACAAAAAATGATCCGCCAATGATATCTCACCATATGTTTTAAGCAATTGATAGTAATGTTGTAAAAATTACATTTCTGCATATAGTAAGATAAGTCCCCTTAAAATTTTCTTTGGTTGCATGGTTAGATATGTACTTAACTAGTTATGTTGGCGAATAATGGGAGAATCAATCACCAACCATCTTTCTAGGAGTGTTTGTTGGTAATTAAGTTGCATGTCTTGCTTGTTTGATTTGCATTTAGTGTCATGTTACGCGGTAGGTACTGCCTGTTTTTGTTTCAATGATGGTACGTTTGGTGCGCAAAGGTGCTCCATCCACCTTTCGGTTTTGGCCACTTCCAATGATTATTAACTTTTGTCCCGGTGTGGTTTAATGGATGTGTATTTTGTGTTGTAGAAAGGAGCTATTAATCTCATGAATAATGAATTGTTGTACTTTTCCCTTTTTTTTGTACAAGAGTAGGGTGCTCCTTACTGTCTTTTGTTAATTATAGTTCTTATGGTGCTTAGTGATTTTGAGTTGCACATTTGGCGGAGTAAAGTTGTACATGTTAAGAGATGAATAAAGACTGATGTACAGTGGTATTGATGTATATAAATGGCTAGTTATATAAGACTATCTCTAATGCCGGTGCCTCCATGCGCTCACAAGTGGGACCCGTGTCAAAAAAATATTAAACAATCCGCGCGAGGAGAGAGAAGACGCCTCGCGAGGCACCCAGTCGAAGCTTTGACGAACTGCCACACCGATGCCTCGCGGCCGAAGCGGCCGCGTTGGAGTGGTCACGACGCTCGACCACACGTTTTGTGGGCTCACGTTTTGACCGTGCGTGCCGACGGTTTGGGTTTACAGATCCGGCAACCGTGTGTGGCGGCGGCAGCGTGGCTCGGCGGAGGCGGTGGAGGCTCAGCGGTAGCTCGGCAGCGGCGAAGGCTTCAGGTTTTTTGGGGAGAGGAAATGAAGAAATATGCAACAAGGCCGGCGGCTAGGTTTTAGAAATGGCATAATTGTAAAAAAAAACCTTTGGAGTTTTGTAAATCACAAAAACATCCTTTCCGAGTTAGGTTTAGATTTATGAGTCTTGGCTATTTTGCAAATGGGTAATCGGGTTTCAGAGATTTTACAGTTTAGTTTTAGACTGTTAGGTTTTGATGTTTCAAGTCCCTAGAGACTCTGATTTCAGCACGGTCAGTTCCTACGCATCTGTAGAAATACGTACGTCTATCTTTTATTTAGTTGTGTTTGAATTATCCGAATTTTATTTTAACATTTTTTAATCTTTAATAAATATTATAATGTGGTCCCACACGAAGCGCCTTTGCATTGGAGTGTTTGAAAAGACGCCTTGCAAAGTGCCTTTGTATTGGAGTAGGGGATATTTCGAGTGGTGTTTCGCACACGTGGCACAAAATGTACTGAAAAATATTCTGTTGAAGCGCCTCACGAATCGCTGATGCACTGGAGATAGCCTAATAAGGCCTTCTCCAATATCGACTCACGGGCCAGCACCACGCACGCATGTTAACGTTAGCTCGGCTTGAAGAGCTCATTGTTGCTAGCTGCTGCTTCATACTATGCTGGGTGCATGTCCGTCCACAATGAACTGAGTGAGCACTGGTGTAGGAGGTGACTTGGCATCATGCTATTTGTGGGCTCCACGTGTGTCATGTCTAATGTTTTCTTTATCCGTGTGAATTCTACATTGATAAGTGGGAGTAGAAAGGGGTAAGACCCAACTATCATTGGCAAGTGTGAGGATGCATCGGTATTATATAATGTGATGTGTGTGGGATTATAAACCACGTGGACAGGGTGGGTGCATGTGCCTCACGCCGCATGTCCACCAACAAGAGTTTCAATCGTGTGGTTGATAGTTGGGTTCAACGTATTCTGACGGTAAGATAGTGTGGATTGGAGTAGTTTTAGTTTTTGGGATATTTTTAACCAGCTTTTTTTTATAGTTTTTGGAGGAAAAAATTCAATAATATATATAATATTATTTGAATGATGTGAAATATTATATCTTTTTTAAGACCAGGATATTAAAGTGCTTGGTTCCACAGAGATTTTATGCATTCATGGCACCCTAAAGAACTAAGTAACTCATCTCTAACATTCGAGATAGCATCATTGGAGATGGTTTAACGCTCCATGGTCAATAAAGAGAGAGAGTAATCTGTCATCTGTTCTCTGGAAAACTCGATCTTTTTATACTGATATTGCTGAATTGCTGCGTCATTTAGGCAATTATCAGAGCTTCCAACAGTTGGTCATGAGGATAATCCTTTGAGAAGTGATGCAGGAAGTTTTTATGGCTATTAAGTCAGTACACAGATTTTGTGAAATTTAACGTGCCCAAGAACATGTATCTGTTAAATGCTAAACCTGATTCAGGTGCTTGACAAAGATCACATTTCTTTCGTTTAACAAAAATGTTCTTGCTTCCATGGTGTTGATGAGGCATGCAAAAATCTCTGAATTCTGTTGGGAGTCTTGTGGCAGTGGCACCATATGAAAAGAAGCTTGAATTTGTGTAACATTGGTACAGTTGGTACTGATGTTTTTGTTGTTTATCTCATGACAATATTCTTGTTATCATGCTCTGCTGAAGTACGTCCAATAGTTGTCGATATTTATCGTCTGCAACCTGCAATTCCACATTTCTGTATTGAGTTCACTGGACAGTGCAAAAACGACAAATGTCCTAGGTAGAGAGCGCTGGATTCCAGTTCCAATTGGATTTCGTTAGGTTTGCTTCTCGTTGTATCAATTTGAATTTAGTAAGAAATTATTAGATAATCTCTTATTTTATCTGTAAGATTTTGAGTTGAACTCTAATTAAAATACTGGTTAGTTCCAATTTATACTTAGATCTATATAAAAATTAATATCTTTGCAATTTTGTGTACTTTCTTCTGAAATAAACACCTCTTTTATTCCTAACAAATTATATCATAACTATTAATCTACTGCCCCCGGGACGCGTTTGATGCGTACCCTGGGGTGCTGCCGATAATTCTGCTCGTCTTTATAATCTACCCTTTATAATCTATTGTTGCACACCGTCATCTCTTCCTCTTGCTGCAACACTATTTCAGACCAGATCTATAACTCCTCTTTTGTTTGGTTTGACCTATAGTTCCTCTTCATTAATATTGTTGCTATTGCAATTGTCTCCTTCCGCTTATGCTTCCATCTGTGTTTCTCACAACTATACAAAGATATGTAGAACCACACATATTGGATCTGTTGTTGCTATCACTGCCACTTTTTTGTTTTGGTCATTGCTGGCGAATCTCCTTCTATTATTACGCATTAGGTTAGATTTATTGTTCATTGATTCTTCTAGCTGGGTTGTTGTTGTCTTGTTTGTGTCAATATGATGTTTATAACCTCTGTTTCCCTCCGTCGATGGTTTCATAGGCACATGTTTTTTGAAGGAGTTTTATTGGCGCATTATTTGCATCTGACTTTATTAGACTATTGATATGATCATTTGTCGCTTCGATTTTTATTTTGTTAAAATACTAAGCCATCGTGAGTTGTCCTCAAACAAAGGAGATTAGTTGAGTAAGTGATTTGTATTTGTCGCGTGTTCTCTTGGTTGGAATTTGTTAATTTTATAGGAGTTTATTGGTCTTTGTGTTTTTCCTTCAGTTATACTGTTTTGAGTCATTTAAGGTTTTCGCTTAGATTGTGTTGTGTTTGGATCAAGAACTCTTTTTTACTTCATTTCGAATAAGGTCATCAAATTTTCAGATCTGGCAATATCAATAAAATTTGGTACTTCGTATTTTGCATTATGACAGGTGTATATGATAATTATTTTATCCAATTAAAAAGTTAAGTCAATCATATTTTGGTTTTACAATTTTTAGAGTTCATTTAATTTACTACTTGTGTTAGGAAACAAAAAGAACATGGAGCATTATCTTCAACAGCAGTTATGTTGTATTGACATATTTTGATTTTGTTTTTATTTTTATATTGGATGAGATTTCGAATCAACGAGGAGACTATTAAAGTTGTCTCTCATCTCATCATTAGGATTTTGAATTAAGTGAGAGATTGTTAGATTATCTCATACTTTATCTATAAAAGTTTCAGTCGAATTCTAATTAGAGTATTTGTTAATTTTGATTTAGACTTAAATATATATAAGAGTTATATATAAGAGTTGATGTTTTTATAATGTTGTATGCTTCTATTCGGAAATAAACACCTCTTTTATCCATCCATCTAATAGTCTGATTTAGATTATACTATACTAGTCATCAAGTGTAATCCAGATATGGTATAAACCTATAATGCTAGTGATGATCTTTTGCCTGAATAGTTGATTTGAGAAATGCTGACATGCCAATAAAGTTGTCTGCTGGTTAATTCGGCACATTTTGTTTATATTGCCTATTGTGATGCAGTTGATGGATTAGTCAAGTGTGAACAATGGATTGGGAATGAGGAGGGCACACCTGAGGAGTTGAAGAGGATGTCGCTGCTTAACCGCATCGCTGGAAGGAAGAAGAAAGATCCGATAGACTGGCCATTTCCTTTTGTGGAGGGCGAATTGTTTGTTCTTACACTTAGTGCTGGTTTAGAAGGTTATCATGTTCAGGTTGATGGGAGGCATGTGACATCTTTTCCTTATCGCATCGTAAGTTGTGCTTCCTTTCAGAACCATTCTATGATGCATTTGATTTGTATTCGAGGAGTGTTTCTGTGCTTTCCAAAGGAAAATTGTATAGATCGTAAAGCAGCTAGGGCTACATGCACAGTTTTCTTCTGGGAAAGCATTGAGGCTCTTCACCTTGTATGTTCGGCATGGTTGTTTGATGTGCTAATGAATTGTGTTTGTTCTGTTAAGGGTTTTGTTCTTGAGGATGCCACCGTATTTTTGGTGAATGGCGATATCGATGTCGAATCAATAATTGCTGGTTCATTACCTACTTCTCATCCTAGCATCGAACAAAAAAATTTGGAGCTATTGACAGAACTGAAAGCCCCTGTTTCTGAAGAACCTGTAGAGCTGTTCATCGGCATTCTTTCAGCAGGAAACCATTTCGCTGAGCGCATGGCTGTGAGGAGATCATGGATGTCTTCAGTAAGGAATTCATCTAGCGTCGTGGCTCGCTTTTTTGTGGCCTTGGTAATTCAAAGTCTTCATATTTGATCTGGCAAGAAATTTCTTGTCCTGAGCCCTGACTCTTATGAAGAGAAATAATTTTAACTGAACCATGTTTTAGGGCAGAATGGAAGAAAGGACGCTAATGAAGAGTTGAAGAAAGAGGCAGATTTCTTTGGTGACATTGTCATTGTGCCATTTGTGGATAGCTATGATCTTGTTGTTCTGAAAACTGTTGCCATTTGCGAGTATGCAGTATGTGAGACTAGGATTGGACTATGAAATCACCATATTTCTGTAGATTTGTACAGTAACTACCTTTTTCAACTGTTCTTATACATGATACTACCATTGTTTGATTTTCCTTTTTCTTCGTAGACCCGTGTCGTTTCAGCGAAGTATGTCATGAAGTGCGACGACGATACATTTGTCAGGCTCGATTCGGTGATGTCTGAAGTCAAGAAAATGCCAGACGGTAAGAGCTTCTATTTGGGTAACATAAACTACTATCACAAGCCACTGCGAGAAGGAAAATGGGCTGTCACATACGAGGTAAACCACCAAGCTTTCCCCCCTCTTCTTTCCGAAAAGCTATCAGCAAATGCTGTCTTAAAGATACACAAATTGTCAATTTTTGTGGTCAAAAGTGGCAAATGTTGCAGTCACACTCATAATGATAATTGGTAAGGAAACTTTTGTTAGAGTCAGAATTCAAAGATAAATCAACCTGCTGCTGAATTCTGTTGACTGAATAACTCGAAATGCTTAATTGTAACTCGGTCGATGTTTCATGAAGAAAACTTGTCTTATATCATCATTCTGAAGTAGTATCCTTCATAAATTCAAATTGTACATGATCTTGAAGTGGAGACACCCCCACATCAATCCAAATTGCAACTATTGCCTGTCACTTCATGAGCACCACAAGAGCAATATCTGCTGTCCATGTGAATGTGTTACTGTCTCATGAGGGCTAATCGAATGCCATTAGTGGAGCCGTTTGGTGCACCATTATTAGTTTCCCTGTTCCTCATTGAATTCTTGTTATGATATCAATTCTCCATACAAATTCCAGGAGTGGCCCCAGGAAGCCTACCCGCCCTACGCCAATGGTCCCGGCTACGTCGTTTCTTCTGATATCGCAAACTTCGTCGTATCCGAGATGGAAAAAACCAGATTAAATGTAATCTTCCGGGCCTCCTCCTGAATTTACCACGCTCCAATGATTTGTGATCATTTCTACTCAAGCACTCAAGAATCACCTGCTTTAATCTTGGTGCCTTTGGATATCACTTTTGGAAAGATGAGCCAGCAGTAGTAGTGCATCATATATTCATCTTTACAATGTTTGTGCACGGGTGCTTATCAAATGATTGCAATTGCTGTGCTTCTTGCAGCTGTTCAAGATGGAAGATGTGAGCATGGGGGTGTGGGTGGGGCAGTTCAACAGCTCGGAGAAGGCCGTGGAGTACATCCACAGCTTCAGGTTCTGCCAGTTCGGCTGCGTCGACGGCTACTTCACGGCGCACTATCAGTCGCCGGGGCAGATGATTTGCCTGTGGGAGAAGCTGGGGGAAGGGAAATATCAATGCTGTAACAACAGATGACATGTATGAACTCTGAAGAACTCAGGTCTTAGTCTGGAGTGAACACGGTTTCAGAAGCAAATGGCTAAGTTAAGTTTTAGGTAAATATAACCTGAAAAGTTACAGTTCATGTCACATGTACAAAGATTATAGAGCTCAGTTTTTTACTCACTGAAAGCAGTGGTGAACACAAATTGTACATCTAATCTTACGTTAGAGAAAATATACATCACTATAATGATCTGTAATACAAATTTCCCAGTTCAATAGTCTATCTGATGCATATTTTATAATGTATTACATTCTCAGTTGTTGTTGTTGCTGTTGGTTCATTAAGGATGTCTTACAAATTTTTTGCTGAACTGTCATTTTAGGTGATTTTTAATAAAATCTTGTGAGTTTCACATGTCACAGTTCATTCAAAAACTTAAATTGTTAAAAAAATATGCAAATTACTTATATTTCAGCACTCTCTTTTATATTTGGACTCAATCTGATTTACGACATAGACTTGATTTGAACTAGCATCTAGTCCATCCCTAAAACCCTCATGATTTCACAGTTAAACCGATCAGTCTTCATAAATGCGCTAATGAGATCTTAAACTTAAAATTTCTGTTTTTAAATACTTAAACTGTTAAAAATGATAAGTGATCTACTTATATTTTAATAAAATACAATTAGAGGGCACCAACGTGTGATGACAGAAATGAAAAATAGATTTGTTGGCCTGGGCAACCATGTTGACCCTACAAACATGCGTCCTTGTCTGGTGCGTTATGTCCGAATTAATCTTTTTGCTGCAACTACTAGTATCGTACTATTATTAAATGGTTAAACGCACCGTGTGTTTAGGGTAACTTGTGTTAGACGCTTAAACTTCTCATTCCCAAGTAATTGACTACTACTATTTTGTTGCATCAGAAAAATCATTTGATTAAAATTTTCTCAGTTAAGATTGATATAAGAGAAATTCGAAAACCTCCTGAGATTATAAATATTCTTCCAAACAGTAGATTTTTTTTATCAAATAGTTATCTTGAAAATAGATGGATTTTTGCGGTCTCTTCCTTTCAAGTCGAATAACATGTAATGGCATTTAGCTTTATTCGAAAAAAATAAATTTATTTTATGAATGCATGATGTGCAACAGTGCTATTCTCGAATTCGTTTTTATCTTTTTCAGAAAATATTGGAATTGTTTTATCACAAAATGCAAATATCCTCAAATTGAACCAAAATCATATTAAAGATAGTCATAATGTAATAACACGGGCCTGCTCCTCTACTCGTTGATCTGGCATTTGTTTTTGCCAGCTTTCTCTGATTTTTTCATTTCCTTCCAACTTTTAACTTTTTTGTATGGCCAAAGAATTTTCAGTTCTGATCTGCTCATAATGTCTGTCAGAAGTGAATCTATTGATCATCATGTATTTGCTTAAAAATATACCGGTGGATATATGTGTAAAAAACACTTCTAATAAATTAGAAAAAATGTATATTACCTTTGAACTTAAAAAAAATCCAGTATAACATCTTGTACTTTGATACCGGACATATTACACTCTATAATACTCTAAAAGTCCTGTACAAATTTCACCCTTTATATAATTTGATAAGTGATTTTATCATATTTATCGCATATGTTAGTGATTATTGTTTTAAATTCTTTCTTGCAAAACCATCCATAAAATTGTAGATGAAATAAAATTACACTGAATTTTGAAGTACAAAGTATAATATATCTAGTATCAGGTATATGATATTATCTGAATATTTCAAAAGTAGGGAGGACAATGTGAACTTTTTAAATAAAATTTTATGAGAACTGGCAACTTGACTTGTAAAAGGCAATTGACCGAGAAGGGAAATTAATTACATCTTTAATTATTTGGGCTGGTCAATGCGTGGTCTCGAGACTCAAAGTCCAGACACCTTGACTTTCTCCAACATAAGTCCTAAAATGATTGATAGCTTAAAATTTAGATATCAGTAAATCACATTCTTGTTCCAATAAAATACCTATCTTGATTTTTATTTTAGATATTACTGCAAAGAATTGGTAAATTTAGGTATTCTCTCTCCTCTATTTATAATATTTTGGAGTTTGAAGATTCTGTTGGAGCGGACAAAAATATAAGTATATAATCTTTTTAGAGAGGCATATATATGAAGATATAGAGATCCGATTTTAAGTATTGCTGTTGAAGAAGTTCTTACTTAATTTCTCCGTCTGATAAAAAAAATAAAACTATTCTAACACAAAAATTAAAATAAAAATGAGTTGTGTTTGTATATATTTAAAAAATTGCATAAATTTTACAACAATATATTTACTAATATGTAATATGTAATTATAAATCAGACTCCTAATTTATTTTAAAAATTGTACAACTCACTTTTTTTTACCTCCCAAAAATAATTAATTGCAATCCTAGGTCGTTTTCTGCCATCATACAGTATTGTGCTCCATTTTATTATTTTTTAATTATCCGTACGAAATTGGAATGTAGAACCCACAGTTTAGGAGTTTGGAGTAGTTCTTTATGTTTTGTTTATTCTTCTGGTAGACTCCATATTTTCAGCTGCTGCTTTGTGCCTTGGGGATTGTCTGTACCAAACATGTAGCGGAAGTTTCATCATCATATATATTTGGACAGTTTTATGCACATTCAGATTATGAATTTGACTCTTTATTTTCTTTATTTTTATATATGTGTTTATTTAAAATATTGTATTGATGAGTGGGTATTAAATAGGACACGTGTTTGTCAATATAGTAGATATTATTAATTATATGTAATTTTCTAAAAAGAACATCTAAAAGAAACAGGTTGAGCCGCAAAAAAAAACATTAATAATGTGTAGTTTAACTTCTTCAAAGTCATTGGATTGATCTCCAAAAATGTGTATATCTCACAAGAAGTTCAAAAGAAATTGATTTCTCTCTCATGCCAACCCCGAGCATTGCTTTCAAATGTAATGACTCTCGAAGTTTTGCCGCAGGTGCTGATTGTGCGGTGCAACAAGAGATGTTGGCATCTCAAAAAGGTTCCTAATCACTGGGAATGTAAATTGTAAACAATATTGAGCAAGAAAAAAAAAATTCGTTGTGATGGAACCTATATAGGCAACATGTCTAGACATTCTAGTTGGATGGCAAGGAGCATGCTAGTAAATGATATGCATGTCATGCCTATTGTTGGCAATAAATTTTGTACCAGCGTTACTTTTTCTTTTTGGGGTGTTCGTTGGCGGTTATGTGTATTGCATGGCATGAACCCATGATCTGAACACCTGTCACTGTCCTGTCCTTTCCTTTGCTGGATATTGACTTTGCATGTTGGTATTCATTTGGCTTGATTAAAATTCTACACTCTGCTCACATACTTTACTATAGTACTCTCTTTCTAAAATAAAATTGATGTTTTTAGTTTTTCACGTATTCTAAGATGCAATTTTTATCAGTAATTTTTATAATTATATATAAAAATAATTTTGATGATTAGTCTATTAATATATGTATGTAACTGTTAAAGTTGAAAAAATTTGACTGAATGCATTTAAAACATCATTGATTTGGACACTGAACGAGTACAGGTAAGCATTATTTTTTTTAGAATGATATGTTTCCATAAAATTTAAAGTGATCATATTTTAGAATTATTTGCAGTTGAGAATTTAGGCGTATTTCTCTCACATTGTTAAAAAGGTTTCATCTTTGCTCTGTCTTATTCCTATCTCATACTTGCCCAAACTGAGATAGTATCGTAACGCCTTTTTTTAACATGGCCATGGCCAGTTAAAAATCAGATGATTTGTAAATGCCCAATGGCACATGTCTTAGCCACAAATAATCCTTAAATCTAAAGGAAAATATATATGTTATTTAATAATTAACACTCTAAGAGCACACGAGACGCATTTACATGTCCACTCGAATGATTAGTGTGTTTATATAAAGCAAAGTAGTAGGTTTGACTCTCAATCTACTTTATTTTTATATGTGAGAATTGATGAATTTATAAACATATAATTTGCGAGTAGTATGCACCTTTGTTAAAAAAATGCTTAAATCAAGGAGTTATATAAAAAGTAATTTAATAACAAACATTCCAAGAAAATACAAGACACACTTAACACACATGTATATATATGTTTTTGTCTGGATCTTATATTAGTATGTGTGTACCAAGTAGATTAGAATATATATTATTTACATAACATAGAGCGCAACTTATAAAACAGTTTGTGAAAAAACATAAACTGCCTACCCTTAGCAGCAACGTGTTGAAGGACAAGGTCCTCTCTGTTACATTGAAAGCGCCACAGACCTTTTGCCCTCGTGGGCGTCTCGGCTTTACAGACTTGCGACACTCGGTGAGCTAGGTCCATGAACAACAGCACGGTGCGAGGCCGGCTCAACAGACAGATGTGCACTCATTTTGTGTGTGTTGTTATTGAATGCTGATTAGTATTTTATATAACCCTTTGAATCATGCTGTCTAGAATAATTAGTTTAGATTGACAAATAATGTATTATAGGAGCTTCTTTACAATTCGATTTAATTTATGAAAATCATTTGTTTTAAAACAATTAGTTTGGATTGACAAATCATATATCATATAATTCTTTCTTCAAACTGGTTCGATCAATCAAATCATTCATCATCTTAATTAGAATAACTCACAACTTCCTTCCTAATGTCTCATTCATCATGTTCATTAAAAAATCACTCCAAACTAATCCCACAAAACATCAAAGAATGTAGACCAAAATAGAAAAACAACTTCACTAGCGGCCATCCTTTTACATCCAAAACTGTCTCATTATACTAAAATTTACGATCACACAATTTATAACTAGAATCCCTTAATCGTCCTATAATAACCGTCCTCTCAGAGGATTTTTCGCCCCAAACAAAACAAAAGGCCAATTCCATACTAGCCTATAGACAGTGTGTAGGAAAGTAGGGAAAAAAAGACACACACACTCTCTCTCTCCTCGATGCCACTAATCACCACCGCAGCCTCCCCGGCGCCATTAATGCCAACCCACCCCACCAAAAGCGCGCCTCGTACTCTCTCACTCCCCTCCACTGTCCTACCTCACAGTTTACTCCTGTTACTAAAAACTGTTGCTCAGTGTCTCCCCTCCTCCTTCCTCTCCTTTCTTCTTGTCCAACGCAATGCTTTATGGCTTTACGCCATGCACCTCTCTTGCACAAAACTGTCAAAACTGTAGCTTACCCAATACCACCTTCTCTTTTCTTGCTTCTTTGACTTGCTCTCTCCTAGGCCCTGACACATATACTGCATGCAGCTGCAGGTGAGGTGTCAGCTCAAAAGCCCCCGTTCTTGGAGGTCCATGCTCTTGCCATTATACTTCTTTATGATTCCAATTTAATGTGTCTTTATCACGAGGTTTTAGGATTAGTAGGGTGTTTGGCCGCCTTCTAAAGGGCGCAACATTCGATCTTGGAGTTGGAGGTGCAAGTTTTGCCTTTCTTGTGTTCTATCTCATCTCTTCTGTTTAGGCTTTGGATGCGTCTGCTTGTCTGTGTGTTATTGTTATTGTCCTATTCCTTTCCTCTCTGGCTGTGTAAAAGTTTCAATCTTGGAGGCACCCCGTTTTAGCATTTGTGCCTGTCTTTCACCTACCTTTGATGTCCTTAGCCATAGTTGGCTTTTGGAGGTATCTATTTGGCCATTCTTGTCTTCATTTGTTGTGTAAAAAGTTCAGTTCTCGGAAGCCATTGCTTGTCAGCCACCTCTCTCCAGTCCTGTCATCTTGGCTCATTGGGTGAAAAGGATTGGATATGATTTGGTGGTACCTACCTTGGAATTCTTGGCCTAGCTTGGCCTCTCCTTCTGATCTGATTTC
This sequence comes from Pharus latifolius, assembly GCA_019359835.1. Lineage (NCBI taxonomy): Eukaryota > Viridiplantae > Streptophyta > Magnoliopsida > Poales > Poaceae > Pharus > Pharus latifolius. The sequence continues at coordinate 83,573,429 of CM033321.1, read as the reverse complement.
TTAAAAGTTTCAATCTTAGAGGCTGGATTGCCATTCTTGTCCTCTCCATGGTCACAGAAATACAGATTTTGGATGTACCCATGCAGTGACATCTCAAAAGTTTCAATCTTGGAGGTACCCCAGTTCACCATTCATCTCTTTTACTTTACTTGCCAAGAAGTTACTAGATTTTGGAGTCACCCGTTTTGCCACTCTTGCATTAATCTTGTCTTTTGTGCCATATAACCGCTGAAAAGTCCCAAGTTTTGGATGCATCCCTAAAGCATTGTTCTCTTAATGCTGAAACATCTGCCATTTTCTGAACCATACGCTGAATTTAGAAATTTTTCAGGCACACATTGGCTTCTGTAGTTGCTCTGAGGTTGAGAGAATTCAGTGGAAATGGAGAGCCGAGGGAGGCGGCCGAGGAGCCCGGAGAGGCAGAGGCCGGCCGTGCGGAAGGTGCCGGTGGTGTACTACCTCACTCGGAGCCGCCATCTCGAGCACCCGCACTTCGTCGAGGTGCCGGTCTTCTCGCCTGAGGGGCTCTACCTAAGAGGTCATTGGATGCAAGATTGCAAATCCGGCAAGAACAAAATTTTTTGGCTAATTCTCCTTGTTTAATGTAGCACTTATTGGATTGTTATTGTTTGTGTTATGTAGATGTGCTTAATCACCTTAACATGGTGCGTGGGAAGGGCATGGCCGCGATGTACTCGTGGTCTTGCAAGAGGTAACGCAAAGATTTCCTTTCTTCAACAAAAGTGGATTCTTTGCATCGTGAATTTTGGTTGGTTGGTTTAACAAATGTAAGTTTCAGGAGCTACAAGAACGGATTCGTGTGGCACGACCTCGCCGAGGATGACCTCATCATCCCGGCCACCGACGACGAGTACGTGCTGAAGGGCTCCGAGCTCCTGGAACAATCCCCTTCAGGTACTCATTTTTTTCTTTGAATTGGCATTGGTCGTCAGTAAGCTTAGAACGGAAAAATGCAGGATGTTTAGTATTGTCTTTGCCTGTTCAGGTCAACTTTATAATGGTAATGGCAACCAGAAGCAACAGAGCAGTAGGTTTAATGCTCAAAAGGAGGCTACAAGGTTGCCTTTGTCTACAGAGGCTTCCTTCTCGTCCTCACCTCCTAGTGTGATAGTTAGAGAAGCCAAGCTCCGGCATTCGCGTTCAGTATCTTTCCAAGAAGAGGTGCAATCCCCCTTGCCATGTAGATCTGGCTCCTTGGAGAACATCTCGCCTGAGTCGGAGCCCCAAAGGCCTCTCCTGTCGGGGAATGGCTCGGCAAGTCCAGCAGAATGCAGGGTCTACAAACCCACTGGTTCCGTGGATGCTGCCACGCAAACTGAAGACTTTGGCAAAAGGTCATTTCAGAAATCACTTGAGACACATCACAAGACTTTGAGTTCTGATAACGATTCGGTAGTTCGTGAAATTACTGAGTGTTGTCAAAACCAACCTCGTCGGTCTGGAGAGTGCCAAGAGATTGCCAGGGAAGTCATGTCCCAATGCGCTACTCCATTGAGTGTTTCTTCGGCCCGTGGCAAATCTGAGAGCTTGGAATCCTTGATACGAGCTGATGCCAACATGATGAGCAGCATTAGGATTCCGGAAGAGGACGACATTGTCATGCCCACCTGCCCAAAGCTGAGGCCGGCGAATGTACTGATGCAGCTCATCACTTGTGGGTCAATCACAGTGAAGGATCATGACAATCTTGGACTTGTCGAGACGTATAAGACGAGGTTCCAAAACTTGAAGTTTCCCTCACCGTTAATTTCTCGCACTGTGATGATGCGCGAGCTTGATTACCTGTCAGAAAATCCAAGATTGATGGGGTTGAGGTTGGAAGACAAGGAGTATTTCAGTGGGAGCCTCATTGAAACTAAAATGCATAAGGAGGTTGCTGGAGAGAGGTATCCGATGCTTAAGCGATCTTCTTCATACAACGCTGAAAGGTAAGCTCTAGTGCTTTGGGATGATCTTTACATTTATGCTAAGCATTTTAGAATTAGGAGCACTTAATCTTTCTTCTCTTCTGAACATATAGACTTGTTGGGACTAATTAACGGTATTTGAACTGTGTTACTGCCAGAGGAAATAGTGAGCTATCTTCACTTTTCAGTACTAATTTTGGTCCAATTCTAGTGACAAGCATGTTAATTCTAGCCTATGTTTGTACCAATTTTGTTCTTAAAAGATTTGGTTTAAGAAAATTCTTAACAAGAGAAGCTTGGTAGTCTGTCACTTCATAACTTACAGCAATTTAGAATGCATTTTGTCCATGTTTTTTTTTGGCTTTTAAGTTCAAATTTCACAGATTATATGATTTAGTTCCAAAATCATTCCATCTTATTGCACCAAAGAATTATGATGTAATGAAGCAAGACTTCCAGGCCAAAATGTGCCATTGTGTTAATAATCAATTAAACCCGCAGATGTTGCACATGATATTCAAATAAAGAGGTTGGATTGGATTGGTATCAAAGAATTAAGAGGTGGAAAAGAACCACATACCGGAGAAAATTTATGATCACAGGGACCATTGCTTCTCTATGATGTCAATGATGAGCCCACTTGCAGTTTGGTTGAAGCCAACAAACTTTCACGTACATGTCATATCTTGCCAGTGCGTAGCTGGATCCTCTCACAAACAAAATAACAAAGTACAGGGGATCCACCAACCGAAGAAAATTTGGGTTTTCTGCAATGCAAACTTGGAAATTTACTGCAACGATACCTTTTTCCCACTGACAAAATGAACAGCTACCACTTCTAGTTTCAATTCCTTGTTTTTTGTCATTACTTCCCTTCTACTGTTTCAGTGCAGTACTACTGTTTTTATTTCTACATTGCCAGTATACATGCCGAGCTTGCCAGATCGGCAGGACCACACTGCATGGCTAGCTGCCTGGCTAGATCCTTCAGTTGCTCAACTGAAAATATAGCAGAGAGCCTGTTGCATTATGCAGCAGTTTGTTCTAATCCTAACAAACTGTCACTTTCATAGAGGGCCCAAATTTGTTAGCCCCTACAGCAAAAAATGTTTCCAGTGGAGGAGTTCATGTGCTGATCAGTTCTTCATGTGGACTGTGGACCATCTTCCATTCACTCTGTTAAAATCCGAACTTGGTTATTGGTACAGTAGTTATGTGCTTTACAGTGATTATTCTTCAGGTTTTGCCTGTATTTAAGCACTTTCCTCAGTAAGTTCTGCTTAGCTGGTTAACTTTCCTCCTTCTGGAATATTTCCTTACCCATGAACAAATGTTCAGGAGTGCCGAGCCGCTAGATTGTGCTGCAAGACCAGAGGAAGAACCTGTCAACACATCCCGTTCGAGATGCCTCCCTCGAACGGCAATACTATCGTCCTTCTTGCACCCAAAGAGCGAAATGCTGAAATCCCCCATCTCAGAGTGCCGAAGGAGCTCTTCAGCTGGACCAGATAGCAGCTTAGCATCTGGAGAAGGGAGCAAGAGGTTGACTGATACCTCTGGAGCATCAATGAGGTTAGAATCTTTCAGAAAAGAGAAGGAGAAGCTCGTCAAGATCGAGGAAAGTTAAGTGCTAGTGGCTCTTTTACCTCAACTTTTTGTACTTGTGATATACTGACAACTCCAAAACACTGGGTATGAACTCAATGCTTTCACCCCTAGAACAATGGAATGCATCAAATGATCTGATCCTGACATGAGATTATCTTTGGATCATGCAGGCTATCATCGGGAGCTCGAGTTGTGATTCAGTATACCGTTCCTTGCGGTGATAATGATTAAGGTTCTGAGCTGAAACTTACTTCTACGAGATTATCTTTTGACAAAATTAGTGAGGAAAGGCAGTGCCTTTCTTTCTTTTTTCTTAGTGTTGTAAGTTAAATTTCTTCCAGCATGCAGTTAGTTTGTTGTTTGTTCCTTCCTTGCTCTAGAAATCTTGTGTTGTTCACTATCATTTGTAAGTGCCTGTTAAAGTGTCTCGCGTATGAAGTTATGTTTCTTGAGCTGATGAGTCTGACTAATTGGTAAGCTGTATTGTGTAAGTTCCCAATCAAATAGTGTTAAGAGTTTTTCCTACTTTGGTACCACTTCATGAGATGAGATGCGGTTTAACGCGGACAATATTAAGAATAACAATCGGAAGATCTAGGATAAAAAATCATGATAATAATAATAATAATGAATTAACGACAATAGGGATAAGAAAAAATTGACGGAGAAGCTCATAAATTTTTAAACACAACTTCAAAACGCTCTCAATTAACTCTTTTATCTTTTAGATCACTCGATTCGTCTTCTGTAAAAGTCGAATTTACTATTTAAGAAAACTCCTAGCTTCTTGTACTCTCTATGCCCTTCTTCTAGTCTGAATTATATAGATCTCAATCTTAACCTCAACTTACAAAACAAACATAATATAATCTAACTAGAATTTTTAGTAGTTTTTTAAACCTAATGATTAAGGTAAAAGGTATTCCTAACAATATCCATCTTGACTCTTACCCATTGAAATTTGTATCATTCTAAGAATTTACTCCCTATTCTTCCTCACTCTCCCACCTCCGTAGGAGTGTCTCTAACACAGATGACTTAAGCATATCTTAATCTGTAAGACATGCGTGTCCAAATTTGACCACTCAGACCCATCATATGAGAACTTCTCCATTGTGCAACTTGATTAGTTACACTGTCTACACCTATGGCTATTTATATCATAGGTTTGTATGGCCTTCGAGTTTCACCTGTTGGTAGGTACTGGACAACTGATCCCACCGCGATTTCCCACAACCAACAACACGCAGTTTCACCTCTATGACCGTTGGAGTCTGCAACCATATTAAATGCAGATTCGCACCGGATTGCATTTGAGATCCGAATATTTGCCGTTGATGATCCAACTTGATCCACCTAATCAGGATGTCCAGATCTCCATTTGGCTCTTATTGCACCAGATACTCTTTATGGTCACCTTCCCACTGTGAGTAATCTGCATGATTCCATCTTGCAACTATAATTCACAACCATGAAATCCATGCACTCTCACGGATATTAGTCTCTTTAAGTCATGGACATACTGTACCCTTGACAGTGTGTGATGTACTATACCATACCACTTCATTGGGTGTAGAGATCCTTCGTCGAATATCTCCCTCGCCGAACATATATTAAAGCAACAACCAGAGTCTAATATACGAGATATCTGGTCCATGATCAATAAGCATAGCTGAATCATCCACTTTTTTGCGCTATCAAATTTCTATAAGAGATAACTCCAATCACAAGACATCGTTCTTGATTTTGCGTCTACAACACTTACCGATTATCTTAATAGTCCAATTTAGATAGCTCTGTTGGCTCATCTCTGATATCACTTGTTTGGAATAGTAGGAGCCCAGCCACAGATCAGATCCCACCTTGTGAGATATGATCTAGTATGCACAAAAACAAAAACGAGAATAGAGAGATTTAGTATAAAAAATCACAATAATGACAATGAAGCAACAATAATCGGAGAGAGAAAAGACTAGCGAAAAACACTACAAATTCTTAAGCAAAATTTCAAAAGAATACAAGAGATTAATGCTCTTAACCAATTCTCGCTTCTTCTGGACCTCTTGACTTCTGCCTTCTGTGAGAGTCTGCTATTTAAAAAAACCTAATCTCTTGTCCTCTTTATACTCCTTACTTCTAACCTGAATTGATCTCCCTAAGTCATACTTGGTTGTTTCTGTAAGCCTATCCTCATGGGTTTATATAGATCTCAATTATAACCCCATCTTACAAAACGAAACATAATACAATATAATTAGAAATCTTAGTAACTTTTTAAACCTAATAATGATTAGGATAAGAAACATTCCTAACAAATAATATTTTTAAGCTGCACTTGAATTAATCTTGATCTTACTTTTTTTTTTTTTCCAAATTTGAAACAAATATGCAAGCAGGATAGTTGCAAATCTTAATGCAAAACATATAAAAAGGTAATGATTAAAACAACTATATTGAATTTTATGCACTAATTAATTCACTTAAAAGTTCAAAAGTTTAGGTTATTGAGGAAAAATAAAAAATCTATTCATATTTCAACATTTTATTTATGTCTAAGCTAGATTTATGAAGTCAACATGGGTAGGGGTCTAGTTCATGCTTGGCGCTCTTTTGATTTCACCACTAGACTTTTTAATGGCTAGATTTATGAAGTAATCAAGGGCATGGGTAGGGACTTGATTCATGTTTGGGATTCTTTTGGTCTCACAATTAGATCTTTTAATTATTTTTCTCATAAATTATCACAACTAGAATTTGAACTCAAAACCTCTGGCTTTGATACATTTTAGATTTGAAAAAGGTTGTGTTGTCTCATTTGAGCCACACCCTTATATATATATATATATATATATATATATATATATATATATAACTTTTGCAGAAAAAGGTCCCTAGACTATTACATAATATCAATACTTCCCCTCAAGATAGATTGAAAATATCAATCATGCTTATCTTGTTACATATTTTAGAATTGTCTTTACAACTTAACCCTTTTGTAAGACAATCTGCCAATTGTGCACTTGAATAAACATAATCCAACTTTAGCATTCCGAGATCCATTTGCTCTTGAATGAAGAAGCAATCTATCTCTACATGCTTCGTGCGATTATATTGTACTAGATTGTTTGTGATGTTAATAGTAGATTTGTTGTCACAATGTAGCACTAAGGGCTCCTCTCTCAACTAGTATAGCTCAAAAAGTAATCCTCTCACCCATGTCATCTCATATAGAGCTATCGACATGGCTCCATATTGTACTTCAGCTGTTGATCTAGTCACGATCTCCTATTTCTTACTCCTCCAAGATACAGGATTGCCTCCAACAAAGACACAGTAGCCTGAGGTTGACCTCCTATCATCTACAAAGTTTGCTCAGTCCATATCACAACACCTTTCCACCTTCAGAAGGTCATTTCCTTTGAACTAGAGTCCTTTCCCATGCTTCGTTTCGAGTATTTTAGAATTTGATAGACTGTCTCTATGTGCTCTGTCCTAAGATCATGCATATACCTATTGACCACATCACAGCATATGGAATATCAGGTCTTGTGTGGTAAAGATAAATAAGTCGACCAACAAGTCTCTAATATGACTCATTGTTCACCAAATCACTTAATTGAACACTCAAGTCTATGATTCTAACCAATTGGGATAGAAGTCAGTTGACACCCAAGCATTCTGGCTCAATCAACAAATCAAGGACATACGTCATGTGAGAGAGAACTATACCTTTGGATGACCGGATCATCTCAATCCTGAGGAAGTATCTCAACGGATTGAGATCCTTGACCTCAAATTTCTTTCCCATCTTGGCCTTCAAGCAACCTATCTTCACTGCATCATCACCAATAATCACAATTCATTCACATGCACGATCATAATTGTAATGCGTGAACCTCGATGCTTGTAGAACAAGGTGTGATCTCCACCACATTGGAAGTAGCCCATACCACACATTGTACACCTAAATCTATCAAACCAGGCTCTTAGAGACTGCTTCAACTCATATAGAGATTTTTTTAGTCTACATACCTTCCCTATAGTTTGTCTATTCTCAAAGTCTGGCGGTACCTCCATATATACATCTTGCAGATCCACATGTAAGAAGGCATTCTTTACATCCAACTGTTGTAGGGGCCTTCCAAAATTAGTTGTGTAAGATACCAAAATCCTCACAATGCCCATATTTGCCGCAACAGCAAATGTTTCGTCATAGTCAATGCCATATGTCTGACTATATCAGTTTGCAACAAGTCTGGTCTTATATCTATCCACCTTGCATTCAGGAGTCTGCGGGAAGTGAAACAAGTTTCCAAATTTCATTCTTCTTCAAGGAATGGAGTTCTTCTAGCATAGCGCCTCTCCACTTAGGATCCAACTTCGCTACTCTCCAATCATTTGAAATTGGCATTGACTGTAGAGATGCAATGAATGCTTTACATGCAGGAGAGACAGATGCATATGAAATGAAGTTAGCAATGTCATGCTCAAAGTCAAACCAGATAGGTCGTTTTCCGACATTGATTCAAGGATCCATTCACTGTGCAAGAGGTAATTCAGGAGACAATGAGAGGTGAGAGGACACGTTACCGCCAACCTCACATGGAGACGTAGAGATGGAGGGAGAAGGAACTGAGGAAGGATTTGGGATAGGCGTCGATTGTATGGACACTAGAGGTGGTACATGTTCGGTCTTTGTGAGTATGGACTGTTGAAACCCTACACTTGAGCCTGCTCTTGCTCCCCCTAGCCCACAATCTACTTAGGCCCCCTTCAAGTTCCTCCTATACAACTTCAACTCCTCCTGAGCATGCCCCTGACCCACAGTCTGCTTAGGCCCCTTCAAGTTTCTTCTTCTATACACCTTCAATTTCTCCTAAGCATACACTTGAGCCACACCACCATCACCTCTCCACCATGTTGTTGCTCCCCTTGAACTACATCCTGCTCCCCTCGAACTACACCGCATCCTCAAACACCACCATCTAGTGGGCATGGAATCATCCTAACTATGACATTCTCCCCCTCTCAACAACCACCATCAGTGGATGGAGAGAAATCCTCAAACATCTGTTTCTCCTTGAAAAAGGACTCAACATCCAAAAAGTGACATCCATGTTAATAAATAGGAGTTTCTCCACCGAGCTCCAACATTGAAACCCTTGTGACTGGAAGAATATCCAATGAAAATGCACTTGACTGTCCGAGGATCCAACTTGCCAATAGAAGGATGATGATCTCAAATAAAACAGGTGCATCCAAAAACCTTAGGGAGCAGCTGTGAATCGATTCTCACCAAAAAAAAGTTCACACAGAGTCTTTACCCCTATTACTCTTGAAGGCATTCAATTGATCAGAAATGCAGCTGTCAGCACTGCTTCACTCCATAGATGTGATGGCACATTCATATGAAACATGAGTAGATGTGCCACATCTAGGAGGTGGCGATTCTTTCGCTTAGACACTCCATTCTGTGCAGAAGCACCTGGACAAGTAGTTTGATGAAGATGTCTTGTGCAGCTAAGTGAGAGGGAAAAATTGGTTGACATACTCAGTCCCATTGTCTGTATGAAGAATCCAGATCTGAGCATTCAATTGGGTTTTAGCCATAGCATGCAAATTCTGAAAGCATCGAAGAGTCTCATTCTTGTGTTTCATCTAGTAGACCCATGTCATACGAGTGAAGCAATGGATAAAGATAATAAACCATTTGTACCCACTGACAGAGGTAACAAAACATGATCCCCGCACATCATAATGTATAAGCATAAATAGTTCAACACTTCTAAGTTAAATAAGGGTATGTAGAGCGTGTATGTTTGCCTAACTCACAAGCATAACAAATAAGACTACTATCAACTTTGGACAGTAGTTCAAGAAACATCCTACTCAAATATCAAAAGACGCTCTTGTAGCATACTCCTATCAACTTTGGATAGATGCCCAAGGCACTGATGGTGTAACATAATCCCAAACTCCCCTCTTGTAGTGGCCAGCATGACTGCAGCATCCATAATCACATTAATCAAATACCACAATATGTCACGCTTAATGCTAGTCCCAATCCTCCTCCCAATTCGATTCTCTTGGAAAAGGCACATGTACTGTCAAAGAGAACCCAACACTTAAGTTGATCAATAATAGAATTGACATATAGGAGATTAACTGGAAAGGAGAGAACATGCAAGACAGAAGGTAATGTGATAGATGGAGTGCATCGACTAGATCCAACTCTCTTAATGAACTGTAATGTTCTATTAGCAGTTTGAACAATCTTATGATATGTATGGGAAGTATAAGATGTGAATGAATCAACTATGCCAGTGACATGCCTAAATGCACTTGAATCTGCTATCCAATTTATGTGAAATGATCTATATGGAGATGCAATTACCTTAGTCTGAGTACTTGTGCTTGAGTGACATAGTTCACAAAATTACCGAAAGGAGTAGTAGCAAAAGAGGTCTCCTGTATAGTTTCTCCCTTGCCCTTGGACCTCTTAGCCCACATTTTCAATTTGCCAACTTTCCCACTCAAAGACCTGATAAGTCATCTCTATATGGTGTCAGCTACAATGAGAATGGCCCTATGGCCACCCTGACCTCCACAACCACGGCCACATCCACGACCTGTCGACGATTGGAAGACCAGCTCCTCTGCCTCTACCGCGGTGACCACAGCCACTAGACGTCTGAGTATGAGGAAGAACAAAGCTCAAGTGACCTTTCTGGCCACAACTGAAGAAAACCCAATTATCTATAGGAGCTGGCACAAGTAAAGCAGGTTTTACTGGTAGGAAGGTGTTAGCTAACAATACTTGCAAATAACACTCCTTCTGCAGTATAGCTGAAATGGCTTCCTGCAAAGTAGGAAGAGCTGCCTGGTGACACATGTAGGATCAAGGATGCCGACTAGAGGAGGTGAATAGGAGACTTTAAAAATTTTAAGTAAAAACAAATTTAGCAAAGAGAAGAACCAAATTGCAATTCAATAAATTAAAGAGAAAAGCTAGAGAGAACGAACACAAGATTTTTCCTGAGGTCTCGGAGACACACCTGGTCTCCCCTAATTCTCGTTGAAGCACTCAAGTGAATTGAGTCTTGCTTCAATATCCACGAAGGATATTTCTTACTAATGGTTGCTCCTTGTCCACTCCGGAAAGGCGAGCACCGATGCTTTTTACAAATACGCCGAGCCTCTCCAACAATCTCCGAACGAGAGAGGTCAACGACTACGTCACCAAACCGTCTAGGTGAGGGCGTTCACCAAGAGTAATAAGCAGAAATGTCTCTTCTAGACCTCCAACAATCACCGAGAAACTCTAAATATGCAAGAACGATGAGAACAGAAAATTCGGTGGATCTCAGAACTCACAACTTGATCAACAGATCAAGCTTTTTAAACACTAAAAGAATGCTCAAGTGTATATGAGAGTATGAGGCTTCTTGGTGTATGAAACAATAGTTCAAAGCCTCTATTTATAGCCTCAAGAATCAAAAGAGCTATTGAAGCTCGCACACAAAAGCAACAGTACAAACTGACTGTCAGTTTGGGTCACGACCAGAAAGAAGTAAAATCCGGAGAAAACTCAGCTAGCCGTTTGAGGTCATTTATGGAAACAAAATAGCACAAACTGACAGTCAGTTCCTACCTCAACGGCTGACAAAAATCACGGATAAAACTTTGCTGGTCGTATATGGAAACTGATACTTCAAACTGACAATCAGTTTCGATCACAAAATCGACCAGTTCAAACAGAAACTCAAATCAAACAGCTCGAGGTCAAAATACAAACTGAAAGTCAGTTTATGTCAAAAATTTTTGGCTCAAAAAACAACCTATCTAGACAACTGTCAGTTAACAAAACTGACAATCCAAACTGATAGTCAGTTTAGCAAACTGACAGTCAGTATAGATAAAAATAGCCATAACTTTTAATCCAGAGATCCAATTGAAGTGTTTGATAGCTTTTTTGAAAGATAATTAAAAGGCTATCTTTTTGTCAACAAAAAGCAAAAGCCAGATATTTCTAGATCTTTCTAGAAAAAGAAAAAACTCTTTTACTGTCAAAAATGCAACTGAAAAACCAAATCTTCAAAACCAAATCCAACCGAGATGAATGCAATGCAGTGACCTAGTAGTTTCTCGGTTTATGCTGGAAATGTAGAGAGGACTTGCAACTCTTCTTTATAGTACGGTTAAAACTAAGAAATAATTTTCTAAACCGATCAACCTCCAAACACCGAGACCGGTAAAATAAATACGCATTTTACCTTAAGTCTTTTGTAGCTTCATTCTTGGAGGACCTTGTGCTTGCGACCATAGCTCGCGACCTTGGACTTGCAACCTCGGACGACACTGCGACCTTGTGCTTTCGACCTCGGTTCACGACCTTGTGCTTGTGACTTGCAGATCCTCCAGATAGCTTAGGTCTCTGCGACTTTCTACTTGCCGACCTTGTGCTTGCGACTTTGGCAATACTGCGACCTTAGGCGAAATAAACTCTTAGGTCTCTGCATACATATAACTCAAAGACATTGTTAGATCAAAAACACTTAATGTCATCAATAATCAAAATCCAGAATAATAGGGGCCTAGATGCAACAACACATGGTAGCCCGACATGCTCAAACCCATCATTTAGCCCCTTCAGGAAATGTAAGACCCCCGTGGTCTCAATCCACTTCTTGGCTAGGGTGACATCCTCAACATTTCATAGTGTTAGGGGGTGATAGTGATCCAAGTCGAACAACAAGGACTTGAGCTCATACTCAAGGACAGTCCTTTCCCCTTGTGATGAGATAGCGATCTTGCTGAAACCTCTGCCAACTTCATCACATTTCTAGGACCAAAGTACATGCTCTCTAATGACTTCCACATAGCAGCTGCAATAGGGATTGTCTCCACCAAGTGAGCTATGGGAGGAGACAGAGCTCATCAGCCACTCCCTCACCAACGAATTTGTGGTGTCCCACTTCTCCCAAGCTACACTACCCTTGTCTACCATCTCGAGACAAGTCTCCTTCCCATACTTCACGAGCTCCCTCGTCCTCAAAATGATCTCTGCCCTTCAAGACCAACTCAGGTAGTTCTTGACCCCTTCTAGCTTCACGCCATTTGGCAGCACCTCCAACTTGTGATCCTTGTTGGTCATTGGAACCAACGCACCCAACCCCGCTCTTGTTTGAGACTCAACTTGTGCCTCAACTACCTCGGCGATCAATTTCTGGAACATCTCCATCGTCTTTGTCATGGTGACTGAGTCCCCCATCGATACTATCCCTTACTCTTGCTACATCTCGCACAAAGGCTCACACAAAATCGAAGCTCTCCTACTTGTTGTGCGCTTCTCCTACGGTCACAACATTTGCTCAAGCACTACAAATCACCTCATTGGATGAGGTTCCCATCACTAACAAATCCCAAGCAACGACTATGGAAACTCCTTCAGGGAGCCAAACCATGACCTTAAAGGGGCAGTGGCTTCTCCTCTCCTTTTTCTTCTTCTTCCCTTCTCTCTCTGTTGGGATGTAGCGACTTCTCCTCTCTCTTCCTCCTTTTTCTTAGTTGGATGCAACGGTAATCAACTGCAGCACGCGAACTCAGGGTGTCGACCAGGCTCAGGAGGTAGTGGCAACGGCGTCTTCATTGGGCGGCGGAATCAGGAGGCCGACGGAGAGCCCAGACTTCGGCAGACTTGGAGGCGGCGACAGAAATGGTGGAGACGTGATGGTGCTGTGCAACAGCGGTCAAGAACGAGGCACCGGCGTTTGTCTCAGACTAGTGGCGGTAGGTGATGTGGATGAATGCGGGGTTCAACTAGGCGGTGGCTGGCAAGGACGAAGAGGTGTGGATTTGGGCGGACGGTGACAGGTGGACGACAGAGCGATAGAAACGAGCAGTGTGGTTCAGATCTAGGCAAGAGGAGGGCGATAATATCATACTGAATTTCATACTCAATCAATTTATCTAAAAATTCAAGTTATATAAAAAAATATGAGAAATCTATTTATACTTAACTAAATTACAATTTCTTTCAATCTTAACAAGTGAACACTTTACTTATTTGAAAGAACCCTGGTTAGTTAGTTGAAATATTTTCTCTATGTACATGTTAAATAAATCCAGGAGGTGAATAGGATAATGATACCCATTATATTTTCTAAAAACGGAAATCTTGCACTATTTATAACCACTATGGGGGTGGCTTATCAGTCTATGTAGAGAGTAACTCGCCTGTACTTGGGTGGTGTATATGTATCGTGCTCTTTATTTGCTTACACATAGGTCGGCGTATATCACGGTCCATATGGGATATGGCCCATGCATTCGCTAGTCAGGACTCGTGAGTGTAAGTGGGGCACATATCACATACATGGGCGAGCCAGTGCAACTATCTAAGTGTGCATTTCACCTATCTTATCGCACTGTCAACTTCCCCGGTAAGTCAAAACTAGCTCAAAAACCGAGCAGTTAAAATTTTTTTAACTATAATTCTTAAATAAACTTAAATTAATGAAAGAAGATTTATTTAACTTATAAACTGAAACTAGCTTATTTAAAGCAGCAAAATCAGGCCAAGCACGCCGTTGTTTCAAATAATGTAGGTGTCTTGGTACCAAGACGTGTTGTTTCGTGTAACGTAGCCCCAGCCGCGAGGTCACACCGTTCCGGCGGCTCGCGCTTGAGCAGCAACCATACCAGCAACCATCCGAGAGGATAGCCCCGCCGCACGCGCGCGCACAGCCGAATGGGCCGCAAATTGGCCCGCGCGGCACCAAATCGGCCCATGCGTGCCTGTTGGGCTTCACAATATACAGCCTATCCTGGGCTGCGGAAAATTTACCTGACGCCCGGTTAGTGGGCTTCTTAGCGTACAGGCAGCGCCACGCCGTGCGGCCGCTGCGGCCTGGTTAGTGGTCTTTTTCTCCACTTTTTTTTGCTTTGGACCCTACCCACTGGATCGGATCGAACTGTGCTGTAAGCCCATAAAACACCCGGCCGCTTGGAATCCTTTGTGTCCTTGGGGTAGAAACTCTGTTCGGCTACTTGGAACTCATTAAAAAAATGAACGTATACGAATTGTGACATAAACTATTCGATTGGCATGCGGATGAAGAACAAAATTTTTTTTATAACTCCATAAAAAAAAATTTCAAACCTAACCCAAAACTTTTAAAAATTTTAAAACTAACCTTCAGTCATGAAGAAGTGGGGTGACTGAACTTCAATCGCCAGCTGGGCTGGCAACTGAAAACGTGGCATGACCTAAATACACCGTCAGCCCAACTCATGAATGATTAAGTGAAGTATTACTTTATGCAATGACAATATTTTTAGAAATGTTTTCTAACCTAGTTGGTTATAACACTGCACTCTAACCCCAAAGACTCAAGTTTGAATCCCACTCATAATTTTTTACCAAATATTCTGGTCTCTCGAGTGAGAGTGCAATATTTTAACCAGATACACTATAACTAACTTGTGTAATTTGTTGTTGTGGCATAATTTTATGTCGCTCGGACCATCTTTGCGACTGAAGGTTAGTTTTAAAATTTTTAAAAATTTTGAGTTAGATTTAGAATTTCTTTTTTTTATTGGGTTATTCTAAAAAAAAATTCGCAGATGAAATGCTAACATGACCATGTCCTGTCATCCCAAAAGAAGCTGCCAACAATAGCAGTCATGAATCCATAATACATATTTGATAAATATAATTTGTTTTCATATTAATCGGGCAATTTGGATAACGTGTTCATATGTTTTTCTTTTAAAGAAGGTTTTGATTAGATACACATTCAATTCAAAGATATGCCCTACGTGCAAGTCAAATAAATCTGGGGGTTGCGCAGTACTTTTTTTTTTTTTTTCCTTAAACCACCCCACCCACCCTCACACAGTAATAAACTAAGTTTGCGTCTTGGCTGACGAGGGCACCAAGCAAACAAAGTTCAGCACATCGGAGATGAACTAAAGACAAGAAAATTTTATACCAAAACAAGATCCAAACTAGCTCCTGACTCTGAGTCCTAACTATTTCCTATGTCATCTCAATTGCACAATCAAGCAACCCAAACTTAATCGAGGAATCCCATGCAGCAGGGACAGATGAGCTAACAATAATTACCTACGTATAAGGAAAGCTGCGAGAAGCCACATACACAAAAAATATAGAAGTCACATTGGTCCAAAAATATTATATGTAGAATGAGTTGATTTTAGGTAAATCTAAATGAATTAAGAGTAAATTAAGGTTAGATCATGTTACGATAACTTCAAAATATGACAAGATAAGAATAAGATTAGTATAGAAAAATTAAGGTCTAAATAGATCTAGCTCACAAAACAATGTATGTCATTTTTTTTTCTATTTTTTATGGGTCTTTATTTAACTCTCTTTAGGATCCAAATAAATTTTTTTTAAGATCTAATTCGGTTGGATTACAAGAGTTAGAAATGGATAAGACTTCGACAAAGATTAAATTAGAAAGAGATTAAAATTGAATTGACTTATATATATTATTTTTAAGATCGAGTTAGAATTAGATCTTTACAAATAATACGATTTAGAATCAGATTACGAGAGAGTTCACCCAGCGTCAGGGCTAGTGATACCGCACACTGAACCAAGCAAGGGTAGGATGGTACGGCGCCAGTTGCCTCGGCTGGGTCGCCGCATCTGCTGTAGCAATCACCAGTCAAGTAAACAAAAAAACCTGGTCAAAAACATTCCTCCATCCTCTCTGGCCAACAACACAGCATTTACATACACATAGTTGCCTCTCTTAAAAGCCGGAAAAGTTTCGTTAACTTGCAATCTCTCGGAAACGGATCTTCTATAGTGAGAACAATATGCACAATTTATTTTTTCTGTGTCCATCAGATCAGAAAGCAGAATGATCTCATGATGATGTACACCAAGGGTACTATACCACGGGAATTGCTATTGTAACAGCCAATTTAAACTTTCAGCTTTTTTATCAAATGGCCAGAGTTAGGTCCTAATATATATTATAGTCGGAATCAATCTTTAAATATGATTCAGAGTTATCATCTTTTGATCAAACAGTTCCTAACAGAATAGTAATAGTACACATTATGCATTTTGTTCTTTAATGTAGAAGATTGATCTTCGAACAAGGGGTAGTAGACTCATGTATTAATTTAATAAATATGTGTGCAATAATATCTTTACGTAGCAGTCTGATCAAGAAATAATTGTTGGAGTCAATCTTGGATGAGAAATTGAAATGCTAGTTTCTCACTAGCCCAACTCTGAATGTGATCCAGAGTGTTTCCAATCAGACATTTTTCTGATATAATAACACACACTTACATTTTGTTCTTTAATACAGAGGATCCTCAAGGAGAGGTGGGGGGCATCACCAAGAACTAGGATTTGCGCAGATAGTGATGCGTCTTTGGTTAACTTCTCAATGTTTGGTTAAGGAGACCGGCCAGTGATAGATAGATAGATTGGTGGCGATGCGTCTGGCTTTTTGTGTAACAATGGTAGGGCCGAGAGAATCCGGCCTTGTTCCCCGGACACTTGGCAATGGCGTAACATGGTCGCTTTCACAATCCCAAAGGAGAAAAATGAAGAGGAAATCGAAAGGGAGAGGAGAGTGCAGACATGAGTACTTCATGTACATTGGCATTTGATCCTTCACTGATCTGGTGAGGAGGGTGAGAGGATCCACTGTAGTTGAGAAGTATTAGCATTAACCGCATAAATATGCCAATTTGTAGATCAAAAATCAATACAAATGTTTCATTAATATTCTTATACTCATTGGTGAGTGGACCCACAAGTTATGATGGAAATATGAGGTGTAATAGGTAGATATATGATAAATATTGAGTTTTATGTACTGATTAATTCATTGAAAAATTTGAGTGATAAAAATAAAAAACAATCTATTTATGTTCCAACAAAACACATGAAAGTTATGCAAAAATCTCATAGCGACCATATCTGATTCTTCAGACTAAATTGACATGGTAAGCAGCTTGTTCATGTTGAGTAGGGCCCTTGAATGCCAAGTTGGCATAGGTTATTATGCGTGGTACTGTTTTGGAATTGCCCTGTTTTTATTGGGTATATAATTCTGTGCCTATCTAGGTTGATCACGACTAGACCTGTGTTCCTGATTTGTACTTTTTTCAGTGAACCAAATAAATAAATAAATAACACACTATAGTCAGGCATATATGCCTTACGATATCTCTCTCAATCTCCCTACTAACCTATATATAAACCTTAGGGGATCAAAACTAAACAATACAAAAACTTCAGAGAGCAAGATATATATATATATAAGATCATATCCAGATAGCGAGAATCATACACAAACTTGCATTGCATCATCACTACTACCTCTCTTCTGCAAATTGCTTCCAAGAAGTCTTCTTGCCATCTTTGCCATCTTTGCCTCTCCTTTGACAGTGAGGAGTAATGCTTGCAATTGTTACAAGAGAAGTTGGTGAAGTGACAACAAGGTAGTGATCAGTGATCAGTACGATCACCTGAACAGCACAAGAAGCTGAGAGATAGTGCAATGGGAGGCCTTGCTGGTAGGTCCTTGAGGGCCTCAAGAAGTAGGATGACATTGTTCATCTGTGTCGCGCTCTTGTCGGCGGCAATGGCGAGTGGCATTAGGACTGGCATTGGTATGGCTGTCAGTGTTACTACCAGTGCTGCTGTTACAACTCAGGCAGCTGCGGGAGCCGCAGCGCCATCGGTTGACGCTGCTGCTGCTACGACGGCGCCTTCAGATCAGTTCAGGGATAGCAAGCGGAAGGTGCCAAACGGGCCTGATCCGATTCACAACAGGTATCGATCACCTTTGGCAATTCGTTTAGCTATGCTTTCTCTTTCGCTTTCCTACTGAGGCACAAGTAAGCTCTGATCAGATTCATCTATCTGAACCTCTGCTTACAAGTTACAACTCCATCTCTAACCTAGACATCACTGTTAAATAATTTCGCGAGGAACATGCTAAAATAGACGCAACTACTGAAGAGCGGCACGGCTTACCTATTTCCTATCAGTGTTTCTATTGGTGTTTTCACGGTGGCCGATATATTAGCCCATGCATGAACGACCGTGAAAACACAGTCAGAACAATGATGAGAATAGCCAAGAATTACCCACTGAAAAGAACAAGCTTAATCATATACTTCGGAATTTGCGCTTGTCAATAACTGTCTCATAGAGCAGGCAAACAGCCAGTGAAAGCAAGCAACTGTGAAAGAAACAACAAATGATTGCAGCACACACATGAAGTACTGTCAAATAATGTAGTGTTAATGCATCCATCTATCAATCATGCATGCATGGGGTCCCATTGAACAAGTTTGTAAACTGACCTTGTTCACCAATTTCCCTTTCTTCTCTATAGGCATGCATGCATGTGTCTAACCATCACTCATTTGCATATCTCCAGGAGAGCCACAAGATGGGGAGAAGCACCAAGGAGAGTGTAGAAGAGCACATTAATGTGGAACGGAATGTTCCATATGGGCTATGGCTAGCTAGTTGTCGTGCATACACGCATTTCCATGCGCGACCGACGTTGAGGCTAAGGAAGAACAATTTGGGGGTGGTGGTGTATTAGAGAGCACTGTAGCACCATCTTTGCGTTGCAAAGTTCTCTGAATCCTCTGATTCTTCTGATGAGGTTTTGTTCTTGGGAGAGGTTTGGTGTTAAAAGGAGTACTCCAAGCTTGCTTCGTATATCCACAAAACTAAAGCTTACACATGATGATGAACTGAACAAAGATTCTCGACACTTGACAGAGAGAATTTAGCTTTTCTTCTTCCCAGTGATCCCTTTAAAAATTGGTTTACATCCCTCACTGCACTCTTCATCCATCCATGTAGCAATCAAATAAACAGTCTAAAAAAAGCACACACTTAATTCTCTCATGCGGAGATCAGATGATCATTGATTGGCTACGCATGCCAAGAAATTTAACATTCTGAGAAGAGGTTCTTGTCAAGCATAAAGCAGGATTACTAGAGGCCATGTTTGGCTTTGGCATTGGAATTGGCTTCTTTTGGACACAGACACAGCATCTCTCTCATTGCTTTTTCTTTTGTGTTTGCTGCAATCGAGTCACACATTTTGAGGACTTGTGCTGATTTGGGTCATTTCTCCCGAGGCTGCTGGGAAGGACGCACTCATCAATGACCAGGCCAAGGAGCCATTACAATTTTGCTACTGCTACATGGGTGGTTGCACGGGAATGGGACATGGAAACATTAAGGTGACCAGATAGCATCTACCACTTTAAAAAATTTATCATATTTTTTATTTTTGATCTTAATTTAACATCACATCTCACCTTCACTCTTCTCCCTATCCCCTCTCCCTCTACTACCACCGCCTCGCCACTCCTCCCCACCCCATGTGCTCCCACCTTGGCGAGTGCTGGTGCCGCCCACTTTTACTATCTCTTGCATGTCTACATCCCTAATTTTGTTGGACAGAACTGAGTCAGTGTGTTATACTCACTCCCCAACTAAAAGTATTTGATGCTCTTATTGGTAACACTGGTCTATCTACACATATACAGTCGTAGGCAGTATATAATTGGGAACGTTCCTCTTAAGTGAATTGTCTGCCCATTCGGTGTTTATGCACGGCACAAGACACCATCAGGACAAGGAGTGATTCTGATACCATATATAACACCTTAACTATGTCTACCCATATCAACACTTAGACTTTTGACAACGCTTCACCTAAAATGATTAATTTAGTTGATATGACTAGTTCCCTCAAATTTATATGTAGATTTTTCTCAAACTGTATTTTAGATATCAGATTAAACTCATATAATACTAGACTTCTTAGGTAAAATTAAACTAAAGTGTTATAGTCTCGCTACATCGTCATTTTGTTTGTTGTCCTCTTTTATCCACGTTACCCCACTAGCCACTAACACCACTACTTGGTTGCCTCATAACAAGCGGAAAAGCTAAAGAAACGAAGGGATGAATCCTAAGAATTAAATTTAAAAGCAGATGTTTTGATTCGATACTAGACAAAATAGAGGAAAAAAATTGCAAAAATACCGGTACTGCCTGCTGAGCAAAACACTAGAAAAATATTCCTAGAACTAAGAACAGTTCAAGGAGGACGAGTCTACAGTGGAATATACCAGGTACACTACTGACATCAGGTTGGGATTTGAGTCCCCTGTATGATTGGCATTTCATAGTCTATAATAGCTAGCTATAGCGCATGGCAGAAACTGTCCTGTTAATTATCCAGACTGTACGGAAAAGAGAAACCAACCCAAAATATTTATCTGGTTCTCACTTTTGCTCGTCTCAAGATTCTCAACCTCGCTATATCTTTAAATATACAATCTCGTCCATTCAAATCATGCCTCGAAAGTCGAAACACACACTTGTAGAATAACTTTGGCAAATTACATTGAGCTGGAGATGGTGCAATTTCATCACTTTCACAAATTTCAAGTTGATGCGCATGCAAACTTAGGAGCTGTTCCGCCTATCTTACTTTCAATTTATAAATTAGTTTTAAATTAAATGAAACTTTAGCTTAAAGAATAACCCAAAATTTAAGTCCATCGAACAATCTTGTTTTTATCACTGTAGGTATGAGATAGAGTATTATAAAGAGTTCATCCAGTTTCAACTTTTTTATTTGAGAAGTTGAACCAAAACCAAATGCACCCTTAAGCAAGTTTGGAATTGAATCTTGGATTATAGGAAGAAAAGGTGAGAAAGCTGTTTAAAGTATGAGCGGAAACGCTCCTAAGGCTAACTCTAGTGCATGCGCTTCAACGCTGACAGGCGGGTCTCATGTCGAAAAAATAATAAACAAATCAGTTGAAAAGAGAGAGAACGCCTAATGAGGCAGCAGACGCTTCGGTGTTTTTTATTTTGATTGTCTCAATTTTTATTCTATCGAATTATATACAAATTTGTTTCTTGATTTATGCGTTAATTTAGTTCAAATAAGATGTTGATTATATTAAGAAAGTTATAGATCTTTTAATTATCTTTATATAGAGACCAAATATCGCATATATTTGATTTTTAATTAAAAGTTATTGTTTTTTTACTAAACCACATAGATATACCACTCATGAGACCGTGCAAAATGCTTCGCAAAGCGTCTTTGCGTTGGAGTAAGGGGATGCTTCGCACACATGATACAAAATATGCTGAAAAATATTCTATTGAAACATCTCGCAAAGTGCTAATGTATTGGACTCAGCCTAATACGCTAGACATTTGGGCGAATGATTGGAGCATTAATTGGCTATTTGATTCATGCCATCATTGAAAAATATTTGGCTGAAAACTTATATGAAACTTGTCATCTGGTTGTTTGATTCATGATTAAACAAGTCACATTTAAAATATTATTCAGGTATATCTGACTAGTTCATCACTAATTAAATAAAGTAATTTTATATATGTCTTGTCAGATAAAAATTTTGATAACTCCAAATGAGTCACAATATGCTTGATAGCTATATATATTGATGAGGATACCAACAAAACAATATATGAATCCAATTTGTTGTTAAATGCCAAAGATTTTCTACAAAAGAACTGTCCGGCTCTTGTACCAGAAAAAAAGTTTGTAATGTTTGGAGCGAGTTTTATTATACATAATCCAATACTCCGTATCTAAAAGAACATAGTTTTAGTTTTATGCTAAGTTTTTTTAAAAAGTGAAGTAAGGATGTGTTTGATTCTTTAGAGTAATCATCTAAGATGGGATGTAAATGGATGAGACGAGTAATGTGTCATGAAATGGTGTAAGATGTATGTTTAGTTGATGTAGAATGAGATAATTTGGATTTTGTTTGGTTGTAGGATGAATTGATATATAATAAAATATGTGGTAACGAATTAAGATTAGATACCACTAATTAACACTATATAATACCAATACAACGCTAATTAATACCCATCACTACAATCATAATACTAATCACCCTAACTTGACACTAATAACCTCTTAACTATAGTTAATTAGCACTAATTTAACTTTAATTATCACTAATCACCAATAACATAACACTAATTAACAAAACATAACACTAATTACCACTAACTATCACTAATTAATATTAATCAATACTAACACAATACTAATCATTCTAATTAACAAATGTGAAATGAGTGGTCCTACACGCGTGATAGGGATGAGTTGGTCCAGTATATTGAGAGAATATTCTATTTTTTATCTTTCATACAAGATGAATGATCTAGAATAAAGACAATCAAACACTTACACTCCTTTCATACTGTATGAGATGGTTCAAGATATGCTACCAAACACATCTTAAGATTACATATCTATTTTTAGTATTTGTGATTAATATTATATATATATATTGTTTATATATAAATAATTAATGATTAAGTAGAGAGTGGAGTAATAACTATAAAGGTATTTTTGAAAGATAAAATCATATTTCATCTAGAACGTCAAATCTTTTTTTTTTTTACATATTTTTCTCATTAAAATGATATTCTTTTAAATATAGAGGGAGTAAAAATTTAATTATAAAAATAAGCCAAAAATTCAAAATTTGCAAATATTGACCCTAGTTGCCAAATTGATCGGTGATACATGTCAAAAAGATATATATGTACTACATTTCCTACCACCAAATCGAATTTGGTCAATTGGTTTGTTGCCTCCATTTCATCACAATATCAAGAATGCTAAACCTCTTTTTCCCCTTATTTTCCACAAAACACAGCACTGATTAATTACTTTGTCATGAATCATGATTAATGACCAAAACACACTTGTTGAATATATTTGAGCACCATCAAATTAAGCCTTTTTTTTAATCCCAGTTCCTTCACATATATTCCAAGTTTCCAGTATACATCAGATACTATGTATATCTGTATATATATCTCCTATACGTGGTGAGAATACAACCAAAACCAACTAAACAAAAATAACTTGATACAGAGAAAAAAATTATCAGGACCTACCTCGGATTGACGTGCTTGGTCCTCCAGTAAGGTATGTCCTGACCAAAACCTTTCCCTCTATACATGAGGCCTTACTTGTACAAAATAGCACCATTTCACTTGCACTGCCTTGTCCGGAAGTTTTGCTCCGACAATAGCGATGTGATAAGCCGCTGCAGCCGTTCAGCTCCAGGACCAGGCTGCAGGAGAGAAGAATCACCAATGGCCAAGCATGGATCACTTCCATTCTCCCGTTGCCCTGCACACCAACCTCCAGGCGAAAGCATGTCCGGGCCACGGGACAAGATGTCTGAATCTATCTTATCCAGCACTGGGTCATCCCTTTGGAACTTCCGAGCAAATGGGGCATTGCTGCCGACCATCTTGTTCCAGTCGTTCACGGTGAGGTAGTGCGGATGCTGCATCGGAGGGTTGTCCCAGGAGATGAAGTGGAGGTCATGGTTCACGGTGGTGTTCTTGAATTCCTCGGCATTGCAGACCACGGTGTGGAAGTAGCCTTCCGGTGCTGAGATGAAATTGGCGTAGTACATGAGCACGGTGCGAGGGAGGTTGTCCCAGCCCCAGATGCAGTATTCAACAAAGGACCTGGATAACGCCATCCATGCAGAACCTGCAATGGCAGTAGGATTATCTTTTCTGAAGTGAAAGGAGAGCTGAATTTTCATTCAGATACGGAAGGATGAACTGTACAAAGTAAGAATGCAGGTGAAGATAACCTGCACACCAAGCGAAGAAGGAAAGCCAACTATAACAGCATAAGAGGTAAAACACAGGACTATCAGATGAAAACAAATGGATTATTCGAATAAGAAAGTTGTTCATTTGATAACAGCTATTGCACAAGCTGTTGACTTTAAGAGAAGAGGAAGAACAAGAGGCTATCAACTCTCATTGTTACACAAGAGAGCTACAAGCTATAACAGACCTAAGAAGTAAGAACTATAAGAGACTTTCCTATGCATCTAATGATCCAATATATGACAGGTCTATACAAACAAATGGACTATTCAGCTGTTCTTTTTACTTTTCTTCTTTCTTTCTGTCGTGATGGTTGTCCTTTTTTTTTTTTCGGGTCTTAGGTCAACAGACTAACGTGCCAAAATGTATGAAGGCCCGGAAACTAAGTGAATAATTTCTTCCTGAATGATTAGTACAGGCACAGCTAAGACAATTAGTAGGAATTACTTTGAACAGGATACCCAGTAGGACAGAAGAAAGACCATATATTTACATCATTAATCAGTGAAGTTGTATGCCATAGCTGGCAGGCAAGAGATTAGAAGAAAGCTTGCAGTTACTAGCAAAAAAGATATGAATGGTGGATGTGAGTGAGTCCACTCAACTCACTAAAAATAAACTAGTTCAAGATAATGCAAGATATTGAATCACCTAAACTTCAGGAGAACTACCTGCCACTCTACGACTACGAGCTTGAATGGTGTCAAGCAAATGAGGATTGAGATGGCTCTATAGTGCAAGTTCAAAATTGGTTGGTTTCTAAATTGGGAAGGATGCTGCCCATTTATGAACAATTGTAATGTTTATTGGACTTGTTTGATGTTGAGAATTATTGGCAGCTAATGAACATGTTGTCATTTAGACATGCTTAGTGGAGGATCGGCATGCTGCGAAAAATAAAGATGATGGTCATGATTATCAGCTCATGGATCAACTATAGTTTGATCAATCTCCAGGGTGTTCTTCAAAGGTAGTTTTTTGGATGTGTGTGCAACAAGGCTTTGATGTTAAGTAGCTGGTGGTGTGTACTCTGTGCCCAACACTGGTGTTTATATGTAAACATGGGTTTAGGCTCCTTCCAAAAAGATCAAACCTTGATAAGGCCATCTCAACTGTTTTCACTGAGAATTGAAATTACAGGACCAATCAAGAACTGGACTAATGCCCATACACACCAAATAATTTGCACAATTCAATGCTCATATTAAAATGCAAAAGCTTTTGAGTGCCTGTATCAAGTCCAAGCACAGGTGAATTTAAAGCAGTATCCTTACCAGTGAAGAGCTTGAAGGCTGTCGGCAAGCTCCGCTTCTGCGGAATCCAGAACAAATCGCCCTTCGTCTTCATGTACAGCCCAGGGTCTATGACCAATGGCATTGCTCTCGCAAACCTGAAAACATCACATACTGCACTCAATCAACTTCAACAAACAAATCGAGAGCACACAAAGACCATCCAATCAAATAAGACCACATACTCTTTCCAGCCAATGTCGCTCGTATGATCGATGAAGTTGAGATCCCGTGGCAACTTCGAGAACACATACAGCAGGTCTGCAACAAAATTAATACGAAATTAGCCATTCAATTCTGCAAGCATAAAAGAAATGCCAATCAAGAACCCCCAATTAACTCCCATAGAATTGGGCACATCATACAACTCATACAAATTGCAAGATTTCCAATATTGAGGAACTACAATTATATCAAGAAATGAAGAATTCAGAAATAGAAATGGGGCAAGAAAAATCTGTACCATCCTGAGTAACAAGCGGGTAATCGGAAGCCGAGAGGTTGATGAACCAATCCCACTCCGCGCCACCGCCATGACCGTCGCCCCGCACGAAAGCCGCCGCAGCGTGCAGCGTGTTGGTGACCATGGTGGGGCCGCGGTAGGTGACGAGGTTGGCCCGATCCACCACCCTGACGTTGCCGGCGGCAGAGATGACGGGGTGGGCGGCGACGGCGGCGGCGAGCCCACTCCGGTCGGAGTCCGGAGCCTGGGCGTCGAGGTGGAGGATGTAGAGGTTCCTCGGGTGGTAGAGCGCAAGGAGGCACCGGCGCAGCATGCCGGCGTCGCCGGTGGAGCCGGAGATGAGGTAGGCGATGCGGGGGAGGGAGGAGGCGCGGGAGGCGCGGGGGAGCATGGACTCCACAAAGAAGGAGGGGTTGCGGCGTGGGGAGGAGGTGGCGGGGAAGGGGTACGGGGAGGTGGCGAGGAGCAGAAGGAGCGCGAAGAGGCCGCCGGCGGCGACGGAAAACAGCCACCGGCGGTGTTCGGCGGCGCGGAGGGAGGGGAGCATGGGCTCCATGGTGGCATGAGGGGAGTGAGGAGAGAGGCGGGAGTTTATAAATGCAAAAATGCCAATTGGACTTCGTGCTAGGGTGTACTAGTTTAATTATCAGTTTCTTATTGCTAATTGCACGAAGATAATATTTGTCTTGAATTTAATTTATCTGTTCTCTAAATTCACCAATAGCAGGAACAACTTATTAAACTAAAAAAGTGAAAAAATTAACTCCGGCATAGGAATCATGGGTGTGCCCGCACACGTGGTGCCGACGATAGGCCCAGCCAGTTCAAAGGAGAGTTATTACAAATAACTAGACTTGGTTGAAGTTGGGCGGCAAAACCTAGACTTCGGTAGTAATATAAAAAAATTTTAAAACATGTTTGAAACGTAAAAAGTTTACATGAATATTAAAGAAGACCCTATATTTAGTAAGAATAGTCATTTTTTTCAAAAAAATTCTACATTTTAAACAAGATCTTATGAGATCATATCTTAAAGCATCATAAAAAGTATGAGACCGCTTTTTAATTGTAGAAGTGCGTATTAGACTATTAGTCCATTACAATTAAAGAACATAACTAATATAAGTGTAATATAAGTGCATCTTGACCATCCATGTATAGAATTTAAACAAATTTTTTCTCACATTTCAATATGTGGCGTTTGATTCAGAGTTATAAATATAATCATAAGTGAGTTTCATAATATTGTAAGTGGATGTAGAATAGATTAAAAATATATTTAATTTGAATACAATGAGATTTATATATTTTTAATACTAGTATTGTGATTTCAGAATAATCTGTTAAAAAAAAATAATGTATTCGATTGAAAACGAGTAAAAAAAAAATTGAACTAAAAATCACCTGTGTTTTTTTTTCTAGACTGTATAGTTTGACCGTGAAACGAACCGAATTTAAGTAATCCAATTCCCAACGGATTCTATGAATTGCAAAATAATTAAGCATCCATATCAAAGAACTCTCTTTGTGGGATGATGGTGGTATCCATGTCGGAGAGAGAGAGAGTTGCACTCGTGCTTAGCACTTATGAAGCATGGGCCATGGCTGGCCGGTAGCTCCAACACCGTACATCTCAACAGCAGATGGCCACGACGAGCTCCAGAGGCCCTCTCCAACGCGTCTGCCTGTTCCAAAAACAATTTTCCGAATTATTACAATTCGAGTTTTCTCCTCCTTGCATTACAAATAGCACTAACTAACATAAGTCCCGTACATTGCTTTATGTATGATTTGCACAAAACCATTATTGCGGTATAGTGACTGTATGATATTTTCTTACACAAAACTACAAAAAAGTTCAAATTTTTAGTTAACAAAAGAATTTTGTGGCCTGAGAACAAAGAGGATAACAGCAATTAAGTTTTTGAAGTGGAGTTTGAGTGTTTGACTTATAATAAAAAAGCATATATGGAGAAAAGAGTATGATTATAAAGTCTAAATTGTATGAGAAAATAATTTAATGGTTATAAAAAAACAATGATAGGAAGTGAATAATAGAATTAAGAAAGATTATAATAATTTGGGACTTCCGATAACCAGCTAATTACCGGCGAGAGAATTGAATCCCGCGTCTGGGCCGTGCCATGAGCCCATGAGCCATGAAGGATTGTAATTACTGGTCTTACATAGCTTATTCGATTAAAATATATGGATTCAGCATATATTGTATTTCAGTTATTTTCCCAAGATTTGGCTGATAATCATGTAAAGTAAGGTGGTTAACCGAGAAACAATGCTAAATTTCAGAGTTCAGACTAAAAATAGGGAACAGATTTGGAACTTGTTGAAAAAAAAATATGGGAAGAATCATACCAAAATTGTATGGTATGGAGTGGCTTTCAAATATGCCATCTATTGTATGGGTACAACATATATAATTTTTTAGCAATCACGCAATTAATTATCGTTTGGTTGGCCGGCCTTGAAGCTATAAGCACAGACGTCCGGGCATAGAGTGATCTTTGACCAAAGAAAAGCTGATGGTTGATTGAGATTTTGTTCCCCCAAAAGATGGGCAGTTGTTGAGATTTTCAGGGATACTTCTTAGTCAATATTCTGAATGTTGCATAATATAATATTTTGATCATATACACAAATTAAGAAAATTATAAACTTAAGATTAAGATAAAAATGTTTAAACTACTATCATTCATAAATGTCTTGAGAATAAGAGAAAATACCAGTGTAAGAAATTAAGAATTAATCATAAACAATGAAGAGAGTGAATAATTATATAAGGTAGAATAGAAAATATAACAATATATCTGTATACACACCTTATATTATATAATAAATTTGAAAAAAAAATTATATGTCTTGTATTGTGCAAAGAGAAGAATATATGCCAATGGAACAAATATTGCCCCCTGTAATGCAATCTTTTAAAACAAATACATGCTAGAAATGTTAAATAAGCTATTCTTTTTGTTGTACAATATAAGACATATTTTATCTAATATTGTTACACAATATAAGGTATATATATGCAAATTTATTATTTTTTTATTTTATTCTTACTTATTTTTTTCACTCCTTTTACTATTATTCATAACTAACCATTAACACTAGTATTATTTCTCTCATTTCCAAAATATTTATGAATAAAAGTAATTTAGTCGTTTTCCATCAATATTCTCTTGATTTTAGAATTTTTTTTAATTCATGTGCATCATCAAAATATGTGTTATATTGTGCAATAGAGAGAATAAGAGTTTTTGTATTTTTTTCTCAACAAAACTCCCCAAAGTAGCAGTTTAATGCTTTCTAGAAAGTAAATTGCACAAATTTTAAAACACTGTAGTCAATAATGGAATAGTCAGTAGTTGCAAATCAGGGTGTCAATATGCTTTAGAAATTGTGTACTTCACTTCTTTGGAAAGCAGTGAAAGCCAACATTAATGTTAAATACATTTACAGGGTTGACAAAAGATTTACAAAAGCAACAAAATTTCCAGTTAACTGAATACATCATCATTCATCATGTAATATATTGTACTAACTGACAAGAAATTGCATCAGGTATATACTGTTCTTTAATCTTTACACACACATTTGTTCAGTGCTGCATATCAAGTGGACAATAAACTATACTACAGAAACAAGCGCTCAGAAGCTGAAACATAATAGACATACAACAAAAGCTAAAACTACAGCCATCAGCTTCCCTGCTCTTGTCGTTGCAGCTGACGACGGCGTTGTTCCATTATTAGTCGCCGTTTTCTCAGTGGGGCAAGTGTAGTTGCACAGGCTAGGCCGGACAACCCGGTAGACACCTTTGTACGCCAAGACGAACACGTCCTTGCTGTTATCCTCACCAAAGGAGAAGATGTAGCCAAGTGATGGTAAAGAGCTACCCGCGGCGGTTTCGCAGGGTATGGGGGAGTTCTTGGAGCAGCTGAAGGGTATCAGAGTGGAGGTGTAGTTTCCACTGCTTTCAGGAATCTCCGTGCCGGTCCACATGGCTGAGGCATACAGATCGGCATACAGGTACCTGACATCATAGTAAGCAGATAGAGCTTGTAAGACTCAAGATGCTATGCAGCTCGAAAAGGCAAAAGGTGCTCACAATTACTTGTTCTGTTTTACAATATAAGACCTATAACTAAACCAATGTCGTATTTAATGTATTTTTTCAAGTTTTACCATTTGTATTAATGCAGGGAGTATGGAAGTTAAGTGATTCTAATCGTCTTCAGCGTATCATGGTCCAACTTTGTTTCTCTTTCATTGATCTCTTAACTCCTTAATCCTTGTGTCAAAGACCAACATAATTCTTGCAACAAGATGCATTTGCCAACATAATTTGCACAATGTAAAATTTAAACAAAATTCAATTTGAGAAATTGTTTGAAAATGGTTGTATATTGAGCTATATACCAAGTAGAATAGCCAGCTACTTTTTAAACTTTAGATCGTAGTGAACACCCTGGCTTATCTTTGTTAAGTATGATGTGTATATGTGTATATGTATTTGAGTCGTGTCTAAATCAGATTTTAATCTTTTAGGCTGTACCTATATATACTGGAGTTTAGACCCTAATACAATTTGAGATTAATCTTAACATGGTATCAGAGCTCGGTTTCTAAACTCTAGCCTCTCGTGGTCCTAGACGTCCACGCCGCCGTCGCCGTCGCCGTCACCGTCACCGTCTCTCGCGTCTCCCTCTCGTGAGACACTCGGATCCACGCGTCCCGCAATCAGATCGCCGCCATTCCCGCGCCAAGCCTCCCGTGCTGCCGGTCCCGTGTTGCGTCGGATCGCCGCCCCCCACGCCGGATCACCTCCCGCGTCAACACCTCCTGCCGCCGGCTCACCTCTACTTGCTGATTTCGGTGTGGCCTACACTGTTCCTACGTCACTTTTATGTGACAACACAAGTGCCATACAAATTACACATGATCCTGTGAAGCATGAGTTAACCAAACACATTGGTGTTGATATTTTCTTTATTCACTATCATTGTAAGCACGACACTATTGTTATTCAGTATGTGACATCTGATCTTCAGATTGCAGACTTTTTCACGAAGCCACAGACAAAGGATCGTCACGAGTTCAATCTTTCCAAACTCAATATATTTGAACCGCCTTGAGTTTGAGGGGGTGTTAAGTATGATGTGTATATGTGTATATGTATTTGAGTCGTGTCTAAGTCAGATCTTAGTCTTTTAGACTGTAACTATATATACTGGACTTTAAACCCCAATACAACTTGAGATAAATTTTAACAATCTTCACCTATTGAATCTAGACTGGTCGTGCCAAGCGAAGTTTGCACAATTCATTGAAGGACAATATGGATATAAAAGAAAATATGTGGTTTCAACAACTTTTTCTTAACCTTCTTTTGTGTCATTCTGCATAACAATGGAAAAACAGTAGTAAATGAGTGTCAAATAGGAAGTTAGTATACCTTCCATATAAGCAGGGGTCTGTAGATCCTCGAGAAACATAGCCGCCTGTAATCGACGCAGATCTCAAGTCCTTATTGACAGAAGAATGGTTGTAGCCCATGATGGGGAAGATGGCATTCATGGAGCTAAGTGATGTGTTCCCTCCAGGTACCCCTGTTGGCTGAAAAACATTTGGGCCCTCATATGTACGCCATCCATAGTTTCCACCCTTGGAGATCAAATCTACTTCTTCATATTCATCCTATATATGCAAGTCAAAATGCGAAACTATAAGAAGGCTAAACCAATATGCAACTTCCGAGAAAGACCAAGCTCGGAATTTATGTTTTGTTCATGATGTGCTAGTTGCCAGCACTTCAAATTATTAAGTCAAAGAAGTTCTGACTGCCTACAAAATTAGCATATATTGCGAATGTAAAACTAGCTCATAAGTCTCCGCAAATGGTAAGTATGGGGAAATGCAGTTATTAGTTGCATCTAAGCATTCTTTATACATCAATACAAAGTAAAGCTCCATTGAACTGATGCCCAAAGACTTTTGAAGGTGCTTTAACTGTTATCTCCATATTTTTGCTGCCTTTAAAAGGTAGACACATGAACATATGTTTGCCTATCAAAGTTGGAAACATTACAGTTCATGGCCATGCTAAACCCTACAGAGAATCACATCCCTCAAAGAAGACCAGATGCAGTCAAAGCCTATAAGGGATATTGAATGCATGATGCAAATGTCATAGTTAAGCAACCTCATTTTTACGACATTCGCTCCATTAATCAATTAAAAATTGAGGAGCTGACAAATTAAAGACAAACTTGGCACTAATAGTATTGAAATTATACCTCCCCAACATCAGCACAGTAGAAGTAGGAAGGCCTCTCAGAATCAAAACTGCATCTCCATGGGTTTCTAAGACCCAAGGCCCAAATCTCTGGTTGTAAGTCACTATCAACAGTAAATGGGTTGTCTTTTGGAATAGAATAGTTACCCCATAAACTCTGGTTAATGACTTGACTCTGGCCTGAAAAGCAACAAAGTATTTTTCTAATCAATAAACATTGAAATTAATAACAAATACATAGAGATGGAAACGTTAAATTTTAAATAAAAAACTAAACTGAAAGGAATAATCAACAGAATGCCAATTTGCATAAACCAACAATAAAAAAATAAAGCCTTATTGCTGACTTACTTTGTATGTCATTAATGTCAAGCCTCATTATTTTTCCCAAAAGTGATTTTTTATTCTGAGAGAAATTAAGAGGGTCTCCTTTGCCTCCACCATCCCCCATCATTAGGTAGAGATATCCATCAGTAGGTCCAAAAAGTATTTGACCTCCGTGGTGACCTGTATATGGCAGTCCCATTGTAAATATCCTTCTAACCTCGGATGGATCAGCAGATGTTGCCTAACAAAGAGAAAGTACAATGAGAATAATGTTCAAACATTAGCTAGCAGTTTAGTGCTGTAGCATTTTTCTTGCATTTTAGAAAAACATTACATTATTTCGCCAAAAGTAATAGAAAACTGAAAAACATGACATTATTTCGCCAAAAGTAATAGAAAACACCAATACTGAAAGTGGGGATAAGTGAAGAACATGGAATATCAAGATATGCACTGAAGAGGAAATCCATATGCATACCATAGAAACGTTAGACGAGGAACCTTTTGCAGAGTACTCTGAAACAACAACTTGATACCGGCATGGCTGAGCACCATTATCAGCGCGAAGCTTTGAAGGATCGCAGCCAACATCAGAATTACATGAACACCTGCCAGCACAGCTGGATGACTGAGTCCTATCACAATTGTAAGAAACAAAGAAACGCCCATTGGTAGCAAACTTTGGATGAAATGCTATACCCATAAGTCCAAACTCAGAATCAAGATGCACTTCATCAGTTATATCAAGAAATGGGTTTGCCTCATCAAATTGCAGAGTTCCACCGGATCCTTGTTCTGGGACAGTTGCCAACCATATCTTGCCAGCTTGGCTGGACAGGAAAACTCTATTGGACCCATCTGGGTGAGGAGCCATGTTCAGGTAAGATCCATTGCCAATCCTCTCAAGGCATATTCCTTTAGGAGAGGGCGAAGGTTCTGTAGTGTTAAATGAAACTGCATTTCCATTGAAGCATACAGATTGCTCGTTGGAGGAGCCACCAAATGATGTACAGAAGTCATTTTCTGACTGCCAGGAATCAGTAAGCTTGGACAATGAACTAGGAAGTCTTGCACTTCCAACCAAAGGAGGTTGAAAAGGAGAGTTAAATATTGTCACATTTTTGCAAGTTTCCCAAACAAGTTTACAGTAGTCCTGTGTGGAGTCCTTTGATGGAGCAGAACTTGCTGAAGATGTTTGGTTGCACAAGAGAGGAACTGTCCGGATCTTTGATCCTGAGTTGAACAACTCAGCTGAAAATGGATTACATTTCTGGGGAAAAAACAACAAATTCATTAACATTGGCATTCAAAAGCAATAAAGCATTAAAATAATGGTAACTTAACATTTTACAGATCTCTTCTTTAGTAAAGCTCACAGCAACTTAATTGAAAGTCAAGCTTAAAAGTGTACAATCGCACATCCTACTTAAAGTGTTGTTCATCACATCACAATGGTCCAATTGGCACTTAATTTATATGAATCTACATATAGTGAGCGCAAAGTTGACATTTAAATTCTCAAAGATTACATTTTTTATCAAGCTCTCTTTCTTGTAACACTTTGGCCTAGTTCGACCCAAGAGGCCTAGTAGTGAATGGTTTAGTTCTATATTGACAATTCAACTTGAGCAAATACTTAGGAAACTAGCCATACCAACTAAGTTAACCTCTTCAGACGAAGCGAGGACAAAAGTCTAAATGTTGATATGAACAGACGTACCTAGAGTGTTACAAATGGTGTTAGAGTCGGTCCTTGGCCTGATTGTGTTGTGTGTCGTGTCATGAGCGTTGGATAGATAGTTAGATCACCACAGGGGATTGTTCCTGGTCATCTGCTAACTACGAAGTATACATATGGACAGATCGGCGTGATTGGTGAAGGCGTCTGGTCTTTTTAGGGGTGAATGTAAGACTCAAACCCAGTTCAACCCGAGAGGTCTAGTAGCATATGGGTTAGTCCTTTATTAATAGTTCAGCTTGAAAAAGCAATATATACAAGCTAGAGAGAACCATCCATATTAATCGCATTAATCCTTTTAGACGAAATAAGGACAAAAGTCTAAGTGTTGATATGGGCAGACATACTTAGGGTATCACATTTCTACCATAGTTGTTCTCCATTTTACAATATGAGTCTTACATAGAAACCCAAATAGCATGGTCACTCAAAGTTTATACTGTTTGGCACATGAAATTGTAAAACAAACATAATTAATTTTTTAGTTCTTCAAAATATTTTTTCAAATGAATAAATTTGCACTATAAATCCCTAAACTTTTACCGATATTTCACTTGAGTGCAAAAACTTGAAAGCTTCAAATTTGAATCTATGAACTCGCATGAGTGATTCACTTCACACATTCTCTCATTGGATATGCTGAGGTGGCAAGAATCTAGCAGGCCAATGATGAGGTGGTATGGTTGACATGGAAAAGCAATAGGTGAGAGAATAGTAAATTGCACCGTAAGTCTCTAAACTTGTATCCAAGATTTACTTGGGTTCGTAAACTCGCATAAGTGATTGACTTCACAGATTCTCTCACTGGACGCACTGAGATGGTAGAAATCTAGCGGGCCAATGATGAGGTGGCATGTTGACGCGGAAAGGCGACATGTGTCCTCTTATTTTACTGGAAGTTTTTCTATTTGGACCTCTGACCTCCTTGCATCGTTGTTGCTTGCATCGCCGTCACCGCCGCTCGTCATCACCACCTCCACCTTCACCGAAGGCCATGGCTCTCCTTTAGGCTACCGACGCTGAGCTCTCTACAATCATGCGCGAACTTCTCCTCAAGGGAGATGGGTAGCTACTAAAACGTAATTTCTTAGTAATTTTTTAAGAATTCAGGGAACAACTAAAAAAACTTTCAGTAAATAATGGGGGGTACCTGCCACTTTTCCAGGTTTGCCATGCCATATCATCATTGGCTCACCAGATTTCTGTCACCTCAACACGTCTAATGAGAAAATGTGTGAAGTGAATTACTTATACGAGTTCATGGATCTAAGTCAAACTTTTGTATAAGTTTAGCAG
Source organism: Pharus latifolius (assembly GCA_019359835.1). NCBI lineage: Eukaryota > Viridiplantae > Streptophyta > Magnoliopsida > Poales > Poaceae > Pharus > Pharus latifolius. Next base: position 83,537,721 of record CM033321.1, on the reverse strand, counting down.
CCTATGGTGTAATTTACTAGTCACTCACCTGTTGCCTTTCCATGTTAGCATGTCACCTCATCACTGGCCTGTCAAATTATTGTTACCTTAGGGCGTCTAGTGCGAATATGTGTGAAGTGAATTATTTACGTGAGTTCATGGACCCAAATGTTTCGGGACACAAGTGAAACTTTGATATAAGTTTAGAGACCTACAGGGCAATTTATTCTATGCAATTCAACTAAGTTGAGTACTTGAGTTGCATCTAAACAGTTGAATAAAAAAACAATTTTATTTGTAAAAATACCAAGTGCACACCTGATGCCCTAATTAGCTATTTTCTTTGAAAAGGGCCATTGACAAGTTGGTTAAAAAAAATCAACCAAATTGAATTACAACATCCTGAAATTTTTTATGTTTGAGTTCATTCCTGGATGTGTGTTAATTTGGAAAATTTTGTGCTAAATTAATAAATATAGGTTACTATAGAAATAGTCTTGACTCTTGAAAGGGTAACGCTAAGACCAATGTTTCATAACCATCAACAACAAACAAGTACTACTTTGCTAAGACCCAAAAATTTAAAATGTTAGGGAAAGACAGGCAATGCATTCATACTTCACACTCAAGTTCCCAGCTTGGGCAAACCATCGAGCACCCTAAGTCTTCCTTTGTCTCACCACTTCAAATCTTCAATACTCATCCTCACATCTGGACTTAACCACACCTACAACATGAACGTGACTTGGACCGTGATTGGCGCACCTTAGGTCTTTCTTTCTCTCACCACTGCTTCCTTCAAGTACCATGATTACTTGTCCCCGTAAATGCACCAATCAAGTTCCAAACTCAAGACCTTCGGAATTTGACATCAAGTTGAGTTTCATACACCACCTAGTTTACCAAAAAACTTCAGCTTTCAAGGAAAGACAAACAATATACTTGCACTTCATCATAAATCCCCGAGTTCCCCACTTGGGCAAACCATCGAGCACATGGTGAACAACGCAAAACACCACACATGTAACCACTCACCCAACGCAAATAATCCATAGCAATCCACAAGAACTACCAACAAGTCAACAACCCATACCGCGCAAAGGACCGACTTGATGACACCGGCGCACGCGGCATCGGAGACGTTCATGGCCTCGAACTGCTTCTGCAGCGCGGCGTCGGCGGCGGCATCGCAGCAGCCGCTGCCTCTGTAGGAGCAAAATCCCAGCGTCGTGTTCAGCACCACCGGCGCCCCTGCAGCAAACAAAGGCAATTCAAGAAACACCAAAGTTTCAGGCACCGCAAGGATCCAAGAAGGCACAGAACTACTCACTGGAGTCGGTGCACAGTGGGAAGGCGTGGGAGGCAGGGAGCAGTAGCCATGACAAACAGAGAACAAATGAGCAAATCGCAAGAAGCCTCATCTTGAGCTAGGTGGTGGTGGGAGCTTGGTTTTGTTCACTTCTTTTTGGATGGATTGGTTCTTGGTTGGTGTGGTTGGGCATGGTTGGGTAGTAGTGGCGAGCAGGAAGAGATTTATTTAATGGATAAGAGGTGGAGGTGGAGCCTGGAGGAAGAAGACGGCAGCGCCATGTGAAGGGTTGACCAAGTTGCATACAAATAATGGCAACCGGAAGACTTGTGCTTGGTTCTAGACATGGTTGATGGTTGGTCTCCTCCTTTTAATATCTTCCTGATAAGATGATGTTTCTTTTTGTCATTTGCCGATATGTGTAGCATCCTGTCTCATTATAGTGGAAGGTTAGTTTTATATTGACAATTTGACTTCAAAAATCACTGTATATAAGTTTATATAAGTATGAGAAAATTAGTTGTAACAAACAGATCATTATAACCACCACGAGGACAAAAAAGGGTTAGCATATCCGCCGAAGGAGATTGGTAAACCCAAAGAGCACAAAATCTAAAAGTTTGATTTTGCTGATGTCGTCTCTGTCACCTTTACCAACTGTTGTTAGTCAATAATCACTCAAAAAATTAAAAGGTGGGAATTGATAAATTTTAGTTGCGAATATATTTGGTTCAATGGTGAAAAAAATAATGTATCAAAAATTAAAAAAAAATAAGTGTTGGGTAGTTAGTAAAACTCTTTTTTCTCTGTGAAGTCTAATCTTTTGTTTGAGATATTTGAAAAATTAATTAATACAACTATTTTAAGACATAAGGAATGACTGTCATATTATCAAACTAGAAAAATCCACAATAACACACAGATATAGTAAAATGATGGGAATCAAATCTTAAACATTAGACAAATAACTCAAATATTATACTAATTGGACTATTATGGGTTGACTATTTATAGTCTAACCAATGAGAGTGTGAACCGACTCACAAAAAGAATATGCTATAGTTTCATTTCTATCCACAATTAATGTTCTACAGTAGCTAGTTGCTACATCAAACTTTTCTTTGGGTTTTTTTGACAACGAGTCTACAACATGAGGCGTCAGAGTAGTTTGCGGCTACTGTCAATTTGCCATCTGACGTAGGGGCGTAGAGATTTCCCTTCGCTTGAAATCTTCGATATGTTGATCAACTTGCATGTTTTTTCTGTGAATTTTTAAGTTAGATTAGAAGTTAGATAATTTGTTGCACAAATCGTCATAGTTTACTGGTGTTAATTAGCTGTACAACTGTAACTCCTAGACTAAAAACTAGGTTCATTCTCAGAAAAGAGTTCGATCATAGGTCATCTTTTGTAAATTTTAATAAAAACTAAATTTTAATAAAAAATTTCTTCCTTCGATAGTAGGTCGTCAGTTATTAAGTAAACTACATGCGTAAGTTAGGAAAAAGAAAAGTGAAAATATGATGAAGGGCAATGAAAAATAGGGTTTTTGATAAAAGGGCATGATTATGAGGATGAAATGTGCGCCTAGCACCAAATTTCAATGAAATATTAGGATATAGATAAATCTAAAAAAAATTTAGTGATACAGCACAAATATCTCGAAGTAAAATAATGGTCATATTGCGGAGAGGCCAGCAGCACTTCATAGTTCATATAATATAAAGAAAGGAAATCTGTCCATTTCGTAGTCTAATCTGCACTTTCAAATTTTATCCGTATTTCTACTGTTAATACAGAGGTATATCTTGATCATCTACAAGAATCAAGGAGACTCTAAATAACAAAGTAAATTACTAGACTACTCCCTCTAGTACTCCAAAAGTATTGTCATTTGTAGGCATGTCGGTTAGATTTTTTATTTTGATTATTAATATATTTTTCAACATTATTTATATGAGTACATCTGTTGTAAAAAATAGTTTCATATTATTATAATTTTGTAATTTTTAGTATAGTAAAATATAATGATTAAATTTATATTTTGAAGACTGCATAATGAAAATAGGGGGAGTATTTTTACTCATAAATGCATGAGAAAAGAGATAATATTTAGTGTGAGATCATTCATAACTAATAGAGAAACGAGAAACAAGTAAGGGCAGGATTAAAAAACACCCATAAATTGGCATATAAACTTTATATTTTACAGTAAGTTAGAAAAAATTGCAGACTACGTTGCCTCGGAAAGAATATTCGGCGGTAACCTAAATTTGCACTATTAATGGATATGATCTCTCTTTGATCAAGACTAACTTAAAAGTCAATGGCAAAATTTAATTAATGCTTCAAAGAAAAAAGAGGACAAATTTCAGCTCACAAGCCATTAATGATGGTTCGTATAAGATGGCTCAGCACCACAAAATCGCTGAAAAATCAGCTCAGCGTCACAGTCAAGGACATAATTCAACGACTGGATGTGTGGGTGAAGACTAGTACATCACAAGTCGTAATATTTGACTTCCGGTTGTGTGATTGCAATTTTATTGGCAAATACTTGTTTTTTCTTTCAATTTTGTATATAGTATCTTCGATCAAAATCATTTTATTTTTGGATTTAGTCTACTTACAATTTGTATCCTCTTTAGTAAACAGCAGCAGCAATAAGGTGATAAAAAAAACAGTCGGACGACGGCGGCACAAATTGGTCACAAGTGATTTGTTTTGTATCTTTGTTGGGGTTTGGGAATGGGATATGATATTTAAATCTATTGTGAAAAAGGTTGATAGTTTTTTTTAAGTAATTTTTATTGATGGTTCTTCTTTTGTCTCAACTTTCCACACAACTCTCTTTATTTACAATTTTTACAATCAACTCTTTCTTTTATTATAATCATCTTAAATAGTTCCTCTATATTATCTTTCACAATAAAAAAATATGGAGTTGGCATCCCATGTGGTGCATCAAATTTACTTAAAAATGTGAAATATATTAAAGAAAGGAATCACTCTCTTTAATTTAGTTTCCACAAAAAATCCTTTTTTATTTACTTGGAAACAAGTTTGTACTAAAAATAAAACTTTTTTTAGTTTGCAACAACTAAATAAAATATTCTTTTATTTTTTCACGTAGAGACAAATATACTTTATTTTCTGTAATTCAGTTCCATATAATGCATTACCATAAGACAATATTCATTCAAATTTAAGTACATTCAATAATTTTCACAAAAAACATTCTTGCTAGATATGCATATAATTTTTCAAACCAAATATATCTTGTACAACAATGTTTGATTAAACTAGAAAATCTTACCGTATTTCGGCATAGTACCACGTTTTTCTTCTTACCCTATATTAAGAAAAATAGAAGATAAGTTTGAATTTGAGATGAAAAGACAAAAACTTTACCTTTTCACGTTCCATGAAAATTATATGAAGTAGACTTGAGTATTTTTAGGCTCGAGCCGAATTGGTAGAAAGCTTGGATCTTTCAGGTCGGCTGGATTTGGAGTTGGGGGTTTTAATTGGGCCAAATCATATTCAAGTCAGGCTTTTGAATTTTGACGGTCTCGAGTTGGGTATAAAGAGGCCCGAGTCCGACCTTAATTTTGGGACCAGGTGGGTTGGGTGGGCTAGTCTGAGCAAATTTAATTATGTTTATGTGTAATGTTGAGTGAGTATGATTTTCTCTACTTAGTGTGCCACAGGGTTTGCCAACTCACCAATTTTTTTTAATGGAGGATGATGAAAGGGAGTTATCTAAAATGATTACAATAAAATAGAGAATTGATAAACCAAAATTAAAAAGGATGAGTTGTATGAATTATTTGAGATAAAAGAGGAACTAGAATTGAAAATTACTTCAGTTTTTTTATTAAAAAAATGAGTATGTTTAGCCTGATCAACTTTTTTAACCTCATAAGTTTCTAATGGAGTAGATTCCATTGATGTTTGACATGTGTTACAAAAGAAAGATATAAAGGATGAGAATCATGACCCAATTTCTAACACAAGTAAATATAAGCAACGGAGACAAGACCCTTGTCTCTGGGAATGTGTTTTTACATGGACTTAAGCTACCTGGCCCGAGTTATGCCTCAGAAGATATGACATTGTTTGCATTTTGACTTTAGGTTTTAGTCTCACCCAATTTACCTCAAAGTTTGCCTTGCATGAGGCACCAAAATTTTTTTTAGCCTCTGTCTCGCAAGGCAAGCTAAGCCCAAATACTAGTTAAAAAAATAATTTAGAATTTTTTAAACAAGTTGTTTTTAAAAGGCAAGGCAATTCCCATACTAGGTCAAATTAAAGATATCTTAAAACATTTCATTTTTATTTGTATAACAATTTGCACTATTTTCCCCAGAAGTAGTATCTCATTTATGCAGTATTGCAATGAGTCCTACACAGATTTGTAATTGTTGATTACTTTTCAACTTTTTTAGTATTATTTGATTTTGTTTAATAGTAAGAATAATTCAGATTCTAATTAAGTTTAGGCCAGCCATGAAATAAACCACGTCATTAGCTTAGCAAGTCAAAAGAAAACCGAGTCCGTATAAATTTCTACATCGGCATGTGTATGGCCTTAAGCTCGCAAGAACTAGTTCGTACCCACCTGCCAAGAACATTTCGATTTCACAATGGCGACCAAAGTGTCCGGCATGTCAGAAGACCGCGCGCGCATGAAGCTGCTATGCAGCTACGGCGGGCTCCTGAAGCCTCGCAGCTCCGATGGCGGCCTCCAGTACGGCAGCGGCAAGACGGGCGTCCGAGTCGTGCCGCGCGCGGTCACCTTCTGGAGCAAAGGAGGAGGCTTGAGGCGATGGTCGGGGCGGAAATGGCCGTACGTGGTAAAGTACCAGCTCGATGGCAATGACCTCGGCGACGTGCTCGTCTCTGTCACCTGCGATGCTGCCGTCGCGTACATACACGACGAATACTTCTACCTACTTAAGGCTTCTGCTACACGGATGACCATGATGAGTATTTTTACGTGCTCGTCCCCGGTCATTGCCGCTACGCTTCCGCTTGTACTGTCTTCACCGCCGGCTCCACGGGGTGGGCAGCCGGGTACGCTGCGGCGGCGCCGATGCGCCATGTGCAGAGTGTACAGGAACTCGGCTCCGCAGGTCGGAAGCAATGTTGCTGCTGTAGGATCAACAATGACGATTTAGAGGAGGTGAGTATGTGGTTTACGAATTTTTTATTTTGACTAAAACTCAATTTTTATATTTATGAGAATTTTTTTTTCAAATAATCGAATGAGTTTTACAAATCTAGAGTAATATGACAACAAAAATAATATGTAAACTAATAACTGCAGTACGTAAAAGAGAGGAGAATAAATCAAGAAAACACAAAAAAAATTCCTAAGATCTTAGAGACTCGCCGCATCTCTCTTACTCCTTGTTGAAACATTCACTCAAGAGTCTTATTTTGATATGCACTAAGATTATTTCTTTTCCACTCTAAATAGACGATCACCAAGTATTTTACAACTCTATCAAGGCTCTTCGACAATCTTCGTCAGTGAAGAAATCTCCAATCTTCCTCGATTGTTTAGATGATGATAATCACCGAGAGTAATAGACTCAACTCTTCACTTGACACCAATCAAATGTTAAGAAACTCAAATATGTAAGGAAAAATTCACACAAAACTCTCAACTCACTAAATACTCTATTAATGCAAATGAGTTCACTAGATAATCTCACTCTAATGCAACATATAAAAATTATAGGCTCTAAAGTGTAAGGTTAATTCTAGTTCAAACGTATGCAATGAAGTCAGACATCAGTATCTTCGAACGCCTAGAGAATAAAGTTTGTCCGAAAAATTTTTTACAACTAGGATAAGAAGTGAATATATAGTCCGCCTAGAGATTCAAGCTATTACACTCGAAATGTGCAGAAATTAGTATTCTCGGACAGTATGAAAATAAAGTCAGACAGTTCGAAACAATTGTAACGGCTACTGACAAATTTCAGAACTAGTCGTTGCGAGAAGGTGATAATGCAATCGGACAATCTGGTGTTGCATCTAGGCTCTTTTTGGGTTGATTTTGATTATTGATAACATTAAGTGTTTTGGACTAATCGTGTCTTTGAGTTATTTGTACGCAGTGTCGTCTGAGGTCGCAGTCCAAGGACTCGAGCCAAGGTCGCAAACACAAGGTCGCAGTGTCACCCGAGGTCGCAGTCCAAAGACGCGAGCCAAAGCCGTAAGTGCAATGTCGCTAAGAAGGAAGCTGCAAAGATCTAAGGTAAGTGTTTGTTTATTGTACCGATCATGGAGTTTAGAGTTTGACCGGTTTTATAAGGTTTTTTTTTAGTTTAAACCGTACTATTAAGAGAGGTTGCAAAATCTCTTTTAGTTTCAGCAAAAATTGAGAAACTCTTATGTCATATGTTACATTCACATTCATTCACAATCTTGGTTAAGAATCTCAAAGAAGAACTGAAGCTGGTCATCCGAGTACTGTTAATTTAATACGACCAGTAACACTGTTCATTTGACCAGATGTCACACGAGTAGTGTTCATTTGACCAGGCACTGTACATGTACTGTTCATTCAACCAGACATTCCAACGGCTATTTACTAGCAGTTAGAGGTTGTAACTGGCTATTAACTGTACTGATTTCTTTCTTTTTCGACCACAACGGCTAGCTAATAGGTTGGGCTATAAATACAGGTGTTTTGAGCAGTATTTTCACACATCTCAAGCTACATTCTCATACACATTTTTGAGCAGTCTCTGTACATACATTTGAGCATCTTTTCTATACATTTTGAGCAATTTTAGAAACAGTTTTGAGCAGGTTTTAGAAGAGTCTTTGAGCAGTTTTTGATCAGTTGTTAAAATACTTTTGAGCAGATTTTCGCTATTGTTTTTGAGCAGTTCTTAAAACAATTTTGAGTAGATTTTCGCTATTGTTTTTGAGCAGCTCTTAAAACACTTTTGAACAGATTTTCGCTACTGTTTCTGAGCAGTTTTTAAAACACTTTTGAGCAGATTTTCGCTACTATTTTTGAGTAGTTTTTAAAACCATTTTGAATAGTTTCTGTTCACATTTTCGAGCAGTTTTAAATAGTGTTTGAGCAGATTTTTGAGAAGTTTCTGTTCACATTTTTGTTCAGTTTTATAAACACTTTTGGACAGATTTTGATCAGTGTTTATAAACAATTTTTTGAGCAGTTTTTCTAAAGAACCAAGAGATATAATTTTGATATACATTTGAACCCAAATGCTAAAATCTTGATCTTTTGATGAAGTATCTTTCATTCTGAATGAGAGAGATCCTCTGAGAGCATTCATTCACATCATTTGTATCCTTAGAAGTTTCTCGATATTTGTTGGGAGTCAAGAGAAGATCTTACAACTTGTTACTCTTGGTGAACGCCCTCACCTAGATGGTTTGGAGGCGTGGCTGTTGACCTCTCCATTAACGGAGGTTGTTGGAGAGGCTCGGCATATTTTGTGAAAGACATCGGTGCTCGTCTATTCGGAGTGTAAGGGGCAACCTTAATGAAAAATATCCTTCGTGGATATTGAAGCAAGACTCATTCATTTGAGTGCTTCAACAAGGAGTATGGGAGACCGAGCGAGTCTCCGAGACCTCGGGATAAATCACCGTATTTAACTTTTTTACTCTTTCTTAGTGAAAAATATTATTAAATTGTTTCAGTTTATTTGCTCTTTATCTTTTTCTTGCAAAAACTGTTTTTAGTCGAAAAGTTTTAAAGCCTCATATTCACCGCCTCTAATCGGCATCCTCGATTCTACATCTGGTACATGCAAAAATTTTGAGACCATAAATACACCTTTACTGGAAAAATATTTGAAACAATCTAGAAAATTTCTGAGACCATCTAGGAAATGTTCGGAAAATTCTAAAAATAGTCTGGTTCAAAACAAAACTTAGAGGTGGAAAACACACCCTTTGTTAGAGAATTTCTGAAACATTTTCAGACAACCAGTTCAAATTCCGGACAATTTGGGTGAGTTTGTGCAGTTTTTGGTAATAAGACATAACTTTTGATCTAGATATCATATTTATGTACTCTTTGGCTCGTTGGAAAATAAAATTAAAGGGCTATAAATTTCTCAATAATATTAAGACCTAGTTCAGTCTAGATTACTTCAGAAAATCTAAGACTTTCAGCATAACCACTTCAAAACCTCCATTCGAATTGAATTTTTCAAATTTAAACACCGATGCCTTCATTGATCATTCAAATCAACTAAAAAAAAATTGATGACCTAGTGAATAAATGATGTATACATTTGAGTTTTCCATATGAGATATCATCAAGTTGCTAACCCCGAACTCTTCTTGATAGTATAGTCAAAATTAGAAAATAAGAATCTACTAATTTGACCGTCTTCTAACACCAAGATCGATAAAATTCTAAAATTAGATCCTTAATCTTCTACTTTACCTTTTATTTTCTTTTGTTTACAAGATACATATATATTAAGAAGAATGATCGGGTTGATTTAAAGAAATATTTAATAATATCCAAACAACATTTCATTTACAACACAAATAGGTTTCATGCCATACTTATCTAAGTGTAGACACCAAACAACAGCATCTTAGACTATAGAGTTTCATATTAAACTAGCAAAACATTTACAACATTAATGTTACAAATGTTGAAAAACTTGAGATTAAATCATGAATCAGTTATAGAAATTTTTTATAATGCATCAACTAAAGATTTCCGAATGTGTCAATAAAAGTTATATTCAGAGATAAATGCATTATGGATACTTCTATTTTTTTTTCTTCTAGCTCATTTTGGTCCATATACTTTAAAAATGAATTAAATTAGTTCCTTTACTCTGGAATTTGGCTCATTTTTAGTCCATTTATTAAGCTTTTGGATATAAACATCACGGGGTGATACAAGGTATTGAATATTAAGCTAATTCATCGTCATATGAAGTAGATTAGCACTCAAAGGGAGGTAATCTCTTTCTTCACGCCCTTCCATCCATGAGTAAATTTCATCGTAACCCCCAGTACAATATAAGAATTATAATTTTATTCCATTTATTTTAATTTTGCACTACAAATCCTATATTATATAGAAGAATTGTAGTAAAGTTTCTATCCACTAAATTACACAAATGTGTTAATAGAAAACAATTAAAAATTACAAAAACTAATAAACATTAGAATTTTTTTTAAAAAATCAAATATCAAATATATTTGTAAAAACATTCTAAACCTGTAAAATATAGTAGAAAAATAAAATTATTTATAACATACATACAAACGAAACTGCAATTCTCATAAGTTTTTTATATCAGAAAAAATATAATTTTTTTTAAAATATATAAAAACTAAAACAAAAAAATTATCTCAAAATTTTAATTTATCAAAATTTTTTATTAATGAGTAATATTTTAATTATTTTTTTAGCTACCTATTCTTTTTAGCTTGCATAGTTTTAATTATACATTTATTAGTTTATAAGATGATTTTGAATTTCTATATTTTTATGTTATGATCTTATGATTATTTTTTTTATGTTTTTTAGTTTTTTGTACTTACTTTTATTTTTACGAATATTTTCTCTAACTATAATATATTTTCTCTAATTATAATATATATTTTTATTATTTTTTAGAAGTATTATAGGTTTCTTAATTTTAATAATTTTTAAATATTTTATGTTTACATTTTTTTTGTGGAATTTAGTGGATAGTGACTTGATTACAATTATTAAGCACAATGTGGGATTTCCGATGGAAAATTGAAAAATAGAATAAAAGAATGAATGGACTAAATTTTAACCAATATTAAAAGTAGAATAACTAATTTGACATAATTTAAAGTAGAGGAATATAAGTGAATTGGAGTGATAATAGAGGACAAAAGTCTATTTATCCCTTTTCATTATGTGTTGCTTACTTTTCTATTTTTTAAATTTGATTTTGTTTAATAATAAGATCCAATTTCGGATTGCAAGTTTTGCTCTGATTTGTGATGCAAACCGAGACCGAGTCCGACTCCGACACTGCCATTCGCTGCAAAGTCCGAATCAAACCGAGTGGGACGCTGCGAGGGCCCCTCCGAGACCGACTCTTATTCGTATATAGTTATATGTATATGGAAACATTGGTAGGTCTATATATTCATTCATACACGGCCATTTCTTAAAGGTTCGAAGAACTAGCTCCTACGAACCAGCCAACAACAGTTGGATCTCACAATGGCAGCCAAATTGTCCGGCTTGTCAAAAGACGGCGCTCGCATGAAGCTTCTGTGCAGCTACGGCGGGCTCCTGAAGCCTCACGGCTCCAATGGTGACCTTCGGTACGTCGGCGGTGAGACGCGCGTCCTGGTCGTGCCCCGCGCGGTTACCTTCAAGGAGCTGAGGAGGAGTCTGGAGGAGATGGCCGGGGCGGAGCTGGCCGCGGTGAAGTACCGGCTTGACGCCGACGGCTTCGACGACGTCCTCGTGTCGGTCACCTGCGACACTGACCTCGCCTATATGCGCGACGAGTACTTCGACCTCCTTGAGGCGCGCCGGTCATTGCCGATGCGCTTACACCTGTACGTCTTCACCGCCAGCTCCCAGCGGCTCGCAGCCGGGAATGCCGTGGCGGAACCGTTGCGCCGCGTGAAGAGCGCGCAGGAACTCGATGCCGCAAGCCGGCCGAAGGCGGCTTGCTGCTACCATTGTCAGAAATGCCGCTGCTTCGGTGATTTGATCGATTTGTTTTCTTGAGGATGTGTTTGTTTGTGCTTAAACCATCTCATGGAATATGAGAGTGGTATATGAGTTTTACTGTCTATGTTCTGTATTATTCATTCCAAATGAGATTATAAAAAAGTTTATACGCTAAATATCCTACACCAACTTATTCCTCATTTTCGTGTCAAAACAACTAGTTTCACATTTGTTAATTAGGACTATTAGTGTTATATTATTATTGATTAATATTAATTAGTGTTATGTTTGTAGTGATTAGAGGTAATTAGTGTTAGGTTGTGTTAATTAGATGTAGTTAGTGGTGATTAATGTTAAGTTAGTGATAACTAATGTCATGTTTGTGGAGATTATGGATAATTAGCATTAATTAGTGTTAATTAATCTTAATTCGTTACCATTTATCTTATTATGAATCAATTCATCTCATCAACCAAACAAAATTCAGAATCATCTCATTCCACATCAATCAAACACATCTCTTGTACTATTCCATAACATAGCATCTATCCCATTCAGAATAGTTGATTCAAACAATCAAACACATCCTTAGTAACCATCGGCTTATATTTTGAAACCACTAATTACTATACCTCTGTGTGCCAAGAGTGATACACCTCTCTTTCCAATACACGTGGTTTTAGCGTTCTATCTTTGTTTTTAAATATATGTAGTTTTATGATTTTAAGACATATTTGAACATCATTTTTCGTATATATCTTTCATTTAATATTTTAAAAAAATAAATATATGACTTAGAAAATTATGAGAGATATTAAAAAAATATATTAAATAAGATTACTGTTATTTTTTCTCATGTTTTGTTTTATGTGCTAAATACCAAAACAACATATATTTGAAAACAAAGAAAGCACACAAGAAATTTGATTGAAGTAAAAAAGTTTCATTTGCAAATTTCAAAATATATACTTTTTTCTTCGGTTACTACTATTAAATGCCTCTTGTTTACTGGATGGAATAAAAATGGAGAATATGAACTTACAATCAAGCATCCACTGAGCATAGGAAGGAACCATGTTCATAAAAACCACATGTGACATTAACACAACTAGCTTCCTATGTGATGGTATCCTATAATCAAATATACAATAATCTCTAATCGGCCGGCAAGAATGACACGTCCACATTCTCCGGTTTTAAAGATTAGTTTTCACCTCATACAGAAGAAATAAGATCTAATTCATACATAGTGTTGCATTATTATGTCTGTTTGACCTGATATATTTGCGAACAGGGAAATCTTCTCTGATCATGAATTTTCAGTCAACAACTAACCAGTAACTCAGGTATCTGAAACTTTGAATAAGTAAATGGGAACAGACCACAAGCATACATCATTAAAAAATAAAAATCTTTAACAAAAAGTTCACATTTACATAACCAAATAAGTATATTTCAGCTCCATAATAACAGCTTAGGAAATAAGAGCGTCTACAGAACAATGGAGTTCATTGATCCACCTGTATGTGACAGTACAGTTGACAGTAAAGCAACAAAATTAAAACATCATAGAATGTCTTTTAGGGAGTAAGCTCAATCTTTTGAGAAGTCAGTAAAATATTGAATTTAAATACCAGTAATCAACAGAAATGTTGGATAAACGTGGCCATTGTGCGTGTACTAAACAACATGACGCAAATGGTATGAGAAAAAAAAATTAGGACAACCTAAAGGCAGCATATGAAAGCCTATGCAAGCCTTTCTCAAAGAAACAAGACTACAAAGCTTACAACATCAGTACACAATCTGACTTCACCTACCTACACTAATAGTTGTGCTCCTTCAAAGGTAATCTTCTATCAGGGAGAATTCCTGATTTATTCCTGATTAAGGGCACAGAACTTCTCTCATTGATTTTCTCTGATCTAGAATTGTGTTTGCTGCTAGCTTTCGCAATTGGTTCCTCGTTACCGACTTCCTGCAAGATCTTTTTCCAGCTTCTCATCAGGTCTTCTCTATGTACTTCTGTTTCAATGGTATCTGTGAGTTCAGTCAGCTCATCGGCCAACTCTTTCCTCTCTTGGACAATAACATTACACAGATCCCTTGTTTTGGACTTCAACTCCGCCAATTGCTCTTCCAATATCTCTTTTCTTTCCTCCGAAGATTTTAGCCTTGTTGCAACTTCCAGATGCTCCTTTGCTTTTTCTAACTTCTCTACTGCTGTCTCAGCTTTGAGTTGCTCTAGAACATTCTTCAAATTATCCGAGCGTTGTTCCTCTAACACTAATTTCCCTTGCTGGGCCTCGAGTTCCCTTTCGCATTCTGCAATGAACATGTTCTTAAAAAACATATCATGCTCTTGGATGAGATTAAGTGAATTCAGGTTTTCTGCAAAACCATAAAGTTGCTCAATCTCAAGTTGAACTTCTGCAAGCTTTCTTGCAGCAGCTTCAAGTAGCTGTTTGATGTCTACTTGAACTGATTCAACAATTAGTTGAATATCAGCAATAACATTCTCTTTCTCTGCAATTAGTGTATACCAATCAGCTTCTTCTTGGTCAAACATTGCCATGATCTCATGCTCTCTGCATGTGTACTTTTGCTCAAAGAAACTGAGCCTAGTTTCAAGCTCCAAAAGCTTTTTGTCAAAGACCTCGACAATTTCAGAGTACCTTTTGTTCACTTCTCGGATGGATTTCTCAACCTCTAACTTGACAAGATTTGCCGCATCAAGTTTTTGACCCAATTTTTCTTCTTCCAGTACAGTGATATGTTGCTGAAGCTCCTCCACCATCCTGTCTTTCTCCTTGATCATACCACAAACTCTCTCTTTTAATCCTCTAAGGGACTCCTCAACTTCTGTTTTCGCAAGAAGGGCATCATCCAGATCTCTCTTCAGTGCACTGTTTTCATCCATATAGCCCTTGAATTCAGATTCTCTATCAGCTCTCAAGTTTTCTAAATGTTCCATGGCTTGCTTTTGCTGATGAAGATTGATTTCAAACTGGCGCAGTTCACTCTTCCTGTCTGCAAGTGAACAGTTTGCTTCATCAAGAGCAGCTAACACTTTCCTCAATTCCTCCTGCAGGACATTTTCCTTCTCGGAAGCTTCATCTTTTAAGCAACGAACATCTTTGGATGAGTTTTCAAGCATCTCTTTGTATGCGTCAAGCTGCTTTTGCATCTTTTCATGTTCCTGCTCAATATATTCTAATTGCTCAATTCTTGCATGCAATGTTGCTGTTACCTCAGATTGGCGTGTTTGTTCAGCCTGAGCTTGAGCAATGGTGCTATGCTTTTCTTCCAACTGCTCTCTTGCAGCAATAATCTTATCCTCAAGTTTTCCACGGTGATGCTCCATCTTCAGTTTCATAGCATCAATAAACAAGCAGGAATCATAAAGTTTGGATTCAACAACAACAATAGCCAGTGAAGCTTCCCAATTCTCCAAAATTTTCTGCTCCAATGTGTTATAACTGCTCATCAACTCATTCTGCAATTTCCCAATCTGCATATCTTTCGAATCCAACTGCAACAAACATTCATCGAGATTGTTCCCAAGCTTCGCCATCTGCATTTTCCATTCTATTTCTTTATCCTTCAGTTTCTCAGTACAGTTTCTGTGCGTCTGATCCAGAGCTCTGAACTTCTCTCGCAGACTTTTCAATGATGCTACAGCATCTGCGCCACCAATCTGACCCTCCTGGAACTCCTTTAGTGATGATCGCAGTTCCGCATTTTCCTGCTGAAGCTGTGCCACAGTATACTCCATTTCCTTGAGCAATGTGGCCTTCTCAGCCAGTGAGCTCCTCAAAGATGCAATATCCTCATTCCTGTTCACCGTCAGCGAGTCAATAGTCGATCTCGCCTCTTCATAATCCGAAGCCACATTGCCATACATGTCCCTCAATTCGGACATCTGTGCTTCCAGCAGTTTCCTGCGGCTTTCCTCATGGGCTAACGCCTGGCTGCACAACTCTAGCCTCGACCGGAAGTCCTTGGCTACTCTAGTCTTGGAGTCTAAATTAGTCTGCAAAGTACCAATCTGATCGACCAAAGTCGACCGATCGAAGTCCCACTCCCGCTTCGCGGCCCTGAATTCATCCTGGACCTTCTTGAGGGCCTCCTCGAGGTGCCTAAACTGCTCGGTCTTCCACTTGAGCTTGCCCTCGACGGTGGCCTTCTCATCCTCCAAGCCCACCAGCATCTCATCCCTCATCCTCACCTCCTTCGGCACCAAGGCCTTCTGTTCAGCCTCCGAGCACTTCTTCTCTGACTCCGACAGAAGCATCTTTAGCGTCCCAATCTCTTCCTTGCACGAGCGCACTGCCACCTCCTGCTCTTGCCGCCTCGCCTCGTACTCGTCCAATGCCACAATGAGCTCCCTCTTCTCGGCTTCCAAGTTCTCGTTCTTCTCCCTGGAGCTGTTCTTGAGGCCCTCGTGTGCCGCGCAGAGATGCTTCAGAGCTTGCTCCTTCTCTGCAAACTTAGACCTGAGTTCTTCGCACAACTCCTTCGCCGAGGATATCTCATCATCCTTGGAGGCAATATCTTGCGCCTGCCTCTCGATCTCCATCTTCGCCTCTCGGAGCTTGGCGGCCTGCTCGCCGTTCGCCCGCTTCAGGCCGTCGGCGAGCTCCGACTTGGCGCGGCATTCCGCCGTGAGAGCCTCCACCTCCGACCTCAGGTCGTCCAGTTCTTTGCACATCTCCTCCATTTCCACTGCTCAAACAAATGGAAATACAATGTTAAGGGGAAAAAAATGACCAAATCTTGCCAAATGCATGAATGTTGGAGCAAATCGCCACCTTTCTGGGAGGAGCAAGACGGGAAGAACGAACGGGACATCAACAGAGGGACCAAGAACTAGTGATTTGACATGAACGGCCTAAAAAGCTCGGATCTTTGGGCCAAAAAACTCAAGAAAATTCAACAGGCAAATCGATAAGCCTATAACACAAGACAAGATCCGCTAAAATTTCACATGGAACCTTGCAATAGTTCGTTGGAGAGATCTAGGGAACAGTAGTGAATGAAACCCTAGAAAATTAAGAGAAGGAAAGGGTAAGATTTGGAAATTTGGAACGGTTCTGTGTTTATTTTACCTGGTGATGCGGTGCGGCGGGCGGCGGATCGGATCTGAACGGCGGTCGGGCTCCGTTTTTACCTCTTCTCTGGGGTTTCAAGCTTTCAAAATTGGCTGGGCGGGCAACGTCTCCACGCCAGTGGGAACAGAGAGGCTGACGGGTGGGGCCCACCACATGAATTTGTAGGCACTTGGGGAAAAAACTTCTATGACAGCTGAGAACGATTTTTTTAAATATCCCACTTTAAAACAATAATTTCAAACTAACCCATATTTTGTGTTTTTTACAACTAGTCACAACCCAAAACTGTAACATGCCTGGCAATACATGCGAGAGCAATATATCACGACTCCAATGTGCCATGCAATCTGTCTGCAGTTGTTTGGAATGCAGCAAATAAAAAAAGTAGCAACAAAAACAATATAGGAATTGAGTGTCAAGTCTAATAAAATCCAAATAAAAAAATAAAAAGTTTAACACAAGAATTATTCATAAAAGATGTTTCGATCCATCACAAGAAAAATACAGAAATTTTAAAAGAAAAAATATAGCTTGTCTTCAATAAGAGACAAACGAAATTTCCATTAGATTGGACCTTATTTTTTTTCTCCAAAATTCCTCTAAAAAAACTATTTCAAAGGAATTTCATAGAAAATTTATGTGATTATTTTTTTATTCCAAACACCTCACAAAGGAAAATTTTCTTAGAATTTAAATCCTCTAAAATTTATATATTTTTTCTTTATTCCAAACACTCCTTTGGGCTGTAAGAAACGAAAAACGTATGAATAAAAAAAATACAAGAATTAGTTGTCATATCCAATTAAATCCACAGAAAAAGTTAAACACAGGATTTATTCAAAAAGATGTTTGGATGCACTACAAGAAAATACAGGAATTTTGAAAAAAAAAATAGTTCACTTACAACAAGAGAAAAAAAAATTCATGAGTTTGGACCTCATTTTTGTTTCATCCAAAATTCTTTCAAAATAAATCATTCCAAAGGAATTTTATAAGAAATTTATATAAGCATTCATTTATTCCAAACACATCACAAAGAAAAAATTCATTCAAATCCTCTAAAATTTTTTTCTTTTTCACTATTTCAAACACCAAATAAGTTAAAACAAAGAGAAAATGTCATAACAATAATAATAATAATAATAGAATTCTGGTACCACACATGACCACAAATATTTTCAATTCTACGAGTCACTAGTGTGAAATTTCACATGTTTACATTCTATAAAGGAGTATTCCGTATCACACTCTCTTAAGATATTTTTGCTCTCTAAAAGAACAAAATTCTTTGATCCACCCAAAACTGTCACCCTTGATTTACTAATACCGATCGCTTTTATGAATCCATCACTGTGTACCTTGTTCAAATAAGGTTGTCTCCGATACAGAGTTCAGACAGTCTCATACATGAACTGTGACCGATACAATACATTTGTCGTTGTAGCACCAGTTGACAAAAATAATCTTACAATAGTAATTCTTTTAAAAGAAAAATATACAAATACTAATACATTCATACATTCTCTTGGAGAGTAAAAATAAAAAGAAAAGTAATACAACATTGTTTTTACCCAGTATCTTTCTTATAGAAGAGTAAAATAAAATAGAACCATAGCTCATTTTTCATATAGTACCAAAAGACAAATCAAGTAGTAAGAAAAGAAATAATAATACATCATTCTTTTTAGTATTGAAAATAAAATAGACCAAATATGAAAACGTTTTATTCCATCGTTTAGTCATGTTTTTAGCATTATTGCTACACATCCAATTGATATAGATGACTTTCACAGATCCATCACCATACACACTATTTATAGGACGTTAACTTATTCTTTTTCATATTCAGTAAATCTTATTTTTACAAAACTTCAGTGTAAATGATATTAAGATAATAAAAAACTCATGCAATAGCATAGCATATAGCTCACAATAGCTTCAACAAAATAATTTTAAAAATACAACATGATAATAGCATATGCATAATTTGTCTTATACTCCTTAATCTTGACGCCTAATTTTGATAATATTTGACTTAACTATTATTCCCTTACTCCTATAAGTAATTGGTTTGAGAAAGAATATTTGTTGATTTTTTTTTGAGTCCTCTAAAGGGGAGGATCTCTTTTATAGGCATCCTTGCCTTGCAAGGGTATCCTACATTAGTAGTAATGTGGCCATAATGCATTTAGGGAAAATATGTCTTCAGATGAGTCAGTTTGGCTTGCTCTTTTTTCAATAGGAAAACAATTTGAATTTCTATTTTTGAGAAAAAAGATAATTCAAATTCTGTCTCTTAATAAATGTACATATTTATAGTTATAAAAATGTTATTCTTGGTTAGATATAGATAATTTGTTCTGTAACATTTAAAATTTTTGGGTCTAGTTATTAAATACTGGTGACATAATATCATTAGAGACTTGACCTAATCATTAATCTCACAATTTCTTGTTTTATCATGACATCTATTTTTCATCATGTCTTTTAACTAATTAACTCAAATTCAACCATATGGTAGATTAAATATTGTTCATAGAATTATTGCTCAACTAGTACTAGATTTTTATCTAGTTGCTATGATTGACAATCTAATAATATTATTTGGCTATACATATATGTTAGCATAAGTCCAAGGTATTATATCTTTTGATATATATTTTTAATTGACAATAACATTAAATTAGTGAAATTATGAGGTTAAAACGATCGTATTGACATAAATGGAAAGCCAATTAGAATTATAGGCTTATGAACTATAGAGGAAAAAGGGCATATATCATTGTTAGTATTTTGAGATTTAGATAAGAAATCAACAATATAAATCAAGGTGGTTAAAATGTTCCAAATTTCTCAAGTGACGATTAAGCACGTCAATTTTTTTTAATAAAAATATAGATCATTCACATTTTAATTGGACAATTGAATTTCTAAGAAAAACATCCATATTTTGCTCTCCAATTAGATGCAGACCCAAGTAAAATATAATAACTGTTATATGTGTGCAGTGGCGGAAGGAAGAGGGGCAAGGATAGGCGGGGCCCTGGTCCCCCAAAACCCATGGTTACGTGAAGTTTGTTAATAAGACCACATGTTTGTGTTTATCTCTTAAGCAATCTCAAATTTGTGGACTAACTGGGCCCCAAACTAAACTTAGTGATTCAAAATATGCCCAAGAAGACCCATCTCCTCTAAGACAACTAGTAAATCTAACTTGAACATCTCGCAGTTTCTGTTTAGCAGTTAGTGTACAATTCTTGTTTAGTAGTTTAGGGTACCCACAACACCACTCTAATCAATCTTCTATTTCATCGAGTCATTAGGTCTCTAACACCAGTCCAAACGTAAAACAAGAGGAAATAGGATGATCATCCAAAGTCCAAACACATAAAGAGAGAGTAGTTTGATGGATTGATCTTTGCACGAGGCCGTAAATTATAAGCCAAGGAACCAACACATCGAGGAGGCAAGGATCATGGGTAATTCGGTAACCATCGATTAAGTGTTAATATAATAACCATGGTTAGTGCATCACAGCAATACGAAAAATCTTGAAAACAATCATATAGGTGGTAGAAAAATCTAGCACTATATAAAATTTCAATTCAAAACTCAATTAGAGTCTAAAGATATTGTGATTCTTAATTTTACCTTACTTAAAATTTTGTTAACTATGTTATATTATAGTCTAAAAGTATTGTGATGTGAAGATTTCTTTTTTCACTTGTTGCCTACATTGTTGGTTAGCACCCATGTTCCATTCCTAGTTCCATCTTTGTATCTGCGTATAACTAAAGTTTGGCTAGTAGATGGACTAAAAAATCTATAAAACTAGAATCAAATGAATTGATTGAACAAAGCAAATACTACTACTAGTGTAATTTTCGCCATCTAATGCTGAGTGTGGAGACCAAGATGCAACGTAACGCCTACCAACCCAAAGAATCAAGGAGGATGACGAAAAATATAAGGGGCCACATCGGTCACTCATGCCGTGGTGGAGCTTTGCTTGTATTATGTTCCAATCAGGTCCCTTCCTCCCCTGTTCCTTCCACATCCATGTTGAAAGGGGCATAAGTTGTGGTCCTGTCACGTTAGGTCAATAGGTACCAATCCATAGTCAATTTTAATGTATGTCTAAGCGTGTTAGTGCAATCCATAGTTAGTTTGGTTACAGGTTTACATAAAAGAGTTCACATGTTCAACTCTTTCAAAAAAAAGGTTTTTGGAGTTTTTAGTAAACAAACAAGTAGAATGCATTGGACCATATACCATGGAAGTTCCCAGATAACAAAAAGCAGTAGAAGAATGATATTTTTTGAGTTATACTACTATTATTTTTTTAAAAAAAAGTTATATAAGCTAGTGATAACAAACCTTACCAAATAACTTGTGTGGCTCTCTGAGTTGCTCTAATAAAAAAAACCTAAGCTTAAGCTACCTCTAGGAGAAGACAAGCTCCCAAACGAGCCCTGTGGAAGCTTAAGATGCTCTTAAAGTATAAGCTTTACAATAAACTAACCAATAAAACTAAGTTCACTATACTCAAGACTTAATCAGCTGGTATATAAAAAAAAAAATTAAACTCCATCGAACACATCCTCACTTCAAATGCTAAAGAAGCAATGTTGAAACTAAAAGAACCATAAAAGACAAGAAAAGCTTGTCCCCTCACATACACAAAAAAATAACAATAATTGAAACTAGAACTTAGCATTTTTAGCCCTACTGTTAACTTACCTCGACAGGAAAAAAAAAACTAAAAGCCAGCCTGAAAGGTCCTTCACCGCTAGGAATGATGACATTAATATTACCAGCTAAAATAATAAGTCAAAGAGACGACTAATTAAAAACAGAACTAGGATATAGCACTGCAAACGTAAGTATGATGACACAAATATCTCAGCCTCTATTATTCCCCACTACGAACGCACCAATGACGAATCCGATTAAAAACAAGAAGTAAAAATTAAGGGAAAAAAAAGGACAAGGGGTCGCAAGCAAGCACATCAAATAACTCAATAAAAAAAGCTAAGGCACATGTCCAAGAATTCTCCTACTTGCCCAATCCCCAACTAATCCTCCTCCAAAGCCCTAACCTTCCACTTCCGCTTCCACTTCCACACGATATTAATACACACACACCTCCCCTTCCCCAGCTACCTCCTCCGTGCGCGCCATGGACGCCTCCTCCTCGCCACCGCGGACGCCCCCGGCGTCCGCCGCAAAGACGGCGGAGCTGGACGCGCCGCTGCACGCCCTCGGCTTCGAGATCGACGAGGTCTCGCCGTCGCTGCTCACCGGCCGCCTCGTCGTCACGGCCACGTGCTGCCAGGTTACATTACATACATACACGAAGCGTTCGTGGCGTCGTGAGGTCACTTGTGTGATTTTTTCTAAATTTTTTGAAGCCGTTCAAGGTGCTGCACGGCGGCGTGTCGGCGATGATAGCGGAGGGGCTGGCGAGCATGGGGGCGCACATGGCGTCGGGGTACCGGCGAGTCGCCGGCGTCCAGCTCAGCATCAACCACTTCCGCAGCGCCAGACTCGGCGACACCGTCTTCGCGCAGGCCAAGCCCGTCCACGTCGGCCGCTCCACCCAGGTGATTACTAACTAAGCACGTCAATAACTAACCCAATTAGTATTAATTTGAGAATAAATTGCACGATAATACGAGACGTCCATAAAATTGCCAGTCTTTTGCCCTAGATTAGAAAATCTTATATTTATTTAATTGTATCACTTGCATCTATCGCACTAATAAGGTTTTTTTATTGGTTAACAAAAGTTACAGTACATGGCTTACACATGTGCTGAGCCTGTGGCCAGACCATATGCTGCACGCGGCAAAAATGTGACGAAGCAATATGACGCTAAAATTGACCGCTACACTTTTAACTTAAAAAAAAGTGTGCTAAAATTCTCAAATGTTATTTAATAAAAATATTTTGTCATCTCCAACCGGTAACTATGATAATAAATTAAATAGTAGTTTAACTAAGAATAACTCCTTTAACTTAAATTGTAACAATTAATGAATACAGATTAAACATGTCTTAAATAATAGAAAATTTGATATAATATACCATAGAATATGCCTTCAATTGCTTTGTTGTTCCAGCTATGCTATTTTACAAATAGTTTAACCAACCTTTTACGACGAAGCAAGTCCAGAAAACTATCAAACAAACTAAAATTCAAATTTAATAACTAAATATTACACTCAAATAAGTTTGAGGAGTTCTGATACATCATACAACCTACTGCTTATTAGTTTAATTTAGTTGTTCCGAGGTGCCACGGATTAATTTTTTCTGTGTTGGAAGTTTGGATCCGTTTTGCGTGATGCCAGCCGTGCGGATCGCGTGGATTTGACTTTGATTCTTCTTGCCGGCTGTTTCCTTTGTCTTGATCGGATTAGTGCATGGTACTATTGTACTAAGTTCGAGCTGGGACGAAGGATTAATTATTCTTATCATCTTTAATTAGGCTTTTATGTATTTCACGTGCAAAGCATAATTATCTACTCACACTATTTTTAAATAGATATCGTTTTAATATTTAACATGAAAAATAAGACATAAAAGAAGATGACAATACTAACTTTGTTTAATATATATTTTTATTACTTCTCTTAACTTTTCAAATCAAATATTAAAAAGCTTGTTTATATCTCCATACATATGTCTTCTTTATAGTGGTGGACAATCTTTTTGGAGAAATAAACTTTAATTATTGATTGTATATTAAAGAAGGGTGTATAAGAAAAATGTTATACAAATTCATCGTAGAATGACATGTTTGAAAACAAAATTAGAAATATAGAATGACACTTAATTGAAATGGATAGAGAAATTTACTTAGCAGTTAGCACACATAAACGAATGCTTAAGTGGGCAGTGGATCAAGAATTTAACCTCGTGCAGGCGAACCACACGCAAGTTGAGGATATAGGTTCTAACTTAAGGTTTCTTCTGAAAAGAAATCTTCAAAATATTATTTACTTAAATAAATATCGAAACATGTGGGATCGGCTGTTCCGCGGATGCCTATATCTCGGCTCGCTATTGTGCCTACGTGAGAATTAAAAAAAAGTTGGAAATGTTTAGGAATATGATGACTAGATGCAATTACCCTACAACCTCGTACAATGTGGTGTTGAATGGTTGGTACTTTATAGTTTTGGTGGACTTTAAGATACATTAATGTGGCTTTTATCACCGAACATGTGAGTTACTGTTTGTTAAAGTTTTTTAACCAGATTTGACCGATTTCGCCGTGTACTTACTGCACAACCAAAAAAAAAGAAAAAAAGAAAATACTGAAATTTATCCAATCTTGATGATATTTGGATTTTGCTAAGTTTTTGGTGTCTTTTTTAATTTTGTATATATCTTTCTTCACTGTTAAATCAAATTTTTTCTTTAGATCTAATTTTTTAGAATTCACTTAATTTTTTACTTAGTATATCTAACAGTGACGGAAAACAATCGACGAAAGAACCGAGATCAAGACGGTGACGTCAAACAAGGCTGTAGAGGTGCCATCGGTTTATAGGCGATAATGGTTAGCAACCAGGGAGAAAAAGAGACATAGTGGCAGCAAGAGCAAGAGAAGGAGAGGAGGAAGAGGAATATGAAGATAAAATTTAGTTTTTAAATATATGGTATAGATTGTGCATATTTTTTTTAGAGAAAAAATAGTTAATTATTTGCTAGATAAATTTTTTTTTGGGTCAAAACAGATAATATGAAGTGCCCCCGTTTTAGCCACGCCACGATTTTGGCAGTGAAAGCGCGGCAACGTAGGACTTTGTACGAAAGACACCTTTTATCCAAGTCTAAGAGAGTATTAATGGTTTATCTTTCTTGATGAGATGATTATTACAGATTGGTAACTCGAAATTTCTAGGATAGCAGTAAGGTATTGACGCACCACCGTAACATGCCTCTTATCAAGCATTTCAAGCGCGCTCCAGAGTCCAGATGTGCGTAGGAGCAGGGTTTACGGATGTAAACTAAAGGGCTCCATCTTAATTGACTGCAAGCTGGATTTAGGCTGTTCTAAACAATATGGTAATAGTTCGGTACAAATGCCTTTTCTTTTAAAAAAAAAAGCGACGAGTACAATAACTTTTATCTTTGTTTTGATTAAATGAGTTGGCTCTGTAAACATTATATATCCATGCAATCCACTCTAGATTCATAATAATAAATGAGACTAAATCACACTAATGAGTCACTTCAGTCATCCAAAACTGAGCAAGGTGTCACATTGACTTTAAATAAATTTATTAACATTATCTTGTTTGAATCTTCTATTTCTTTCGCAGAATTGTTTTATTTCTTTCCCAGAATTGTTTTATGTACAACTTAACGAGAGACGGTGTTTGAAATGGATTGAAGGTATGGGAGGTGAAGCTGTGGAAAATGGATTCTTGCACACAAGAGAGGGGCCCTCAAATTGCTGAATCCAGGGTCACTCTTCTGTGTAATCTGCCTGTACCAGAGGAGCTGAAAGCTGCAGGAGATGCTCTCAAAAAATACTCCAGATTGTAAAAAAAAAAAAAAGGACAGATTTGATAATGTAATATACTAATATATTGGTTGTATTTTTCTTATTTTGATCTACTAATACTCTGGTTGATTGTGAAGTAGATTTCGAAAAGCACTTTTGATATACAAGTTTTTTCGGAAAATATATACACTAGTGTTTATGGATGTTATTTGGTAACTTCTTTTAGAGAGATAGCATTACTATTTTTAGTAAATATGAGATATCCTCTACAGCTGTATATTTAATCCTACATTACAAATGTAACGCATCATGACACGACTAAATTTCACGTTTGGTTCTATTATCTTTTCAAAATATTTCAATTAAGTCTCAATATTTTTGATTTTAAAAGTTAAGCTCCACATCTTTCCAATCCATTGTAGTTAGGTCTCACTTTTCACCTCTCATTACAGATTTTAATGAAATTACTGATGTAGAACATTTTGACATAATCATATGACAAGTAATATTATGAAATGCATTTTTCTAGACCAGTGAACGGACAAGAGGAACGACACAAAAAAAAACTAGGAAAAAGACCTTCACACCACAAGATAGGAGTAAGGAACACAATCGTCTGAGAAATCCTTCCCACCATGGCCAAGAATTTGTATTGACCAGACCGTATCTTGCCGACAGATCCGAGGATGCTGCAGCAGTAAGGGAGTGCGGCATTTATGGACTCAACCAAGGTCAGTTTGTGGGTACAATGCACGGAGAAATATTCTTTGTCTGCTCAATGACGAAGGTTGTGTTATCTAATTTCCATTATGATTTAAGTTTTATGTTGCAATTTCATCACATTTTGGGGAGATGTTCCATAGTAACAGGGAACTTTTTATTAGCATTGGTCACAACATATTGTCACAAGACTCTTTTATATAAATAATTTTTTTTTAAAAATAAAAATTACAAATATGATCCAAAATTTCAAAAAATTACAAAAATAATCTTTTTTAAAAGTGCGGTTGAATCTAGACATTACACATAATAGCAAGAATACGTCAAATCTCTTTGCCGTACAACCAGTGTGCGCAGAGAAAAATCAGCACAAAAAAGGAGTGTCATACGCTAGAGAGCGGCAGGACAATTTTCAAAATTGTTTTATTAATTTAAATTTGAAATTTTGTAAAAAAAATTCAATTTTTCCGACATCAATATCTTTTGATGTATAATTTGGATTAACAATCCGTTTGAACCGGTGAAACCATAAAACCAAAATGATCAGATCGACACAAACGAATTATCAACTAGAGCAATATATCACAAGATATTATATCTTGTGTTGATTTTTCTCGTGCAGCAGAGAGATGTGTCGTACTCTTGCTATCATGTGTCATGTCTAGATTCAGCTGTACTTCTAAAAAAAGTTATTTTTATAATTTTTTGAAAGACTAGATCAGATTTATAATTTTTTAAAAAAATTATTTGTATAAAATATTCCTTGTCACGCAGACATACGTTGGCCGCTGCATCTGCTCTTCAAGTTTCTTTATTATATGCTCTCTAGATTAGTTAATTAGTTTTAGGTGTAGTATTGGGGAGAATGTGCATGGGAGCAGTTTCTTTCAATGCGGGGTGAGGTGGGGGCGCGAGCGTCTCGTTTGGGCCGATGGTATGCGAAGAACATCCACGGATCCACCTTACTCCTCATATGCCAACTCAGCTTTGATTGACCTCCGTATTAGCAATTTCATTAGGCTATCTCCAACCCACCGACGCTTCGCTTGGCGCTTCAACAGAATATTCTCCAGCATATTCTGTGCCACATATGCGAAGCACTATATGAAGCACCACTCTTCTCCAATCCATCGGCGCTTCGCGAGACGCTTCATACGGGCCCACGAGTAAAACATCAATAACTTTTAATTTAAAAATCAAATATATGCCATATTTGGTCTCTATATGAAGATAATTTAAAGATCTACAACTTTCTTAATATAATCAACATCTAATTTGAACTAGATTAATCATAAATTAAGAAATAAAGAATATATATAATTTGATTTGCACGAAATCCGAGACAGACCCACCTGCAGACCTTAATTTTTCACCGCCTGCTGAAGCGTCGCATGCCTTCTCTCTCCACCGGAAAAATAATATTTTAATCGTGGGGCCCGCGTGCAGTGCTTGGAGGCGTCGGCGATGGAGCTAGTCTTAGAATATATTGGCAGATGAATTAGTAGTAGTTGTTTTTCTCTATGTAGTCCTCTTAGTGGTAGATAAAGGGTGGGATCTAATTATAATAGATTAGAAAAATATGAGATCTAATTTTCGTAATTTAAAGTAGTAGGATTTAATTAAAATGTTTTGAAAAGATGCAAAATCAAACATAAAAATTACTCCATGACACAACATACCCAAATAGACTAAAATTATTTATTAGAAATTACATAAAGCATCCTCTTTCTTCTATCTCTTGTCTCTCTTGCTGGGTGGAGTGTTTTTATTTTCTCTTATTCAATATATCTTCTCGCTTTCTTCTAACTCGTTCTTTTCTTATGGGTTAAAACAAAGCATACATAACAAAGATATTTTGGAATAAAAATTCCAATTATATCAAGAATCATCTCACCGATAATATAAAATTAGAATGATTTGAAGCTGATATTCATCAGAATAATTGGATATAGAACTAGCTGTCCTATAAACCGATTGGCCACACTCCATCCATTCATTAGTTTGTTCATTCTTCCACATAAGCGTGCGCACACACTAAAAGTTGGTGAGTGTAACTTCAATACTTTTGCATTCATTTCAGCAAACTGGTTTGCTGGGGTTTCAAAAAAAAAATGCAAAATAACAGAAAAATGCATTAAAATTTTCAATTAGGCAAGATCCTGATCATGATCTCTATGATATCATGTGGCTTTTGGTGTGACAATTTTTACTATAATAGATTAAACATATCCTTCTCGGGTGGTTGGTTGGCTGTTGGTTTATGCTTGCTTCAACAGTGGAACCAAAGCGCCCGAAGAATTCATATCTTGAGAAAATATGCATTTTTTAAGGTTAGAGCAGGAGAGCTGCTGACCAATTTATTAAGCAGGGAAAAATCAGACAAATTACAAGCTATGCTTACAACCTCATCATTAGTATGAACAGTAGGAAAGAGATAAGGCAACAGGAGTGAGGGAGAGGATCCCAGACACAACAACTCGTTCAGCATAGTGCCATGCAAACACAACAGATTGATGTGGCTTGCATTTGATGCTCTTCGGCACAGCATCAGTAAGATGAAGAAATATACTCCAGCTACATTCTGAATGATGAGAAGAAAGTCCAATGTTGGCTCCGGCACCAAAATATAGAAAATCCTGATAAAAGATGATGCGTAATTGAGGACGGAACATCTTTTTCCTGATATCTCCCATTCTGATAATACGGAGATGGAGAAAACAAAAAAATGCAGAGACTCTCCGTTGCCAACAATCAAAGTGTCTGAAAGAATTTATATTCCTGATAAAATGTATTTTCGATCCAAAAGAACAGAATGATAGAGTGCATATTTAGACTTCAGATAGTGCCGGCGGCAGCAGCAGTGAACAAAACTTGCCGTCTTTCCTTTTCCACGGTGGAACTTTCTGTCCCTAACTACCGCATGATGTAGTAGTATGAGAAGAATGTCCAAACGTAGGCACCGAGATCAAAATGTAGAAAACCCTGATAGCAGACAGTGTTTAATAGACTAGCTTTAGTTTGTTACTCCAAATTAAGCAATAGATATCTAATGCTAAGTTTCTCAAATAAAAATTAATAGTTTAGAATTGCTTACTGTAAGTCTCCATATAGCTGGATATTTTTTCCCCGATATCTCCCATCCTTAAGCAGACAGAAATGAAGAAAACGAAAATGGCAACAGAAAACACTATCCATTGCCAAAATTTTCAGATAGCCACTTTTCAAAACCTCTCTGTCGTACACATAGAGCACACAGCCTATGTGCATATATATAAGGAATATGGGAAGAAGCGAGGAGGGAGACGAGTTATCATAGATGTCAGAAGAGTAGGTGTTTTAGTTTGGTTTCAGGCCCTAAAGATCGCAACTCAATTATAGTGTGTCTAAGAAAATTTGATTTTGCCCGTTTAATTTTGACCACAAAAAGTCATATATTTGTGTATATAATAACTAGACTACTTGCCTAAGATTTTGTAGTGAGTCACAACTTTAACTATAAATCAAACAATATGCTAATTATTCGTGGCATATTTGACTCAAACATGATCATTTATGATTTTAAATCATGTATGTAGTATTGCTTATTGGTAAAATTATTGCATAAGTCACGAAAGGAAAAGGAGGAAACAAAGAGATAAAAATGATTTGAAAAGGCCCATATGTCTGTAGTATTGTTTATAAAAGATATTATGTAACAAGAAATTCATACACCATCTTTCTCGAGATACATGACAAGACAACTCATAATTTGTAAATTAGGTGATATTCTTATCACATTGTTTCAAATTACATAGATCTACATTATGCAAGATTCTGGTTTTTAATGACAATATTTAGTTGCAGTAGATTAAGCATATACTTCTTGGGTGGTTTATTCTTTCTTCCCGGTTGGTATCAAAATGTAAAGCTTGGCAAAACAAAATTTTCTCTCAACACCTTAAAACGCTAAATTGTAACTTTGATCATAACAATTGCCATCGCAGCTTTATGATGGTGCCATATCAAACAGATGGATGCTCTTCGCGGAGGCACACCGAAAATAGCGAGATGATCTTCTCTGCGTGCTTCAGAATGAAAAGAACATCCAAGCAGAGTACATGTTAAATATTTGGTGGTTTGTTTGGATAGAAACCTCGCAAAAGTATGTTCTAGTCCATCTCATACCCTTGAGAAGTGTATGAACTTTGAGTTATAGATCAAAAAAATATTCATATTAGAAGAATTAAAATTTTTCTATATAAAATTTTGAGTTTTAAGTTAATAATAATAAAAAAATTCCTACTAAGCGACAGACTCTTCATCATACAGTATGTTATCTCTATCATATACTAATTGTGTGGCAGAGTTTATTATGTTCTTACTTATTATTGTGTGTCACATTCATATTTAGTCACACTTTAAAAAAAATTATTTTACTTTTAGAAAATATTATTTTTGTAGATTTTGGAAACACCGAATCAAATTTATAATTTTTTTTGAAAAGATTATTTATATAAAAGGCACGAGAAGAAATGAGAAGGGAGAAGAGGTATTACAGATTTTGGAAGAGTGCGTGTTATTAATGAGGATAGTGGTAGGTGTTGTATTTCTTATCACTAGAGCTTTTGCACCCACCCACCACAGCTCTTTACATTTATAACAGCCAGTTTTCTACACCTACCCATCGTTCATCTACACCACCCAGCCAGTTTTCAATTAAAATAGTTTTATCTGTATCACTCGAAAAATATGTAATTTTATATTTATCATTAAAAAATTAACTCTATCTTATTTACTATTGAAACGTGTTTAATATTTGCTGTCACTGTTAATTTCGTCAATTATTACAAACGATTAAAATTTGAAATTTACGTTGACTTGATCAGCATTTCAACGAAAAGACAAAAATACACCTCTAACATGTATCAAGGCTAAATTATGCATTTTTACCGTTAAATAAACAATCAAAATTTGCAGATTGGTCAGGATTTTAATTAAAAAAGCACATAATTTAACTCTATTACAGACTATCACAAGGGTATCTTTTTCTTTTCATTAAAATACTGACTAGATCAACGTAAATTTCAAATTTTAACAATTTGTAACAATCAAAATAGGTAATTTTGTTAACGGTGGTGATGATAAATATAAAATAATAATATATGCTTCAGTGAGGAATAAAAGAGAACCAATTTTTCAATGATGGATATAAAGTTACGTGCATTCCAATGGTATGAATAAAATTTCTCCATTTTGTAACAATTTTTTAGCCATTGCTCTAACGGAGATAACCAAAGACAGAGAAGTTGTACTGTTGACTGGTCAACACTCGGTAGAAGACTATAAGACTTTCAGAAGAAACGGTGTGGCATGCACAGAGAGCTGCTATGTTTGACCACTGCAACTGCACGAAACACTGCATCATATGAACATTGAAATCCACTATTGCAACAGAAGTGTGTCCAAGAAAAGGCATACATCCAACAATCGTGATCTTCTGGAAATATCAAATGAGTTCATGAGAATCTTGGCACAACAAATTATGAGCATACTGTGCATCGCCGCAACAACATCAGGGGCCGTGGATGCTGAACAAACACTTTTCAAGCAGCGGCCACAGGAGGGAGGAGTGTTATCTCCACATTGTCATGAACACCCTGGAGAAGCAGTTCCCCGTCGTAGGCGACGACTTTTCTCTTCTTGGCAGCCCTTAGGGTGCCGACTAATGCTTCGAATATGTTTGCACACCTGTCGTCGTTGAAGAGAACACCGAATTTGACCTGAAATCCACCAGGGTTCAGTAACGTTTACACAAGTTGAAATCTTTTGGGTAGTTCAGAAGGTGCATCAGATAAGCAAAGAACTTTCTCATGGATTGGTCTGAACAATTGAACTTAAAAATGAATGATCAACAGACACTTGAAATCTATCAGAGAGATGGGAAGTATAGGAGTTTGAATTGGGAATTTGCTTAAATTTGATAGTTCTAGTAGGTCTTAGAACCAGTTATTATTTGCCATGTCAGATGTAATTACCACCACATCACACACCTATGGATCAAAAATGCACTTTAGACAACTAACAGAATAGTCAGGAGGCACAATTGATTCAATTGAGAGTCAAAGGGACTAAATGACACATCTCAAATAGTTTTGAGTACCGACAAGATGATTTACTGAACAAAATGAGGAAGATTTGACGTATATAAAGCTCATGTTAGTTGTACCTAACATGAAAAGAATGACTGCACCAAATTAATCATTAAGATCACTAAGAAAATACATAAATCCCACAAAATAGTGAGAAGACAAGAAAGTATAAAGCATAATAAGAAACCTTTTCAGCATGCATCTATGTACACAGTACTTTACCACCAAACATGATTAAGTGACAAAATGTGAGATTGAACTATACAACCAAACATAACACTTGGGAACTGCAGACTAAGAAATATATGCAAAACTTATTATAAGGAAAGATATATTTGCTTATATGCTATTTGGATGCATGTCAATATGACCAAACTACGACACTGAATGAAACGAAAAAACAGCATCGAATAGAGACATCATATCCACAAGATATAGTTCACTCCGAAGAATTCTAACAAGAATATGAACTAATATGGTTTTCAGTCCCTTACAGTTCCCCTTTTATTACCTTTCTACAAGTAGGACATCCCATATCATATCAACATGATAAAGTACAGTATAGCAATTATATTTTCATTTGTGAATGCTTGCCAAAATTTTCGCACTGCTCTTATTCACCAAAGATTCTAATGTATCATTGTCAGCAACATCAATCTATGCAAAATCCATAATAAACTCTGCCCCCAAGGCAATAATCAAGAAAGATCGGGTTTTTAGCATGATCCGTCCAACTTTCGAAGAGATCGATAATCCCAATATGCAAAACAATTCCAAACAGAAATGCATTAGCTTAATTTCATGACGACATATTGTGGATAATTATTCCTATTGGCCACAGATGCAAGTTGCAGGGATCTGGAGACCAGATCGGACCAGAGAAAACTCCTGCTCTTATGAACAACACAATGTATTTATTTAGACACCAACACATCAGCAAGACCACAAGATCACATCAAAAGTTCAACAAATGGGTAATGGTTTAGGCCTCATTCAGATCACAATGTTGGGGTATTTTTACATCAGATGATTGGCAAGTGCACAAAGAAGTGAAGGAAACTGCACATTGGCATAAACAATCAAAAAAATGAAGAAAAAAGAATCCTAACTCAGATCACCCAAAAAATATATGGTGCAAAAATGTTAGATCTGAGTTTGTTTGGAGGAAAATACCTTGTAGGAGCCATCAGGTTGCTGCTGGCCAAGCCTCTGGATCTCCTCCTTGAGCCTCCCGACCTCCTCTTCGACATTCATGGTGTCTCAGTCTTGGCCCCTTCTGTTTGTGTGTGTGAGTTATTGGATCTTGTTCTTGGTGCACAACACAACGATATTTTGTGGTGTTCGGGATTCTCTGTGGTTAGCTCGTGGCACCAACCGGTCCGCGCCAACTGTGTGAGCCGTCCGATTGAAAATTAACCGGTTAAGATGGGAACACATAAGATTTTGAGAGTGCTTTATTATTTATCTAATATGTTCATAATTTTTATATATATAATTTTTTTAAGAAAATACAATAATCTAAAATAAAAATATGATAATTTTAACTTAAAAAATGATAACGTAAAACAAAAAAATTGATAGTATAAAAACTAAAAAGTGACAATATAAAATGAGAAAATCCGATCACTTAAAATAATAAAATGAGATAAAAAATAAAAGTAAGAAGATAAAATTTTTTTAGCCATTCAGTATTTATTTTTACTGATGCTTAAAATTTCTCATTGCCTCCAAATGATGGAGAGCACAGTATAATCGTAATTGTTGGATAAAGGGGTTGTTATTCTAGCGATAATTTCAAAAATTATCTATCTAAAATCTCAAGAACTATGCAAGCATAAGATCATAGTTCAGAAATTTACTACTAGATGTGCAGATGCGACAACACAGCAGTAGAAGAAGAGTTGATGTCGCGTCCGGATTGTGACCAACAATGCAGTAATAGCAACAGCACTTCTACGAAAGTTCACATGTCCGAGAAAGGAGCATCGTGTAGGGGTGAAACGGGTCAGGTTCGGGTCAGATAGTACTTAGATCCATATCCGCATTCGTATTTTTCTTCTGGATATGGATATGGATACGTACACGGATATTAAATGGATTCAGTCGTGGCAGCGGAGGAGCGAAGGGGCAATGAGGGGTGGAGGCAGCAGAGCCACAAAGGGGCGGAGCCGCGGAGGTAAGGAGATGGCGGTGAAGAGGGTGCTGTGGTGGCGGGGCAGAGGGGGGGAGGTAGTGCAGGGGCTAAGGCGGCGTGCTGGCTGAGGGGCAAAGGCGACGTGGTAGTGAATCCAGGGTTGGGTGAGATTTAAGGAGGTCACCGATACTCGGGTAGATGCAGGGTTGCTGGGTTGGGTTTGGGTTTAATTCGTATTCAGAATATTTAAATACATATACATATGGTATTATAATACACACCCGAGGCACAATAAGATGTGCAGTTATCATGAAGATTAGGCGACTGGTTATCATATATACTTATCCTAATCCTAGCATTAGCAAGGCAAGCCATACTGAGCATCAACATGACAACATCGCAAGACATATGCACAGCAACATGATAAGTACCTCTCTCAGA
The DNA here is from genome assembly GCA_019359835.1 of Pharus latifolius. Taxonomy (NCBI): domain Eukaryota; kingdom Viridiplantae; phylum Streptophyta; class Magnoliopsida; order Poales; family Poaceae; genus Pharus; species Pharus latifolius. The sequence continues at coordinate 83,502,691 of CM033321.1, read as the reverse complement.
AGCAAAACAACAAGCATGTGGTCGGCACGAGTAGAGATAGGAAGAAATGGAGAATGAGCTATCAATCTATCATTCATATAAATCCTAATCCTAGTAAGATAAGCAATGCAGCACATCAAGAATGTGAGACAAACATTGCGCATGCTGCAACATGAGAAGAACTCCTCTCATAGGCAAAAGAGCAAACAGGTTGTGAGCACGTACAGAGCAGCGTGTCAATGCCAATGGCAAGGGGGCCATGAGTGTGGCCAAACATGTTATATCGCTAAAATGTACAATAGTTAGCCGTTCCCGTCACCGCCGTAGCAGCGTGCCCACAGCAGCTGCCCACCCAGTGCTGGCCACCACACAACCTCAATGCAGAACTCATGCCGCAGCAGCACGTCACGGCCACCACGCCTCGTGCTTATGCCACGTATTCGCCGACGCTCGCAACCACGCGACACGGGCAACGATGCCATGCCACGGCCTCATTGGCTTCCACGACACGATGTCTCATGGGCACTTGTTGTGGTCGCATCAATCGTCAGCCGTTGCCATCCACCACGCACCAGAGTTCGCCGCCCTGCCGTCACTCCCGTCGGTCAGGCCAACACGCTGCTCCACGGCGGTGGAGAGGTGAGGAGGCAGCGTAGGCAAGGCGAGGGGAGGCGGCGGTAGCGAGGCGAGACGGCGGCGGAGAGGCGAGGAGGGGAGGAGGTGGTGGGTGTAGCGGCACAGGTGGGGGAGGAGTTATACGGATTCGGGTTTAACTCGTATCCTCATCCTCATCCTGTATATTTTAGTGAAACTCAACTCCGCATCAACATCTGGAATTTTCAACAAAATTACACCCACATTCGCATCTGAACCCTGGTCGGATCCGAGTTTTCACATCTGTATCCGACTCGGTTTGGATCCAGAGTCGGGTTGAACCCAACCTGACCCGGTTCCATTTCCACCCCTAGCACCGCGTGTTCGTATGCTAGCACTAACACTCTTTTTTAGGATTAAACAAATGGGTTCTCAAATAAAAGCGTAGTTTGGACGTTAGACCCTTTTATAAGACCCTCTCTTTTCAAAAAAGAGTTATATCATGGACTCGAAAAACGGATCTTGCGACTAGGGTTTATCTCGGAAAATTATTTATAAATAACCCAAAGTAAAAAATAATTTGAAAAATGACTCACAGTTTAACGAAATTGCGAAACTAATTTGGTCGAGCGTGATAGCTAACTTATCGCTAGTGTGATGCGCGACAAAACGCACACCTCACCTTTTCCGTTTTCGACCAGCGACATAGACATTTTCCCTTTTGAAACTGCGATAGAAAGCCACTCTCTCTTTTCTATTTTCAACCAGCAACATGAATCTTTTTCTTTTTAAAATCGTGATAGGAATCTTTTCCCTTTTGAAACCACGACAGGAATCTTTTCCATTTTTCAAACTCGACAGAAAAGAGAATACCCCAATTCCTCCTCTGGTCGTTTCCATTGTGAAAATGCAATTGAAAATTTTTACAAACTATGTAAACCATCTTTTTTACACTTTGGAAATGTTACAGACAATAGTAATTTTTTATACTTTCCTCTTCGATATCTTTTAAATTTGAATTTCAATATTTAGAAATTATTAATTATTTGAAAAGATAAAACGCCACGCTGAAGAGTCAAAATAAACAATTAGTACATATTATTTAGAAGTACATCCCATGGTGTGCTGACCCATTAACATATCTAATTATTAATTCGCCTCCGTCTTTTGTGCTGCCTATCTCTTTGAAAAGGTGAGGATGAATAAGGATCAGGCGGGTTATGTGGTCTCCGACTGGCTGTAATAGAAGATCTGTAGCAGTCTGGCGGCCCTAATGGCTGTGTAGGTAGCGGAGCATCTAACATAAACTTTTAACATCTATTTAGTTATAATCACATAATTAGCACATAAATTAGCAAAAAATTAATTGCCTTTCAATGTTACCACGTTTAGAAAATCTTTCTCTGAGCTACAATTTTCTCAATTGCCCTGACTTCAAATTACGACAAGATTTGAAGAAAATTTGGTTCAAACACAACAATTTTGAAGAAGAATAGAGAAGTGTAGAGAGGAGAATAAAATGAATGTGAGAGAGAGAGAGAGAGTGATCAGAGCCAGGGGTTAAAACTTGTCCAAAAATATGATAATTCGCGAGAAAATAGGACAAAACGAGCCGGTTGTAACATCGCGCGTAGGTCGTGGGTACTACGACAAAAACGAGCAACTTTTTGTCGCTGATGGGAAAGGGAAAAGACGTGTCGACCAGCTTTTGTCGCGGATGGGCTTGGAAAAATAATTTTGTCGCGATTGTGATCCGCGATAAGTGGTCGACTGCATCTATCGCGGTCATAAGGTGCGATATGTTCTTCTCGCGGTCATGAGCCACAATTGGATGAGATGTCGGGTTAGTTTCGCAATTCCGGTAAATTGTGGGTTATCTTTCAAATTATTTTTTTGATTTGGGTTATTAATAAAAAAATTTTTATCTCATGAATGGTGGTGACGGTTAGAATAGATTAGATATCTTTTGCATGCCCACCTCACCTCTTTTTATAGGATTTTGTAGATAAGTCATACTCCAATGCGAATCTTGATTCCAATAGTAAACCCATTACCAATAGGAGACCCGTTTCGGATCGCATCTAAACTAATTCTCAACCCATTAAGTTTGTGACCCTATAGGTTTGTGTATATTTGGCCACGACTAGAAACAACTTCCTGAATCACAAGTCATAAGCGGTCCCTAGTAAGATATTATGACTACCCACATATACACAAAGATCATATTCGATGAACCTATACAATTTATCATAGATTATCTCTTTATCTCACAATATCAAATCGAACTTAAGATGAGAAATGTGTCATTCTTGAATAATTCGGTTCTTTCTTGATCTTATAATAGACTAACTTTTATCCATAGTTGACTCTCAACTATATTCGGTATGACCATACACTTTCTTAGTCCAATTATATCAAAGAGTTCAGAGATATCTCTTTCAAGATATGAGAGGACAAATTCCATCTCGATCATTCACTTATAACTATATAGTTTATAACATATTTGTATATTACCTTTGTGATTACTGAATTAAAAGCAAAGGTTTATGACATCAAGATATGCTATTACATATATATGAAACCGTGATGATTTAAGTCTAAAGATAAACCAAAATAATTGTTAGAAACAAATTGATGGCACATAATAACTTTAACAATATCTCAAAATGGATCAATCCGACCAACATATTTTCCAATATGCGTTTATGATATTGATTTGATATCTTATATCTATGGTCCGTGAAATTCAGTTAAACCAAAGATTCATTATAGAAGCAGATAGCAAACCAAACACAAAGCAACGAATGAGAGGAAGGACAGTCACCGAGAATCACATGTCCTGTTTTCCACTCCCTTTGAGCCTACTGACGCTGCAAGAATCCAGTTCTAACACCATCTTATCCTTTCAAAACAACGGGCTTACGCCTGCGCGATCATTTCACATGCATAAAAAAAAATACTTCTTTTTTTTTTGACTGGATAACGCTAATTATGAAAAGAACTATTTACTCTATAATAGATAGGTAGAGCTATTAAAAAATGCCAAACTCTTTCATATTTAAGAATACCAAACTTTTAGATATTTGATTATCAATCAATGATCATATTGATTTATCTTACATTATTATTCCATATAATGCTGAAAATCAAGAATGTTTAAAATAAGTATCATTGGTAGTGCCGTAAGTAAATTGAAATAATTCAAATATTATTATAAAGAGTTTTACGAACAAATCACATATTTATTGATCGATAAAAATGATATTTTATTTAAAAAATACAATAAAAATTTATAAATATATCATGATATAATCATCTCTATAATTATCTCTAAGATATATCTCTATCAGTAACTTGTAAGAAGATTTTCCCAGAAAGTTAAGAAGAAAATACAAATAAGCAGCTAAGTCCAGACCACTATAAAGAAAATATTAACACATGGTTAGTTGAAAGAAGGAAGCATCTGCACCACCACCCACAATAATGGAGATCTCTCCCATCACGGATCTATGATATGGATTTCTGCTATTGGATAAGACTTTTTTTTTTTTTTCAAAAAGTATATTGAATCAGACTTCCTACTGCGTGTACTGTATACTTAATCTAGGTAAGTATAACATTGTTCAACAAATACCTGTCACTTTGTTGGTATATTCCACGAATTGATTTACTTTAAGAGCCAGTGATAGGCTGATAGATGAATTTATAAATAGTATTGAGCATATTAATCGTGATCTACGTGTTGGAATGATACTGGTACATACTAAAACATGCAAAATTTGGCTGCATACAAAAAAAAATAGATATAAAAATTTGATTTGATTAGCGGCATCCTCTTTAGAAAAAATCGAACCCAAAAAGATAAGACAACCACCACGTCATCCTTTGTTATCTGCCAGCTCAGCTATTTGTTTTTGTCTTCCCGTCTCAAGCGAAGTTCAACACCGCAGTTTCACCGACGCCTGAAAATAAAATTCATTTTTTCGCCTACAAGAGGAGAGACATGACTTTGGAGACTGCGACGTCTCGAGAATTTTTTATTTTTTGCTTCAATTTTCGTGCAATTTTCGTAAATAAATTGTCCAAGTCGTCAATGTCTCTGTAATTTTTGTTTTTTAATTTATATATTAATTTAATTTAAATTATATCTTGATTATTTTTAAAAAGTCATAGATTTTTGAATTATCTTCATATAAAGATCAAATATCGCATATATTCGATTTTTAAATTAAAAGTTATTAATATTTTATTAAAATCACTTAAATTTTAACAAATATTTAATTTACACATGTGTCTGTACATAACGCTTCTTTAAATGCTTTTACATTGAAGTTGTGGATGTTTTAGATGATACTTTGTATTTCTTACACATAATCAGAATATTTTTCTGGACCGCTGGAAGGTGGTCCCCCCGAGAGACAACGGCAAACTTATGTCCAAAGCCGACACGTCAGATATACACACTAGTACCTTCTGGAACATCTCCCGCAAGTGGCATGCGGGGCTCACCATATACACCACCACACTTCGCAATTTAGCATCGCAGTAGCAAGCACCTCTCCAACTGCCAGTTCCACCCCCACGAGCACCGACTGAAAGCAATCGCGAGCGGTAGCGACACAGACGCGGCGGCGGATGGCGGCGGCGGAGGAGGAGGTGAGGAGGGACATGTGGGGGCAGGAGTACCGCACGGCGTCCCCCGAGTGCGCGGCCGAGCTCGACGCCTACTACTCCCGCTGCATGTCTTACGCCCGGGGCTGTGGCCCCGCCGTGCGCCGCGCCGCCGCTGCCGACCCCACCTGCGTCCTCGCCGCTTCCCACGCCGCGCATTTTGTCTCTCACCGCGACGCCTCCAGGGCCGCCGCCCTCCTCGCCGCCGCCGCCGCCAATCTCGTAAGCATCCTCACACGCCACTCCTTTGCTCTCCCCCCTTCGCTTTGGTTGGTGGATAGTTTTACTTTTTGCAGGGGAGGGCAACAGAGTACGAGAGGGTGGTGTTCCGGGCGCTCTCTGCGCTGGTGCGAGAGAAGGACGAGGAGGCAGCAGTTCAGCGCCATTTTGAGGTCTTCCATGGCTGGATTTTTGTTATTGATTTGGGAGTCGGTGCTATTGGATTCTGCTGGTTGTGCAGGGATTAATTAATCTGCAGTGTGGTTGATATGTGACAGTTGCTGAAGGAATTCCCTAAGGATTTGATGTCTCTGAAGAGAGCACAAGCCATATGCTTCTATATGGGACGACCGGATACGTCCCTCAAATTTGTTGAGCAGGTAATCCATGCGTAAGACCCACTTCCTTTTACACTCAAAATTGCACTTCTAAGTTTAAGAAACATTAATTTTTCTCTGGGTGCTTTTGTTTAGTCCATTTCAAGGGAATATAAAAAAAGGGAAAAACAATCGAATGAAGTGTAGAGGAAGGTTTGTGGAACCATGTATGACATAGTACTTTTTTTATCATGTTTTTGGGTATTTTGTAACAAACGTCATAAATATCATATGCGGGAACATGATCAACTAGCAAAATCACCTGGCCTGTTCATCAAGCCAGTTCTTCTGATCGTTTTTGGCGTTCAAAGTACACAGCCTTCCCTGTAACTTCAATGCATGCCTTCCTTTCTGATCAGGTTTTGCCAGAGAATCAAGATCAGAACTACATATATGGCATGCTTGCTTTCCCTTTGCTAGAGCTTGGAAGAATGGATGAAGCTGAGAGAGCTGCGCGGAAAGGCCTGGCCATAAACAAACATGACATCTGGTCACAGCATAATGTATGTGAAAGGTTTGCTTAGTGATAGCTCCCCTCATTGTTTTTCCCATCTTTTTACTTACTAATTGGTACTAGGAACCATACAGCTGATTTAAATCAGTGGACTAGCTTGATGAATAATAGTTTTTGCCCCATAGTAATAGTTGTGTACTGTGCTCAAAAGAGGAAAAAAAAAGGAACATATCACACTTGGGATGAATCAGTTTGTTTCTGAAAGTTCAAAAAAATGAAAACAAAAAAAATCAGGTTTTTGAGTGGAGCAAAATTGTAATTTTGACCCGCCGTATTATTCTATTACGGTTTAGAACTGCCACAAACCGCCTCTCGCGGCTTACTGAGCTAGTTGTAGTTTCGAGCCGCGACAGGTGGCTCGTCGTGGTTTCAAGCCGCGACAACAATTTTTTTCACATTCTGCACACCTGTCGCAGTTCACATGCGCGACAAATCTCAAATACGGCTTGGCTCATACACACACTACACACACAACTCGAGTTGGAAACCTGCCGTGACAGGGCTCTTAAGCCGAGCAAAGCATCAAGATTTAGCGCAGCTTGGAGCCGCTGCGATAGGTTGACGTAGGCACGTAGCCACAATTATTTGCACTGGAGAAGTTGGGTGAGTGGCTAGGGCTGTTGTCGCGGTTTGGAGCCGCGACTAGCTTGTTGAGCCGCGAGAGACAGCTTGTCGTGACTTGGGGTAGATTCTAATATCATAGAGTGAAATGTTCATTTAATAGGTATTAAATGACAAACTAATGTAGCGGTTTAAAATTGTAATTTTATTTCATTATGGGTTAGTTTTGAAATTAATTTTTTATTCTGAATTATTTAAAAAAATTCGCAAACAAACAAATTAAAATTCAAATCTTTGCTTGGAAGGTACTGCACTGGTTACCACAACTGAGTAGCCTTCTAACTAGCCTTCTTCTGGGAAACTGAACCTGTGAACCATGCTAGATTGAGGGCACATGGCGCCAACAATTCAATTTGGTGCTAGTCAATAGATCATTCAGACACCTATGTGAGGAATCCTAGGTTTCTTACTTTAACTTTTAGTCTTCCCATATCTTTACTGATTTCGTTCATTGTTTTATACGTCTTCCCACATATACTGTGAGAAGTGCTAGGTATATTCTTGGTGCATTCTTCTCATGTAGGGTCTTATTCTTTTAAAATTTTTAAATTAAGAAAACTTTTCTAAGCACTTCTAAGCATAGCAGTGTCTCTCAGCTGATCGTTCTATATTCTAATAACAAAAAGAATTTCTGTAATTTAAGTTTAATCTCCCATTTGTTCTTGCAGCTATGCCATGTTTTTCAGCAGGAATGTCATTTCAGAGAAGCTACTGAATTCATGGAATCATGTTCTCCTACATGGACTACTTGCTCATCATTTATGTACATATCTTTCACATGCTCATCATTTATGTACATAGTTTTTGTACATGGTATACTTCTCATTGATGCATTTTTTTAAAAAGCACACATTGATTTTCTTAGAAGATTTCTTCCTTATAGGCTCACCCACAATTGGTGGCATGTTGCTGTTTGTTACTTGGAAGGTGAATCTCCAATACAAAAAGTACTGGAAATTTATGATCATAATATCATGAAGGAACTTGAAAAAAGTGATAGTGATCCAGCAGAGGTATTATTGGTGATCATTCTTGTTAGATATCCATGTTTGAGGTACTGAATAGTTTCTCATCCATTCAGGTGTATTTGAATGCTCTAGGGTTGCTACTCCGTATGTATATTCGTGGTCAGGTAGACCCTGCCAAAGAGAGGTTAACAACATCGCTAGATGCACTAAAGAATGAGGTACCATCCCAACATTTTTGAACTCTAGAATTTCTGCAGATGCAACTAATAATGTTTTAAACGATGGCAAGCAAGCATTCACCCTACTGCTTAGCAGTTATAAGGTATGCTGCCTTATATGTGGTTTAGCTTGTGAACATAAATTTATTCATGTACAATACTATAACATATATTCTAAACCAATAAAAGAGCAAAACTTACAATTCAATAATAAGTCCCTAATATATCATTCTATATCATGACAACACATAAGTGGTCAAGTGTCCTAATGGGGTGGTAGAGCTGCCGCCATTGGCAACCTCACTACCTTTGGTTTCATAAATGTATTTTACTGGCTTGAACTAAAGATGTATGAAACTCACTGCTATGACTATTTCTCTTCAGTCCATATGGCATGTGGAATGGCTGCTTGATTTGCTTATATTATGGGCTTTATCCAGCATGAATGAGATTAGAAAAGCAGAGGATTTGTTGGAATCATTGAGATCAAGGTCAGCTATGTTAGAATATTTTCCTTTGCAAGAAACGGAAGAATGCTCCCTTGTTACAAAAGCCAATTTAATTTGCAGGGTTAGTTCCATGGACAGAGAGAAGCAGCAAGTGATGCAAAAGGCAATTCAGGTATGTGCTAGTATTCATATGTTCTTTATGCTATTGCTAGGTCAAGTACTGTACGAGACATCACATGTGCTGTGTATTTTCCAAAAAAAGGGAAAAGCATTCCTAATACGAATCCAATTGTCTCTAGTATTTCTGAAAAGTGAAAGGATTAATGTTAAATTGTTGTGCCTGAATATCTCTGCACAGAATGTATGCTGCTTCTCACGATCAGATGTTTGCTTTCCTGTGGTCAATAATATCTTAATCTTGCTTGCTTATTTAGTTCATGCCTTGTCTATCATAATATTGCAAATTGGCATGCTGACAAATTTTGCTGTTGTTTATTGTTTTCTTTTGATGTAGCTAGCAGAATCTGTTTATCAATATGGAAAAGGAGAACACAAGAAAGTCTTTGACATCCTGGGCCCAGACTTTGATGCACTTGGTTGTAAAGTAGGATCATGGAACCTCATATTTCTTAAGTATTCACGTAACTATGAACTCGTTTACTGTGACTGAGCTTTAGTACATGGTACTAATAGATGATTGGTGCATCGGATGAACAAGTGGATGTCTTCAATGAAGTTTGGTACACTGTGCTAATAAATGCTGGAGAGACTTCCAAAGGTATTGGGCTATCACTGCTACAAAAACTAAGTGTTTTTTCTGTTGCTTCCCATTTAAAGAGCTAATGAAGTTTTCATGTTATGCAGCAACCGAAATGCTTGATAAACAAATTAGGAAACGAGAGTGTGCACCTTTCTTGTGGCGCTTGCTGGTATGAGTGCCTCCTGTATTTCTTGTGTTTGTTTGGACTGTTTATGCTCTCCAATAGTTCTTAACTGACTAGCTAAAGATTTGAGAAAGATAATTAATAATTTGCTGAAGCCCTGGACGTTTTGAAATCTTGGGAAATAGGAACTATAAATGAATGTTTGGATAAAAACTTTGTTGATTGGAATCTGCAAATTTGAGAACACTTTGGAGTTTGGATGCTGTCGTAGAGGTCTAACAAATGAAATACTACTTCTAGACAGTTCTGAACTCTACATATGCAAAGACAATGCCTCCTTGCCTGACAAACAGAATCCTAGATGAGATGCTATAGCACTTGAAGCTTTTGTAATGCTATGGAGAGCAATATGATATTTTCAAAAACATTTTGATGTAAATGCTCAAAAGAGCTTTGGGCAAAGGTCCAGAAACAGGCTGGTGGCAAGCAGTTACTGTCGATCACTGCCCTTAACCAACCACAAGATGATATTGCTAAAAACTGACCAACACATACAGCTTTAGACATGCTCAATTCATACTAAATTACATTGACGTATAAAATATTTTGAGCATTCTAAATTATTTTACAATTATTCTTGCAATGAAGGACATCATTATACAATGTTATTTAGAAATATGGGTATAAAAAGGCTTCAAGGAGGTTAGTTTTCTATGGATGAGCTTTGAGTTAAATATAATCTATATCAAATTTGAAACTAGCTAGTTCTGACCTAATTTTTCTCATCTTTTTTTTTTTCTCTCTGTCATCTTATTCTTTTCTGTTTTATTATCTTCTTGGCATGACAGAAGATAAAATATTTTCTTTTCTTTTTAATCATATTCTCTCAAAGTAACAATAAATTTCCTCATGGAAGCTTGCTTCAAATTTGGTTCATGTTCATCTAATATTGATGCCCTTACTCACATGTATCTTGTTCAGATGCATTCATTTGTGGATAATCTGTAATCATATCCTCATATGTCTACTTCGGGAAAATAATGCTGATGTGGGTAGTCTGTAATAATCAGCTTATGGGTTTTGGCAATTGCTTTCTTTTTATAGCAGAATATCCACATCTCATGATATTATCCATTTTTTTTTGTGAAGTAAATGATATTCCAGATCTACCACGTGCTATTATGAATTAAATTGCCATCATAGTTTATACATCTCAAGCCAATCAACCTGTAATTAGATGACATTTATGAAACGCACGGGTTCTCTTGTATTTCAACTAGAAAATAAGTTGATCTTTTCTTTTCTAGGAGAAAAAATACTCATTGGAAGGCAGAAGCGCGGATGCTTTGGTTGCATCCAATAAGGCCAATGCTCTACAAGTTGCTTATTTTCATTAGGCGATAATTTGATATGGTACCAACTTGGTAGTTTCTGTAAGATTATGTACTACTTGATAAAATAATGTATCAATATGCTCGATAGGAATTTTATGTTATCAACACAGGCACATGTGGAATCTGTGGTAATGCCTTTTATGATTGAATAAAAAAATTGAGCGAATCTCTAGCTTTTGAAAGCCTGAGCATGTGCAGTGTACCGGAAGTTTTTGGTTCAATAAAGTTATCTACATTTTCATGTAGATTGCAGTGTAACTGTTGCTCGTTCATTTTCAGAATGCAATTTATGTTGACTAACTAGATCATGTATATCTATTCATTATAAAATAAATTCTAGTCATATTAAAAATATCATATTAATATTGCATCCACAAAAATATTGAAATTCTTGAATAAATTAGAGAAGAAAAACTCACTAGAAATTCTCATATTAGTAAAAAAAAAAATCTATTCTACTTATTATGTTTCATAATGGTAGAGATTCATCAGGTAAAAAATTATATCTAAAATTAACTTTATTTTTATTATAGTAATAAATTATTATGAAAATTCGTATTTAAAACTAACTCCGTTTGTATTATAGTAAGAGAATAGCATATATCTTTGTGAGTCATATAGAGACTGGTTATGCGATTGTGTGCAATTTTAGTTAGTTTGTGTAATAATTCATTTTAGGTCTTTCGGTTGGCAACAGATAAGATTTTTTCCAACGGTTTGGCTTGATGCCAAGGTGCATTGGTTGAGTTCAGTGTTTGGATGGTGCGGTCAGACGGACGAGGCCTGTGCACGAGAGGTGGCTGTGAGGCGAGTGCTCATCGAGCTGAATGGTAGGTACTGTTTGGCCATGTGCGAATGCATTACGACATTTTGTGGGCCTACAAGAATTTCGTCGTGCACATTGTCTTTCGCAAAAAATTGTAACTAATCATAAAAAAGGGTTCATCAATCATTGTTAGAGGTGCACATGGGTTTTAGTCTTGTGGAGCAAGGCACACGGCCCACAAAATGTGCGAACCGCGTGGGTGTACCAGCCTTGCTTTGTGCGTTGATTTGCTTGTTGTTGACACTCGGTCACTGGTTGGTGGGTCCTCCTGGTTTGCGGCTCGACATATCAGAGATAATATAAACAATAGTTGTTTGGAGTTAATTAAAATCTTTTTTTTTTGCACACATTGGAGTGTGTTTCAATGACTGACTGGTGGGTTGGATATTAATTTTTAGCAGGGTTCATGTGTTATTAGCACAAAAAATAGTTATAGAGAATATAATTGTTGCAAATAAGCCGTTGAGTTAATTTTTAATGTTTTTATAAACAAACCATAAAAATGACAAAAAGTTCTAAAAAATTGTAAAAAATTTACACAGCTCCATAATATTTAAATACAATGATTTTGCCTCTATTTTACTTACCATTCTAACTCAATTTAGCTTCAAACTCATACCAAATTTTTCTAAATTTTTTTAAAATCTCATATAGATTCTAATCTGTTTGGTAGTTTCCTAAATTGGCTCAATTTTTCAATCTCTTAGTGAAAAAAAATCAAAAATCCCGATAGTCAACAACAACATAATTTTTTCTAACCACTGTATCCTCCAAATTACTCACTTTTAATACACATTAAATTATCTTTTATATCCACCAAATTATCCTCTCTATCCACGGCATACCCATTCATTTGAAATTTCTGAATATGTCATACAGTTATAAGAGCTAAGACTATGGAATCTCTGCAATATGAGATACCCACCCATCATAATGGTAATCAGATTACGAAAATTTATTATAATATCATATAGTTATAATCTTTTAGTGTGAAATGTTATGAATGGTTATGATTAATGGCTTGAAAGAAAGGAAATGTTTTTTCATTTGTAGTTGCAGTGGCTGACAAGCAATTGCAAGTAGAGAGGTAAGTATGGCTGATGATTTTACCGTAGAAATTTGTGCTTTGTTTGCGAAGTATGATTCCATCAACTTTATATGCTCATTGTTGCATTCCCGGGAGAAGCTGCGTATCTTCCAATTGGAGTACTACTATTGTTCTAGTGGAGGCAAACTTTCAATTTTCTTTACTACTAATACGAAGACTTCAGTTCTTTTCAAGTTTCAGTTGTACATATTTGATATGAGCTTGCTACATTTGGGCTGTACTTTAAACTATGGTGAAGTTTGTAGGTGAGTAGACAATCCTCCTGTGCTAGTTAGCTCAGGTTCTTGTGAGAAATGAAAATGTTATTTCATCTAAAAAAGATGGCTTGGTCTTCTTTTTTCTCCTCCTTACCCTGCTTGATTAAGCAATTTATCAATATGCACAAATTTATAGTGCAATCGTCCTATATAAGTCATTAATTTTTAATTTTAGCTTTCCAAGTCCACAACCTTACTTAATCGTGTTGCTTAGATTCATCTATCATTTAGGTTAATGAACTTGATTGACTTATGTCAATTAGCTCCCTGTGAAAGAAGTATGAAAGCTCTAATGTACAAACTATAGTACAAGTTTTATTGTATATTTCTAGATTTAGAAATTAATTATAAGATTGTTTGCAATTTTACACAACATTACCTAATCAATTTTGTCCAACAGCATATTGACCTCATCTTCAGCCTATACAGCTGGCAAGAAGTTAGCATCAGTGTCCATTTCACTTGCAATTTTTTGAAAATCTATTTCGCATATATTGGTCACTAGCAGAAATCCACTTATGGCAGATTAAAAAGAGGTAAACTGAAGGGAAGAGCAGATAAGATGGACCATCCTGTTTTTATTAAAAGAGGTAATTATTACTTAATTTGATCTCTTTTGGCATTAATTAATAGTGGGTAGTAATAGAAAACACTTATTAAATAGACCTTCCATTTGATGGGTCTTATATTATCAAACAAGGTAAAGTGAAAAGAGTGACTTATATTTTGATACGCACAGACTAGTAGAAGATAAATGAAAAGTGTACTCACGGTATGCCAATGTTTTGATCGTGCAAGGATTGGACGGCTTGCTTAGAGATACTAAAAAACAAAGAAGACAAATATAGTTTTTTATAGAATACAATATGCCATCTACGTTTTACATCTCCACTTGACTTTTGTATTAGAATTTCGTTATCAATAACTTTCAAATAATTTAGTGAAATCATTGTAGACTCTTTACAATGATTTTTAGACTTAATATAAAACTATGATAGTAAAAAATTCACCTCTCATATCTAATAATAAAACAACCTTCTACAACAATTATGTTGGTTGAATATGACTCTTATATGATCTATACATGATATTAATCTTATAAAGTTCTGGTATAAATGACCAACTACATGATGTTACATCGGAGAGTTCTGAATAGCAGATGTCATTCAATCATGCATGTACTTACATATTTATATCTCTAACTTGTTAGGACTTAAATATAATATGAAACTTAGTAACAAAGTTGAATCAATTCTTCATTGATTATCTCTCAAAATTGATTGTGGATACCACGTATTATTCAAATAAAATCTTATATATCTGTATGCAAGATTGAAAAAAAATCAATTGATAAAAATCTTAACTCAACAACAAATTTGTGCAAGTTAGAACATGAGAAATTCTTTTCATGGATCGGTTGGAGATCAACAAATTTGTGCAACATATTATTCAGATGCACGTATGAAGTTTGTATTTTGCAAATTTGTGTCCACCGGAATAATATAAATGGAATTAAGCAAAGTTGTATTTGTGATCAATTAATTGGGTCAGTTGCTCCGAATAAGTAAAATAGCAATGCATTGAGAATTTAGAATATGTTTGGAAGAATAATTTTTGGTAAATTTTAAAAGGATTTTTATGAATTAGGTTTAATATACTAGTTTAATTAATAATAAATATCGATGGAATTTTCTTTTCGAGAAAATTTTTTCTACTACTGACAAACAAAACGTAAGAAGGGTTAATGTCAATATTGGATAGGATCTAAAAAATAATAATTCAAGGGGGGATGTGCTCTTGTGGGACTAGCATGTCGTCATAAGCCACATCTATTCGATCGACTTCACACTTGCATTATTGCTTTGATCTTTTTTTTTTTTTAATTATTGTGAAAATTTTAGATGATTATTGACACCAATAGCAAATCCTGAGCCTTAGGTACTTCTTTCTCTTGCACTAAATTCCTTCATCATGGCGGTCATACTGGACGCGTTCGCCTCGAAGCTGCTGGGCATCATTGCGGACATGGCGGCGGCGGAGGTGGAGATGCTGCTGGGCGTGCCCGGCGAGATCACCAAGCTCCAGACCACGCTCGGCGACCTCAGCCGCATCCTCGCCGACGCAGAGCGGAGGCGCATCCGCGACACGGCCGTGGAGCACTGGGTGAGGGGTCTCAAAGATATCATGTACGACGCCGACGACATCCTTGACCTCTGCCAGATCAAGCACATGGAGGGTGAAGAAGCCACTACTGGGTGCTATCCGACCTTCTCCATGCTCTCTTGCTTCCGCAACCCCATCGCTGCACATGAGATCGGGAAGAAGATTCAGGACCTCAACAAGAGGCTGGAGGACATTCAGAAGAGGAGCTCCAGCTTTGGTTTCATCTCGCAGGCAGTCAACCACTCCTCGTCCTTCTCCTCTCTGCATGTAGACATGAACCGCAAGACTGGATCGGCGATCATCAGATCTGATGTTGTTGGAGAGAATATCGACGAACATGTGAGCAAGCTTGTGAATCTGCTGATCAACAAGGCGGATGGTCATGCAGGATCTCAGAGCACTAAAATTGCCGTCGTTGCTATCTCCGGCACCGGTGGGATAGGCAAAACCACCCTAGCCAGGATGATTTTCAGCGACAACAGGGTGCAAGAAAACTTCGACAAGAGGATATGGCTGAGCGTTAATCAAGGCGTCGACGAGATCGCCGTGCTACGTAGTGCTATCGCTCAACTCGGGAGTAGCCCTGAAGGCCCTGCCACAGACAAGGCTCTGCTTGAGCAGGAGCTGATGCGTGTCGTAAGGCAGAAGAAGTTCTTCCTGGTGATGGATGATGTATGGAGCGATAAGGTGTGGAATGAGCTTCTAAGAGTGCCGCTCGATGATGGTGCTCCGGGCAGTCGTGTCTTGGTGACAACAAGAAACGATGGAGTTGCTCGTGGGATGAAAACGCAGTACATCCACCATGTTCACAAGCTAAATCTTGAAGACGCTTGGTCCCTATTAAAGAAGCAGGTGAGTAACTCCAACTTCCTCACCCTAATTATATATAATTTTCTGTGTTAAAAAAACAGCATTATGTGATTTTGGAACTCCTGACTTGTGGTTTTTTTTTCCTTTCACAAAACATAGTTATGTAAATTATAGGTACACTTTAGTTAATGTGATACAACTTCAACTTTTTCAATAGGTAGTTTTGAATGATGACGACAAAGCCGAGGTAGATATGTTAGAGAATATTGGGAAGGAGATTGTAGAAAGATGTGATGGATTGCCACTTGCAATTAAGGTGGTTGGAGGACTCTTACTCAGCAAAAATAGAACAAGAGGTGCTTGGAGGGATGTTTATAATCACTTTACGTGGTCTATACCTGCAATCAAGGATGATATTAACAATGCATTCTACTTGAGCTACGAAGAACTGCCTTCTCACTTAAAGCAATGCTTTATTCATTGCTCACTTCTCCCTAATGATGTCGTATGTTATCATTCAGATATTGTCCAGATGTGGCTTGCTGAAGGTTTTATACAAGACAACACAAGTTTAAAACTACCAGAAGATCTGGGATATGAGTACTACAAAGAGTTAATCTTGAGGAACCTTTTAGAGCCAGATGATAAGTATGATGCTCAATCAAGATGCACAATGCATGATGTTGTCCGTTCCTTTGCTCAAACTGTAGCAAAAGATGAAGGATTATTGGTGAACGATGGACAAAATGTAAGCAGTAACCTTGCTACTTTGAAGCTGCGACGCCTATCAATATCAAACAAAGAAGTAAAGTGGGTTGTTTTACAAAAACAAGACTCGCTAAGAACACTGATGCTATTTCAGAGCCCCACAATTGAGCCAAATGATTTCTGGAATAATCTTTCTCACCTTAGAATACTACATCTATATGATCCAAATCTCATAGAATTGCCTCAATCTATACACCAACTCAGACATTTAAGATACCTAGGACTAGCAGGCAATGGCATATCTGCAATCCCTCAAGACATAGGAAAATTGAAATTTCTACAATGCATCGACCTTTTTAACTGTCAAAATTTGTCTCGACTTCCTAATAGCATTCTGAAACTGCAAAAGCTAAGATCACTGGACATTAGAGGCACTAGAATAGCCTCAATGCCTAGGGGTTTTGGAAAGCTAGTAGATTTGGTCAGGATGTGGGGGTTTGTGACCCATTCAGAGGATGGCACAAATGGTTGGTGCAGCTTGGAAGAATTAGGGTCTTTGTCAAAACTCAGGACCCTCAATGTATGTGGTTTGGAGAAGGCATCTTCTGGCTCCATGGTTGCTAGAGCAAAGCTTGGCAATAAAACTCATCTCAAAAGTTTGTATTTGGTATTTACTAGCAGGCTCAGGAACAATGGTGAGGTCGAAGATGACATCAGCAAGGAGGAGCATGAGCAAATCGAGGAGGTGCTGGGTAATCTCCAACCTCCTCCTTGCATAGAAGTGCTTTATATTAAAGGATACTTCGGACATCGGCTTCCACAGTGGATGGTAATTATGCCAGCTTTTGAGAACTTGAGGCGGTTGGTGCTAGAGGACTACGCATGCTGCAAAGAGCTACCTAATGGCTTAGGCCAGCTCCCCTTTCTTGATTACCTTTGGATCGATCGTGCTCCATCCGTCGAGTGTATCAGGAAAGATTTCCTTGTCACCTCCTTTGGTGGTTATGGTGATGGTAAGAGGCAGCATCGTAGTCTTTCTCCAGGTGCCAGGGCTACATTTCCCAAGCTGAGGAACCTGGCTTTCAAAGGAATGTTGGAATGGAGGGAGTGGGATTGGGAGGAGCAAGTCCAAGCAATGCCTATTCTACACAAGCTTTCAATTCGTAATTGCAAACTGAGGCATCTTCCTCCGGGACTTGCAACCCATGCAAGAGCATTGACATGTTTGTACCTGGGGAATGTCTCACACCTAGTCTCTGTAGAGAACTTTCCTTCACTTGCTGAGCTTCAGGTGGCTAACAACCCAAAACTGGAGAAAATCACCAACAACCCAAGCCTGCAAAAGACTTCCATTATCAGTTGCCCAGCTCTAAGGGTATTGGAGGAATTGCCAGCGTTGCGAAGCATCGATTGGCAGGATTTTGATGCTGAAACGCTCCCCCAATACTTTGAAGAGACAAAGTTAAATAATTTGCTTATAAATTGCAGCCCAAGCTTGCTCAAACTGATATCCTTCCAAGATGCCAGCTCCGAGTGGGGGAAGATCCAGCATGTCCAACAAGTGAAGGCAGATGGGTTCGAATCGCAAGA
This sequence comes from Pharus latifolius, assembly GCA_019359835.1. Classification (NCBI taxonomy): domain Eukaryota; kingdom Viridiplantae; phylum Streptophyta; class Magnoliopsida; order Poales; family Poaceae; genus Pharus; species Pharus latifolius. Next base: position 83,484,341 of record CM033321.1, on the reverse strand, counting down.
TAAAACGTATAAAGGGTCAGTCATGTATACCAAGGAGCCGTATTACTTCAAGATAAATATCAGTGAGACCAAAACATCCGAAGGTGCATGGCGTCATGGCCTCTGGTTTCCCCTCCCTCTAATTCTACACCATTCAAAAATACAAATGCATATTTTCAGTTGTTTAACATTTATGTATATCAAATCTGAAATTATTTATCATTTTTCCTTACTTTACTTTATCATAAGATGAATGTGAAGAGGGGGAGGCGGAGGAATAGAGAAAACAAAAGCCATCAGGAGGAGGAAGGTAGGAACAATTCCCATAGGGGCACCTTCAGAATGCTAAAGTACAGAATCATATCCATCCCACCCAGCAAGTAATGTGGTGTTTCTTGATAGGTATGTATATTTGACATGCTAATGATTCATTGCCCTGTTGTTGATGTGCCGATCTATGTTCCATTTATTCAGGGTTTCAGCTATTACAAGATTGTAACAGGGATGAAAAGAAGACATGTTTCACTGTAGCATTTGCTTGTGTTGCACCCATATTGAAGCCTTTCACTATGTAAAGTTGTCTAATGAAGGATATAAGACTACCAACTATCAGCAAAGAAAGGATACAAGATTACCAACTATGTAAAATCGTCGGCAAAACTTGAATGAGCTGATTTCTTAAACTGAAATAGATGCTGCGCTCAATACTGCAGATGGCTCAAATGGTAGTTCTTTTTGTTGCTACGGCAGGTAGAGAGGTATCTTTAGCTTATGCGTTCCTGACTCCTGAGAGCTTTTGAATGGTTATCGTCTATATATTGAGTAGTGAATTGTATGGATATGCATAATAGGATGCTTATGTTCCAGTCCCCAAGGAGCTTGCTTGTAAGCTTGAGCAGGTTCACTGTATAGATACGCGTAGCAGAATTTTTTGTTCAGCGATGCTATCAATTCTTTTTTGTGGATTTGATTGGACATGTTACTCAAATTTAATTGTTGTTTTTAGAAAAATACTAGGCGTAGTGAGACTTGGAGGTGGGACTAGGGAGTGTTGCCGGATTGGAGATGGTAAATGTTGAGTTTCTTAACTGAGTTTGACATTGTCATAGTTTGATGTATAAGTTCTATTAAACAGGTGCGAAAATTGGATTTGATAGGACATCTGGCAAGCAATTGTAAGAATATTTTAACACTGTGAAATGATCTATATAATTATTAAAGTTAATTTCTAATAGAGATTGGTCTAATGTGAATTGCGTGATAATTATTAGACTCCCAATATTAGAATTAAGCTACTTAATGGGTGCATGTTGCAATTGTGGTTGTTAACATCCAGAAGTACCGAGGAATCGATGGATGCAGCCCATGGAGATTCCTCTCTTCCATTCCAAATTCTTTCTTCCTTGTAAACGCAATATCTAACAACCATTAGTTATAGACGCATGGTATTCACTTCAATTGGTGAGTGAGTTGTGTTGTGTATATGTTATTCTTTGATCGATGACAAGATCTCATATTTTCTCACTAAGATCGAAGTGAATGCCCAATCAACCTATACATCAATCAGTGTAGTTATCTACATTTGAAAACATAGCTTAGCACAACTTATTCTCTGAACATGTGCAATCAAGAAAGCAAAGACTAGTTGTATATACATCCCTCTTGCCGGGCAACAGGTTTTTTTTTTTAAAAAAAATATATGACCAGCTTTGAGATACTTTGATAAGAGATTTTGTACTGTCTTTCTTCACAAGGTATTAATAGATAGAAGTATATTTTATTTAATAAAGAGATTTTAGTTGTAATCTGATCATTCATTTAAAGTGTGTAAGATTAATATTTTACTTGTCCATTGCACAACGCATACAAAAATCAAATCTAAATTATAACTAAACTAGTGGATTACAAGTTTCAAGCTGTTCGCCCGTCCCGCGAGCCCTTGGTTGTTCACCAATATGAAAGCGCTGATTTCAGTGTTAAATTTCCAGAATTGAAGGTGGGCCCAGAAACTCAAGATTTCTATTGCCATACATCTCAAGTCTTTTTTTTGTAGGCCCTCTGATTGATGATTTAATTTCTAATCAAATGGTTGAGAGTTAAATCCATCTGATATTGTTTACTGATGATAATCAATCCTTATTATTCTCATATATTATTTCTAATCCATCTATACTGGTCGTCGTATTTGACAAGAAAACTTAACCATTGGACAGTGCGGTGGGTTCAGGGTGAGATGGAGAGGAGTACCAAATTGGTGAATTGTAGTGGCTTTGAAATAAAAATTAGATCCATTGGATTGGAGTGAGAAATTTATATAGGTAGTGGAAAAAGAGAAATGTGAAATTATATCTATTATTTTTAAAGTCATATCTATCTCTTTTAGTCGTATTTAATGGGACCGTGGGAAGTACATCAATAACTATTTACAGATCTCATTCATCGGCTTGCTTGAATTGAATGGTCCAAAAAATTTTGAAGAGCTATAAAAAACTAAAAATTCTCCACGCTTATATAGAGCGTCTAATATTTGTTTTTGAACTTCCATACTTATAATATTTATACTTAATTCTCTCCGATTCTATTTTTATTGGAAATCTTATAAGAGTTTATAAGGAGTGAAACCTTCTAATAGAGTTCTAGATGGAGTAGAGTGATTTTGGCATCACCAACAACAGACCAAGTCTGGTTGGGTTTGGTTGGGTTGGGTTGGGTCAGAGTTCTCTGGTCAATGATTATCTACTAGGTCTTGTTGGGTCAGGTTTTAAGATTTGGTAGATGAAATAATTTTATAATAACTATTTATATGGAAATATTATTAGAAAATAAAGATATCTAGAAGCTAACTAGTGAAACTTATGTGATATTAGTAATAATTGAATATAAGATACCGTAAAATTAGTTAAATTGATGTAATTATACTTATAAATTATATTAATATATTTTAAAAAAATATGATTATATATAATTGGCGTGACATAGGCCGACCAAAAACTTGCATCCACCGGCTCTTGCCTCAGGTTGGGTTGGACTGACTGGGTTGAGTCGGGTTTGGGGGCAAAATTGAGAACTCTACCTTCAAATAAGCTTTGTGTTTTATGTTTTTTTTTCGTTTTATAAACCTAATAAATCTATGTTAAACTTGGTCAAACACCCTCTTAGATTGCTTTTTGAATGATCATCTTGGCAATATTATTGTTTTCCAAATATCATTACCAATCTTGTATGATTGGTTGATTATCAAAATTTGACTTTGGAGATACATTTTGTTTACAAACAAACTATACAATAGCCATAGTTAACTTTGTCTACTAAAAAGTGATATATAAATTATCTATCATACATTTAACAATAGATAGTATACAAATTTGGTTAAATCTTGACCAGATTTTAGTGGGTTGTCTAATCTTAATAGTAAAGGAAAAAAATTAAATAATATTAGATTATTGGCACTTTTAAGATTGAGCTTATATAAAAATTATTGACTACCCACTAAACATTTCGCAAGCTCCCCAAACATGCAATTCGAGGAGTTTTTTTTACTGTTAACCCAGACTTAAAAATTAATTACGAAACTAACCCACAGTTGCAATTATTTACACAAATAGCCTGCCACGTCAGCTTGTCGAGCTCTGGGAGCTCGACAAGCTGCTAGTCGCACGGGATCGCACGACCAGAAGCTTGTCGTGCCCCTGGACCACGGCATCTCCTTGTCGTGCCCTGAAGACGCGAGAAGTGGAAAAAAATTTTAATGCGGGAGCGGGATTCGAACCCGAACCACGCATTTGCAAGCCGAGAACTCCCACCAGCTGAGCTAAGAAACGGATTTGATATAACTGCAGTATACATTTTAATATTCTGAAGCTTGTCGAGTTTCCAGAACTCGACAAGCCCTAGTCGTGCCTCCCCGTGCGACTAGCAGCTTGTCGAGCTCTGGGAGCTCGACAAGCTGACGTGGCAGGCCATTTGTGTAAATAATTGCAACTGTGGGTTAGTTTCGTAATTAATTTTTAAGTCTGGGTTAACAGTAAAAAAAACTCGCAATTCGAGAGGTCAAAAGCCAAGTGCTATTGTGGGACCCGCAACTGTTTAAAATAGCGACTTGATACCATGAGTCAAGAGGCCAAAGTCTTCCTTTGACACAAAACAGAGCATCGGAGCGAGGCTGCCGGCCGCACCATAGAAAGTGCATACAAGAGGCTATTTATTGTGTGAAATTTTTTTGTTGTGAAGGTCCTTTTGTGCATGTCAAGGTCCTTGCATGCTACTTATGAAGATGCTGTGAACATAGCATCAGAGAGATGCATCCAATTTTTGTTGTCACTTCCCATTTTGATCATTTTTTTCCTGTTTTCTTTATTGAATTTGTGCTTTATAGATTCTTTTACACCTATTGGATAAGAAGTGTGTTAGTAGCACAAGTTTAGATGTCAATTCTCTTACTTGATTGATCAGACCAGGTTCGGAAAACTATTGGTAACTGTTATTTCTAGACTAGACCAGTTTTTCCCAAAAACAGTTGGTTTAACGATTAGAAATTATAGTTTTTTTTTGTAGGACTACTTAGGAACAATTTAAATTGATTTTGGTCGAATTTTGTATTATTCTTGCATGAAAGCATGCAATTTAGAAACATTCTTTTGGCGTGAAGGAAAGACATTCAAAGTGTTAATCAGGACACTGATGAGACTGCCTTGCTATGTAGTGTTATCCCTCAACTTGGGAGCAACCATGGGGGTGGTTATGCTGGAGAGAAAGCTGTGCTTGAGTGTGAGCTGATGCGTGTGTTGGGTCACATGAGTTTCCATTCAAATTACAGATATATGGCAGAAGAGGTGACTTTGGCACACTCATATACATGTAAACATGGATGACTCAAAAAAAAAAAATCCAAGTTTTTGAAACACCATAACTTGTCGGGGCTGCAATTTTCCTTTTTTAAACATGTATTCTGGAGATTATTGATTTATGTATTATAGTTTAAACTTTTTCAATAGGTAATTTGGAACAAGAGCGACAAAGCCAATGTTGATATATTAGAGGACATTGGGATGAATGTTGTAGGAAAATATGATTGTTTACCATTTACAATTATGATGGTCAGAAGACTCTTAGTCAACAAGAGTAAAACAAAAGGTGCTTGGATGGATGTTTCTAATCACTTCGCATGGTCTCTAATTGGAATCAGAGAGGAAATTAACCATGTGGTATACTTGAGCTATAAAGGATTGCCTTCTCACTTAAAGTAATGCTTTTTGTATTGCTCTCTTTTCCCTAAGGCAGTGCTTAATTCTAAAACTATTGTCCAGATGTGGATTTCTGAAGGTTTTGTACAAGATAACATAAATTCAAGATCATCAGAAGTTTCGGGACACGAGTACTATCAGAAGTTAATCTTAAGAAACCTTTTAGAGCCACACTATGCATGCTATGATAAGTTAGTGTGCACTATGCATGATGTCATCCGCTCCTTTGCTCAAAATGTAGCTAAAGACGAAGGATTATTGGATAGTGGGGGACAAAATCTAAGCAACAACCTTAGTACTTCAAAGTTATGTCGCCTATCTATATCAAATAAAAAAGTAGAATGGGGTGATTTACAAAAATATGTCTCGCTAAGAACACTGATACTATTTCAATGTCCCATGGTTGAGTTAAAGAATTTATGGAACAATCTTTCTCATCTCCGAATATTACAACTATGTTATATAGGTCTTGATGAACTGCCGGATTTTTTGTGTCAGCTCAAGCATTTAAGATATCTAGAACTCCAAGGCACTGACATATCTACAATACCACAAGACATCGGGAATATGAAATTTCTGCAGCACCTTGACCTCAAGGGATGTGCAAATTTGTCTCAACTTCCTAACAGTATTATAAAACTACAAAAGCTAAGGTCGCTCGACATTCGAGGCACTGGAATAAGCTCAATGCCTAGGGATTTTGGAAAGCTAGAAAGTTTGGTCGAGATGCGGGGGTTTCAGATCCATTCTGATGACAATACAAATGGTTGGTGCAGCTTAGAAGAACTAGGGTCTTTGTCAAAACTCCGGTTGCTCTTTATAGAGGGTTTGGAGGAGGCATCTTCTGGCTCCATGGCTGCTAAAGCAGCGCATAGCAGCAAACACCACCTTGTAAGATTGTGTTTGGGATTTACTAGCAAGCTTAAGGAAAATGGTGGGGTCGAAGAGGACATTAGCAAGGAGGAGCAGGAGCGAATCGAGGAGGTGTTGGGTGATCTCCATCCACCACCTTTCATAGAAAATTTTACTATTGAAGGTTACTTTGGACATCAGCTTCCGCACTGGATGGCAGTGATGCCAGCATTTGAGAACTTAAGGCGGTTGGATCTAATAGATTTCGCATGCTGCAAGCCGCTGCCTAGTGGCTTAGGCCAGCTCCTGTTTCTTGATTACCTTTGGATTAAGCGTGCTCCTCCCATCGAGTGTATTAGGAATGATTTTCTTCTCCCTCCTTTAGGTGGTGATGGTGATGACAAGGATAACACACCAGCGACGACAGTAACAGGGATTGACAAGGGCCTATATCATCTTTCTCATGGTGCCAGGGTTGCATTTCCCAAGCTGGACACACTGGGTTTCGATGAGATGTTGGAATGTAGAGCGTGGGATTGGGAGGAGCAAGTCCAAGCAATGCCTGTCCTAGACAAGCTTTTAATCCGCAATTGCTAATTGAGCCATGTTTCTTCTGGACTCGCATACCAAGCAAGATTACTGAGAGATTTGATGTTAGAACTGTGACAAGCTCCCTCTTGCGACTCACTAAGCCAGTCACGACTCCGAGCTGCGACAACAATCTTTTCCACACTTTGCACACCTGTCACAGTTCACATGTGCGACAAGCCTCATACACAGCTTGACACAGACACACACTACACACACAGCTCAGCTTGGAAGTCTGTCATGATAGGACTCTTAGCCGAACTGACACATCCAGCCAAGTTATCGAGACTTGTCACGACTCCAAACCGTGATAGGCTGATGTGGCCATAATTATTTGCAGTGGAGACGTTGGATGAGTGGCTGGGGGTTACTGTCGCAACTTGGAGTCGTGACAGGCCACGACTGGCCCGTTGAGCTACGAGAGATGTCTTGTCGCAGCTTGGGGTAGTTTCTCATATCATAGAGTGAAATATCCATTTAATAGGTATTAAATGACAAGTTGATATAATGGGTCAAAATTACAAATGAAATACTACTCCTAGACAGTTCTGAACTCTACATATGCAAAGACAATGCCTCCTTGCCTGACAAACAGGATCCCCGTACGAGGTCATCAGTAAATTAAATATTTATCAGAATTTATGTGATTTTAAGAAAAACATAAATAATTTTTAATTTCAAAATCAAATATAGTTGATTTTTGATTTTATATGAAGATAATTCAAAAATTTATAATTTTTTTAATATAATTAAGATCTAATTTGAACTAGGTTAATACATAAATGAAAAAACAAAAATTACATACAATTTAGTCACATAAAAATCGAGAAAAAAAATTAAACCTCCGAAGACGTCCTCTCCTCTCCGATTAACCAAAAAAATATATATATTTTACCGCGCAGCCTGAAACTTCCGGTTTTTATTTTTTGTTTCCTCAATTTACGTGCAATCGAATTATATATAATTTTGTTTCTTCATTTATGCATTAATCTAGTTTAAATTAGATGTTGATTATATTGAGAAAATTGTAGATTTTTTAATTATCTTCATATATAGACCAAACAACGTATATATTTGATTTTTGAATTAAAAGTTATTACTATTTTATTAAACTATCTAGATGTACTACTCGTGGGCTCATGCGAAATGTCTCGTGAATTGTTGATGGAGTATTTTGAGTAGTGTTTCACATATGTGATACAAAATATACTGAGAATATTCTGTTGAAACAGCTCACAAAACACCGATACATTAGAAACAACCTAAACAACATTTATTTGATCAGCTTGGCATCTCAGGTCAAGTCTTCCTTCACACTTGCATTATTGCTTTGGTCTTTTTTTTTTTAATTACTGTGAAAATTTTAAATGATCCGTAAGATTACAATAGGGGAATTTATCATAGCCTTCGAGATTCTACGATACAACTCTAATTTCCCATGTATAAAATTTTTAATGTACAAACTATAGTAAAAGTTTGTTTTATGTTGTTTGCACAATTACATGCGAGATTACCTGCTCACTATTATTGTTGTATAAAACGATAAATGTTAATTGAATGAGAGGTCTATTGTACGTTCTTAATGTTTACTGGTGTGAAAGTATGCTGGTAGTGTGTGTATATAATATACACACACATGTAAGATATATATGAGATGTCAAAATTTTTTTTGGTTGAGTTCAATGTATCAAATTCTGTATCATGCGTGTGAAATGTTTTTCGAAACATGTATCACACCATTGCAAAGAGGTATGGGGTTTGTGACCCATTCAGATGATGGCACGAATGGTTGGTGCAGCTTGGAAGAATTAGGGTCTTTGCCAAAACTCAGTATGCTCAATGTATGTGGTTTGGAGAAGGCATCTTCTGGCTCCATGGTTGCTAGAGCAAAGCTTAGCAATAAAACTCATCTCAAAGATTTGAATTTGGTATTTACTAGCAGGCTCAAGCGCAATGGTGAGGTCGAAGATGACATCAGCAAGGAGGAGCAGGAGCAAATCGAGGAGGTGCTGGGTAATCTCCAACCTCCACCTTGCATAGAATCTCTTACTATTAGCGGATACTTCAGACATCGGCTTCCACAGTGGATGGTAATGATGCCAGCTTTTGAGAACTTGAGGCGGTTGGAGCTAGAGGACTACGCATGCTGTAAGGAGCTGCCTAATGGCTTAGGCCTGCTCCCCTTTCTTGATTACCTTGAGATCGAACGTGGTCCTTCCGTCGAGTGTATCAGGAATGATTTCCTTGTCACCTCCTTTTGTGGTTATGGTGATGGTAAGAGGCAGCATCGTAGTCTTTCACCAGATGCCGGGGATGCATTTCCCAAGCTGAAGACACTGCGTTTCGTAGGAATGTTGGAATGGAGGGAGTGGGATTGGGAGGAGCAAGTCCAAGCAATGCCTATTCTAGACGTGCTTTCAATTGGTAATTGCAAACTGAGGCATCTTCCTCCGGGACTTGCATGCCATGCAAGAGCATTGACAAGGTTGGCCCTGTCAAATGTCTCACACCTAGTCTGTGTAGAGAACTTTCCTTCACTTGTTGAGCTTTGGGTGGTTAACAACCCAAAATTGGAGAAAATCACCAACAACCGAAGCTTGCAAAAGACTTCCATTATCCGTTGCCCAGCTCTAAGGGTATTGGAGGAATTGCCGGTGCTGCGAAGCATCGATTGGCAGGATTTTGATGCTGAAACGCTCCCCCAATACTTTGAAGAGACAAAGTTAAATAATTTGCATATAGATTGCAGCCCAAGCTTGCTCAAACTGATATCCTTACAAGATGCCAGCTCTGAGTGGGGGAAGATCCAGCATGTCCAACAAGTGAAGGCATATGGGTTCGAATCGCAAGATAAAACGTATAAAGGGTCAGTCATGTATACCAAGGCGCCGTATTACTTCGAGATAAATATCAGTGAGACCAAAACATCCGAAGGTACATGGCGTCATGGCCTCTGGTTTCCCCTCCCTCTAATTCTACACCATTCAAAAATACAAATGTACATTTTCAGTTGTTTAACATTTATGTTTATCAAATCTGAAATTATTTATCATTTTTCCTTACTTTACTTTATCATAAGATGAATGTGAAGAGGGGGAGGCGGAGGAATAGAGAAAACAAAAGCCATCAGGAGGAGGAAGGTAGGAACAATCCCCTTAGGGGCACCTTCAGAATGCTAAACTACAGAATCATATCCATCCCACCCAGCAAGTAATGTGGTGTTTCATAGGTATGTATATTGGACATGCTAATGATTCATTGCCCTGTTGTTGATGTGCCGATCTATGTTCCATTTATTCTGATACTTTGCATGCTTTGCAATTTGGTTTCTTCAGTGAAGCACTGTTTTTTTTCTCCCCTAAGATTTTCAGACCAAGGTTTTAAGATATTTTGAAAGACAATGTTTTCTTGTTTGTAGTTTCAGGGTTTCAGCTATTACAAGATTGTAACAGGGATGAAAAGAAGACATGTTTCACTGTAGCATTTGCTTGTGTTGCACCCATATTGAAGCCTTTCACTATGTAAAGTTGTCTAATGAAGGATATAAGACTACCAACTATCAGCAAAGAAAGGATACAAGATTACCAACTATGAAAAATCGTCGGCAAAACTTGAATGAGATGATTTCTTAAACTGAAATAGATGCTGCGCTCAATACTGCAGATGGCTCAAATGGTAGTTCTTTTTGTTGCTACGGCAGGTAGAGAGGTATCTTTAGCTTATGCGTTCCTGACTCCTGAGAGCTTTTGAATGGTTATCGTCTATATATTGAGTAGTGAATTGTATGGATATGCATAATAGGATGCTTATGCTCCTTAAATATGGTGTGTATTGTTACAATATTTATGAGACATATATCCTCATCATTTATTGCTAGTTGAGCAAGAAGGTTATCTATTCACTTTTAAAATATATTTTATTATAAAACTCATGAGATATTCAAATAGTACAATTGGAAGATTTATTCTAAATTTTATAGAGAAAAATAAATATTTATTCTAAGACAAAGAAATTAATCAACAATATCTAAATGATTTAGCTTTTAGCTAATTTATGTCAAGAATATCATCATTATGGTCACTACCACAAGTAAATTTTGTGTTCATCTTTTCTCTTTGTTTTTAAGTGATTGTTGATAGAATCCACAAGTGTACGATATGTACACGGCTAATAGTCACTACTACAGAAATACTTTTCACTATCGGTTTAAAATCCACTCTACTATCGGTTTTCTTACCGATAGTGATCGGCACGATAGTAGAAACGTAGCACACTTCTATCGGTTGAAAGCCGTTAGTAAAACATCTACATTTCCAACATTCACTAATCGCTAACGACTATTTCTTCTATCGGCTCGGATCTAAACCGATAGTATTGTGTAGGTTTTTTCTATCGGTTAGGTACTTAACACAGTTAGTACTAGAAATTTTATTCTATCGGTTGTAGTATATGAACCGATAGTACTGGAATATTTATTCTAGCAATTATAGTATATAACCGATAGTACTGTGTAGTTTTTCCTATCGGTTATGTACTCGACACGGTTAATACTTGAATCTTTCACAAATACATACAGCAATACAGAGATACATTGGATCATTCATAAATATACCAATATTTACAAATACACCAATATTCACATATTGAATTTGTTCACAAATACACTAATACAATAATATACACATGCATTGGACAGATTGAATTTATTCACATATTGATCGAGTTTATTCACAAATACATCAATGAATCTATTCACATATTGAGTTTATTCACAAATACAGCAATCAACACATTCAATATATATTACACAAGTCAGTTACAATCGATCGTTGATAGCCACTTCTTCCATGACATATTGAGCCCAAATTGTTCGCAGCTCCTTCAATTGAGGCAACTCATATTGGTCTTTCAACATGGCGCTCTGCATATATGCGTGTATGAAGTTAGGAACGTACGTCACATCCAATTAATATTCGACTTTGAGTCAGGAAAAATGGTTACCTTAGGGAATTGGACAAAATTTCTCCTGATCAGGTCATACATATATCTCATGACATAGAAGCTACATTCCCACGATTGTGGCTGCTGATGGCACTGGGATAATTGTATATGCAAAGACATAAACCCACATTAACTCAAAAGAACTAATTAAGCTTAAATTAAAAGACTCATCATGAGTACTTCCATCCGTATTAATTACCTTATATTCTTTCCAAGAAATTGTTGTGCCCTTCGACGCGTCATGCCTCCCTCCAGCACTAATATAATTTTTGAAAGCCCTGTATTTAATTTAGCATTGCCGGTTAATATGTTATCATTAATTAGCTAGTCAGAGAAAATTTTAAAACAACTGTCTTACTTACGCATTTATGTGCCACGTGAAGGTGAAAACATGCGCCACCCTGTCGCTCATCGAATTGAGGTAATAGACCTCATTCATCCATGGGCAAATGACGGCGAGGACCCAGTGGCCCCTACATTGCATATATAATCGAACCGTTTCATACATATGTTAGGCGTAACATACAAGAATGAGTTAAATTAGTAGGAAATGCACTAACCTTTGGTTCTACGACACAAGGATGAACTCTCGGTCCTGCTGCGCTAGTAGTACCCTTGATATGTATTCCTCTGCATGTGCTTGGTCGTACTCTAGCATCGTGAGGCTTATTTTGTCTGGGTCGAGGAAACACACCTTGTCACATGTCCTCATCGACGCCAGCCTATACATGCACTTGGATGCAAAGTAGACATTAGTAAATAGTGCATACAAAGTGATTAGATTTATGAAATGAACTGTGATAACTTCAGACAACAGCAAACTCACAGGGCACCAGTCTGTATGATGGACATATCAAGCTCCCGCCAGTTGAGGAGGTCGAACAAATCCTCGTGGGCCACCGATATGCTCCCGGCCTCACGGTGAAAATGACCTGGCTTGAAGTGAACCAAGAAGTTGATGTGCCGCCTAGACCGGGTCAGGTACCACTCGTGGAGACTTCTGGTTATTTGATCCATATTGCGCAGAAGGTACTCCAACACGAGTGGGAACCCGTTTTTGAACGTACCCGGCTGGCTTTGTTTGGCCTTGCCCTTGCCTTTGGGCGGGGAGCGAGTGTATACCTTCGAAGATTGGGGCGCGGTGCCGCCGGCCTCATTTGATGGCGAAGGGTTTGAGGCCGTCGGAGGAGGCATGGGGGTCGAAGGAGCTCGGTCATGCGTTGTGCCAGGGGTGGTATCCTCAGGAAGTGAGCTGGTATCCATCGTCCACTTTAAGTACGAACGCATAAGTTAAAATTTTCAAATTGAGTATATTAACTGAGTTGTAAGCTAGAATGGCTAGGGTTTACCTCCTATAGTCTAACACCCTTCTTGAGCCATTGTATGTACGAGCCCAATGCCTCGCCAATTGTCCGCATTTCGTCCGTTGGGACGGGCAACGGAAAAGAGCTGTAGCCCGGGAGGGCCATGTCCACCTATACCTTTGCAAATCCAGGCTCCAGAGGTACGCAGTGGATCCGGATATCCTCCCAAGACTGATATACGACCCCGTTTGCAACCACTACAGGTTTGTCGCCTATGTTGATCAATAGGCTACAGCTCTCCGGCTTCTGCAATTTGCAACAATTATAACATGTTAGCGAAATAGTTCTAACGTAACGGGAGTGGCATCAACCGAACTGCATATATAGCTTAAGAGTTGCAATACCTCAATCAGGTCCACCGGATCCACGTGAACCTTCGAGCCGCAACTACTCGGCCTGGCAGCGTCGACCTCGGCAGCTGGATCTAAATCCTTGGATTGCACAACTCGGCTGAGGCGTTCATACTTCTCGTTCATTTGAGCGAACATGTCCGCGAATTGTGCAGTCACATCTGATCGTATCTTCTGAGACAGCTCCAATTCCCTTTCCTTCCAGCTGCGAGCCTTCTTCGCCTTTTGCCCGGGCTCCGAGAAGCCTTCCTTTCATGGCACCACACCCCCCACGGTTCGCGTCCGCCCTGGATGCTCCTTGTTCCCTAGAGCCCGGGTAAGGATGTCGTTCTCCCTATGGGGAGTGAACAATCCCTCGGTCGCCTCCTTCGAGCAAGGGATCTGTTACATTCAAAACTCTCCATTGTGAGGAAAAAATATATACAAACTTGTGCGCACACTAGTGATCATAGTTTTTCTACCACACTCTATGATTCCAACCAGGAAGTTAGCCAACTTACGAGTCGCTGCACGACCTCGACGTCCCTGGGGTTTGGGAACTCCACAGTCCCCGTGGTCGACACGGTCCCTCTGGCCAGCCACCAGCGCTTGCATCGCGGATCGCGGATCTCAGAGAGTTGTAGGTCAGGGGAGTCGACGAAATTCGACGCCTCATCTTCAGCCTTCTTCTACTGCTCCTCCTTCCCCACATAGCCATGAGAGCCGAGCCGGTGTGGGTGGTCGTTCCTCATCTGGATTGCCTTGTTCTTCTAGCTGAGGGCCTTCGTACCAGAAACAAGAAAATTAATGCACCGTTGATTACTGCATACAATGGTGTAACCAAGCAAAGGAACCATACATACCTTGAACTCAGGGGTCCGCTTCTGTTGGGTGAATTGCTCCCATACCTCCTCCGTTATGAAGGGGTACTTCTCGCAAGGAGATTTGCCTTTAGCGAGGAAGGTACTGACGAGGACGCTCTTGAAGGTTTTTCACGTGTTGTTCATGTCATTCAAGCAAGCTATCTTGGGACCATCGTCAGGGATGTTCCATTTGGCCTGTTTCAAATTGTGCATATAAGCAGGACTTACCTAATTTCTAGGATAAACCAAGGGAATGTGATTACTCAAGAGTTCAGTGATTTTGATTAATTTTACCTTCACTTCCGCCCACAGCCTATTCCTCTCGTCGGCCTTAACGTCCTTCCAGCTCTGGACGGTGATCTTCACCCTTTCCTTCGCCAACAAACCAACATAGGCAGCATAGTGGCCGGCGTTCTTCTTGATTGGTCTCCCGAATTGGTTGAACTCACATGAAAGATCCGCGCGTTTGGCCAAACGGCTCAACATCGTTGCGTCTCGTGCCTTCCTCTTGCGCTGGGACGAGGCAGCGTCATCTACATTCGCCCTTGACGAATCACTACTATCAGTCGAGGAAGATGCCGACATGGCTTTACCTAAAATTCCATGAACAGACCATCAATTGATATGAACAAAGGTACATGACAAAGTTCATAACTAAAATGGAATGGCAATGATGAACCACCTCTTTTTGTTAAAATGTCAAATTTTCATTCAAAAGACCAAAAATCATCATTTCCTATCAACATGGTCTTCAAAATAGATTTAAAATGGATTTGTAAACTGAATTTGCAAAGGGTTGTCGAACTTCAACTTTCTTGCTTAACATAAAGATCATTTGATAACTCTTGATTGTAAAATTAATCCTATTTGGAAAAATTTTCAGAAAAATATATTTCATGCTATAAAAATCATTTCTGTAAATTTTCATTTCAAATGTATTTGATTTGAGCAATAGTTGGTTCTTTTCACAAATGAAATATGAACTTTGCAAAATTCAGCCTTTTCAATGTACTATCGGTTGATAATAACAAACGATATGACATACTCTATTTCCTATCGGTTTGACAATTAAAACCGATAGTAATTAACTATGTTAGTCTTAATTCAGATTATGGTTTTTACTATCGGTTCTAAATAAGAAACCGATAGTGGACTACACTGTACGACAAATTACTAGTGATTTTCATCAAGTCTGTAATTCTCATAGCTATCAAGTTTGTAGTTCATGAATTTTCATCTAGTTTTATGTTTGTAATCCATTGAACCACATATGAACTATTGCATATAAATTTAAGCAATTGATGCGAGCGGTTTGGTCAAGAACACTTACAGTCGTTCGTGGAGTGGCCGGAGGCGGTGGAGAACCCAATTGCGATCGGCAATGGTGGCGCAGAGGAGTGAAAAAGCGAACGTCGGGAGGCTAGGGTTTTCCGCGCCGACTATTTGGAATGTGATCAGTTGCACTGGAGGGAAAATCGTGCGGGTTATAACCTAATATATGAATCTTTACTATCGGTTCATAACCACCAAACCAATAGTAAATACAATGTAAATTAGGGTTTGGAGTGTTGGCATTGTTCACTATCGGTTTATTATCACTAGTCGATAGTAAATTAAGAACAGGGTCTCATAACACAATATAAATCACTATCGGTTATGAACAATAAACCGATAGTAGAGTTTAATTTCATATCGGTTTGGAAGTTGAAACCGATAGTACAATACAATGTTATTGACCTTCCCTGAGAATAATTACAGATGATCTCAGTACATCATTTTGCATTGTATTTCACTATCGGTTTTATGATTATTAACCGATAGTAAATTAATCCACTGTAAACCAAAATATAGAACATGGTCTCATAACACAAAATGAAATACTATCAGTTATGAACAATAAACCGATAGTAGAGATGAATTTTATATCGATTTGGAAATTGAAACCGATAATAGAATACAGTGTTATTGACCCTAAAGGGTTTTCCTGAGAACAATTACAGATGGGTCTCAGTACATCATTTTGCACTTGTAAAGACCTGAAACCCCATACAAATGACTTCCAATAATTTTGAAATAAATTAACAGTAAAGGCCAATCATGGAATAAAAATTGGCAGTTTTCATATTGATTTGTGAAAAGAATCAATTATTGCTCAAATCAAGTACTCCAATTGAAATGAAATTTGCATAAATGATTCTCAATGCATCACGTATGTTTTCCCAAAGAATTTTTGAAAAATGATTTGAAGAATTCTTCGATTAAAGATCCAAGTAATATACGTCACTTACATATTGCAAATTAGTCAAGAATGGTTGTCCACCCATAATCCTTCTTCGTGGTCGTCTCGCAGGTAACTTGTTTCGTCAATATCTTCGGTAGGGACAGATTGAAGAATTCCATCTAAAAATGGAGGTAGTTCGTCGAACTGATCATACTCTTCTTCATCCACAACGTCTTCGACCCCAACAATACGTCTCTTACTGTGAAGGACAACGTGCAACTTTGGGTTGGCCAGGTCAACGATGTAGAACACCTGTGTGGCTTGCTCAGCAAGTATAAATGGATCATCTTGGTGTGCGATTCTACTGAGATCGACGAGAGTAAACCCATAATTGTCGACTTTAACACCTCGAGGGATTTCGACCCATTGGCATCGAAACAGAGGAATCTTAAGTAATACATAATCGAGCTCCCATATTTCCTCAATAACACCGTAATATGAGTCGGGTGCCCTTACTGCCCTGGCATCATCTGAAATAGCAAGTAGTGTCACTCCACTGCATTGCATATTACTCTTCTCGTCCTGAGTTCTTGTGTAAAATAAATAGCCGTTGATGTCATACCCCTGCCAACTCCCTACAGTAAATCTAGGCCCTCTGGCCAACCATGTAATAACTTCATCTACGTCGCCCTCAGAAGCTTGCAGGACTATTTTCGATCCACCCAGCAAACTTCCTGTTATGTTCTCTGGTGACCCAAATCTCTGGCTTCGAAGGATTCTGTTTCCGTAACATTTCCTTGTGCTCGTGTATGTATGGCTCCACCCCCGTCATGTGCTGTAAGACCCAAAAATGGACTTTTGCATACAGATCACTAGAGGGGACGACTGCTTTAAATCCAATCGTTCCAATGCCCTGAAGCCTGCCCTCATGCCAGGACGTAGGAACGCCAATTGGGTCAACCCCGACCATATAATTGGTGCAAAATTCGATCACCTTCTTGGCGGCATAACCTTCAATGATACCGCCCTCAGGTCGATGTCGATTCCTTACATATCCCTTCAAGATACCCATAAATCTCTCAAATGGATATATGTAGCGCAGGAACATGGGTCCACAAAACTTAATTTCTCTAACAAGGTGAACAATGAGATGGACCATAACATCAAAAAAAGATGGAGAGAAATACATCTCCAGCTGACAAAGAGTTGTAGTTACATCGTGTTGCAAATCGTCCAGTCCATCCAGATCAATTACCTGCAAAGACACAGTTGCAGCAAATATTCAGATCCAAAAAATCTGACAAGTTCCACGAATGGAGCTAATTAACTTGCTAGGAGTACACGCTTACCTTGCCAGATATTGTGTTGAAGAAATAACATAGCTTTGTAAATGTCTCTCTGACTTTGACTGGGAGAATGCCCCTAATAGCAATGAGAAGAATTTGTGACATCAGTACATGACAATCATGGGAGTTCATACCAACCAGTTTCAAGTCTTTCATGGACACAAGTTTTTTCAAGTTCGCAGAATACCCGCATGCAACTTTGACACCATATAGGCACTGACAGAGTTCTGTTTTTTCTCTTTTTGACAAAGTATAGCAGTGTAGCTTCTAGGCCCCTATAGAGTGTTTTAATAATTAATGACAACTACAAATGCTATACTAACGTTACTTGCCTAGTTGTGTCAAGAAGATACTTAAAAGACAG
The DNA here is from genome assembly GCA_019359835.1 of Pharus latifolius. Classification (NCBI taxonomy): domain Eukaryota; kingdom Viridiplantae; phylum Streptophyta; class Magnoliopsida; order Poales; family Poaceae; genus Pharus; species Pharus latifolius. The sequence continues at coordinate 83,466,191 of CM033321.1, read as the reverse complement.
GTTAATGAAAGGCAAAGAAAGAACCTCAGGATGAAGAAAGGGTGCATTGATCAAAAAGGCAAAGGTATGGAATATGGACTTTTCCTTTTTACCGGTCTAAGGTGATTAGAGAAGAATTTTGACTGGATTTTAGGATAGTTGCTGTACTATTAAGAGGAGCATGTGGTGTATCACAAAATACTTCATCTATGTGCCACAAATTATAAAATCAACTTGCATTGCATACTAGAAGGTCACATCCTTTGAAAATTCCTGTTTCAGCTCAATTCTGCTCAGCAATGTCTCAGTCGGTCTGACCGTTTGTTGGACCGGTCTGACCGAATTCACGGACTGACCGACGTTATGTGTTAGTATAGTATATACCTTATAAGGTCGGTCTGTCCGTAGTTAAGACCTAGGTCAGTCTCCTGGAACTTCATGAATTATCTTTCTGTTGTTTTGAGCTATTACGGTCTGACCGTTTTATTAGACCGGTCTGACCGTGAAATCGGTCTGACCGTGTTTTTGTACTACGGTCTGAGCGTATGGCCGGTCTGTCCATATATATCGGCCTGACCGTATAAGGTGTCCAGAAACTAGGTCGTCTCTGGACAGCTTCACAGTCTGACCGAAATAGGCTCCGGTTTGACCGTATATATCGGCCTGACCGTATAAGGTGTCCAGAAACTAGGTCGTTTCTGGACAGCTTCACGGTCTGACCGAAATAGGCTCCGGTCTGACCGTGTGTGTGCCTGACAAGGGCAGTTGAGCATTTATTGCGCCTGTTTAATGCCGTTGCAATTGCGGCGGTCTGACCGAGCTTGTGCCTGCGGTCTGATCGCCAGGTGATCTTTTTCTCCCAACGGCCTGTAACGGCTATATTAATTGTGGGGGTATATATACTCCCATGCACGGCCCTGTTCATAACTTTTTTGGCAAAATCTTGAGCATTGTCATCATCCTTGAGAGCCTAAGCTAGTTTCATACACTCTAGGTTTCAAATTCTCGAATTTGTGGGAGTGTGCATTTGGGATCTTTTAGTGCATTGCATTTAGATCATTAAATTAATCTTGTGGCACTAGAAGAAGGCTAAGTGATCATCACCGGCTTGTTACTCTTGGAGTTTGCCGACTCCTAGATGGCTAGGAGAAGGGTTTTGGAGAGCTCTTCAAGGAGGATTGTGAAGAAGCCTCAAAACGTCTTGTGAAAGGGTTGAGCACACCTTGCCGGAGCGGTAAAGTGCATCCTTAGTGAAAACGAGGTTTGGATAGCTCATCATACTAATCCGGCTCAAGATCTAGGTCGCTTCTCGAGAGAAGATTGACTAGATAGAGGAGCGGTTAGAGATTTGAGTTTGTCTCAACGTGGATTAGGGGTGATCGGCAAATCACCGAGACCACGGGATATATCCTTGTGTTGGAATTGTGCTTTATTCATATTGTGTTATTTATTTGTTCTCATTATCTATAAATTGTTAGATTAATTGCTAAATTGCTAAAATCGCCTATTCACCCCTCTCTAGTCGATATTCTAGATCCCTTTCAAGCAGGCCGGGGGGAGGTATGTCCGCTTTCCCTTCTCCAACGGTGCAAGCTCACTCCTTATGCCCATGTCGAGCATGTCACGGCGGACGTTGATGCCATCTTCCGTCTTTCTTGGAATGTTCAACAACAAACCAATCAAACTGTCACAAACATTTTTCTCTATGTGCATGACATCAATGCAATGTCGAACTTATAAGTGCTCCCAATATGGCAGATCCCAAAGAATCGATCTCTTCTTCCAAACATATTTTCCTGGAGGTTTAGAACATTTACCGAACTCAACTTTGATGTCCTTCACGCGCAAGTAAAGCTCCTTACCAGTCACAAACACTGGGGCTGATCCTTTCTCAGGCTTCCCATTGAATGACTTCTTCTTCTTACGGTAGGCATGATGCATCGGAAGGAATCTGCGGTGACCCATGTACACTGTTTTTCTGCAGTTTGATAACCACATGCTTTCAGTTTCATCCAGACAAATAGGACAAGCCTTGCCTCCTTTCGTACTATACCCCGACAAATTTCCATAGGCCGGGAAATCATTTATGGTGCAAAATATCATAGACCGCAACATGAAATTCTCTCGCTTCTGTGTATCCCACACCCGCACCCCTTTGCTCCACAATTTATGTAAGTCCTCGACTAACGGTGATAGAAACACGTCAATATCATTCCCGGGTTGTCTGGGTCCTGAAATTAGTAACGACATCATGATGTACTTGCGCTTAATACATAACCAAGGAGAAAGATTGTAGATGCATAAAAGAACCGGCCAAGTGCTATGTCGACTGCTCATATTTCCGTGTGGATTCATACCATCTGTATTCAACCCAAACCTTATATTTCTCACTTCGCCGCCAAACTCACCGAATGTTCTGTTAATGTTTCTCAATTGAATAGAATCAGCTGGATGTTTTAGTTTTCCGTCTTGTTTCCAACCTTCAACATGCCAACGCAAGTATTTCGCATCTTTCGGATTTGCAAACAGTCGTTTCAATCTAGGAATCACAGACAAATACCACACAGTTTTGGCCGGAGGCCCTTTCTTTACCTCATCACATCCATTGTGATAAATTCTGTCCCCATACTTATACCGCGATGCACCGCATCTTGGACAAACATGCAAATCCTCGTACTCGTTATGGTACAGAACACAATCATTTGGGCATGCATGTATTCTTTCGATTTCCATTCCCAACGGACACATTAGTTTTTTGGCCTGGTAAACCGATCTTGGCAACTCATTTCCCTCTGGAAGCATGTCCACTAACAAATCCAATAGCGCTGTGAAACTCTTATCGCTCCAACCGTTGCTTGCCTTCAAGTTATATAATCTCAACACAGAAGACAACTTTGTAAATTTTACACATCCGGGGAACAAAGGCTTATCATAATCAACAATTAATTTCTAAAATTTAGCTAAATCGTTTTCGCTGTAATGTTCTTCTACATCACGCAACATTTCATCTAAATTGTCGTCATCTACATGGACTTCCGAATGAACATTACCAATGTTCTGATCATGATCATCATTACTGCAATCCACTTCCGGGTGCTGCTGAGTGGTAGCAGTGCTCGTTTCCTCAAGATCTTCACCATGCCATATCCAACGGTTATAGCGTGCGTTAAAACCACGACGAATCAAATGACTCCTAATCTGATCAGAGTTGCCGAACCTTTTTAAGTTCATACAATCTATACAAGGACAATGCATATCTTTCTCTCCCTTCTTCGCCTTTTCTTGCTCAGCAAATTTAATAAACCCATTCACATCCTCCAAATACTCAACAGTAGCACGTTTTATTCCATACATCCAATATTCTCTGTCCATCTACAATTATTTCACAAAATTGACAAATTGAAATAAGTAATTAATGACTCAGGGCATGCATGCATGAAACATCATCAATTAGCTAGGCCATATGTGTGTACAGCTGCTTAATTACATTAAATGGATATGTATGAAACCCTAATTAACTTGATACATTAATTGGAAGAGTCAGCTAGCTAGCTGCTTAACTTCAGCAAGCTATAGCTAGCTAGCCAACCTAGCCTTCTAGTTAGTTTGGAGCTACATGTATCTAGTTTAATGAATTGCAAGTAGAGAGAGAGGGAGAGTGTGAAAGAGTGATCGAGAGAGAGGGAGGTGATGAGAAGATGACAATACCGAGGGGGATCGAATTATCAACCTCTCAGCTAGCTTCTCCAGATCACTCTAGTTTGAAGCGTGGATGCACGTACGGTAGAAATGAATCGAGGATGCAGAGCGCAGAGCAGGGGTCGAGATAAGTTGTACAATTTTGCTATCGGTTCAAAAAACACAACCGATAGTAAACTAAGGTCCCCACTGTCATAACCATTAGTTTATATGACGTCATTTTACTATCGGTTTGTTTTATATAACCGATAGTAAATTTTACTCTATTATATCGGTTTGTACAGTAGTAACCGATAGTATAAAGTCCGTACTTTCACTATCAGTTACGAAAGAAAAACCGATAGTACTATTTAATCTATTATATCGGTTGGTACAGTACGAACCGATAGTATAAAGTCTGTAATTTCACTATCAGTTACGAAAGAAAAATCGATAGTATTATTTCATCTATTATATCGGTTGGTACAGTACGAACCGATAGTATAAAGTCCGTAATTTCACTATCAGTTACGAAAGAAAAACCGATAGTACTATTTCATCTATTATATCGGTTGGTACAGTACGAACCGATAGTAAAAAATATTTGCATTTCACTAACGGTGTACCAGTATATAACCGATAGTAAAAAGCTTCTTCTCCACCGCTGTCGTCCTATTCTATCGGATTTTTCCCAGATTGCTTATAACCGTTAGAAGATATGGGTTAGTGGATTGCATTTCTGTAGTAGTAAGTTTTCACCTTCACAATGATAGCATATATTTTTCACAATAATTTTATATTTTTTTATCATCAATTAATCTCTTTTGTTGTCTTCTAGAGGTCAATTATGTTTTTGAAATGAACGCTTGAATTGTGTGATTTGTGTGATTATGTTTTTGAAATGAACGCTAGACTTTGTACACAGCTAGTGGATTGCTAGGTGCTAAGATCAGTGCCAGAATTGCACGATTTACCTAGTGTTTTGTTTTTTGCCGAGTGTTTGAGAAAACACTGTGCAAAGTGCACTTTATCGAATGTGTAGAACACAGACAGGAGTTTCCATAGTGTTCCGAACACACAACACTCGGCAAAGTCTGTAATTATTTTCCCGAGTGCAACTGACAAAAACAATCGGCAAACTCCCTCCCCAAAATTTCGGTTCATTCTCACTCGTGAAATTTTAAAATTTCCCACTTTTCTCCCCATCTCCTTTCTTAATCCCTCTATCTTCCCCACCCATACTTCAATTTCAATCTTAAATAAATCTTGGCAACGACAATGCATGGCGGCCTTGACAGAGTGAGGCGACTGCGGCCCGAGGCGATGGCGGCAGCGACAGCACACAATGACATTGCGAGGCGACGACAGCAACATGAGGCGGCGGGGCAACGCGGCGGCCCAAGGTAGTGATGGCAGTGCATCGCGACGGCAGCACGAGGTGGTGGCGGCAGCATGCCGAGGCAATGGGAAGGCGAGGTGGTTGCGCGAGGCGGCACCAAAAACGTGAGGCGGCAACGGCAATGGGCTCGAGAGACTGCGGTGGCGAGAGGCTGCAGTCGCACAGGGATGCCGATGGCCCGAGGCTGTGGTGATCTAAATTTTCGTTTACCGAGTGCTTTTGAAAACAATTGGGAATGTTATGACATATGGAGAGTTGCTTTCTTTTTCGAGTGTTTTTAAAACACTCGACATAGCATGTCTTTCATGTGTGTTTTTAAGTTTTCACTCGGCAAAAAATTTTCTTTCTCGAATTTTGTACTCCAAGTGACCTTTGTCGAGTGTCCATATTCGGTAAAATCTTCACCCAGTGTTTTGCTTCACTTGCAGAGTGTTTTTGACACTCAGCAAATCACACATGTCAGATAGTGGATGTAATAGTCATAAAAGATTTATTATTGTTATATAAATAGATAATATATGTCTACATCCAAAAATAGATGCCAATGGTAGCCTTTGTGTGGATTAGCCGTAGACATGACATTTGCTAAGATCACTAGTCACTATCTCAAGTAATCTCACAAATATCATCATTCTTCAGTTTTTGATTGCTGTAAGCTTGTAAGATACATCTATAATACATCATGTGAGGATGCAGGTCTCTTAGATTTATTCTCAAACTCCATCTAGTGAATTTTGTCCAATCTGAAATCTACTTGTCATAAAACTAATAAATCGTTGCCACAAATAGGCCGAAATCTTCAAATCCCTCCAGGGCCACCAGCCCAGTGATTTGTACCTCTATGAGACATTTAGATCTCAAGCGCCCAATGAGGTCGAAACCATAGCCGCTCAAGCTAGAACCTTGCTCAACTGCTTGAGGTTTAGATGTGGTTGGATACGTCAACTTTTGCATTCGTCGACCGCACAAGGTTAGTCAGATCACAGTGGAACAACTCCTACGCCAACATGAATTTTTTCAAAGTCCAGTACGTGCTGGACAAAATGTTATAAACAACATTGTTTTGTGCGTTTTACAGCCTTGCCTGTCCGTCATGGATTTGTCTGAGGATGTTAAATATGATCCAAAAGCTAGGACAAAATCCATGAGAAAATGTGCTCTTGTGGTGCTCGCTTGTCACGTTTGTCTGACTTGGCGTCTGAGGTCGACCTTTCTCACAAGCTTTATTATTTAGATATTTGTCTTCTCTTTTAATTATTGTGAAAGTTTTTGCATGATCTCCTAATATTGAAATAGTTGATATTTATCATATGGTCTCTAAGATTCTACAATGCATATAATTCTAATTTCCTCATGTATAGATTTCTAATGTACAAACTATAGTACAGGGTTTTTTATAGTATATTTTCAGATTTAGAAATTAATTATAAGGTTGTTTGCACAATTACACGAGATTAAATACTCGTTATTATTATTGTATAAAGAGATAAATGTTAATTGAATGAGAGGTACCTATTGTGCATCCACATTTACTAGTATTCTGGAATCCATATATATTCCACATGTAAGACAAGATGTATTAGACGTGAAATTTTCTTAAAAGATTGTTTTTTGAAGACATACGTTGTCATCCTAGACCTAGTCGTGGATGGGGTACACAGACATTGATACCAATATTTGTCCAACAGCATGTCGGCCTCAGCCTCAGGTATATAGATGGTAAGACGTTAGCATCAGTGTGATGCGAAATCTTCAAATAAACTGTATGTTTAGCCGGGATTTTCTAATTAAGGAGTAGAAGGCGAGTATGGCACGTTGAAAAGTCAGTCCAGATTTTCCTAGCTTGCACAATATTGGCCCCTTTGTTTTACATACTAAGTGAAATCATGTGTGTTGTCGCAAATAATAAGAAAAAAGATTTAGTATCATATAGTATATTGTGAATGACACACAAGATTGATGGAGTGGGCGCCGGCGGCAATGAAGTAGAACAACATCGCATCATCGCACCAGCCGCTGACGGCGTCCGGCAAAAACAAAAGCCACACACAGGCTGCAGACGCACTGGAACAAGGCAGCAGCAAAGCAGGACAAGGCGGCAATAATAGGATGTACATAATAGGATGCTTATGTTGCCGTCCCCAAGGAGCTTCCTTGTATGCTTGAATTGGTGCATTGTATGGATATGCATAGCAGAAATTTTGTGTTTAATGAAGCTATGAATTCTTTTAGAGTGCAATTTATGTTGACTAGCTTGTAAATTTATTTTTTTAAAAAAAAATTCAGGCATGGTGCGACTTGGAGGTGGCACTAGGGAGTTGCCGGATTGGAGATGGTAAATGTTGAGTTTCTTAACTGAGTTTGACATTGTCATGGTTTGATGTATAAGTTCTAATAAACAGGTGCGAAAATTGGATTTGATAGGAAATCTGGCAAGCAATTGTAAGAATATTTTAACACTATGAAATGACCTATATAATTATTAAACTTAATTTCTAATAGAGATCGGTCTAATGTGAATTGCGTGATAATTATTAGACTCAAAATATTAGAATTAAGCTATGAGTTTAATGGGTGCATGTTGCAATTGTGGTTGTTAACATCCAGAAGTAACGAGGAATCGATGGATGCAGCCCATGGAGATTCTTCTCTTCCATTCCAAATTCTTTTTTCCTTGTAAACGCAACATCTAACAACCATTAGTTATAGACGCATGGTATTCGTTTCAATTAGTGAGTGAGTTGTGTTGTGTACATGTTACTCTTTGATCAATGGCAAAATCTCATATTTTCTCACTAAGATCGAAGTGAATGCCCAATCAACCTATATATCAATCAGTGTAGTTATTTACATTTGAAAACATAGCTTAGCACAACTTATTCTCTGAACATGTGCAACCAAGAAAGCAAAGACTAGTAGTATATACGTCGCTCTTGTCGGGCAACAGGTTTCTTTTTTAAAAAAAAAAATATGACCAGTTTGAAACATTATGATAAGAGATTTTGTACCGCCCCTTCTTCGCAAGGTATTAATAGATAGAAGTATATTTTATTTAATAGAAAGATTTTAGTTGTAATCTGATCATTCATTTAAAGTGTATAAGATTAATATTTTACTTGTCCATTAAACAACGCATACAAAATCAAATCTAAATTATAACTAAACTAGTGGATTACAAGTTAACAAGCATCTCCGCCTTTACCCGTGGAATCGGACTTGAATGCCCCTGCTGTTCGCCCGTCCCGCGAGCCCTTGGTTGTTCACCAATATGAAAGCGCTGATTTCAGTGTTAAATTTCCAGAACTGAAGGTGGGCCCAGAAACTCAAGATTTCTATTGCCATCCATCTGAGTCTTTTTTGTAGGCCCTCTCATTGATGATTTAATTTCTAATCAAATGGTTGAAGTTAAATCCATCTAATATTATCTACTGATAATTAATCCTTATTATTCTTATATATTATTTCTAATCCATCTATACTGGTCGTCGTATTTGACAAGAAAACTTAATTATTGGACAATGCGGTGGGTTCAGGGTGAGATGGGGAGGAGTACCAAATTGGTGAATTGCTGGCTTTGAACTAAAAATTAGATCCATTGGATTGGAGTGAGAAATTTATATAGGTAATGGAAAAAGAGAAGTGTGAAATTATATCTATATTATTTTTAAAGTCCCATCTATTTCTTTTAGTCGTATTTAATGGGACCGTGGGAAAGATATCAATAACTATTTACAGATCTCATTCGTCGGTTTGCTTGAATTGAATGGTCCAAAATTTTCAAAAGCCCTTCGACCGCGACCACGGGCCAAAACTTTCTCAATTGACTTTGTCCCGGGGGTGGCAGTTTTCAGTCGCTAGCCCGGCTAGCGATTGAAACGCTGCGGGTTTCAGTCACTAGTCCGGCTAGCGACTGAAAGCTGGCGTGGCACGGCACGTGGGCCAGTGGGGCGTTGTGCCGTGCCACGTCTTCAGTCGCTAGCCGGGCTAGCGACTGAAAATTAGTCGCACGCGTGCCTTCGCGACAGAGAGCCGTTTTTGCAAAATTAAAAAGTTTCGGGTTAGTTTTCGAATTTTTTTTTTTTTTGTTATTTGGGAAAAAATTCCAATATTTGTTTTTGAACTTCCATATTTATAATATTTATATTTAATTCTCTCTGATTCTATTTTTATTGGAAATCTTATAAGAATTTGTAAGGAATGAAACCTTCCAATAGAGGTCTAGATGGAGTAGAGTGATGTTGGCATCACCAACATCAGACCAAGTCTGGTCGGGTCGGGTTGGGTTGGGTCAGAGTTCTCTGGTCAATGATTATCTATTAAGTCTTGTTGAGTCATGTTTTAAGGTTCGGTAGATGAAATAATTCTATAATAACTATTCATATGGAAGTATTATTAGAAATAAAGATATCTAGAAGCTAACTAGTGAAGCTTATGTGATATTAGTAATACTTGAATAAAAGATATCATAAAATTAGTTAAATTGATATAACTATACTTATAAATTATATTAATATATTAAAAAATATATGTTTATATATAATTGGCGCGACATAGGCCGACATAAAACTTGCATCCACCGGCTCTTGCCTCAGGTCGGTTTGGATTGACTGGGTTGAGTCGGTTTTGAGGTCAAAATTGAGAACTCTGCCTTCAAATAAGCTCTGTGTTTTATGTATTTTTTTTGTTTTATAAACCTAATAGATCTATGTTAAACTTGATCAAATACCCTCTTAGATTGCTTTCTGAATGATCATCTTGGCAAAATTATTGTTTTCCAAATATAATTACCAAACTTGGTATGATTGGTTGATTATCAAAATTTGACTATGGAGATACATTTTATTTACAAACAAACTATACAATAACCATACTTAACTTTGTCTACTAAAAAGTGGTATATAAATTATCTATCACACATGTAACAATAGATAGTATATAAATTTGGTTAAATCTTGACCAGATTTTAGTGGGTTATCTAATCTTACTAGTAAAGGAAAAAAAATAATATTAGATTATTGGCACTTTTAATATTTAGCTTATATAATAATTATTGACTACCCACTAAACATTTCGCAAGCTCCCCAAACATGCAATTTGAGAGGTCAAAAGCCAAGTGCTATTGTGGGACCCGCAACTGTTTAAAATAGCGACTTGACACCATGAGTCAAGAGGCCGAAGTCTTCCTTTGACACAAAACAGAGCATCGGTGCGAGGCTGCCAGCCGCACAGTAGAAAGTGCATACAAGAGGCAATGTATTTTGATTTAATACCTGTGATAAAAGAACCAAATCTCCCACGGCCTGTCTCCTGATCATGGCGGCGGTGCTGGAAGCGTTCGCGTCGAAGCTGGTAGGCATGCTTGCGGACATGGCAAAGGAGGAGGTGGAGAGGATGCTGGGCGTGCCCGGCGAGATCACCAAGCTCCAGAACATGCTCAGCGACCTCAGCTGCATCCTGGCCGACGCCGAGAGGAAGCGCATCCGCGACGCTGCCGTGGAGCGGTGGGTGAGGGAGCTCAAAGATATTATGTACGACGCCGACGACATCCTCGACCTCTGCCAGATCATGGAGGGTGAAAGCGAAGGCGCGGCCAAAAGGTCGAGAACTGCTACAGGATTATGGAACATCTCCCTGAGGTTTTCCTTCCGCAATCATGAGATTGGCAAGAAGATCCAAGCGCTGAACCAGAGGTTGGAGGACACTGCGAAGAGAAGCTCCCGCTTCGGTTTCATCTCGCAGGTGATCAGCTCCTCCTCCTCGAGGTACGATTCTCTACATGTCGACGTGAGCCGCAAGACTGGACCGGCGATTATCAAATCTGATGTTGTTGGAGAGAAGATCGAGCAAGATACGAGGAGCCTCGTGAATCTGCTGACCAAGAAGGATAATGTTGCAGGATCTGAGAGCACTAATAATATTGCCGTCGTTGCGATCACCGGCACTGGTGGGATAGGCAAAACGACCCTTGCCAAGATGGTTTTCAACGACAACACAGTGCAAGAAAACTTCGACAAGAGAATATGGCTGAGTGTTAATCAGGACACTGATGAGATTGCCGTGCTATGTAGTGTTATCGCTCAACTTGGGAGCAACCATGGGGGTGGAGAGAAAGCTGTGCTTGAGTGTGAGCTGATGCGTGCGGTGAGACAGAAGAAGTTCTTGCTGGTGATCATGGATGATGTCTGGAGTGAGAAGGTGTGGAATGAGCTGCTCAGAGCGCCGCTTCACGACGGTGCTCCGGATAGTTGTGTCTTGGTGACTACAAGAAATGATGGAGTTGCTCATGGGATGAAAGCACAATACATCCACCATGTTGACAAGCTAAATTCTAGAGACGCTTGGTCCCTACTAAAGAAGCAGGTCAGTAACTCCCAAGTTCCTCAAATTAAGTATATATAGGAAAATTTTACAAACTCCACACTAATTAAGAGGCTTCAAAATCCCCTAGTTTAATTTGCAAGTATGGTCTCCTCACAAGTCCAAGTAATTTCTAGATTCAAATACTCGCTACCATTATTTTTCCGTTATATTTAAACAGAAAATATTAAAAACATTCAAAAATAGCAGCCACTATCACGTAGGATAGGATCAAATGACTGTTTTTCTCTTGTTTTGCTTCAGTAGCTTTTATTGTCTACATTTATGTTTAGCATATGCGCATATGCAAAAAAAATAGACTTGCGGCACACTCCTATCACAGTTTTATTAGTATGGATGACTAACTCATGTGAATCTGCATATGATCACGCTTATTCTCGTGATTTTACAATCCAAGTTAACAGGATTCTGACATGAATGAGTTCTCTGTGAGTGTCTCTCAAAATGTTGGGTCACATGAGTTTCCATTCAAATTACAGATTTATGGTAGAAGAGGTGACTTTGACACACTCATATACATGTAAACATGTATTCTGGAAATTATTGATTTATGTACTATAGCTTAGACTTCTGGAAATTACAGATGGATGAGTCAAAAAAAAAAAAACCTTCTAAGTTTTTGAAACACCATAACTTGTGGGGGCTGCCATTTTCTTTTTGTAAACATGTATTCTGGAAATTATTGATTTATGTACTATAGCTTAGACTTTTTCAACAGGTAACTTTGAACGAGAGCGACAAATCCAATGTTGATATATCAGAGGACATTGAGATGAATATTGTAGGAAGATGTGATGGTTTACCACTTGCAATTAAGGTGGTCGGAGGACTTTTAGTCAACAAGAACAAAACAAGAGGTGCTTGGATGGATGTTTCTAATCACTTCGCATGGTCTCTAATTGGAATCAGAGAGGAAATTAACCATGTGGTCTACTTGAGCTATGAAGAATTGCCTTCTCACTTAAAGCAATGCTTTTTGTATTGCTCTCTTTTCCCGCAGGCAGTGCTTAATTCTAAAACTATTGTTCAGATGTGGATTGCTGAAGGTTTTGTACAAGATAACACAAATTCAAGATCACCAGAAGTTTTGGGACACGAGTACTACCAGGAGTTAATCTCAAGAAACCTTTTAGAGTCACACTATGCATGCTATGATAAGTTAGTGTGCACTATGCATGATGTCATCCGCTCATTTGCTCAAAATGTAGCTAAAGACGAAGGATTATTGGATAGTGGGAGACAAAATCTAAGCAACAGCCTTAGTACTTCAAAGTTACGTCGCCTATCTATATCAAATAAAAAAGTAGAATGGGGTGATTTACAAAAACATGTCTCGCTAAGAACACTGATACTATTTCAGTGTCCCATGGTTGAGTTAAAGAATTTATGGAACAATCTTTCTCACCTCCGAATATTACAACTATGTTATATAGGTCTTGATGAACTGCCGAATTTTTTGTGCCAACTCAAACATTTAAGATATCTATGACTCCAAAGCACAGACATATCTATAATACCACAAGACATCGGGAATATGAAATTTCTACAGCACCTTGACCTCATGGGATGTGCAAATTTGTCTCAACTTCCTAACAGCATTATAAAACTACAAAAGCTAAGGTCGCTCGACATTCGGGGCACTGGAATAAGCTCAATGCCTAGGGATTTTGGAAAGCTAGAAAGTTTGGTCGAGATGCGGGGGTTTCAGATCCATTCTGATGACAATACAAATGGTTGGTGCAGCTTAGAAGAACTAGGGTCTTTGTCAAAACTCCGGTTGCTCTATATAGAGGGTTTGGAGGAGGCATCTTCTGGCTCCATGGCTGCTAGAGCAGAGCTTAGCAGCAAGCACGACCTTGTAAGATTGTGTTTGGGATTTACTAGCAAGCTTAAGGAAAATGGTGAGGTCGAAGAGGACATTAGCAAGGAGGAGCAGGAGCGAATTGAGGAGGTGTTGGGTGATCTCCATCCACCACCTTTCATAGAAAATTTTACTATTGAAGGTTACTTTGGACATCAGCTTCCGCACTGGATGGCAGTGATGCCAGCATTTGAGAACTTAAGGCGGTTGGATCTAATAGATTTCGCATGCTGCAAGCAGCTGCCTAGTGGCTTAGGCCAGCTCCCGTTTCTTGATTACCTTTGGATTAAGCGTGCTCCTTCCATCGAGTGTATTAGGAATGATTTTCTTCTCCCTCCTTTAGGTGGTGATGGTGATGACAAGGATTGACAAGGGCCTATATCATCTTTCTCATGGTGCCAGGGTTGCATTTCCCAAGCTGGACTCACTGGGTTTCGATGGGATGTTGGAATGTAGAGCCAGGGATTGGGAGGAGCAAGTCCAAGCAATGCCTGTTCTAGACAAGCTTGCAATCCGCAATTGCAAATTGAGCCATCTTCCTTCTGGACTCGCATACCAAGCAAGATTACTGAGAGATTTGATTTTGTGGAATGTCTCGCACCTAGTCTCTGTAGAGAACTTTCCTTCACTCGTTCAGCTTAAGCTGTCAAACAACCCAAAACTAGAAAGCATCACTAACAACCCAAGCTTGCAAAGGATTATCATTATCAGATGCCCAGCGCTAAAGATATTGACAGACTGCCAACACTAAGAACCGTCAATTGGGAGGATTTGCAAGCTGAAATGCTCCCCCAATATTTTGAAGATACAAAGTTAAATAATTTGCATTTAAGTTGCAGCCTGAGCTTGCTCAAATTGATATCCTTACAAGATGCCAGCTCTGAGTGGGGGAAGATCCAGCATGTACAACAAGTGAAGGCATATGGATGCAAACTGCTAAGTAGAACAGATGAAGGGTCCGTCTTCTATACCAAGGAACCATATTACTTCAAGAAAAACATCAACGAGACTCAACACATCCAAAGGTGCCTCCTGTTCTTATATTGTTTTGTTATTTCTGGTTTGCTTTGCCTCTTGTTCTACAATATTAAAAATGCAGGTGTACGTTTTCAGTCATATAACATTCACAATTTCACATGTATCAAACCTGAATTTATTTAACATTTTTCCTTACAGTACTTGATCACATGATGAATGTGAAGAGCAGCTTTGGAGTGCTAAACAGCAGGATAATATCTATCCATCACAGCAACTAATGTGGCGTTTCTTCATTTGTATATTTGGCATGCTAATGATTCATTGTACTGTAACCATGTATCGCAGCCAAAGATAATAGCACATCTGCTTCTACAATTCTGGTACTCTCAACTCATCATTAGGGATAATATCCTACAATGTTGTAATCACCAAATACTCAAGCCAACATCCTCTGAGCAAAGTCTGTAGAAATGGTGGTATGATGCCAGTAAATAACTGCTCAAATACCTCAGAAGAGGCTTGAGACTATGGAAGGACAGGAGCCAAAGTATCAAAAGAGAAATGCAGAGAATGGATAGGAGCTGGAGCAAGACAACTTCAGGTGCTAATCATATGAACAGAGCAATATGAGCAGAAGTGAAGTACTATAAGTGGGGATCTTTCAGTATTCTTGTCTATTAATTTGTTACTTTCTTTCTTTCCACAACTATTGTATCACATTTTTTTCTACCTTAATCGATTGAGAATGTAGCCCTCCTGCATTCCCTATAAAATATGATCCATTGCTCATATGTTTCTTCTAATTTGATACTTTCCAAGCTTTGCAATTTGGTTTCTTCAAGTTGTGGCACTATTTTTCTTTTTGCTTGAGCTAACATTTCTGACCAATTTGTTGTGAGCAGAAAAATCAGAGATAAAATTATTTGATTGTAGTCATAAGGTGAAAGTATATATTACAACTGTAGTTATAATCTTTTAGTGTAAAATGTTATGAATGGTTATGATTAATGGCTTGAAAGAAAAGAAATGTTTTTTCATTTGTAGTTGCAGTGGCTGACAAGCAATTGCGGGCAGAGAGGTATGTTTGGCTGATGATTTTACTGTAGAAATTCGTGCTTTGTTCGCGGAGTATGATTCCATCAACTTTATATGCTCATCGTTGCGTTCCCGGGAGCAGCTGCATATCTTCCAATTGGAGTACTACTTTTGTTCCAGTGGAGGCAAAGTTTCAGTTTTATTTGCTACTAATATGAAGGCTTCCGTTCTTTTCAAGTTTCAGTTATACTTATTTGATATGAGCTCGCTACATTTGGGTTGTACTTTAAACTATGGTGAAGTTTGGAGTTGGGTGGACAATCCTCCTGTGCTAGTTAGCTCAGGTTCTTGTCAGTAATGTTAATGATGCCACTTAAATGAAACTCTTATTTGATCTAAAAAGGATCGCTTGGTCTTCTTTTTTCTTCTCATTACACTACTTGGTTAAGCAATTTATTGAATTTACAATCTTGTGGTGCTGTCATGCCATATAAGTCATTAATCTTTAATTTTAGCTTTACAAATCCACAACTTTGCTTAATAAAAATTGTAGACCATTTAGTGTCACTTAGATTCATCTATCTGCTAAATGATAGAATAGTGATGTTACAGACCATGGTATAGTCTCTAAATTTGTTTAGTTGTGTTATTTAGGTTTGAAGTTGATTACTTGTGTCAATTAGCTTTATAAGTGACAGAAGTATGAAAGTTCATCTAGATTATAAGGATTTATGTGATACAATGGTATAAACTGAAAGAGTTCTAATGCAATTTACTTAAAATATTTCTATGCATAATAAGTCAACTCTGAAATCATATTACAATGCATTAACTAAAATAATAATCTCTCAGTTTTACAATATTAGTACATTTTATTAAAACTAGACCATAAAAAGTTATAGCAAAATGTGGTGGATTGTCTAACTTTTGTAGGGTCTGCAAAACTTTTTTGGCTGTATTTAAGATTATAGTGTAGTGAATTGCTATGTGGTGAGATATATTAGTCATTGAAGATATTTGTCATATTTAAATAAAATATTATTATCATATAGATAGTCAATATATGACTACATTAAAAAAATAGTATATCAATACTAGCCTTTGGCAACTATTGACTATTAACTGCAATCATGACATTTGCTAAACTCCTTGCCTCAAGTAATCTCACAAATATCATCATTCTTCATTTTCTAATGATTGTAATGTTGTAGGGTATATCCATGATCTGATGACCATAATACATTATGGCAGGATGTAGATCTTTTAGATTTATATTCAGACTCCACCTAATAAATTTTACTCAATTGTAAATCTACTTGCAAATTATAATAAGACCACATGATCTCTCCCGGGAGCTGTAGTAGGTGCACCAGAGGCAACACCTAGAGATGAAGAAGCAGCCGAAGGAGCAGTGGCAGCTGGGACTGCGAGAGCAGTTGAGGAAGTCGAAGACGACGAAACACCACTACTGAGAAGCCGAGTCTCCTCGGCACGAAGTGCAGTAAGAGCCTCGACCATAGTCGGTGGGGGAGACCGACTCATCGACTGAGCTCTGGCAAGTTCGAACTCCTGACAAATACACATGACAAAGTCGTAGAGACGACGCTTGTCAGCATGATCCCGAGTCTTTGTGCAGCAGGAACAGTACGACAGACCGCAGGATCCAGAGAGTCAAGCTGCCGTCATAGAGTGGTAAACTAACAATAGAAGACGTCTACTGTGGAGTTATACTGCTGAAGAGTCTGAAGGTGCTGAAGCAAGGAGTAGTAAAGGGCATCACTGCTGGGAAGGTAGTGCTGCTGAAGGTACTCTCACATATGGCGTGAAGTCAATAAATCAACGATATCCATCGAGATGGAAACGTCAACACTGTAAACCAAAACAGCCACCACTCTTACCTCATTAGCGCGCCAGCACTCATGAGCATCAAGAGCAACCTCATATGACTCGTGGACATCTGCAGCAGCGTCCATAATGGTTGGGTCATCAGATGCAGGCGCTAGAGGCACAACCGAAGGAGGAGGCGGCAGTGGAGGACAAGGAGTAGTCCCAGAAATGTGACCCCAGAGACGAAGACCGTCAAGGGTAACACGAAGTAAAGCTGACCGCTCCCTGTAGTTGGCGCCATTAAACCGGACGACAGGAGACGAAATAGTGTAGGATCAAGGATGCCGACTAGAGGGGGGGGGTGGATAGGAGGCTTTTAAAATTTCTTTCCCACTAAGCAATTTTAACAAAATAATTGTGAGACCTAGATTATACAATGAGACTTAAAACAATTTAATCAACTAGTTGCATTCAACCATATAGAATATTCAACAATACATGCATCAATAGTAAATTTAACAATTGTGTCAAGATGAATATAAAGAAAATAAGAGATACGCAATTGACACAATATTTTTACCGAGGTCTCGGAGACTCGTCCGGTCTCCCCTACTCCTCGTTGAAGCGCTCACTCGTGAGCCTCGCTTCTATATCCATAAATGATATCTCACTAGGATTGCTCCTTCTCCACATCGGATGGGCGAGCACCAAACCCTTCACAAGCTTTTGCCGACCTCTCCAACAAACTTCAATGGAGAGATCGCGACTCTCCTCCGACACCATCTAGGCGAAGGTGATCGCCAAGAGTAACAAGTCGGATGCGCTCACTTGAAACAAATCACGTGCTAGAAGCTTAAAAATGCAAATAAATGCTCAACACTCTAGCACTAGCATGCAAATGGTGATTGAAGTGCACTAGGCACTATTAACCTCACACAAATGCTCTCTCTCAAATCTATTCAAGATTTGGGCTCAAATCTAGCCTCTAAATGCAATATAGCAAATGCAAAGACTTTGGCTGGCTTTTCAACAGTGTATGCAACTTCTTGAGCAACCACAAATGATGTCAAACACGAAGTATATATAGCCCCAAAGAAAAACTAACCGTTTGCAAACAACCGTGTCAAAATTTGTACAGGCCAGACATTGTCCAGCCATGTCGGACACTGTCTGGCCAGTACACCAAAATGCGACCGTTGCAAAACATCAGTTACCGTTGGGCGATTTTTTTGTAAAGGCCAGACATTGTCCGCCCATGCTAGACAATGTCCGGCCATGACGGACAAAAACCCCGGAAGGATGCATTTGTCTCTGTTTCATTTCTCGGTTCAAAAAATTTGTACAGGCCAAACATTGTCTGGCCATATTGGACAAAGTCCGGCCTTCCCGGACAAATGCCCCGGACGGATGCAAACGTCTCTGGTTTCATTTTGCAAAAGGCTGAAAAAATTGTACAGGCCGGACAATGTCCGGCCACTGCATATTGACAGTAAAATAAGCATAAATTTTGATCTGGAGATCCGATTGAGATGATTTTTGGTTTGTTGGAAAGATAACTCAGAGCACTACAATTTTATCAACAGAAACAAGACTTAGTAAGGTCTAGAAACTTCTAGAAAACTCAAAAACTTTCCTACTGCCAAATGTTCAACCCAAAAATCATCTCTAATGCAATTTAGGGTATTTGCACATACGTATTTGTTGTTTTCTCGCGGATATCTCAGCTGACACTCAGCGACGACCACGACCACGACCAATATGATTTACAAACTAAAACCAAATTCGAATATCCGATTGAAAACAGGTGGTCGAGTGGGTTTGGTCGAGCATACGCAAGCGAGCCGAAGACTGGTACGACCAGCTCGAGCTTCTACGACCACGCCCAAACCCTAAACAGAAAGCCGCAAAACTAGTGACACGACCACGTATCAAGCACAGATACGATCAGAATGTGCAAATACATCCACAACTATCTCTAGATAATAAACCAGAATAAATAGCTGGCGATCACGACTAAGTGCAGTTTTCAAAACATTTTCTCTAATTCATACAAACTACACTTAGATTCTCTGGCAATGCAAGAGCGATAAAGATACTAGTGCAAGATGATATGAATGCATTTGAGTTTCCACACTAGATAGATTCAAGCTACTAGTTTCTGACCCCTCTTAATAGTACGGTCAAACTAGCAAAAAGAAACCTATCAATCCGGTCTGTCTCCAAATACCGAAACCGGTAAAATCCTAAAAAAACAATCCTTAATTTTGGATTTTACCTTTGGTGAAGTTCGACCTCGTGAAGCTCGATCACTTGACGCTTGTCCTCGCAAAGCTCGACCTCGCTAAGCTTGACCTCGCTCGAGATGATTCATATCAACTTCATCCACTTCACGCCCTTGCTTGCTTTTATCCTGCAATCAAACCAAGACTACAATACGTGCACTCAATGCACAACATTAGTCTTATATATGAGTCGTCATTAATCACCACTAGAGAAACTACTCCACACAGGAGTTAGCTCAACAGTTTTTCTTTCCAGTGAAATGACAAAACCATATTCAACAATCAATAGATGAGTGCGAGATGAAATACAATCATATAGATCCGTATATGATAAGGACATACGCACACGATCTATACTACTCATGTTATAATAAAGATAAGCAAAGATGACTAATATAATGAACTCCCCCTCAACATATCCATAGATATCAGATCCACAACAAGGAGTCATCAAACTTTCGGATTCAACACATGACATTTCGATTTACACTTAGCACAAGATTGATGCAATCACTGAGCTCCCTCTCTACATATGCATCAATATTAAACCACAACAGAAAGCCTCCATTTCAAGGCTTATCAATAATCAATTCAATTTACTTGTGCTAAATCAGGATTTATCTAAGTAGTCATTTAATCATCAAATCTGACATTCTCCAGATTAACTTTAATCATCAGGGATTTATCCAAATTGTCATTAATCATCAAAACCTAAATACTTAAATCGATCTAGATCCAACAAATGACATCAGGAGGAATCGACGACAAGGTTTTTTTTTTTGGGAAGCAAATGGAACTGATTTAAAAAAAAGGTGGGCCAAACAATTTGGCCCACAACTGCCCTTAGGATGTGGCCCAAAGGGGGGTGGGAGAGGCGGCGGCTCGGAGGGTTGCGGCGGCGGCAGCGGTGGCTTTGAGGAAGGCAGCGGCGGCGGCCTGGAGAGAAGCGGCGGCCCTCAGGGAGGTGGCGGCGGCGGCTTTGAGGGGAGGCGCGGCCTAGAGGGAGACAGTGGCGGCGGCGGCCTGCAAAGAAAGGGGCGGCGGGGGCGGCCCGTATGGAATTAGCGGCTGCGGTGACCCGCAGCGAAGGATTAGCGGCGGCGGCTGCCAAAAAAGGTTAAGGTTTCAGTTAATTCTGATACCATGTTAGGAATTTTGTGTATTAAATCTGAGAGTACATAGGGCAAAATATATAGACAAATTACAAAGATATTTTAGGAAACTAATCCTAACAAACAAAACAAAATACATATCTCTAACAAACAACATACATATCTCTAACACCATGGACAGCGAGAAGCAGCAAGTGATGCAAAGGGCAATTCAAGTATGTGCTAGTATTCATATGTTCTTTATGCTATTGCTAGGTCAAATACTGTAAGAGGCATCACATGTGCTGTGTATTTTCAAAAAAAAAAAGGGGAAAGCATTCATAATACGAAGCCATTTTTCTCTAGTATTTCTGAAAAGTGAAAGATTTAATGTTAAATTGTTGTACCTGAATATCTCTGCACACAATGTATGCTGCTTCTCGCGATGCATGACTTCCAATTTTCAGATGTTTGCTTTCCTGTGGTTAATAATTTCTTAATCTTGTTTACTTATTTAGTTCATGCCTTGTCTATCATAATATTGCAAATTGGAATGCTGACAAATTTTGCTGTTGTTTATTGTTTTCTTTGATATAGCTAGCAGAATCTGTTTATCAATATGGAAAAGGAGAACACAAGAAAGTCTTTGACATCGTTGGCCCAGACTTTGATGCACTTGGTTGTAAAGTGGGATCATGGAACCTCATATTTCTTAAGTATTCACGTAACTATGAACTCGTTTACTGTGACTGAGCATTAATACATGGTACAAATAGATGATTGGTGCATCGGATGAACAAGTGGATGTCTTCAATGAAGTTTGGTACACTGTGCTAATAAATGCTGGAGAGACTTCCAAAGGTATTGGGCTATCAGCCTATCACTGCTACAAAAACTATGTTTTTTCTGTTGCTCCCCATTTAAAGAGCTAATGAAGTTTTCATGTTATGCAGCAACCGAAATGCTTGATAAACAAATTAGGAAACGAGATTGTGCACCTTTCTTGTGGCGCTTGCTGGTACGAGTGCCTCCTGTAATAGGAACTATAAATGAATGTTTGGACAAAAACATTGTTGATTGGAATCTGCAAATTTGAGAACACTTTGGAGTTTGGATGCTGTCGTAGAGGTCTAACAAATGAAATACTAATCCTAGACAATTCTGAACTCTACATATGCAAAAGACAATGCCTCCTTGCCTGACAAACAGAGTCCTAGATGAGATGCTATAGCACTTGAAGCTTTTGTACTGCTATGGAGAGCAATATGATATTTTCAAAAACATTTTTGATGTAAATGCTCAAAAGAGCTTTGGGCAATGGTCCAGAAACAGGCCGGTGGCAAGCAGTTACTGTCGATCACTGCCCTTAACCAACCAAAAGATGGTATTGCTAAAAGCTGATCACACCGAAGAAGAGTTCGACACAATACTTTATTTCAACACATACAGCTTTAGACATGCTCAATTCATACAAATTACATTGATGTATGAAATATTTTGAGCATTCTAAATTATTTTAGAATTATTCTTGCAATGAAGCACATCATTATACAATGTTATTTAGAAATATGGGAAAAAAAGCTTCAAAGAGGTTAGTTTTCTATGGATGAGCTTTGAGTTAAATACAATCTATATCAAATTTGAAACTAGCTAGTTCTGACCTAATTTTTCTCATCTTTTTTTTTCTCTCTGTCATATTATTCTTTTCTGTTTTATTATCTTCTTGGCATGACAGAAGATAAAATATTTTCTTTTCTTTCTAATCATATTCTCTCAAAGTAACAATAAATTTCCTCATGGAAGCTTGCTTCAAATTTGGCTCATGTTCATCTAATATTGATGCCCTTTTTCACATATATCTTGTTCAGATGCATTCATTTGTCGATAATCTGTAATCATATCCTCATATATCTACTTCGGCAAAATAATGCAGATGTGGGTAGTCGGTAATAATCAGCTTATGGGTTTTGGCAATTGCTTTCTTTTTATAGCAGAATAACCACATCTCATGATATTATCCAATTTTTTGTGGAGTAAATGATATTCCAGATCTACCAGGTGCTATTATGAATTAAGTTGCCTTCATAGTTTATACATCTCAAGCCAATCAACTTGTAATTAGATGACATTTATGAAACGCACGGGTTCTTGTGTATTTCAACTAGAAAATAAGTTGATCTTTTCTTTTTCTAGGAGAAAACATACTCATTGGAAGGCAGAAGCGCGGATGCTTTGGTTGCATCCAATAAGGCCAATGCTCTACAAGCTGCTTATTTTCATTAGGTGATAATTTAATATGGTACCAATTTAGTAGTTTCTGTAAAATTATGTACTACTTGATAAAATAGTGTATCAATGTGTTCGATAGAAATTTTATGTTCAACACGAGCATATGTAGAATCTGTGGTAATGCCCTTTATGATTGAATAAAAACTTGAGCGAATCTCCTCTAGCTTTTGAAAGCCTGAGCATGTGCAGTGTACCGGAAGTTTTTGGTTCAATAAAGTTATCTACATTTTCATGTAGATTGCAGTGTAACTGTTGCTCGTCCATTTTCAGAATGCAATTTATGTTGACTCACTGGTAAATCATGCATATTTATTCATCATAAAATAAATTCTAGTGATATTAAAAACACCATATTAATACTGGATCCACAAAATACTAGAAATTCTCAAATAAATTAGAGAAGAAAAACTCACTAGAAATTCTCATATTAATCAAAAGAAAAGATCTATTCTACCTATTATGTTTCATAATGGTAGAGATTCATCATATAAAAAATTGTATCTAAAATTAACTCTATCTCTATTATAATACAAATTATTGTAAAAATTCATATTCAAAGCGAACTCTATTTGTATTATAGTATTAGAATAGCATATATCTTTGTGAGACTTAGAAAATTTTAAATCATATAGAGACGGGTTATGCAATTGCGTGCAAATGTAATAATTCATTTTGCGTGTCTTTCGGTTGGCAACATATGCTAAGGTTGTCTCCAACGGTTTGGCTTGAACCAACATGTGCTGGTTGAGTTTAGCACTTGGATGGTGCGGCTAGACGGAGGCTTGTGCACAAGAGGTGGCTGTGAGGCGAGTGCGCGTCGAGTGGAGTGGTGCCATTCGATCGTGCGCGGATGCATTGTGACGCATTTTGTGGGCCTACAAGAATCTCATTGTGCACATTGTCTCTTGCAAAAAATCATAATTAACAAATGAGGTCATTAAAAAAGGGGTGCACTAGTCAGTATCCGAGGTGCATATGGGTTTCGGTCACGTGGGCCCACAAAATGTGTGAATCGCGTGGGTGTGTTAGTCTCGCTTCGGGCATTTACCTACTCGTTGTTGACACTTGATCATTAGCTGGTGGGGCCCATGGTTCGCGGCTTGGCATATCAGACAATATAAATAATAGCTGTTGGAGTTAATTAAAAATTCTTTTTTTTTTGTGCACATACATTGGAGACACAATGACTAAGAAGTGGGTCTTAGCAGAGACCATGTGTTAGTGGTACAAAATATAACTATTGAGAATATAGATGTTGCAAATAGCCATTGAGGTAAATTTTTAATGTTTATATAAAAAATCATAAAAATAGCAAAAAATTCTAATGTTTTTAAAAAAAATTGTGAAAAATTTACACAACTCCTTACTATTTAAATATAATGATCTTGCCTCAATTTTACTTACCATTCTAACTCCAAACTCACCCCAAATTCTTTCAAATTTTTTTTAAAAATCTCATATAGATTCTAACCGGTCGGTAGTTTCCTAAACTGGCTCGATTCTTCTCAATCTCTTAGTGAGAAAACCGAAAATCTTGCAATCAATAACAACAAAATTTTTCGCAACCACTATATCCTCCAAATTACCCTCAATACATATCAAATTACCCTCTATATTCACCAAATTATCCTCCCTATTCACCACATGCCCATTCATTCAAAATTTTTGAATATATCATGCAATTATAAGAGCTAAGATTACGAAACCTCTACAATCTGAAATTTCACCCATCATAATGGTAATCAAATTACGGAAATTATTGTAATATCATATAGTTATAATATTTTAGTGTAAAATGTTATGAATGGTTATGATTAATGGCTTGAAAAAAGGAAATGTTTTTTCATTTGTAGTTGCAGTGGCTGACAAGCAATTGCAGGTAGAGAGGTATGTTTGGCTGATGATTTTACTGTAGAAATTTGTGCTTTGTTTGCGGAGTATGATTCCATCAACTTTATATGCTCATTGTTGCGTTCCCGGGAGAAGCTGCATATCTTCCAATTGGAGTACTACTTTTGTTCCAGTGG
The DNA here is from genome assembly GCA_019359835.1 of Pharus latifolius. NCBI lineage: Eukaryota > Viridiplantae > Streptophyta > Magnoliopsida > Poales > Poaceae > Pharus > Pharus latifolius. The sequence goes on along the minus strand of CM033321.1, from coordinate 83,441,367 downwards.
AGGCAAAGTTTCAGTTTTCTTTACTAGTAATACGAAGACTTCAGTTTTTTTCAAGTTTCAGTTATACATATTTGACATGAACTCGCTACATTTGGGTTGTACTTTAAACTATGATGAAGTTTGTAGTTGAGTGGACAATCCGCCTGTGCTAGTTAGATCTGGTTCTTGTGAGTAACGTTAATGATGCTACTTAAATGAAACTCTTATTTGATCTAAAAAGAATAGTTTGGTCTTTTTTTTTCTCGACCTTACATTGCTCGGTTAAGCAATTTATCAAATTGCACAAACTTATAGTGCTATCATACTATATAAGTCATGAATCTTTAATTTTAACTTTACAAGTCCACAAATTGCTTAATCGTGTTGCTTAGATTCATCTATCATTTAGATCAATGAATTTGATAGACTTATGTCAATTAGCTCCCTAAGTGAGTGAAGTATGAAAGTTCTAATGTACAAACTATAGTACAAGTTTTATTGTATATTTCTAGATTTAGAAATTAATTATAAGATTGTTTGCAATTTTACACAAGATTACCTACTTGATATTATTATTATTATTATTATTATTATTGTACAAATAGACAAATATCAATTGAATGAAAGGTCTATTGTACATCCATGTTTACTAGTATTCTAGAATCCATATATATTCCACATGTAAGACAAATGCATTAGACGTAAAATTCTTACAAGATTATTTTTTGAGAATACATTGCCATCATATGCCTAATTGCGGATGGGGTGCACTGACCTTGACAGCATATTGGCCTCATCTTCAGCCTATACAGCTGGTAAGATGTTAGCATCAGTGTCCATTTCACTTACAATTTTTTGAACTATCTATTTCTCATATATTGGTCACTAGCAGAAATTCACTTATACTCAGATTAAAAAGAGGTAAAATGAAGGGAAGAGCAGATAAGATGGACCATCCTTCCCTATTAAAAGAGGTAATTGATCAAATGGCATTAATTAATAGTGGGCAGAAATAGAAAACACTCGTTAAATAGAACTTCCGTTTTGATGAACCTTATATTATGCAACTAGATAAAACAGAAAGAGTGACTTATATTTTGATACGCACGGAGTAGTAGAATATAAATGAAAAGTGTACTCACTGTATGCCAATGCTTTACAAGCTGCCTATTTCTATTAGGACGATCATATACTTTCTCACACATGATATACAGTGTTTTGATCGTGCAAATGTAAGGATCGGATGACTTACTAAGAGAGAAACAAATCAAATTTATTAGAGAAAATAAAAAACAAAGAAGACAAACATAGTTTTGTATAGAATTCGACATGCCACTTGTATTTTACATCTTCACCTGACTTTTATGTCAAGATTTCACTATCAACGACTTTCAGACAATTTATTGAGATCATTGTAGACTCTTTACAATGATTTTTAGATTTAATATAAAGTTATGATAGTCGAAAATCCATTTCTCATATCTCACAATAAAACGGCATTTTACAACAAGTATGTTGGTCGTATATGACTCTTTCTCTTATCTAATCTATACATGATACTAATTTTATAAAGTTCTGGTATAGATGATCAACTACATAATGATATTACATTGGAGAGCTTCGTGTAGCAAATGTCATCGAACCATACATATACCTACATATTTATATCTCTAACTTGTTAGAACTCAAATAGAATATGAAACTTAGTAACAAAGTTTAATCAATTCTTCGTTGATTATCTCTCAAATTTGATTGTGGATACCACATACTATTCAAGTCAAATCTTACATATCTATATGCAACATTGAAAACAATCAAACGATAAAAATCTTAACTCAACAACAAATTTATGCAAGTTAGAACATGAGAAATTCTTTCGATGGATCAGTTGGAGATCAACAAATTTGTGCAACATATTATTCAGATGTACGTATGAAGTTTTTATTTTGCAGGAGTATCCACCGGAATAATATAAATGGAATTAAGCAAACTTGTATTGTTGATCAATTAATTAGGTCAGGTGCTCCGAATAAGTAAAATAGCAATGTATTGAGAATTGAGAATATGTTTGGTAGAATAATTTTTGGTTAATTTTTTAGAGGATTTTTATGGATTAAGTTTAAAATACTAATTTAATTAATAATAAATACGATGGAATCTTCTTTTCGAGAAAATTTTTCTACTACCGACAAACAAGATGTCAGAAGAGTTAATGTCGTCATAATATGCCACCAACAGAAAAGTTAATATCTATATTGGATAGGATCTAAAAAATAATAATTCAAGGGTGATGTACTCTCAGGTCAAGTCTTCCTTCACACTTGCATTATTGCTTTGATCTTTTTTTTTTAATTATTGTGAAAATTTCAGATGATTATTGACACCAATAGCAGATCCTGAGCCTTAGGTACTTCTTTCTCTTGCACTAAATTCCTTCATCATGGCGGTCGTACTGGACGCGTTCGCCTCGAAGCTGCTGGGCATCATTGCGGACATGGCGGCGGCGGAGGTGGAGATGCTGCTGGGCGTGCCCGGCGAGATCACCAAGCTCCAGACCACGCTCGGCGACCTCAGCCGCATCCTCGCCGACGCAGAGCGGAGGCGCATCCGCGACACGGCCGTGGAGCACTGGGTGAGGGGTCTCAAAGATATCATGTACGACGCCGACGACATCCTTGACCTCTGCCAGATCAAGCACATGGAGGGTGAAGAAGGCACGTCGTCATCTTCGGCGGCCAAAGCCACTACTGGGTGCTGTCCGACCTTCTCCATGCTCTCTTGCTTCCGCAACCCCATCGCTGCACATGAGATCGGGAAGAAGATTCAGGACCTCAACAAGAGGCTGGAGGAAATTCAGAAGAGGAGCTCCAGCTTTAGTTTCATCTCGCAGGCAGTCAACCACTCCTCGTCCTCCTCCTCTCTGCATGTAGCCATGAACCGCAAGACTGGATCGGCGATCATCAGATCTGATATTGTTGGGGAGAATATCGACGAACATGTGAGCAAGCTTGTGAATCTGCTGATCAACAAGGCGGATGGTCATGCAGGATCTCAGAGCACTAAAATTGCCGTCGTTGCTATCGCCGGCACCGGTGGGATAGGCAAAACCACCCTAGCCAGGATGATTTTCAGCGACAACAGGGTGCAAGAAAACTTCGACAAGAGAATATGGCTGAGCGTTAATCAAGGCGTCGACGAGATCGCCATGCTACGTAGTGCTATCGCTCAACTCGGGAGTAGCCCTGAAGGCCCTGCCACAGACAAGGCTCTGCTTGAGCAGGAGCTGATGCGTGTCGTAAGGCAGAAGAAGTTCTTCCTGGTGATGGATGATGTATGGAGCGATAAGGTGTGGAATGAGCTTCTAAGAGCGCCGCTTGATGATGGTGCTCCGGGCAGTCGTGTCTTGGTGACAACAAGAAACGATGGAGTTGCTCGTGGGATGAAAACGCAGTGCATCCACCATGTTCACAAGCTAAATCTTGAAGACGCTTGGTCCCTATTAAAGAAGCAGGTGAGTAACTCCAACTTCCTCACCCTAATTATATGTAATTTTCTGTGTTAAAAAAACAGCATTATGTGATTTTGGAACGCTGACTTGTGGTTTTTTTTCCTTTCACAAAACATAGTTATGAAAATTATAGGTATATTTTAGTTAATGTGGTACAACTTCAAATTTTCCAACAGGTAGTTTTGAATGATGACGATAAAGCCGAGGTAGATATGTTAGAGGATATTGGGAAGAAGATTGTAGAAAAATGTGATGGGTTGCCACTTGCAATTAAGGTGGTTGGAGGACTCTTACTCAACAAAAATAGAACAAGAGATGCTTGGAGGGATGTTTCTAATCACCTTGCGTGGTTTATGCCTGCAATCAAGGATGATATTAACAATGCGTTCTACTTGAGCTACGAAGAACTTCCTTCTCACTTAAAGCAATGCTTTATTCATTGCTCACTTCTCCCTAATGATGTGGTATGTCTGCGACAAAAAATTGTCCAGATGTGGATTGCTGATGGTTTTATACAAGATAACACAAATTCGAAGCTACTGGAAGATCTGGGAGACGAGTACTACAAAGAGTTAATCTTGAGGAACCTTTTAGAGCCAGATGATAAGTATTATGATCAATCAAGATGCACAATGCATGATGTTGTCCGTTCCTTTGCTCAATTTGTAGCAAGAGATGAAGGATTATGGGTGAACGAAGGACAAAATGTAAGCAGCAACCTTGCTACTTTGAAGTTGCGACGCCTTTCAATATCAAACAAAGAAGTAAAGTGGGTTATTTTACAAAAACAAGACGCTCTAAGAACACTGATGGTATTTCAGAACCCCATAATTGAGGCAAATGATTTCTGGAATAATCTCTCTCATCTTAGAATACTACATCTATGTGATCCAAATCTCATAGAATTGCCGCAATCTATACACCAACTCAGACATTTAAGATACCTGGGACTAGCAGGCACTGGCATATCTGCAATCCCTCAAGACATAGGAAAATTGAAATTTCTACACTGCATCGACCTTTGTAACTGTCAAAATTTGTCTCGACTTCCTAATAGCATTCTGAAACTGCAAAAGCTAAGATCACTGGACATTAGAGGCACTAGAATAACCTCAATGCCTAGGGGTTTTGGAAAGCTAGTAGATTTGGTCAGGATGTTTGGGTTTGTGACCCATTCAGATGATGGCACAAATGGTTGGTGCAGCTTGGAAGAATTAGGGTCTTTGTCAAAACTCATGACGCTCCGTGTAGGTGGTTTGGAGAAGGCATCTTCTGGATCCATGGTTGCTAGAGCAAAGCTTAGCAATAAAACTCATCTCAAAGTATTGCATTTGGCATTTACTAGCAGGCTCACGAACAATGGTGAGGTCGAAGATGACATCAGCAAGGAGGAGCAGGAGCAAATTGAGGAGGTGCTGGGTAATCTCCAACCTCCACCTTGCATAGAAGAACTTACTATTAATGGTTACTTCGGACATCGGCTTCCACAGTGGATGGTAATGATGCCATCCTTCGAGAACTTGAGGCGGTTGTATTTAGAGGACTACGCACGCTGCAAGGAGCTGCCTAATGGCTTAGGCCTGCTCCCCTTTCTTGATTGCCTTTGGATCAAACGTGCTCCATCCGTTGAGTGTATCAGGAATGATTTCCTTGTCAACTCCTTTGGTGGTTATGGTGATGGTAAGAGGCAGCATCGTAGTCTTTCTCCAGGTTTCAGGGCTGCATTTCCCAAGCTAAACATACTAGGTTGCGAAGGAATGTTGGAATGGAGGGAGTGGGATTGGGAGGAGCAAGTCCAAGCAATGCCTGTTCTAGACAAGCTTACAATTGTTAATTGCAAACTGAGGCATCTTCCTCCGGGACTTGCATGCCACGCAAGAGCATTGACATGGTTGGCCCTGTCAAATGTCTCACACCTAGTCTCTGTAGAGAACTTTCCTTCACTTGTTAACCTTTCGGTGATTGAAAACCCAAGACTAGAGAAAATCACCAACAACCCAAGCCTGCAAAAGATTGCCATAGTCAGTTGCCCAGCTCTAAGGGTATTGGCGGAATTGCCCGTGCTGCGAAGCATCCATTGGTCGGATTGTGATGCTGGAACACTCCCCCAATACTTTGAAGAGACAAAGTTAAATAATTTGCGTATAGATTGCAGCCCAAGCTTGCTCAAACTGATATCCTTACAAGACGCCAGCTCCGAGTGGGGGAAGATCCAGCATGTCCAACAAGTGAAGGCATATGGATTCGAATCGCAAGATAAAAAGTATAAAGGGTCAGTCATGTATACCAAGGAGCCGTATTACTTCGAGATAAATATCAGTGAGACCAAAACATCCGAAGGTACATGGCGTCATGGCCTCTGGTTTCCCCTCCCTCTAATTCTACACCATTCAAAAATACAAATGTACATTTTCAGTTGTATAACATTTATGTTTATGAAATCTGAAATTATTTATCATTTTTCCTTACTTTACTTTATCATAAGATGAATGTGAAGAGGGGGAGGCGGAGGAATAGAGAAAACAAAAGCCATCAGGAGGAGGAAGGTAGGAACAATTCCCATAGGGGCACCTTCAGAATGCTAAACTACAGAATCATATCCATCCCACCCAGCAACTAATGTGGTGTTTCTTGATAGGTATGTATATTTGACATGCTAATGATTCATTGCCCTGTTGTTGATGTGCCGATCTATGTTCCATTTATTCTGATACTTTGCATGCTTTGCAATTTGGTTTCTTCAGTGAAGCACTGTTTTTTTTTTCTCCACTAAGATTTTCAGACCAAGTTTTTAAGATATTTTGAAAGACAATGTTTTCTTGTTTGTAGTTTCAGGGTTTCAGCTATTACAAGATTGTAACAGGGATGAAAAGAAGACATGTGTTCACTGTAGCATTTGCCTGTGTTGCACCCATATTGAAGCCTTTCACTATGTAAAGTTGTCTAATGAAGGATATAAGACTACCAACTATCAGCAAAGAAAGGATACAAGATTACCAACTGTTAGGAAAGTGACACAGGATTTAACGTGGAAAAACCCCTTCAAGGTGAAAGGGAAAAAACCACGGAGAAACAAATCAATATAATGGTTCAAAATTACAGAGTACATGTGGTGCCTATTTATAGGCCAAAAGGAATAGAAGATATATTAGGATTAGGAGATAGGAGATAGAATATGATTAGGAGATAGAGTCATATCCTAACAAATCTCCCCTTGACTCTAAATCTATGAAAGAAATGTTTCTCATAAAACCCGAAGAGTTTCAAACTCCGCGAATACCAACCAAGTCAAGACAATGCTTGAACTTGGTATTAGATAATGGCTTTGTAAGCATGTCTGCAGGATTATCATCAGTATGTATCTTTCCCACAATAATCTTGCCTTCAGCAATAACATCGCGGATAAAGTGGTACTTGATATCAATGTGCTTGGTCTTGGCATGATACATATCATTCTTGGTCAAACAAATAGCACTATGGCTATCACAATAAACAGTATTGACATCCTGTGGAATACCAAGTTCAGAAACCAAACCTTGCAACCAAAGAGCTTCTTTAACACCTTCCGTAGCTGCGACATACTCTGCTTCAGTAGTAGAAAGAGCAGCTATAGATTGTAATGAAGCTTTCCAACTCACTGCAGAACCACATAGAGAGAATACATAGCCAGAAATAGACCTCCTCTTATCAAGATCACCAGCATAATCAGCATCAACAAACCCAATAACATTATTTGTCTTCACCAATTTCTTTTCAAACATCAAGCCATAATCAGAAGTACCTTTCAAATAACGAAGAATCCACTTAACTGCATTCCAATGTTCCTTACCAGGATTATGCATAAATCTGCTAACCACACTAACAGCATGAGACAAGTCAGGCCTTGTACAGATCATAGCATACATAAGGTTGCCAACAGCACTGGAATACGGGACATGAGACATATAGTCCTTGTCTTCTTCATTGGTAGGACATTGACTTGAAGATAATGTAAAATGTGAAGCAAACGGCGTAGAGACAGGCTTGCAATTACTGAGACTATACCTTTCAAGAACTTTCGCAATATAACCTTTCTGAGATAGAAATAAAGTACCAGCTTGGCGATCACGCTGAATTTCCATCCCAAGAATTTTCTTTGCTGGTCCAAGGTCTTTCATCTCAAATTCCTGACTAAGTTGAGCCTTCAACTGAGCAACCAAAGACTTGTCATGAGAAGCAATAAGCATATCATCAACATAGAGCAGTAGATACACAAAAGATCCATTTGGAAACTGCTTAGAGTAAATACAATGATCATAATTGCTTCGAGAATAATCATGAGTAATCATGAACGAGTCAAACCTCTTGTACCACTGCCTTGGAGCTTGTTTCAAACCATAGAGGGATTTATTCAAACGACAAACTAAATGCTCCTTACCGGGAACAACAAAACCTTCCGGTTGTGTCATATAAATCTCCTCCTCTAAATCTCCATGAAGAAAAGCAGTTTTAACATCAAGTTGCTCTAATTCTAAGTCAAATAAAGCAACAATAGCAAGCATAACCCGAATTGATGAGTGACGAACAACAGGAGAAAATACCTCATTAAAGTCAATACCTTCCCTTTGTTCAAAACCTTTTACAACTAACCGGGCTTTCCACCTTGCAGGTTCAACTCCAGAAAGTCCATCCTTCTTCTTATAAAGCCATTTGCACTTTAAAGATTTTTTACCTGTTGGAAGCTCTACCAAAGCCCATGTATGATTTTTGTGAAGGCTCGCAATTTCTTCATTCATAGCAGTTAGCCACTTTGAGGAATTATCACATGAGATAGCTTCTGAATAAGAAGAAGGCTCAAATATTTCATTAGCATCATTTGCAGTAATGAAAGCATAATTGGCAATATCATCAGTGTCACGATATCTAGCTGGCAATTGAGTAGTTCGTCTAGGTCTATCTCGTGCAATGCAATGATCATTAGAAATAGGAGGCTGAGAATCAGAAACTGACTGTGTAGAAGAACAACCAGTAGAATCAACATGAACAGGTACGTTGACCTCAAAAGTTGGGTTGCTTGTAGGAATAACAGTTTCAGATGCATTTGTGGATGAGGTACCACTAACAGAAACACCTCCAGTGGAACATAAGGAACTTTCATCAAAAGTAACATCACGACTAATGATCACTTTCATAGAATCAGCACACCATAAACGATACCCTTTGACACCAGAACCATAGCCAAGAAAAGTGCATTTTTTAGCTCTAGGAACTAGTTTTCCATCATTGACATGAGCATATGCAGGAGAACCAAAAATTTTCAGATTTGAATAATCAACTGGTTTATCTGACCATACCTCTTCTGGAATCTGAAAATCAATCGCCGAATTAGGAGAGCGATTAATCAAGTAAGCAGCTGTAGCAACAGTCTCTGCCCAAAAGTCATGCTTTTCCCATAAGCCAGCATTGGATAGCATGCAACGGGCCCTTTCCAGAAGAGTGCGATTCATACGTTCTGCACGTCCATTCTGCTGAGGTGAACCTGGAACAGTCAAATGTCTAGCAATACCATGATCAGCACAAAATGTATCAAACTCACCACTACAAAATTCCAACCCATTGTCAGTTCTCAATTTCTTAATTTTTCTGCCAGTCTGATTTTCTACCAAAGCTTTCCAAGACTTGAAAGTAGAAAAAGCATCACTCTTATGCTTTAAGAAGTAGATCCAAACTTTGCGAGAGAAATCATCAATGAAAGAAATAAAGTACTCACAACCTCCAATAGAAGGATGAGGAGAACGACCCCAAAGATCAGAATGAATATAGTCAAGAATACCTTTACTCTGGTGAGTTGAAGTAGCAAAACTAACCCTCTTTTGTTTGCCAAAAACACAATGTTCACAGAACTCAAGTTTGCCAATATCATGTAAACGACCTTTCTTGTGCAAAAGATGCATACCTTTTTCACTCATATGGCCCAAGCGCATATGCCACAGCTTGGTATTAGAGGTGTTGGATGCAATAGAAACAGCTGCAGTACCTGTAACTGTGGAACCTTGCAAATAATAAAGGTTGTTCACACGACTGGCTTTTAAAATAACACGGTTTCCAAGAGAAATCTTAAGAACACCATTGTCACCGGTATACTTATAACCCATAGCTTCTAAGGTGCCCAAAGAAATAAGATTCCTCCTCATTTGAGGGACATGGCGAACATTTGTAAGGGTATGAAATGTGCCATCATGAGTTTTGATCTGAACGGAACCAATTCCAACAATTTCAAGTGGAGACTCATCACCAATAGTAACAGCACCAGTTGCAAGAGTATAATCAGAAAACCACTCTCTATGTGAGCAAATATGAAAGGTGCAAGCTGAATCAAGAACCCAAGACATGCGTTTCTCAATATCAGTAGTGACCATGAGTGCTTCTCCACTATCACTGTCAACAATGCTAGCCTCAGCAGATTTTTCCAAATATGTTTTCTTTTTCTCTTCTTTCCTTTTCAATTTATCACACTGGGAAATATCATGAGTATTTGATTTACAATAACGGCAAAAGATGTTGGATTTACGACCTCTGGATTTAGACCTAGACGTTGATCTATTTGACCTGCCTGATTGATTAGATCTACCTCTAACAATTAAACTCTCACCCTTTCCACTGGAATGAGGGTCAACATCAAATTTCTCCTTAGACAACAAATTTGATTTAACGTTCTCAAAACTGAGGGTATCATGACTGCCATAAAGCATAATTTCTTTAAAATGTTTAAAGGTAGCAGGCAAAGAGACAACCAACAAAATAGCCTTATCTTCATCCTCAATTTTCACATCTAGACTCTCAAGGTCCACAATGATAGAATTAAACTCACTGAGATGAGACTGAATCGAGGTACCTTCTGCCATGTGAATAGTGTACAGACGTTCTTTAAGGCGCAATTTGTTGGCAAGACTTTTCTTCATGTATAACGTCTCCAACTTCGTCCACAAGGAGGCGGCAGTTTCCTCTTTAATGACTTCGCGTAGAACATCTGTAGACAAGCTGAGTTGCATGGCAGACAAAGCTTTCTGATCCTGTTCTTCCCACTCACTTTCATCCACTTTGTCTGGTTTTTTCAGAAGAGCTTTCCGGACACCGAGCTGTGTGAGAACTGCCTTCATCTGTACCTGCCAGATAGAAAAACTGATCTTGCCATCGAACTTCGCAATGTCAAATTTTGCAGTCATAATGACAAAGTGAAAATCAGGAACTTAGATCGAAAAATCCCTGAAAAAATAGCAGATCACGTGAAGTGGAAAGGCGTCGGCGGCTAGATAGAAATTTGTGGAAGGTTAGGGTTTTTTGTGTGGATGGCTTAGATTTTTGCGAAATATGGAACCGTGAATCAGGGCCGTTGGATGAAAGCTCTGATACCACTTGTTAGGAAAGTGACACAGGATTTAACGTGGAAAAACCCCTTCAAGGTGAAAGGGAAAAAACCACGGAGAAACAAATCAATATAATGGTTCAAAATTACAGAGTACATGTGGTGCCTATTTATAGGCCAAAAGGAATAGAAGATATATTAGGATTAGGAGATAGGAGATAGAATATGATTAGGAGATAGAGTCATATCCTAACACCAACTATGTAAAATCGTCGGCAAAACTTGAATGAGATGATTTCTTAAACTGAAATAGATGCTGCGCTCAATACTGCAGATGGCTTAAATGGTAGTTCTTTTTGTTGCTACGGCAGGTAGAGAGGTATCTTTAGCTTATGCGTCCCCGACCCCTGAGAGCTTTTGAATGGTTATCGTCTATATATTGAGTAGTGAATTGTATGGATATGCATAATAGGATGCTTATGTTCCAGTCCCCAAGGAGCTTGCTTGTAACCTTGAGCAGGTTCACTGTATCGATACGCGTAGCAGAATTTTGTGTTCAACGATGCTATCAATTCTTTTTTGTGGATTTGATTGGACATGTTACTCAAATTTAATTGTTGTTTTTAGAAAAATACTAGGCGTAGTGAGACTTGGAGGTGGGACTAGGGAGTTGCCGGATTGGAGATAGTAAATGTTGAGTTTCTTAACTGAGTTTGACATTGTCATAGTTTGATGTATAAGTTCTATTAAACAGGTGCGAAAATTGGATTTGATAGGAAATCTGGCAAGCAATTGTAAGAATATTTTAACACTGTGAAATGATCTATATAATTATTAAACTTAATTTCTAATAGGGATTGGTCTAATGTGAATTGCGTGATAATTATTAGACTCCAAATATTAGAATTAAGCTATGAACTTAATGGGTGCATGTTGCAATTGTGGTTGTTAACATCCAGAAGTACCGAGGAATCGACGGATGCAGCCCATGGAGATTCCTCTCTTCCATTCCAAATTCTTTCTTCCTTGTAAACGCAATATCTAACAACCATTAGTTATAGACGCATGGTATTCACTTCAATTGGTGAGTGAATTGTGTTGTGTATATGTTATTCTTTGATCGATGACAAGATCTCATATTTTCTCACTAAGATCGAAGTGAATGCCCAATCAACCTATACATCAATCAGTGTAGTTATCTACATTTGAAAATATAGTTTAACACAACTTATCTACATTTGAAAACATAGTTTAGCACAACTTATTCTCTGAACATGTGCAATCAAGAAGATCTTATCATGCAGATGTATAGGTTTTATTGGGTCAGGTTTTAAGGTTCGGTAGATGAAATAATTTTATAATAACTATTGATATGGAAGTATTATTAGAAAATAAAGATATCTAGAAGCTAACTGGTGAAACTTATGTGATATTAGTAATAATTGAATATAAGATGCCGTAAAATTAGTAAAATTGATGTAACTATACTTATAAATTATATTAATATATTAAAAAATATATGATTAATATAATTGGCGCGACATAGACCGACCTAAAACCTGCATCCACCAGCTCTTGCCTCAGGTCGGTTTGGATTGACTGGGTTGAGTCGGGCTTAGGGGCAAAATTGAGAACTCTACCTTCAAATAAGCTTTGTGTTTTATGTATTTTTTTCATTTTATAAACCTAATAGATCTATGTTAAACTTGGTCAAACACCTTCTTAGATTGCTTTCTGAATGATCATCTTGGCAATATTATTGTTTTCCAAATATAATTACCAAAGTTGGTATGATTGGCTAATTATCAAAATTTGACTATGAAGATACGTTTTGTTTACAAACAAACTATACAATAGTCATAGTTAACTTTATCTACTAAAAAGTGGTATATAAATTATCTATCATACATTTAACAATAGATAGTATACAAATTTGGTTAAATCTTGACCAGATTTTAGTGGGTTGTCTAATCTTAATAGTAAAAAAAAAAATTAAATAATATTAGATTACTGGCACTTTTAAGATTGAGCTTATATAAAAATTATTGACTACCCATTAAACATTTCGCAAGCTCCCGAAACATGCAGTTTGAGAGGTCAAAAGCCAAGTGCTATTGTGGGACCCGCAATTGTTTATGAGTGAAGAGGCCAAAGTCTTCCTTTGACACAAAACAGAGCATCGGAGCGAGGCTGCCGGCCGCACCGTAGAAAGTGCATACAAGAGGATATTTATTGTGTGTGAAAAATTTTTGTTGTGAAGGTCCTTTAGTGCATGTCAAGGTCCTTGCATGCTACTTATGAAGATGCTGTGAACATAGCATCAGAGAGATGCATCCAATTTTTGTTGTCACTTCCCATTTTGATCATTTTTTTCCTGTTTTCTTTATTGAATTTGTGCTTTATAGATTCTTTTACAGCTATTGGATAAGAAGTGTGTTAGTAGCACAAGTTTAGATGTCAATTCTCTTACTTGATTGATCAGACCAGGTTCGGAAAACTATTGGTAACTGTTATTTCTAGACTAGACCAGTTTTTCCGAAAAACAGTTGGTTTAACGATTAGAAATTATAGTTTTTTTGTAGGACTACTTAGGAACAATTTAAATTGATTTTGGTCGAATTTTGTATTATTCTTGCATGAAAGCATGCAAGTTAGAAACATTCTTTTGGCGTGAAAAACTGGTCTCTCTAGAGCCATCTTCCTTCTGGACTCGCATACCAAGCAAGATTACTGAGACATTTGATCTTGTGGAATATCTCGCACCTAGTCTCTCTAGAGAACTTTCCTTCACTCGTTGAGCTTAGGCTGTCAAACAACCCAAAACTGGAAAGAATCACTAACAACCCAAGCTTGCAAAGGATTATCATTATCAGATGCCCAGCGCTAAAGATATTGACAGACTTGCCAACACTGAGAACCGTCAGTTGGGAGGATTTGCAAGTTGAAATGCTCCCCCAATATTTTGAAGAGACAAAGTTAAATAATTTGCATTTAAGTTGCAGCCTGAGCTTGCTCAAATTGATATCCTTACAAGATGCCAGCTCTGAGTGGGGGAAGATCCAGCATGTACAACAAGTGAAGGCATATGGACGCAAATTGCTAAGTAGAACAGATGAAGGGTCCGTCTTCTATACCAAGGAACCATATTACTTCAAGAAAAACATCAACGAGACTCAACACATCCAAAGGTGCCTCCGGTTCTTATATTGTTTGTTATTTCTGGTTTGCTTTGCCTCTTGTTCTACAATATTAAAAATGCAGGTGTACGTTTTCAGTCATATAACATTCACAATTTCACATGTATCAAACCTGAATTTATTTAACATTTTTCCTTACAATACTTGATCACATGATGAATGTGAAGAGCAGCTTTGGAGTGCTAAACAGCAGGATAATATCTATCCATCACAGCAACTAATGTGGCGTTTCTTCATTTGTATATTTGGCATGCTAATGATTCATTGTACTGTAACCATGTATCGCAGCCAAAGATAATAGCACATCTGCTTCTACAATTCTGGTACTCTCAACTCATCATTAGGGATAATATCCTACAATGTTGTAATCACCAAACACTCAAGCCAACATCCTCTGAGCAAAGTCTGTAGAAATGGTGGTATGATGCCAGTAAATAACTGCTCAAATACCTCAGAAGAGGCTGGAGACTATGGAAGGACAGGAGCCAAACTATCAAAAGAGAAATGCAGAGAATGGATAGGAGCTGGAGCAAGACAACTTCAGATGCTAATCATATGAACAGAGCAATATGAGCAGAAGTGAAGTACTATAAGTGGGGATCTGTCAGTATTCTTGTCTATTAATTTGTTACTTTCTTTCTTTCCACAACTATTGTATCACATTTTTTTCTACCTTAATCGATTGAGAATGTAGCCCTCCTTCATTCCCTATAAAATATGATCCATTGCTCATATGTTTCTTCTAATTTGATACTTTCCAAGCTTTGCAATTTGGTTTCTTCAATTTGTGGCACTATTTTTCTTTTTGCTTGAGCTAACATTTCTGACCAATTTGTTGTGAGCAGAAAAATCAGAGCTAAAATTATTTGATTGTAGTCATAAGGTGAAAGTATATATTACAACTGTAGTTATAATCTTTTAGTGTAAAATGTTATGAATGGTTATGATTAATGGCTTGAAAGAAAAGAAATGTTTTTTCATTTGTAGTTGCAGTGGCTGACAAGCAATTGCAGGTAGAGAGGTATGTTTGGCTGATGATTTTACTGTAGAAATTCGTGCTTTGTTAGCGGAGTATGATTCCATCAACTTTATATGCTCATCGTTGCGTTCCCGGGAGCAGCTGCATATCTTCCAATTGGAGTACTACTTTTGTTCCAGTGGAGGCAAAGTTTCGGTTTTATTTGCTACTAATATGAAGGCTTCCGTTCTTTTCAAGATTCTGTTATACATATTTGATACGAGCTCGCTACATTTGGGTTGTACTTTAAACTATGGTGAAGTTTGGAGTTGGGTGGACAATCCTCCTGTGCTAGTTAGCTCAGGTTCTTGTCAGTATTGTTAATGATGCCACTTAAATGAAACTCTTATTTGATCTAAAAAGCATCACTTGGTCTTCTTTTTTCTTCTCCTTACACTGCTTGGTTAAGCAATTTATCGAATTTATAATCTTGTAGTGCTATCATGCCATATAAGTCATTAATCTTTAATTTTAGCTTTATAAATCCACAACTTTGCTTAATAAAAATTGTAGACCATTTAGTGTCACTTAGATTCATCTATCTGCTAAATGATAGAATAATGATGTTACAGACTATGGTATAGTCTCTAAATTTGTTTAGTTGTGTTATTTAAGTTGGTGAAGTTGATTACTTGTGTCAATTAGCTCCATAAGTGACAGAAGTATGAAAGTTCATCTAGATTATAAGGACTTATGTGATTCAAAGGTATAAGTTGAAAGAGTTTTAATGCAATTTACTTAAAATATTTCTATGCATAATAAGTTAACTCTGAAATCATATTACAATGCATTAACTAAAATAATAATCTCTCAGTTTCATAATATTAGTACATTTTATTTAAACTAGACCATAAAAAATTAAGTAAAATATGGTGGACTATCTAATTTTTGTAGGGTCTGCAAAACTTTTTTAGTTGTATTTAAGATTATAGTGTAGTGAATTGCTATATGCTGAGATATAATAGTCATTGAAGAAATTTGTTATATTTAAATAAAATATTATTGTCATATAAATAGTCAATATATGACTACGTTAAAAAAATAGTATATCAATACTAGCCTTTGGCAACTATTGATTATTAGTCGCAATCATGACATTTGCTAAATTCCTTGCCTCAAGTAATCTTACAAATAACATCATTCTTCATTTTCTAATGATTGTAACGTTGTAGTGTATATCCATGATCTGATGATCATAATACATCATGGCAGGATGTAGATCTTTTAGAGTTATACTCAAACTCCACCTAATAAATTTTGCTCAATTGTAAATCTACCTGCAAATTATAATAAGACCACATAATCTCTCCCATAAATAAGACGAGAACCTCAAATCCCTCAGCGACTAGCCCAATAATTGATATCTCTGTTAGACCTTAAGCTCTCCACTAGGCGAAACCACAGCCACCCAGGCTAGAGCCTACCTCAGCCGCGTGCGAGGTTTAGATGTGGTTGGATCCATCACCTTTTGCCTGGGTCGGCCGCACGAGGTTAATCGGATCACAGTGGAATAGTTCCTGCGCCAGTATTAGTTTTTCAAAATTCAGTATGTGGTGGACAAAATGTCATGAAGACATTATATTTTGTATATTTTGGCTTCGCCTGTCCATCACTAATTTGTCCGAGAACGTTGGGTACCATCCAAAAGATAGGACAGAATTCATGAGCAACTGTGCATGTGTGGGGTTTGGCTTGGCATCTGAGGTCAAGTCTTCCTTTCACACAAGCATTATTGCTTTTCCTCTTTTTTAATAATTATAAAAATTTTACATGATCTCTGGATATCTATCAATAGTTCTTAAGATTCCACAATACATACAACTTTAATTTTCTCATGTATAAAATTTCTAATGTAGAAACTATAATACAAGTTTTTTATTGTATATTTCTAGATTTAGAAATTAATTATATGATTGTTTGCAATTTTACACAAGATTACCTAATCAATTTTGTCCATTAGCATATTGGCCGCATCTTCAGCCTATACAGCTGGTAAGATGTTAGTATCAGTGTCCATTTCACTTGCAATTTTTTGAACTATTTATTTCTCTTATATTGGTCACTAGCAGAAATCCACTTGTGCGCAGATTAAAAAGAGGTAAACTCAAGGGAAGAGCAGATAAGATGGACCATCCTGTCCCTATTAAAAGAGGTAATTTATTACTTAATTTGATCTCTTTTGGCATTAATTAATAGTGGGTAGAAATATATAACACTCATTAAATAGACCTTCCATTTGATGGGCCTTGTATTATCAAACTAGGTAAAGTGAAAAGAGTGACTTATATTTTGATACGCACAGAGTAGTAGAATATAAATGAAAAGTGTACTCACTGTATGCCAATGCTTTGATCATGTACTTCCTCACACATGATACGTAGTGTTTTGATCGTGCAAATGTGAGGATCGGATGACCGTCCAATAGAGAAACTAATCAAATTTATAGGAGAAAATAAAAAACAAAGAAGACAAACATAGTTTTTTTATAGAATGTGACATGTCACCTGTGTCTTACATCTCCATCTGACTTCTGTGTCAAGATTTCACTATCAACGACTTTCAGATAATTTATTGGGATCATTGCAGACTCTTTACAATGATTTTTAGATTTAATATAAAGTTATGATAGTTGAAAATCCACCCCTCATATCTCCTAATAAAATGGTCTTTTATAACAAGTATATTGGCCGAATATGACTCTTTGTCTTATATAACTTATACATGATACTCAACTTATAAAGTTCTGGTATAGATGATCAACTACACGATGATGTTACATCGGAAAGTAGAGATGTCATCCAACCATGCATATAACTACATATTTATATCTCTAACTTGTTAGAACTAAAATAAAATATGAAACTTAGTAACAAAATTTAATCAATTCTTTATTGATTATCTCTCAAACTTGATTGTGGATACAACATATTATTCAAATCAAATCTTATATATCTACATGCAAGATTAGAAAAAATCAATCGATAAAAATCTTAACTCAACAACACATTTGTGAAAGTTAAAACATGAGAAATTCTTTCGATGGATCGGTTGGAGATCAACAAATTTATGCAAAATATTATTCAGATGCACGTATGAAGTTTGTATTTTGCAGGAGTATCCACCGGAATAATATAAATGGAACTAAGCAAAGTTGTATTTTTTGATCAATTAATTGGGTCAGTTGCTCCGAATAATTAAAATAGCAATGCATTGAGAATTGAGAATCTGTCTGCAAGAATAATTTTTGGTTAATTTTTAGAGGATTTTTATGAATTAGGTTTAAAATACTTGTTTAATTAATAATAAATACCGATGGAATCTTCTTTTCGAGAAAATTGTTTCTACTACCGACAAACAAGACGTAAGAAGAGTTAATGTCAATATTGGATAGGATAAAAAATAATAATAATTCAAGCCAGTTCTTCTGATCGTTTTTGGGGTTCAAAATACACAGCCTTCCCTGTGACTTCAATGCATGCATTCCTTTCTGATCAGGTTTTGCCAGAGAATCAAGATCAGAACTACATATACGGCATGCTTGCTTTCCCTTTGCTAGAGCTTGGAAGCATGGATGAAGCTGAGAGCTGCGCGGAAAGGCCTGGCCATAAAGCTAAGATGAGAGTTTGCTTAGAGATAGCTCCCCTCATTGGTACTATGAACCATACAGCTGATTTAAATCAGTGGACTACCTTGCTGAATAATAGTTTTTGCCCCATAGTAATAGTAGTAGTACTGTGCTCAAAAGAAAAAAAAAGAACATATCACACTTGGGATGAATCAGTTTGTTTCTGAAAGTTCAAAAAATTAAAACAAAAAATCAGGTTTTTGAGTGTGAGAGAAATTTGGTCTTACAGTTTTTTTGAAAGAAAATCCCTGAAAAATTTTTGGATTTCAGCAAAGAGCACACTTGTTACAGTCAGTGTATTGGTCACAACCAGCAAACAAATGAATTTTTTTTAAATAACTCAAAATAAAAAATTAATTTGAAAAATAACCCACAATAGAGCAAAATTATAATTTTGACCTGCCACATCAACCTGTCGTGGTTAGAACTGTGACAAACTCCCTCTTGTGACTCACTAAGCCAGTCACGACTCCAAGCTGCGACAGCAATCTTTTCCACACTCTGCACACCTGTCACAGTTCACATGTGTGACAAGCCTTATACGTAGCTCGACACAGACACACACTACACACACAGCTCAGCTTGAAAGTCTGTCATGATAGGACTCTTAGCCGAACTGACACATCCAGCCAAGCCATCGAGACTTGTTGAGGCTCCAAACCATGGTAGGCTAATGTGGCCACAATTATTTGCAATGGAGAGGTTGGATGAGTGGCTGGGGGCTACTATCGCAACTTGGAGTCGTGACAGGCTACGACTGGCCCATTGAGCTGCGAGAGATTGCCTATCGCAATTTGGGGTAGTTTCTAATATCATAGAGTGAAATATCCATTTAAGAGGTATTAAATGACAAGTTGATATAATTGGTCAAAATTGCAAATGAAATACTATTCCTAGACAGTTCTGAACTCTACATATGCAAAGACAATGCCTCCTTGCCTGACAAACAGGATCCTCGTACGAGAATCATGAGTAAATTAAATATTTATTCGAGTTTATGCGATTTTAAGAAAATATAAATAATTTTTAATTTCAAAATCAAATATAGTTGATTTTTGATTTTATATGAAAATAATTCAAAAATTTATAACTTTTTAAATATAATTAAGAACTAATTTGAATTAGATTAATACATAAATTAAAAAACAAAAATTATATACAATTTAGTCACATAAAAATCTAGAAAAAATTAAACCTCCGAAGACCTCCTCGCCTCTCCAATTAACCGAAAACATAATAATATTTTTACCGCGCAGCCTGAAACTTCCGGTTTTTTATTTTTTGTTTTCTCGATTTTTGTGCGACCGAATTGTATATAATTTTATTTCTTTATTTATGCATTAATCTAGTTTAAATTAGATGTTGATTATATTGAGAAAATTGTAGATTTTTTAATTATCTTCATATATAGACCAAACAACGTATATATTTGATTTTTGAATTAAAAGTTATTACTGTTTTATTAAATTACCTAGATGTACTACTTGTGAGCTAATGCGAAATACCTCGTGAATCATCGATGCATTGAAGTTGAGGAGTATTTCGCGTAGTGCTTCGCATATGTGACACAGAATATACTGGGAATATTCTGTTGAAACATCTCACGATAATGTAAAATGACTCATGTAATTATTAAACTTAATTTTAATAGAGATTGGTCTAGCATGAATCGTGTGATAAGTCTTTAGACTCAAAATATTAGAACTATAATGTTTAAAACCTCTCTTCTCTCCCTTTAAAAATAATGTTAATTGAGGGTGCGTGCTAAATATATTGTTTTGTGTGAACTAGTGAGTGCATATTGCAATTATGGTCGTTGACCAAATGATTAATAGATGCATTACTGAAAATATCAGCTTTCATCAATATCCACATATCTCAAATCTTCTTAAAAGAAACCAGGAAGCAGAATGACAATGCACATGGGAGACCCACCAAAATTAACAATAATATGTTGGGTAATTAGTTTGCACTATATTTAGTAAGTATTATACACAATTTATTCATATATCTCTAAGTTACTAAAAATTTTGAAAAATTAAAGTACATGGAGGAAAACATATTATAGTACCACAAAAAATTTCATTAGAAGATACAATCATATATAAGAGAAACAAAAAAAAAAACAAGCAAGCTCGTTAAATATGGTGTGTATTGTTACAATATTTATGTGACATATATTCTCATCATTTATTGCTAGTTGAGCAAGAAGGTTATCTATTCATTTTTAAAAATATATATTATCATAAAACTCATGAGATATTCAAATAGCACAATTGGAAGATTTATTCTAAATCTTATAGAGAAAAATAAATATTTATTCTAAGACAAAGAAATTAATCAACAGTATCTAAATGATTTACACTTGGATAAAGAAATCAACATCTAAATGTGTTGCACCAATATAGTCATTAGTTTCTAACTGATTTATGTCAAGAATATCATCATTATGGCCACTACCACAAGTAAATTTTGTGTTTATCTTTTCTCTTTATTTTTTAAGTGATTGTTGATAAAAATCCACAAGATATTTAAGGTGTACGATATGTACATGGCTAGTAGTTTTCACCTTCACAATGATAGCATATATTTTCTGCAACAATTTTATATTTTTTCTCATCAATTAATCTCTTTTGTTGTCTTCTAGAGGTCAATTATGTTTTTGAAATGAACGCTAGAATTGTGTGATCTGTGCGATTATGTTTTGAAATGAACGCCAGACTTTGTACATGGAGTGGATTGTTATGTGCTAAGATTAATGCCAGAATTGCATGATTTACCTAGTGTTTTGTTTTTTGCTGAGTGTTTGAGAAAACACTGGGCAAAGTGCACTTTACCAAATGTGTAGAATACAGACATGAGTTTTTCTAGTGTTCTGAACACACAACACTCGGCAAAGTCTGTAATTATTTTAATACAGGTGATTTTCCCGAATGCAACTGACAAAAACAATTGGCAAACCCTCTCCCCAAAATTTTGGTTCGTTCTCACTCGTGAAATTTTAAAATTTCCCACTTTCCTCCCTATCTCCTTTCTCAACCCTTCTATCTTCCCCACCCACACTTCAATTTCAATTTTAAATAAATCTCGGCAACGGCAATGCATGGCAGCCTCAACAGTGTGAGGCGACTGCGGCTTGAGGCGATGGCGGCAGTGACAGCGCACAATGAGATTGCGAGGCGGCGACGGCAGCATGAGGCGGCGGGGCAACGCGGTGGCCCAAGGTAGCGGTGGCAGCGCACCGCGACGGCAGCACGAGGCAGCGACGACAACACACAGAGGCAATGGGAAGGCGAGGTGGCTACGCGAGGCGACACTAATAACGTGAGGCGGCAGCGGCAATGGGCTCGAGAGACTGTGGTGGCAAGAGGCTCCAGCCACACAGGGATGCCGATGGCCGGAGGCTGTGGTGCATCTATTTTTTTTAGATCTAAATTTTCGTTTACCGAGTGTTTTTGGAAACAATTGGGAATGTTATAACAGATGGAGAGTTGCTTTCTTTTTCGAGTGTTTTTAAAACACTCAGCATAGCATGTCTTTCATGTGTGTTTTGAAGTTTTCACTCGGCAAAAAATTTTCTTTCCCAAATTTTGTACTCCAAGTGACCTTTGTCGAGTGTCCACATTCGGTAAAATCTTCGTCCAGTGTTTTGCTTCATTTGCAAAGTGTTTTTGACACTCAGCAAATCACACATGTCAGAAGTGGATGTAATAGTCATAAAAGATTTATTATTGTTATATAAATAGATAATATATGTCTACATCCAAAAATAGATGCCAATGGTAGCCTTTGTGTGGATTGGCCGTAGGAATGACATTTGCTAAGCTCACTAGTCACTATCTCAAGTAATCTCACAAATATCATCATTCTTCAGTTTTTTATTAATGTAAGCTTGTAAGATACATCTAGTGAATTTTGTCCAATCTAAAATCTACTTGTCATAAGACTAACAAATCGTTGCAACAAATAGGCCGAAATCTTCAATCCCTCCAGGGCCACCAGCCCAGTAATTTGTATCTCTATGAGACATTTAGATCTCAAGCTCCTAATGAGGCTGAAACCATAGCCGCTCAGGCTGGAACCTTGCTCAAATGCTTGAGGTTTAGATGTGGTTGGATACGTCAACTTTTGCATTCGTCGACCGCACAAGGTTAGTCAAATTACAGTGGAACAACTCCTACGCCAGCATCAATTTTTTCAAAGTCCAATATGTGCTGGATAAAATGTTATAAACAACATTGTTTTGTGCATTTTACGGCTTTGCCTGTCCATCATGGATTTGTCTGAGGATGTTAGATACGATCTAGAAGATAGGACAAAATTCATGAGAAAATGTGCTCTTGTGGTGCTCGCTTGTCACCTTTGTTTGACTTGGTGTCTGAGATCGACCTTTCTCACAAGCTTTATTATTTAGATATTTGTCTTCTCTTTTAATTATTGTGAAAGTTGTTGCATGATCTCCTAAGATTGTAATAGGTGATATTTATCATATGGTCTCTAAGATTCTACGATGCATATAATTCTAATTTTCTCATGTATAGATTTCTAATGTACAAACTATAGTACAAGATTTTTTATTGTATATTTTTAGATTTAGAAATTAATTATAAGGTTGTTTGTACAATTACACGAGATTAAATACTCGTTATTATTATTGTATAAAGAGATAAATGTTAATTGAATGAGAGGTACCTATTGTGCATCCATCTTTACCAGTATTCTGGAATCCATATATATTCCACTGGTAAGACAAGAAGCATTAGATGTGAAATTTTCTTACAAGATTGTTTTTTGAAGACATACGTTGTCATCCTAGACCTAGTCATGAATGGGGTACACAGACATTGATACCAATATTTGTCCAGCAGCATGTCGGCCTCAGTCTCAAGTATATAGATGGTAAGACGTTAGCAGCAGTGTGATGCGAAATCTTCAAATAAACTGTATGTTTAGCCGGAATTTTCTAATTAAGGCGTAGAAAGCGAGTATGGCACGTTGAAAAGTCAGTCCAGATTTTCCTAGCTTGCACATTATTCGCCCATTTGTTTTACATACTAGGTGAAACCAAAAACGTTGTCGCGGATGGTGAAGAAATAAATTCATGTATGATATAGTATATTGTGTATGACACATGGGATTGATGGAGCGGGCGACGGCAGCAGCGAAGCAGAACAGCATCACAGCATCATACCAGCCGCTAACAGTGTCGGCGGCAAAAACAAAAGCCACACACACGTCGCGCGCGCACTGGAAACAACGCAGCACGGAAGCGAAGCGGAACGGCGTCGTGGCATCGGACCAGTCGCTGACGACATGTGCAGCGAAAATGGAAGCCACACACGTGTCGCGCACACTCTGGAATAGCGAAGCACAGGGTTGACGGAATGGGCGAGAACTACGATGAAGCAGAGTGGATGGGCCGCAACAATACCAAATCAGCTCCGACGACATCGACGCGGTGACAAAGCACAAACGCGGCACCCAACGAACAACCCAGAGGCTGATGGCGCCGAAAGAACGGCCGGGCACAGCTCACAGTACAGGCAGAGCGCGATGCACACAGGGCAGTGGGAGCTAGGAAACCCTAGTGGATGGAACAAAACAGAGACTGAGAAGAAACAAAAACGGATGCTGACGGTGGCGGCGAGAACGAAGAGCACACGCGTCGGCAGCACAATAGCCCAGCTACGCACAGATGGGAAAGTGGACTCCATGCATTGATGCAGGATTGGATCATAGCCGACGCCGTTAAGGCACAAACGATGGCAGCATGCGTCACTCAACCAGTGGCCCAGATGGAAAAGGTGCAATCGGAGCGGCAGCAATGGAGATCGATGCCGCGACGACGCCAACGCGCCTCTCAGCCGTTTCGTGGCTGCCTTCGTTTGTGCCTCGATGGCGACGGCGCCGACACAGGAGCCGACGGCATCGATGGCTAGAACCGGTGCAGCTGACAGCAGCAATAGAGATGGATGGGGCAGCCGCCGACGCACCGAAGAGAACTCGAGGAAACCCTCGTGCCCCGCAGAAACAAAACACCAACCCACGAATGGACGAACGATATGAACCCGAAGATGAATCTAGCGGCTCGGAGAAAAGCGGCTCGGAGAAAAGCGGCAACGCAGTCGGCTCATATGAAGGAAAGACGTCAATCCAATAGTTAAAAACATGGTGATGTTGTGGACACATGTGGGAGGAGTTTTTAAATAGTGTTGGTTGAGATTGTATATCTATTTATATTATCATATATATGTGTGTTGAACAAATGATGTATAATTTATTTGTATGTGATTAATATACTCAGATTAGTCGAAATAACTAAATTAATATATGGATATTGGACTATTTAACTGAATTTAGTATATTTTGAAAATATATAATATATTTATGTTGATAAAAATCATTAATTACAACAATTGAAATTTTATGAAGTTTTAATCTTAAATAATATAATATTATTAACTGACATATTTATCGATTAATATTATTAAAATAATTGTTTTATAAAAAGATTGAAACCAAATTAATCGTTTTATAATTCAATTAATTCGCGAGCTGCATTAAATTCGATCTATTGGAGCCATTCGAGCTATTCTTCCACTTTCCTTTAAATTTGCTCAAAGCTGCATTAGTTATTATTGGCGGCTGCCATTTCTCAATACTAGTCTGCCGACCATGGAGGCGACGCTAGAAGCCTTTGCGTCGAAGCTGGTGGGCATGCTTGTCGACGTGACGACGAAGATGGTGGAAAAAATGCTGGGTGTGTTGGGTGAGATCACCAAGCTCCACTCGACAGTTGGGGACCTCAGCTACAACCTCGCCGATGCTGAGAGGAAGCGTGTTGATGACACGACCGTGGGGTGGCAGGTAAGGGAGGTCAAGGATGTCATTTACGATGCTGATGACATCCTTGACCTCTATCAGATCATGGACATGTTGGGTGAAGAAGGCTTGTTTGATGACGTGAAACATGTGTATGACAATGCAAGCTGATTGTGCGACCAGTCACTCCACGTTGAGCAATTATAGAGAGTGACACGAAAGATTTATATAGGTTTGAGTTCTAGTAGGAACTCTACTCCTGTCGACGCGTCCCCGACGCAAGTCGACTGGGGAGGCTATCTCATGGGGGAGAGTTCCTAGACACGCCTATTGACTTAACGTATGTTAAATGCAAATGAAGTTGTTGTTATAAGAGATGATATAAGGGGTATACATATATGCCTCAAAAGATACAAATTACAAAACCACCCTAAATTGGATCATTAGATTGAGGGCGCGATGGTCTTTTCGTGGGCCATGATGTGCGAATCTTGGACATGCGTCCACTTCAGTCCTCGAGATACTTGGAGACACCAGTTCCTGGGAGCAGTTGTGTTCTTCTCCGAGTAACAGGGCCCGGAGTAGGTGAGGCCCACATCCGAAAAAACATCGGTGAGGATGGAGCCCCTAACTGGGAAACTACTCAAGGAGGGACAAATCTACACTTGGAAAATCACTTGAGAAGACAAGTCCTCTAAGTAGGGAATCACCCAAGACGGAACAAATTCGCACCCGGAGAACCACCAAAGAGGACGGAGCCTCTATCCAGAGAACCATCCGGGGAGGGGTAGGTCTACACCCAGATAACCATCAGAGAGGACTGGACCTCTAACTGGGGAAACATCCGGGGAGGAGTTAACTCGGGAAATCATTTTAAAATCTAGTCGTTTCCCCCAACAATATTGTTGTTGTTGTGGTCACGGGCATTACTAGGATGGGCAAAACCACCCTTGCCAAGATGATTTTTAATGACAGCACGGTGCAAGAGAACTTCGCCAAGAGAGTATGGCTTAGCGTTAATCAAAACATTGATGAAATTGCCATGCTACGATTTCTTGTCGCTCAACTTGGAAGCAACCATGGGGGTCTTTCTAAAGACAATGCCACGCTACATGGTCCTATCCGGCTATCCCTAATGATGGGAGTGGCTATGGGAGTTTTGCTGGAGATAAGGCTGTGCTCGTGTGAGCGCTGATGCATGTGGTGAGACAGAAGAAGTTCTTGCTGGTGATGGATGATGTCTGGAGTGAGAAGGTTTGCAATGAGCTGCTTAGAGCGCCCCTCAATAATGCTGCTCTAGTTACTCGTGTCTTGGTGACAACAAAAAATGATGGAGTTACTCATGCGATGAAAGAACATTACATTCACTGTGTTGACAAGCTAAATTCTAAAGACGCTTGGTCCTTACTGAAAAAAACACGTTAGTATCTCTAGGTTCCTCATACTAATTATATAAACTCCACACAAATAACCCCTGACTCGTGAGGTTTTTTTCTTTTACTTTTGCAAAGCATCTTATAAAAACACTTCTATTAATATAGTAAAACTTGAACCTATTCAACAGTCAGTATTGAATGATGGCGTCAAAGATGAGATTGATATGTTTTGAAGATATCGAGAAGAAGATTGTAGAAATATGTGTTGGTTTGTCATTTGCAATCATGGTAAATTTCTATTCAACAAGAGTAGGATAAGAGATATTTGGATGGATGTTTCTAATTATTTTGCATGGTCTATAATTGGAGTCTAGGATAATGAGAATGAGGAAGGGGAATAGAGAAAACAAAGAAACGAGAAGGAAGGCCAGAACAAGCCCACAAGATCAGCTTCATAATGTTATTGCAGAATCTTATCTATCCATCACATCCAGCAACTAATGTGACGTTTCTTGATAGGTATATTTGACATGCCAATGATTCATTGCTCTGTTATTTATGTGCCCAACTGTGTTCATTTTATTTTGATACTTTTCTTGCTTTTCAATTTGATTTCTTCAATTTGAAGCACTGTTTTTTTCTCCTTAAGATTTTCAAACCATGTTTTTAAGATCGAATGAAAAGACAATGTTTTCTTATTTGTAGTTTTAGATTTTCGGCTACTAAGAAGCTTTCGTGTGTAAAAGATAGTAATAGGGATGAAAAGAAGACATGTTTCACTGTAACATTTTGGTTTTGTTGGACTTATATTGAAGCCTTTCTCTATGTAGAACAGTAGAAGTGTCTAATGAAGGATACAAGATTATCAACTATTCATCAAAGAAAAGATACAAGATTAACAACTATGAAAAATTGTCGGCAAGCCTCCAATGAGATGATTTTTTAAACTGAAATAAATGGCTAAAAATGGAAGTTCTTTTTGCTATGGCAGGTAGAGAGGTATCTTTGGCTGATGCTTTCATGGAGTCTAACGCCACCAACTTATGCGTTCCTCCCTCCTAGGAACTTCTGAATGATCATCTATATGTTTGAATTTTTTAATTAAATAATAAATTTTAAATGAACCAAATTGAACAGACAGTCTAACACCGCGAGCAAAAACATCAAATATTACACAATAATACTACTACATAACGTCATAACTTTTGATATTATCAAATCCCACACTATCATATAAAAAAGATAGGTTGCCCACATCAACTGATAACACTACAACTCATGATGTTATTAGCATAAGATCTAGTACCACATGGCGTTACCTCCTACACTTAACCATTTCAACTAAATTTTCATGATAAATAATGATAACTGTTAGAATCATTTTACTTGTGACATTAAATCTCATTAAGTAGTACCACCTGCCATGATGTTACATTTGAGTTTTTAACGTCACTGTTTATGATAACCAAAAATCTGATTGAAATAATTAAGTATCGACATATAGCACCATAGTTAGTAGCGCTAGACTTTACTTATATAACGCAGTTGCTTATGGTGTTATCCTTTTACTAATGTAGGCATTCCATCTTTCTTATATAACAATGTACTCAATAGTAACATTATCACCCATGTCGTTACACTGTCTAATCTAACGTCTCGGCCCATTACATTAGACTATTTGCTAAGATTAGATCTATTCTATGAAAATAAAATGGTTTATGTTCTATTTTTAGAATTTCTTTAAAATTGATTATTTAATAAAAAATTCTATATGTTGATGATATATAATGTACAGATATGCATAATAGAATGCTTGTAATTAATCTTGAGTATGTGCATTGTATCGATATGCAGAGCAAAAATTGTGTTCAATGAACGTATCTATTCTTTTGTGGATTTCATTGAACCTGTTACTCAATTTTCCAGAGTGCAATTTTTATTGACTAATTTGTAGATTTAATTGGTTTTTTAAAAAAATACACAGCCACAAGAAAAAAAGAAAACCATTATACTACCACCAGCAAACCCCTCAACTGCCACTGATTAAAATGCTCAGTTTGACATTGCCACAGTCTAATGTATGATTCTACCAAACATATGCAAAAATTGGATTTGGTGAGAAATGTGGAAGCAATATCCACGTATCTCACATCTGCTTGAAAGAAGCCGGCAAGCAGAATGGCAATGAGCATGGAAGACTCTCCAAAATTTGACAATAATATATATGATATAGGAAGAGAAAAGAAGACTGATAATAACACTTCCATTTGATGTATAGGTTGATGATGGCAATAAGCAAGGGCAACGGAAGCCTATCAAAAGCCACGCTCGTTGGTAATTTTCATTTCGGAGCGGTCCATCACACCGTGTATGATTGCTGAATGGTATCAATATCGAGGCCCTTGAGCTTGACCACTGACTCAACATGCCCCTTTAGTGTATGAAGCTCCCTAAGCCTGTAGCATCCACCAGCGCATTGTTAGCTTTACATCACTATCATATTGTGCATATTGTCATCACAAAACCATATTGTGCAAAGCTACAAAGAGTGAAAGACGCTTCTGATCTTTAAAAAGCAAACCCAGCAGTAACAGGGACAAGTGGTCCTCCGCTACTATGATCCTCAAGCATTAAGAGATGCAAGAAAGCAGTAATCCACAAATGGGTGCTTATACGGATGCAGTTCCTACCTTGCAATCTCAGCCCTCCGCTTTGCTTCTTCAGCCATCTGATTTAGCTCATTATAGCCGGCCTTCTCTGGGAACATCTTGGCATCCGGTGGCTGCAGACCATGGAGTGTCCTCTGTGCATGTGCCCATTTGAGTTCCCTCTCTTCCCTGCCAAAATCCTTCTTCCTTGTAAATGCAATCTGTAACAAACAGAACAACAATTAGTCACAGATGAATGGAATTCAGTCCAGTAGGTGTACGACCAAGATAGTTGTGCTATGTATATATTACTCTTTGATCAATGACGAGATCCCATGCTTTCCCACTAAGAGCATATCGGATGAGGAATTTGATGATGTCAAGCGGGAAGTAGAAGACAAGATTGTAAAGCCACACAATACCAGCCCAGCCCCATCCGATGCCTTTGATTGAAGTGAATGTCCAGTCAGCGTATACAGCAATCAATGTAGCTATCTGCATTTGAAAACATAGCTCAACACAACTTATCACCTGTTAAAGTATTTACAGGTATGCAGAGCAAGAGGCACGAGAGCACACCAGCTGTGCAACCAAGAAAGCAAAGACCAGTAGAAAACCAGGACGCTCAACAAATGACCAGCTGCGAGACCTTGTAACAAAGATAAGAGCCTGGCTGATGGTGCTAACTTGGAGGTAAACAGCAGAGGCAAGCTTTTGGTAATCATCTTGAGTTGTCTTCTCGAGGCTTTCAACATGAAATATCCTCTGAAAAATTATTGAATAGTAAGTGCCAATACAAGCCTGAGAACCAACCATAAACCTAATGATCCTAGAAATGGTAGCTTTATAAGCCGTTTTGCTGTCAACATTCTTTCTCAAAGTGGCTTATGCTTCACAGGAATTCAATATAATAAAATTCAAATTTATTGTTTTGGCACAATTCCAATGCTCCTTACTGGGAAAAAATTCGTCTTATATGCAGACCAGAAGAAAATGACCGTCATCATTGCCAGGTATCCACCAAGCACAATTCCAGTCGTGAAAATCTCAGCCAGCTTCCAGCTGTCAGGTAATGGAGAAGGCTTCACGCGATCCTTTGATATAGTCATTATGGTTCCTGCTCATACCAGAAAATATTTGAAGAGCAAAATGGACAGTTTCTACTTTCTACAATCACCACAATGAAGCGCAACACAGAGAGAGAGAGAGAGAGAGAGAGAGAGAGAGAGATCTACCATCATTTAGAATTGCTATAATCAGGACCATAAAAGGTGGGAAATCAAACTCCCAGATGAGGGCAAGTAGCATAAATCCAAGCTGTTGAAATATACAACAACCAGACATATGTAAGACACAAGGACATAATTTCACAGATCAAGACGAAATAACTCATAAGTATATCATCAATATGAACAGAAAGAATTTGCATTGGCTATGTAGTTTTAATTCACTTGCAGTATAATCATAATCACTCAAAAGATCATCAAAGAGAATTGTTCAAATCAAAAGATAATATACACTTCATGCATGTATGCAACCAAAAACATGAAAATTTTCTGTAACAAAAGGAAGGCCGATAAAGACAAGAAAATGTACCACAACACGAATTGTAATTGAGACAGCATAGATCTGCATAAGATGGTGCATTAGCAAAATAACATAAGCAAATAAGAACAAAAGCTTTTTGAGAATATTTCCACATGTGGCATACAGTATAGTTCTTCATCCGCTGAAAAATTGCACGACTTGTGAGCACAGCACTAATGATCACACTCAAGCCAGGTTCTGTGAGGACAATGTCAGAAGCACTCCTTGCTGCATCAGTTGCATCAGCAACTGCTATACCAATATCAGCTTTCTTTAGGGCTGGAGCATCATTTACTCCATCACCAGTCATTCCACAAATGTGCTTCCTTGCTTGCAGACGTTTCACAATCTCATACTTGTGCTCTGGGAAAAGAAAATGATTCTCCACCATTAGATTTTTCTGCTTTTCTTTCCAACTCTCCAACATTTCATTTTTTCCATAATTCATTAGAACACATACCTGGGAATACGCCAGCAAAACCATCAGCTTTCTCAATCAGCTCATCAACTGGTAAAGCACCAATGGACTCATCCTTGTTCTGTCCCAACAAAGCAGATGAAGGGTACATGTTAGTACCCATTCCTAGACGTCGCCCTGTTTCCTTCCCAATTGCAAGCTGATCACCTGAACATAAGAAAACAAGTTTGAATTCAAAAAATTCAGATGAACTAACAAAATATTTAGACATGGAAACTAGCACAGAATTTACTTCCAATATACCGAATTTTTTTATATAGGAAAAATAAAAACAAATTAAATTAGCAAGAAAAGTTGAAATAAAACTTGAAAAATAGATAGACTGCTAACATTTCCAGTGTCCCTCTTGGGAAGCTGACATTCCCACATGGGAAATTGGCTTTCCTTGCGTTCTGTTTGGGAAGCTGACAATGCCAACCTCCCACCAGGAAAGCTAGCTTTTTAGGTGTCCCTAACCTTATTTTGATAGTTTATGATGTGTAATTTTCTATGAAACAAACAATACCAATGTCCCAAAGGAAGTTAACAACACCAATATATTGTACCCTAAATTCTTTGTATTCTCTGCTAATGTGTTGTTGAGATTCTTAGAAGGGATGCTTTCTTCAGAGTACAAAGAATTCATGGGACAATACTTACACACAGGGTTTGGGCACAAATTCATGGGGCAATACTTACACACAAGGGACAATACTTACACATTTTATAAATATGCTTGATCCATTTAACACAGAAACATTTAAGATGCCAAAAGTGTCACCATTGCACATGCTTTATTGTAATTTGGCAAAGTGTTTTGATATCTCCTTTTGTCCATGTTTGCACTAAAAGTTCATACCCCATTATCTACCGAAGATTTGTGCCTCTTCCAGCCAAAATAGGGCCACACTGCATGAGGATGTTCACTCCACTCTCAGACTAAGACTCGCTAAGGTGCAGATAAATGCAGCAGCATATGCTTTACCAAGAAGGCAAGCACTATTGTCTGATCCAGAATCAGATGGTCCTGATAAAGGCAGAAGATAAATTGAGGGTCTCATTTTCTCATGAGGAAATTTTTTTTTCTCAACTAACTATCTGACCATGACTCGCCCATGGTCTGGATCATGCTCCGATGGCACTCAATTGGATCTCATGCATGAAGGGGTTCTCCACAAAAGATTCTTCCCCCTCAGGATCATACATTCCTGATCAGACAGATGCACACTTACTGCCCATTCTACAGAGCAACAGATCAGGATCCTTCTAGTTCTGATGTATCATAGATGACAAATGACAGCAAGCCTCCCTCTGATGCATAGATAACAATGACAACAACCTCACCAGTCACCACCATAAACATAAAGACCCCACCCAAAAGGTAATGATCTATTTTCTGACGTAACTCCTTTCTTCAATAATAGAATCGCATCAAAGGCATGAAAACCATTCGTAATTGGAACATTGAGAAAATACAGAAAAAGAATAGAACATTTAGATAATGTTCTACTGGAGGCATGCCTGTGATCATCTTGACATTTACACCAAGATTAAGTGCCCTTCGAATTGTTTCTGCACTATCATGTCTTGGAGGATCAAAAAGTGGCATGAGAGCAACAAAGTGCCATGGCCTTCCTGGACTCTCTTTCCTTCCTTCTGGTACTTCCTGCATGTCAAAAATAGAACAACCACCATTAAAAGAACATATGCACAAAATGGGAGGAAATAAAAGAGAGAGAAAAAAGACTGTCAACCAGGTAGCTGCTACACTGACCCAAGTAATAGACTAAACCAGGAACTAAAATGGTTCAGCCAACAAACCATAATTAACTCTGATTACTCCCTAATTTACATGATAACAGCAAGCACCTTATTCCAAACACATTTAAGAAAACCTTCATAGTATTGCAGCGGCAGTATGAACAAGTAGACCAAGAAGTTTGATCATAATTTTGCTGACCTGATATGCTACAGCAAGGGATCGAAGTCCACGTTCTGCAAACTTATCAATTACAGAATGGACCCTCCGCTCTATCTCTGACTTGTTGTAAGCCAAGTTGAGAATCTGCATGTCAATTTATACAATCAATAACACCATACTGTAAATTACATATTCAAGATAATGCCTTGAAGCGATGTGCTATCCATTCTTGTGGTACCTGTTCTGGTGCCCCTTTACTGACACGATACATCTTGCCATCACTATCAATGTATGTCAGTGCAGTTCTTTTGTCAGTAGGATTAAATGGCAGAAAATGAACCTCATGAATACCAGCACGTGCCTGTGAAAATGTTGTTAAATGTTCATTTCATCAAATAAACTAGACAATAATCCTCCCCTAATCGCCTTGCACTGAGCAAGGTTTGCGTTTCCGTTTTTTCCCAAAATTCCGCCTAGGGCTGGGACCGGAATCTGGATGGTTCCCAGCAAAATCTGGTGGTATTCTGGGGTGGTTTGGGCTCCAAATTCAAATAGTACTTTCTATAATTCCAAACCGAATTCCAGCTGGTTCCCAGTTGAATTTCGGTAATTCCATCCGGTTTCCAGTGGAATTCCAGTAACTAAACAAATTGCATACACACATATTTAAAGCAAGTACTAGGGCATATGTATGGATTAAATCTTCATACATATATATATAAGATATATTCAGCTAGATAGAATAGAATTGAGCTTTATTTTACAAGTCATGGTCCGTGAAATATGGCTCCGACCCCATGTAGATAACAGTTTGACCCATACAAGGGAAATTTTAAATTCAAAATTCAAAATTAATCTAATCACTTTCTACATTCAAATTTTAGATTCAAAATTCAAATTCAAAATTTCAATTTAAACTATTTTGGCTAGAATTCCATATCCTGGCCCACACCAGAATAACCGAGTCAGTATACCTCTTTTGGATCGGCTAGCATCCCAACTATTGCAGCATCAATAGCATCTTGATTTTCTGTTCGAGACGCTCTAGCAGCCATCAGAATTACTTGGTCTTGAGTCACTCCTCTTTCAAAAACCTGGACAGAAAAATAAGGGTAAAGTGCTTTAAGTTCAGATATGAGAGAGAACGACAAATGGTTGTTCAAGTCTCACCTCAATGAGATTATTGTCCACAGTGAGCTTATTTAAAGTCAGAGTTCCAGTTTTATCACTGCAGAGAACATCCATGCCAGCCATCTCCTCAATTGCAGTCATTCTCTTCGTGATAGCTCCCTGCAGAAACAAAATTCAGTAATTAAGTAGAAGTTTGCAAAAGTATAGAAGTTTCAGTCTGGTCACAGTATGGTTAACGTTTCCACCAAAAAAGTTTAGATGCAAACCTGCTGAGACAAGCGATGAGACCCAATTGCCATGGTCACAGATAAGACTGTAGGCATGGCTATGGGAATGCCACCAATAAGAAGGACCAAGAGGTTGTCAATCCCAGGGCGATATGCCCGGTGCTGAATAGGATACATGACAATGATCTCAACAAACATCCCCACTGCAATTGAGCAGATACAAAAGTTCCCAATAGCTGTCAAGACCTGCATGAATCACATAATAATATGAATCAAGACCTGCATGAATCACACAATAATATGAATACAAAGATGTAGTGATGATTCATGTTAGAAATCTCAAATCATATTATAGGGTCTAAAACCCAATATATATAGATACAACCTAAAGATGTACAAAACTAAACGAGTCTAAATCCAACACATAGAAACACATGAGTCTAAGTCCAATACATATATAACAACCCCCTTAAACTCAAGGTTAATCAGACGTATGAAGTTTGGAGAGATTGAAATCGTGATGCTCTTTGGTCTGTGGCTTCGTAAAGAAGTTTGCAACCTGAAAATCTGATGCTATATACTGAAGAACAATAGTGTCGTGCTCACAATGAGAGCGAGTAAAGAAGGCATCAATACCAATGTGTTTGGTGAGCTTATGCTTCACTAGATCATGTGCAATCTGTATGACACTTATGTTGTCACAAAGAAGTGATGTAGGAGCAGTACAGTCTACATCAAAATCGGTAAGTAACCAACGGAGTCATATAATCTCAACTGTAGTTATAGCCAAAACCCGAAATTCAGCCTCTACACTAGAACGAGAAACAACTGTCTGCTTCTTGGACTGCCAAGCAAAAGAAGTGCCTAGAAATATGCAATATCCAATGATAGGGCGCTAATCAGTAGCATCACCCGCCCAATTAGAGTCAGAGTAAGCATGAAACTGAAACTGACTAGTTCATGCATAGAATAGACTACGGAAAGAAGTACCTCATAGATAACAAAGTACCCGAAGAAGGTAACTATAATATACTGAGTTGGAAGCACTAACAAACTGACTGAGTATACTGACAGCATGGGAAATATTCGGTCTAGTGACGGCTTGGTAAACTAGGCTACCAATAATATGACGATACTAGGAGAGATCCTCAAAAGGAGTGCTATCTGTGAGTCGCAATTGCAGATGCAACTCCATAGTGACGACTGTCCGAGGATCAGTGAGACCAGAACGATCAAGTAGATCATGAACATACTGCTCCTGAGACAGGTAATAACCCTCTGCAGTAGAGAACCTAAATACCCAAAACGTAGCTCAAAGGACCCAGATCAGACATCAGGAACTACTCGCTGAGACGCTCCTTAACAAAAGCAACATACGACACATCATCCCCCATAATCAACATATCATCAACATAGAGCAATATGAGTATCCGACCTCGATAAAAAATGTGAACAAATAGAGCCATGTCATGATCACTAGCAACAAAACTAGCAACAACGAGCATTGAGCTGAAGCGGGAAAACCAAGCACGAGCCTGTTTAAGACCATATAAAGCACGACGAAGACGATAAACATGACCAACAGGTGCAAAATAACTAGATAGCGGATGCATGCAGACCTCCTCCTAAAGATCACAGTGAAGAAAAGTATTCTTCACATCCATCTGAGAGAGCCCACTAATGAGTAGTGGCAACAGCGACAAGAATACGTACTGTCGTCATGAGAGCAACAGGAGCAAAAGTTTCTTCATAATCTCTGTCGTACTACTGTTGAAACCCTCGAGTAACAAGACGCGCTTTATAGCGCTCAATAGAACCATACGATCTCGTCTTGATCTTGAATACCCACTTGCAAATAATACGCACTGCATCAATGAATAAAGTAACAACATCCCATGTCTCTGTGCGCTCCAATGCAGAGAGCTCCTATGTCATAACTAGCTGCCACTCAAGTATGACCGTCGCATCCTGATAACTGTGAGGTTCTTGAACCAAAGTAGCGACAAGCATACCAAAACGGGCAGGAGGTAAAATAGTATTGCAATCTCGAAATGCATACCTGGGTGATGAAGATGCTGGCAGATCATTGGAAGAGCCTGATCAGAAATGACCAAATCACGAGTAGCATGATCTGAAGAGGAAGGATGGGACGCACCTCCAAAATCAGATGGAGTATTGTGAAAAGGATAGAGAGAGACACAAGTGGCGGGAGGTAAGACTGAAAGTGAAGATGAAGACTGTACTATAGATGACGGTGGGACATGTGTAGGGATAGAATCAGACTAAGAAGCGGAAGCTGATGAATCGGAAGAAGGAACCATATGATAGGAGGGTAAAAAGAGGAAACTGATGGACTCTGTGGGAACAGATGAGTGAGTATGAGAGGAATAGAAAAAAGGATGACTCTCATTGAAGGTGACATCTTGAGAGAAACAAAAACGTCGAGCAGAGAGATCATAACAACGATAACCCTTATGTTCAAGACTATAATCAACAAAAACACACTCAACTGACTGGGCGGTCAACTTGGTACGCTCACGAGGAGCAAAGACATAATGTGCACATCCAAAAACTCGAAGATGAGTATATATCGGAGTAGAGAACAGAGTCTGAGAAGGAATCCTGCCATCGAGACTAGTGAACGGCTGTATATTAATAATATACATAGCCGTGGAAACAACCTCAACCTAGAAAGAGTGAGGAACAAACGAGACAAACATAAGGGTGCAAGCAGTCTCAATAATGTGACGGTGTTTGTGTTCAGCAACACCATTTTGAGGATGAGCACTCGAGCAAGATAACAGAGGAAGGGTCTCCTCATCAGAAAGGAACTGGCAAAAGGCTGTCGGCAAGTACTCACCTCTAGAATCAGAGCGAAAAGTCTGAATCGAACTGGAGAACTGAGTATGCCATGCGAATAAAAGATTTTTTAAATAGATAACAATTGACCACGATGTTTCATGAAATAGATCCAAGTATATCGAGAGAAATCATCAATAAGGATCACATAATATTTGTGTCCACCTTTTGAAAGAAAAGGAGTTGGACCCCAAACATCAGAATGTATAAGTTGAAAAGCATGACTAGATCTAGAAAAACTAGTAGGATATGGGTATTATAGCTGCTTGCCAAGCTTACAACCAAGATATGTGACTTTCAGAAGTGACAGGATCTAAAACACCCTGACGCAACTAGAATAGATAAGCGAGGACTGGAAAGGTGACTCAAACGGTGATGCCACTAGTGAAGGCTGACAGAGGACGCTGGAATGGACACTAAAGCTGAAGAAGTGATGACCGAAGTAGTAGTGGTAGGAGGTAATACCAGAAGATGAAGATAATCAAGCAGGTAGAGATCCTCTAAGCTACTGTGAGTCGGCTACATCCAATGAGAGCTCTCGTCCAACAATCTTGCACATAGCAAAAAGAATCATCAAACCCGATTAAACTATTCAACCGGGCAACCTAAGAGATAGACATAAGACACATCTTAAGCTGCAGTATACAAGAGACATCAGGAACAATAAACTGAGTGGTAGAAAGGGTGCTCTGATGTGTCACCAGTAAAGAAGTGCCATCAGCAGTCTGAACAAA
Source organism: Pharus latifolius (assembly GCA_019359835.1). Classification (NCBI taxonomy): domain Eukaryota; kingdom Viridiplantae; phylum Streptophyta; class Magnoliopsida; order Poales; family Poaceae; genus Pharus; species Pharus latifolius. The sequence goes on along the minus strand of CM033321.1, from coordinate 83,402,933 downwards.
AAGACGCTCCTCTGAAGGCCGACATGACCGTAATGATGAACGATCGTATGAAGAGACCCCAAAATCCAAGACCCAAGGACTAGCTATACCTGAACGAGGTGGTGGTGTAGATAGAACAACAGTTCCAACAGAAGACGACGAGGATGGTGCAGCGGCCTGATGTTGGAGAAGGGTGTGAAGCTGTCACAACTGTGACTTAGTGAAAGGTGTTGGCTGATCCGCAGATAAGTCATGGGGCACAACTGCAACAGAACGTCCACAACAAACAGCCCGATCACGCTCAAACTGTGCCTTCAGCTCTGGATGAAGGCTGAAGCAGCACTGAGCAATATGACCCATCCTCTTGCAATGGGAGCAAACGACAGGGATACGCGCACCAGTGCGCTGAATACCTGGACTAGGCATCGAGGTAGCCAACACTGTAGAGGAGTATGACTATGAAAGTTGAGATGTCGAAGAAGAACGTAGTCGAGTCTCCTCAACAACAATGGCCTTCATGGTCTCCTCCAGAGTGTAAAGAATCTCATGGTTCAGAAGCTGAGATCGAACGATCTCAAACTTTGAACAAAGACGCATCATGAAGTGAAAGATACGCTCCTGCTCCCGCTCCTAGAGAGTGAGAGGCCCTACATTGTGATTGCCATAGAGTCCAACTGACGCCAAATAGCACAGAGATGTCTGTAGAACTCCTCAACAGTTAGCTCTCCCTGCTGAAAGGCAAAGAGCTGTTGCTATAGGTACCAACGAAGGGCATGACTCGCCTGCTGGTAGCGAAATGCAAGGAAATCCCACGATCCTTGCTGGTTGAGGAAAAGGAAACACCCAACCAGATGGCCGACAATGTACTCTGCAAAATGACATACTTCACTCTAGCTTCATCGCGCAGCCAAGTGGGAAAAGTAGGGTCACTTGTCGTCGACTTCGGCAGCCTGCCGTCCCTATGCCTCAACAGGCCAAGTCCATCGAAGAGAGAGGACATAAGGAGGGACCACTCTTTGTAATCAATGTTGTCATTCAGCTTGACATCACAAAGTGGCATGGAAAAACCACCCGAAGAGGCCATAACAACATGTGGAGGACTACTATGATCGGAAGAGACATAGGACATCAAAAGAAACCTAACTCTTGGGGCACAGAGCAAAAGACAGAGGGCACATGAGTTTTGCGACTAGCGGCTGAAGAAGACGTCGAGGCCGACAGGCAACGACGGGAGGTATGGGCTAGGGTTTAGGATTTCATGGGTCTAAATCGAAGATAGGTCTCTAGTGTAGTGGTAAAATCACTAAGTGGCAAACTAGAGGTCTTGAGTTCGACTCCCCACCTCTACCATTTATTCATGTAGGGCCGAATCAGCGATACCCTACAGTCTCTAAAAAAAAACGAGTCTAAATCCAACACGCAGAGACACGAGTCCAAATTCGATACATATACATACTATACTTAACAATTCAAACAGATTACAACATGAGATATGAATGCATGTGATTGTGAGGCTTCTCAATCTTACCTTTTGGAAATGGCCAACTTGATTTGTGGAGTCAACAAGATGTGCAGCCTTTCCAAAGAAAGTGTGTACACCGGTTGCTATCACAACAGCCTCAATTTCACCCTGCTTGACTGTCGAACCAGAGTAGACACCATCACCAGGACCTTTGGTGACTGGCAATGATTCTCCAGTGAGGGCAGACTATAAATGCAAGATCAAATTGTAAGATGAGAGAACATAACTGACTTGATCAAACGCTGAAGGTGACTAACATGCCAAGAAAAGAAAGAACCTGATCAATCTTCAAAGGATCTCCATTAAGTAGACGGGCATCTGCAGGAATAATGTCTCCGAGTTTAATACTGATGATGTCCCCGGGCACAAGGATAGCTGCTTCCTCCTCGGTCCAACGGCCATCATGAACCACCTACCAACCAATGCATCATGAGTTTCAAAATGTAAATGAACTCCATGAACAAGCAAAGCATTTGAAAGTAGTGAAATGTCACAAAATAAGTGGATGAGGACCTTGGCTTTTGGTGCAAGACGGGCCATGAGTGCAGCAGCAGCATTGCCGGCATTGTTTTCCTCAATGAAACTGATGGTTGAATTGATAAGAAGCAAAGTGATTATGCCAACAAAGTCCTGCCAATCTGGTGGCTTCCCCTGATGACACAAACATATCTCATCTTGTTAAAAGATCAAGCTGACAGCTATATGCTTCATTCATCAATCACCACCAATAAATCAAATAAAAATTGAAGGAAATGGCTTACTCCACCGTTCGCCAGTGCAATGGCCATGATAGCTGCAGCCTCCATAACCCATGAGAGTGGATTCCACATGAACCCCAAAAACTTGAGGAACTTGCTCTCCTGCAGCCATCAACGTCCAACTTATGAGACACATAACATAAACGAACTCAAGAATATTGCTATCCTGCAACTGACAAGGTCAAAACGATTCCCCAAAAAATGACACAAGAAGTCCTAATCTGAAATAAGCTTTGTCCCAAAAAGGGCACATGGAACCAAACCTCCTTCTCCTCGAGCTTGTTGGGACCAAAGATTTGGAGGCGCTGCTGCGCCTGCTCGGAGGTGAGACCCTCGCGGCTGCATCTCAGGTTTTCAAACACTTCCTCAAGTGGGATGTTCTCCTGCACAAATTTGCAATAACAACTTCTTAAAAAACGAAACAAGCATCATATACAGGTGAAAACAAAGAACCAAGAATTCATGCTAAAGTGCCACCATGGAGACCTACTAAGGAAAGGCAATGCTAGTTTCAACATGCAACCCACTGTTCCAAGAACGAGAACCAAGAGCACAATTTAACCCAAAAAAAAAATCCAAGAATCCAAGAAAAGGCACAAGATACAAAACCAACAGAACAACATCTCCATGCAACCAAAAAAAATATATCCTAGGTTAACTTCAGGACTACTAAATATTCAGAAAGAACTTCAAGAACCAAAATTCCCAAGAGAAGCAAACACAAAAATAAATGTCATATAGAATTCTGGAATCCACAAACAAGAACAAGAACCAAGAAGTCAGTTCCATCATACACCCCCCCACCCCCCCCCCCCCCCCCCCCCCCCACCCCCCCTGTTCTTGAGAAACTAACACATATGCCACTTCCACTAGGAATCAACCAAGAGCAAGAACAACAGAGAACAACCCCCTATCCTAATCCAAGAACAAAGAACACCAAGATGCAAGCTTGCCCGGACAGTATACTACAAACCCAACAACCAAGAACCACCGCCAGAGAAGTTTCTTACCAAGTCGACGGCCTCCTTGAGGACGGCCTCGAGGTTGCCCTCCTTCTCAGCCATGGATGGACACACCTCTCAATCTCTGATCTCCCCCAGACGTTTGTTCTTGCAGATTTAGATATATGCAAAATTGTTAAATATATATAGTGTTGTGTGTGGGTGTGTGTGTGGGCGCGTGTCTGAGTAACTGAACCTTCGAACTGGATAGAGAGAAGAGGAGGTGGTGGGTTTCCACGCGGCCCACTATCTGGTATTCTGGTAGGAGAAGAGATGAAGCTGGAAGAAAACAATCAAGAAATGGAATTGAGAAAAATATGAAAAGGAGTAGGTGAAGGGAGGAAAAGGTTGGGGAAAAGTGATTTGTGTTGTTGTGATTAGATTCTCCGCATACGGATTTTTTTTTAGTGTAGACTGTGTAGTAGAGATTTGTATTATACGTCTTTATGAATAAAAGATCTGTATTTTTCTGGATGTTTGTATCATTAGATCAAAACTAATTAGATCAAAGAAAATAAAAAGATTAAAATTTCTCATAAAATAATTAATCATCTCAATTTTTTTATAGAATTAAATCTTTCAAATTTTAATTAGATTTCTAAAATTTTAGGAAAAACACCTTTTATTTTCTTAAAATGAAACATAAGAATCCGTAGAGTGGAAGAATGTTATTGTTGTCGTTAAGGACAACAGAAAATGTTTCTTTTGTTACCTATAAACCGAAAGAGCAAAAAATAGATGAATTTCGACGCACTATATGATTGTTTTTTTTAAAAAAAATAAGGTAATATGATCCCTGCACCCCACGGTAAAAAAACATGTGGTTAAACCACAGTACAAACATAGACATATGTGATGAAGTTACTCTAGCCGTACAAGTTAAAAGATTGATGCCGCGTTTGGCATGAGTTGTTTAAATTTACAAAACTAAATAAGTTAATAACAGAAATTTTAAATTTATTTGAAACTTCTAGTTAAAAAAATTTAAAATTATAAATTAAGTATTGAATTTAAGCCACCCAACTCATTTAACCTGAATCTAATTGATCTAAGGAATTAAAATCTAGATGAACCATACCAAATACCCTTGAATTACAATTAAGCAAATTCGATATCTAAGAAAATTAGACGAAAAAAAATAAGCTAGGGTGATTGAGATGTGTCAACTGCATGCTGTCTTGACCATATTATATTGCTACCTTCAAATTTTGTACGGATGGTACGGCTCAACACATACTGAACCTTCCGTTCCCCCGTTCTGGGAAAGAAGTAAAGAATTCCACAGTACCTGGAGTTGTAGGTTTCATTTGGCTTAATTACAGGAATCCAGGGAGTGTATTTGACTTGGATTCCAAGCCACTGTCTTGAGACCTCTTGATATAAGATCTGTTTAATCATGATTAACTATTTAAATGAAGATGAGCCAAATTCTCAAGCGTTTGAAACTTTTTGTGAGCTGCACAACTCCTTTCGACTACCAGTGGTATGAATGATCCTCACGATGCCCACTAGATAAAAAGATTTTTATGGAATCTTAGTAGTTATTGGGCATTCTTCGAGTGTAACTTAATTTACTTTTTACATAAAAGGATATTTCTTTATTCTTTTTTACTTGTGATTTAATATATTTATAAATCAAACTTTTTAAATTTTGATCACTAAAAAAATATCGAGATTCACCATATAAAAATTATCAAGATGATTGCTTTATAACTTTTATTAGTATATAGTTATAAAAAATTAATAGTCAAAATTGTATTTAAGGGACTGAAAAATCTAAAATGCGAAATTAAAAAAAATAGAGAGAGTATCATACTTTTGTTTTTTATTGTTTAAAAAACCCACGAAATTTGTTTTGTGTACTTTGAATTTACACTCCTCTTTGCAAGTAACTAGTTATTTCCTAATAAAAATAAGTGCATAATCTTATTTTACAATATAAATCTATTTATTATGCACACAAGGATTAAAATGCACAAAATGAGAGAGAAAAAATTATAGTGAACTATAATATATCTATTAAATAAAATTTAGAAGTGAGTGGAAAGAATATTTATGGGGCGTGAAAAAGAATATTAGTGAGGAGTAAAACTGTAAAGATATATTAAAAAATGTATCGGAATTGTAAATAGATTTATATTATGAAATATCTAAAAAAAACAAAAAATGAGTTATAAACCTATGTAAATTTGGTACAACCTGTTAGATAGGTACCCAAATGGTATGATAGCCAAACTGGGCTGGGCCCGATTGTTTGCTGCACCAAATAATCACCCCAAGGTGACCCCATCCAACAAGAGGCTCGGCAAGACTTGGCCCGAGTCCAACCGACCCAGATGGAACTGAGTTTTTGACAAACTAACTCAAGCTCAAGCCGACCCACATTTTGCGCACGTCTAACCAGATACTAGATGGAATCATACATATGCAATTTCTGATGACCTTTCTCTCTCCAAGTTGCCCTCATCTCGTTTGCTTTCTTTCACACCCACTTTGTGTAAAGAAACACAAAAGAAAAGGCCAATGGTTCCTTCTTTTAACCTTTTCCTCTGGGAGCATCGAATTAGCTGTCTGAAACGTGTGCATGCAACGTGTAATTCCAGAAGGATTTGGTCAAAATCAATGCAATTAATTCTGAAAATGAATAAACATACCTGTCATGGTTCTTTAACTCTTTTTGCTTATTGAACAAATGGAATTATATACATGTAGCATGAATAAACTTCTTGCACATTGTCCATTTTAAAATCGTGAAGTAATGCCGCCTAAACAGAGGGTGAAAACAGGGGTCTTTTGGCCCTTGTATATTAGTACCAAATATAATATTCTGCATGTTTGAATACCTTATTTGCCTTGGAAATGACAGGTTTGACCAAAACCCCTCTTGTGATTACATTACCAAGGAATACTACGCCCATGTAAGAGCTCATACATTCATATATGATTATGGAAAGATCAAGCTCTGGGCAAAACGTAAGCCTAACGATCTAATCAAGTGGAAGAAATAAATACGTAAGTTCCACAACTCATTATGTTTCAGTTATCACATTTTGGACAAAACTTATCCCCTTTGGATTAAATGAAAAATGCAATATTTTATGTTTTAATGTAGCTCCTTCCATCACTTAGTTGTTTAAATTAATTATTAAAATTAAAAACAATTTTAAAAATATTGGTCACTGACACCTTTTAAAAAAAAAGCGATCAGACAAAGCAACGGATTATATCACTGTTCAAATGTTTTGACACAAAATCACTAGAAATTACCTTCTTCGAAAATTGGAACCCATCACTCTGGATCAAACATTGGACATGGATATTAGCCCATAGCTTCACATCGCATCAGAAATATGTGCAAATATCTCTATTTTCTTTCTGTTCATGAAACCAGGCTACAAATCTCACATGCATTGGTCATTGTAACATAATAGATAGGACCCATATGAGGTTCCTCCAGGATTCAACTAGTACCTCGAACCAAAAACTGTAATAGAAAAAAACTAAAATCATCTACTGGTTTGATTCTCATATTTCTCATCCGGTTTCTGGATGGGTGGAAATCACGACTCCGCCAGGAACTGCCATAATTTCATCCGATTTCTGGTGAACTTCGTAAATCAGCACCTCATGCCATTTTTCTGAAAGCAAAAATGATGTAAATCTCATCTAAAATTGATGGTAGTTCTAATATGAAATTCCTACATCAGCCAGTTTTTCAAAATCTTGACAAGGCCTGGATTTCCAAGTAACAGACATGGTTGGAACTTTACCTACAGTTATTAAAGACATGGAGCAAAATCATTCATGTCACTCAATAGTTTCCACAAAAAAGGACCAAGTTACCAAAATTGGGCAAGGCAGTTGCCAGTATTAACTGATAGAATATTCACATGAACTGATGCTAGCTCCTTACAGCTTCTGGCTATTTTCCATTAGTTGCACCCTTGTGAAAAGGCCAGAGATTAGCTAACCGTTCGAGCACTCCAGCGCCTTTGGAGAAATAGCCCGTAAAGGCTTGCGGAGGCGCAGCAGGCGGGAAGTCCTCAGGGGGCATAGCAAATGGTCGCACCATTTTCTCAAACTTGTCCATTGTAAGGCAAGAGCCAGCTTCCTGCAGTCTCTCAGGGCCCATTATTGGCAAGGTGTGCTCCTGGAGCAATGAAGAAGTTTCACCAGTTTTGTCCTGGACCAAACATACGTCTCATTAGTAAACACAAACACATCTTGTTAGCAGCAAGAACAACTGAGTTCATGTTCTGAATTGTGCAGAAGAAACTGTGTCTCACCTCTAGAGGACTCAGATCAGCACCACGACTAAAGGTCATTTCAATTCGAAACCTCTTCTCATCTTCTAAAGGAACCTGCAACAGAAATAATTCATAAGCTCATTGATTGATTGGATAATAGCATCTAGGAAAGTGGACATATTGCATCAGCAAGTTTCAAAATGTAGCCATGATTCATATTGGATAGGGTACATGCTACATACTACTGTAGAACCGAAGTATCAAACATAACTATTGGCAAAAGAGGAAATATGAATCTCTATTAATATAAAGTGTACGGCTAAATTAGTTTCATTAGTCTGTCCATCCTACATCTCAACTGTTCCAACCTATATTTTTGGCTCACTAATTATTTATAGGTGGGGTCTGTCCACCCTAAATCGCAAAGATTGAATTGTGCAAAAACAAATAAAACCAAGGAAACTCGAAGTGAAAACCTTTTCGAATTATAGTAACTCAGAAAGACAAGAAATGGCAACGTGTAGAATCAATTATAATATAAAGATAAATATTCGCAAGTTAACAAATACATATATGTATAGAAGGGAGATGCATACCTCTATATTTTCAAACATTCTTAACACGATATAACTCATGTAGTCAAGCTCTCTAGTTTTATGTAGTCGGTCCAAAGCACTTTGGCAGACAAGGCTATCCTCTTCTTGTAGAGATTCATCCAAATTGCAATAGCGAAGGACATTCATTAGGGAGTGTATATGAGATTCCTGTGTGTAGAAAATGTTAGAGACAACACTTGGAAAATCTAGAACAAGAATAAGATGAAATCATGCAGAACACAAGTGATCTGAATTGTGAGTTTTCAATAAAATCCAACTGTTATGCTACCAACTACTCATTTAGGTACTTAATGAACAAACAAAATTCAAAAATAGTCCCATTTCTTTATCAACTATTTTAGCTGAACCTCACTTCTTTATCAAATGTTTCAGTTAAGCCCTAGTTCTTTCAATTTTAAAAATTAGGTCACCCTCAAGGTTTGGCTTTCTATTTAAACCCTGAACCCACTCCGAGGCCGTACCAGTTCCCGGTCGGTTACCGGCGGGAATAAGTGGGATTCCGGCCGGAAAGTGTTTATTTTTCCCAACTAAGAAGAGGAAATAGTATTTTATAAAGATAATTTGAGGCATATAAAGAACCGAAAATAGTTTTCAAGGCATATAAAGATATTAGAAGATTGAATATGGCATAACAGAATAAAAATGCAACTAACTCTTTCTTTCTAATCTATTTTTTTTTTCTCCTCAGCTTGCTGCACTAATCCCCCACAATGATCTTTCCAATATTTTGTGAGTTTATATTTGTTTCAAACCGGTTCCGAAAATACCAGAAGGCATGCCCAACATAGAACCAACTGCTTCCGAGAATAGTGCAATGTTGTAACCTCCCAGATTCTCAACAAATTTTGTGGGCATTGGACGTGTGCATATTTTAAAGTGCCCATGCTGATTTAACTACCCATGAAGATTTTCCTACATGCATTCCCTTGGATGTGTGCAGTTTTACTTACCTATGCAGATTTTACCGCATTGCACACTATTCCCAGAAGGTAAAAATCCGGAATCTATATGCTCCTGGAACTCTAGAATTTTACGACTAAGAGATATTACTGGAATGCATGCAACTTCTCTTCCAAAAAAACTTCACTTTGCATGCAGGCTGCGGAAATTTGTTGCATTAAACACAATTTTAATTGCTCATTGTCTAATTTGAATATTAATCCAGTAAAAAAGATCCAAAATAATTGTCATTCTCAATGCTTCTTCCATATTTTCAAAAGAAACCAAAATTTGAATTCAAAATTTTGATTTTAAATATGGATTTCAACCAACCAGTTTTTTATCTACTAGTACAGGTGGCGATAGCCCAGTTCCCAACAGTGTTCTGCCGGTTCCAACCAAGAACCCGAACCTTGGTCCCACTTCTTTTTAAATTGTTTCAACTAACTCTCATTAGTCAACTACTACTAGTCGGGCTAATTAAACGCTAATGTGATATCATAATTGATCACTAATTTGGCACAAAACCTTAGAAAAATTACATAAACATCATATAATCATTAAATCCCACTAACAAGTTAAATTTTACTTCACAGAAAAATTCATTAACAAGTGGTTTGTGAAATCAATGAAGCAACACCTACTTTCAAATTGAAAAAAGTGACTCAATTGAGAGATTTTAGAAAGTAGGACCATTCATGAAAATTTCTCCTTAATGAACTCATATGACAAGAGTCAAATGAAAATTTCTGAAACTAATCTCATAAAAATGAGTTTGAAAAACATAAAACAGGCAGGTTGTCGGCCATTCTAGTTATTTAATGTTAAAACCAAGACTCGGCTCAGAATTGACTTGAATTGGTCTAACTCAGTCATAACTCAGACTACCTCAGTTGAAATCTGGTCTAACTCGGTTATCATTGAGCTTAACTCAAACATCAAACAGGCCAGGATTTGATATCCTGCCCTTGGCTAGGATTTTAGATTGTCGAGTGGTAATTGGCCAGTTACCGCTGGTTTTCTGTATTGTGCATAGAACTTGGCGCAAAGGACATAATTGCAATCTTCCAAAGAATAACTTTGCAAATAAACCAATAAGTTGCAAATCATATTTACCGATGTGAAATAAAGCCTTGTGCGGACATGTCTGTCAGGTGTTTTTACATTGGCATACCTGAAATGAAGTATATTGGAAATATAAGCTTGTATGTAAATCAGAAAAGAGTTGAATTTCAATAAAAAAAAAGGCACATACTTTGGATCTAAGCGGTATTTAGTTTCTCGGTCATCTTCATCTTCTTGGTCCAATGACTTCTCACTTGTGGAACTAGATCTTCTTCCATCCTCATTTCTAACTTGAAGCTTCTGCTGGGGATCTGGTTCTTTTGTTGGCAAGCATGTAGCTTCATCTGGAGTAAATTTTGGCTCAGCAACACTAATAGCCTCTTCACGGGTGTTCCGTAGATCAATCATAATTTTTCCCAATAACCGCCGTGCTATCTAGGAAAACCAATACAAAAAAAAAGAAAGAGCAAGACAAGTCAGACAGCTAAAGGGCAACAGGAATAACAATAATTACAAAGTGACCCCTCAGCTAAAAAGTTGCTCTATTCTAAAAACACCTCAAAAAACTCCATTCAAAATAAACAATATACCGCATACCTATAGAGAACACAATTAAGGCACTTAATTATGCAAGTGCTAACAAATCCAGACAGTTAATCTCCTTTTTTTCCCTTCTGTGGTTTGGAAAAAGAATTTTGGATGCTAGTCCAAATATGGAAAGACAACATCACATAAAATAGCATTCAAGCAAAACCTGCAAAAATAAATGAACTAGAAAGCTGATTCTTAAAGGACATTCACAGAATGATCTACATGGGATGGACTTAGTATCCATTGGGTTCCTCCAAAGTCAAAGAAGTTGGTTGTTGGAGGGCCAATGGGGGTAGTCAAGGCTCTAGCCATCACCACAGACGTAATGTGGACGAAACAAATAAGTAGATCCACTAGTGAAATTAGTGTCATATTTACAGGCCACAAAGGGAGGAGCTTAATTGCTTTCACACTGAATTTGAACTTTTCATGCAATTGAGTTAACTGCAAGTTTACTGAACACCAAACTTACCTTTCAGCATGGCAAGGCAGCAACTACCTAAACGTACAATAAAGCCATGCACCCAGTAATTGCTCTCCAACAGAAGCTAAGGACTAAACCTACCTATAAATTTATATTAGAAAGAACTAGTGTGGAGACTTAACAATCATGCTTTAAACTTAAATCTACTTCTTGTTTGAAGAGGATGTAGTGGTCTTGGCCCTACTTATGTCCTGTTTGGCTAAGCTTAGGTTTAATTGACAAACTAGCTCATCAGATATATAGCATAAGCCAAGTTGCTTATAAATAAGAACAAGAAGCTGTTTTGGTGAACCCAACTTATAAGCCCTGTAAGCCTAGTCCCTAAAACCTGTCCTTTGGGCCTTGATCGCCATCACCAACAGACAAAAGAGAATAGATTATAGTTATATCTCCTTATCCCTTCTCTTATTGATTTCCCTCCTACATTTCATCTCCCCAATCTCATATGTCTACCTCCCACCCCCTTTCTCTAACCATATGGAAGTACAGTGAATTTTTGGCTTGTATATGCCTCAAGGCTTCTAACCACATAACAACCAGGTTAACCCCTGTGGTTAAATGAGAATGAAAGCCTAAGTATTGTTCTTGACTAGGCTTGGGACGTTACAAATGATATTGCTTGGATTGACCGTGTCACACGCATGCTAGGCTTAGGCATGCCGTTCTGCACTAAGTTGAGTGGGCAGGTAGGGAGGTGACGTAACGACGAGCAGGCAGATGACTTGAGGAGGGAGACCATAGACATTTGCTGTTGTAGGCAGTATATGATGGTGTATGGACCAATGGGGGATGTTACGTCCTTTAAGGGTGGGTTATGTGATGCCTCAATATAGTTCCACATGGGAAGTTTAAAGTGAGAATGGTATACAACCCCAAAAAGACAAAACACAAATAACTCAGTTAACTTTTTTCCACGAAGTGAGGTCAAAATCGCAAGTGTTGTTTGTTAGGTGGGGTTGAGCGTTAAATTGAAGACCCAACATGGTTGTGCCATCTTGATAAAATCCAGGAGAAGGTTTTGTTCCAATAGCTACATTGTAATAGTAAATTCATATCCTATACATATACACATGTGCATCCCTTGTCTTCATGGCTATCGGAAATTCGAAAATAAAATTGATAAAGTTGGGGGAGAGGTTATTTATGCCTTGGAAACATTTCAAGTCCAAACTCAGTCTACAGAGGAACACAAGAAAGTTTGAATTTGTAGGAATGGGACGACTAGTAAAAACCAGCATCCATTTTGAATTCATCTTTTTCAATATTTCTCTAGATTGAATTGGATTTGAAATTTTACCATGGTAAAGATCACCAAACATCCCACCCCCCCTCCCTCCAACAGTAAGTATGTTTTTTCCTTTGATTTATTTTTGCATTGTCAAGGCAAGGGGCATACAAGATGTACCCTATACAAACAAGAAGGCCATATTAGGGTTAGCATTAGTAACCAGATGGTTACTGCCAGTAACCGGAGATCCTAGTCCGAACTAAGAGTTAAAACCGACCGGTATTAGGGTTAGTAGAGTCCTATCTTACAAGAGTGTATAAAGTAGTGATTACTATAGTTTGAGAAAGTACAAAAACTTGAGAAAATACAAAAAAACACACACAAAAAATTAATCGTGGGCCAGAATCTTTAAAAACCAACTGGTTTTTGGTCTCCTGGTTGGGTCAATAAACCACACAAAATCTGAGACCCCAAACCTTGGGCTATACAGACTACCCCTATAATAAACTTATGCTTTATATTTTCTGATTCTCCGGTTGTCGTTCCTAGCTAGTGATCATTAATCCCTGATTTGAAAATCCCACAAATAAGAAAGTACAACCTAAAATTATTTTCCTTTGATAGTGTTTTGCTATGTTTGTTCGAGACTAATTTGCTTTGTAACACTAAAAAATATTTTAGATTTAGTTATAAGACGATGGTGTCTTAATAACATATGGGTTCTTAACCCACATATCAACTTCATAACCAATATCCTATAACAATACTCTATTTTTATAGTGTCTTTCAACAAATTTTCCCTTGTTCTATAGACAAACTCTAATACCAAAAGGTAGAAAGCTTTGAGAAGAACAATACTTGGTCCCGACTTAAGTTTCATTGAACATGAAGTGGTAGAGAAGATAGGTCAATTAGGCATTTAGCCAAATGATGAATGTTGCACGCATGCGACGCATCCTCCGCCATATATGAGGTGAATAATGACTTCTAGGCCTAAAAGGGACCTAGCTCGATCAAAAAATAGAACACTTAAGGAAGGCTTTGCATATTTCAAGCCATGGTTGCCATAGCAACAGGTTATGAATACATGCCAAGAGGGAAGGTAAGACTGCCAAGGGCATCAATATATGATAGAATAGAATTGATATGAGCCACACTTATGACCTGCACACTAATAGTATCATTTTGGTAAGACCATTTCCCTTTGGTTTCTTATGTAGCTACAAAGTTGTTGATGTCAAAATGCATAGTTCATACACATACGATGAAACCATAGAGGAATCGATCAGGTGGCCATCCATTTAAGCACAAATAAACAGTCATATCTTGTTTTCAAACATACCTTTGAGCCTATTTTTAGTTTTTGCTTTGGATTGATCCCGTACTCGTTTGGTATAACACCATCAGCAAGGAGCTACAAGCATCACAGAATGATGGATAAGCAAGTATTTAAAGTAAAGAATACATGCAAGAGAACTATTTAAAAATCAGCCAATGAGCAGTAAACTGCTAGATCAATGTATGGACCTACCAAAACAAACCTTTCGGAAACATCAGTTCTTTTATAATTGACTGAAATGAAATTGCCCAAAAAATTGAATAGTATGACTACTTAAGAGCTGGATTAGTATCCAATCCAAAGCTACTCATGAGATTTACCCAGATGAACCTCTCATTACTATCTTGCAGAAGATTCTAGAAGTTTTCAATAGAAGAGAAAACTATCTACCTTAATAGTGTCTAATTAGCAGACCCACCTCCCATTCCCCTCTCCCCCCAACCCCAAAAAAAAACATACTTTTGTTCAATTAAGCCCCTCAACTTGTTTTGTCTAATGAGAACCCATTAGTTTCTGCATTCGCCTAATCAAGCCCCTCTATTTTTTACTGTCAAACAGATGGAGAGGCCTAATTATCGAAATGAATAAAATAGAGGAGCCTGATGAAGTGATGAGACAAACAAGCAAAGTCTAGACACTTAATTGAACAAATGTGAGGGGCCTTCATCCGACAAAAGTCATGCGTAGCACTCAGTTGGATAAAAGTAAATAGTAGAGGGGATATAACACAATTTTGTCTTCCTTTATTGTACATCTGCACCAACACGAATTGCACTAGTGTTAGAGCATGCATGTGTCTGGGAAATGCCATCCCCAACCTTTATGCTCTACTGTCATGGATTGTATTTTGCAACTTATTAGATGAGCGTTCACTGATTCTTCACTTTTACGAGAAGATAAGGGATTAAAACTTCAAAAAAAGAATTTTGAGTCTTGTAATGACTCAAGATGACAGGCTACAATGTGCATTAATGCATAATTGCAAGTTCACGATTATCTTCCAAGTAGAATCAAATGAAACAGCAAATAAAAGAATATAAAGCATAAACTTACCTGGGCAACTTTGAACAGCTCTTCCAAACCCTCAAGATTGAGATGAGCATTATGCAAAAGGTCATATCTGCCATGCATTAAGTAGTTCAGGTGTAAGACTAATGTCATTTATAGAGAGATTTTATATTGGGATGGCGATGTGAATAATCTTCAGCATTCTAGATCAAGCATCTTAGATATGTTGGCAAAAAAAAGAGCATGTGTTATCTTTGTCAATTTCTGAAGCAATCTTCGAATGTTTCATGTAATATTCAGTATTTTAAACATCGTAGGAAATGACATTATCGGTACCAAATGAATGACAAATCGTAGGAAGTACACATGTTCTGGAAGCTTTTGATGTACACATGGAAACTTATCACATGCTTTCAGCACATGAAATAAATTTCAGCTCTTGGTTGAGGCACTTTTTATGGTATGTGTCCTTGTACACATCTAACTACATAAAAATGTTCCTCAATTGTCTTCATTTTGCTTCTGTATTAAACTAAACATCTTTCTGAATTATAACACACATTCTAGTATAGATCATAATAAAATCAACATTTAGGAGTCAGTACGCATCCACATACAGACAACAATTGGCATACAAGTTTAGACACTTAAGAACTCTAAATATGCAAACACAAATGACTTACTATGGCATCCTTGAAAATACAAATACATGGTCAAGTATTTGACAAATTCAGTCTTGCACACAAAAATTAGGATGCTTGTTCACATGTAATAAACACAATTAAATTTCCTTCTTTTTCATAGTAAGATAAGTGCTTGAAGATTTCTTACTTGCAGGAGTCATAGACATCTGGAATTTGTGTGATGTCAAATCGGCTGCATTATGAAGCAAAATTAATGGATTCAGAATAGAAACTCCACTAACAAATAAAATATCTTTCTAACAAATCTTAAACAGATTTCTAAAATGTGCAAACAGGTAACTAACTCACTCTTTTCTTTCGTTGTATAAATCTCTCTCAAGTTTTTTCCATCGAGCAAACATTAAGAGGAAGCTTTCACTACCACAGGGCAATCCAGCAGCAATACGAGCCACATCAATTGTAGTTTTCCCCAGAGCCTTTGCTTGGTCATATTTAGAAAATGAGCTTGTCAATGCAAGCTTCTCATCTTCACCTTCAGCAAGTAACTTCACTTGTGCAGTTACTTCTTTCGTCAACTTGGCCTAAAGCAATGTATTGTAAGAAAAATAGAACCATAAAGTCACTATTCACGAGTAGAACAGTGTGAAGCTTAGACCATTCACAGAATATGGCACTAAAGCATACTAATAGTTCTGTGGTGAAGGCCTTACAAAACCTGATGACTACAACTGGTAAGACTACATAAAAAGAAATAAAATTTTAAACTTCACAAAAGTAAATATAGACTTACTTTCATTTACATTGCTGATAGTAGCTTAGACATGTTTTAACAACATTAAAATATATATATATGTGTGTGTGTGTGTGTGTGTTTTGTTATTTAGTTGATTGGTTTCTTAAAAAATTGTGATAAATTTGTAACAATGTTGTGTATGTCTAAAATTTTCAGAACAATTTGCAAATAGGCTATAATCGTAATGTAGAATAAAAAAACATTTAACCGGCTCCCATTGAAAGTGAGAACAATATTAGAATTGTTTTACTTTAATTAAATTGTATGATCGGTAAAGTCGAGACAAAATCATCTAAAACATTAGGGTTGTGATCCTAAAAAAGTACATATTTTTTGTTAGTATCATAATCATTAAGATTATACCAATTTAAGATTCCAGTTAAAACTCAATTGCTCCGCACAACAACCAGTATGATTCCAAAACTCATATCAATATTTTTAAAATAAAAAAATTCCAATTTTGGTCTTCTATGTTTTGGTATTGGTTCCTTTAGGATCTAAACATTTTAGGGTCCCATTTTGGTCCATCAAGTTTGGTAAGTGTTTGTGTCACTAATACATCAAGTTCAAACCCACTCGCTAGTGATAAAGGGCGCCATAGAGCACATCTGATGGATTAGGTCTCAAGATTGAGAGATTAATGCACAAAGTTAAAGGACCGAAATAGGGCTTTCCCTCTAAAAACCTTAGGCACAACAATGTAAAACGCACAGGAACAAACAACTTTTTTTTGAAAGTGAAGTGGCCTAGTGAGACTCAAATCCAGATGAGGACAAACAACTCCTTACAAAAGAACATATGCGTAGAAAATTCAAATTTTCCCTTGCACTAGTTTCATGGATATTGGCCTATCAAAATAAAGTGATATGGCTAAATGTATCAACCTTTTGTTGTATGCAATACCTACAGTGGTAGAGAAAATCAACAATTTGAGTGAATCATTAATATAAATACTATGATTATGCTAGTCATGTGAGAGATGCTTAAGAATATATATCTAGTTTCCATCCAGTCCACAGTATTTTTACCATCTTAGGAAGAAGTTGAGAAGCATTTGAAGGCAATCCTGCACCATCAGCCATCCACGGGAACTCCACCGAGCCATTGGTATGCTTTGCTTTAGCATTAGAAATAATGATATCATGCAATCTAGCCTGAAAAGGTTAGTTTATTGATAAGAATAAATAATAAACTATATTTATGTGAAACTGGGGCAAACAAGAGGTTAAATATTTAGCTAAAATATTAAGAACTAAATATATCAGAATTTTGGGATTGCAAATATTGCCTACAATGGAAAATCACAAATGCTCCCGAGCTTTTCAAATGCAACAAAAATTGAGGTATTATTTAGATCAAGCAACAACAAACGTGGGTGTAATTCTGCCCAGATGCAGACCGAACTTCTTATGTAAGAATTCAACTCATGTGAAGCAAGCAAAGCCACCATTTGCAAAAGAAAAAAAAAGGAAGAGCAGCCACCTGATGGTCGCAGTGGTTAGCAAAGGCTAAATACTTGGAGCCTTGCATTACCATCTTCAATATGTTCTAAGGCATGATTAAACCCAAACATCAAGGAACTTCTAGTAGTTCTAGAGGCTGATGTCTGGCAATGTGTCAGGGATTTAGTGGATATCTCAAACTAAAATCTTAGTAAAAAGGCCCCCAGTCAACTGCTAAATTTGGTCAACAGTAATAATGTCACCTACAATAGCAGTACTGAACCGGTTACTCCAGTACAACTAAATCATCCCCACCCAATGGGACCAAATATATTCTAAATAGCTCAGATGACCATTTACATTGAAGAATTTCATATGAAATTGCAGTATATTTATCAAAATATGATGACAAACCTTTGCTTCATCCATCTCAATGCTAGCATCTTCCAGTCCATCTAGCATAGATGAGTCTTTACTTACTAGTGAGACCTGAAGAAGTTGGTAGGGCAGAATAAAGTTGAGATAGACAAAAGGAATTAAGCAACAAAAAGGAACCACCAGACAAAAAAGAAACAGACCAGTATGGGAGTTAGCTGCCCTTCCAAATCAAGAAGACCTTTGGCAAATGCTGCTGCAGACATCTGAGAAGTACACCATCATGAATATATAAAGTAGAATTAATTGTGAAAATTACCATGATAAGCAATGTCTTGGGTTGGAGGATCTAGGCTAGCATTCAGGACCATCTTATACTTTCCTAGCAGTAACTCACCAGTCAATGCTTGTAAATGGTCAACTTGGCTAGGAATAGTATGAGATATACCAGCCATTGAAAAAAAAAAAAAGATAGTTCCAGACCAATTTGACCTAGTGGGGGCAAATCTAGGGTGTTTTTGGAGAATTTTGGGGAACTTTGGCAACATTGTAATCAACCAATGCAATTTACTTCCTTTATCAATAAAAGAGCAAAAACTATTGTGAAAGCACCTTAATGCACTTTCCTTTGGTGTTTGGCCACTACATGGCTGAATGAGAGCAACCACGTGTCAATAATTCCCCGAACTTACACCATTTGAAGGTCTAGTTTCCAGCCCTCAGTAGGTTTGGGGATGGTTAACACAAGTGACTGACGGGGGATTGTGGTACCAAGGTTTTTGGATGATTCATTTTTCAACAGTGCAAGATGATTCTATTAGCCAAGGATGTCAAATGTGGCACAATAATTGCAGGTATGGTTTTGAAATTGCAAATGCTAGAAGTTTGCTAGATTTTTCTTGTTGGAGTATACCTCCGAGAATAGGACACTGGGGTACATCACCCCGGGTAACGAGTCCCTCGAAGACCAATTACCTAGTGGATGTCTCCCCCACTCGGGAAGATAAAGTCTTCGGGGACATGAGTTACCCGGGCACACCTCGGGTAACGAGTCTTCCAAAGATAAGTTATCTGGTGAACGGCTCCCATGCTCAGGAAGACGAAGCCTTCAGAGACATGAGTTATCCAGGCACACCCCGGGTAACGAGTCCCCCGGAGGCCAGTTACCCGATGGACGCCTCCCCCGCTTAAGAAGACAAAGCCTTCTGGACATGAATTACCCAGACACACCCTAAGTAACGAGTCCCCTGAAGGCCGGTTACCCAAACCCCAGGGATGACCTCACCACGGTGATACGTCCCGAATAGCTACCGGGCAATACTAGGAGACGCAGGGGTCCTTTGCCTTGATGGCATCTTGGACTCCGATGGGGCCTATGGTGACACGTATCAAAGATCTAATATGGAAGTACACTCAAATGACAATCTTACCCTTCATCTATGGGTCCCACTAAAATAGTTATGGTCATTCGCCACTTCATTGCATTATAAATACCCCATGCACTTACTCATTTGTAACCAGCTTATTTCACTTGCAATACAAACAACTACCTCACTCAATGTGCGTTGAAGCCTTCTTCCCCGAGGAAGTCTCCCAACTGACTAACATTGGGGGCATACCAACAGGACTAAGGTCCAACCCGAGACCTTAACCTGTATAAATCTCTCGCATTCATTTTTATTGATTGTCTAAATCAGAGTGACCCATCACACAATCATTTCAAGTCTTCGATTTCTTGCGACTTGTAAAACTTCTCTATCTAGGGTTCCTAACCCTACGACATTTCTAAACAAAAGAAAAACAAAATAATAATCTCGTATGTATGAATAATCTCCTGTATATGCCATGAGCATTCAGGTGGTTAGTTTCTGCCTACAGCGGCACTACAGCACGATATAGTGGTTTCGTAGCTCAAACACTACACTATGTGCAAACACTCCACTATTGTAGCTATAACCGCTATAGTGGTAATAGCAGTCCGTTAGAGTGTGTAACAAAAATAGCGATTGCTACATGTCTTCTATTATATTGGGTGAGCTACAATTGGACTATCTGCCCAATGAGTGTAATATTAAAATATTAATGTCATATTGAACTAGTTTAATGTAGTCAACGCTATTTCACCAAAAATTAGTGTTTACTTTATATTTTGAAACATGGATTTTAGATCGCTAATGTGAGGTTAATATTGTAAACTTGCAATTCTAACTTGGACATTGCTTTATTTTTATTTCAATATTTTACCATTAGTTTAATGTTTTTATGAATAATACTAAAAAAATATCGAATTTACAAAAAACCACGGTGACAAAGCGATAGTTGCTATCTAAGTGCATGGCTTCATTGAGTTCAAAATTACACGCAAGGAAGGTTGAAGAGTTAGTGTGCGTCAACGACAAAGCAATTTGAATCTGAAACAGATAATTTTTTATTGAAGATGTTGCAATTGATAAAAGGAGAACTTTATGCATATGATTTGAGACATAGACTACATGTGTGCTTCATGATATCATATTTTGTAGTTGATCATATATAGTAGAACAAAAAAAAATAGGCCCTTGTTATCTAGATTTGATGCAAAAGTTAGATAGAGAGGTTCAGTCATGTTCGGTCACCTTACCTATGTGAAGACCAGTGTAACATGAGATAGGTTATCCAAATATCCCGATTGGGTGTCCAAAAACTGAATAGATGGATGTAAAGGCTTGCAATTGTCTGTCTAAGGAGAACGAACGTTGTGGTCCTTGGAGAGTGGAATTCTATCAGAGAAGTCTGGTGGAGATGTAGGATGTGGGGGGGACTCCATTAAAATCTACTTTCTCTTTATTTTCTGTTGTAGATCTAATTTGTGCACTCTTAACAAACCAATAGATCCTCACAAAAACCACTACCTCTCAACAAGTGTCAATTTTATAAATCCTGATTGGCAACTTCTAAGTCAAAAAAAAAATCTAGAGGAATCCACTTGCAGAGGATATAGAATGTAACTAAGTCCAAGGAGCTAAGAATGGAAAAACAGTAGTAGTACAAAAGTATACCTGTACACGGCCTTCATCTGAACTATATATTTTTAGATCATGTCTGTAAGTACTATGAAGGCGAAGCAAACCAGTTCCTTCACCTATATTCAGGTAAACATACTAGTCATAAAAAATCAGTAAGTAAAAGATATATATTTCATAAAGAAATCCAAGAATATAGGAGGTTCATGTACAAGATCCAACAAGTCTTAGAAGGAGAACATTTCTAAGAATTACCAGATCATCATTAAATAGATTGACCAAAAAGAAGTTCAGATGAATGGCAAACAAAATCCTTAAATCCGTTTCAAGGAAAATTGCCATGACTTCTATTCGTAGTAAAATTATTTTACTCTATAAGTTGATGTCTATAAACTAATGCAAGGAAATTTTCCCAATTCCAATGGCATTCTAAAATTCAAAAAAAAAAGCATCCAACATTGAGGCAAGCTCAAGATTGTAATGAAATACATATTTTCGTTCCAACAAAAGTAAGCTATTTAACATGTTTTACAAGCTTTTAGAAGCAACAAGAATCATGAATGGACTCCATGAACAATAACCTGGATACATATTGTTTCTGAAAAACCTTCCCAACTCTTCTGCCTGAGTGAAGGACAAAACACAAAGAAGAATAATTAGTACATTAGATATAGGGATTAATAAAAGCCTCATATTGAAGTTTTATCTTTTCTCAGATCCAAATTTGGAAAATAGCTCATTTTACATAAGGTTATTCGAAAGAACAGAAGAGAGTGATGATGCAAGTACCATTATTTAGTAATTCCTAGCTATATACAATGTTATGGCGATTATCTGTCCCCCCGACCTATCTGTTGGGCTGCTCTTAACCACAACAAAAACAAGAACAGAAGTTTTTGCAGATTTCTGGACCCCCAAAAAATGCATTTGTGCTAGGTGTAATCTCACTCCCCATTCCTCCATGTTATTGACAATGCAAGTAACGATAAAGCCCAAAAATCTTATGCTCTTGCAGTATAATAGACACGGGTCTTCTAAACCGTCAATCATACAAAGATCTACTGAAGTTCTAAATGTTCTTTACCAGTGTTATCGTGTCCTTCTGTGGTCGATCCTACAGCGGGCGCCAAAAAGGGCACAAGGAATCCAAGCTGCCAGTGGCAGCATGAGAAAGTTGCTTTAGGAATAGTATATATTTAATAGATTACGTTTTGGTTGGAGGAATTTAATCCCATACGGATACTTATTAGTATTAGATTCGGATTATGTTTCTCAACCCTTAAGGATATCTGTTTAGTATTCAATTAGGATTCTATCTGGATTAGCTATATATTGGCTGAAACTAGAATGAATGGGATATAGCTGAAATAAAGAAAAGTTTTCCTTCTCTCTCTCTCTCTCTCTCTCTCTCTCTCTCTCTCTCTCTCGGCATCACAGCTCGATGAGCAGCAACTCATCAGCCGGATCTGGCCAATCCTTCGAGGGATTCCCCACTTATATCATCTACGTTCTTGGGATCGTAACAACCAGAAACAAAGTCCAACAGGTCATTCTGTAATTCTCTAGGGTGATACCCAATGACACATGCTAAAAAGGTGGAAGGTATTGAAAAGGAGCATTGTAACAAGCGTAACAAAACACCAAATAGCCACCAATGTCATATTCCTCTCAATCAGCAGCTGTCACTTCAACTTTTATATTGAGCTTTGCTACTCATTAACGAGGTTGAATTAGATATTGGAAATGACTAGCTCCAATAAATGATCACCATAATTCACAAGAACATTAGACATGAGTAGATAACTTGCTTGTAATATATCAAAATAAAGTTATAACCTGCTTTCTCCCAGCATGTGTGAGTACACCACCATATTTCAGAACCATCAAGGCTTCAATTGGCCATTCCTCTTCGCCATCACCATTACGTTTTGGAACTTTAATCCATTTCAGTGGCTTTAGCTGCACTTTCCTATAAATACCAGAGAAATGTCCACCCTAGTGTTGGAATAAAAGGAAATTTTGTTAGATGAAACCACCAATTAAAAGACTGCTAGGTTCAAGCAAGAGCAGATACAAAACTTACAGTTTTGTTCTTTTTCCATCTATAGTAAGTTGATTAAGTTATGGTTATGGTGCAAGACATGGATATTGAAGATAATTTGCAGTTGCCTTCTTTTCCATTTATAGTAGGAACAGAACAAGTGAATAAAACTGAAAAGCATACTGTTGCTCCAAGAACAAACACTTGATAACGCTCTAAATTTTGGATCAACTTAACTTGATTATTTTATTTATTCTGAATTAGGAATTACAACATAGTTGTTACTTTCGATAGCAGCATGGCATGACCTAGTGTTTCTATAAGCTTACTAATGAGACAGGAGAAATGAAAGATCCAAGCATTCTATTAGTTTTGCAAATCAAACACCAGTTGGAGTGTAATCCTGAACTGACTGGAGCACTCAAAGTAAGAGTCAACGGCAAAGGATTGTCAATTTACTACTTCAGTAGCTAGCAAAAACTTATCACTCCCTCTAATCTGGTTGAAATACATATTCCATCTGGTAATAATGAATACCATCTAGCCCAGATATCTCCAACATTTGAATCTGTAGCAAATGTGACCAAGACAGGAAGATTTGGAGAACTACTTACCTCTTCAAGCACCGCTTTGACTTGACGAAGCTTTTCGACATGCTCTACATCTTCGGCGTCACTATCACTCTCCCGACCAGACCTAAGAGATACAAAGAGTCCATTAATTTTTCTTATTTGAAACAAAAGTAAAGCTTAAGGAACTTGCCTAACTGGTTTGACCAATGTGGTAGTACCAGATCAAACAGCTAACATAGATAAGAATGTAGTTGGTAATCAATAATATTGGAATTTGGTACATCTTAAAATCTTCTGATAGAATTTCTTATACTTATCCTGGAGAAGCATACCTAGTTTGTGGTACAAGTTGTCTTGTGGCATCTAGCAAGTCTTGTAATTGTACGGCACTTTTCAGTTTTGTCTGCAAGAATGAACAATGTGATTGGGCCTAACTACATAAGCATCAGTTGATTTATGAAAACCTCAACTTTCAACAAAGAGAGTACCTCAGCTCTTGGCTTTCCACCATTGTACTTCAACATCAAATTAAGCAGCTTTTCCTCTGTAACTTTCAATTTCACTTTCTGCTTTGGTGTCCGATCACCACTAAACAAATGTGATTGTGATGTCAAGATATAGCAGTCAAGGCTAGTGTTAAGCAATATCATACAGAAGAAGCAGTATACTTACTGGCGTATGACAACAATAACACAACGTAGCTCTTCTGACTGCCCAAATGTACCAATGATTCCACTTCCCTGACGGGTAAGACCCTCAGAGCATTGAACTGGTTCATTACATTTCCAAGGAAGATTTGGAGGGATTGTTGATGAAAGATGAGGAGCTTTTGCATCAAGAAATATTTTTCTCAAGATGCATGCAGCGTCATCATAATACCTAATTAGAAAGGTTTGTTAAGAGTTTCAGCATTCATTAACACTAAAGAACAGTTTTTTTCTAGAAGTAAAGAAAGTGAACAATAAGAAAATTACTTGTATGAGTTCTTAACAAAGCTCCATCCATTGACATCACAAACATATGATCTTCCATCGCACCTTAAGAGATCAAAACCACATACCTATCGAAAACAGAAAGAACTCAGAACATATAAAAAAAGCTAAGAAATAGTAAGGATAATCTAAAGCAGTTGTTGGAAACAGATTAGCAGCATACTTGTAATGTTCAGAAGCATCTAAAGCATCCACGTTGACATTCTATAGGTATCTATTTCCCAGAACATATAGAAGTAAACATACGTATTAAAAAATAGAGAGTAGTGTACTGTTACCATTTGCCTAAAAGCACTACAGACTTCTCTTGCCATTTGTTTCTCTGTGGGGGTCAAGAGCACAGGATACCGTACCTACAAGTAAAATTAAAAAAATGAAAAAAAAAAAAAAGAGATCAATTGCAATCAAGACATCAAGAGGGACAGCAAGTATGGCAGAAAAGAGGTCCTAGGAAAAACAATTCAAACTTGGCAACCAATTAGCATTAGTTAGATAGCCACTAGAGTATTCATTTAAAGCCCATGAACTACCAGTGAAAATAACAAGTGGGCCAAAAACATAATATTGAGGGTTATGGTTAGTGCACATTTCCTTAAATTACTTAATTTTTTCAAGAAAATGAGAAAATGTCAAGCATCTTGAGGTTTTCTGTACCCATAACACTAAGTGGTCAACCCAAGTCTAAAAAAGATTAGGGAACCAGGTAATCTCCAACCCTCCACCTCTATGCGTAACCCCCCATGCTCACTACCCACAATGCATGTCACTCGAAGACTAGCACGTCAAAGAAAAGCTTTTTCCCACTTCAATCACTATGTAATTGCTACTTCTCTGTGCCAACCAAATAGACCCATGTCCATGTACATTGGAATACTAAAGGGATCACAAAATACCTCTTAAAACATTCCTGAAATACCCTTAATCCAAGTCCTTGAGGAAAGTTGGAAAAGTAATAACATTAAGCAGTTAATCAAGAATCAATCATTGAAAGTCTGTGCAAGAAGTTATTGACATCGAAAGGGAACGTTCGCATGATGGACATAAGGGCACGCAAGAATTGCAATTGAGAGGAATCCATACAGTCGATAACATCTAAAGGTGGGATCAACCTATTTGATGCCAGTAAAGCCGAGCAACTTCTTAATACCAATCAAAATTGAAGTTTCAAACAAAATTGGTTGAAGACGAGCATGCTGAGGATTGTCATTCGGCATGTGCTCAAGCTCGAAGTCCTCAGCATTCTCATCAACTTAGATTCTTCAACTTTGTTTCCAACTTCAATTTTTATTTGGATTAGAAACTTGTTGGTCTTCTATTCATCATGTGCAGCTTCCCTTCCAACAACTATAACTTCTTGGACAGACCTTACAAGATTGATTCTTGATTAGCTGCTACATATTTTTTGAACTTTTTTCTGTTCTAGGACATCTGGATTCACATTAGCTTTAGTCCAACATTAGAAGTGTAGTACAAGAAAACGTTATGCATTGACTAACCATACCAACCAGGTTTACACTTACAAGCAAAGCGAGGACCAAAACCAAAGTGTTTTTATGGGTTGGATGTACCTAGGTGTTAAACCTACTTAATTTCAACCGACCTAAAATAAAGAGGTTTTAGTTAGATTTCCAAACCAATAAATAAGAATGACCCTCACCTATTCTGCTGAGTTGCTGATACCATCGTCTAACATACCCACTGATACCCTAAAAACACTGCAATGTTAAATATACGGATGTGTTGTTACTTACAAGACCTTTTTCACTTTTTCACATACTAGCATGTCCAAGTTATTTGCAAGCTATTGAGGTAGAACAGCTACTCAAAAGTTGGTTGGGAAAAGCTTACGTGTATGCACCAAAACTACACTCCACTAGATGGTATTGTGCTGATTTGTCTATGTTTATCACGATAATAGACATACATGTTAAACAATCCAAAATTCCAAGCCTAATTTAACTTGAACTTTGCTTGTACCTTATATTGATCTACTAGGGTGATTCGACAACACAAAAACATATATGTGCAACATTTAACACCAACAAAAAAATGATAAAAAAAAAGGTAAATAGAATGTGAGATCATTATTCCTATTAGCAAGAAGGATATTTGGATCTGAAAAGAATAAGCTGAGTTAAATAAACATAAAAAAAATGTAAGCTCTTACTTCTTTTCCATCCGGATTCCTCATGACAACACCATCAACAACTGGTGATTTGCGTGCCTCAGCATGTGCATATCCTGGGCCAACTGTGTATACCTGAAAGGTATTGTAGAATGTTTGGCATGTGTAGAATGATTACAATACGACATATTGTGTAACATGCAATACTTATATGCAAAGAGCTCTTGCAAGTCTTGAAAGAAATAAGGCAGCAAAAATTATTTGAGACCTTTCTATTTCTAGAATTCTTTTATTTTTCTTCACTGCCAAGCTCAATTACTTGGTCAGGTCAAGACATGTCATGACCATGGTTCTCAAAAGTAATAAAATAAAAAAAAATAACGTCGGATATGTATCAGCCTGGGATTCTTTGGTATCAAATATCATATATCAGGCAGAGTAACAAACAGTCAGACCCATATTAGGTATTAAGATGAATTTAAATTATATTCGTCATAATTTGTATTATTTTAACTTATAGGTCTATTTTCGATGTGTTGCAACTATCACAACTCAAAATAGTCAAAATGATTTAAATCTACAACAACAGAGTATGTTTGATAGATATTTAATATATGGTTGGTAGCTGCTATACCCCGGATATAAAATAGCAAATTTGTAGCCACAATTTTAGCAACAATATGTGTCATCTATAGTAATTAGTTACAGCAGATGTAATAACAAATAAGTTCCTACATTCTAATAATGCAATTCCTACAAAGCCCATATGTTACTCCAAGTTAATGATTACATAAATCATGTAATTAAGTTATAGGCTCATTGTAATATGTGTGTTACTACAGTTATGGTATCCAATTCAACAGACAATACATATTGTTGCTAAAAATAGGTAGAAACTTGCTATTTTATACCTCGGGTATAGCTGTATAGCCTGGTGTTTTATAATATTCATATTGTCTAGGTGTTTTAAAATTTGAACAAAACTTAATTTGGCATCAGTTTATACAACTCATAGTCATATCGGTCCTTAAAATGATGTAAAAAGTGTTACATACATCACAATGGTTCAACACCAAAATGGTGTACCAAACAGCAGCAGGTGGTACAACCACTGGAAAACCAATATGACTTGATACAAGCATTTTCCTGTCCTGTCTCTAGTAATACTATTTTGTCAAACATGCCATAGAAATGTCTTTGTAAAAATTGATTAGAAATATCTACGAGAACACTTGCGGCATTCATCTAACAGTCAAACAATTCTACTCTTGCCAATGGTATGAGTTTCCAATGAAGTTTTATTGATAAGCAACCCAAGGTTACAACTGTATGTGTTCCAAAAAGCCAGCAGGAACCAGCCAGTAGCCTATCAAACCAGGCCTGATCAGTGTGGATTAAAGGTGGAAAACAAAGAGTTAACTGCTTACAATTACCAACAGGTCATTGTGCAATTTACTACCAACTTACCATTCAATTTACCTCTCATGACCTCTTTAACAGCAAGTAGACAAGAAACGGGAATTCAAACCCTGATAATACTCCCAAATAAGCAGGGTCCAATCAGCTAAGAGTGGACAAGGCATCCAATGGAAGTTGCTGGACATGTTATTGTATGTGTGTGTGTGCTGTGGGGTGGCTTGGTGGGTTGCGGCAAGAGCTTTCTCCTTTTGTGAACTCCACACATGTCCTCCTAAGTCTAATGAGAAATTTTCCTCATCCATTATTACACAGCTAATAGAAAGCAAATAGTATTTCATTTCATGTCTTCCAAAAAAAATAATAAAAACAACAAACGGAACATGAGATACATAAAAAAATGTTTTCAAGAACTAAGCAAAACCATTCACATTCAATAAAAAGAACTATAGCTGTTGCATCTCATTAAATGCATAAATTAGTAGGCATGAAATTGTCGAATCACATCTTACCTTAACATCAGTCCCACCAGTAGGCATGAACTCCTCATAAATATAAGACCCTTCACGCCGCACTCTCCTGACGTCAGGATGAAATTCACTAGAGCGGTTACCAACCTACAATTAATCAACAACATAGAGATGTTTACTTTCATCAAAATATAAAAATTTTAAATAAGATCTTTTTTCTTCCTTTCTGTTAGTAATCACCTTGCTTGTTTAAATGAAAAAATAAATAAGGATCAGAATGATCTTTTTAAATTTTTGATTGAAGAAAAACCAACATTTGAACCTTGCAGGGAATGGGGCTAGCCCATCCCATAGTGAAGTTTGGTTTACTTCTATTACTCAGGCAGCTTATCTCAAAACCATAAACCCTATCAGTTCCTAAGGCAAGTCAAATCCAGAGTCATCAGACTTTCGAGGGAAGGAAAGAGCTTATCAAACATAAGACTGAAAGGGCAAAGAATTTAAGATCTTCAGCAATTTCCTATACCAAGGACTGGTTCATTTTCTTTTTCTCTTGGCAGGGATAGGAGGGCGTGTGTGGGGGTTGAGGGTGGGGAGCGTGAGTTCCAGCTAAGCATTATTTAAATTGTAAATTATTTTCAAAATAATGCTTAGCTAAACCTCACTTTTCTCCAAATATCATAAAAAACTAATCTCATGTTTCTACACAATATTACTGATAGGCATTAATTGCATCTATTTAAATCCCCAAATTTGACTCATTTTTGGAATCTTTATTTGCCCGCCTTTGTCATTTATTCCATTAAAAATTTAAAACTCTTGCTTGAATGAAAATACTGACGACATCTATGTTACCTAGACACGAACGTGGGTATCGGAATCCAACGCGAATGCGGGTATCTGATTGGGCATTCTCCAAAAAATAGGATGCGGGACACATCTAATATAAATATATTTAATTCTTAAAAATATTTCAAAATTATTAAAACTACATTTGTAGATGAGAGAAATACCATTGAAGCCCCCTATAGTAGTTCTCTCAGCCACAGAAGATCCTATATCCCTCCTCTTAGCCACAAAAGGTCTCATATCCCTCATCTACATAGGAAAATAAATGTCCAACCACAAAAAATCCCATATGGTCTATTCCTCTCCTTGGATCCCATTAGCTTCCAGAACAATACTTAAAAAAAAAAAAAAAAAAAAAACTTCCTCAAATCCTCACCTCACCACCTCTGCCTTACCAGCTTCATCATTGCCTCCGCTCTCTCACATGCCTCGCCATCGCCTGCCTTCTTATGCACGCCGACCTCGCACTTGCCACGCCAACCTCATCTGTTGCCCTTCAAATCTAAGTGGTGCTTGTGCTCGTCTAATCTGTGCGGCGAACAAGCCCCCGCCCCCTCTACCAGAAGGTTGCTACTATGCTTCGACGCCAACA
The DNA here is from genome assembly GCA_019359835.1 of Pharus latifolius. NCBI lineage: Eukaryota > Viridiplantae > Streptophyta > Magnoliopsida > Poales > Poaceae > Pharus > Pharus latifolius. The sequence continues at coordinate 83,372,842 of CM033321.1, read as the reverse complement.
CAATGCGTCAAATACGCGTCGACACCAAGACGCGCGTCAACGCAAGAAAAAATTTTAGGATGCAGGCATCCAGGTAACTGGTAAAAATTATGTTTTATTTTGTTTCAAGACTAAAGACACTGAATATGATTAAATGTAGAACAAATACACAAGAGATTTAAGAAAAGACAGTGTTCTGGAGCCAAATAAATAGCTAAGGACAGGGCTGACACAACATAGGAGACCATGTTCCAATTGGTTTCACCCATCTTCACAGAAAAGTTCATTATGGATTCAAAACAGAGTTCACAACTGATTCAAGTTGTGTCAATTACAGAATCCCCAGATATAAAAAGAGAGCCACCACCACATCAATCAATCATCCGGAATTTTATGATAGTTTTCTAAATTTCAATTTAGAGGTCATCCAGAAATTTATATTAGTTTCCACTTTTTAGTTTTCGGGTTTTAGACTAGTTTTAGATCTAATCCGTCATCAAGTTTTGTAATGCCGATATCAGCGATGATTGTTTTGGATTCAATAGTCAGTATGTTCTTTTTTCATCTTTTTACTTTGATTTTATTATCATGTGTGAGTAATTTTCCTCTAAGAGTTAGTGATGACCGAATCCTGAGGGAAAGATTTCTGCTATGGTTCGTTTAGAAGTTAGTTATTTAATTGCTTAAATTTATGTTCACTAAACCCTAGATTACTTCTTAATCTATGGTATCATTCATACTCTATGAGATTATTAGGATTCATATTTCATACGCTAGGACAACACACAACCGCTGCATTCTAACGATTAATCTTAGGTTTGAAAGGAATTTCGCACCTAGTGAAGTTAGAGCAACGGGTACAATCACTTGGAACTATTACTTGGTTTTCAAGCCAACAATCTCGTATGTGCCAGTGAATATTTTGGTAATTAAATTGCTAATCTACTGCCGTAGTTGTTAATAATGCCTAATGGTGAAGAAAAACCCTGAAACACTAGCTTGTCATATTGGAATTTTGAAACCCTAGTTTTCGTAGTAGATGTAATTACCAAAGGCACTCATAAATTTAGGTTTAAATTTAAAATAGTAATTCCAATTCAAAGAGTAATCTACACTTGTTCCCTGTGGATTAAACCCTCAAGTGCTCTACAATCATGGCCACATACGGTGCACCTGAGTTCTTGAACTTGCCTCTATTCTTGATTCTCGTTTCTTTCTCTAAGGCTGCCACACATGCTTGCAATAAATCATAGCGTTTGATACTCATCGAAGGATGGTAGCCAATATCTCCTGAATACTTGAATCGGCACCGAAAGCCATGGTGGGCGGCTTTGATAACAAATTGTTGGGTGCCTAGATTAGATAATAGGGTTTGAAGGGAAGAGGGAGAGGGAGAGAGATAAGACAATATTGAAGATTGAGTTTATTTCTTACTTAAGCCTCGATAATATATAGCCTCTCGTGGCTACCCGAACAATAGAATCTAACAAGCAGATATAGTAACTAATCATATCCTAACAACATGAAAATTAATCCTATCCCAATAAAAAGAGATAAATCTTGATTTAGAAACAAATTGATCCTAAATTGATTCGGTTCGGCCCATCCATAACACTTTTCTGGAGCATTAAGGAATCAACATGTTTAAAAAATTGCGAAATAGCTCTCAGTTAAAGTTGATCCTCAGCAAGGTAGATTCAAATTTTCAAATGATAAGTGTCAAAACTTTACCTTTCGGAACAATTCCTTCATGCCACCGCCAGCAGAGCTAGGATAATATATCATTATTCTATGGTCATCACCTAGAAAACAGATCACAAATTCAAGGGATTAAGTGGCATGTAATTGATCATCACAAATGAAACACAAATTTGACATGAAATAACAACTTATCAAGAGCTGCATACCTTAGTAGCTACATCCAGAAATAATTAACATTGATCAAATCAACAATTGAAGTAAAAACAGAACCTACTATTAGTAGTTATGATACTGAAGAGCATGATATAATGGTTGTAGACAGTTCATCAGATGGTCCATAATAACCTTACAAATATTGGAGCTAGTATTCACTATACTGTATAAATATGTGTGTGTTTTGCCTACTAAGAACATGTGTTGATATGCCTAATATTCAAGCCAAAAATTCATCAATGCCTCGTTCAAGCTGAACAGCTGGATGGCAGGGATCTTATTACTGTGCATCAAGCAATAAAGCCATGCCTGCACACCTAGCCTGGCCAATGAAAATGATGAAGTCATGATGTGGAGCAGTCTAATGACAGCTTCGTGATCAAGTTAGGAGTGATAAGAATGGCCATACCACATATAAGAGTATCCAATATGTTAAAGGAGAAAATCAGTTTCTTGATCAAGTGAGGCAATTAAGACATTTAGATTAATAACAGGTTGGCCTAAAGCTTAGCCAGAACAATATTCAAGTACAAGGAACAGAAAATGACACAATAAATTTAGCTAGGTATATAATGATCAATTACCATTAACAGGTTTCTCCACAAAGGGCTTCCAAAATCGCTTTCCATGAACCTCAACAAAATCTTCTTGCTCAATGAAGTGGTCTAGCTCTTGGTAAGGATACTCTCTATTGACAAGAGCATAATTGGGTACAGGAATTCCATACTTCTCAAGGTGCTTAAGCATGGAAGTGATTAGAGTAAGGCAGCACTTAATTATGATTACAACAAAGAAAAACATAGAAGACTAAACAAGAAGACATCAAACCACATTCAATGAACTTAGAAAAATTATTGTGACTGGAAGGAAAAGCACGAAGATATCAAACCACATTCAATGAATTAAGGAAAATTATTGCGACTGGAAGGAAGAGCAAGATGGCATTTGACAAACAAGATTTAAACAGGGCATATACAAACAGTATTCAGAACTTCAATCAGAAAAGAAAATGACCATTGAAGTTAGAAACTATTATAAATCCTAGCTGAAAGAGCTTAAAATCAAGAAACATCATTAAAAGCATGTTAATGATTTATCTTTCACATATCTGGTACTGCATCTTAACATATGATGCAAGTTTATCAACATATGGTATCTTCGACACAACATATCTCCATTTTAGGATGAATGTCTTCCAAGGATATCTACTGACTCACTAGCATGTCTAAACATCTCATGCACAATGGAAACAAAACCACTTCCAACGGATGATTTATGAACATTGGCATTTGTGCTCCAAGACTTTCAAGAATTCTGCCAACATCCCCTTTAAGATAAAGGAACTTTTTTGTTGAGAGCAAGTCCTTTATAAGAGAATTCTGCCAACGTAGGCACATGCGGAAGCATGGCACGTGCCAAGAGAGCATTCTGGACCCTTGTTGCATAGTAGTGTACTAATGGTCCTGGCTAGAGCATCAAATCCTTTATAAGAGGGTGAATGTGATACCTCAATACAATTTGACCAAGTGATGCCTTGTAGTGCATGAAATTAGTCCCATGTAATGCCTAGGGAATCAACCAGTCTAACTGGGATCAACTCTTTTACACAAAGTTAGGACAAAAGCCAAAGCAGACAAGCAGTTAGTGTGTTTTGGACCCTGGGGCTTCACACATGAACTCCAATTGACAAAGCTTCTCATCTCTCTTCATTTGACCAAAGATAACATTATTCAAATCTTAAATTTGTAGGAAGCAAAAAAAAAAAGTAGAAGAAAAGAATGAAGCGGCAACTTGCTAACATGTAAAAGCACGTGTACAAGTTCACTTTCAACATAAGGACAATGTACACAAAAAAGAATATAAGGTAGCCAGTGAGAATATCCATAATAAGAAAGTAAAGATTATGTTTCACTGAGAACAAGAAAAAATATTAAATAAATTTCATGGAAATACCTCATATACTTTCCTACGGTCATGAAGGAGGTGTTGTGGCTCCAATTCATTCACTAAAAAAGGCCTAACATTTAGCACGCAAAACTGATGTTAGAAACTAACTAGTAGAATTGAACAAACAATCTTCTCCATCATTTTAACAAAGGAGAAGAAACCTACATTCACATTTAAAAAACAGCTTTGAGAGGGGAAAGTAATACTCAACTTCAACTTCTTTTACTACACGAATGCCATGCACACTGTGAATGATTACAGAATGAAATGAAAGCCCAAGTTTTTTCAGTGCTTTCTCTTGATTAATTCAACTTCAATGAGAGCTGTAAAAGACTAGTAGATGACATGGCATCAACCACAGCACTGTTTCCTGTGGACTTTTTTACTGACAAGATCCAAATGCATACTGAAATTTAAATATGACCTAAGGAGGCACAATAACATTAAAGAAGAACAGGAAAAACCTCAAAAAGAAGTAATTTATGAAAGCATGTGTACATTTACAAGTAGCAATGTCTAGGCTAGCTAGTAATTTCCAAGGTATTATGAGGTTTTAGGGACACTAGAAAATGAATGTAGAGCTTCTGCATGTGTTCTTTTTGTTCCAAATGGTAGATATTTAGCATGGCAAAAAAAATTTAACAAGTCCATCATTAGGAGAAAATATGAATAACAAAATGCAGTTCTTTCACCTAATGGCATAAGCAAGTCTACAAAAAAATATTCAAAAGGTTTATCTGACGCTCATTAAACAAGTCTACAGAAAAATGGTTTGTGAAAAGTAAAGGTGCACACCTTCTCAAAGCAGCATAAGCCTCAATTTTTTGAAGAGGAAAACCAGATGAATAGAAGGCAATCAAGCAATCACATTTTGGCCAACTGAAAATAAAATGCAGAGAAGTCGAGTGTCAATACTAAACTTAGTATTAATCATCACTTGCAAAGGCATTATGGCCTATGACCTTTTAGTCAAAAGGTTTTTTTGGATGATAGGCCTATACTCGAAAAGAATTATGAATAAGCTATCAATAACCTGAGTTCTCATTACATACATCTCAACAGGATCCTTGAGAATGACCTTATCTCCAAATATTGTAATCTGCAAAACAAAAAAAAGTGCAGAATGACATATCTAAAAGCTTCAGCAATAAGTAACTCTACCTCTCAAGTCTTCCCAACAGAACTTCCAGAGTTCATCAAAGAGTATCTATTATTATTATTATTATATAATAAAAACAGCTAAATTTGAGAGAGATTCATTTTGAGAGGTCTAAAAATTATGGGATTAATCCGAGGAAAAAAATCTACACCGTATATTTGGCCCAAATTATAATGGTGATGATTTTTAGAACTCCATAATGCATATAAATCTGATACTATACATAGTGAGATTCATTCCAAAAAATTACAGTATTAATGTTCCATGCAACTGCACAGGACTTTCAACTAGTTTAGATAAATCCTAAGACAGTATTACATGAAAGCAGAAGAAAACAAATGAATGGTGTAGACTGAAAATTTGGCTCCTGGAACATACTACTCTGAAGATTACTGCAGGAACCAAGATTATCAAAGCGCCCCGATGAGGTGAGGCAACTTGGTACCACCTAGATGCCTAGGCGTTTAAGCGCCCGTCTAGGTGACAATTAGGCAATAAATTATTGCATGTTTTCTTCCTTTCTCCCCATCCTTCCTTTCTTCTTTCTTCCTTACCTTTCCTTTCCTTTCGTTTCCTTATGTTTCCTTCTTTTCTCCTCGTCCTTCCTTTCTACTTTCTTCCTTACCCTTCCTAAAGCATCTCCCCGTCCTTTCTTCCTTCATTTCTTTCTTCCCTTCCTTTCCTTCTCCCCTTCCTTCCTTCTCCCCGTCCTTCCTTCAACAATTAGCAAGAGGAATAGACAAAAGAGAGAAAGTCAGAAGGATGTGAACCCAAAGGGAGGAGTTGTGACGGCCGACCACGACAATGGAGCTGCGACAACTGGTAGCAACAAACGCGGCTGGCCACAACGAGTGCACACAGCTCGGCACGATGGCAGACTGCGGACAACAATGGCGACAGGTGACAGATCGCGACGGCGGTTTTCAGTTGCCTAGGTAGCGACTAGGATTTAGACTTTGGACCAGGGTAAGTGTTTTTAATAACACATCTAGAGACGCCAAGCTGCCGCCCCGACTAACTAGGCAACACCTAGACGCCCATAGGCAACGCCGAAAACGCCGAGGCGGCCACCCAATCTTTGCACGAAGAGATGAGACCCCTGGTGTCAGCAACTGGCCGACTGGACGCCTAGGCAACGCCATGATAACAGTGACAGGTCACTTGTGGAAGTCGTTCCCACAAGTGTCCAAAACTTCATAAAAGACATCAGAGAATTGAATTTCCAATAAGTTTACAACAATTTGGTTCCCAAAGGATCATGATTATTTGGGAATCTCTCTGGGATAACTTTCCCTAGAGAATTATAATCACCAAAGAAAGAATTTTCTTGGGAGATCCCTAGAGGTCTCCAAACAGCATTCCGGGCGACCCTGAAGCCTTCCAACCAATATCACTCCAAGAGTCTAGGGGTCAAAGGCCTCGACCTAAAGAGAACTTCGGGCCTTTGACTTGAAGATTTTTAGGCCTCAACCTGAAGGAGGCTTCGAGTTTTCACATGAAGTGGCTTCAAGCCTTGACCTGAAAAAGACTCAAGTCTCTACTCATTGGCCCTCAAGCCCCCAAAGCACCCAAGACATGGGGACCACCAAGACACTTGGTAGCAATCCACAACAGCATGGAGATCACATGTACATGACTCGAAGCATGACTTTACCCTTCATCCTACAACTGGAGATCAAGCATCAAGGACTTTTTAGTGGTAGCTTAGCACTATAAATATCAATATGCCATCTAATTTGTAACATTCCATCCTCTAATCAATACAAGAAACCTCCCAAGAGGATTGCCCTAGAGATACCTCACCATTGAGACATTATCCCAACTGACTTCGAATCAAGAGCATATTGATAGGAGTAGGGTCTCCTCAAACCCAAACCTGCATAAATCCTCGTGTTCATTTTTCTCTTTCAATAAGGAGAGACCCACAGCAAGGTGGCTCTTATCCTGAAGTGTGCTTGTGGCGTACATTTCAGATCTTCGATGAACAACTCGCTTACAAATTGACTTGAAACGTTAGCAAACAATTGCTGTTCAAAAACAATCCTTCAACATACATATTTATCACGCAATTATCTACATACTAATTCTGGAATCATCAGGAAAGCTATTACTGTCTTCATAAAATAAGCAAAGCAGTGGAGCCAAAGAGATCAACAGTAAATAGGCTTACACGTTTCCAAGGTAGACTTATGACATACCGCAACAGAAGCAAGCATTGACAAGCAAACCGTGTGCTGCAGCTGGTGTCATGCTAATCAGTTATCAATGACAAATTAATCCAAACAACTAAATGTCAGTCTGCAGCTGGAGTCATGGTGAAAGGATTACACGAACTAGGCCGTCCTTCCTAGAAAGTAACGGAGTATGGATGATGTAGACCAAGTGTAATGCCTTATAAACTTACATTCTCTAAATTATTTATTGCTAACAAATCATAGTCCATATGTGAGCACCGGTGCTTATACTTAGAATAAGTCAACACAAGGTCAAAACATTTAGTATACAAAAATTTATGGCAACATCCAGCATTCAACTGCGAACCTTGAAAATTTTTCGACCACTCTAAGACAACAAAAAAAAAACCTACTTTTAAAAAGAACCAAGAATCTGCAGTAATCAGTAAGTATTCAGTATAATTCAGGGACCTATGTGCCAGAAAATGAAAGATTTGGGGACAAACTGCAAAAGCAACCACTTGATGGGGACCTCAAGTATTATTCAAAAAGATGCACAATAAATTGGTATCCACAGAGATTCACGGATGTCTTGCAATATAAAATTTTAAAACCTTTAATTTAAAGAAAATCACATGCAATTGGATGTAATCCACTCATCTATTCATACCCCCATTTCCCAGAGAAATTTCCACTTTTTACTAATTACAAAATATGGAAAAACAAATGCACGTATGAACTAATCTGTCGTACCTCAAATTCTCCAAATGCGCGAAGCCTTTCAAGAATCTGCTCCATTGGAGCAGAGCACACCTAAAGAAATGAAGAAACTGAAATCAAGAACGCGAAGAACAAAATATAACCCAAAACCACAAATACGCATCCCACATTAGTTGAGAAATCAACAAAAAAGAACAAATCAAATCAAAATCAAGAACCACGCATTAGAACTCCAAGAGCCCAAACAATCCAGAACTAGAAGTTCAGAAGAGCAAATATTGCATAGTACCCAAATACCAAACAATTCCAAGAAACCAAGGGGGCCAAGATCTCAACCTTCTTCTCCATGACGCACACGCCAATGGTGACCCTCCCGTCGTGCCCATTATCCTCCACCACCATTGCCTCTGCCTCCGATCTCTCCCCCGAAACGTGAACGCAAACCTGGAAGATTCCGCAAGATTTCGAGGTCTCTCTGCGTGATTTGAATATTTTTCTTTCTTCCTTTTTATTTTGGTTTTAGTGTGTTCTTCGAGACGCGGTTGCACCGCGGCTGCGCTATCGGGTTGAAGGGGAGCGGCGCTTATCGATTGCACAGTGGAGGTTGTTGCTGTGGTCACATGGTTTTGTGCCCACAAAAAGGGAATAACCAAATAAAAAAAAGTCCCAATGTAAACTTATTTTTGTAGGAGAATTAGATCCATATTCCATAATGATAAAAAATTTGGATATTTAATAAAATATTACATTGATATATGGATATGGGTCTCATTTTTTATACTCATAGTTAGTACTATTTTATTAAAACGATAATTTGATAGTGATATGAAACTATTTTTTTCTTTTTTTATAACATGAAGAGTTAGGTTTCTCAAAACATGATCTCAATTCATACTTATTTTTATAGAAGAAATAGATATATAACACTATAAAAGTTGGATATTTAGTAAAATATTATAGAGTGCCTAATTGATATAAGAGTCTAGGACTCATTTGTTATACTTATAAATAGTCGTATTTTACTGAATTAACATTTTTACAATAATGTAGGGTATCAACCTAATTTTTTTTTTCTATTTTTATACCGTGAAGGGTTAAGTTGGTCAAAGCACATGCCTAAAAGATGAAGTCCATGAATTAATCATTCGATTAAACTAATAATATTATGATATTAGCGTGACTCGAACTCTGATACTTAATTAGATAATCGAATGGCAAACTAATTGAACTATCAATCAGTTGGTCTTTAAACTTGTTTTATCTTTTTCCTTCCTTTTGTCAAATTGAATTAAGAATTTGATTTTTTTTTCTTTTGAAATGGGTATTGCACTTAAGAAGCATATTCATAATTGTGCATAGATTTTGACCGAATTGCGTGTTGACGTTGAATTCATAGTGTTTGAAAGATTTAACATAGAAACCCTTGAGGCAGCTCTGCATGCTGCTTAGCAATATGGAGCCGTGAAATAGGGTGTTCTAAGACAAAATAAGCACATGTATCACATGAGGTATATTATTTATAAATAACCCATTGTAAAAATATAATTTGAAAAATAACTCATAATTTACTGAAATTGTAAATTAAACTAACCTAGTGGAGTGCGATTAGTAAATTATCACTGGTGTGAAACATAATAGAAATGTGTCTGTTATCTTTTCAATCTTCATGATAACCACTTTTTCCATCTTGGAGCAGCGATAGTCACATTTTCCATTTTGGAGCCGTGATAAGCAACGGCCCTAGACATGGTCGAGTCCAAACTTTCAACCACAGGTGGCTCTTTCGACCACGGGTCATGTTTGTCTTTGAGTTTGAGTAAAATTCGACCGCGGATGAGTAACTGGTTGAGTTCAAATCGTATTCGACCATGACCTACATTTTTCTTTCGACCAGGGCTTCTCATTCGATCAATCATTCTCCTTCGATCAGGCCATTGTTGCCCTAATTTTGATCAGGAGATAGTTTTCTCTGTCTAATTTTTAAATGTGGTCAAATAAGGGGTGAAGTGAACTCAAAATTTTCTCAAATTTTGTATACTAGATCCCTGAAACACATAGAATACAATTGTGAAATAATTTTGTAAAAATGATAAAAATGTGCACATAAAATGTCGTGTCAAAGAATTTTCAAGCATGAAATAATATGATTTTTCAACTAAACTTAGGGTTTTCTTATGCAATTTCTAGAGTTATCATCAGCTCCAAGATGAAAAGAGTGGCTATCGCGGTTTCTAGATTAAAAAGATAACAGACGGATTTCTATTGTATTTTACACTGCATCGTGATAATTTGCTAATCACACTATATCAAATTAATTTTACAATTTTAATAAATTATGAGTTATTTTTCAAATTATTCTTTTACTTTTAGTTATTTATAAATAATACTCATCACAGAGTCATCAATGGTCATGCCGAGATCCCACTAAATGCCAACCAACTAATCAGGAGTTGAATTTGCTACTAACACAAGTTTGGTTCGGGTTTAGCGATAAAGTAATCCAACAATTAGAGTAGATTAACAAATGTACATACCACACAAATTTTTTTTAAAAAAAATGAGGTAGCTAGTCTAGTTAAATAATGTATTGACCTATATGCCTGAGCTAACCAGGTTATCATTCTTAGTTTGTTGCTTTTAGTGGATAATACAGGAAAAAGGATGCTGGAGATGGCACGGGGCTAAGCTTTGAGAGCTAATCGAAAATGCAAGTTTCTTAATTTAAGCTAAGATGATGAGTTTTGACTCGATTAGCCATAGATGATATACCTTAACAATAACTCATTCTTAGCCAATCAGATGGTCAATCAGTAATATCATTGCACGGAATGCTCGGCAAAGAGCGTTGATAGTTCCTCCCTATTAAAATATAAAACGTATTTTGATCACACACACAAATTAAAAAAACTTTGAGGTCAAAAAAAACCTTAAACAAAAATAACTAAACTACTCTTACTCAATTTGCTTTCATAATGAAAGAGAGAAATGTTAGTGTGAAAGATTAATCATAAATAATAGAGACAGGAGAAGTAAATAAAAATAGAATAAGAAAAATAGCAATAAATTTACATGCACGTCTTATTTTTGTAATAGATTGAAAAAATTATATATTTTAAATTATACAATGGAGGTAATTTTTCTATTCATGACAGTGGAAATTATAAATTGGACAAGTAATAGTTTAATGTTTAAGAGAATTTTTTTTTTAAGTATTCCAATTTTTTTAATCTAATTTTTAAGTTAAGTTATAAATTATTTAAATTCTAAGAACTCAACTCCACTTATTTTAAAATTGTTTCAATTGGCATAATAATCTGCGCACAAGGACTTAAAAATTATTTAAAAAGCAAATAAAATTTACTAAATAATGAAAAATTTTGATAAGAACAAGTGATGCAAAGACTCAATTTGAATTATTGCAATATATTTCTAAACTATCCTATTTAACTAATTATAGGAAATTATAGAATTAGCATTCCCTTATAAAAACTGTAAAATCAAATCATATTCACATTGCAAGCTCGATTACTCAATCCATTTCACTACAAGGCTTGTCATCATTCTGAATTTCTGATTGTTTAAATAAAGTCCATAGTATATCTAATGTATTTTTTCCAATTTTACCTCTTGTAGTCCTTCATAATCAACTATATCAATATCACATGTTAGTATCTCAATGTACACAGTGTGATTTGACTTTATCCTTTTTTCCCCTTGATTTGACAACTCTTGATTTACATCACCTCTAAACCATATATCACAAAATGGGGAAATAGAATTTTTTTTTCTCTCTTTGTTATAAGAGGAGTATGCATAGTATAAAATAGTAACAACTAACAACCAACCAGATTGTGGTGAATTGATTCTTCTGAAACAGTTGCCATCAATTTGTACCATTTAGATAGAGAGGGTGTGGAAAAATATCACCTAGGGGGGTGGATCTCTGGGGACCCGTAGCATTTTTAACCGAGTGGAGATTAGATTGGATGAGCGCGGGAGATGGGGCCACTTGACAGCGAGATCCGGGAATCTGACCCTACCCGTAGCCGATACTAGAGAGACAGAGGGAGGCTTAGACCAGTCATCTCCATGTGGACCCTGGAATGTTCAGCCGGGCCCACCTTTCACACTCTCTGACCCGGAAACACAATCTCCATCCATTTTGGCTTTCCTCCTTCAGGCTTGTAAGCTGCACCATCTTAATTAATTAATCATTTAATCATGAAAGTTCAAGGACAGCATATAATTAATTGTGCACTTGATAAAGTTATAAAGTAAAGATTTGGTCCTACAAATTTGAAAAATGAAATCAATAAATTAGAATACAAATTGACCCCATTAATTATTTGGGATTATTTTCCTATATTTTATTAAAATAAAGTTGGGATAGCACACATATATGTTTGGTTGCATTGTCCATCAATTCCCACTATAGTATTGCTGAGTTAGAACATGTATTTGGCTCTCTCTACCAGATCTTGGTAGGAATTTTTCTAGGATGAACATAGAAATCTTGCTGGTGCGGATAAGATTTGTTAGTTGCGTGCCATTCACGTGGAGAGCCAAATCAGATCAATTTCTTTTTCCTTTAAGAAAAGAAAACAAATTGGATCATTTTTATCCTGACAAATAACCAAATTGGTCAACAATTAAATTTCTTTGAGAAATTATTGTGTACCTCATAGTGCACTTTAATTTTATACTTTCTATTCAAGAGATCTCAAGAAACTTTGCCTCAAATGGGCTTAGTTTGCTCCAGTTGGTAATTCCCATTTTGGAGGAAAAAAAATCAAATACGCTCTAAATCTCCAAATTTCAATATGGAGTTCTTTGAAAAATAACATAAAGAGGCCATTTTTAAATTCTTTTGGGTCGATTATCTTTAAATGTCCTAGTAGATTTAATTTGAAGTGATTTTATAAAAGGGTCATATCTAGCAATGATCATCAATTTGGTGATAATATGACAATCACATTACCGATTATACCATCGAATCATCATGTAAATTTTCAAAAAATTTATTGAAATAGTTTTAGAGTAATTTACCACTAGAGAAAACTTCAAATTCAAATTCAAAGGTGAAAAAAGTTCCATCCTTCATTAGACAAAAGCTCTCCAAAACGAAGAAATCAGGTTCTTAATAGTAGTTCAGAGTGACAGAGCAAAGAACAAGATAAAAGTGCTGCATCCAAGGTGGTGGAGTTTGGTTTCTCCAACAATAGCTACTATTTAAAATTATTGTCTCCATTTTGTCTTTGGCATCATATACCTTTTATCCATTCATTTTGTTGAACAAAAAGACAAATCTAGTGTACCGGTGTCCAGCAAGTTGGATCCATGTATGATTGTGTACTGGTTCCAGCAAGTTATAAGCGGCAAATACTAATGTATTTAAACAGCAAGTTCCAAAAGCTCTGACGAGAGCAAAGTGTGTCTTTTGGCAAAGTAACGCGAAAAAGATTTGATCAAGCAGAATGTGACGGGACTACTATACAGGCCAAGTGTAAGTTTTGCATGCCACGGAGGGTTAATAAGGTCGCCAAAGAGAAGCCACTTTTCTCACCCAATCACATCATTTTTATAGACTTAACATATAATAACTTGTAAGGTAGTGAGGGATATTGTTTCTAAATAATTTGTACCAATATATAGGATTTTTGAAATGATCATGGTATAAATATCTTTCTTATATTTTTAACTTTTTATATATATAAATTGTGAGTATTTTAGTCATATCTAATTTTTTTATATAAGAATTATGAGTATCAATCACACCTATTTTTTTATGTGAGAGTTGTAAATATCTTAACCCCACCTGTAAGATTTTATCTATTTTCGCTCGACCAACATAATTGATAGGTGTGGATTTGAACAAGAGTTTGTTTATCCAAATTGACAAAACTGATATGCATAGAGATTCAAATGTTCAAATGAACAAAGTTCAAGAAATGCTGACACACAAGATCAGAAACTGAGACGGCATATACCTTGAATCATTTTGAAAAACAACATAGAATGAGCTCACATTTTGCAATCATGCTGATGAAATCTGGTAGAGGAGCAGATGGAGACGAAAAATCCTAGGGCGTGAGGCAAGATCGAGCGAGGCGAGATCGAGAGTGAGTAACCCTAGTGTCACATCTCGTGGCTGCACACGTGCAATCCAGACTATGAGATACAATGAAGATGCTTACATGCATCATATCAGATTTATACTCAAGTTTTACACCCAATATATCAACTCAAATATACATCCAATCATTCAAACATATCGAATTTCATATCACCGAATCAGACTGACTCAAATCCAAGGCTCCAACCACACTAATAATGGATCTAGCGGTCAAGTTGGCACCAACCATCAACAAAAGAAGGACAAGTAGATTTGGCTCCGACATGACTTCGTGGTCGTTGCCGTGTTTGCAATGTTAGAAAACAATGAAGGCCAAGCACTTGCTGCGAGTCATCTTTGTACTTTTGCAATTCTCTCTCTCTCTCTTATATATATATATATATATATATATATATATATATATATATATATATATATTCTAATCCGTATATATTTGTCTCACACGCACACGTGCACATTTACAGTCCATTGGATCAGTATTCTGTGTCTTCAAAAAATAAAAATACATGCATTTTTCTCTATTTATGTTCTTAGATTAGAAATTAGCATTCAAAAAAATAAATTAAAATTTTAAGTTTTCTCACAAAATAATAACTATGCAATTTCTCTCTCGTAGGAATATAGATCATTCGAATTGTATATTTCAAATAAGAGTTGAGACATATTTTTATCTTTAGACTTAAAGACATATTATCTAATTTCTGCACATAATACATAAGACACATGAACCCAAACACTCTGAAGAAGCCAAAAGACACTTGGAAAAGAAATAAGTTGAGTCAAACAAACATACCTAAAACATAAGTTAGAAAAAACAATTTTCTCTTCGGTTAACAATGACTCTCATAAAAATAATAGCATATCTGCCATGGTGCGAAGTAAAACTTGGTTTTTAGAGAGTTAAAAAGACACACGGAAAACCTTGATGTTAACATATATAGAGACATAAACAGATCACACTGTTACAATCCGACACATGGAAAAAAAAAACTTTCGAAGCACTCACGGTGGATACAGATTCTGGTAGTGAACTATCACGTCTCGTCTATGTCCATCATAACATCATGAAAAATAATGCTCCTAAGCCATCAACTTTGCACCTCAATTTGAACACCGAATGACGGAAAAGATAGACGTGTCTATCTTCGTGTCAAACAAAATCTCGTTGGACAAATCTCAAAATGCATCACCACTTCACTAAATATCCATAATTGCATTACAAAAGGCTCTTACGAAATGAAAGTGAAAAGAAAATCTGGTGGGTTGTAGCACCATTCCAAATCAATCTTTGTGATAAGGATGTGACTATATATAGGAAGAGATTCTAATACTACAATATGTAGTTATTACAACATATACTACTATCCATCATTTTTATGAGTTTTGTGAAGTCTGAAATGGTACTTTGCAGGAGTGTATTGGCAATTAATGCTTTTTTGTAAGTGTATGCTTCTTTTTTTCCTGTATTGGCAAATAGTATAAAAAATACTTTTTTCTTTGATATTTTGGTTCACATGTATGCTTCTTTGGGTTGACTCTAGCCTCTAGTTAAAGTTTCGGTGATTAATAATAAACAAAAAGAATAAAACTAATGCATTTATTCCGAGTAGTTCAAGTTTCAAATCAAAATATAATGACGTTATGATAAAAGCAACAAGCGAAGAATGCTCAAACCTCATGAACAGTGGTGAAATCGACTGGTTTAATCCTTTCAGTTTAGATTTATCAGTCGTACTATTAAGAGTAGTGTAGCTCTATTAGCTTGATCTATCTAATGCCTTGAAACTCAAATGCATACTCATATATTCTAAGAGCAAATTAGGGGAGAGTGTGAATTTCAGAGATAAAAATTGTGCATTAGTTCACCAAAGACAAATGAATGTGTCCGAGTACAACTTGTCTAATATGGTCGGACAAAGTCTGATGTTACCGGACAATGTCCGACTAGTACATGAATTTTATCGTGATAGTAAAAATGTTGGTCGTACTAGTAAAAGAACTGATTAAATCAGTAAAACAGATAATTGGTCGTGACAGTAAAAATATTAGTCGTACCAGTAAAAAAACCAATCGAATTAGTAAAACAAAAATTGATCGTATCAGTACAAGACCTGGTAGTAATCATGTCTGTAGAAAACCTGGTCGTACCAGTAAAACACCTGATCGTTTCAATAAAATCAAAACTAGTCGAATCATTACAAGACCTATTCATGGTCGTATCAATTCAAAACTGGTCGTATCAGTACTAGACCAGTTCATGGTCAAATCAGTTCAAAACTAGTTGTAAGAGTACAAGTCGAAATTGGTCGTATATGTACTATACCAGTTCATGGTCGTGTCAGTTCAAATCATGAACAGGAGACAAATACATTTGTCTCAGTGGTCGTATCAGTTCATTCTAAGAGCTTTTGGCACAAAATTCATTGCTAGTTGTTGCAAAAGTTAAGAGCATTCAATTCTTCATCCAAATTCACAAATTCTTGCATCTAGTACTACCAAATTGTATTCAATACATTAGTTGCATTGAAGAGCTAGCCTAGAGGGTGAATTGCATTGTATATTGAGATTCTTGTGTAGAAGTGGATCAGGTGAAGGTGTTTCACTTGTTACTCTTGGTGCTTGTCGTCATCTAGACAACTCGTAGAGTCCGGCGATCTCTCCATCGACGGTGTTCGTCGGAGAGACCTGGTGATTGGGTGTGAAGTCTCAGTGCTCGTCTATCCGGAGAAAAGGGCAACCACTAGTGGAATTGAGTCGATACTCTTATGTAGAGTGGTTCAACAAGAATTAGTGGAAATCGGTAAATTTTTGATATCTTGGGAAAAATCGATCGTGCCATTGGTTATTTCTTCTCTCGCATTTTCATATCTAGAGTTTGCTTAAGTTGATTTTAGGGCTTTATTGCTTGCTTGTAAAAATTGATATAATTGTTCTTCTTTTATAACCCTTAACAAAGGATTAATAAGAATCCTAATAGAAAAACTAATACGAATCCTAATAGACTACGAATACTAATATACTACTATATTCAACACTCCCCCTCAAGTTGGGCGATAGATATCAATCATCTCCAACTTGTTACAAGCTAACACACACTATTTGGGACTAATTCCTTTTGTCAAACAATTAGCAAGTTGCTCTCCAGAAGATACATACTCTAGTATCAAGTTTTCTTCGTCTAAGCGCTCTTTAATGAAGAAGCGATCAATTTCGACATGCTTGGTACGATCATGTTGCACTGGATTATTAGCAACATTGATTGCTGACTTATTGTCACACCATAGTGTCAAAGCTCCACCTCAAAACAATCGTAACTCTGACAACAATCCTCTCAACCAGAACATTTCACATAAGCTAGAAGACATAGCTCTGTACTTTGCTTCTGCTGTAGATCGAGAAACAACATTCTGTTTCTTTCTTCGCCATGACACCAAGTTGCTTCCCACAAAAACACAATACCCTGATGTTGATCTCCTGTCATCTAAACAACTTGCCTAGTCAGCATCACAATAGCCAACCACATCAAGATTCATATTTTTCCTGAACCATAGACCTTTTCCTGGACTACCCTTTAGATATCTTAGAATCCTATATGCTGCTTCCATGTGTTCCACTCTTGGGTCATGCATATATCTACTTACCACACTCACCGCATAAGCAATATCGGGTCTTGTGTGACAAAGGTAAATAAGACGCCCAACAAGTCTTTGATAACTCTCCTTGTTAGTTGGGTTTCCACCTTGATCACTTAACTTGTGATTCTGCTCAATGGGAGTAGAGACAACACGACATCCTAACATTCCAGTTTCATTCAGCAAATCTAGAATATATTTTCTTTGTGAGAGAACGATACCCTTTTTAGACCGTGCAATCTCTATGCCAAGAAAACATTTGAGATGACCCAAATCCTTCACTTCAAATTCTTTACCTAACTTGTTCTTCAGACGAACAATCTCCTCAACATCATCACCTGTGATGACAATATCATCACCTGTGTGATATCATCGACATAAACAGCAAGTATTGTAATGAATGCTCCAGAGTGCTTGAAAAAGACAGTATGATCTCCATTACAATCACTTATAACCCATACTACATACTGCACATCTGAATCTATCAAACTAGGCCCTTGGAGATTGTTTTAAGCCATACAAGGATTTTTTCAGCTTGCACACCTTTCCACTATCACCAAAACCTGGTGGGACCTCCATATATACCTCTTCCCGTAAATCACCATGCAAAAAGGCATTCTTCACATCAAGCTGATATAGGGGCCAGTTGAAATTTACTGCACACGAGATTAAAGTTCTCACTGTACTCATTTTTGCTATTAGTGTAAAAGTCTCATCATAGTCAATCCCGTACGTTTGACTATATCCCTTTGCCACTAATCTCGCCTTATATCTCTCAATCTTGCCTTATGCATTTTGCTTTATGGTATACACCCATTTGCATCCAACAGCTTTCTTCCCGACTGGAAGAGAGACTAGTTCCCAAGTCTCATTTTTTCTTAATGCCTGAAGTTCCTCCTGCATAGCACGAAGCCACAAAGAATCTTGCATTGTCACTTTCCAATCTTTTGGTATGGGCATAGATTGTAATAATGCAATGAAAGACTTATATACAGGAGACAAAGAAGAATATGAGACAACATGAGAAAGATCACTCTCAAAACCATACCTAGCCGGAGGCTTACCAGCATTGACTCGGGACTCTCTACGATGAGCAATAGGAAGATCAGGAGATACATTATCACCTGTTTCAGAGGGAGACGAGGTCAAAGGTGAGACAACTGAGGAGGGGTCAGGGACAATGACTTGCGTGGATGACTGGTCGTCAATCTCAATCACAGGAGACTGGGCTGCTGCTGCTCCCCCTGAACTCCAGTGCCACGAAAACGCTTCATCTTCAGAACTCTAGTATCCACCCTCTCATCTGCAACAGGATATGGAATTATACCCACAACAACATCGCCACCTCTACCATGGTCACCACTACTCACTTCATCATTCTCCCCCTCTCTATCAGCACTAGGCAGGCGAGAAGAGATATCACCAAATAAAGACGTCAATTCAGTTTTCTCACCATAGAAGGGCTCAAACTCCCGAAAAGTGACATCCATACTCACAAACATCCGTTTGGCCTGAGGACTCCAACACATGTAGCCCTTCTGTCGAGAAGAATGTCCCACAAATATACACTTCAAAGCCTGAGGGTCCAGCTTTCCTGTAGAGGGTCGATAATCCCGAACAAAGCACACACATCCGAACACCTTCGGAGGGACAACAAATGTATTCATTCCCTTAAGCAGCTCACAGGGAGTTTTCATGCTTAAAACTCTTGAGGGCATGCGATTAATTAAGCCACTGTCATAACGGCTTCACTCCACAGGATTTTTGATATATTCATCCCATACATGAGTGAGCGGGCAGTCTCCAAAAGATGTCTGTTTTTTCGCTCGGCTACACCATTCTGTGCCGATGTATCCGGACAGGTTGTCTGATGCAAGATCCCTTGAGCTGAAAGAAAAGTCGCAAACTCCTTGTTGACATATTCAGTTCCATTGTCAGTTCTAATAATACGAACATGAGTATTGAATTGTCTTTACACAAGAGCACAGAAATCTTGAAAGCAACGTAAAACTTCATTCTTATTCTTCATCATATAGAGCCAAGTCATACGGGAATAACAGTAAATGAAAATAACAAAGTACTTAAAACCATGAATAGAAATAACCGGAGAGGTCCAAACATCTGATTGAATAAGTACAAATGGTTCAATACTACGAAGCCCAATACTACCATAAGATGATCGTGTGTGCTTGCCAAACTCACAAGCATCACACATGAGTTTCTTCATGGGCACTCGACTCATAACATCCGGGTACATACTCCTCAGTAGGTCAAATGATAGATGACCCAAACGATAGTGATAAAGCATCAGTTCAGCCTCTTCTCCACCTACAACAGTAGTCAAAGCAGCACTCACAGTATCCACAATCCCTCGATCCAAATACCACATGCAATCCATCACGCCTAATCCCAGTCCCCAAGACCCTCCTTGTCTGCCTCTCCTGAATATGACAGACATCTTGGTCAATATAAACACCACAATCAATTTGATTCACCAAAGCACTCACAGAAAGGAGATTGACCAGGAAGGATGGAACATGCAAAACAAAGGAAAGTGTAATGGTAGGTGTACACTGAACTGTGCCAATTCCCTTGATGGGTTGTGCAGTCCCATCAGCAGTTTGAACAGTTTCACGATGCATGGAAGAATATGGAGAATATGATGCAAACTCACTAGAGGCACCAGTGACATGTCTAGATGCACCTAAATCGACTACCCAATCTAAAGGAGAAGTATGCGAGGATGCAAAAGCCTGTGCCTCAATACCTATGCCCGCATGGGCATAATTGGCAAAAGTACCAAATGTAGTGGTCATAGGGATCTCCTGGGTGGCCATGGACTTGCTGGTGGAACTCTCAACCTTTGCTTTGAATTGTCGTAGCTCCTCCAATTCATAAAGCTCCTCTTTGTCATCCGCAACTGATCTCTCATCAGACACGACAAGATAGACTTTAGGACCTTGGGGCCTACCACCACGTTCTCTACCTCGGCCTCTACCACGTCCTCCACCACCCCTGCCACGCCCAAAATCGCGTGATTATGGGCAATTCCAGCTAATGTGGCCAATCTTTCCGCAAGTAAAGCACTCGCGGTGATCTGCAACAGTCAACGCAGATCTAGTAGGAGTGGTAGGGTACCCGATGCCATGACCCGTAACCGGGTCTCCTCCATCACTATAGCAGTAAAAGCCTCCTCCATGGTGGGTAGATGTGGCTAGTGACAAATGGCAGCTCTTCTAGGCTTAAACTCAATATTCAAGCCTTGCAGAAAATCAAGTACTCTCCTGCGATCCACTCACTTTTTGAACATAGTCAGATGTTCAGCATGAGGAATGTCTAACGGATCATAGTGGTCCAAATCTGTCCATAATCGCTGGAGTTCATTGTAGTACTCGGATACAGTCCGCTCCCCCTACCATCTCAACAATAGAAGGGTTCATTGAGTTAAGCAACCACGCTTTCACTAGAGAATTAGTGGTTTTCCAGTTCTGCCATTCCGAACTATCTTTAAGGGGCTCGACAGATGTCTCCTGCACACAGTTAGCAAGCCCCTTTGCCGCTAAAATCATAATCACCCTCCTAGACCAACTCAAATAGTTTTTGGTTCCCTCCAGCTTCACATCATTTGGCATGAGGTCTATCTTTTTCACCATCTGTGAATATGGCATTGCCATCATAGCTTTGTCCGATGATGAGATGTCATTCGTCCTCATTGTCATTATCTCCATCATCTTCGCCATAAACTCCTCCATGGTTAGAACCGTGGTTGTCATCTCAACAGGTCCCAAAAAGAAATTGAGCTCATGCACTCACAAACCCCTTCTCTCTCTCTCTCTCTCTCTCTCTTTTTTACGCCACAGAGGATTTGGTATACATAAGATCCAGATTTACCACAAAAGATCTTGACTTGGAGTCCTCTAAATCACTAAAGAAAAAAAAATTTTGGCGGGCGGGCTCGGTGGGGCCTTGGCTCGGCAGGCGACGTGCAGATACAGACTCGGCGGTGGTCGCGGCGCACGGGCGCAGAGCGTTAGCCACCGTCGCCGGGCGTCAACGGCACGTGGTGCAGAGGCGCGGCGACGGGCGACCGATGAAGTCAGGTAAGTAAACACGACGGTGGCACTTGAGCGGCGATGGCTCTGATACCAAGTTGATTTTATGGCTTTATTGCTTGCTTGTAAAAATTGATACAATTGTTTTTCTTTTATAACCCTTAACAAAGGATTAATAAGAATCCTAATAGAAAAACTAATACGAATCCTAATAGGCTACGAAGACTAATATACTACTATACTACTATATTCAACAGCTTATTACCATTAAATTTATCACCCTAGAATAGCAAATTTGTTATATGTGCTTGTATTAGAAATCGTTAATTGTGATTAAAATTTAATACCACCTATTACCCGCTCTAGTCGGCATCCTTCGATCAACATGAGGTATCAAAGCACAGTCTCTCATTTCTAAGACTTTAACGTCTTGAGAGAAGATGTCTTCTATTAGAGAAATTTACAATAGGAAGGTGCCCTTCTTCAATGGTGAAAATTATGTTTATTGGAAAATTAAGATGGCAGTTTATCTTAAGTCTATTTGTTTAGATGTTTGGAGAGTTACTAGGATGGTTTTAGAACACCTTTTGACATGGAAAACCTCACCCCTTTGGAAATTAAGAATCTTCAAACAAATGCTCTAGCAAAGAATGCCACATTTAGTGGTTTAGACTTAAATGATTTAATAGGATAAGTAATCTTAACACCTGTCATGAAATGTGGAAAACATTAGAAGTAATTCATGAGGGAACATCAAAAGTAAAAGAAACTAGACTCATTAAATTAAATAGATAATACAATTCTTTTCCCCTACTATAAAATGAGAAAATAAGTGTTGAACAATGACCTTAAAAGACTAGGTACAAAGTTTGAAAACATTGATGTTGTTCGTAAGATGCTTATTGTTTTACCACCAAGTTTTGATACAATTGTGACTGTGCTAATCAACGGCGATCTCTCCTTTACAACACCCACCAAGCTCTTGGGTATTCTTATTTACTCATGAGATGCAAAAAGAGGAAAGAAAGGAACTCATGGAAGCCTCCAGTTCCATGAAGAACTTAGCATTCAAGGCTAAAGCCGAAGTATCAAAAAGGGACAATGAGAGTTCGGATAACTCATCAGATGATGATTTAACTATACTTGTGAGGAAGACACGGAAGCTCCTAAACAAACTCAACAATAAAGATTTTAACTTTGAAGAGAAGAGAGAACCTCACAAGAAAACATCTTTCAAGAATATCACATGCTACGAATATCATGAAAAAGGACACGTCACTTCAAGATGTCCTAACAAGAAGACAAAAGATAAAGCATGTTTCAGAGAATGATACTCCGGGTCCAAAGAATTTGACTCCGATAATGACGCACCATCCACCTCCAAGAAAATTGCGGGAGTCGCAATTGGAGAGCTCACCTCGTCAAATGATGACTTGTCTCTTTGTCTTATGGCAAGTGATGATACCAAGGTATTGAAATGCGATCCATCTTATGATGACTTAATTGACATGGTTATGGAGTTAAATGAAACACTTGACAAAATAACAAAACAATAGAAGTTACTCAAGAAAGAGCATTCCATGCTTAACAACTTGTATAACAAGTTAAAAGACTCGCATCAAGCCTTGCTTGTCAAGGGCCTTGTTAGTCCTAAACCAAAGGTGGATGTAGAGTCTACTTGTAATATTTTGGAAAATTCACCTTGTGTCATTTCTCATTCTATATCTACATCTTGTGATGATTTAATAATTGATGATAATCCTATTGAAGTATCCTTTGCAAATAGTATCTCTCATGTGGTACAAGAAAATGTAGAACTTAAGGCTCAAGTAGAAAAATTGAACAAAGGTCTAGCAAAATGTTACAAGGGCAAAGAAATCCTTAATCGCATTCTTAGTGATCAAAGATATTCTTTTAGGAAAGAAGATTTAGGTTATGTGCTCTTCAAAGGAAAGAAACTAAATACTAAAACTAAATTTGTTAAGGCTAGAAATAATTTTGTTTTAAATGTTATGATGTAGGTTACTTAGCCGATAATTATCCTTTAACTTCTAAAAGTAGAAAGTATGATTCACACTACATGCTCAAAAAGAATAAAAACGAACATATTGTTGTAAAATTTGTTGGTAACCCATTCTTGAACCACCATAAGAAGAAGATTTGGATGCCTAAATCTCTTGTCACTAACATTCAAGAACCCAAACAAGTTTGGGTACCAAAACATATTTGATGTATTTTTATAGACAATGATGACTTGAGGGGAGCAAATGACGATCATGACCATTGATGAAATCAAGCTCAAGATTTCTCTCAAGTTGAAAGTTTTAGGTTTGAATGAAATATCATGAAAGGTGCCATATGTGCAATGACTAATATTAATTAATAATTCCCTATTGAAACATTCAAGATAATATCACAAAAGATACCACTTGTACAATAAACAAAATCAATTAATAATTCCTTATTATGAGTTTCGTTCCATTTTAAATGACGTTCAGTACTTTTGAAACAGGCAAGATAATATCACTAAAAGTACAAATCGTACAATGGATTACATCAACTAATAATTCCTTGGTGTTGGCTTGATCCCTTTTTAAAGCACGTTTTCAAAGTAATATCACAAAAAGTATCACTCGTGCAATAGACTACATTTCGACAATGTGTAGAAAAGCTGTAAAATGATAGCTTTTTGTTTGTATCTAGTTTCAAACAAGTCACATGCAAGAAGTACTTGGTCAGGTGTGTAGCAAGCATGACTTATATGTACTATTTTGGTAAAGAGACACGTTTCTTTTCCTTGTCCAAAAGTCTTACATGCTTGTTTAAAAAATCCTTGTTTTCTTAGGGTTTTTTGGTATTGATGCATTATCAGATGAACGGCTGAGATACATGTAGTAGCTACAACATGTTAGGAACTTTTACTCCCTCCCCCCCCCCCTCTCTCTCTCTCTCTATATATATATATATATATATATATATATACAAACATTATTCTACACCCATTCCTAGAATAATCATTCTATACCCAGTCTAGAAATCGTCCGATCTAACTTACTAGAATAAAGTACAACCGTTGGATAGAGATAGCGGTTATCTTCTGTTTAAAAGAATTTAACGTCATTTTATTCCATAACGAAATATTTTATTGTTACTGATCGATATCTACACCAACCGCCTCTTCATCTTCTTCACTGCGCTCTCACGTCTTGTTCACATCCAATAAATTTATATAATAAATTTATATTATATGACCAATAAATTTACTAACAAAAATATATAGTATATGTCTATAGTATATGACCAGTAAATTTATACTACACGACCAGTAAATTTACTGACAAAAATTTATAGTATAATCTATAATATGTGATTAGTAAATTTACTGGTCATGTACTGTACATTTACTAGTCCGTCTAGTAAATCTATGGTATACGATCAATAAATTTATATTACACGATTAATAAATTTACTGACAAAAATCTATAGTATGCGACCAGTAAATTTACTGGTCATATACTATATATTTACTGGTCCGTCTAGTAAATCTGTAGTATATGACCGATAAATATTACGCGACCAGTAAATTTACTGACTAATATGATTTCAGGTCCTATGTTTTAGTCGGTTCCTATTTTTTAGAGATAGTGTGCGGTTATAACAAATCGTGTGGTTTTCCTATTTTTTAGAGATAATGGAGCCGTTTATGGTAGTTACTGCTGTCAATAAATTCTAATCTCGCTGCATGATCCAACGATACAGAAGATGAGCATAGAATAGTTATTTTAGGGGTGGGTGTAGAATAGTGTCTATATATATATACACACACACACACACAAACACTATTGTACACCCACCCTATAATAACTATTCTATACCCAGTCTACGAACCATCCGATCTAACTTACTATATCAAATTACAACCGTTGGATAGATATAGCGGTTACCCTCTGTTTAAAGGAATTTAACGTCGTTTTATTCCATAACAGCAGTGTCGACGATTCGGACTCGGAGTCCTCAGCCGAACTTATGCAGAATTTGTAATTGTGAGACCTTTCAAGATGACCCTTCGGGAAGGTATGCTGAACAATAGTGAACAGGAGCACAGAGAGTTTAGACAGGTTCGGGCCCTCGATGGTGGGAGTAAAAGCCCTACGTCCTGTTGAGATTTCACTAAGTGTGGTAAAAGGTTTACAAATGGAGGGAAAAGTCCTCACAGGCGAGGATTTTCCCTGTAAGAGTGTACAAGGATAAGTTAAAGAAGGCTTACTAAAATGCTATATGAGGTGTGCCGTAGACTTGGCTAACTTGGATGATTTTGGGTTTCTTGATCTTCCGATCTCTCGGTTGATGTTTCGGATGATCCCCCTCCTGATTGATGCTCCATGCCATCCTTTTGTACTGTTTGAAAGGGTGCCATGTAGAGGAAACTGCATCAAACGGTTGCACGGACGGTTGGATGCGGTTTTTTGGAACTGCTCTTAACCTCCACGCAAGTTAAACACGTGTTATTCACGGATAACTGTATGTGTTAACCTTCTGACGGTTGATTCTCCACGTGTAGGAATCTTCGGGATACTTAGAATATCCTGTTGTATGGGCAACCGAATAAATAGATCTCAAGTATCTTGATCGGTAGATGTTCTGACCGCGGGATATTAGCTGACCGCGCAATATCCCGAATGTGTAGTTCGTGTACAGCCTACGAACTTCTGACCGCGCAAGGCTTACGGTCTGACCGCGTAAAGCTGCGACCTGATCGCGTAAAGCTTGCGACCTCATGGTGATGCCCCTCAGAATAGCTTGAATTCGCATCACCAAATACATGTCTGGTTCGAACCTGTCTTGAACCAAAAGTTTATTAGAAGTGACCCGGGTGTCAATCCTCGTCAGCTAGCCCCCAAATTCGAAGAAAACGAAGAGACGTGTTTATTTCGAATTTTTAAAAAACCGTGCATTGGATTTTTAACCCGGCCCTTTAACTTCTTCACTTAGTGGCGCACTAAGTGAAAACGGTTGGTTTTTCAAGACGAGTTCTGACATTACGTGACGGGCAATGATAGCGCCGTAGAATTGTTTTTATCTCGAGGTAAAATTGTAAATGTCTTAACAAAACCCGAGGTGTCTGGGAGGCGAACCGTCGCCCTGGTGGCTATAAATACCAGACCCCTGGACATGTAAAGATCTACAATTTCCCTCTCACGTCTAAGTCTTTTTCTTGTTATCCTGCCTCCTTTTTGAATTGTACAAATTCTGACTTGAGTTTGGGAACAGTCCTGCCTTCATCCGAGATTGAAAGGCGGACCAACTCCCTCCTTAGGACCTACAACTCCGATGTAGAGGGCCCTAAGGGATCACCTCGCCCGCAGAGCTTGATTCACGCAGGTGATGACCTCAGACAGGAGCGCCGAAAGGTAATTTCCTTGTCCAGCTTTGGCTCTGCAGGTCTTGTGTGTGTCCAGTGCTAATCCCTTGTAATGGACTGCGAACCAGCTCCTAGGGAAGTTTGCGGATGCGACGTTCCCAAGTGAAAATGTCGGCTCTCCGAAGAAGCCGACGGTGAAGAATGTGAAGAAGGTCTCTCAGAGACCCAGGACAAAGAGTCCTGCCCCTAAGAAGACCAAGCTGAACCCTGGGGAGGGGTCTTCACGAAGCATTCCTCGTCTCGCAAGAAAGACTGCGGTAAGATATCGCATTCCTGCTACTTTTTCAGGCGCGACATGGAATCACTTCTTCGTCGTACAGGGAGAGGGGAGCGAGGAGGAAGAGGATGACGTTCCTCTGATCCTTCGAAGGAGGAAGATCGCGGATCTTCCATCCAGCGATGCCCCAAGCTGCCCCGCAGAGACCACTACTACCGAAGAGGTGGTCGTGGAAGATCCTGCGACCACCGAAAATCTTGTGGTCGCGGGTGACCCTTCAATTCCTGAAGCCCCCGAGGTTTCAGGGTCAATTATTTCTGCTTCCCTGGTTGAAGGGACGACCAAGGTAAGGAATCTTTTTCGGCCGTTCCTTCTATGACTCTTTCTGATAATTTGTCAAGTTAATGTATATACAGGGAGGATAGCTTCCCCCTGGGACCACTGGGGGTTCCAGGGAGGAAAATCCTCCTCCTCTGCGGACAGAGGAGGAGGTGGATGAACAAAGGCCAGCTATGATGGTTCCAGCAACTCTGGAATCGCCAAGGCCTTCAGATGCAGCCCCACCAGTTAGCCCGGTGGCCCAGGTAAAGATCTTTTTATGTGTTTTTACCTGTTCTCTAAGAATATGCCTATAACATGACATTTCCAGGGGGGTGCTGCCTTGTTTACCATAAGGAAGGCGAGAACCGGAGACGGCTCTCCTTCGCAAGGGGAATTTTCCCAGAAGTCCCAGGAACGAATGGGATTTCAAATAAGGTAAGAGCTCTTACTTGACAGTAATCTTAAATAAAAGTTGCCTGACCCATTCTTCCTGTTAGGCAAAAGAAGACAGCGCCTAACCCTTCAACCGCCACTGGGGAGGTTGAAACTAGGGCTGATGAGGGAGCCTCTAATGAAGAGCGCTCTGCTCCCGTGGTTCAGGAAGTCGTCCGGACCGCGGGAGGTGAAACAAGTATAGGGACCGGGTCACAA
This sequence comes from Pharus latifolius, assembly GCA_019359835.1. NCBI lineage: Eukaryota > Viridiplantae > Streptophyta > Magnoliopsida > Poales > Poaceae > Pharus > Pharus latifolius. The sequence goes on along the minus strand of CM033321.1, from coordinate 83,344,521 downwards.
CCAGTGGCCTCTGGGGGTGGCGTCCGGCCGGCACTCCCGCCAACTATCCCTGTAGTGAGCACGTCGGAGGCTCTAGCGAGGATTCCCGCTGAACTGAATGATGCCGTTTTACAAAAGTTTATGAAGGTATAATAAGACTCTGCTTCCGTGCCTGAATTATACTTAGGACACCTTTGACCTTCTTCTTTGGCACCACAGGGATTGTCCTGGCTAACAAGCCATTCGCGTGTTGTGATGGCTAGTACAGAAGCCATTCAAAAAGAACGCGATAGCTTGCGCAGGTGAGTACCATTACCCTCTGGTTAACATGGGTACATCTTGGTTGTGACTGCCTTGATTTTGTTGCAGAGAGGTTGCATTCTTGAAGAAGGAGGTGGCCGGTTCAGTCTCAATGCTTAAGAAACAAGAAACTGAACTCAACAGACTTCGATCAGAGAATGCTGGTAAGCCGATTCCTGACTAGGAAGACTTGAATCCATAATATGCGAATAATCTTCTCTCTCTGTACAGCGCAAGCAGGTCGAATTACGCAGCTCAGTCGAGACAAGGAGATTCTTGAATCCTCGATTCGTCACACCGATCGGGCAATCAAAGAACTGAGCCTCCGGATCTTCGAAAAACTAAAGGCCGTGGCTGATCTTTTGAAGACCGATGTGGTAGAACTGAGGCAAGACAACCTCAGTATAAATGACTGGACATCGCTGCTTACTGCCCAGGCGGATTCACTGCTTGAGTATCTCCCTGGAGATACACGGCGACGCGAAGAGGCGATCAGAACCAGGGTTCGATCAGCCGCAGCAGCCGTACTCAGCCGGGTTCGACTTCACCATGGCTCAGATGCAGATCTGAACGCATTGGTGGGTCCGGTTGAGGTCGAGAGTGAAGAGCTGCTCGATGCAGTCATAGAGGAAGTCCAGCCCCTAGTAGATAGACTCCTGACTGAGCTGGGGATCGAATGATCCTTATTTTTGTAACCAAACAATTATAATTACAATGCAATGTATGTAAAACTATTTTTTTTTCAAAAGAAAGCGCATATTCACATCATAAGTTTCATACTATAAGTATATTCCTCTAGCCCCCGCCTCTGTTTTGTGAATACTGGAGCCTTAGTATTTTAAGCAGAGGGGAAAACATAAGTATGATGACCAGGGATATGCGCTTCAAGCCGATGGTCAAGATTAAAGTAGCATTTTAACCTTATTGCAAACTGGTAGCCACCCAAATGACCGAAGACTAGCCAGATAGTCCCGTGTGCGTTGAGAAACGGCTTATTTAGGAGCGACTTATCTGGAAGTGATCATGAGATCGACCAGCGAATTCGGTTAAAAAATGCTGTAGTAACCTAACCGCCGGCGATCAGCCCCAGGTCGAATTTGTATAATTTGGGCTTAAAGAAAGCACTCATTGTATGAAAACAAGACATGCTTTTTATGAAAAGATGCTAATTGAACAGGGAAAAAGTGATTGGAATACTTACACGTAAAACTTGCGAAGTTGATCGATGTTCTAAGTATTGGACAAAATCCGACCATCCTCCATGGCTAACTGCGCAGATCCTGGCCGCGGCACTGAGACGACAGTGTATGGCCCTTCCCACTTTGGGGAGAATTTATTGCGGTTAGACTGGTCTTGAATTTTTCGTAAAACCAAGTCGCCAACGGTGAGATCACGTGGTCGCACCTTTTTACTGTGATACTTGCGTAGAGCCTGCAAGTATACCGCGGACTTGATCAGGGCGCGATCACGCCGTTCTTCCAGGAGGATGAGATCTTGCGATCGCTGTTCGGATTGATTGACCTGTTCGAATTGATTCGTGCGAACAGATCCAATACTAACTTCCATAGGCAACACAGCCTCGGCCCCATAGACCAAATGGAAGGGTGTCTCACCGGTGGCTCGACTAGAGGTAGTCTGTAGTGCCCATAGAACAGTATAGAGCTCGTCTGCCCAAGCCCCCGAGCGGGTCTTGAGGCGATCAAAAACACGTTTTTTGATGCCTTGCATACTTGCCCATTGGCCCGTTCTACGGCACCATTGCTTTGTGGATGTGCCACGGAAGCAAAGCACACCTTGGTCCCAATCTGATCGCAGTAGTCTAGGAAGAGACCGCTAGCGAACTGAGAACCGTTGTCTGTGATGAGACGGTTTGGAACACCAAATCGTGCCACAATGTTCTTGTGAAAGAACTTTTGTGCGGCTGATGCAGTAATATTTCGTACTGGTTTGGCCTCAATCCACTTTGTGAACGTGTCAATGGCTACGAACAGAAACTTGTACCCATTGACCGCTTGTGGCATAGGACCGACGATGTCCATTCCCCAGATCGCGAAGGGCCATGCGAGAGGAATAGTTTGCAATGCATAAGCAGGTTGATGAACCTGTCTTGCATGAAACTGACACTGTGGACACATCTTGACCATAAACTTGGTATCATCGAGTGCCGAAGGCCAGTAGAATCCCTGTCGAAAAACTTTTCCGACCAGTGTTCGGTATGACGCGTGTGCACCGCATACACCGTCGTGTATTTCTTTCAAGAGGGATTTTCCTTCCTCCTGAGATATGCAGCGCATGAATACTCCTTGAGTACCCTTTCTGTACATAACCCCATCTATGAGTTTGTACAGACGCGCCTTTCGAATTAACCGATCGCTTTTGGTTTCGTCCTCGGGTAGGGTTCCATGTTCAAGATAAACCCTCAATGGATGAGTCCAATCTTGTTCCTGACCGAGGTTGGCAACGAAGACTATTGCCGGATCATCCTCGACCGAAGTCATGATCAAAGGATGGTCCAAGTGTTCAATGAACACTCCTGCCGGAGCGGATGAGCGTGAGGATCCAATTTTGGATAATTGATCTGCGAGAATATTGTCCTTTCGCGGGATGTATTGGACTTCGAAGTGACTGAAGTGTTTTTCCAATCTCCTCACTTCCCCCAGGTAATGAGCCATTGTCTCATCGGAGGTGCTGTACTCCTTGTTTACCTGGTTTACGACCAGCTGTGAGTCCCCCCTCACCACTAATCGACGGACTCTGAGGAATTTTGCTGCCCGGAGCCCTGCAAGAAGACCTTCATACTCTGCTGCATTGTTGGTGGCAACAAAGTGTAGTTGAATGACATACTTAAGCTGTTCGCCCTGAGGCGTAACTAAGACCACTCCAGCCCCCGAGTGTTGAAAACTACGGGAGCCATCAAAGTACATTGTCCAATAATCGGGGTACTCCAGTTCCTTTGCCAACTGCACGGGTGGCTCAGGGTTGGTCCATTCGACCACAAAGTCGGCCAAAACCTGAGACTTAACCGCCGTGCGAGGGGTGAAATGGATCTCAAAGGCACCGAATTCGACCGCCCATTTGGCGATTCGACCAGATTTTTCTGGATTTCGGACAATATCCCCTAAAGGAAAAGAGGAGGGTACTGTGATCTTGTGTGCTTGAAAGTAATGTCGTAGCTTACGGGAAGCCATCAGTAGCGCGTAAAGTATCTTCTGGACCTCAGGGTAGCGCTCTTTAGGACCATGAAGTACTTCGCTCACATAGTAGACGGGTCTGTGTACTCCTTCCCTTTCCGCGATCAGAACTGCACTGACCGCGTGTGGGGTGGCCGCCAAATACAAAAGTAATGGTTCTTCCTTTTCAGGAGACACCAATACTGGCGGACTGGAAAGATATGTTTTTACCTCCTGAAACGCTTTTTCGGCCTCGTCGGACCACGTGAAGTTATGATGTTTCCGCAAGGCTTTAAAGAAAGGTAGTCCCCTTTCGCCTAATCGCGATATAAAGCGACTTAAAGCTGCCATGCGACCAGCCAGGCGTTGAACATCCTTCATGGTCGAGGGCGACCTCATTTGTTCAATAGCTCTGATTTTCTCAGGATTAACCTCAATGCCCCTGGAACACACAAGGAAACCAAGAAGCTTCCCTGAAGAAACCCCGAAAGAACATTTCTCCGGGTTCAATTTTATTCCAAAGCGATTCAAGTTACAGAAGGTTTCAGCAAGATCGTCCAAATGAGATAATCTTTTGGTGCTCTTTACAACCAAGTCGTCTACATATGCTTCGAGATTACGCCCTATCTGGGAAAGAAAGGTCTTTTGCATCAAGCGCTGGTACGTGGAACCAGCGTTCTTGAGACCGAACGGCATTCTGACGTAGCAGTATGTGCCGAACGGGGTGATGAAGGCAGTTTTCTCTTCATCGTCTTCTGCCATGCTAATTTGATGATATCCTGAGTAGGCATCCAGAAAACTCATCAGTTCGCAACCCGCAGTGGAGTCAACCAGCTGGTCGATGCGGGGAAGGGGAAAGTCATCCTTCGGACAGGCACTGTTGAGACTAGTATAGTCGACGCACATGCGCCACTTGCCATTTGACTTGCGGACCATGACCGGATTGGCGAGCCAGTCCGGGTGATTCACTTCGCGGATAAACCCGGGTTGTAAGAGTTTGTCTAACTCTTCTCGGATGGCTTCCTGTCGGTCGGTGGCAAAACGCCTGAGCTTTTGCTTTATTGGTCGTTGTCCAGGTCGAATTGCTAACCTGTGCTCAATTACTTCCCTTGGGACACCGGGCATGTCGGATGGTTTCCACGCAAACACGCTGCGTTAGCCCGGAGGAAAGCAACGAGGTCGAGTTCCTATTTGTCATCCAGGGCTGACCCAACCCGAATTGTCTTGGATGGGTCATCTGGGTACATAGGAACTTGTTTGAGTTTCTCATCTGGTCGAGGAGCAGCCCTGATCGCATCGGTGGCGACGGTGGCGACCTGAGCGTCCTGGAGGGGAAGTTGATCGACCATCTCCAAAGATAGCCGGTCGCACGTGAGTGCCACGTTGCGACTTCCTCGGACCGAAATGACACCTTTGGGGCTAGGCAATTTCCCGCACTGATAAGCATAGTGTGTTACCATCATGAACTTAGCAAGAGTCGGCCTGCCAAAGATTGCATTATAAGCTGAATCACAATCGATTACATCGAAAGTAACCAATTCTGTTCGGAAGTTATCTGGTTCTCCCAGAGTGACCGGGAGGACCACTTGTCCCAATGGCATCATGGAGGGGCCTGGGATTATCCCATAAAATGGATGGATTATGGGCTTGATCTTCGAACGAGGAATTTGCATCTCGTCGAGTGTCTTGACCAATAAAAGATCAAGGGAACTTCCCCCATCAATCAGGACCCTTTCGACTCTCGCGTTACTGATGATTGGGGTAATAACCAGAGGTAGCCTCAATGGTCGAGTTAGCCCCACAGGACAGTCAGCGCGATCGAACGTCAAAGGCATATCCGACCAACGGGGATATTGAGGTTCGCCAAGGGATGTCTCCGTTTGGTTAACCTCTCGGCAAAAGGTTTTAAACTGCCTTTTGGAAACGAAAGAGGAGGAACCTCCAAAAATGACATTGACATGATTTTGAGGTACTGGTAAGCCATTTCTTCGTCTCCGTCGACGTCTCTAACCCCGCACGCCTGCTCTTTAGGCGGTAAGGTTGGCATTGGCCCAGCTCCTTGGTAGAAATCATCCAGCTGTTTCAACCAATTCCTGCAGTTTTTGAGGTCGTGGCCTGCGGAGTTGTGGAGTGGACACCACCTCTTGCCCTCCTGCGAATTAGTTGATTTTTCTGGCTGGTCGGAATCCCGGCCGCCAGAAGCAGTTTTACTTTTAAAAGAAGACTTATTACCTTTGGTCGAAGGTGGTTTCTCCGCGACTGCGACCTCACGGTACTGTCCAGAGCGGTTCCTCTTCGACTTTTTTGACTTCCCACCCGGTGAAGACTCCGGCTTTTTGCTTGAATCTTCTTTCTTGGCGTCCTTGAAGCCTGGTTGGGGCGGTAGGTCCCCCTTATCTACCATTCGGTTCCATTCGACTGCCTCGGCTGCATCGGAGTATCGATCAGCCATATCGAACAGATCGGCCACTGATCGAGGAGGGTGGATAAGCAAGTCTTCAGTGAATCTCCGGTATCGAACGGCATGCTTAAATGCCCTGATTACGGAGCCATCAGATATGTTCGGGATGGTATTTCTTACCCCGACAAACCTCTTGACAAACTGCCAAAGCGTTTCGGTCGAAGTTTGCCGCAGTCTATGCAAGTCGTCCTCCTTACCCGGCTTTTGGTAACAGTTTTGGAAATTGCTGAGGATGGCATCGCATAGCATTTCCCAATTATAGATAGAACCCTCAGGCTGATTGAACAACCAGGTTCTAGCCGGTCCTGCGAGGACTGTTGGCAGGTAGTTGGCCATGACCTTGTCATCGCCTCCTGCTGCTTAGATGGCAGTAATATAGATCTGGAGGAACTCAGATGGGTTTTGAGTTCCATCAAACCTCTCAATGGTCCCTGGTCGAAACTTATCGGGCCAAACGACTGCTCGTAGGCCAGGCGAGAAAGCTTTGCAACCAACGTAAGGACCGTGAACCGTCCTGCGACTTTCGGTCGGGTTTCGAGCAAACTCACTTAATGGCGAGGTTACTCGGGGTCCCAAACGAGAGTGAACGGGAAATCGATCCCTACTACGAGAGTCCTACATTCGCCGATATTTGTCCTGTCGGGACGGTAGAGGTGGCGGGTAACTCCGTCGGCCAGAGCCAAAATGAGGACCATCTCGTTCACGGGAATGTGTCACTGAGCGGGAAGAGGCTGTTGGGGTCGCCTCGGATGCGACCTCGTCCAGTCTTTCCGCCAGGATCCTGAAAAAGGCCGGTCTCTGCGCATCCGTGACCGTAGGAGGAAAATTACACATGACCTCCGCGATAGATCGCAGTCGACCATGGGTACTTCTCCTAGGGGCACCAGGTGTTACTGTTTCTTCGTCCACTGGGAAATGCTCCGGTGGTAAGGAAGGAGTCTGGTCACGTCTACGACCACGCGACCGTCGAGAAGAACTCGGGGCAGCATCGTAACGAGCCTGCGCATCTTGAAGAGCCTCTAGGGCAGTTCTGCGTAGTTCGTTGTTCTGTTGCTCGAGATCTTGCTCCTCCTTCTGTTTGCGATCTTGTTCTTCCCTGGCAGCCTGTTGATCGGGAGTTTCCTCCGACAACGCAGCAAACTGCCTAGAGAGAGAGGTCGCCGATGGGGAGAACATCTCGGTTTGTTCCGAGTCAGACTCGAAATCAAAGAGACGGTGGAGATTATCAGGGTCGAACCTTCCTGGGCTAACTTCAGGGTCACCATCATATTTTCCCTCAGCGGGATCGTATGACGGGCCGGATTCATCACCTAGCACATTAAGAACCTCTGCGGGTTCTGACCTTGTGCCAGTTACCTCCTGGTTGATTAACATGACTTGGGGAGATGATTCAACCTGTGGAAGATTCTGGCCTTCGACCTCTTCCATCGGAACAGGATCGCTTGGAGAAGGCATGGGTATATGGGCATAATCCTCAGATCGAAATCGTTCTCGGAATCATATGCTCCAGCCATGTTTCGGCGAACCTCCGAATTTCAATTAGGACGCCTTGAGAAAGGCCCCACGGTGGGCGCCAGCTGTCGACGATTCGGACTCGGAGTCCTCAGCCGAACTTATGCAGAATTTGTAATTGTGAGACCTTTCAAGATGACCCTTCGGGAAGGTATGCTGAACAATAGTGAACAGGAGCACAGAGAGTTTAGACAGGTTCGGGCCCTCGATGGTGGGAGTAAAAGCCCTACGTCCTGTTGAGATTTCACTAAGTGTGGTAAAAGGTTTACAAATGGAGGGAAAAGTCCTCACAGGCGAGGATTTTCCCTGTAAGAGTGTACAAGGATAAACTAAAGAAGGCTTACTAAAATGCTATATGAGGTGTGCCGTAGACTTGGCTAACTTGGATGATTTTGGGTTTCTTGATATTCCGATCTCTCGGTTGATGTTTCGGATGATCCCCCTCCTGATTGATGCTCCATGCCATCCTTTTGTATTGTTTGAAAGGGTGCCATGTAGAGGAAACTGCATCAAACGGTTGCACGGACGGTTGGATGCGGTTTTTTGGAACTGCTCTTAACCTCCACGCAGGTTAAACACGTGTTATTCACGGATAACTGTATGTGTTAACCTTCTGACGGTTGATTCTCCACGTGTAGGAATCTTCGGGATACTTAGAATATCCTGTTGTATGGGCAACCGAATAAATAGATCTCAAGTATCTTGATCGGTAGATGTTCTGACCGCGGGATATTAGCTGACCGCGCAATATCCCGAATGTGTAGTTCGCGTACAGCCTACGAACTTCTGACCGCGCAAGGCTTACGGTCTGACCGCGTAAAGCTGCGACCTGATCGCGTAAAGCTTGCGACCTCATGGTGATGCCCCTCAGAATAGTTTGAATTCGCATCACCAGATACATGTCTGGTTCGAACCTGTCTTGAACCAAAAGTTTATTAGAAGTGACCCGGGTGTCAATCCTCGTCAAGCAGTAAATATTTGAAATATTTTCTTGTTATTGATGGATATGCATACCAACTGTCTCTTCATCTTCTCTACTAGACCACTACGCTCCCACATCTTGTTCATGTCCAATAAAGTTATATTATACGATCAGTAAATTTACTGACAAAAATCTATAGTATACGACAAGTAAATTTATACTACATGACCAATAAATTTAATGATAAAAATCTATAGTATATATCTATAGTATACGACCAATAAATTTATAATATGCGACTAATAAATTTACTGGTCATATATTATAAATTTACTGGTCCGTCCAGTAAATCTATAGTATACGACCAGTAAATTTACTGACAAAAATCTATAGTATATGACCAGTAAATTGTAGTTGGTTGAACTAGTAAATCTATAATATACGACCAGAAATTTATCATTACAGTATGTAAATAGAAAGACGTGGTATCTAATAAAACAGTAAAGTAAAACTAATATGATAGTAAATGTATCATTAGGACCAACAAATCCACGTGACTAAAGATATTTTGATTATATGTCGACCAATACAGATCGTGGACAGTAAAGTGATATGAAAATGACCAATAAATCTATAATATTCGACCAATAAAATCTATAGTATACGATCAGTAAATTTCATTACGACATGTAAACAGAAAAAGTGATATCTAATAAGACAGTAAAGTGAAACTAATATGATAGTAAATGTATATATACGACCAGTAAATCCACGAGACAAAAAATATTTCATTTATATATCGACCAGTACAGATTGTGGACAATAAAGTGATACTAATATAACAGTAAACTAATATGATTTTAGTTCCTATTTTTAGAGATAGTGTATGGTTGTAACACATCATGATGTGGGTTTCTATTTTTTAGGAATAATGGAGCGATTCAATCAGTATACTGTCATTTATATTAGTTAGTACCGTCAATAAAATTCTAATCTCGATGCACGATCCAAGGATACAGAAGGTGAGTATAGAATAACTATTCTAAAAATGAGTGTAGAATAGTGCCTCCATATATATAGGGAAGCAATTATCATCTAGCTAACAAGTCGCTCAAATGATTTGGTAGATGAGAGGGTTCAAATTCTAACATCTAACCAAATGCTCCAATCATCTCTTAAAAAAATACAATACATGTTATTTTTTAAAAAAAACAACTGTACCATCACTGTTGGTGATGTAAATCCTAGATCACATATCCAATCCTCTGTGTTATCCACACCATGGAACCTTTGTTGGTTGCCAGTGCTGTTCGGAATCATCAACATCAATCACCAACACCACAATCATCTATAGTTATCCACTTGTACATGACTGGCAGTCATCTACAATTTTACACCTACACACGATTGACAACAACAGCACCGCCTCCTCTCCCCTTTAAGCCACCACCACCCCCTACTATTTGAGGAGGAGGATGGATAGTAAGATAAGTAAAATCTAGATGGGGGAGAAGAATCAGAATGTGCATGCAAATTGTTAAAAAAAAACTATTGTGATTACTGCTTCTTGTACATAATTGTGACAAAGAGCAAATACTGGCATGGTTTGATACATATTATGAGAATGAGCTATGTGCTGTGCACCTCATAACTGTCATGAAAATATAACACGGCTCTCTTTTTCTTGTATCATCACTGTCAACTTTCAGAGTGTGCCAAACACATAGAGCTAATGGTAGATTCCTTTGCCTGTTTTTTATCGTACTGTCATGTTGTGTCTGAAAGGAGATAGTGCTGGATTCCTTATTAACATGACTGGATAATGCCCTAAATTAGAAATATCAATGAAGAATATGTTATTTTGCATCCCAAAAGTTTAGATATTTGTAAACTGAATTGAATTTTCTTCGAGGGTGAAACTGAAATTTATATATGCCACTCGTTTATTTGCCAGTTGCCGCACCTTGCTTTTATACTGTTTATGTATCCACCCAATGATGTCTTGTTCTCCTTTATGTTTCTGTTTATGTCTATATCTTTGTGGTGTGTCAATTAAAATTCTCAGTATAGATCATAGGGACATATATTTTTAAAAAAGAAACACAAAAAAGAAAATACGTCAATCTCAACTATCTGTGATGTCATGTAAAAGAAAAAAAGATCTCACGATGTGTTTTTATTTTTTTCCCTTATAATGGGTTTAATCACTGGTATTGGCCCATAATTAACTATGTTATCCATTGTATCCAGACAAATTTCATGCTTGAAGAGCCTACTTTTTGACCCATTGGAATTTACACCTGGAATTACATGGAGAAAAAGCTTCCAAACAGTCCCTAAACCTAGGGAAAATGGTACAAAAATTAAATCATAATCAACCTTCATACTTAAATTGGATCCATACTCAAACAAAAAAACAAAAAATTCTCATTCATTAGAGTTGTCTCTTACCTCATCTATAAGAATTTGATGAAAGAGATTATTATTATTTTTACTTTATTAGTTAGAGTTTTGGTTAATGCTAATTTTTCAATTTTTTATCTCTTACATTTAAGTTTATGTAAACGGTAGAGATTTTTGTAATTTTATATGTTTTGTTCCGAAATAAAAACTCGTTTGATCCCTAACATCACTTGTAAATAAAAAGTTTCAGCCACTTCACAATCACTTCAGCGATGAACATTTGCAGTGCTTGCTTCCCTCCTGTCACACACAAATAATCACAATCAATACAAGCTCAAAAAAAAACATAAAATCTTCATATATTTTTCTAATAATCCTATGAAAGATACAGAGTCTAGACACCAAATATACAACAAATTAAACACAGAAAACCAACCACTGTATCCTAGTACATGCAAAACAACTGAGACTACACCACAGCAAAAACCTGAAGGACAAAAGAAATTAAGGACAGCTAGAGCACAAAACACATTACACATTTCTGAATGTACATTGATTGTTACTTAGCGCGAAATAGAGAGAGAGACGTCCTTCATCAAACTACTGCTTAAAGTCTTGTATATCTCTCTCGAATACTGACGCGACGCCTTCCTCCAATCTGTTCCAGCCTTCATCATCGCGACGAACTCGTCGAAACTTATTCGACCATCCTGTAACGGTGTAACCAGTAACCACAGATTGCACAAACATGAAACATTTATGCAGAGAACAAGTGTAACAACAGCACTAAGTAGTAACTACATGGTACAAGTACTAATCGGTATACCTTGTCTGTGTCGACTTCCCGCAGGACATTGTTCAGAACTGTATCATCAGTTTGGCCAGACTCATCAGCCAATGCTTCAGATAACTCGCTGCGCTCAATGTAGCCGCTGCCGTCTTTGTCGAAGAACAAGAACGCTCTTCGGAGGTGCTCGTCGTTCGACAGTTTCTGCAGGTGGATGGTGATCGCCACGAACTCGCCGTAGTCCAAGTAGCCATCTCCATCCACATCAGCCTGAACAAATACAGTTTTCACATTGCCAACTTCAATTTCTTGGCATTGTAAACAACTTCAAAGAAACAGATTAGTGCTGAAAATGCGAGAGAACCGAGAAGTTTACCGCCTCCATTAGAAGTTCCATCTCAGGTTCAGCTAGTTTCGAGCCGACCTTTTGAAGGCCAGCCTTGAGTTCTTGAAGTGTCACCTTGCCATTGTTGTCAGTGTCCATTAGTGTAAACATCTCCTTGATTACCTCGAGTTCCTCCATGGACAGGTGCTCTGCAATTACCTGACATGTATGTACACGGAAATAAAGATTCAGCATTCAGCAACAACTGAATCAAAAATGAAAAACTGAATAAATTTGCGAGGAGAGAGAGTGTATATAAACCCGCATGGCTTTCTTCTTGAACTTGTTCATCATGGAGAACTGCTTGAGCCTGGCCCTCACGATGTCTCCCAGCGGCACGTTCGGAGCCTTCTTTGCATTCTGTAGCCACGGGTGTTCTGTTGGAGTAGAACAGGAATGCAAGTCAAAAACTAGCCAGTTTATTGTTTAGACCATGTTTGACATACATAAGATGGATAATTGGACCCTGCTCAAAAGCACTTAGTTTGTCTTTTTCAAAAAAAAAACTTTGTAACTTGGGGGGTTAACCTTGGGGGGAGAAGTTTCATAATTTCTGAGAGTTCAATGCATCAACTATTTTTTTCTTAAAACGTAAGATGTTATGTAAAGACAGAAAATTTATTCATATTTTAGCATTAATTATTTTGGTTAGACTCAATTAGATCTACGGGATTCAAAATAGGATGGAATTTGGTCCACACCACTAGCACCAAGACCCTCCTAGATTTACTATTGATTTGATCCTCTAGACACTAATATCATATTAAATTTTAAGCACCAACTATCACACCATAAATGAAGTTGTTAAAAAAAAAAGAGACGAGTAATCTACCCTTGCTTCAACAAGCATCTTAGGGAAAAATATGGCATATAAAAAGTTCATCTAGCTACACGCAACTTAACAACAGATTCGAGCACATCTGCCCTAGCTGGAGTATGTTTGGCCCACAAAATTTACGGGCCCAGTTGGCTCGGCCCGAGACTGGGCCAGCCTGCAAAACACGCGGCGGCTCTACTTAGGTCTTAGAACTTCTGGCAAGTCGCAACCATAAAATGGAAGTACTTTTGAGCAGTCATGTTTACATACCAAGTACTTGTTGAGCTGTGAGGCGTTTCTTGGGGTCCATCTCCAGCATCTGCCTGACGAGGCTCTTGGCACTATCAGATATCCGAGGCCAGGGCTCCCGCTCGAAGTCCACAGCGCCGCGAAGGATAGCCCTCGCAACGCCTTGCTCGGTTTCTGCAAGTACAGTTGATGAATCCAACATTGTTATGTTCATGTCTTTCCGGTAACTGTGCTGTGTCGGAGAAATGGAATTAGAATTTAGAAGCAAGAATTGACCAGCCCAGAAGGGAGGGACTCCACAGAGCAGGATGTAGAGGATGACCCCTGCGCTCCAGATGTCTACCTCTGATCCGTAGTTTCGCCGTAGCACTTCCGGTGCCATGTAGTAGGGGCTCCCAACGATCTCTGTAAATCTCTCCCCTGTTGTGTGACATCTACTAGTAACATAAGTACATTACCGATCAAAAGATGTGTGCCAAAAGGATCTCTTTGTGTGTTGTTTATGTAGTAGTGTTTTCATGGGATGTGTCGGGTGAACGTTTTTAACATGTAAAAATACAAACTTATTTTCTAAGCCGTTTGATTTCAAAACTGACTCTTGTTAAATATAAGATGCACCACCCACAGAAACTTCAATTTTGATAGAGTTCAAAATTTTTAGTATTTCAGACCTGATAAATTAGTATCCTACTACTCATAATAGTTTGTTATATCTACACACCAGTGTGTGAAAATAAAACATAAATACAAACGATGAGCTGATCCAATATTTTCATCTCATATTTTCCTCATTGGTTCCCTTGTACTTTCTTTTTCTTCTATATGAAATAAGCCGTTGAAACAATTACTTGTCTCCTCCACCTTCAATTTCTTCTTTTTTTTTAACTACATCCAACTAATAGACAAAAAATCAAATTTATCACTTACACTCAAACCAACAAAAACCCTTCACCAATCCACTTCCAAACCTTCACCCATCCTACACCCGCAAGATCCTCTTAACTTCACTCTTTTGCTGCCAACCAAACGCTAGCACCCAGCAAGCAGTAATTCCATGTGTTGTGAATTTGTGATACCTACGTGTTCTAGTTGACAACTCACTTTTTATTTTCGCACATGCGTCTCGAAATGTTTGGGCCGGCTCTGGCTGTCGCACCTGTGCAACGGTGAAAGTAGGGAGGGCTCAAAACACATGCAAGAAATAGTCGATCGAACTGACCAGGGCGGAAGAAGACGGAGAGGCCAAAGTCGATGGCCTTGAGCTGCGCGTCCTCTCGCCTGCTCGCGTACAGGAAGTTCTCCGGCTTCAGGTCGCGGTGCATCACCCCGTGAGCGTGGCAGGCGCGCACCACCTCCGCCACCGTGCGTGCCGCCGCCGCCGCGGCTCGCTCCGTGTACCGCCCGCGCGCCACGACCCTGTCGAACAGCTCCCCCCCGTCGCAGAGCTCCATGACCAGGTGCACAGCGCCGGCGTCCTCGTACGCCGCGCGCAGCCGCACCAGCGCCGGGTGGTCCGGCAGCGACGCCATGATGGCCACCTCCCGCCGGACGTCCGCCACGTCCACTGCCGTCCTCAGCCGCCGCTTCGGGATCGACTTGCACGCCAGCCGCTCCCGCGTGGCCCGGTCCGTCGCCAGCCGTGTCACGCCGAACTCGCCGCGGCCCAGCTCGCGTCCCAGCTGGTACTTGTCCGTCACGCGCAGCCGCGGGTGGTGCGGCACCACGCCGTCCAGCACGCGCACCGCCGGCGGTGACCAGCCATATGGGCTGGGCCTGGGCCCGTGCCTTGGCTCTTGCTCTTGGTTTTTAGCTGCCGGTTTCTTGGCTTGTGGTGCTTGGGCTTTCGTGTTTGGTTTGGGCTGCGGCTGAGAGGAGGAGGAGGAGGAGGAGGTGAAGCAGCCGCACGTGTTCCCCATGTGATATTCTAGAAGTTTCTAGATAGTTCTAGACCTTCGAACAGCTTCTAGTACGTATATATAATACAAGCTTAAGTTTGCCCTCTTTGTAGCTTTCTTGTGGTGTGTTCTTCTCCAGTGGCACAAGTACTAGTGCTGAACCATGCATGAAGCAGAAACAGTACAGAGTAGTACATAGGTGTATCTTTCTCTCTCTCTAGAGTGAAATGTTTTGTTGATGGATGAAGGAGAGAGAGATGTGACAGGAAATGGGGGTGAGGAGAAGAGGTGTAAAGGATGTTGTAAGGAAAGAAATGGAGGAAAGGAAGAAAGGAACATATATATAAATCTTTTAAGTGTGAAACAGCTAAATGCCTTGATATAATATTGAGAGAGAGAGAGAGAGAGAGAGAGAGAGAGAGAGAGAGAGAGATTTTGCTTCATGTTTACGTTCTTTTAGAGGATAGGGAAAGGAAAGAGAGAGAAAGGAGGGTGAAAAGGCGCCGAGGGGGGAGTTGAGTATTTGAAGGCGTGAGGGTGTAGAGACGAGAGAGAAGAAAGCTATCGCTCGATGCACTTTTCCAACAAATCCAAGAACTTCCGAAGGGGACCAGAGGTTGGTGAAATTATTGTTATTATTTTGCTTTCTTGCGCTCTTTCTTTCTGCTGCTGCATTTTTGGCGTCAAAGGCTAACACCAATTATTATAAAGGTGATTTTTTACGGGGGCAAACCTCATATAATAACCCAGTCCATCCACCATTGAATCGTGCCAAGGGTTCTAATTTTAGGGTAAAAAATCAATCCCTTAAATGAGAACAGTACGGTAGAAATTTTCAGATTTGTTTCCTCGAATTAAGTTGTATTTGAGATTGTAACGTAATTATATATTGTGCTATGAGATATGATGATTATTGAAAATAATTTTTGTATATAGTAATATATTATTATTATTTCAACATTTATTAAAATATCACAAACAAAAAATAATATATTAAATGAAGTTTTAAAAACACACTACACTCACAAATATATATAGTTTTAATCGATATAAAAGAGTTACGATATGCCATTTAAAAAACACATAAGAGATACTTTCATAAACTATGTTTGAAATCCAACAATATGAGAAATTGAGGTGCTCAAAATTTCTATGAGACACTCAACACTTCTCACTTGTATTAGACCCTAGCTTCAACGCTTGATCAGACGGCTAAAGACGGCTAAAGATGCTTCCAATGGCAAAAGATACGGATCCAAACATACGTCTATAGTTGTTATGGAGATCATGGATGCGAGGACAGGAGATCGTCAAAAAGGAAAAAGGATGATGCGAGGACAAGCATGTCATTGTTATAACCTAGATCAGGACACCACGGCAAACATGTCATTGTTCGGTCCTATTTTCAATCACTATTCTCTGTATAAGCCTTGAAGAAATCGTAATATTGCCACTGGTCGTGACCAAACAATCCTGGATTTCTTGATTAGATCCCATGATATTTTTGCCTCCTGTATTTTAGGACAGCTACACAAGCCATCCAAGTCCCCAAAAAAAAAAAAAAAAAAAAAAAAAAACTTCCTGGTGCGTGTCGTCGGCTTCACCAAGTTTTAATAGCGACGTGGCCCAGTCAATTTTGTAAAACTTTGTAGACTAAACTATATTGTGTTTTTTATCTGTTCATCTGGTACATACATACATATGTATGTATGTAGATTCAAATCAATCATTATTCGCTGCATAATAAAAAAAATATGCACCAGATGAATATATATATATATATATATATATATATATATATATATATATTGCACACCAGATGAACAGCCACATGAATATGTGTGTGTGTGAAATTTTGTTAGACGGATCAAAAATTGATATAATGATCCTTTATGCGTATATTAATTAGATATTGTATCTATAAACTTGTATATATATTTTAAGTATAAGATTGAATTATTCTATTATTAGATCACATAGTTTTTTTTTGTTTTATGACATTTTTTCTATTTTAAGTTTAGGTAACATTATATAGTTTAGATTTAAGTTTTATTCCTTGTTAGTCATTATTGTTTAATATTTATTTATACATATTTCTAATATAAGGAAATACACTTTTCTATTACTGCACATAACTAATTTTTAGGGATAATGTCACTTTAGTCCTTCTACTTTCACCAAAACCTTGTTTTGATTGCTTTGTTTTTAAAAGAGCAAAATTAATCCCTCTACTTGTTGAAGAATTTTTTTTATTAAATAATCAATTTTAAAGAAAAATTCAAAATATATCCTAAACTGTTTTATTTCTGTGGAATGGACACAAGCTTGGCAAACACTTTAACACCATAAGTTGAGGTGATAAACTAGATAGTATAATACTAGATAGTGTTACAACCAAACATATCATCACATGGAAAAGATGGATTGTTCACAATCTATGGTATTATTAGGGTAAGATCTAACCACTCACTAAGGTAGTACATATTCACACTCAGTGATTTCAGTCAGATTTGTGAATACCATAGGCAGGGAAAGGCGTTAGATACTCAAACGTAACACTATGATCGGTGGTGCTATTCATTGAGGAGTAACACCACAAGTAAAATGGTTCCAACACAAAAATCTAATTGAAACAACTAAAGATAAGAGGTAACGCCATAGCTCTAGGTGCTAGACCTTACTCATAACTAAAATGGTTCCAATAGCCATAGATTGTGGTATTACCATACTATTGATGTGGTTATCTTATTTTTCCTATATGACGGTGTGGGATCTGATAAAACCACGAGTCATGGCATTACCGTGTAATGTCTAACACCTCAACTTGTGGTGTTAGATTGTCTGTCTAGTCAAGTTCATTCCATGAAAATAAAGCGGTCTAGAGTATATTTTCTGAATTTTTTTTAAAAAATTGATTGTTTAATAAAAAATTCACTTTCTAAATCAACTCAAAATAGTCTTTATAATTAAAAATTGGTATAAATAATATGACATGATTGTTAATGTGGCGGACTAAAACTATCTAGTTCATACACTACCGCCAACTCCTCCCCCTCCTCGTCATCTCCTTGCTGCTCCTCGTAAGCAACCACTGGCACTGCTACTAGCGGTATAGCAAACACTCAACCGAAACTTCTTGTGCCAACGTCACAACCGCTATAGACACTGGTGATCAAGAGGCTGAGGACGCTTGGTGGTCTTCATTGGTGCCGTTGAAGTGCACCATCACTGGCAAGGGCAACACCACCTAGCCATTTGCCCAAGATAAATGACAAGAATATAATATGAGGTATTTGCCAGAAGAAATCTTAGACAAAAGAGCAATGAACACCAACGCATGTGTAAAGATGCAAACTTATTTGATCGAATACACGAATCGTCAAATATGGAATCCATTCTTCACAAAAGGAAACAAACAAACTAAACTGGGAACTAACAAAGAACTTGTTACAAGCAGATAGAGCATATCAAAATCCATTCTAGATGAAAGGGTTGATAGAATAGATCAAGAACTTAGGACCGGACTACTAAAAATCCAATCTTTCCCACAAATCAAAGCCCAAACCAAACCATGAACAAATCAAGAACCCACACCGAACGATTCGAGTCACCTCAAAACCCAAGATTCATTTGCTCACCTCTGTCCGTAGTTACGGAGCAGCAGTGGCATGCTGGTGCTTGGTGACCTTGTCTCTCTCCACCTCCTCCTGCTAACTTAGCCCGAAGAGGTCGAAGAACACCAAGACAAACAACAAGTGGAGACGAGAGGCACGTGTTCCCTCTTACTCTTGACTACCGTGGCATATGCCACGCTCAACCTGTCACATGGGGTTGAACGGAGGGAGTTGACATGTGGGAGTTGTGTTCAACTAATGTGTCCTCTTATGTGTTGTACCATATTAGCAAACATGCATACCACGTCACACAATAAAAATATAACTTTTGATTAGAAGAACTATTTTGAGTCAGTTAGAAAGTAGGACTACTTTTTTTGAAAGTAAAAGGAACAAAACAAATATTTGGGCAAAGTAAAGAAACCGAAAGTGACATTATCCCTAAATTTTATAATAATAATTGAAATTTTATAAGTTTTACACTTAAAGATGTTATTTTTGTTTAGTTCTATACTTGTATCTCTTAGCTTTAAATTTGTATTATTCTTTATAAGTATTTGTTGTAAGTTAGTATTAATACAAATTGTAAGTGTGCTTACATTAGTTGCAAGTTTTTATTTAATCTGAATGAAAGTTTGCTAAAATTAGTTTAGTTTAAATATGTTTTTTATGAGAAAATATGAATTTTTAATTTAAAATCACATGTTAATGGAGGAAGACAAATTTGAATTTTAATATGTACAAAAGAGTGAAATTTTTAAAAACTGTACACTAAATTGCTTAATAGTGCTATATATATATATATATATATATATATATATATATATATATATATATATATATATTTATATAGGGAGGAGTTGGTATAGTAGGTCCAGGCGGAGATCCTTGTTGGCTTTGTCGGGGGTTCCGAGGTAGCGTCGCCCTTTTAGCAGTGTGATAGGCGTTTGGTGGGCGTAAATCGCGAAAGGAACACTGCAAAGGAACGAGGTTGATCTTAATTGTGGGAGTTGTCCCTGCCGTAGACTGGAAACTATCCATTACTC
Source organism: Pharus latifolius (assembly GCA_019359835.1). Lineage (NCBI taxonomy): Eukaryota > Viridiplantae > Streptophyta > Magnoliopsida > Poales > Poaceae > Pharus > Pharus latifolius. Next base: position 83,324,981 of record CM033321.1, on the reverse strand, counting down.
TCTCTTCTGTACTAAAAGACGTCTTGGTTGATTAGGACTCTGAGCACTGCTATTAGGGCTATAGCCTCAAGCAGGAAAGGTCCATTAAAACAATGTCGGTTAAAAGTGGTTCTTCTATATGTTTTGAGGATGCGGGAAAAAATATTGCGAATTGGAAGACTTCCAGGGAAACTACTATTAAATCTGATTTTGAAATAGATAAATCTCTTCTTAGACTTGAGTTTGCTTTACCTAAAAACAAAATGAAAAAAGAAAGATTTTTCAATAAAGTTAAAGAACCTTTTAAAACTAAAATCAGAGATCTTTGGTATGCTGATATGATAAAACAAAAAAGAAATATATTTTTCTTTGACTGGTATGAGGATTCCTTTTGGATTCATGTTGAAGATCATTTATATGAAAAACCAGATCATACTTCCAAAAAGGAATTAAAAAATATTGATCATTCTGAACCTCTTCAGAACATCTCTCTTGAAGATCATCTTCCTTCTGAGCCTGTTCAGGTTCTTAAAAAAGCTTGTTCTTCAAAAGAGTCAGAGGGGAGCACCCTTCATAAACCCAAACATACAAACTCTTTAGAAGAATTAAAAGAGAGTGTCCTTGATGAACCTATACATACAAGTCATCTCTTAGATCATCGAGGTCTAAAAGAAATTTCTTCAAATACTCTTGTTAACCAGATAGAGGTGGTGATTAGAGACTTGTGGCAAGAAAATCCCATGATTCTATTTAACAACCCAGTTAACTATCCTATGAAAATAGATCATGCTCCTGACCAAAGTATCAATTCTCTTGTCAAAAACGCCACTAGAACTACTCCTTGGTATCAAGGCAATATTAGCAATTGTGGAGAAAATTATGAAGGAAAGAATAAAATATCGATTGATGAAGAACAACTAATTGATATAAGATGTGCAATCATATTAGATTTTAGAGATATTAATAATAAGGATTATATTCTCTCTAAGTTATACATTGGAAAGCAAAACTTCTTGGGAGAATTTAGTCTCTGTCTTAGAGCTCAAAAAGAATGGTATGATTCTAGAAAAAAGAGAAACAGAGATATGAAGCATAAAAATGATATATGTTTTAATCTTGAAGAACAATCTCTGTTGTGTTCGGACTCAAATGATTGGGAAATTACATATAATAGACGATTGTTTACTGTGAGATCAGAAGAAGTCCCTGATGAAGGTATTCAGGTTCTTACAAATATTGAGCAATTTATATTAGATACAATTGATTCAATTCAAGGTCCAGGAGAGAAGAGAAGTCAATTGGAAAAATATATATCCTTGATCAAAAGCCCTAAGGAATTTATTCATAATAAGAGTTTTTCAGCTTAGAAAAGGACATCCAGAACACTTCAGATTTTGAAGAAAAGCAATTTTGGCTCAACGATCTGAAGAAAGAACAAAATGTCATAAAAAGAGAATTACAAGATCTTAAAAGGAAAACTCATATCTTGAACTTTCATAAACCTAGTACTTCTAAAAACGTTTTCCAAAATAATTTGGGATTAAAAGAAACTTTTGAAGATTTTGTTGGTTCAATAGAAAAATATTTCAAACAAAAGTGGCATACTGAGATTTTATATAAGTTTCCTGATGGTCATATCTTTAAACACAAAACTCTGCTTGACTCAGGAGCTGATGTTAATTGCATTAGAGAAGGTATAGTCCATCTAAGATATTTTCAAAAAACTACTTATAAAATTAATGCAGCTGATGGTAATCCTTTAGAAGTGAGGTATAAAATTCCTGAAATTCATGTTTGCATTTCTGGAATTTGCATCAAAACATCTTTCCTTTTAGTTAGAAATCTTAGACAGGGAGTTATATTGGGAACACCATTTTTGTCTCTTATAAGACCCTTTTTGGTAACTACTCAAGGTATCCAATTCAAGACTAAAGGTAAGAATGTTACCATCAAATTTTGTTCAAAACTTAGGGAGACTATGTTAAATCAGCTTAGGGAAATCATATGTTACAAAGAGCAATTTATTCAGCTGATCTCTTCAGAGATTCAAAATATTAGGATAGATAAAATTCTTGATGATGTTAATTTTCAAAAGAAGCAGAAAACTTTACATGAAAAGTTTACTAAAGAAATTTGTTCTGATCTCCCTTCTGCTTTCTGGCATAAGAAAAAACATGTTGTAGGTTTACCTTATATTTCTGATTTTAATGAAGAAAATATTCCCATTAAAACCAGACCTATACAAATGAATAAAAGGCTGCTTGAAATTTGCAAAGAAGAAATTGAAAATCTTTTGCAAAAAAATCTGATTAGAAGGAGCTCTTCTCCTTGGAGTTGTGCTGCCTTTTATGTTGAAAATGCTGCCGAAAAAGAAAGGGGTGTGCCTAGACTAGTAATTAATTATAGACCCTTAAATAAAGTACTGCAATGGATTAGATATCCTATCCTTAATAAACAAGACCTAATTAGGAGAATTTAAGGAGCTAAAATTTATTCAAAATTTGATATGAAATCTGGGTTTTGGCAAATTCCGATAAAAGAAGAAGACAGATATAAAACTGCTTTTACCACTCCTTTTGGGCACTATGAGTGGAATGTCATGCCTTTTGGTTTAAAAAATGCACCTTCTGAGTTTCAAAGAATAATGAATGAAATTTTCTTGCAATACACATCTTTTATCATTGTCTACATAGATGATGTTTTGGTATTTTCTCAAGATATTGATCAACATTGGAAACATCTAAATACTTTCTACAAAACTATTATGTACAATGGCCTCGTAGTATCTACCAGAAAAATGAAACTTTTCCAAATTGATATTCAATTTCTGGGGTATAGAATTCGTTTTGATCAAGTCACACCTATTGCTAGGGTTATTGACTTTGCTGATAAATTCCCAGATGAAATAAAAGATAAAAAGCAACTACAAAGGTTTTTGGGTTGTTTAAATTATGTTTCAGATTTTTATGAAGATCTTGCTAAAGACAGAAAGATCCTGACAGATAGATTGAAAAAAGACCCTCCTGCCTGGACCTCAAGTCATACTCAGGCAGTTAGACAGATTAAGAACAATGTTAAGAAATTACCTTGTTTATACATATTAGATCAAGATGCTCTCAAAATTATTGAAACTGATGCCTCAGACATAGGATTCGGAGGTATCCTAAAACAAAAGATGGGATCCTCTGAGCAATTAGTCAGGTTCACTTCGGGGACTTGGAATAATGCTCTGAAAAATTATTCTACCATCAAGAAAGAAATCTTGGCAATTGTCAGAGTTATCTCAAAATTTCAAGGAGAACTTCTAAATAAGCAATTCCTGCTGCGAATCGATTGTAAAGCAGCAAAAGATGTCCTTCAAAAGGATGTTGAAAATCTGGTTTCAAAGCAAATATTTGCTAGATGGCAAGCAATATTATCATGTTTTGACTTTCAAATTGAACATATTAAGGGAGAAAATAATTCACTCCCAGACTTCCTGTCTCGTGAATTTTTACAGGGACATGGCCCCAAAGAGGGATATATCAACAAGTGGGAGGCCGGTTGAGTACTCCCCAAGCAAACAAAAACTCTCCAACATATATCCTGAGAGTTCAACTCAAAAACCCCCAATGATGCCACAAGATTTTGGGCATACATCTTAATATATTCTCAAAACAGAGGAACATATATTGCCTCTGGAATTCAATGATTTTAATCTTGGTCTCAAAAATATTATGACCAAGTATTTTCCAAAACAATCATATTTTGTGCCTAAATCTCCAGGCAAAGATCAAAAATATTATGAAGCAATCTTGCTTGAAACTAAAAGTGCTCAAATATATCACACTATGGGGATTGACAAAAAAACAACATATACCAAGTTACTCATCAATAAAATTATAGATTTGGAAGAATGGGATACCGCTTCCAACCCATATATATCTAGATCACTTTATTCATATAGTCCTAACAAATATAATTATTGGGACTATTAAGATGCATGGCAAAATGTTCTACTACTTCAAAATATTCAAATGAAGCATTCATGGTTTATCCGCTTCAAAGAAAAATTATCCAATATGCCACTATGGTTCTTTAAAAACTTCTGGCTCAAGATAGGAGCTATTCCAGAAATTCTTCCAGATGAAGTTATGAAGAAGGTGGCTAAAGAATCTACCAGAGATCTGAAGGAATATCCTTTTGTCCAGATGCAATCACTACTACAGAAATGCTTTTCACTATCGGTTAAAAATCCACTCTACTATCGGTTCTCTTACCGATAGTGGTCGGCACGATAGTAGAGGGCAGCACACTTCTATCGGTTCAAAAACCGTTAGTAAAACATCTACAATCCCAACGTTCACTAATCGCTATCGACTATTTCTTCTATCGGCTCGGTTTTAAACCGATAGTATTGTATAAGTTTTTTCTATCGGCTCGTATATAAACCGATAGTATTGTGTAGGCCTTTTGTATCGGCTAGGATCTAAACCGATAGTAATCTAAACATTTTTTCTATCGGCTCTTATATAAACCGATAGTATTGTTTAGGCCTTTTGTATCGGCTAGGATCTAAACCGATAGTAATATAAACGTTTTTTTTTCTATCGGCTCTTATATAAACCGATAGTATTTTGTGGACACATTTAGTACTGGAAACTTTATTCTATCGGTTGTTATATATAAACCGATAGTATTGTGTGGACACAGTTAGTACTGGAAACTTTATTCTATCGGTTGTAGTATATAACCGATAGTACTGAAATATTTATTCTATCGGTTATATTATATAACCGATAGTATTTTGTAGACTCGTTTAGTACAGGAAACTTTATTCTATCGGTTTCTGAATATGAACCGATAGTATTGTTAGTTTTTCCTATCGGTTATGTAGTGGCACGGTTAGTACTAAATATTTACAAATATACATACAACAATACAGAGATACATACAGCAATATACATACAGCAATACAGAGATACATTGGATCATTCACAAATACACCAATATTTACAAATATTCACCAATATTCACATATTGAATTTGTTCACAAATACACTAATACAGTAATATACACATGCATTGGACAGACTGAATTTATGCACATATTGATCGAGTTTATTCACAAATACATCAATGAATCTATTCACATATATTCACATATATTCACAAATCAATGAATCAACACATTCAATATATATTCACAAATACAACAATCAACACAAGTCAGTTACTATCGATCGTTGATAGCCACTTCTTCCATGACATATTGAGCCCAAATTGTTCGCAGCTCCTTCAATTGAGGCAACTCATATTGCTCTTTCAACATGGTGCTCTGTATATATGCGTGTATGAAGTTAGGATCGTACGTCACATCCAATTAAAGTTCGACTTTGAGTCAGGAAAAATAGTTACCTTAGGGAATTGGGCAAAGTTTCTCCTGATCAGGTCATACATGAATCTCATGAAATAGAAGCCACATTCCCACGATTGTGGCTGCTGATGGCATTGAAAAATTGCATATGCAAAGACATAAACCCACATTAACTCGAAAGAACTAATTAAGCTTAAATTAAAAGACTCATCATGAGTACTTCCATCCGTATTAATTACCTCATATTCTTTCCAAGAAATTGTTGTGCCCTTCGACGCGTCATGCCTCCCTCCAGCACTAGCATAATTTTTGAAAGCCCTGTATTTAATTTAGCATTGCCGATTAATATCTTATCATTAATTAGCTAGTCAGAGAAAAATTTAAGACAACTATGTTACTTACGCGTCTATGTGCCATGTGAGGGTGAAAACATGCGCCACCTTGTCGCTCATCGAATCGAGGTAATAGACCTCATTCATCCATGGGCAAATGACGGCGAGGACCCAGTGGCCCCTACATTGCATATATAAGCGAACCGTTTCATACATATGTTAGGCGTAACATACAAGAATGAGTTAAATTAGTAGGAAATACACTAACCTTTGGTGGTACGGCGCAAGGACGAACTATCGGTCCTGCTGCGCTAGTAGTGCCCTTGATATGTATTCCTCCGCATGTGCTTGGTCGTGCTCTAGCATCGTGAGGCTTATTTTCTCTGGGTCGAGGAAACCCACCTTGTCACATGCCCTCATCGACGCCAGCCTATACATGCACCTGGATGCAAAGTAGACATTAGTAAGTAGTGCATACAAAAAGTGATTAGATTTATGAAACGAACTGTGATAACTTCAGACAACAGCACACTCACAGGACTCCAGTCCGTATGATGGACATATCAAGCTCCCGCCAGTTGAGGAGGTCGAACAAATCCTCGTGGGCCACCGATATGCTCCCGGGCTCACGGTGAAAATGGGCTGGCCTGAAGTGAACCAAGAAGTTGATGTGGCGCCTAGACCGGGTCAGGTACCACTCGTGGAGACTTCTGGTTATTTGATCCATATTGCGCAGAAGGTACTCCGACACGAGTGCGGACCCGTTCTTGAACGTACCCGGCTGGCTTTGTTTGGCCTTGCCTTTGGCCTTGCCCTTGCCTTTGGGCGGGGAGCGAGTGTATACCTTCGAAGGTTGGGGTGTGGTGCCGTCGGCCTCATTTGATGGCGAAGGGTTTGAGGCCGTCGGAGGAGGCATGGGGGCCGAAGGAGTTCGCTGATGCGTTGTGGCGGGGGTGATCAGGAAGTGTGCTGGTATCCATCGTCCACTTTAAGTACAAACGCTTAAATTAGATTTTGCAAATTAAGTATATTAACTGAGTTGTAAGCTAGAATGGCTAGGGTTTACCTCCTGTAGTCTAACACCCTTCTTGGGCCACTGTATGTACGAGCCCAATGCCTCGCCAATTGTCCGCATTTCGTCCGTTGGGACGGGCAACAGAAAAGAGCTGTAGCCCGGGAGGGCCATGTCCACCTGTACCTTTGCGAATCCAGGCTCCAGAGGTACGCAGTGGATCCGGACATCCTCCCAAGACTGGTATACGACCCCGTTTGCAACCGCAACAGGTTTGTCGCCTATGTTGATCAATAGGGTACAGCTCTCCGGCTTCTGCAATTTGCAACAATTATAACAGGTTAGCGAAACAATTCTAACGTAACGGGAGTGGCATCAGCCGAACTGCATATATAGCTCAAGAGTTGCAATACCTCGATCAGGTCCACCGGATCCACGTGAACCTTCGAGCCAACACTACTCGGCCTGGCAGCGTCGACCTCGGCAGCTGGATCTAAACCCTTGGACTGCACAACTCGGCTTAGGCGTTCATATTTCTCGTTCATTTGAGCGAACATGTCCGCGAATTGTGCAGTCACATCTGCCCGTATCTTCTGAGATAGCTCCACTTCTCTTTCCTTCCAGCTGCCAGGCTTCTTCGCCTTTTGCCCGGGGTCCGAGAAGCCTTCCTTCCATGGCACCACAGCCCCCACGGTTCGCGTCCGCCCTGGATGCTCCTTGTTCCCTAGAGCCCAGGTAAGGGTGTCATTCTCCCTATGGGGACTGAACAATCCCTCGGTCGCCTCCTTCGAGCAAGAGATCTGTTACATTGAAAGCTCTCCATTGTGAGGAAGAAATATATACAAACTTGTGCGCACACTAGTGATCATAGTTAGCCAACTTGCGAGTCGCTGCACGACCTCGACGTCCCTGGGGTTTGGGAACGCCACAGTCCCCGTGGCCGACACGGTCCCTCTGGCCAGCCACCAGCGCTTGTATCGCTGATCGCGGATGTCGGAGAGTGGTAGGTCAGGGGAGTCGACGAAATGCGACGCCTCGTCTTCACCCTTCTTCCACTGCTCCTCCTTCCCCGCATAGCCGCGAGAGCCGAGCCGGTGTGGGTGGTCGTTCCTCCTCTGGATTGTCCTGTTCTTCTCGCTGAGGGCCTTCGTACCAGAAACAAGAAAATTAATGCACCACTGCTTACTGCATACAATGGTGTAACCAAGCAAAGGAACCATTCATACCTTGAACTCAGGAGTCCCCTTCTGTTGGGCGAATTGCTCCCATACCTCCTCCGTTATGAAGGGGTACTTCTCGCATGGAGATTCGCCTTTACCGAGGAAGGTACTGACGAGGACGCTCTTGAAGGTTTTCCACGTGTTGTTCATGTCCTTCAAGCAAGCTATCTTGGGACCATCGTCCGGGATGTTCCACTTGGCCTGTTTCAAATGGTGCATATAAGTAGGACTTACCTAATCTCTAGGATAAACCAAGAGAATGTGATTACTCAAGAGTTCAGTGATTTTGATTAATTTTACCTTCACTTCCGCCCACAGCCTATCCCTCTCGTCGGCCTTGACGTCCTTCCAACTCTGGACGGTGATCTTCACCCTTTCCTTCGCCAACAAGCCAACATAGGCAGCATAGTGCCCGGCGTTCTTCCCGATCGGTCTCCCGAACTGGTTGAACTCACAGGAAAGATCCGCGCGTTTGGCCAAACGACCCAACATCGTCGCGTCTCGCGCCTTCCTCTTGCGCTGGGACGAGGCAGCGCCATCTACGTTCGCCCTCGCCGAATCACTAGTATCAGCCGAGGAAGATGCCGACATGGCTTTACCTAAAATACCATGAACAAACCATCCAATTGATATGAAGAAAGGTACATGACAAAGTAATTCACAGAATATTCAGATGAGCAGTGCAAACTAACAAATACTATATTTCCTATCGGTTTTGAAAGGAAAACCGATAGTACTAAGGTCTATATTCAGGAAAATTTAAAAGATTAGCAGTGCAAACTATGCTAATCTCTCTGCTGGAAAATAAAGTCTGTTAAAATTTAAATGAACCTAAATTTGAGATGAAAATTAGAAAATGGGAAGTAATTCACAGAAAATTCAAATTAGCTGTGCAAAATATGATGGCACTACTATTTACTATCGGTTTTCCAAGTCAAACCGATAGTAATCAAGTCTGAATTAGGAAAAATTTCCAAAATTGCTCAGCAGGAACATAAAGTAATTGCTCAGCAGGAACATAAGGTATGTTAAAAAATAAATGAACCTAAATTTGACATGAAAATTAGAAAATGAGAAGTAATTCACAGAAAATTCAAATTAGCTGTGCAAACTATGATGGCACTACTATTTACTATCGGTTTTCCAAGTCAAACCGATAGTAATCAAGTCTGAATTAGGAAAAATTTCCAAAATTGCTCAGCAGGAACATAAAGTAATTGCTCAGCAGGAACATAAGGTATGTTAAAAAATAAATGAACCTAAATTTGACATGAAAATTAGAAAATGGGAAGTAATTCACAGAAAATTCAAATTAGCTGTGCAAACTATGATGGCACTACTATTTACTATCGGTTTTCCAAGTCAAACCGATAGTAATCAAGTCTGAATTAGGAAAAATTTCCAAAATTGCTCAGCAGGAACATAAAGTAATTGCTCAGCAGGAACATAAGGTATGTTAAAATATAAATGAACCAAAATTTCAGATGAAAATTAGAAATGGGATATAATTAACAGAAAATTCAGTTTTATGGTATTTACTATCGGTTCTGAGTAAGAAACCGATAGTGAACTACACTGTATGACAAATTGCTATGATTTTCATCAATTCTGTCATTCTCATAGCTATCAAGTTTGTAGTTCATGAATTTTACTCTAGGTTTCTATTTGTAATCCATGGAACGGGATATGAACCATTGCATACAAAATTAAGCAATACACGCGAGCGATTTGGTCAAGAACACTTACAGTGGATCGTGGAGTGGCCGGAGGTGGTGGCGCAATGCAATGCCGGAGGCGGTGGCGCAATGCAATGCCGGAGGCGGTGGAGAACCAGTGGCGCAGAGGAGCGAAGAACTGAACGTCGGCGATTCTAGGGTTTTCCGCGCGAGTATTTTTCGATTTGGAATGTGATCAGTTGCACTGGAGGGAAAATCGTGAAGGTTATAACCTAATAAATGAATCTTTACTATCGGTTCATAACCACAAAACCGATAGTAAAAACATGTAAGTTAGGGTTTTCGAAACACAGTGTAAATCACTATCGGTTGTGAACACTAAACCGATAGTAAACTAAGAACAGGGGATCATAACACGTGTAAATCACTATCGGTTGTGAACACTCAACCGATAGTAAACTAAGAACAGGGGATCATAACACAGTGTAAATCTCTATCGGTTGTGAACACTAAACCGATAGTAAACTAAGAACAGGGGCTCATAACATAGTGTAAATCACTATCAGTTGTGAACGATAAACCGATAGTATAGTTTAATTTCATATCGGTTTCACAGTTATAACCAATAGTAAAATACAATGCTATTGACCCTAAAGGATTTCTCTTAGAAGAATTACAGAGGATCTCAGTACATCATTTTGTATTGTATTTACTATCGGTTATGACAATAAACCGATAGTATATGTTAATTTCATATCGGTTTGGAGGTTGAAACCGATAGTATAATACTGTTAAATTGATCTAAAGGTATTTCCTGAGAACAAATACAGATGGGTCTCAGTACATCATTTTACACTTGTAAAGACACCTGAAACCCCATGCAAATGGCTTGCAATAATTTTGAAATAAAATAACAGTAAAGACCAATCATGGAATGAAAATTTACAGTTTTCATATATATTTGTGAAAAGAATCAATTATTACTCAAATCAAGTATATACTCCAATTGAAATGAAAATTTGCAGAAATGATTCTCAATGCATCACGTATGTTTTCCCAAAGAATTTTTGAAAAATGATTTGAACATTCTTCAATCCAAGTAATATACGTCACTTACATATTGCAAATTAGTCAAGAATGGTTGTCCACCCATAATCCTTCTTCGTGGTCGTCTCGCAGGTAACTTGTTTCGTCAATATCTTCGGTAGGGACAGATTGAAGGATTCCATCTAAAAATGGAGGTAGTTCGTCGAACTGATCGTACTCTTCTTCATCCACAACGTCTTCGACCCCAACAATACGTCTCTTACTGTGAAGGACAACGTGCAACTTTGGGTTGGCCGGGTCAACGATGTAGAACACCTGTGTGGCTTGCTCAGCAAGTATAAATGGATCATATTTGTGTGCGACTCTACTGAGATCGACTAGAGTAAACCCATAATTGTCGACTTTAACACCTCGAGAGATTTCGACCCACTGGCATCGAAACAGAGGAATCTTAAGTAATACATAATCGAGCTCCCATATTTCCTCAATAACACCGTAATATGAGTCGAGTGCTCTTACTGCCCTGGCATCCTCCGAAATAGCAAGTAGTGTCACTCCACTACATTGCATAGCACTCTTCTCGTCCTGAGTTTTTGTGTAAAATGAATAGCCGTTGATGTCATACCCCTGCCAAGTCCCTACAGTAAATCTAGGCCCTCTGGCCAACCATGTAACATCTTCATCTACATCGCCCTCAGAAGCTTGCAGGACTCTATTTTCGATCCACCCAGCAAACTTCCTATTATGTTCTCTGGTGACCCAAATCTCTGGCTTCGAGGGATTCTGTTTCCGTAACATTTCCTTGTGCTCGTGTATGTATGGCTCCACCCCCGTCATGTGGTGTAAGACCCAAAAATGGGCTTTTGCATACAGATCACTAGAGGGGACGACTGCTTTAAATCCAATCGTTCCAATGCCCTGAAGCCTGCCCTCATGCCGAGACGTAGGAACGCCAATTGGGTCAACCCCGGCCATATAGTTGGTGCAAAATTCGATCACCTCCTCGGCGGCATAACCTTCAATGATACTACTCTCAGGCCGATGTCGATTCCTTACATATCCCTTCAAGATACCCATAAATCTCTCAAATGGATACATGTAGCGCAGGAACACGGGTCCACAAAACTTAATTTCTCTGACAAGGTGAACAATTAGATGGACCATAACATCAAAAAAGGATGGAGGGAAATACATCTCCAGTTGACAAAGAGTGGTAGTCACATCGCGTTGCAAATCGTCCAGTCCATCCATATCAATTACCTGCAAGGACACAGTTGCAGCAAATATTCAGATCCAAAAAATCTGACAAGTTCCACGAATGGAGCTAATTAACTTGCTAGGAGTACACGCTTACGTACCTTGCCAGATATTGTGTTGAAGAAATAACATAGCTTTGTAATTGTCTCTCTGACTTTGACTGGGAGAATGCCTCTGATAGCAATGAGAAGCATTTGTGACATCAGTACATGACAATCATGGGACTTCATACCAACCAGTTTCAAGTCTTTCATGGACACAAGTTTTTTCAAGTTCGCAGAATACCCGCATGGAACTTTGACACCATGTAGGCACTGACAGAGTTCTGTTTTTTCTCTTTTTGACAAAGTATAGCAGGCCGGGGGGAGGTATGTCCGCTTTCCCTTCTACAACAGTGCAAGCTCAGTCCTTATGCCCATGTCGAGCATGTCACGGCGAACGTTGATGCCATCTTTCGTCTTTCCTGGAATGTTCAACAACAAACCAATCAAACTGTCACAAACATTTTTCTCTACGTGCATGACATCAATGCAATGTCGAACTTGTAAGTGATCCCAATATGGCAGATCCCAAAGAATCGATCTCTTCTTCCAAACATTTTTTCCTGAAGGTTTAGAACATTTACCGAACTCAACTTTGATGTCCTTCACGCGCAAGTAAAGCTCCTTACCAGTCACAAACACTGGGGCTGATCCTTTCTCAGGCTTCCCATTGAATGACTTCCTCTTCTACGGTAGGCGTGATGCATCGGAAGGAATCTGCGGTGACCCATGTACACTGTTTTTCTGCAGTTCGATAACCACATGCTTTCAGTTTCATCCAGGCAAATAGGACAAGCCTTGACTCCTTTCGTACTATACCCCGACAAATTTCCATAGGCCGGGAAATCATTTATGGTACAAAATATCATGGCCCGCAACATGAAATTCTCTCGCTTGTGTGCATCCCACACCCGCACCCGTTTGCTCCACAATTTTTGTAAGTCCTCGACTAACGGTGATAGAAACACGTCAATATCATTCCCGGGTTGTCTGGGTCCTGAAATTAGTAACGACATCATGATGTACTTCCGCTTCATACATAACCAAGGAGGAAGATTGTAGATGCATAAAAGAACCGGCCAAGTGCTATGTCGACTGCTCATATTTCCGTGTGGATTCATACCATCCGTACTCAGCCCAAACCTTATATTCCTCACTTCGCCGCCAAACTCACTGAATGTTCTGTTAATGTTTCTCCATTGAATGGAATCAGCTAGATGTCTTAGTTTTCCGTCTTGTTTCCGACCTTCAACATGCCAACGCAAGTACTTCGCATCTTTCGGATTTGCAAACAGCCGTTTCAATCTGGGAATCACAGGCAAATACCACACAGTTTTGGCCGAAGGCCCTTTCTTTACCTCATCACATCCATTGTGATAAATTCTGTCCCCATGCTTATACCGCGATGCACCGCATCTTAGACAAACATGCAAATCCTCGTACTCGTTACGGTACAGAACACAATCATTTGGGCATGCATGTATTCTTTCGATTTCCATTCCCAACGGACACAATAGTTTTTTGGCCTGGTAAACCGATCTTGGCAACTCATTTCCCTCTGGAAGCATGTCCGCTAACAGATCCAATAGCGCCGTGAAACTCTTATCGCTCCAACCGTTGCTTGCCTTCAAGTTATATAATCTCAACACAGAAGACAACTTTGTAAATGTTTCGCATCCGGGGAACAAAGGCTTCTCAGAATCAACAATTAATTTCTGAAATTTAGCTAAATCGTTTTCGCTGTAGTCCTCTTCTACATCACGTAACATTTCATCTAAATTGTCGTCATCTACATGGACTTCCGAATGAACATTATCAATGTTTTGATCATGATCATCATTACTGCAATCCACTTCCGGGTGCTGCTGAGTGGTAGCGGTAGTGCTTGTTTCCTTAAGATCTTCACCATGCCATATCCAACGAGTATAGCGTGCGTTAAAACCACGACGAATCAAATGACTCCTAATCTGATCAGAGTTGCCGAACCTTTTTAAGTTCATACAATCTATACAAGGACAATGCATATCTTTCTCTCCCTTGTTCGCCTTCTCTTGCTCAGCAAATTTAATAAATCCATTCACACCCTCCAAATACTCAACAGTAGTACGTTTTATTCCATACATCCAATATTCTCGGTCCATCTACAATTATTTCACGAAATTGACAAATTCAAATAAATAATTAATGACTCAGGGCATGCATATATGCATGAAACATAATTAGCTAGGCCATATGTGTGTACATGAGCTGCTTAATTACATTAAATAGATTTGTATAAATGAAACCCTAATTAACTTAATGCATGCATTAATTGGAAGAGCCAGCTAGCTAGCTGCTTAAATTCAGCAAGCTATAGCTAGCCAGCCAACCCAGCCTTCTAGCTAGCTTGGAGATACATGTATCTAGTTTAATGAATTGCAAGTAGAGAGAGAGAGGGAGAGCGTGAAAGAGTGATCGAGAGAGAGAGAGAGGTGATGAGAAGATGACAATACCGAGGGGGATGGAAATATGATCAACCTCTCAGCTAGCTTCTCCAGATCACTCTAGCTTGGAGTTGTGCGCGGCTGAAATGATTCCAACATGTGGAGCGCAGAGCAAGGGTCGACCTAATTAAGTTGTCCAATTTTACTATCGGTTCAACAACACTAACCGATAGTAAAATAAGGTCCCCACTGTCATAACCATTAGTGTATATTGAGTCATTTTACTATCGGTTTGTGTTGTTGAACCGATAGTACTATTTCATATATTGTATCGGTTAGTACAGTAATAACCGATAGTAAAAAGTCAGTAATTTCACTATCAGTTACCCGAGAAAAACCGATAGTACTATTCAATATATTATATCGGTTAATATAGTAAGAGCCGATAGTACAAAGTGAGTAATTTTACTATCTGTTACGAACGAAAAACCGATAGTACTATTGTAATATATTATATCGGTTGGTACAGTAATAACCGATAGTAAAAAGTCAGTTATTTCACTATCAGTTAAAAATGGAAAACCGATAGTACTATTGAATATATTATATCGGTTTGTACAGTAATAACCGATAGTATAAAGTTCACAATTTTACTATCAGTTACAAAAGGAAAACCGATAGTACTATTTAATATATTATATCGGTTTGTACAGTAATGACCGATAGTAAAAAGTATTTGCATTTCACTAACGTTGGATTAGTGTGTAACCGATAGTAAAATGATGGTTTTCCGCCGCTGTCGTCCTATTCTATCGGATTTTTCCTAGATTGCTTACAACCGTTAGAAAATAAGGGTTAGTGGAATGCACTTCTGTAGTAGTGAATTCTGTTCAGAGACAGGGATGCCTTGGATCATGAAGTGGGAATTGGAGTTATGTCACAACCAATTTCCGGCTGCCATGATGAGAAAATATCAGGTAAAATGGTGGGATAAGTTTGACATAAAACCAATTGTGCAAGGAAAAAGGAACATAACAAAGTCCCACAAATCTAACATGATTAACCTAAAAGAAAAAATTACAAAGGAATTACTCCTAAAGAAACCAGGACTATCAGAAGCTGAGCTACAACTTCAAGTCTACGAAACAATGTTCAAAACAATACAAGAAAGTCCACAACCGTTAGATTCAAGGGCTCCATGTCGAAGCCTAGAAGATAAATTTTCACAAGCCAGTGACTCCGGAATCTCATCTTCTCAAAAAATTAATTATTATTCCATATTTAAGCAAGAAGATCAAGAAGAGACATCAGATTTTATTACCTTTTTAAAGGATACACAAAATTTGAAGATGAAATTCTACATGAAGACAAACTTGACAAGACATAGGAGTCAAAAGGCACTCCACTTGAAGACAAGAAGGATAATACTATTCAAAAAGACAAATTATATGAAGAAACTATTGAAAGAGTCCTTCCCATGGATCTACATACATCCAAGACCGCTATAAAAGGAGAAGTCTCTCAAGCAAGGGAGCAAGTTAGAAGAAAGTTGGAAGAAAAACACAAGTGAGAAGAGAACACCACACACAACACTCTTCCATCCCACTTCCACTCCACTTCCACCTCAAACTTCCACTTCACTTGTAAATAAAATCTAAGTAGTATTGTAAATAGGTTTGCACTAAATAAAGACTCTATATAGAGAGTCATAGTGTGTAAAATCTGTACAAAATTGGAATGCATGTACTGAACTGAACGCATGTACTGAACCTGAACGTTTAACCGAACGTGAACTTGTACGTGTGTGAAGGAAGCAGAAGCACTAGCCTTCTGCCTTTGTAAGTATCATGCTTTTTTAATATAAATATTCCTTTTGTTTATTTCTGTTCTTATTATCTCTTTGCTTTCTTGTTGTAGTTTACTGTTTTTCATTAGTGTTTATTTTCTACTTTTTCTTATGTGATTTACCATGTTTAATATTTCTTTATTTTCTTTCTTTGCATTAGTTTAGGTTTTCATCCTTGGTTTCCAAAATAGCAATAGTTCTCATATCTCCATTGCTATGTTAGAACCATTACCTTAGCCTTACCTTGTCGAGATAGACCAGACCTGTGCCTGGGTATTTTCCTGGTATATATATATATATATATATATATATATAGAGAGAGAGCGAGAGAGAGAGAGAGAAACTATTCTACACCCATCCCCTAGAATAACTATTTTATACCCACCTTCAGCACCGTTGGATCATGCACCGAGATTACAAATTTACAAATAGTAGCATTAAATTTGACGGCAGTAACTTCCATGAGATTATCCCTAAAAACCGACGAGAGGTTTGTTATAACTGCCCATTATCCCTAAAAAGTAGGCCTCAAAAATAGGAACCGAAATCATATATCAACCAGCAAAAAAATGCAAAACCGCTCTCATCCCACCAAAACATTAGAAAGGCGATTGTCATCCTCTTCACCGTTTTTGATAACCAATAAATTCGAGGCGATCATCAGTAAATTCTGAGACTTACTAGTATAATGAGGTAATTCACTGTCCTAACTAGTTAAGTTTACTGTATTTTTAATTCTAATTTACTGGTAGTATTCTTTCTTAATTAAATCGTCACATATTGATTTACTATAGGACAATGGATACATCATCACCCCCAAGAGAACAACAAGGAACATGCAGAGTTTTATTTGATCATTGTAATACACATTCAAATGATTTAGCACCTCCACGTTCAATAGAAGGATCAACACAAGATGATTTCTCATCTCATGCCCATACACATATATGTATATTCTCTTTCTAACTATAACGGTGGCAAATTACTGCGAAAAGTAACATGTACACAGTATTAGAATTCTTATTGTCATACAAATCGACCAGTAAATTTTTCATAAACATTGTTTATATGCATTAATGTTGGCATTAAATCAGTAAATTCATTCAATAAAAACAATAAATTTACCATACGATTATTATACAATGAATTTACTAGTCGTATAATGTGCATCTGCACTGGTCGATATGAATTTACTGGTCGTGTTGTCCACGATCATCAGTAAATTTACTATCTTTGTGCTAATATTTTACTGATCGTTAGCTAAATATTTACTGGTCGATATGTCCCCGATAGTAAATCTTTTTATTCACATGAATGAAAAATTCATTATCATTGAACAATCAATTTATTGGTCGTGTTGTCCACGATTATCAGTAAATTTACTGTCTTTGTGCTAACATTTTACTGATCGTAAGTTAAAAATTTACTAATTGATATGTCATACGACTGGTAAATCTATTTATATACATGAATGAAAAATTTACTGGTCGTATTGTCCACAATATAAAGAGATTTACTACAATACTTTAGATATACTGTCCCCGATACGTAGATTTACTAGTCGTATTGAAAAATTCATTATTTTTGAACAATCAATTTACTGTTCGTATTGTCCATGATCTCTCTTTTTATACATGTTAATGATAAATTTACTATATTTATTCTATAAATTTACTGGTCGTATGCTAACGGATCTTCACTGGTCAATCTGAAGTCGAAATATACAACAATTTACGCTTGATTGATACGATACCTCGGTTTACTAGTACTATTGATCAATTTACTGTATTTATTCTAATGTTTTACTAGTCGTATTCAATAGATTTACTGGTCGAATTATCCACGATCTCTCTGTTTATACACATTAATGAAAAATTTACTAGTCGTATGTTGTAAATTTACTGTCTTTGATCAGCACTGCTCATATTAAAATAATTTTACTACCTTATTACAGCTACCAGATATTTCTGAAGATATGATACTAGTTGTGGGAATGACTTTTTCAAGACGAAGAAAATGATGCTGCATATGATGAATGAGACAATGATATTACTTATAAAAGGCCACCGTTATCTTCAAACAAAGGAAGGAAAAGACAATAAAGATACAAGGCCTCAATAGAATTTGTAGCATCAAATAAAAAGCAAAGAATGTACAATAAATATAGATGATATAGTCATAGTTCAAGATCGTGCACTGGGAACCGGACTTCTTGAAAACATTTGTAATGACATCATGTCTTGTTAATTACTTCCAAACTAATATCAATTTATCATTTAAATGTCAATTTACTAGAAGGATGACATTTTTTACTAAAGTATTGTTTTCAGTATTTTATCAACAACGACAATTTACTATTGCTTCTAGTGTAATAAAAATTGGTAAAAGTTTGTTATATTTAGACCAGACATGGTCGTCGTCGTGGTCAAATTATAATTTGTAACATTATTATTTTATTAGACATACTAAACAATATCCACTGTACCAACAATACATAAGTTAATGTTCTCGTTGGAAATTTACTATTCTAACAATAGAAATTTACTGACCGATCAGTAAATCTATAGACCAGATAATATTTTGAATACATACTGTCGGAATATTGTTTATACTTAACCCGTATGTGGTCGTAGTCGTGGTCAAATTGTAACTCATGGCACTGTCATTTTATTATATATACTAAATAATGTTCACTGTACCAAACATATATAAGTTAATGTTCTCACCAATCAATTTACGGTTCTAACAATATAAATTTACCGTCATAACAATAACAATTTACTGACTGCTCAGTAAATCTATATAGACTAGATAGTATTTTGAATACAGTAAATTTACTGGTCGATATATCTTCAAAATATGCGACCACGATCAATTTGCTGATAGGTCCGTAAATTATATTTGATCACACAGTAAATTGTGATTATTCATATAATAAATTTATTAGCATACTAAATAATATTCACTGTACCAACAAGACATAAGTTGATGTACTCAACTAACAATTTACTGTTCTAACAATATAAATTTACTGTTGTAAAAGTAACAATTTACTGACTGATCTGTAAATCTATAGACCAGCAAATATTTTGAATGCATACTGTCCGAAGTTTGTTTATATTTAGACCGTATGTGCTCGTCGTCAAGTCAAATTATAATTCATAACACTGTCGTTATGATACACATAGTAAATAAATGTCACTGTACCAACATATTAAAAAACAGATCATCATTACTATACTGATACTATAGATTACATCCTGAATTTGTCAATTTACATGTATCTATTGACGGATTGTACATACCACAGCCAGTAAATTGGCATATATATGGCAGTAAATTACAACATCTAATACAGTAACAACGACCAGTAAACTGTTCGTGGTTGAATATATCTACACCTGAAATCGTGAGAAAACATCAGGGCGTCAAGAAAGAGAAGTGAAGAAGGCTCGGAAATTAAAAAGTTCCTATCAAAATTGTAAAGTTCATGTCAAATGTTCTTACCGATTTCAAAATAAAAATCAGGATCCAACAACCAATTGTAGCAAATACGACGGAGCAGCAACCTGAAAATATAATGTTGGCGAATACAATTAACTGTGATCAAAACGTGACCGTGCAGGCATGCGGCTCGGCAGTGCCAGAGCGCCGGCGAGAAGATGCAGCGTCGGCGAGAACACGGGTGCGATGAACGATGGATTAGAAGCGATCATAAGTGGCAGCGCGGGACAAGACGTGGGAGCGTAGTGGAGAAAATGAAGAGACGGTTAGCAGGGATATCCATCAGTAACAATAAAATATTTCAAAAACAAACTGCCGTTATTAATTAAAACGACGTTAAATTCTTTTAAACAGAGGATAACCGCTATCTCTATCCAACGGTTGTACTTTATTCTGGTAAGTTAGATCAGACGGTTCTTAGAATGGGTATAGAATAGTTATTCTAGGAGTGGGTGTAGAATAGTATTTATATATATACACACACCTTATCTCGACTATATTTGTAATTTTTTTTGAAATTTTTTATAAAATGGTGGGACTAATAATGTCCACAACGAAAGGAAGATACATAGGAGAAACTAGAAAGGAGGTCGTTTTTTTTACCCTGCCTTTAGGGTTTAAGGAAAGGTTAGATCAAGAGGATTAAACGAGGACAAACGGTAGCGGTCAAAGGTTAGGAACTAACATGCAGTGCTATGATTACGACATGCTGTGACGTGCAGCAGGTAATGATCGATTCAACAACACATAATTGTTCTATCTGAAAGCAAGATCCCATAATTTTGTTTTTTTCCCTGTTTCGACTTCTTTTTTTGCCCTATCAAACATAGCCAGAGGCCCAGAGCATATTTGACCGAACCAAACCTATAAACAATACCACTTGAAACTTTCTGGTAAAAGAGGATGCACAAATAATAATTCATGCGGTCATGCCCCCCTGAGTGAAGTTTTGTATTCTTCGTGCCAAACAGACGTTTCAGAAGATTTGTTCGCCCAATTCCCAACAATGTAACAATAAATGGTGTAGACTCAAGACTCGGATAGAGCTGGAATGCAAATTATGCAATATTTGTTTTGTCCTATCAAGAATAAATAAACAAATATAGCTTTCTTTCTTCTTGTTGGAACAATTGGTTAGCACAAACAATGAGAGATCATGAAATCAAATGCCACCAACAACAAATAGCGCACACAATTGCATCACAAGAATTCATAATCGTTAGGACACCACAGTTGAAAAAAACAACAAATAGAACTCGATTTGTCCACTACGTCAGCTGGCTGAATGTCTCCTATCAAACAGTTTACTTACTGAATATGCATACAAGAACAGGAGACAATAACACAAACAGAACCCCAGCATAGGAAACATAACCACGATTCAGATATGAATACACCTGACCTTGTACAGACTCGACATGGAAAAAACCACCAGCATTGTAGAAGACAAGGAACAGAGTCCAGCTTTCAGCAACCATCAGCAGCATTAGCTAGACAACAGCAGAAAGATAAGTAAATGACAACCCAAATTGGCGTCATCCAAATTAACTGGCAGTCCTGGAGCTTAAATAACTACCGGCAAAAAGTATTCCATGACGACATGCAGAGACAAAAGGAGAGGTGAAAGATACGAAACACATGTGAGCCAACGAATATGAGCTGAAGCTACCTTGCCACAGTATTACAAATTATCAACCAACCATATGCAGTCATTGGAGCAACAAAATAACCCAGACAAGGAGAATGTTGCATAATAACATGCTTAGTTAGTTCTATAACAACAAAATGGCTCCCACGGTCTTGATATTTCCTTTTCGCGCAGAACACCCCAAGCAAAGTAGTTAGGAAGCTAAGCATTTGCACCCAGCTCAACCCTCCCAGGAGGTGCATGACCTCCCTGTGGAGCTCCACCATGATTAGTGTAAATAGAATTGCCACCAGAGCGACCACCCCGGCCTCTGTTGCTGCTGTAGTTCCTCTGTTGGTAGTAACCAGATTCGTAGTAGTATCCAGAGCCGCCCCGACCATTCTGGTAGCCATTGCCACCTCCCCGGCCATTCTGGTACCCACCGCCGCCGCCACCACCGCTTCTGCCTACACGACCACCACGGCCATTAGAATATCCCCTCCTTCCACCTCCACGAGCACCACCACGGTGGTTTGGGTAAGATCGGCGAGGAATGAACTGTTGGTCCTTTAGTTCAGCATTCGTCGGCTCTGGTTCCTCCGCATCAGACTCAAACTTCTCCTGCTCTGTCTCAGCTGAGGGAACTTCTGGAGGGTTCATCAGGGCTTCCTCATCCTGCAATTACAAAGATTAGAGTAGGAAACATCTTCCATACAGAAAAACATTTGAAGGTCCATTAGTAAATACCATCTTTGGAGCTTCAGCTGCAGTAGATTGATGATCAGTATGAATTTCTGTAGCCTGAGAATCTTCCCTCTCATCCTGTTAATGAACAATCAAATCAGGAGGAATATAATTATAGATAACAAAAGAATTTATTAGCCAATACAATATTAAGTATGAAATGCATAATAGAATGACAAAGAACAAATTTGTAAGATTGTTTTGTTTAGTGGTCAATCATCAGCTTTATTGTTCTTCCTCTGCATAATCCTTTCTCGTCTAAATTGACAATCAAAATGAAAAACAAATTTCCAAATTTTCTTATGTTTATCTCCTGGACACCCATCTTTACACTTCTAAATTCCATTTTTTCCTTTTACCATGTACAATCAGATGTAACATCAAAAAAGAGATGCACTTTACACAATTAACAAAAATCACAGTTTTAACAAAGCATATGGACTATAGCTGTAGTGCAAAACACATCTTGATAGTTTCAATAGTCCATGCATCACACAGCTATCTTCAAGTTGGATATTTTTCTACATTGCCAGGCACACATTGCCTCATCTTGAGGTGTTGGTCCTTTAATAGCTGTAGTGCAAAAACAGCGCATCACATTGATAGTTTTAATATATTGAACTCCAATGCTGCAAATGAGAAACCTCACGACTATCCCAAAACCCATGGAAGACAACAACAACAAAATCCAAAATCTTGTCAGCACATGATAGTAATTTTCAGTTCAGCACATGACCTAAGAATGCATGCAGCCATTTGCTTGTACATGTAATTCAAATAATCATTTGCAGATATGTACAAGAAACTGTCAAGGATAGATGGGATGGCTTGCCAAGATATTGCTAATAGGAAAGGTTTATGGACTAGAAACTTTAGACTATATGATATATTTAACTTGATGTTCAACATCCTAATGGGAAGTGCAAAGAAAGATATAAACAAAATGAAGCCGATATTAGTAGTAGACCCACCAAATGCATTTTAGAAGTAATTATCAGTAATAGAAGCAAAGTTTACTGCTGGTCTTCACTCATGTAAGTGTATCTATGGAACTAGGTTTACTTCATTCATCTATCATAATTAGGCAAGTTCATGTCTGAAAGTATCAGACTCTACAAGTTATGATAGTGGTGAGTGGTGACAAAGAAATAAGTGAGACATCAAGTTTTTATATTTTGCTCCATCTGGACATGTTCAAACCACAGTACACAATGAACAGAATGGTCATAACTCATAACTGAACTAACATGATCTACAAAACCTAAAGGCAAATGCTACTTATTCATTCATCCAATCCCCTGGGATATTTCCGTTGCAACCACCTTCCCTTCCCCCCCAATATGAACAATCACCACCTGTTCACACACATTTGCCCAATTTTTTTACTACGTAGCTTTCATGCCCATATCATCTGCAAACAAAGTAACTAGGGGCTTCACTGGAACTACTACAATGGTAAAAAAGAAGTCTCAACCAAGAATGATGTGCACCAATATTCCTAAAACAAAGAAATATACATTCTTATGTATGTGATCCAATTACTGTTAATGTGAAGTAACAGACACTCAAGGTTCACTCCTTTTCCAAACTGCAATACCAAAAAAACAACAATGCCAATCGCTCAAAGAATGAACAGAAAAATCAAATGTCCCATAAAGCTAGAAAAACAAGCTGTTAAACAAATACAGAGAGAAATCAGTTGAGAGAAAACTATCAAGACAATTCAGGGACACTATAGTTTTTTTGCAAATTTGATAGAACAGAGAAAACTAACTTAACTACGATGGTAAAGCTCCATAAATATCATGATTGTCTAACCTTTTAATTTGGATGAAAACAACAATTACAGTCTCTGGACAAATAGTTTTAGTTCAACACTGAAACAAGAGCAACCGTCCAAGTGATTGGAGTGTGTCACCATCCAACAGTGATACAGAATACACCGTCCTGATTTAATTTTGTACTAACAAAGCAGGTGGATATGCACATGCATATATGCAATTCCCTTATGAAGTTTAGGAAAATTGCATCACAATAAATACACTTCCACATGACATAGACAGCACTGGTGTACTCACAATCGAAAAAGGGAAGGAGATGCTTGTAAAAGTACCAATAGGATTGATAATTTGGCTGCACACAACTATAAAGCCAAATAAAGGGAAAAAGATTGATGATCATATGGCATAACAAATGAAAATGCTTAACCTCAATTTGTGCATATGTAACAAGTATAGATTATTTGTTTAACCACACTTCAGAATTATACATTTTTTTTTCACAGTAGGAAATACCATAACCCTTGTCAACACACAAATTTGTGGATTTTGACAGTATGGATGATAAAAATTGGTCAAGATTTACAACAAGAAAAAACAATGAACATCTCAAATCAAGTAGGAATCATTAATTGGCAAGATCACCTAAACCTAGCCCTCATGTATTACTAAAAAAATGTTTACAACAAGAACAAAAAAGCAGCCATCCCCTCATTGTTATAGAAATATGAAGTTTAAAAAACAAGTTACATGGAGCGAAATCATAAAGAAAACACTCATTCCACATCACAATGGAACTAAATTACAAAACACAAGTTTTAGATTCAGATAAGTCTACTATAGAGCAATATGCAACAACTGGGTATATTGTGGCTATGAGTCTATTGATCTCTAGACCTGAGTGTCGAATGCTTGCATCTAAATCAAATTATCCAAAATCTAAGCAGCTGTTAGTGTCCACATCACTGGCCAAGAGATATACACTACAGGAGACCTAAAAGTCTATCATGTATACATAAGGAAGCTATTGATTAACTCTTAACATATCTTTACTGGTAGGATTAGGGACAAACTCCATCAGCATATCCTCTAATTTGAAATGTCACCAACTCAGCAATTTATTTCAATAATCAGTTCAAAGCAAGTAATTAATAAACTACCACTTGCAAAACCACATGCATTAATAGTACTTCTAAAGGTATTTGCAAAACAACATTACTTTGGGATTATCTTTCAAAATAAATACATAACCATACCAATGTATTAAGCCACAAAATCAGAAAGTCAATGGCAACCTTATTTCACAATTTACATCGATAATGATGTATGTCAGCCTTTTAAAGCAAGTCAAAAAGAACCTTTTAAAGATTTTGATTGTAGGAACTAACAAATAAGAAAAGCATAACAACCTAAAGTTGCACAGTTTAGTCAAGTCCAGAATTTTTGGACAATAAAATGTATCCATGCCACTTAGTTGAGCTTAGGACAACAGGCAAAACAATTAAATTAAGAAACCATTGTCAATTGAACTTAACCATCATAACAAATACACAACTGCACTTCTAAATTCCAATACAATTGGCATAACACTATCAAAATAACAAAAGCAGGTAAGATGAAATAGAAGATATATTTTCCTTTACTTCCTATTTCATTGCCTTATAAAAGACAAAATCAAGCCCATCACGATATCCTGATTTTCTTGCAAGTAGTTGTAATGTACAAGATCTAACAGCCTCTGGCCTATCAACACCAAAACTCACTTCTCATATTGTAAGATAATCTAGTCTTAATTGGTACAACACTACATCCAAAGTGGTACAGAAACAATTAGCTTTGAATAAACAAAATAACAATAAGAAAGTTCATGTCCCTTTTTTCCAGCACATTTTTGGACAGAATATTGATGCACTTCCTTTTTATTTTAATGAGCTCCTATTTGTGCAATGACTTAACTCATCCATAATGCTGTCCAGACAGCATGTGATAAGTATAAGTCAGACAACAGATTCCCAAATATGCAGTCTTTGCTGACGTAAACCCCAAATGAAGTTATCCTCTATTGTTGACCATTAATCCTAAATCAAACACAACCAGTGGCAGCAAAATATAATACAAGCAGAAACAACAATCATAGCACATCAATCATTCATCCACATCAACAAAAGAAAACAGAACATCAATCATTCGTCCACATCAAGAAAAAGTTAATAACGACAAAAAACCAAAAATAATTTCACCTTGTGCCCCTCAATGGCCGGGCTCTCTTCCACTGCCGGCGCATCCGGTGACACCACCATGCTCTCCTGCGCCTGCACACCTCCCCCACTGTAGTTCCCCACCGCGGCCGCAACGTCCACTGTTGCTCTCATCTCCGGTTGTGCCGTGTAGTAGTCCGATGCCATGATCCTCTCCAGCTTCGCCCTCACCCCCGCATCTACACCCAGACAGCAATAGGCATGTTATCCAGTACCTCAAATCAGACCTAAATACAAACACATGTATTTTACTCACATGTGATGTTGGAGTCGGGGTGAATGGGCTCATCGGCGCGCCGGAGCCAGCTTTGGGCGTGCCGGGCGCAGGCCTGGAGGGCATCACGGTGGGAGACGCCTGCGGCGGCAGCGGGGCGGGCAGCGGCGAGCGCCGCGAGGGCAGAGACGGCGTCAAGGTCGGTCTCCGTGAGCAGGTCAGCGGCGTCATCGGTGACGTAGTCGTAGGTGATGCAGCAGTTCCGCTCGTGCGTGCGCGCGACCATGGTGGCCACAAATTCGCTCTGCTGCTTCACGTCGAAGAGCGCACCGAAGTAGACGAGCGCGAGGAGGTCATCGAGCCCGGCGGCGTCGGAGTCCGAGGAGGAAGAGGCGGTGGGAGGAGGCACGGGGCGGGAGGAGAGCTCGTCGGCGACTGCGGAGGCGAGGGGCGCGCGGAGGCGTTCGAGCTCGTCGATGAGCGCGGCGACGACGGGCTTGGAGCGGAGCACCTCCTCCTGCTCGCGGTTAAGGGTCTTACCGGCGGCGAGCGACTCCTCCATCTGCAGGATGCGGTTGTACTTCTTCCGGAGCGAGCGGAGGCGCTTCGAGACCACGCCGAGCACGGGGCCGTCGGAGGACTCGCAGGCGGCCGCGGCGAAGGGGGCGGGGTTGGAGGAGGAGGTCGGGGAGGCGGCCATGGCGATGGCGTGCGGGGGGTGGTTAGGGTTTTAGGGGCGATTTGGGGATTTGGTGTTGGGGCGGCGAGGCTGCGGGGGTGGCAAGTGTGGGATTTATGGGGGTGGGGAGGGGAGACGAGGCGGTAGGGCAGGTGGATCATTGGGGCTTGGATTGCTCGCGCACGGATATCAAAGCTGTGTGTGCGACTCCGACTTGTTAGTATGCCCGCGCACGCATCTTAAAGTTGTCATGTGTGACTACTGGCTACTAGGCTCGATTAGAGTTGGACAAAAAGATCAAAGTTCGCAAACTATTCGAGATCAGATTAAAGATCGGTTTTGTTTGAGATCGATTCAAGCTCTTTACGAGCCGAACTCGAGTCTAATGTGAAGCTCGAGTGAGAATTCGAGTTGAGTCTGAACTTTCCCGAGCTCAGTCGAGCTCGACTCGTTAAAACTAGAATTATATTTAATGGGTCATTGGGCCACAATCCACACTCCACAGACTATAGTCGCCCGTGACAGCCCAGGCCACAGGCCCACTGTCACAGTCCCCAGTCCCAACTCGGCAACTCCCAACCCTAGCCGTCACCACTTCAAGTCTCAAATCCTCTCTGGTCTCCACCAGTGAGTCACCAGATCTATCACGATTAGTCACGGCGGACCGGCGGAGTGGATTCTCTTCTCGACGGCGTAGGCGAGCGACCTCGCAGGGGAGCGGCGGCGTGGAGCAGCGGGGGAGCGGCCGCGCGGGGGAGCGGCGTGGGGGAGCTGCGGTGGCGGTGTGGGGGAGCGGCGGCGGCGCAGCCTCCTTCAGGAATCAAGATTGGTGAGGAACGCCGGTGGGGGCTTCTGGCGGACCTGCGGCTACGGTGATTGTCTAATCAAAAATATGATTTTGTATTATTGTTAGAGATGAATGTTTGCGTTTCCATGCTTCACCAAAGAAAACATCATGTGATTTTGTGAGGTCTTCATGAGAGACTTCATCTGCAAGACTGCAAGACAATAATTTTGAATGAGCATTGCTTTCTTACTTTGGTGTTATGCTGTTACCATTGGTAGATTCACGTATGTTGTCACAAATGGCAAACCTACAGTCTTAGAGCAGTTCCACTATTCTTGAATCTTGATAGTATTTTTGTGTGGGTGTTTGGGGAGTTGTCTTTGTTTAAATATATGGAATGAGTTTCTCCCATAAATAGAGCAGCAATTCTTACCTTTTCATTTTTGCCGGTGACTTTCCCTTTGAATTGCATGTTTGTAAACTTCATTGTGATGTGTTTCACAGTGAAGATGTTGTCATTGCAAAACTTGTCTCCAATTGATACCCATTTCATAACTTGATAATTTTGAACATACCTTTAATATTTTGTTTAGACGCTGGATTTGGAAGGAAAGTCCTCTCAACAATCAACAATAGACAGCGCAATGGAGCAGCAGCCATTGTTTGAGGTGAGCTGCAAATTCTCATGGTTTCATGCTTTCATAGTAATTTAATCACTTGACCCACAAATTTTAATACTGTAATCTATAGTTGTAGATATCAGAAGAAATACAGTCCCAACAATCTGGTGAACCATCAAATTTGAGGGTTGATACGGCTGATAATAATGGGCAAGAGGAAGCAAAGGGAGCTACAGCTACTGATGCTGTGAAGGTAGAAGACGACTCTGAAGATACAACAATCTCATGAAAGAAAACCTCTGATGTATGGCAACACTTTGAATCAGTTTAGATGGTATCCAAAAAGGAGAGGGGAGTGATGGAAGAAAATGTCAAGTGCAATGTGTTGATCGAAGGATGCCGACTAGAGGGGGGGTGAATAGGCGGTTTTAAAATTTTCTTCTAAATTAGGGTTTAATAATCTAGGATTGCAATAGCAAATATTCTAAGGGTGTGGAAAATTAATTCAATTCAGATTAAGCAATTTCTATGATACTACTAGCAACAATTCAATCACAATGAGAATTAAGCAAGTAATAAAGGTAACCGAAGAGATCAAGTTTTTCCCGAGGTCTCGGAAATTTGCCGATTTCCACTAATCCTCGTTGAAGCGCTCTTCGCTTGAGCTTAAGTTTCGATTCCACTAGAGGTAGCCCTTCTCCACTCCGGATAGGCGAGCTCCAAGCCTTTACAACCACTCGCCGGGGCCTCTCCGACACACCGTCGATGGAGAGATCGCCGGACCTCCCGGGTCGTCTAGGTGACGGCAATCACCAAGAGTAATAAGCCTAGCACCTTGCTTGATCAACCTCAAAGCTTGATGAACACAATGCAAATGCAAAAGGCTTGGAACCAAAATCACTCAACTAGCACTCAAGAATTCTCAAGTTTTGACTCTAATTGCTAGAGAATGGATGTGTGAGAGCTTGCACACTGTTGATCAGGGTTTATGAAGTGTATTTCGTGTGTACTTGACATCTACAACAGTGATCTATTTATACTCTCAACAAAAACGGTCGAAATCAAGAAGATTGGGCGAAAATTGTACTGGCCGGACATTGTCCGGCCACTTCGGACAATGTCCGGTCAGTACAAAAATTTTGACCGTTATTCACGTGAATTGCGAGTGTCAGTAGCCGTTTGAATCAAAATGTGAAGGCCGGACAGATGTATTTGTCCGGACAAAATGTCCGGACAGATGCATTTATCTCTGTTAACACCCTTGTTAAAAATGAAGTGTACACGCCGGACAGATACATTTGTCCGGACAAAATGTCCGGACAGATGTATTTGTCTCTGTTAACACTTAACATAATATACTCCAGATTTTTGTATAGGCCGGACATATAGGATTTGTCCCTGTTAACACGGCCCTAACACTAGCCAGGATTTTGTATTGGCCGGACATTGTCCGGTCACTTCGGACAAATCCTCCGGACAAGTATATTTGTCTCAAATCAATAAGCTGCGAACATTTGTACTGGCCGGACATTGTCCGGTCACTTCGGACAATGTCCGGCCTTCACCGGACAGATGTCCCGGACAAATGAACTTGTCTCTGTTGCGCGTGTTTGCAAAGTACTGAGAATGTTTGTATTGGCCGGACATTGTCCGGTCACTTCAGACACTGTCCGACCAGTACAAACCGAAAACTGACTTCTAAATTTTTTACTCAGCTTTTGATTTGGGGCAAAAGCAAATGCAAATATGCTTCTAAAAACTTCAAGGTTGATCAAGATACTTGTGCTAAGACCCCTCTTAATAGTACGACCATCTAACCTAGAAATTTTCAAAACGAGAAGACGCTAGGTTTAGGTATTTGTACTTTTGTCGAGATTTTCGTCGTTTTCGCTTTACGGAGTCTTGATAACCTTGCTTTGTCTTTTCTTGATGCTTTCTCCTTTGATTTACCTGTGTCTCACATACAGAAATTAGTCGCAAATCTAACGGATGTCATTAATCACCAAAATCCTAATCGGGGCTCAAGATTCAACAATCTCCCCCTTTTTGGTGATTGATGACAACCGTTATGCATAAAACATATGGATATAACAAATATGAGTATAAGCAATAGTTGCTCCCCCTTAATCTTGCATTCAAGTTCATAAACACATTCATGACAAGGTATTACGAGATGACCATACGTATCAACACATACATACATACACAAGAGAGATATCAAAGCAGCATTTTTATAGCACATCTATTTCCATGTTCATGTTCATAACGATAAGACGACATAAACATAACATAAACATAATGACAACACATATATCAACATATATCCATACATAACTCTCCCCCTTTGTCATCAAACATCCATAAAAGGAGAGAAGACATAGATACAAACGATCATAAAGACAGGAGACGGATAATCTAGGACTGCGGAGGATGATCGGAAGAAGAATCGCCGTGACGATGACGCTGATACTGGCCTGCGTCGAAACGTCCCCGCAGCTCAGAGATATCCTGACTCATAGAATCGATGCGAGGCTCGATGACGTTGAGGCGATGGTCGATGGAGCTCAATCTGGTGTCGACCTCATCGAAGCGAGTCTCGAATCGCATGGGCATCTGATCCAGCCACTCCATGATCATCATGTATGGAGCTGAGACATCAGGGCTCTGGGAGATGGAGTAGGACTGAAGTGGAGAGGGAGCTCCCGCGACTGGAGACATAGGCGCGTCTCCATGAACTGGTGATCCAACTTGATTTTCATAACGAACAAGGATCCCCAGGCTCTTCAACCGATAGTACTCCATAGAGGAAGGACGGGAAGCTCAATGCAGTCCAAAGTAGGTCAGGGTGTGAGCGATGAAAGGTGCGAAGGGCAAAAGCCTCTTCGGGTCCATCTGAACTTCCTGCATCTCGTGGAACATGAACTCCACAAAGTCGAAAGGTGTCTCGTCAACTTGGGCTCTTAGAAGTCGTAGCATGGTGGAGGTGACAGCCACGCGATCTCCGGTTTTTGGCAAGATAGTCATGCGATTCAACTTCTCTAGGATTGCCACCGGAGGGATCAGTTGAGAGACTTTACCAATATTTGGATCGGGATTGTCGAAGAGATGAGCCACGTCTCCAACTCGAACTTCATCAAAGGCGAAAAGACTGTTGTCAACATGCTCGATTTGTAGAGCCTCTTCAAACTGTGCCTTGGTGAGAGTTCTTCTGGAGTTGTTGTTCATGAAGACGACATGGGATCGATCCGAGGCAACATGAAGAGTCGCGAAGAATGAGCGGATAATATCCACGTTCCACTTCCAGTCTTCCCTCATCTCGGTGAAGGAGTGCAATCTGACAGCCATGAACTTGCCCCGGAGAGGATAGTGAACTTTGCTCTCGATCAAGTTCCAGTCAATGGCCTGATGCCCGAACACTTTAGCAGAAGAGAATCTGGTTTGATACTGAGACATCTGGAAGGCATTCCAGAAATTCCTCTCAGTACATGTCCTCGGATGCTCATAAGGGTTCTTTCGACGAAGTCGTCGAATAGCACTAGCGGTGAAGGTTGGATGGCCTCTGGGTTGCTCATCACCACTACTGCTGCTACTGTCGACCGAGTCAGAATCATCAATGGGAGATCCAAAGGGAGATGCTGGAGCTGCATCATCCTCATCAATAGCCAAGGAGTCCCAGTCTATAGGTTGAGCCTGTTGAGAAGATCCAGGCCCATGACGACGGCTAGTTTGCTTCATTCTTCCAGTCATAGTGACTCTGGAGAGAAAAGATAGATAATTTGTTTGTGATATGACTCGAAAAAGTTGATAATGAACTAATTTTCCGAAGGATGTGGATGCATGACCTAGTTCTTCTATGAAACAATTCTTACTCATGCATTTGCTAATAGATGTTAATTTTTACTCCATATCATCCTTTTCTG
Source organism: Pharus latifolius (assembly GCA_019359835.1). NCBI lineage: Eukaryota > Viridiplantae > Streptophyta > Magnoliopsida > Poales > Poaceae > Pharus > Pharus latifolius. The sequence goes on along the minus strand of CM033321.1, from coordinate 83,292,661 downwards.
CTCTTTGATTCAATTTTGTTCTACTCAATTTGCTTTGATCAAACTCAAGGATCTAGGGCACTTTAAAGAAATCATCTACGATATTGCTCATCTTAACCACTCATCTTGTGCATGGAAAATAATCTAAACAAATCTGATAGAAATACGTCATTTAACTCTAGAGATTTTGATTTTATCAGACCATCATCTTTCCATACAAACATATTTGATATTGTTCCAAAATCTAACTCTAAATGGCGATTTGATCCTCTTATATCATGCATGTCAATGATAAACTGCTATTTTGTACAAATCATCTCAAATATGACTACTCCTAGATGTTAATTTCATGAATCCATATCTAGATTTAACATGCAAACACATTTGAATAAAATCAAACCCTAGTATGGCATGAGATGAAATGCATGAACCAGAGGAGGAGGAGACACAAAACTGACCTAATCCAGGAAAGAGGAGATGCCCAAGAGATCAACTTTGAGGCCGGACGGGAGATGGCCGGACATATCCTCTTGTCCGGAGAAGAGAAGATGAACAGTGGATGTGGTGGTGGAGAGCAGCAGCAAAGAAGTTCTAATCGATTTGGGGAAGAAAAAGAATCACGGGTGGTTTTAATAACTGAACCATCGTGCACAGGCCGGACAATGTCCGATCTTACCGGACACTGTCCGATATGGCCGGACAAAGTCCGATCTGGCCGGACACTGTCCGGTCAGTTCAGATTTGCCTCTGAAACTTCTGAAATTTTTGCAAATTTGTCAGATTTGACTCAAAAAGAGATTTGAACTTTGGATAAGCTCAAGTATCATGTTTGGAATATATCCAGCTAGCTTTGAGGAGAAATTTGAGAGAAATCGACTTTAGAATGAGCCTCCGAATCGCTTTTTAGGGTAAAAGGGTAAAACAGAACGATTTTTCACCAATTTGTCAAATTTTCATGAAACTCGAATTTTTCTGAGTTGTTTGGCCTGTATGAATTCTAAATACTATTTCAAGCCAAAACATGGAAGAGATCTTGGCTCAAATAGCGAAATTCACAAAATGCACATTTTGGGTATTTTCGTGTTAAAGCTCGTTTTCGGGCGATTTGCAAAATGTGATAACTTTCAAACCATAGGTCTTTTGAGAAAAGGTTTAACATGAAATGTCTTCGAATGACTGATCTTTAAGTGTTTCATGTAGAAACTTTTTGTCAAAACTCAACCGATTTTGATTTATAGAAATAAGTCATTTTAGGCCAAAACAAGATCCTTAGATGTTCAATTTTGTCAAAATTCAACATTTTAGTTTGAAACTCTTTATTTTCACTTTCAAAACCTTTGAAAACACTTTTGAAAGATATTTTTGAAGATTTTGTTTTATTTTAACATAATTTGAACATTTTAGCATTTTTAGCCCTTTTGATTTTAAAATTGACCCTTTTTATAAACAACATGCATATTTTTTCTTTTTGTACACAATTTTGGGGTATACAAGCATTCAATGATCTTGAAGTTTCTCCCCCTTAATGTGTTCTCCAAATTTTGTTGAAAAACGACAAAGTGGTGAATTCTTGGACTTTTTCTTCAAAATAGGAAGTGATGGGCATAGATGCCTACATTAATATATAAATTTATAGCCAAGAGTATATATGCTAGATACAATCAAACTAACAATCAATTCAAGATAAGTAAGAGATTAAATGACATTTGAAATATCAATAACATTCAATTCATTTCTTAACTTACTAAATCTTGACTCATCCAAGGGTTTAGTGAATAGGTCTGCTAATTGATTTTCGGTTGAAACATGACTAATCACTATATCCCTTTTTGATACATGATCCCTTAGAAAGTGATGTCTAATGTCAATGTGCTTTGTCCGAGAGTGTTGAACAGGATTGTTGGCAATTTTAACGGCACTCTCATTATCACATAAAAGTGGAACACAATTGACTTTTATGCCATAATCTAACAAGGTTTGCTTCATCCAAAGAAGTTGTGCACAACAACTACCGGCCGAAACATATTCCGCCTCGGCGGTTGAGAGTGCAACTGAATTTTGTTTCTTTGAGGTCCAAGAGACTAATGATCTTCCTAGAAGTTGACAACCACCGGAAGTACTTTTTCTATCAATTTTACAACCGGCATAATCAGAATCCGAATATCCTAGGAGATCAAAACTAGCATTCTTAGGATACCAAAGTCCTATATTTGGTGTATGTTTTAGATATCTGAAAATTCTTTTTACTGCAGTTAGGTGACACTCTCTAGGAGCAGCTTGAAACCTAGCATACATGCATACACTAAACATAATATCCGGTCTAGAGGCAGTAAGATATAATAAGCTACCAATCATAGAACGATATAATTTGAGTTCTACCGGTTTACCTCCTTCATCCAGGTCCAAATGCCCATTTGTAGCCATGGGAGTCTTGATTGGTTTTGAATCATCCATACCGAATCTTTTGAGCAAATCCTTCACGTATTTGCTTTGACTCACAAATATGCCTTCTTTGATTTGCTTAATTTGAAGTCCGAGGAAAAAGCTCAATTCTCCTATCATAGACATCTCAAATTCTTTGGACATGGTTTCGCCAAAAGCTTGGCAAAGAGACTCGTTAGTGGAACCAAAAATTATATCATCGACATAGATTTGGCAAACAAAGAAGTCATCGTCTATGATTTTGGTAAAGAGAGTTGTATCAATTTTTCCAACTTTAAAACCTTGTGAAATTAGGAAATTTCGCAACCTTTCATACCAAGCCCTAGGGGCTTACTTTAGACCATAAAGAGCTTTTGAGAGTTTATAGACGTGATTTGGATATTTTGGATCTTCAAAACCCGGTGGTTGCTTTACAAATACAAGTTCCGAAATTTCACCATTTAAGAAAGCACTTTTAACATCCATTTGAAATAGTTTGATTTCAAAACATGATGCAAATGCAAGTAAGATGCGAATGGCCTCTAGTCTAGCTACGGGAGCAAAAGTTTCATCAAAATCTAATCCCTCAATTTGAGAATAACCTTGTGCTACCAATCTAGCTTTATTTCTCACAACTATGCCATTTTCATCTTGTTTATTTCTAAAAACCCATTTTGTACCAATTATATTGTAATCAAGAGGTTGTTCTACAAGTTCCCAAACGTTATTTCTAGTAAAGTTGTTTAACTCATCATGCATAGCATTTACCCAATCCGGGTCCGCTAAAGCTTCATTAATGCATTTAGGCTCAATACTAGAAATGAAAGATGCATGTTCGCAAAAAGATGCAATTCTAGAGCGAGTTTGGACACCTTTACCGACATCACCTATTATTTGGTTGACGGGATGATCTTTAGTGATGGTTTGATGAAGTCTTGGATTTTGCAATGTTTGATCTTCATTTTCCTTTATTTCCGAATCAAGATCAACTTGAGTGGGAGCTTCCGGAATCATAGAAGCTACTTCATTTTCTTGATCGGGGGACTTTGAATCTTCATCTTTGGGCTTGATATCTCCAATCGTCATGTTCTTCATAGCTTCTCGTAATTCTTCATTTCCTACATTCTCAATATCTTCATACTCTTCTTGAGAGCCATTAGATTCATCGAACTCAACATTGCATGTTTCTTCAATGCATTCGGTTATGATGTTAAAAACACGATAAGCCTTACTAGTTGACGAGTATCCAACAAGAAAGCCCTCGTCAACACGTCTTTGAAATTTTCCAAGATGCATGCGTTTTTTAAGGATGTAACATTTGCAACCAAAAACTCGAAAATATGAGATGTTTGATTTTCTTCCAATAATTAGCTCATAAGGAGTTTTGTTTCATAAAGGATGAGTATAAAGCCGATTTATGGCATAACAAGCCGTATTTACGGGCTCGGCCCAAAACCTAGTGGGGGTTTTATATTCATCCAATAAAGTTCGAGCCATTTCAATTAATGTTCGATTTTTCCTTTCCACAACACCGTTTTGTTGAGGAGTATATGGTACGGAAAATTCGTGTTTGATTCCAGATTCGTCACAAAGTTCAACAAAATCAGAATTTTGAAACTCTCCACCGTGATCACTTCGAAGTTTCTTGATGGAGAATTCAAATTCATTTTCAACTCGTTTTGCAAATCTTTTAAACACACTTGGAGCATCGGATTTATGATTTAAAAAGAAAATCCAAGTAAATCGAGAGAAATCATCAACAATGACAAAGCAATAGTTACTACCACCAATACTTTGAGTTTCCAATGGACCAAACAAGTCCATATGCAAAAGCTCAAGTGGTCTAGATGTTGACAAAATATTTTTAGCGGGATGAGTGCTAGCAACTTGTTTTCCCGCTTGACATGCACTACAAAGTTTATTCTTTTCGAACTTTACATTTTTCATACCTAGGATTAAATCTCTTTTTAAAAGTTTGTTTAATTGATGCATCCCAACATGAGCGAAACGACAATGCCAAAGCCATCCCAAAGAATTTTTAGCAACCAAACATGTTGAAATGCAAGAGTCTTTTGAACCGAAATCAACCAAATACAAATCTCCATATCGAAAACCTTTGAAAATTAAAGACTTGTCTTCTAGACTTTCAATGATAACACAATTTGGTTCAAAAATGCATCTAAGACCCAAATCACAAATTTTTGCAACCGAAAGCAAATTGAAGTTCAAAGATTCAACAAGTAATACATTTGAGATGGAAAGGTTGTTTGTGATTGCGACTTTACCTAATCCAATTACCTTTCCTTTGCTATTATCACCAAACGTGATTTTATCAACGTCATTGCAACCATTCTCAAATGAAGAGAACCGACTTCCATCACCGGTCATGTGTTGGGTGCATCCACTATCAAGCACCCAATGCCTCCCACCGGTTTTGTAGTTTACCTAAAAGAAGGGTTAGATGCTTTTAGGTACCCAAACTTGTTTGGGTCCTTGAAAGTTAGCAACAAGAGTCTTTGGTACCCAAATTTTCTTCTTATGTTTATTTTGATGAGGTAAACCAATGAATTTTGCAATTACTCTTCCGTGCTTTGTTTTCTTTAGCATGTAATGGGAGTGATACTTATTTTCTTTAGCTCTAGAAGTTGAGGGACAATTTTCCGGCAAATGATCTACATTATGACATTTGTGACAAAACATATTAGTGGCCTTTACAAAAGTAATTTTAGTACTCAATTTCTTTCTCTTGTTCGGTTCATATCCTAAGCCTTCCTTTCTAAATGAACATCGTTGTTCACTAAGAAGTTTGTCCAAAATTTCTTTTCCTTTAAAGCATTTTTCTAGTCCTAGATTTAGTTTTTCTACTTGTGCTTTGAGTTCTAAATTTTCTAAAATCAAGTTCGAGTTGTTATCAACAATTTCATCACAAACATTTTCATGATTAATTTCTAAAGCATCACAAGTGAATGATTTTGAAAAAGAGACATCATGAGTTGATTCGTCTAGAATATCACACGTAATGCCTATTTCATTTGTTTGTTTAGAATCAATAATTTCATTTATTAGAAGTGCCTCATGCGAGTCATTTAGTTCTGCATATAATTCACTAAGTGTTGAATATTCTTTCTTAAGCAATTTGTTCTCCTTAGTTACTCTACCTAATGCCTCATTTAGTTCCATAACCATATCAACAAGGTCCTCATAGGAAGGTTCAAGATCCGATACCTTAGCATCATCACTTGCCATAAGACATAATGATGACTTGTCTTCAAACGAAGTGGCTTCTCCGATAGCAATTCCCGCCATTTTCTTAGACGATGATGGTACTTCATCTTCCGATTCGGATTCCTCCGATCCGGAATACCATTCACCAACATAGGCTTGGCCCTTGCTTTTATTGTTGTAGAACTTCTTGAAGAGCTTCTTTTTGCCTTTTGTCCCTTCACCGTCATCTTTCCTCTCATGAAATCTTTGATTATCACCCTTTTTATTTGGACATCTTGAGGCAAAGTGTCCCTTCTCATTACATTCATAACATATAATGTTCTTGAATCCGGTCTTCTTGTGAGGTCCTCGCCTTTTGTCAAACTCAAATCCTCTTTTGTTGATCTTGTTTAGGAGCTTGCGGGTTTTTCTCACAAGAAGAGCTAGATCACCATCGGAGCTTTCATCCGAACTATCCTCCTTGGCTTCCTCGACTTTTGCCTTAAATGCCAAATTTTTCTTCTTTGATCCGGATGCTTCCACGATCCCTTTCTTTTCTTCTTTTTGCATTTCATGGGTGATAAGAGTACCCAAGAGTTCGGTAGGAGTTGTGGAAGAGAGATCGCCATTGATAAGCACTGTCACAATTGTATCAAAACTCGATGGTAAAATCATAAGCATTTTACGCACAATGTCAATATCTTCAAATTTTGTACCTAAACCTTTGAAATCATTGATTACTAGATATAGTCTAGTATACATGTCACTAACATTTTCAGATTCAAGCATGAAGAAGGAGTTGTATTCTCTAGTTAATTTAATTAGCTTAGCTTCTTTGACTTTTGATGTTCCTTCATGAATTACCTCTAAGATTTTCCACATTTCATAGGATGTATCAAGATTGCTAATGCGATTGAATTCACTTAAGTCAAGACCATTAAATATGGCATTTTTTGCTTGAGCATTTGCTTGAAGGTTTTTCGATTCTAGAGGTGTGAGATTTTCTAAGTCAATTGGAGTCCTAAAACCATCTCTAGTGACCCTCCAAACATCAAGACTAATGGATTCTAGATAAACCGCCATCCTAATTTTCCAATAGCAATAATTGTCACCCTTGAAGAAGGGAACCTTTCCATTATAGTTTTCTTTGATCGACGACATCCTCTCCCTAGACGGTTAAGCCAAAAAAAGAGAGACCTAGTGCTCTGATACCACGTGTTGATCGAAGGATGCCGACTAGAGGGGGGGTGAATAGGCGGTTTTAAAATTTTCTTCTAAATTAGGGTTTAATAATCTAGGATTGCAATAGCAAATATTCTAAGGGTGTGGAAAATTAATTCAATTCAGATTAAGCAATTTATATGATACTACTAGCAACAATTCAATCACAATGAGAATTAAGCAAGTAATAGAGGTAACCGAAGAGATCAAGTTTTTCCCGAGGTCTCGGAAATTTGCCGATTTCCACTAATCCTCGTTGAAGCGCTCTTCGCTTGAGCTTAAGCTTCGATTCCACTAGAGGTAGCCCTTCTCCACTCCGGATAGGCGAGCTCCAAGCCTTTACAACCACTCGCCGGGCCTCTCCGACACACCGTCGATGGAGAGATCGCCGGACCCCCTGGGTCGTCTAGGTGACGGCAATCACCAAGAGTAATAAGCCTAGCACCTTGCTTGATCAACCTCAAAGCTTGATGAACACAATGCAAATGCAAAAGGCTTGGAACCAAAATCACTCAACTAGCACTCAAGAATTCTCAAGTTTTGACTCTAATTGCTAGAGAATGGATGTGTGAGAGCTTGCACACTGTTGCTCAGGGTTTATGAAGTGTATTTCGTGTGTACTTGACATCTACAACAGTGATCTATTTATACTCTCAACAAAAACGGTCGAAATCAAGAAGATTGGGCGAAAATTGTACTGGCTGGACATTGTCCGGCCACTTCGGACAATGTCCGGTCAGTACAAAAATTTTGACCGTTATTCACGTGAATTGCGAGTGTCAGTAGCCGTTTGAATCAAAATGTGAAGGCCGGACAGATGTATTTGTCCGGACAAAATGTCCGGACAGATGCATTTATCTCTGTTAACACCCTTGTTAAAAATGAAGTGTACACGCCGGACAGATACATTTGTCCGGACAAAATGTCCGGACAGATGTATTTGTCTCTGTTAACACTTAACATAATATACTCCAGATTTTTGTATAGGCCGGACACATAGGATTTGTCCCTGTTAACACGGCCCTAACACTAGCCAGGATTTTGTATTGGCCGGACATTGTCCGGTCACTTCGGACAATGTCCGGTCACTTCAGACAAATCCTCCGGACAAGTGTATTTGTCTCAAATCAATAAGCTGCGAACATTTGTACTGGCCGGACATTGTCCGGTCACTTCGGACAATGTCCGGCCTTCACCGGACAGATGTCCCGGACAAATGAACTTGTCTCTGTTGCGCGTGTTTGCAAAGTACTGAGAATGTTTGTATTGGCCGGACATTGTCCGGTCACTTCAGACACTGTCCGGCCAGTACAAACCGAAAACTGACTTCTGAATTTTTTACTCAGCTTTTGATTTGGGGCAAAAGCAAATACAAATATGCTTCTAAAAACTTCAAGGTTGATCAAGATACTTGTGCTAAGACCCCTCTTAATAGTACGACCATCTAACCTAGAAATTTTCAAAACGAGAAGACGCTAGGTTTAGGTATTTGTACTTTTGTCGAGATTTTCGTCGTTTTCGCTTTACGGAGTCTTGATAACCTTGCTTTGTCTTTTCTTGATGCTTTCTCCTTTGATTTACCTGTGTCTCACATACAGAGATTAGTCGCAAATCTAACGGATGTCATTAATCACCAAAATCCTAATCGGGGCTCAAGATTCAACACAATGCATGTGGAACAAAGTTAGCAAAGAACAAAAGCGGCACTACATCAATAATGAAACGTTATTTAGGAGTTTGCAATGTTCACAATATTCAGCAAATGCAAATAAAGAAGCAGAAAGTCATGAGTTTTCCTTTGGCTGCGGAAGGTGATTTCATTTTTCCCCTTGTTGGCTCTTTTACTGGATATGATCATACTAAGATACGTGAGTTAATTGCTACCATGGTTGTTGTTCATGAGTTGTCCTTTAGAATTGTGGAATATATCTGGTTCAATGCTTTGTTAAAAACATTGAACCATTCTTATCAAAAGGTTTCTAGAAAGACTACTAGAGCTGATTGTCTTAAATTTTTTGAATCTGAGAAGGTAAAATTGAAGAAAAATTTTAGGCATGTTAACAAAATAAGTCTCACATGTGATCTTTAGACATGTATCAGACTCTTTGCTATATGAGTTTAGCTGCACACTATGTTAATGCTGATTGGACATTACAGTGCCGCATCATTAATTTTGTTGAGTTAGAGTCTCCCCACAGTGGAACAGTTATCTCTCAAACTATTTCTGAATGTCTAACTGATTGGAAAATTGAAGACAAGATATCTACCATTACTTTTGATAATGCCTCTAGCAATGATGTTGCTGTAAAATTGTTGCTTGCTAAGTTAAGTGCTAGGGGTGTATTGTCCTTTAATGGAAAGCTTTTTCATGTGAGATGTTGTGCACACATTCTGAATTTGCTTGTAAATGATGGTTTGAAACCATTAGAGAGACTGTGAAGTACTTCAAGAAATCCAATACTTACTTGTATAAGCTCACAGCCATTGCCAAGTCACTTAAGCTTGATCTAAAAAGAAAATTATGTCTAGATGTGTGCACTAGATGGGGCTCCACTTATAAGATGCTTGATAGTGCCTTCTATTTCAAACCTGCTATTGAAATATATGCAGTTGAAGATGCCAACTACAAGTGGCAACCACTTGAGGAGGAATGGGAGTTATATGCACAAGTCAAGAATGTATTGTTTACTCTACATTTGGCTACCAATATGTTTTCTGGGCCAACTTATCCTACAGCTAATATGGTTTTTCTGAAATTGTTAACATCAAGAAGGTGTTGTTTGATTTGTCTAATTCATCAAATGCATGCTTGAAGGAAGTGGCACATGCTATGCTTCTTAAATTTGAGAAATATTGGAGACCAGAGTGCACAAATATTCTTTCTATTGCCACAATTCTTGACCCAAGGTACAAGATGAGAAAGATTGATTTCTCTTTTCCAGTCATATTTTCTAATGGTGATCTTGAACAAAAACTTGCATCTGTGAATGCTACATTAGATGAATTCTATGCCATATATGAAAGTGAGTATAAGCCAAGCATTTCACATCAAGAAGCTAGTGCTAGTACTTGTGGACTTGCATCGAGTTCGAGTAGTGCTAGTAGTGTGGTCTCATTTTCTTGCCAGTTTCATGAGTTCATCAAAGCTAGCTCTGCTGCACAACCTTCAAAAACTAATTTGAAGATGTACTTAGAAGATATGAATGAAGTGTGTGATGCAAAACCTTTTGATGTACTCGCATGGTGGAAGATGAATGCGTCAAAGTATCCTATAGTGTCTAAGATGACAAGAGATATACTGACCATACCTATTAGCACTGTCTCTTCAGAGCAGTCTTTAGTACTGGAGGAAGAGTTATTGATGACTATCGTAGCTCGCTAAACCCAACAATGGTGCAAACTTTAGTGTATACCTCTAGTTGGATTAGAGGTAACCATCATAAGTTGAAGAAATTGGTAAGTTTTAACTTCTTCATTTCAAAACTGTTTTCATCAAATGGTAAATAATTTTTTATTGTTTCTAATTGACTTCTATTTCATGTCAGGAGTCACAAATGTAAGATGATGTTGAAGAGATCACACTAATCGAAAGCAATCATTCAGATGTTTCGATTGTGGGCAGTAACTAGTGATTTGCTTCTTTCATGAACATTTGTATGCTATTTAAGTTGTTATTTACATGATAAAATCATTACATGATAAAACAATCCTTAAGAGCAATGCATCATTTCGCATGTTGCATTGGATCTGAAAAATGATGATTTCGCATGCTTCACTTCTTTACATGCTGCACTTTGGTTCTCAAGCTAGAGTTTAGAGACCTAGAGTCAATTGGGGTAGCACAAATTTGATATATTTTGAAGGTCTTATAATGCATTTTGTTTCTCTTGGTTGAAAGTTTGAATTGTCTCAGAAGATTCTATATTGTTAGTTTGTTATGCTATATTGAAACTCTGTATTTTGGTTTCTTGATTGAAATTATGAATTACTATTTTATTAATTTATTATTGTCATGAAGAAGATTCTATATTTCTAGTTGTAAATTGTAATGCATATTTTCAAGCCGAGTCTAATCGAGGTCGAGCGAGCCCAATTGAGAAAGCATTTATTTGTGTATAGAGTGAGTCTAATCAAGCTCTATCGAGCTTTATCGAGCTTTGTCGAATTTTGTCAAGTCGAGCCCGAGTTTGATTCTAAACTCGTTAATATTTCGAGCCTAGCCCCAACTGAGTCCAGTACACTATCGAGCCCGAACCGAATCTGTCTGGACTCGCTTGAGCTTGGCTCATTTCCAGCCCTAGGCTCGATGGTAAGCTCTAGAGTCTGCTTGTGTCACTACTCCGGTCAGTCCAATGTAATTACATGAATAGGTTCAAAATAGATCGAGACAATATTGCTTGGCATGATGGCATCTTTACCCTCATTTCACAGTCCAATCTTGTACCCCAACCATCAAAATTTAACACAAGTTTCTAAGAGTTTTGAAACTTTTGTCCATGCATGTAGCGCTCCTCTTATATAAATGAGCTTAGCTTCTCATAGATTTCTCACAAATTTGACTATTTTATAAAAGTTAGGGTAGATAGTTTAAACTTATTTAAGCAGCCACTTGACTTTAAAACATATGTTTACCTTACATATTTATATTGATATCAGTTTTAAGCTTAAACGCAAACTATTAGCTGTAATCTATAAGGGTCTAATCATATTGCTTATACGCATTGTATATTGTTTTGGAGATATTCCAAATTCTATTTTAGTGGGTTTAGTTTTTTGAAGAAATGTTGTAAGCTAATTTTTTTTTAAAAAAAAGAAGTTAGGCCAAAAAATATCAAAGAATTCTAGTGGTGGATGTTTGGGTTATAGAAGCTTTTAAGTTTAAACATAGGCCCACTTAAGTAGATCCTCAAGTGTTCCATGGCATTAAATCGGGTATATGGGCCTAATCTTTTTTTTTTACAGCATAAAACTCCCTTTGTCTTTATTTTTTCTTTAGTTTCTTTTGTCCAACATAACTATATGCCTCTGCAATTTTCCCTCATATATCTGACTGCTTGTACCTTTGTATGTATATCGCATGATCTTGTATTTTCTCCTCTCACTGATATATGGAGTCATGTAGATCGGAATATGTAGCATCTTAATTTATGTGCTATCAAATGAAGAGCATAAACAAACGCACCGCTTGAGCACAAATTATGTTCCACACCTAATAATGTTGAAAACACCCTACCGTATAGTGTAGATAAGAGCCATTGGTAAGCTAGCTGTCTTGATGATTCGGGTATAAATAAATAGGGAAAAATTCTTATCATACATTACAAATATTTTAAATTATGATTCATAAGATTGGTATAGCGGGACCGAATCTATATATTAACCTCATATACAATAGTAAATACAAAACTTTTAAATTTTATTTTCCCCAAATAAATACTACTATGGTCTGTGGGATGATCCAAAGATCAAATACCGTTGCACGGATTTGAGGCATTGCACGAATAACTGTTTGGATTAAGTGCAGAGTCTAGATGCAATAAGTCCTATAATAATTTGTGTTTTGTTGTTCTGCTCAAATTCATGTAAACAAGTCTATCAAAGAGAAGGTATGATTGAAACCATATAGAATTCCAACAAAAATATTAAGGCACCATTTGAAATAAAGAAATTTCATAAGAATTTTAGAGAGAAAAAAACATCTATTTTTATTAGATGTGGGATTTTCTTTAAAATTCATGTGAAATTCTTTTTCCAAACAAACCCTAAAATTAGAAATATAGGATTCGACTTAAATTTTTTCAAGGGAAATGAATTTAGACTATCTAGGTGGTAGATACTTTTAAAAAAAAATCATCACCTACATCATCCTTAAAATTAGATTCAATCTCTAATTTCTCAACTCTTTATTCTCCCCAATACTTCCTCTCTTCCTCCTCCTTTCTACCACCACCTCACCCTAGCATCTGCCAACGCTACCTATTGATCACTCCCTTGCTGCTTACTCCACACTCCTATCACAACTACTAATGTTGAAGACAACATCGGCATTACTCGCTTCCCCTTTTTCTCATCATCCTCTCTTCCCCTAGAGATCACCTTTGCCCATGATCGTCGCCTTACCACATCACCGTCACGTCCATTGCCTTCATCATCACCCGACTCCTCACCAGTCATCATCACCCATTGTCACCACCCACGGTCGGTGGTGTCTTCATCGCCTTGCCGCCGAACCACCACCTGTCTCCGGTCCACTAACACTAGTGAAACTAAGTGAATCCTAAGAGGTTAAATCAAAGAGAGGAGTTTTGAAGGTGTATACAATATAAGGAAAAAAGATACCAGTCTTTTAACAAAACTAAAAAAATTCAACTACTTCCTTCGGTTTTCAAATAAATTTTATTTTGAATCTAACACTAAAAATAAGACGCGAAGATAAATGATACAGTAACCTTATTTAAAATTGTAGCCCTCTCAATTTTCTAAGTCATATATTAAAATATTGTATACATTTCAATATATGCATGCTTTCTTAATATTGGTAAATAATTTTTTAAAAGATAATTATCTATTATTAAAGGAAAAATATATATAGAAAACGTGTTATACAAATTTATCCAACAAAAACAGGATCTAATTTTCCGGTCGGACACGTGGCTCCCATACTTTTCTACCCAAACTTTCGGAATCAAGTGCGGGTCCGTCCGATCACTTACAGGTGCCCATCACGGATTCCGATCAGCTCGGACACCTCTGATGTCCAGTTCGGATCCGTTGTGCATAATTTTGGTTGCACATTTGGACAAAGAAATCCCAATAGATAGATTTGGTTGGCAGTCAATTTTTATCAAGATAAATTTTGGCAGTGTCAAGATAATTTAGTTCATATTTACTTTGTGATTTGATAATAAAATTTAGCTACTTTCTACACCATCTATAAAAACTTATGATAGATGATTAAATTACCATATTTTGACAATCAAAATTGACTTTGCCTATCACATGGGTTTGTTATGAATCAAACATATCTCATCAAACATTTTTTTAGTTATAGCACATAATCAGCCATGACAACATAATAGATTGGTAAATTTTGATAATCAACCAAATGTATCATACATTAGCCAATTTTTGATCATATAAAACTCTAGACCTACATTGTCTACATAGACCCATAGCACGGTTTGTTCAATCATATTCAAATGAGGCATATTACTCCTATGAACTTGTTTAGACTAATTTATTTTTAGGTTACAAGCCTAAAAGTTAAAGTCAGTAGGGCGGTCGGTAGAAGTTTATTCGGTATATTTTAGTATAAGCTTAAAGTTTATTTTTATTATAAATCTCAAATAAATTGAAATTTGTGAGAATTAAAGAGAGGTTTATGTGCTTACAAGCATAATATAAAAAAATTAGAGCTAAATTAAACAATTGCTACAAGAGACAGAATATTACATAGATAACTTCAATGTGCTACATGATGTGCACAGTCCAAAAGATCCTATCGACTCGACGACATCCGAGAATCCATCTTCATCGAATAGGGAAGGGGTGGGCCACTGTGCTTCCCATCCGAACAATGTTATTCTGTATACCGAAATGGTATTGGATTGTTTGGTATAACTAGAAACGAACACACCTTGAACAAATAAAAGCCAAAATAATAGTGTATGGCATGCTCTACGTTGGTGTATCCACCACCTTGGAACAATGTTGCTAATCTAAAAAACCAAAACCCCTCTCCTCTTTTCTTTTTTTTAATGATAGTTGATCTAGAATAATGATTATTTATCTCATAATTCATACTTATATACTGTAGTATATGCGAATCTGGCCAATCTTACCTACACATCTATAGGTTTAGGTGGGTTTAGGGTGCACATCATTACTAACCAAAATAGTCACTAGGTAACTTTGTTGTTATACTTTAGCACACTTAAACCTATTACGTGCATGTACAGAAAATGGATTTTTTTGTACCACATAAAATGCCATTAGTGCGGAAACATCATACATAGCAACATTCTCATTATGACTCAAAAATATTAATCTAGTTAGTAGGAATCAATATTGAATAGTTATATCACATTCTCGTAGTTATGTCATATGAGTTTAAATTCTCATGCACAACATGAGTATCATAGTTTTGTTGATGCGCCATGTTAACTAGAAGGCCCTGTAGCCCAAGTGTTTATCACTAACACCTTAGTTTGTTGAGAATTGCGTAAGCCAATGGTTGCTGTAGAGTTTTGTAACATATACTCCTACTTCATTTACGTGTAATTTGTTATAGTTTATTTACACTCTAACTTTTATCATAATAATCTAATACCATCAAATATTAATGTATTAAAATAAATAAACCAATTCATATATACTTAGACAGTTAAAATATATATCTGTACCAAAGAAGGTCATGAAGGTATATGAGTATGTGGGTGGGTAGATTAGAAGTAGTATTGAAGTGTATTGATAATATGGCATGTACTATTATTTTATCTTTAAAAAAATAACCAAACAATTTTAGATTTATCTAATTTCATCACTAACTTTAAATCAATTTTTATTATAAACAGCTCGTAAAAGTAGTTTGATTGATACATCAAACACTTCTGATGTGGATCCTACGCAGCCTAAACAAACAAAAGTCCAGATCCTGTCAATCAGATCCAAGCTACTGCTACAAATACTAAATAAAAAAAAAATCCAAATCACTGTGATCCAATAAAAAATAAGCATGATTAGGATACGCTGTTTTCTAAACCACTCACATTGCGAGTTCGTGACATTGGCCGCACAATAAACAGTTCATTAATTAGCCACTAATAATGGCTCACCGACTTGAACGGAACGAGTCACTCCCGAGTTCTTCCCAGTCACGACTCGCCTGCCTCCTCACCTGAAACATCAAAGCCTTACGGTCTTAATAAAAGCTGCGAGCCTACGACTCTAAAGTTCTCCTCCTCTCCGTTGGTGAGCTCACATGTCGGAGCCCTTCCCGATTCGGAGCCCCGTCGGCAGCCGGAGCTCCGCCTTTCCATCTCACCTCCAGCACCACCACCACCCGCACCCACGCCAGGACCCCGACCCGCTAACCTCGACCTGGATCCGCCGTCTCCACCTCACCGCGCGGCCGCCGACTCCGCCTCCCGCTCTCCCCCGCCGCGCGCCGGCGGCGGCTCCGCAGGATGCAGTCTCCACGGACGAGTCCCGCACGACGCCGCCGCCGCCGCGGCGGGCCGGGTTTGGGCCCTTCCGGTGGAATCCCCGACCACTGCGGGGCCCGCCCGTGGGCGCCTGGGACGGCGGTTTCGGCGGGGCTCCGGGTGTGTCGCCGTTCTTCCGGCTCCAGCCGGCGGCGGAGGTGGCGGGTGCGGATTTGGGGGAGTTTGCGGAGGTGAGGCCTCCGGTTGTCGTCGGCGATGGCGTCGGCGGGATGTTCCCCTGGCTGCCGCGGCGGATGGTTGTCGCCGGCGACCCCCGGGACGCGTGGCTTGGCCCGAGGGATATAGGTATGGGAGCTTCTGGGCATGCCTTGCGTGCCCCCTCTTGCAACCATACAGTATTACAGTTTTGTGGATTTGCGTGAATTAAGCAACGCAACCAGTGATGCAGATATTCTATTTCCCCTTAAACTGTTAAAGTAAAGTATCATGGTAGATTTGTGACAATGGCAAGCTAAAAAGTGATCAAGTAGATGTAATAGAGGATGAACTTATGGGGCAACTTAAATTGGCGCGAAGTTTCTGCTAGAAATTTAAGAGAAAGTATCTTGTTTTGATGCGTAAAAGAAGCATACAAGTGTAAACCATGGTGATAATGTATTGTTTTTTAGTTCATATTTGTTTCCTTTGAATCTAATTATGGATTACTTTGATACTTATGGTTATTTTATTCAGAGTGAGACATTTTACTTTGGTTTTAAGTAAAACTAGCCATCAACAACCGTTCACACTCATTGAATATTGTTCATGCAATTTGCGATCGCATAATTTGATGTTCCTTCATGATTCCAAACAAATTGCTTTGCTCAAATGCTCAAAATGATGTGATGTGTTTTGCTAAACAAGACTTATGAAACACAATGTGTATTGGATACTTGTTTTTGCTCTCTGTTATGTATTTAGTAAAGCTTCTTATCACTTAATGAGAAATTCTAGTGTTCCTAGGGTAGGTAAACAAGATATGAGAGCTATGATCAAGTTATTTGAATTTCCCACGTGTGTGTATGGATACCACAACTGCTGTGCATCTTTTCCATAATGTGCAGATGTGCTACATAAACGTATTGATCAGCTCTTCAACTTTTGTAATACAGAATACCTAAACTATATTACCTCACACTTGAAACTAAACTTAGTAGAATTGCATTTAGAAATAAAAGGAATATTGGTATGATGCATTGTTTGATTCATGTAAATTGAATAGTAGTTGGGTTGCACTTACATCACTGTACTTGGAATAAGGACAATACAATGAATTGGAAAGTCTCATAAAACGTTATATTATCTCATGTATTGGAATGCACAAAACTATCACAAAAGAAGGATAGAACATAAAGAACATTATAAATCAAATATGAGTTATGGAAACTAAATTGCACAAATCCTAAATCAATACAATTAGTAGAGGACTAGTAGTAGTTGCAAATTTGCTTTCAGAATTGTGCACTTCATTTTTTTTTTTTTGGGAAAGCATTGAAGCACTTACCTATCAAATATTTATTAAAATTTTAGAATACTTTATTTAATTTTTTGTTTGTATTGGTTGCTGCCTGATAAAGATAACTATCATGACACCTTGGATAGCATATTTCCATGAAGCAACTAAATTTAGGATATTTTTCAAATCCTAGTTTTCAATGTGTCGAATACTCAAATGTATGCATAGGAGAGTACTAAACAATTATGTATGGGAACTATCTGACCAAGCTAATTGTGGTTTCGATCTCAATACAAATATTTGATGCCTCTTATGTTGAGAAAATTGATGTTGTGCAATGCAAATTTCTTTGGGTTTTTTTTTCTTTTTTTTTTTTGGTGTGCGTGTGTGTTTTTTTGGGTTGGTTTCATATTAGGTAAAAACTTTTACAGCACTCTTACTTGAGAAAATGCACTTACAAACTTGCACAAGACCAGTTTGCCGCTGTAATCCAATTGGAGACTCCACATGGCGTATCATCATTTTTTTTCTGCTGAAACTCTATTATATTGCTATGATGGAATTTCTCTGTGTAGGTGCTGCTTATCTCAGCCATCCTGTTGACATGGCTCCAATAAGAACACCTCATGTAAGATTTACCTCTTTGTTTCTTTTATTACATGGTGACATATATCTTTCTGGCAAATGGGGATCAGTTCTTGTATAGGTTTTTAGGGAGGTCATCACAGAAAAGAAATCAACTGCCATGAAGAGAAATGAAGATGCCATTTTGAAGGTGATTTCAGGGGGGAGTTCAGGCAGTTGGTTTGACTAAAATGTGGTAACGATCCAGAAAAAAAATCCGATAATACCTTAAAATTCATTGAATGGATCATAAGAGATATGACCAGAATCATCCAAGGATGGTTTATAGTTGCACATATAATGTCAAAGAGATTAACCAAGAAACTTCATATTTAGATAGATACAGCTCGTGAAATTTTTGAGATGACCATATCTTGATGACTTGATCATGGTTCTTAGATATTTGATCAACTCTGCCCTGTCATGTCACTAAGTATGCACTTCACTTCTTGCCTGAGGACCACCTTGTTGTACCTCAGGAAGAAACTTTACAAGATGAACCCATTTTTACCATTCTAATTAGGGGTTTGATCAATGCAAGCTTGTTATCTTACATTGAGTTTCACTTGGTACTTGAGGGACTCCATATCGCATCAATCAACTTAAGATGTTACACCTATCGTTACTGTTCACTAAAGTTTTCATAATTGAGCTTACTGAATAATAAAGGAATTCCATTTCATGGATACCATAATAATTTCTGGCAAAAAGAGGACCAAGTTTGAACCTGTGTCAAGGTTATTTAAGAAGAGAGTTACAAAAAATATTTGAAAAGTTGGAGTAGTGTACAACCTATAACCTTGTGTGCTTATGAAGAGATGCAAGTCTCATGTGATCTTGGATTAGTTAGGGGTGGAGGTAAAAGGAAGCCACATAAAATCTGGGAAAAAATTCATATTACACCATTCTACTTTCAAAAAAGAGGCTAGACAACCCCTGTATTTAGAAACTGGACAACTTCACCCTGTTCTTCAAAAACCATTGTAAATTCCATTTCACATGTAGTTTGATGTGTGGATTTTCCATATAGGCTTCACACGTCATTTATTGCCGAGTCGTCATGCCAAGATGGCAAAATCACCCATCATATTGCATTGGGATAAAGATTTGCACTAGTTTTTAAGTGTTGTGTGTAATTTGGCTGGCTTCAAAGTACAGGGGGTTATTTGAAATTTTTTGAAAGTTGAGGGGGGTGATATGGACTTTTTCTTAAAACCCGAACTAATGATGTCCATGCCTTAAGCAGTAGATGAAAATTTGAGTACATACTTTACAGAATGGTCCCAAGTTCTTGGTATGGTACCAACAGATTAATGAAATTTATTTTTGAGATTCTGGCAAAAGGTAAATTTTGGCAAAAATTCTGAAAATTTTAGTGGGCATCCCTGCCTGGCCCCTCCAATTTTTTTTTTTTATCAAATCTTGCTGATCCCTAACTAGGGATTAATTGCTTAGACTGTGTATCTTATAAAAGCCTGCTCTGTAATTTTAGCTCAAAGTAGAATCTTTGTAGCGAGATTACATAATTTTCATAGAGCAGCTATTGCGGTAGAACAATTCCAAATGGCCCATAACTTAAATCAAATGAGCCATCTTAGTTAACTGTAATATGCAAATCACCTAGGAGCTTGGCAGGACCAGCTGTGGTGTGGTACTCAGTGTTTCTGTTTCTAGCTGGATAAAAAGGGGATAGTGGCTGGTGCTAACTGCCAAGTATTGACAAGGCTTGTTCGATATTTAGTTACCAACATTTTTCTTTTCCGATAATTACTCAACTTTAACTTGGTTAGTTATGGGAGAATACATTCGGAAAGATCGTTCCTCAGAAATTGTATCTAATTATACTACTGAGATTGAATGGCTGAGAACAAAGAGCCATGAGCTGAAGGTACTAACTTTGCTCATAGTTTCAACTTTTGGCACTAAAATCAGTACACCATTTCTTGCAGTTGCAGGACTTTCAGCTCCATGACATACATCATAGTGTGATGCCACAACATTTTACAACACGAGCTCCTAGTTCCAGCAGTCAACACGATGAACCGTTCTCGTATTGGAACATGGGGAGGTTTCAGAGAAACACCACCACTTCCTCGGTCTCACCGGTTACTGTTGCCCCTGGTAATTTAGGCAAGAAGAGGAACGCTGCCTCCAACAGCTTGCTCCCTCTGAAGTTCAGGAAGTTGAGCGGGGCTATTTGATTGCTGGCCAAAATCACGCCTCTGCACTTAGGTTTTTCAAATGCATGACAAGAAGCAGCATAATAAGCAGTTCTCTGGGAAGAGTATGTATTAATGCTTTACCACGTTAGAGCTTAAGAATGCTGGGATGGCATCATAGCGGTGGAAAAGTAGTGTAAATTGTAAACTAGTTCCTGTTGAAATGTTGCATCCGGCATACACCAGCACTGCGTTTGGTGAGAGGTCTCAATGGTAGTTAATACTAACCTGTGGGTTTATAAAGCTTGGTGCAATCTATAGGGAGAGATGATGAGCCAGTGAGACAACTCTCTCCATGCTTGTAAGGATCTCTCGAAATACTGATATGCGCACAACATATATTTTTGCTTGAGGAGAAACACTATGTCGTTTGCCCTCCTTGCATTTAACCTTGCTTAAGCAGGCACATGCTTCAGCCTGCTAGCAGCTATGCATTGTACATAAATTGTTCCCAGAAAATAAGCTAGCATGGCATTGTTGCATGCATAATGTTCAAAATTTATCAATTTGTCCTTCCAATCTTGTTTCTTCACATTTAAATACTGAATAGGCAACTTAGGACGGATGGGTTCGTCCTTGGGATGGGATCTCCTGCATGTGGTAAGTCCATCTAAAACTCATCATAACTTTCTCTCTCCTAGCTAGAAATCCAAGAGGGTACCATTGCTCCCGATCTGGATGTAAGTAATGTTGGCTTCAGCTTGTATGTGAGCAACGGCGGTTCTGGCTTGGACGTAGTCGGCAGCGATTCCGGCCTAGTTTCGACGACAGCTCTGGTGTCAACTTTGGTGACAGCGGCGGCTACTTTGGTGAGATTTTTACGGCTCCAATTTGCCTGATCAAAGGTTCTTGAACATTGCCCGATGTCATGACCGGCAGCAACGGTGGCGATTAAGAGATCATACCACCCGTTGTTCGAGTTGTTCAGTGCTGTCTGTGGTGGCCTCGCTGACACCAAAGTTTCAGGAGGGTGGTGGTTACATTACGGTTGTTTGTTCAATTGCTTGTTCCTTTGTGTTCAATTGCTTGTTTTTGTGTTTCTTGTGTTCAATTTCTTGTTTTGCGTCAATGGATTCTGGATCGAGACTCCGACGGAGGGCTCCGGATCGCATCACTCGGTGGCCATCGCCGTCGGCTGCACGGTGGGTGCCATGGTGTTCTGGCTTGTTAACACGTCCTTCTTTGGGTTTTGTCTAACTGTATAAAATCATATATCAACTCATTCTCATTCATACAAAATTCTAAATCATCTCATTTCATACCTATCATAAACCAATACATGACATAATACTCATCTCATCTCATTTTATCTCATACTAAATTATTGATCCAAACAACCAAACATATCTTTAGATGATCAGTTTTTGGACTGGTTTGTTTGTCCAAATTCCTAGTTATAACACTTAAATCCATTTGTCGGTTAAGGACTTGCTTAGCTTGGGTTTTGTTTCAGCTTTTAGCCGAAAAATGTTGAAACTGGGAGTGGAGTAGTTTTGCAGTATTTCACCCTTATCTGCCTCCTAACACCCCTCATAAACTCATAATCAAATTTTTTATCAAATAATTTTCTGATATCAAGTCTAATATTTTGGTTTCGCCACCGTAAGATTTAATGCTGACTTTTTAAAGAACAATAATCAGACCAAACACTAGCGGGCCTTAAACAAGTTCAAGAAGGTCTTGTGGAATTCACTCTTAACTTGTTTAAGGCTTTAAGCTAGCTTTTTTTTAAAGATAAATATACCTTTCCTTGTTATATTGCAAAGAAGTGACATCTTGGTTTGTCATTAATCATTACGCCCGAGCTGGACGGGTGACTGAGCAATTTTTTTAAAAAAAATAAAGTAATTAGAGGCGCGGCCCAACCTAAGTTGGACATTAGGCCCGGGCTGCCTACATATTTGGTCACCTTTTATTCTCTTCTTTTGTTCTCTTAGGACTTTCTTCAGAGAGCTTGAACAAAATGCTGAAATTTAGGTGTAGACCGGCGACTTGGGGCAAAGGCGTCACCAAAAGCCCCCAAAGTGACGAGCGCGACCCCATTCTCTCTATACAATCATAATAAGTTGAGTCTCTCTTTTTTTAGTGCATAAATCAGAACACCTGATACAAATTAGAATGATTCATGTGTAATAAAGAATAGATATAGAAAATGCTCAGTTTTATAATACTGTGACACAATATACTCTGGGGATATATCCAATATTGATATTCACACTTTGACTATAGAAGAGAGAGATGACCACACATGTGACTTGAAGCCGCAGCTCTCAGATTTCTCCCCTCATGCCCAACGCCAGATGAAGTGGTAGGCTATATAGAATGAAAATTTTATTTATCTCCTTAGCGCCCGCTGACTTGGAGCATAGAAGATGCTAGCTCTAATGATCACAAGTCGTCGCCTTGTGTACGTTCGATTAAGAGATAGCCTCTATTAAGCTGTGAGTTCGCCGGAAATTATTGGTGGCGATCGTACATTCTCACCGTTGTACGCAGGATGAAGCACACAACAAAGGCCTCATGACATCCGCTTGTATGATTAAATATATAATCCAAGTCTCATGTAGGATATGATACCAGATTTCGTATAGTTGAAGCCCACGTATATCCAGTTAGCATGTCAATAATTTGATAATATAAGTAGTGCCTCTATATCTATCTCTGAGATTCCCAAATATAGATCCAAAGATTCCCAAATAAGTCAACTTTTTGCCTATATATCACCACTCTTTTAACATATCATGTCAGAACTCCTAAATATGAACACAACCATCTGAATGGTTAGATCAATACAAACAAAATCATCATCTGTTCGATCATATGAAATTAATGTTGCCACTTGTCATCATCTTATTGAAAACTAATATTGTTAGTCTTACAATGTAAATTTGACAAACTCAATTCATTCTCACACTAATAAGATGGTTCTAATCATGAATTCACATTCTCACATCTAATAAGAATTTGTTTCATCTTAAGACAGCTCTAACTAACCTATTTCATTCTAGTGGTGTGAATTGGAAGGACAATGTACCATCCAACATTGTCAGTATTATATGAAAAATTAATATTATTGGCATTCTATGATCAATTTAAATTTGACAGATAGAATTCATTCTCGTACACCAAACCGTTCTAATCATGAATTCGCATTCTCCCGTCTCAAACAGAGTTGACGTCTTAGCACGGCTCCAATTAACCTGTCGCATTCCAAAGGCATTGGAAGGGTATAACGCAAGCAAACAAGCAAGCTAGCTGTTGTGCACCATTGATTTGGACATTTCAGTTGATGAGAAAACGAGATATCACCAAATGTAAGGGGGAAGACATGATGAGAAGGCCGTGCATTGTAGTCGAGGTGGGTAGAGAGGAAGGTCCACTTCAGCACGTACGTTAAGTTGCATATGCATGGGGGCTCTAGCTTTAGGTTGGGAAGTCCATGTCCTACGTAGTTGCCTTTATTATTCTTTAAGCCTTTATTTAACAAGTTTATGTGCTTATTATGCCCACATAGCTATGCCCAACTGATTTGATCAAGTTTGATCACTTTATCACTAGAATATTTCGTATAGATCATACAAATCTGTGTGTTATAAAGAAAAGAAGGATACACACAAAAAAAAAAAAAGCAATATACATGACTTGTCCAGTTTGGTGGTTATGAAATTCTTAGATGGAGTTGTAATGCAGACTATAGTTATATGGATAGCGTACTTATAGTTGGTTTATTCAATGATATCTCTAGGGTCGATGATTGAATTTGGATGACAATTTTCGAATAAGATAGGAGGCAATAAAAATTTCTTATGTGAAACTTGATCATATGAGATCTTATTTAATAGGTATTTGATTAATGACGACGAATCTATAGATTTGATTTTGTAGGATTGAATTATATAGAGTTTAAGACTGTTAAGATAAACTAATATCTATCGTAGGAAAACTTTGTTTTTTTCTCTTTCTAGAAAAACTTCTTAGATCGATTGGTCCTACAGCTTTATATATCCATTTGTCACAGTGTCTGAATGTAATGTACAACTTGATCTGACAATTTTGATCTCACTTAATATCAAGAAAGAGCCTTTAGAGGCAGTAGTCCAACGGTCGAAATAGTAATTTTGGACTCTCTGATGTACTACTCTGTGATATATATGATTGAAGTCTCATGAATAAATTATTAAATTTGATGGGGAGCTTAATAATTAAACGGGTCATATTTAGACTCGTAGTTGGTTATACAATAACGCAAATCATACATTGTCATTCTTCTTTCCAGAAAAACTGTTAAAAAAAGGGGCATGTTTAACCCTGTGCAATTAGCTTATTTTTTTTTGTTATAAAACTTTATGACACCGACAGTATATTTGTCCGACTAATGAATGGAATTCAGATGATCTACATGCTAGCGAGTGCTATGAAATTTCTTAAGAAAGTTTTGTTTGTATGCAAACCAAACCATTCATCGTGGAAACGCTCAGCATGTACAACCGAAAAATAAATAAATAAAAGACAAACGCGCTAACATTTTAGGTGGCAATTTCTTTTGTATACCTATCAAGTGCAGATCCAGGATTTATCACC
This sequence comes from Pharus latifolius, assembly GCA_019359835.1. Lineage (NCBI taxonomy): Eukaryota > Viridiplantae > Streptophyta > Magnoliopsida > Poales > Poaceae > Pharus > Pharus latifolius. The sequence continues at coordinate 83,267,753 of CM033321.1, read as the reverse complement.
TGTGAGTCCATTATAATTTTATAAAATTATATTTTTTTTTTTCATTTTTCAGTGAAGTCAAATTCTTTGAAATTTTTTAGTTATGTAAGCTTTCATGAAAATTACTATTAGCAATTTTTTTTTCTGCAAAAGATGTGGTCACTCGACTCCACAGTTTGTATTGTGGCTCTGTCATTGTACCAATCCATCTATGACAACTTGATAAGTACATGCATAAATATGAACCTAGCTGTATTCAGAACTCCAATTTTTTTTTAATTAGTTACACTGTTATACTCGTAACATACTGACGTTAGGTGCTTCTTATCTAAAATTATCTTTTGATACCAGTGATTAATTGTCCAGACTCAAATATCAAAGGAAAATGACATGCAACTGCAAAGCTATGCGATTAGATTATATCATCTTGTGAATTAATGAATGAGTCAACTAGAGTTGTCAAATATCGTTTCTTTTCCCGAAAGAAATGCTAAATCTTGGTTTTTTTTTCATAAAGTTTGTGTCAATTTTGGGTCGTTAGAGATAGTTATATAACATAACAACAATAATAATATGATCATGCAAAGCATATGGACAGCACTACGCGCACGCATCCATTTCTACAATTTTTGGGCTATGGAGGTGTCTAATTAGCCATAATGAACTAAGTTGGTCAAACAAGGCTATCCCATGAAGATTAGGATGAACTGTAGACAAGATAGTTATGTCATAGCATTATGTTTTTGTCTTGTTTAAAAATTGGAATTCCAATTTGATTCTACAAATTTTGGTGTCTAATATGAAGCCATTAACTTTTGAATATTTTGATATATGTTATTAGATTTTTTTTTACCTGATGCTATATGCTATTGCCGTTTACTTTGTTAAGCCAACCAGTCGTTTATTTTGAAATTTGAGCTCGACTATCTCAGTTTTTTCATAAAATAGCATTATTGTCTTGTGTCCATGACTTATCGAGAGAAGATCAACGGTGAACTCAAGATACACAGAGTTTTTTTTTTCTCAAGTTTGAAAATTTTGCATTCTAGACTTTTCTACTTCTTTAAAATCACAATAACATCCAACTGATGGACAACTGATAGGCATATTTTGATTATTTGACATGCATTTACTCTTCACTTAACAGTTCACTAACATTTGTTTGTAAGAACCAGTATATAACATCATACAAAATAAATCCAATAACATACACCAAACAGTAAAAAAAAAAACAGTAGTATATTACATTGGGCATCAAATTGCAGTGGTATATGCTCAATTTATCTTTACAAATTTGTTTTCACTTTCTATTTGATATTAAGATAAGAGAAATATTTAGTCGAAAACTAGATACCCAAATAAGGAACTATAATAGCTAAAGTAAGCTAGATCAGACTCACTATGGACTAAGTTGGAGCCAGTTTTTCACCTCACAATTATACCTAAACCACACCGACTCAAATCGCCTATGTCAAATAAACCGATTGGAGCTAGAATCAGCGCGCTTCCTCCCCTATCGACATCACTAACAAAAAGCAGCCTTCGAAGCTGATATCACAGCATTTTTGCAACATGTACCTGCCCAAAGAATGGGAAGTGATATTTTTCCAAAACACTGCTGCAAGTGGAAATCAAAATCCATGCACACTTGAAAAGCTTTTGACTAATTAATGGTACACTGTTCGTCCCATCATGCACCTTATCATGAGCTTCCCCACATTAGTCCGTACGTACAATAAGATTATTATAAGAACCGGTGGCTTGGCAGGTTTTGGCTTCTGTTTTAGGGTGATCGGAATTATATAGTTCTAATTTTAAATAGTTTAGCGGTCAGAGTTTTGAAAATATTTGATAAAATTTTTAGTTTCTTTATTTTAAGTCTTCAAATGATATTTATATTCTAGGAATATAATATAATATAATATAATTATTTCTAATTTTAAGAGTATGTTGTAAATTTGAAAATTATAACTGTTAAAACATCCCATAATATATTCCAATTTTTTAGCGTAACGATGACTCTGATTTTTCCTCAACACCAAAAAAACACCAATTAGAACCACTTTGTTTGGACAAACTGTTCTAAACTCTATTACCACTCGACCAAACAGGACTTAAACTTGTAGCCTCAGCTTGATGTACCAAGATCTTTCAAAATTTAGTTATGATAAAAAATGATAAATTTTATGTGTTTTATGAGCAAAAATTTGGCCGCACTTGAGGTGCAAAAATTGTCGATCTCAACTTTGGATATTAGATTTTTCTCTTCATATGACAAGTGGATTACATATGACAAATGAGTCAAAAATTGAGTTCTCAAACTTAAATACTGTTTGATTTATGTACAAATTTTGTTTATCATAACAAAATTTTGACACGACAATATCGGTAAAAAGACGATAAACTAAACACATCCTGTTCAATACTCTATAGCGACGAGTTCCATAACAAGTATACGCTCCTTGCAACTTTTGCTTCCAATCCTTGGGAGTTCCGAGTTAGTACATGGAATTTGTACCTTCGATCGTAAGCGAATAAAATTCTCTTTCCATGCTCGAAAAGAATTATTCCTTTTTGGCAGACAAGAGACAGTACACACCTCACACGCCCTTTTCATTTTTAACACATCCCTTCTACTTGCATGTCCAATTCTCTCTTATCCTCTGTCGTCCAGCTCAAATGACACCTTTTATTTCAAATATTTTTTTCTCGTTTTGACTAGTAGTCAATACATAGTCTTATATTTCATTTCAATTGTCAACTTTTCATGAATGTCGAGGTGCTCTAAACTTCAATGTAGCTGAATTTTTCTAGTGATATAATCAAATTGTGTGCAAATGTGAAAATTTTGTTGCATATAAAACTTTTAAATACCGAGACAACTTTTACTTTATAAAGACCTGATGCTCACCGCTAGGACACTCTTAATAAAAAAGGTATGGTGAAAGATATAGAACACCATCATCTATTCATATCTTTCTCTTTCCACGATAGAATTGCATCATATAGCATTTAAATCAAGACTTAATCGCATTAAATTCAACAAGCGATTGGTTGATTGGTTATTAATCTAACAACTGCACAACACATGGAAGAAAAAGCCATGCAAGAAAGAGGCGCAAAAGTTTCGTCTTTCTCACATGTTGCTTTCATCATTCCTCGCCATCGTCACCAACTTAGCAAGAAAAATACTTCCTTTCTTCCCTCTCTTATTATGAGTACTGCGTTAGTGGACGAAACATTATATATCTGCCTAACTTTAGGAAATGCAGGGTCTTGAAGCAACCCAAACGGGTCCCAGTGATCGGCCTAACCCGGGTCCCATCTAGTCGGGTCGGATATCATCCTAAAAGATCCAAAATCCAAACCCGATTATTTTTTACTCGTGTTAGAAAATATGATGTTTTCTCCTTTTTTGTTTTATAGTGCAGGAGAAATTGGCTGAAACACTTATATGAAAGGTATAAGTACGTAGGAGAAATTTTTGTGATATCACATAGGACTACCTTCACGTGAGGCCTTGACTATCACCATTTAATCGTGTTCTACAACATGATTCGACAGTTTTTATCAAGAACTCACATCTGAGTAAGGGTTGGAAACGGAGCCAGATCACGCCAAGTTCAACCTGGAGTCAGATCCAGACGGAGTCGAATACGGATAGTGAAATTCGGATCCGACCCAGGTTTGGATGCGGATCTGTTTTTTTAAAATGTCCTTGTTTGGGTTTGACTTAAATAGTCCGGATACGAATGCGAACATGGGATAAACCTGTATCTGTATGTATATGTACTATGTAGACTGGTGTATTTTATTTACTTCAATTACAAGTCCACCCACACCAGTGACCTCCTCAACCCTCACCCAACCCTAGATTCGCCGCCTCGTCGTCTCAGCACCTTCGTCGGCACGCCGCCTTTGCCCCTGCGCTGCCTCCTCCCCTCTGCAGCACCCTCTTCGCCGCCGCCTCCTACCCTCTGCGGCTCCACCCCCTCGCCACCACAGCCGCCTCCATCCCCACTGCCCCTTCGCTCCTCCGTTGCCGCAACCACCTTCACTCCTTCACCCCCTTCACCGCTGCTGCCGTCTCCACATCGCTGGATTTGAGGGGGCATGTTGCTGGGAGGTAAGAGCTCGCCAGATCTGAAGCTGCGCGTTGGGAGGAGATTGCCTCGGATCTGAAGTCATGCATCGCCGGGGAGAGGACATCTCACCAGATTTGATTTCTTTGGCGCTATTGTAGAGAGAGGACCATGGGGACATTGTGCCTTGTAAGGAGGGGAAGACAGGGACTTGGGAATTTGGGAGCAATGTTACTTGGGAGAGGAATGCAAAGTGCTATATCTGCTCACAGCTCACACGTAGAAGAGGAATGTTGGACTAATAGGGCGTAAGCAGGAAGCCGCAAGAGACATTGGTGATGTGGGCATCTAGGCATGTGGTAGCTAAGGTATTGAGCAGTGAGGTTTGGTGGAAGGCTTCTTGTTGTATTGTTTTCTCGTGTTAGAAAATATGATGTTTTCTCCTTTTTGTTTTATAGTGTAGGAGAAATTGGCTGAAACACTTATATGAAAGGTGTAAGTACGTAGGAGAAATTGTTGTGATATCACATAGGACCACCTTCACGTGAGGCCTTGACTATCACCATTTAATCGTGTTCTACAACACGATTCGACAGTTTTTATCAATAACTCACGTCTGAGTAGGGGTGGAAACGGAGCCAGGTCACACCAAGTTCAACCTGGAGTCAGATCTAGACGGAGTCGAATACGGATAGCGAAATTCGGATCCGACCCAGGTTTGGATGCGGATGCGGATCTTTTTTTTTAAAATGTCTGGGTTTGGGTTTGACTTAAATAGCCCAAATACAGATGCGAATACAGGTTAAACCTAGATCTGTATGTATATATACTATGTAGACTAGTGTATTTTATTTACTTCAATTACAAATCCACCCAAACCCAACCCTAGATCCACCTGAGCATCGGTGACCTCCTCAACCCTCACCTAACCCTAGATTTGCCGCCTCCGCCCCTTCGCCGGCACGCCGCCTTTGCCCCTGCACTGCCTCCTCCTCTCTGCAGCACCCTCTTCGCCGCCGCCTCCTCCCCTCTGCGGCTTCGCCCCTTCGCCGCCACAGTCGCCTCCACCCCCACTACCCCTTCACTTCTCCGTTGCCGCAACCGCCTCCACTCCTTCACCCACCCTCTTCACCGCCGCTGTCGTCTCCACATCGCTGGATTTGAGGCGGTACGTTGCTAGGAGGTAAGATCTCACCAAATCTGAAGCAGTGCGTTGGGAGGAGATTTCCTAGAGGAATGCAAAGTGCTATATCTGCTCACAGCTCACACGTAGAAGAGGAATATTGGATTAATGGGGCGTAAGCAGGAAGCCACAAGACGCATTGGTGATGTGGGCATCTGGGCATGTGGTAGCTAAGGTATTGAGCAGTGAGGTTTGGTGGAAAACTTCTTGTTGTATTGCTCACCTATTCTTAGGCCTTCCTTGAATTACAATATATGTGTCTGTGTCTGTGCCGGATAATAATAATATTTGTGTTTGTATTCACTCTGAATCTGTTTAATATCTGTGTCTGTATCCGTAAAATATCCACTTTGTATTCATATCCGTATCCATATCCGCATCTGTATCTAGAAAAAAAATACGGATGAAGATATGGATTTAGGTATTATCTGACCTGAACTTGACCCGTTTCCACACCTAGATCTGAGGGTCTTATAGAAGAAGACTCTAGAAAATAGTTAAAAAAGGTAAACTTACGTGGATTCAGACAGATCCTTTTCTCAGAATAAAAAAATGTACGATTTAAGATTGTTAAATTTGTTATTATATCAAGATGGATAAGAATCACTAAGCAAGTATATATGAGATTCTTGGGTGAGTTTGTATTAGTATGCTGCCAATGATATATATAAATGTTCACACATTATAAAAAGGAAATATAAATAGATACACGATAAAAGAAAAAAAAAAGGACAAAGGATGGGATTTCAGTGGCAATGAAGAAGCAATTCTAGTTGATTCTTACTTGGATCAATCAATAATTGCTTTCAAGTTTATGCGAACTTTATGGGATAGCACTAAAGCACTGCCCTTAAACTAATTTAATCCATTGCATTGTATAACGTCATACCCAAACCCAATTGGATCATATAAAAAAGAGAAGTCATCACAAAATTAACACACTTGTCCATTCTTCTATAGCACAATTCCCCATGCACTGTTCTTCTCTGTATAGTACACTTTCTAGTCAACGTTGCTTCTCGCTTTGCAACCTGGATCCAGGAGAAGCATCTCCATTGTCTCATTATGTCATTTATTCAAAAATATAGCACTAATAAAGATTAGTTCTAACGCCACAGCGGATGCCGTCAGTACTGCTATGGCTTGTCGCTTTGCAACCTGGATATTGGAGGCAAATAATTTTTGCGAGAACCCTTTTATATGATAACTATGTATCCGTCATATTGATCAAAATTAGAGGCAAAGCATGTTAGATTCTTGCAATAGGTTTTTTTTTTTCTTAATCCATTGTTCATTTCATTTATTCAAAACTATTTTTCTTGTCCGTTTCAGTCATAAGTCATAAGGACTAAAGTTGAATGATTAATACCGTAAAAGATACTATTAATACTTCTGTATTTTCTTAGACTTAGATCTAAAAGACAAGCTACTTCTGTGAGAATTATTTCATATGAGAAATTCAATTTTGAATTATTATATTGCGATCTACATTAGAGACAGTAGGAGTGAAATCAAAAAATTATCATAATAGGGTTAACTAGTGAGTAATTAACGGGTTTTTTTTGTTGGTGGGTGGGGGTGTGTTTGAAAATTTTTTCTAGTGTGACGTGCAAAAGGCACGGACACACCAACTCCTTGTATGCTCCTCTCCATCCTCCTGATAGACATATCACTGATAGATGATTATTAACTAGAATGTCACGAGTCTATTCCAATCCATGAGAGGCATCTCTTATGTTTATTTCATTGGTTCCAAAATATCTTTTTTCTTTTTGCTCGAGTCATAACGACTACGTGCATTGATAAAGAATGAAGAAGAAACTAGTTAAAAAACTAAACTCGAAACTTCATGCGAAGATTCCTCAGGATTAATAATAGTTAGTGAACTACCATGTGATCTATGCAAAGCGACAAAAGTTTGGATCATTTCTTTAGAACTTACAGACTCGATAATTTGACGAATCTCGCCAACTTTTTATTGTGGCAAGTAAAGTATGGTTCGTGCATCTCATTTTATGCACAAAACACCATCTGAAAAAAAGGTTGGTGGGCACTAATCACAACAGAATGCATTGTGCAAAAATTAAAGTGACAGATGTTTGATTAGAGGTCAAAATGAATGAGTTTGAATTTGCTGGTTTGGCTTGGTTCAATGGTGGGTCTAAACCGCTTATGAACTAATGGACTTAAGTGTTTAAAAAAGTCAAATACAACAATTTGAGTGAGTTGAAACTAATGGATGGGGACAAAGTGATCGTATACGACTAGATTGGGAGGGGATTAGGATGAGGACGACTTGTAGATTTGTAGAATTGCAGCTTGACTTGTGAGGCAACCCGTTAGAATTGAGGTTGGGGTTTGGAAAAGAGGTGAGACTAATTAGATGTAATCAAGGACCTAATTACAAATAAAGTAAGCAAGCAAAAGTTTGAGCAAGGTTACTTTAGTTCGGCTCATGATATTAAGAGGCTCAAGTGATCGATTATCCACCACGAGTTGAATCAAAATTGAGTCAAACTCGAGTTTCTCGAGTCTTAAGACGTTGTTTTAGTCCTAATCTCGGTTTTCATTAGGATTACGTACTGAAACTATGGAGTGATTAACGTAGGTTTTTCTCGCTTTATCTTCTATATTAGAAAGAAAAAAAAAGTGTGCCCTATTTAGGGGGATCCTAGTTCGGCAAGATGGATTCTTTCATGATGTGAACCATATTTTGTGCGTATCCAGACACCAATCCATGGACTTTAGTAAAGGGGCGGAGAGAGGGCCAAAAGAAATAGCATCACTTGCGTGTATCCATGTGCTAAGGAACCTCAATAATGACGACTCCCTCACACTAGACACTGCCATGCTAACCACTTCCCACCCCACCGTCTACAAACAATCTCCAACAACCCCCTTTTTACACCTACCCTGTTGGTCCAATGATCCAATCCATTTGGCTGGGAGGGTGCTCAATGCTCTCCATTTTCTCATCTCACAATTCTCTTCAAATGTCTCAAAATTCTCTTAAAATTTAGCAAAAAATTCAAAAGGTATCAGAATGTAGTAATATATGGCATAAATCAAATTCTCCTGCGGATGGTTTCAAAATTTAGAAATCTATAAAAAAACTAAATTTTGGATGATAAATGACAGACTATATTATTCATCGAAAACTAGTCTTTAAGTGAACTCAAAGACAACCCCCACAACTCAACAATGACTTGGGCTATGTCTTACCTATTTAGACCAAATCCAATCAGACTTGATGTGTAGAAATAGTTTTTAGATATAATTTATGACTATATACGGCTCATACCTAAAAAAATCAAGCTAAATTTTGATTATATATCAAATATATGTCATGATAGAAAAAAAATTTGTAACGAATCAGACAAGTACCAAATTTTGTAGTCACTAAAATTTAGTTAAGTGATTTTGACTACTTGTCATGTAGAGAGAGAAAAAGATATTTGGATGCTAAATCTTGGGTGTGGATATCCCGCACGTTAAATTTGGCTATAAAATGGTCATGAGATAATAACAATTTAATTATAACATCACGGCTAGATTTTAGCAAACAGATTATGGACGTGACCCAAACATACGGACAAGACAAAGAGGAAGAGTAAGGATCAGCATTTACGAAAAGAGAAAGTTGGGGGGTGGAAAAGAAAACCCTGTCTCTTCCCCGTGAACACAACACCTCGCGCTTCCCCTTTTTATATGTCACGGTAGGCAAAGATACTCTCCCGGCCACTGCAGCTACCACCCCAAAAACCCAAAAAAACACGCACCAAAACAGCAGAATGCGGGGCGCCCGAGAGGACGAGGAGGGGAAGGAGAAGCTCAAAACCATGGACGTCGAGAAGCTGGAGAACGGCGCCCGCGGCGACACGTCGCGGCCCGCCGTCAAGTTCCACGGCTGGAAGGCCATGCCCTTCATCATAGGTATCGTATTTTATCTTGAGTAACAATAATTCATATGAGTTCTGTTTTGTTTGTGGTATCGTCGACAAATATCTGTCCTAAAATCTGTTTGAAACTTGTGTGGCGGTTGTTTATTTCGTTTCTTTACCTTGTTTGGACAAGTTCATGCACTCAAATCCAGCGCTATGAGAAAATCAGACATGTTTAATTAGTCCACCACCACCAAGAAAGTCAATCACACGCCTGCTTGTCTGGTTAAGAATGCTCAAGATTCCAGAATGCTGACCATATTAGCGAGAATGTCAACCAAACAACCTAGGCGGTGTGCAATTCCGGCGACGACGAGTCGACGACGGTGGCGATGACGGTGGTTCTGTTTGTGTGTGAATGTAGGGAATGAGACGTTTGAGAAGCTGGGGACGCTGGGGACGTCGGCGAACTTGCTGGTGTACCTGACGCAGGTGTTCCACATGAGGAGCGTGGACGCCGCGACGCTGCTCAACGGGCTCAACGGCACCACCAGCCTCGCGCCCATCATCGGAGCCTTCCTCTCCGACGCCTACCTCGGCCGCTACATCGCCCTCGCCATCGCCTCCATCGCCTCCCTCGTGGTACGCACCGGTTCTCGAAAATGATTCGATTCGATTCGATTTGATTTTGTTTGGATTTTGAGGGGAATTTGGGGCTTAATTTGTGGTGGTGAAGCTGGGATGCAATTTTGCAGATTCAGATTTAGCTCTTCTTTGCTTTAATTTTTGAGTTGGAGGTTTTGTGATATTGGGCATTTTTTTTTTCTATGGGCAGCACATGATGTGCCTGTCAAACCATGTGTGTTCTTGCTTACTGGCTCATGGATTGTTTCCTACTGTATTATTTTTGATTAATCGTGAAGCTGCTCTTTAAATTCTAGGGGCATTAACCTGCATTTTTAGTGTAATGCAACCCGTAATATTATTTTCTCTCTTTTTAAATAGTAGTCGTATAAACCAAAAAGAATCGTGCTATATTTTGAAACAAATAGAGTAATAAATCATTTAGTCGATGTTTGATATACTGGATTCGACGGTTGGACCAATCCATTAGATGTTAGAATTTAAATTTCTTTAATAAATTAGTTTATCAAGATCACTTTATAAATTTAATAAATCTCCTTCCACTAGTTTCCACTTAAACTAAATTAGATTTTCGATTTCAACTTCAAATTATAATCTCATTATAGTTGAAGCTAAACCAAATATCTCCTGAGTCTGTACCAACCCTCTCATGATAAATATTTATGACTCCATTTAAAAAGAAAGGAAAAAGCTAAACACCACAAGATTCCTTACTGCTTCAGTATTACTGAAAATAGAATGAAATCTCCCATTTATGGATTATGAATGCGCATTAATCATCATAATCATGGTAGTAGAACTATCTTCTAGCCAACAAAAAACAATGCCTTGGTCTAGAAAGTAGAATCAACTCACATAATGATACTTTGCCCAAAGTTGCCACATTGTTTAACCCCCACATTAGCTAGCTGTGTGCCATGCATTATCGGGTACTTTTTACAAACAATGTTTATAATTATAGGGCAGGAGTGCAACTCATGATTAGTGATGTACTTACGTATATTATAAGGCCCTAACTAAGTAGCACTTTTTATCTTGTCTGCCAAACTTTTTCCCCACTTGTTTGTACAACCAAGACTGGCTAACCTTTGTCCGAACAGTTAATTTACAATCAAACGGTTCTTCTAAGCGTATCTTTTTGCCCTTTGACTTAAAAACAAATAGGAGATTTTAATCCATATCTAGTTGCCTCCCCATATGTATCAAATTATGAGCTTGACCTAGATCAATCAGTAAATAGGGGTGCAAAAACTCACATAACTGGAATAACTGAGCTGAAATGAATTGAATTAACCGATTTTTTTGGTTAATTTGATGTTCGGTATCTAATTTGGTTTTCATTTTCAAAAACCAAACTGAGAAAATCGAAATAACCGAATCTATCGCATCATCTTTTATTGTCCTTAATAAACTACATATTATTTTACTTAGTATACTACTTGCAATGATAAAAATATAATTTTGTTGAATAAATCTTTCATTGCAAGGGTATAAGGAGTATAAATAGTGTAATATTAGTATTTTGCTATTATAATATATGATAATTTAAATATTACTTTCAAAATTGATACATCAATCTATATATAAGAATGATAGTTTGGCAAATTTTGTATTTATCGAATAGAATCAAATTTTATTTGATATTTACTGAAATTGAGTCAAATTATAATTTGATTAATTTAGTATTGATTTTGCATGATCGGAATTTAAAAAAAAGAAAATAACTAAACGGAATAAGCTAAAATAACTGAACACACACCCCTATTAGTAAGATAATACAATGACCGACATTTTGTAGCCATTGTGTATGAAGTAGACTTTGTCCAATTTGTCATCAACTTAAACAAATTGGGGCAAAGCACGTGCCTGTACATGCCAATGGGTACCCACTCCCCAGTCTTGTCTGTGATGTCCAAATAGTTTAACTAGTGGCCTTGTATTCAGCTGATCCCCTAAACGCGAGAATCAAAAACTATTTCAAAGGGATTTAGATCCCAAGTTAGATTGAGATTTAAAAGATTAAGATTTGAGTGAGAGCAAAACCTAAGTATCTCGACGAAATTTTAAGCATATCAAAATCTCTCATATCTTTGTTTGAGTAGTTCATTTGCAATTGAACGGCTCTTATAAGTGTCCCTTTTGTGTGCCCTTTGACTCGAAGAAAGAGGATTCAAATGCATCCAACAGTTTGTTTTGGTTTCTCACCTTGTTTTGGCTCAAAACCATCCCAGTTTAAAAAAAATATGCGTTGCGTTTAGAGAATTTTATTATTTTTGTTTAAACTTTTTAAACCATGCTTTGGACTAATCTCTTGGGTTAGTCTTGTAAGGCATGTTACGCTTGAGGCTGAGAAATTTCAGAGCTTCACAAAAGATATATTATGAGAGAAATTTAGAGTGAGACTAAAATCTGAAATCATAATTCGAACACTAAGGTTTTTTGGCGCAACTAACTCAGGGAACTTTTTTGAGGGTACGAATCAAATACCTAAGTCTTGGGACAAAACAGATCGCTGATGATTGAACAGAACAGCTGCATCATTGCAATGTGAATGTGATGCAGTATGTGCAAAAACTTGTTAGAGATTTTCTTTTGTAGCTGTTCTTCTTGTGTTGTGTGTGCATGATGAGTGCATCTTATCCATACGTATCTGTCTAGTAGTGACTGCCAACTAACTCGACAAGCGTAAGTGTAGCCATCAACATTGACTCAATTACGGAAATCAATAGTCCACTCAAATGAAGTGTAGGAGACAAAAAAATATCTCATCTCTGGCTGGCACGAAAACGAGTCGATCTTTAATCAAAACAAATCATTCACGATAAGCAGCCAACGTTGCCACCAAAATGCCATGAACCTACCGACTTCCAAAAAATTTCTCATGGGACCGTCCTCACCTCGACCATCTGGTCTTCAAATAGATTGTTTCATATCATGCAAATCTGGCGATTGAGGAGCTAAGTCCTCATATATAAGCTCCATCCACTGATTTGAGTGATTTCCCTCCCTGGTCTAACTACGATGATTGGTGGATAAAAAACTTTTACTCTGCAAGGCCAAATATAGGATTTACATTTTATGAGGGGTCAAGTTGTCTTAAATTCTTAATAGTATCAAGGGTTTTTATATAAATTTCTAAATGTAATGGACCATTCTGAAAAAAACTGTGGGGGTTGTTGACACCACAGCTTCTAGGTGCATTCATCATTGGTCACGATCACACATGACACATAGCTCTACTTGCAGGGTTTTTGCACTGTAGGTCCTGATCTAGTCTTGTGACTCAGACTCTTTGCCCACTGGACAATGAAAGCCACTCTTGTTGCGAATCAGGATTCGCTGCACTGGAATTTAAACCATAACCGATCTAGCAATTACAAATCAAATAGTTGCGAAAGAATAGCGGTGAAGCATTTCAAGTGAGATTTTGAGTTTTCTGTTTCCATTCGATTCAAACCACTGACCTCTAATCAAATGTTCTGTATGAGTGTACTATTTGAATTGCACTGTCGAAGACCTAAATGCCTTTTAGTGCTATGTCACGTCCTACGGGGGCTCACTTACACATTCGTGCACCAGATTCGCAAGCATTTTTTTCTCAAATTATTCTTGAGGTACAGAAGTGGTCATGGATTATTGGAGAATTTGTCGTGGACAAGAGGCAAGTTGTTATGTTCGCTAAACAGCAGAACTCAATTCATATTCGTGGACAAATTCCAAAGCATTCGATAGAGTCGAAAGTCTTTGGACCCCTCGTATTGTCGTGTTTTCAATTTGGGTTTGAGGTGGTTGGCAAGATGGTTTTGTTTGGTTGCAACACATTTGTCAAATACTATGCTGGAAGTTGGCATGTATTGGGTGTTTAAAAAGTATGCATCACATGGAGAAATTGTGTCGGTTAAGATTGTTGTTGCAAAAGATATTTATCATATCTAAGATAATATATTATTATCATAGCAGCTATCGAATGAGTGCATAAAAAAAATTATGATATATCAAACATAGTTTTGGAAACATAAATCAATATCAAACAGAGGCTAAGTAAATAAGTGAAAAATATGATACTTTTTGTTATAGAATATAACAAAATAGCTAATACTCCATTGTATTTTACTGGAAATCTATGACATCTCGGGTATTTTCAGTTTTGAATATAAGCCGTTTTAACGTTTTCATTTTCCCTCTTAGTTGCAACTGATATCCCCCCAACACACACATCAAATATGATAAAATTCTCATATGATTTTATATGTAAGAATTGATCAATCCCTTCCGTGTGTTTCTGTGTTTCCTGTTTTGTCGGTATGAATTGATCATAGAATAGTGGTCATGCTTGAGTGGGATTATGCTTGTCTGTGTCATGTCACTTTGGGTGGCATTAACGAAGTTTCACGTCATAAAACCCTCTAATCTTGCACTCATTTCTCTAAAAGATCATCACTCGGGTGTCCCTACTCCCTAGTCCAACGTACTAATGCCTATTGTTTGGCCCAATGGAAGTTGGACAAAGGCAATCGGGCATGACTGTCTTGAATTGAATTTTTACGGCCCAACAGGCCCATTTTTGCTTTCTTTTTTCGACTAATATCTAATAGGCTGCATACTGTCCTTTCCTATCATAACAAGTTCATAAGGTACAAAGTGTTAAATGTTTTACAGTAGAAGGGGTTTAGGCCTCCTGAAAGACAACCACCAGATTTCTAAAAAGAAAGAACAACCAAGCACATATGGTGCTCTAACTATCATAAGTTGCCGCTGGATTTTTAACCTTGTTCACGATGGATGGGAGGGGTGTAACTTGTCTGTTCTAGCAAGTCATAAGACAAAACTCAGCAACATAAAACAGGAACACATATAAACATATTTACTTTGGTTAGCTTTTTATTTCACTTATCCATTCATCAGAAAATCTAAGACTTACCAGCCCAGCCATGACTTGACAGTCTTAAGTCTTAACACACAATAATGTCTTGTATAAACGTACGTACGCAGGGCATGTTCCTGCTGACGATGACGGCGGGCGCGGACGGCCTGCACCCGCCGGAGTGCGGCGTGGGCGAGACGTGCCAGAAGGCCACCTCCTTCCAGTTCGCCGTTCTCTTCACCTCCTTCGCGTTCCTGGTGGTGGGCTCGGCGGGCATCCGGCCGTGCAGCATGCCGTTCGGCGCGGACCAGTTCGACCCGCACACGGAGTCCGGCAAGCGCGGCATCAACAGCTTCTTCAACTGGTACTACTTCACCTTCACGACGGCGATGCTCATCTCGGCCACCGTGATCATCTACGTGCAGAGCAACGTGAGCTGGCCCATCGGCCTCGGCATCCCCACCATCCTCATGTTCCTCGCCTGCGTGCTCTTCTTCATGGGCACCAAACTCTACGTCAAGGTCACGCCGGAGGGCAGCCCCTTCACCAGCATCGTGCAGGTCTTCTCCGCCGCCTTCGCCAAGAGCAAGCTCAAGCAGCCCAAGGACCCCAAGCAGGACCTCTTCGACCCGCCACACCTCAGCACCGTGGTCTCCAAGCTCCACCACACCGACCAGTTCAGGTACGTACACATTTCTTGCATATATATGGTGTGTCTAGACGTCTAGTAGCTTCCCTAATGTATGAACGAAATTTTTTGACGTATTGTTATGAAAAATGACTGATAGCTAGACGGGTACACGGATAGGTGAAATTTAGAGAATCCATCCATCAGTGATTTTGTGAGAATTTGTTCATCCGCGTAGACAATCCGCTTTAGAAGTAACCGATCGTGGCTTGTACGGTCATAGGAAGGGAGAATAGGGGGCATTAGCTCTCTCTATGCTACAAGTACTCCATTTACTACTACACAAGGGGAGCTAAAATATAAAGTATAGAAAAAAAAACTTTTACTCATGATGAATTATCTCTCTTTGTAACACCTTGCCCCTCGACCTAAGACATCTAGTACTGCATAGGTTAGTTTTATATCGAAAGCTTATCTAAAGAAAACATGGTATGTAATGCCTGAGAAATAACTATGTCAACCGGGTTAACCAAGACAGTGAGATGACGAAAATGTAACCTATATATGGGACATGCTTAAGTATGTCAAACTTTGTGGCTTTCCTCACTGAAATTTTTCCGACTTATCAGGTGCCTTGACAAGGCCGCGATGGTGGCATCGCCGGACGAGGTGAAGCCGAGCGGAGCCCCAGCGAACCCGTGGAGGCTGTGCAGCATCCAGCAGGTGGAGGAGGTGAAGTGCCTGATCCGCATCATCCCCGTCTGGTCCACGGGCATCATCTACTACGTGGCCGTGGTGCAGCAGTCCACCTACGTGGTCCTCTCGGCGCTGCAGTCCGACCGCCACCTCGGCAAGAGCTTCCAGATCCCCGCCGCGTCGTTCACCGTCTTCGCCATGCTCGCGCAGACCATCTGGATCCCCATCTACGACCGCCTCCTAGTGCCGTGGCTCCGCAAGGTGACCGGCAAGGAGGAAGGCCTCACACTGCTCCAACGCATGGGCATTGGTATTGCACTGTCCACAGTGGCAATGGTCATCTCCGCGCTCGTCGAGGACCGCCGCAGGGACATTGCACTCAACTATCCAACCATCGGGACGGCGCTCAGCGGCGGGGCGATATCGTCCATGTCCAGCCTCTGGATGGTGCCACAGCTCATGATCCTGGGGCTGTCTGAGGCCTTCAACCTCATCAGCCAGATAGAGTTCTACTACAAGGAGATCCCTGAGCACATGAGGAGTGTGGCTGGGGCACTGGCATTCTGTAACCTGGCACTGGGCAACTACCTCAGTGGCTTCTTGGTAACTATAGTTCACAGGACTACAGGAGAGGGGCTGAACTGGTTGGCACAGGATCTGAACAAAGGGAGGCTGGACCTGTTCTACTGGATGATTGCTGGCATTGGGGTGTTCAACTTCATCTACTTTGTCATCTGTGCCAAGTGGTATAGATTCAAGGGGGCCAGCAACTGATCTCATCTCAAGCCTTGTAACTTTTGCAATGGTGTAATGTTTATGATGAATTTGTTTTAATTATTATGGCAAGAAAGGGAGTAGAATAAGCTCAATTAAAATTAATTGGTGTGTTTTGGGTACCATAGTTATTGTTTTTTTTTTTCGTTTTGTTTTTCTTGTATTTTGGCTTCTGGTGTTGGAGTATATTGGATTCAGTGGGGGGAGAAACAAAAAAGGTTGGTTTCTTGTAAGTGTTCAAAGCTAATGAATATATTCAATTTCAGTTCTCTGCTTATGGCTTAGTGTATGTTTTCTGATCGGAATTACTCATGTCAGAACCACTTTATCTTGGAAGGCGATTGAGCTGTTGGAATACCAATTGCCTGGACTGTGAAGCAGGGTTTCATGTTTCCATTCTGGGGGTTAATTCCCGGCCGGGAGGCCCCGAATGGGGTGATTTATTGATGATTCTGGTCCACTCTTAATTTTTTTGAGCTTTTTACATTTATATTAAAAGTTTTTATTCCTTTTAAATTTTATATAAACATTTGTTTATACACTCTTTCAATATAACACTATTACATTTACAACCGATATTATATTTATCAATCCAAACCAAAAAGACTAGTTCCCATCGGGAATCAATATCTAAGTTGCTACCAGAGGTCGTCGAGGTGGATTGGCTCTTCTGGTGCAATAAGGGGCTGTTTGGTTGCCTGCATGAAGGTTCCGTCTGACTCTCAGATGTAATTTGAAATGTTTGGTTGCCTGTATTGATCTCTCCAGTCTGACTCGTGTGGTGCAAAACTCCCCTTGCAACCTGACCCCCGGATACGTGAAATCTGGGTATTTCCCGCAGCCAAGCCCGCGGATACGCCTCCGTCACCACCGCCGCCTACTCCGCCTCCGTCACCACAGCCGCCTCCGCCTCTGTCGCCACCACCGCCTCTGCATCCCTCAGCGCCTACGCCTCCGCACCCCTCACCACCTCCCCCTCCGCCTTTGTCGCCACCGCTATCTCGTCGCTGCCTCTGCCCGAACATGAGCTTCTTTCATCCAACCAAACAACATCGCTACTGCATCTCAGAATCTGTTTCGTTCAACCTGTCCCACTGATACAAACCAACATCTCCTCGTACAGGCAACCAAACGCACCCTAAGTCTCGTAGAGGCCAGGATTTGTATTTACGCTATAGTCTAGCACTCGAACACAGACGAGTTAAGAATCCTGTAAACAATTGTTGTGTAAAACCTTAATCCAATTTCTGCAAGCCAACCAACTCCAATGTCATCGTAGGACATGTACATAATTACATAGGCTCAAGGCCAATACCCGAATATTTGAATACATGGACAACGCAGTACACAGCTAGGCTTCTCCGAAAAAAAGAGAGAAAAAGAAAAGAATACACTTGAAGAACATTGTGGGAAACCCACCACGAAAACCAATCTTTTCTCGTATTTCAACAGGATGAGTCGGCTAGATAACAGCCATAACTGTAAAATTGTACACGGCCTTCTAAAAAAATGAAGAAATAACTGATTGTAAGTTGTATTGTACAATAGGAACTGACCAAATCAGTTGCATCACTAAAGTGGCAACGATCTAAATAATAATCTACAAAAATGCTTGGAGGTCACAAGATCAAGTGACAATCAGAAGGTTATTTTCATGACCATTGTTGTGTGCAGTGGGGCGCAGCGGATCAATCCTCCAAACACCATCAACAATAAATTTAACCTGAAGCAAAGTTGGAAATATTTCAAACAACGGATACAAAGACAGAAGGCTACAAGTAAAGGGGTTGATCATTACCTCATATTTGCCCGGATACAACCTTAGGGTTAGGGAAAAAATGCTGCCTGCTGACCTTTCCATCTTTCTCTGCAGCAGCATCAGATTCTTGTCACAAACGAGATAATGAAAAAAAAATATATTGAAAGAGAATGTTCAACTGATGTTCATTGCACAAAATATTTCCACTCTACAGTTAAAACATGTAACTGCAATTTGTGAAAAGGATGCGATTTTGTGTATGAGCAAGGAGGTATCTAGTGATGAGCAGAGTTCTTGCCTTCATCAACCCTCTTTGCATATATTGATCAGATTCAAATGGGATAAATGCACTTTTTGGTGTACTACTGTTTATTCTACACATTTATTTATTTTCAAAATGTCTGCCACAACATAACCAGACCACAGCATAGGGGCACACCATAACCTTCCATCGCCCAAGACGGGGCAGAAATGTATGCATGCGTGTACACACACAAAAACAAACAAGTGCAAGGCTAAACAATTCAAAGTGCAAATGGTCAAATGACGTAGTATTCATATTTCAAAATTTAATGCTCCAAAAACTATATTGCTTTATTTTTTGTTCTATGTATGTCTGATATATATTTTTTTTCACCAAAAGTGAGCTAATAAATAAAGGAAGAAAGGACTCCCAACATATCTGGCAAATTAGGCAATAATGCTGACCAGAGATGGGAATTAGAGAAAAACTTGTCGAAGTTTTAGCTTTAACAAATTCAGTAAAGATAGTGTGGGCTAGTTGCAGATAAACGAAATTCTTGGCAAAGCTTAGACTTGCTTTGTTATTTGGTGGAGGTAGCTAGCTAGACTTGCTTATTTTGTCTATGCTAGTATTGCTGCTGCTTCACGACATATTCACAACAGGGGGGTCATTAAACAGAAGTCATAAAACATTCCAAAATTATACTTAAAAGGATGAATGGAAAACCCACATCCATATTAGGTTGGCAGTAAATTGCAGTTGCAAACCTAGAAGAGAAGATTTCTCAACTTAATATAGCAAATTCAATAACTTTCAAAGCAAAATTCACTTACAAGGGTGGGGTGGTTATGAATGGAACCTTAAATCATGTCACTGATCATGTAGTTACTTAGTAAAGTTCAAAAATTTAAAGAATAAGGGAAAAGGGAACAGGTACTAACTTGACTTGTCCAGCCATCAAAGGATCCAGTCAATAGGACCTTTGAAGCAGAACTAGGCCAGACAATATGGACAGTACGAAGCATACTCAAAGCCTTTTCAGCAGCATCAAGCCTCCTTTGTTTTTCTTCAATTATTTTCTGTTTTTCTCTGAGGACATGATATATAGTTACTACAACTGATGAGATACAATATGAAGCATGGATTATCAATAGTGAGGGGAACATACATTATATCAAGTGCCATCTTGCCTTCTAATACTGCTATTTTGGCACGGATTGATCGTAAATCATCTAGAGCATGCATTACCTTTGTCTCTTCGAATTCCCAATCATCAGAGAGCCAGTTCAATACATTTGCTGAATTATGATTTGACTGGAAAAGAAAACAGCAAAGGTGGTTCTTAGAGTAACAAGCATAAATGCTCTAAAAGGATCAAGACGAGAGACACGATACAGCACAAAATCTACCCTAGCATTCCTTCAATACAAATCATTATCAGCGTAAGGTCTGCTGATGTCAAACAGCAGCTCAAAGACTTTCCTTTGTATAATCTTGGCAGGCTGTTTTAGTACTGTGTCTGTGTCAGCTAGTGGCAACAAGATGTTTCAGAAAACCTTACAAAGCTCTCTTTGAAAGGAAGAGAAATGCAAACAAGTCACCACAAACATGAAGAAATCAGTAATTTTACAGCTCTCTCTCACTTAGAACGTGAGTCACAAACAGCATCCAAGATATTCCAATGAGTACTTTCCTCCACTAGTCCCCCTCCTTACCCAATCTTGTGTGTAGGTTTCCCATCTTCCAAAATCTGTCGCAGATTGGTCCCTCCTCCCTCAGCCTCACAGCTTCAGTCTAACTAACAAAACTATTAACTTGGACATTGATGTGGCAGGAAATGTTAACCACAGGCAAGTCGCGTGAGGTGAGGTAACCCTTGTATTTTGCATCTTGTTGGATAGTGGCACTATTTCTCTTCCAAAATCCTCCCTACAGAGGTCCTCTATGTCCCCCAGATCTCTCTGTAAAGCGCAGACCCTGATGGTGATTGGCGGTAGAAGACGGAGTGTGTGGCGATCTATCCCCCTGAAACAAAGAAGGGAACCCAACCACGAGATCCCAAAATATGGTACAAACTCTGTTTGATGGAAAAAAAATTCCACAAAGAAAATGGCCATACTGCAGTCTGAATTTGTGATGCTCGAGATGCAAACAATAATCTTATTCCATGTTCTTGATTCATGCTAGCTTACGTGTGAACCATTTTTTTGGAAGGGGAGCTTATGTGCGAATTTGGTGGTTCTAAAATATAATAATCATTTGGTTCTAAAATATAATAATCATTTTTTTCATGCAACTGAATTTGTTACTTCTCCTGAAGATCTAAAGATCCAACTGATTGGTGGAGCATTGTCATTTCTCCTAAAGTGCTTGCATTGCCATCTCTTGCTCATATATAAGGTTTCCAAGCATGAGCAAATGAGGGATAACTTTATGACTTTAAACAAGATTTAGTACAGTTTTAAGTGTAATGCACAGTTTTTTTTTTCTCTTTTATTTAAGAAATTATAGGAGTGGGCCCCTATCTGTTATATGTTGACTTTGTTGTCTTCATATGTGATTTAATGCAAAGTTGTCACAACGGCTAGGAAAGTCACAGCGCCTTGGAACAACCTGGACGCCTCGGCAACAAATCCATATATGTAATATTTATAAATTATATCTTACTATAAAATAGCATAGAAGATCCAGAAGGAGTTTAATAAACCATCCTTACCAAGTCCAAGGAAAGCATAACTCAATACCACAACTCACCACCACCTCGTGCTTCACAACAACAATAGCCATTATTGTCAAGAAAGAGAAAAGACAAAAAAAAAAAAAAAATACCCTTCAATTCCCTGCCTTTTCTTCTTCGTCCCCGTGCCTTTTCATCTCCTGGCCTTATCTATTTCCTCTCCCTCTCCTCTCCTCTCCGGTGGGGCAATTGGCTTGAGATCGCAACAGCTAGGTGTAAGATCGTGACAACTAGTTGCGAGATCCCAACAATTGGGCTACGACACCTTGCAATGGTTGGGGATGACAAAGGAGCACCGATGGCTGTGATGTCTCACCCCGGCAATTGTGCCCAGGCGACCTCCCAAGCGAACCAGGTGATGCTTGGACGAACCCAAATGACGCTTAGAACGCCCAAGCAGTCATCTGGTCCAGAAATGGTGAGATGAGGGTCCTACTGTCTGGTCTCCACCAACCAGACGCCTAGTCACTGCCTTGGTGACGCTAGGACAACACTGATTTGATGTAATTAGAATGTTTTCTGCTATGAAATTGGGTGTCCAAATTGGAGGCTCTGGTTTTGTTATTGTAGAGTAAATATGTTAATGTTTTTATTTTTGTTTTTAATTTTCATCTTTTCTATGTTCTAAATAGTGGATAGTGTCAATGTAGTGGCGAAATATTTTTATAGCATATAGGCATATAGTAGCGATATACCCAACATGCTCAACTATATTCTTAAAAGGTTTCGAAATTAGATGCAAAAAAATGGGAAAAATGAATAGAGATAAAAAGGTAACATACTAAATGAAAACAAAACGATGAAACTTGTATCCACAGGATTTAATTCATGATAGTAGGGCTGTGCAAATCTGAATCGAACCAAAAAAACCGAACCGAACCAAAAATAACGATTTATGTGATATACAGTATCCGGTTCGGTAGGATAGTTTACTCATTTACGGTATTCGGTATGGTTTCGATTTTTACCAAAAAAAATAAAAAAAACCGAACCGTCTAGTTTCTAGACGACTAGACCCCTCATCTCCTCAGGCTTGGCTAATCCTCCTTTCACGGGTTGATCCTCCTCCCGTCCTAACTCCTAAGTTCTAACCCTAACTCCCGTCTCCCAGTCCGCGCGACCACGCCGCCTCCTCTGGTCCTCCCGTCCTGCGCCGCCTCCCTCCTCCCTGAGTGGCCGAGTCCCCGTGCCGCCTCGTCCTTCGCCTCCCTCCTCGCCGTGTGGCAGACTGGCACCGTGCCCGTGCCGCCCCCCATGGCCCCCTCTCTTGGAGCCTCCCCAGTTCCCACGAGGCCGCTCCGCTCTGCCACTCCCACTGTTTTTGATTTGCAGCAAGCCAGCAATGGAGTCAACCACAAGATCGTGCAATGTAATTTCTAATTCTTCCTCAATCTTAGACGCTCAGTCATTTGTTTCGTGAATAAAGAATTTGGATGAGACTATCTTAGAGGTTCCTACAAAATTAGAAATGCCTATCCTACAGAGTACAGACTATCTAAAATTCTTCCTACAGACATACAGAATTAAAAATGCTTGTCCTATAGAGTATAGACTTAGTTTGGCATGTTCTGGTTTTTACAATTTGTTTGTGTTGCCAATGCAATCTATACAGTTAAAGAAAGAATTTGCAAACAGTTCGTGAGAGAATCTGCTAGGTTTTCATCATGCAAGCTTGATATATATTGCACAAAATTGCACACCCCTAGTACTTACACTGGTTTTTTTTTCATTATAGATGTCTGAAGCAGATAATACCAACACATTGGTGGATCACTAGGCAGTGATGAAAAAATCGCAGCTGGGGACAATGCACCTTCGAACAACAAAAGAAAACAAATGGGCCATAGAGCAGAAATATGGAACCACTACACAGTACTAGAAGGTGAGAAGGCTGGATGCAAGCATTGCTCAAGAGTACTTGCATGTGATTCAGCTAAGAATGATACTTCCTCACTAATCTCTCATGTAAAAATTTGTAAAAAGCATTCCAATAGAAATAAGGGCAGCAAGCAAACTTTACTAAATTTGCAATCTAGTGTAGATGGAAGTAGTTTTCTTTCTAATTGGCAATACAATCTTGAAGAGGTTAGAGAAGGACTTGCTCACATGATAATTATAGATGAGCTGCTGTTGAGTTTTCCAGAACGTGAATGTTTTAAACAGTTCATGTCAAAAGTTTGTCCTCGATTTCATGTTGCAGCTAGGTGGACAATGCAAAGAGATATTGTTCGACTTTATGAAAATGAGAAAGCTATGTTAAAAAAGTTTTTCAATGATCCTTGTCAAAGTGTTTGCCTTACCACAGACACATGAACTTCTTCAAGACTTCAGAATTATGTGTCTAACAGCATATTTCATTGATAATGAGTGAAAACTAAACAAAAAAATCCTTAACTTTTGTTTAATAAACACACAAAAAAGACATCGGTAAAACACTAGAGAAATGCTTGTTTCAATGAGGAATTGTAAATGTGTTCATTATCACAATAGATAATACTAGTGCAAATGATGTTGTAAGCTATATGAGGAGAGTTTTGAATAATTGGGGAGGTAGTGTTGCACAAGAAAAATATCTTCACATGAGATGTGTAGTTCATACTATTAATCTTGTGGTTTAAGATGGGGTGAAGAGAATATCTAATTCTATCTTCCGTGTTCATAATGCTGTGAGATATGTGAGAAGCTCCACTTCAAGAATGAATAATTTTAAGCAATGTGTTGAATTCACCTAGATAGAAAGTAAGACATTTATATCTCTTGATGTGTGCACTAGATGGAATTCAACATTACTTATGTTAGAATCGGCTCAAAAATTCGAGAAGTCATTTGACAATGGACCTCCACAAAATCAAGATTGGGACAATACTCGTCATTTTGCACAATTTCTGAAATATTTTTATGATCTCACACTTTGTGTTTCGGACACTCAATATGTCACTTCCAACATTTTCTTTGAAGAGATTGCTGCTGTGAATATTTTGTTGCGAGATTGGTGCGATAGTCCAAATGAAAACCTATCTGAAATGGCTATTAAGATGGAGAAGTATGATAAGTATTGGGGGATCCTGAGAAGATAAACATGTTGATATTTGTTGCTGCTATTTTTTATCTCAGGTATAACCAAATTTGTTATTTTTTTCTTCTATTTAAGGATATATAGTCCAGCTAAATTTTTTTGTTTTCCTCAATGCAAGGTACAAACTATCTGATTACGTGAAGTTCACAATTTTAGAGATGTATGGTCCAATCAAAGAAGATCAAGTATGGATAAAGGTAAACAATGCATTTTGTTCTCTTTTTGAAGAATACAAGAGCATGTATGCTCAAGGTTGAAGCTAAAGTGATAAACAACAAGAGCACTGAATTCTAGTTTTGAACCTCAAGTAAATACATCAAATTTGATGAGATCTTTATACAACAAGAAAATGAAAGTTTTTTGAGAAGTTGGTGCATATAGCAAAACTGAATTAGATAAAGTACATTGGTGAAGATACAGAAGAAAATAGAGAAGATTTTGACAATTCTCGCTTGGTGAAAATGTAAATGTAACTCTCCTCTTTTTCCTATGCTTTCACGCATGACTCGTGATGTGTTAGCAATTCTTATATCAACAGTTGCTTCTGAGTCAGCTTTTAGTACTAGTGGCCGTGTTCTTGATGATTTTAGAAACAACTCGTTGACATCGTTTATGGTACAATCCTTGTTATGTGCACAAGGTTAAACTGTTCCACCTTGTGATCATCATATTTTTGTGTCATACAAGCTTGACAAGTCCCCAATTACAATCTGTTGCAACAAGTATTTACTCATATGATCAACCGTGAGCCGATAAATTTTAGTTTGGTTCAACTCTTTTTACGTGTACATGAATTGTCTATTGTTAACATCCTCTTTTGTAAGCTTAGACTGCACAGTATATTGGTAATTTGATATGCTATTTTGACGTTATAATTTTTTCTTGCCGCAGATGTTCCTTTTGATGCCAACAGGACCAGGGAACTTCTATATTTAACACATTTTCCCCTGAACATTTTGTGTTGAATTGTGATACATGAGTTGTTCCATGCATTTATGACTATCCCTACTCATAAATGCATTAGAAACAAGTGAGCATGCTTAGTGTGAGGGATTAGTCATAAATGATAGAGATAAATGATAGAGGGAGATGAGAAATAAATAAGGTTAGAATAAAAAAATCAATAAATTAGTGTGCAGGCCTTACATTTTACAACAAGATGGGAAAAAATTATAGATCTTGTGTTATGCAACAGACAGAGTAAATGGAACAAATATCAAAGTTCACATGGCATATTGTTTAATTTTTTTCGAAAAGTCGAGGAGGTGCAATACAAAATTTCAAATATGCAATATATGGTTGCCAAAAAATGCTGAAACATCTTTACTCGCAGTGGTGGACCTAGAATTTCTAGTGAGTGGAGTCACTAATTACAAAATAGACATCTTTTTTCATAGTTTGATCAAAAGATTTATTTGTACACTTTTTCTCAAAATGAACTACTCCACGAAGGAATATCGAAACTTTAATAATGCAAGGACTTTTTATAATGTGAATATGACCATAGTTTAAGAAGTTCATTTTAAAGGAGATATATTCTCTAGCCCAGTGTGGTTACTCTCGTAATATATGAGATTTTCAACCAGATTTGTAACATTCTACAAAGGAAAGGGTGTCGCCCGCAACACACTATCGGCTATAACGGTTGTTGCGGCCCACTATAGCCTTGCAACTGTACATACTCTTCATAACAACCAGTATGTAGCAGCCATGACCCATACTCTGATATAGCAGCAGTGTGGTGTCAATATAGCACACTATTTAAATTTTAAAACACCAATCCCATTAAAAATCACATTTAAGGTATGGTATGCCTTGTTGGATGGCATTTAGGTTGATGCAGGGAAAAGGGATGTTGATGGCAACTTCTAGAAGGAAGTCAATCCATAACATAGACCAAGACTACAACTTTTACACACTTATTCCACCAGGTGGTGTGCACATTTAGCCATGTCCATGCTGATACTTGGCTCACATCAATACTTCAGAGTAATGCTACCAGGCAATCAGGCAATAGGGACCAATCTGAACAGATTTGGAAAGATGGGGGCCCAATTTTCCAAATAGAGAGATGGGGTTTTGTGGGGGATTGGGGGGTGGGGGTGTTGATTACTCATATTCCAATGGCTACAGAGATCCTAAACATAATTATCTACAACTGAGCACCTCTAAGGAGCATTGTCTAATCATTTTGTATGCACTTAAAAGCCACCAAACTGCACTAGAGAGAAATGATGCTAAAAATTAAGGCGCGGAGTTAGCCTGAGAATGGAGAGGTAGCAGAACCATGTCAACTGCTAACAACACTTTGCAAAATCCTGGAGTGCCACTAATACTTTGCAACAAAAGAAGAGTAAAGAAAAGATTGTGAAGAGATAGATGCATACTGCCTCTGATGAAACACTGTCAAATCTTGATCTCAATGAATTGAGTGCAGAGGTAAGATCCAACTCCAAATTTTGAAGACGTGAGCGTATCTCATCTCGTTCAGTCTCTGCACCATTTCTGGGAGATCCATTAAGGGAAGCACCTTTAGATAGTCTATGAACATCGTCTTCCACTAAAGCAACATCTAGGTCATCATGTTGTGATAATTTGCTGCCGTCTGTTGGATGGATCTCAGCGGCTGTGAACACATTAAATATGTCAACAAGTAATCATCTAATAAATATAATGCACTATAGAAAGTTAAGTTGGCATACAACCTTCAAAATCAGAAAAGCCTCCCTTGTTAATGCTCCATGTCCGCCATGCATCATTGGTTGAACTTAAGGCATTGTTATCCACTAATTTTCCACTCTGAGAATGAAAACTCATAGAAGAATGAATATTTCTATTCTTGGATATCTTCGGAGTATGTCTATCACTCTGACTAGTCAAAACTGCATCTCCGCAATAGAGGAGAAAAAAGATGGTTTCAGTTATACATAAAAGAGAAGAAAATATAAGTAAATTGTGCATCTAAAATGACTGTTCACAAACATTATGAACTACAGCTATTTGTTACCAACACCATAAAAGGTGGAACATTGTATTCCAATTTGATTGCATAAGAAGCTTGTTACAAAAATCAACACTATAACACAGTAAGACTTTGTTTGAGAGTGATATGCAACGCTGCATTACACTGTGCAATAAAGCAGCTATGGAAAGCAATTTGTTAATTGTTTTGTTATTAAAAAAATAGAAAAGTTGCCAAAGAGCCATTTTATGAAAAGCAGTTAGTAAAACATGCTTATCTGGAACACACTACAAGTCTGCAATTCTACATGGAGCCTAAGACAAGCATGCCCACTAAATCTGCTAAATACCTAAAACATGATCGATCTTTAAAACTGATACTAATTAGGAAAACATTTGCAGTATGGAAAATTTTAATCATACACATAAATCCTGAAGTATGAACTATCAAATTTCCTTCCAGTGTTAGGACATGATAACGCAAAAGAAGTCTACTCCCAGCGAGTATGCCAAGAACAATCCATACTTGCCCACTTGCAGGTAACAGGAACCACAATGGAACAAGTAGACCACACCTACAAGTTTGTTTGGAAGCATCCAACATAACAATAATCAAAATACCTCTCAGGCTCTCTTCTCAGTTCAATTTCCACAAAACTCTAGTGCATTGTCCAAAAAAAAGTTCAGCTGCCAAAATTGTTAATCTCAATAGCCAATCAAATTACTGATAATTTACTGTACAAGTAATGACAAGTACAACAGACCACCTTGAGTCGACACACATTGTAAGAGCTGATAGCTGACGATTGTGTCCAGAAAGTAGAGTACGTAGTTGATCTCATCTTTACATTAGAGTAGATTTTGAGTTCTATGATTATTTGAAATGAAAGGAAGAGAGTAAACTGCACATGCAGATCCTCAACTCTTGTTTTTATGCATCAATGTAGCTCTTAACTGTACATAGGCCAAATTGGTCCTGTCAGCTTTCAAAGCACAGAATGATAATCCAAATTCTTACACATTTAATTCGGGGACTGTACCATACAAGTCAACATCCAATGCTGCTAGAAAGTTGCTGCTACTCAAATGACAGAAATTAATTAGGATACCTCTGATATAAAAACTAGTCATGCATGGTAAGTGCAGCAACCTATCATAAAAAGACCAGTGGGATCATCAACACCACACCACTAAGCTCTCTCATGACCATTCCTGACTGCAGCAGCACCGACTGCTGATTTGGTTTTAGATGTTATCTCCATCATTGTGGCCTCCTTTCCTATTTTTAACTTTACTTCTCTTACATTTCCAATTTTGCTTTGAATTGCAACTATAGTTTTTGTAACACTTTCACTTTATGAGTTATGTAAGATTCTAATTGCAAAACATCATCCAATGCAGTCTACGTTGTGTGTATTGGATCATCATGTATTCAAGTGCTTACTGTTACATCTTCCATGTTAGACCTGTAATATTCCACTTGCATGAAAGGTTGTTGGTTATAGATTTTTGTTCCAGCAACTGCATGGGTTGTTCTTAAAAGGTTCATTAAATGAGTGGGAAGAAACTATAGATTTTCTGTAAGCATATACAGGAGCATGTCAATTTAAATTCAGACTATAGTATATCCATTTCAGATCTCACGCCAAGATTCCACTTGGTAGAACTTAGGTGTGATTTGTTGAATTGACGACTTGAAATTTAAGATGCATCATACTTGTCAATGAATGTACTGATTCTATGGATCAGGTTGACTGCTTCACCACAGCAGGAGATTTGCTGATTATGTGGATGAATGAGGGAAGGGAGCAACAGAGGAAGAGCTTGCAGATTTTGACCAGACTGATATTCTACAGCCAGATTCCACATAATATCCTAAATAAGATAAACAATTAAGAATATTTGTATGATTTGTACAAACATCATATACTAGTTTCCAGTTTTAGAAATAACATTATGCAGGAATTTGGACAAAAACACCAGCATTAACAAGTTTAACAGACAATTTACTCAAAATAATTTCATGCGTCCTTTGAAGTAATTGAAAGGTGTTCAATTGAACCAGACAGCAAATATGACTCGGATGATAATCTTTATATGTGGAATAAGGTGCCTATTAGACCTTCTAGGTCTACCAATCACATGAATTAGTCAACCTAACAAGTAGCGACTGATCATGATTTTATCAATATACAAAGCAAAAATGTAAATGTGCAGATGCCCACCGCTCGTTGTATATTGACATGTGGTGCAACTTATGATACGAAGCATATTCAACAGAAAAGGTAACTACGCAATAATTCCATTTTTCACACAGGATAGCGAGCATCCTTCTAAACCTAAGGTTTTCCAGCAAGGAGCAAAATAGTTCATTGGAGATTCACTTCAAAAATACAAAATATGTGTGCAAACATACCCAATGCAATTTTCACTTTTTCTATCTAGGGGCAATTTTGCACAAGTTCTACAGCAATCACAGTTCATCCTCTAGCTAAACACCTACTTCAAGTAACAACCAGCAAATCAATGACCACAATACAAATTTCCATAGCTGATATTGTATAAACTATTGCGTCACAGCAATGTAACTCATCAGTCAGCATTATAGAATAACAGCAACGTTTCAATGCCCAAATGCTCAATGAGGAGCAATCAAGCTTTCAGGAATAGCTTGAAGCTGCTTCAGCTTACTAAATGTAGCTTCATACCCCGTTTCATAAAACAAGAGTTGTCCTAGGCAAGCTGAAAGGTTAAGTGTATGGACTGGGTCCAGAACATGTCTGTGACCGTGGTTGGAGAAAGCATGTGATCCCATAATGATCCTAGAGGCTAGCAGCAAAGAAAGGCTAGCAGTAAAGGCATAGATCAGGAGTCAACCTACTTTAGGTAACAGATCATCTGTGGACTATCCATGTATGATGCAAGATCAAAATAGCAAGAGCTTGCCAACTAAATGTAAAATGGCCACAGATTTAAAGTCCGTAGATAATGGGTGAAGTAAATGCCGTATAAATTAGCTGCTTGTCTGCCAGTTCAAGCAGTATGAACTACAAAAGAAATTATTCCCTAAATACACCTGCTAATTCAGGAATACAAAAAAAAAAAAACAAGGGCAAAGTGCAATTGCAAGCAAAACCAGGTGCTGTAATATCACTCAAAACTCTAATGCACATCAAGGTGTGAAAAGAACACAAAAGCATATAGTGGTTAGCATATATAGTATTTAGGATCTACCATTTTCTTCAGGTAAGAGTGAGTTATGCTTGTATTAGTTATCACGAACATTAACATGAACAAAAATTATGTTGGCTTGACACAGGAGTATTATTATACTTTCACTTTAAGGAAGCCATGTGGCCAACAAAAAGTTAAATTATTATCCTATGTGTGGCTGTAAATGGACCACCAGTAAACCATTGCGCTATCAGATATACAGGTAACGGATGGCACTAAGTAGCGGCTAAGTATAACCTGTATTTGAACACTATAAGCTCTTCGACACGTAAGTGCCAATTAGGGCAAATAAGCATGTTTTTACAACCACAAATAACCTTTTTAGCAAAGCAATGAATACCACTGAACCATTGAAAATGACTATGTTCTAGAAGAATCTGTGAGACATTTCAAGCCACACATACCACCATCGTCTCCTCGCCTTCGTGGTGGTGGTCGTGCCCGATCCCTCTCCAGCCGGCTCAGCATCCCCTCCAAGCCCGCCCCCGACACCACATCCCTGCAACCACCACACAACACATGGGAACCATCACAAACCACCAAAAACACCACAAAATCCAATCCATTAAAAATCAAATAACGCGCGCTCTCAGAAGACACCCACGTGGTCTCTGCTGTCTCCTGCAGCCGCCCAGACGAAGACGCCTCTGCCTCCCTGCAAACCCACCGAATTCAGTAAAAAGCCAACAAAAAGGCTTTTTAACAAAGCAACAAACAAATGCGCACAGTTCATCTACCCACGCCGCGGCGGGCCCCTCGCCTGGGGCCCGGTGAGAGGCATCCCCCTCGGGCGGGTAGTCAGGATGCACGCCGCCCGAGGTGGGCGCCGTCACGGCGTCGGCGGCCCCGCCGTCGCCGGACCAGCCGAGTGCGAGCCAGCCGCCGCGGGAGGCGACGGCAGCAGCTAGATCGGCGCGGCCGGCGGCGAGGAGCTCGTCGCGGGTGGGGAACGCACGGGGCTTCGGGGAGCCCCGCATGAACTCGTAGATCGCCGCCTCCAGCGCGTCGTCGTCGCTGTCGTAGCCGTCGCCAGAGGTGGACGCGGTGGCATCGGCGGAGGGCGTTGGTGGCGGCGGCGAGGAGCGGCCACGGCTGTAGCGGCGGCGGCTGCGCGGTTGCGGCGGCGGCGGCGGCGGCTTGGAGGAGGCAGCGAGGGGGATGGGGAGGAGACGGGGTTTGGAGGGGAGGGGAAGAGAGAAGAAGCGAGGGCTTAAGGTCTGGGGGAGGAGGAGGTGGGTGGAGGCGGAGGAGAGGATGAGCATGACGGGAGCATGTCTCCGCGAGGGCGGGAGGGAAGGGAGGAGGAGATGAGGCGGTGGTGGTTCTGCAATTATGGAAGCTTTTGTCGCTTTTGTGTTTTTGCGAATGCGACTGGAGGGATTTGGGGGTCCATGGGCTAAGTTTTGGAGGCTTATGCAACTTTTTTCAGGTGCGCTGCACACCTCGTAAGTCGTATCCTATGCCAAATGGTGCAAGATTACATGTAATCACGGACAGAAAAAATCGTCGGTGTTTATGTTGAATTCTTATGAAGTGAATATGGTATTTATTATTTGGTTAAATTATACTTATATCTATGATATATTATTTATTAATGGTTAAATGCTTTGAAGTTGAAATTTCTGTATTTGAAATTGACACAAAAATTCATCGTAGTCATACATGTACTGAATTTTCAACCAAAGAAGTCATCAGGTCGTTGACAGTATAATTCCACTTGCCAGTCCAATAAATCAATTTAAATTTTTGGATCCACTACATATGAGGTTTGTCATCATATACTTTCGATTCTGCACTCAAATTCAACTAAATCTCAACAAAATTAACGAACACCACTATAATCCCGCAAAATCAAATCTCGTTTATTTAAGAGATAGAAGTGGACACAACCTACGCTAAATAACAATGGTGAAATAGAGAGAAAAAGAAGAAGAAAAAAAAAAGTACAAAGAAATCACTCAATCAAACTTAAATATCTATAAAATTTTTCTTTGTTCAAGAATAAGGTCTTGTCTATTTCTACACTCTTATAACTATTATCAATGCTTGGTAAAAGACCAGCTCGCTTGCCCCCACGTTTTGCTATCGCTATATCTTTTTTATAGTATAACTAATACATCATTAGACTTTTTTGCTGTATCATAGAGTGTTAGGTTGTATCTTAAAATATATTGTTAAATCCGCTCTACCTAAACTTATGAAAATCTCTTACCTTTGCGATCCTGGATTGTGCTCGTTAATCTTTTTCTCCCACACATACTTCTCCACAAATAAATAAATTCATGTATTGAGATAATTCTTTGACAAAAATATATCTTAGTAAAACCCCGATAAATATATTTATAATTCCTTCCAACTTCAATTCTAATGAATATAAAACCCATTACGATGAGCAGCGTAGTCAATATTGATATTATAGTTTAGTAAGAAAAATGTTGATCCTTTATTTAGTTCATGACAAGCCACCTCACTCTGACCCCTCTCATCATCCTGCAAGTTTACCATTTACTATCAATATTATGCTATGTAAGAAATCCATGTTTCACTTTACAATTTACAATTGCTGGATAGCTTTATCCCCTAAAATTACCCTAGTAAAACCCCCCTCATTTATTTGATAGAACTCTATATTGTTTTGTATGCCCTATTCTTATATTTTTAAAATAAGGTGGGTATGTTCTCCAATTTTGCACTTGAAATCTTATTTAATTTCGAAGTGATGGATGCAGCTCCAACTGAGCTTGCTTAGACTTTCTGAATGGTATTGTGATTGATTCAATGTGGCACTCACATCAGCTCGTTTCAGTTGGCAGGTTAGTTTTGTAATTGCATGCTATCTTGCCGTCCAGAAAGTATACAAACAGCAAAGCGTTGTGCGGCTAGTTTCGGTAGTCCTGACACTATAACATTTTTAGAGGGCACACGTGGCTTTCGCTGTTTCGCAGCCCAGGCAAGAGTGCTTCACGGTAAGCATCCCCACAGTATCACTATGGCCGTAAAACAAATTTGAGGCTCACGAGCAATTAAGATCGATTAAGTTTTGAATTCGATTCCAATTTCACTTGAACACAATTTTGATCTCAATATCAATACCAAAACCAAATTTGAGTTCGAGTAAAATCTTATGAAATTCAGATAAAGTTTAACTCGTGTAGACTTGAATATATATATATATTAATTAGACACAATACCATTATAACCCATCCCTCACTCCCTAAAACCCTAACCGCCAGCTTCCAAAACTAAGACCCATGTTCCCATTCTCAGATTCCCGGTCACCTAGATCCACATGCCGAAGATCGCCACATTTCTCCTCCTCAATCATTCCCTCATTGGATCTTATCATTCACAACCATGCCTCGCCAGATTTCATCGTGTCGTTGCTCCTCTCTCACCGGATTTCATTGTGATGGCTTCGACGACGCCCCGCCGACATTGAAGCACATGGACCAGAGCGACGTTGTAAAATGAGGCATTGGTGAAGAATGGACGGGACTTCGACCATTTGCATCAGATCTGGTCTTCATGGTTTCATTTATTTACTAATTTTTTGTGATGATGATTGCTCTTGTTTTGTTACTTGAATTTTGATAAAGAAATAAGTTTTCGTGCTTGATTTAAGGATCAAACAAGCTTGTATTTGTGAATGTTGAAGCATTATCGAGCCCAATCGAGCCAAGCTCAAGCTTTTTTTATCTTTGTTCGAGCCAAATTCAAGCTCAGCTTTGAGTTTGAAACCTAGCACAAATCGAGCCCAAACTAAACCCGAGCAAAGCCTAGTTGGGCTCGACTCATTGACAACCCTAAGAACCACTTGGGCTCGAAGATATATGGATTTGCAAAGTCCTGCCCCAACCGTCCTCACACAAAAACCCACTCCACCACTGATCCGATATGTAGAAATGGTGAGGATCATTTCACAAAAGTGATTTCCTGACGACTGAGCACACTAGTAGATCGACAGGTGCAATTTGAAGCGGAGAAATGGGTCATCATATGAAGACCGTCCTCGCAAACTGATTTCCTGACATGAGACCATGCAAGCACAACACAATTCAAATTGAAGCATATAAACTGCAGCCCAAAAATAATACAAACCAAAAACAACAGGTTCAACCTCATCATCTGACGATTGAAAAGGTTCTCAAGTTAGTGAATTCTCCTCGGGTAAAAGAGTGCTCACGACGATTTATTAGAAACCACTCACAACACAGGGTAGGTAGCGAACAGAAATACAAAATAGTTTCTGATATATTGGCAAAGTGAAAGTTTGAACCAACCATTCGCTGGTAGAAATGTTGAACCAGGTCGTATAGTTCAACAACGAACACTTACAAAATAGAAGAAGATCACCGCACTTCCTCATGAGGACAATCTGCAGGAGAATAAGAAAACCATCAGACCACTGGAGAACCTTATCTACCAACTAAACTAAACCTGGTCCAAACTGGTAGTTTTTTGAAAGAGAGCTTCGAAATGGATTAGCATAAACACACTTTTGCAATAAAAATAATTTTTCGGCTTATCCAAAAAAAATAATGTTACAAATTTCCCCTAGAATCTTGAACATAGGGAACTAATGCTTGCTAGTTAACAGGCAATGCTCAATCATAGATCACTATTAATTCCATGTGGACCTTAAATGGCTCTTAAAGTTGAACTCAACAGTTTTATAACTTTAAGAATTCCTTTCCTGGAAGTTAACAGCATAGAGAAATAGTCTGTTAACAAGTATGAAATGCTCAATCTTAACTCACCATTAGTTCCAAGTGGACCATGAATGGAATTGAAAAATTGAAATAAGGGTCAGAGGTAGCTCTTGCACATGTTCTCTAAACTTACATTAGATCACATTTTATTGGAATTGAAATAAGGGTTAACATGGAAACTCAAAATTCAATCTTCAATGTACAGCTTCTCTAGTAAGCTTCTGTGTGCAAACTACAACAAAAGGAAGAGCTTCAACAATGTCAATCAAAAGACTAGAACTACGATTGCCAATTAGCGCACAAGCATAGGACCTTTTTACTTCCATCAACTTTCTAAAATTCAGGTCCACAAAGACTAAACAGAGAATTATAATCACAACACACAGGCTAGTACAAAATCTAGCTTAAAGCAACTCTTAATGTGTGTGTCCATATGCATGCTTAGTTGTTTTCATGAAGGAGTTGGCATGCATATGTTAATGCCAAATTGAATTGAGACATGACAAAGAAGTAGAATAAAATAAAGGCTATGGACCAAGAAAGCACAGACACTTCACATTGCCAGTGTGTCTGTGTCTGAACATGTGTCCGACATAGACATGGCCCAGGCGCCTGTCTGATGAATTTTTGGACACGGACTAGACACACATTGGACACAGATGGACACGTATGGGCCAAAAACACACACTAGGCACAGCAGGGCAAGCCAAAGAAGACAAAAAAAAAAAAAAAAACCCAAGTAGTGGTGGCTATCTTCACCCCAACCCAAATAGATATAGACTTCTGCGCGACCAGTTTGTGGTGGGCGACTGTCTCTCTCACGTGCGACCGTCAGCAGCCGTGTGCGTCACCACCAGTGGCCACGTGCATTGGTGCCTGCGAGTTCATGGCCAGTGGCCACGCTCCCCCATGCTCCGTTCGGCTATGCCCCCTCGCCTGCAAGCTCTGCCCAACTTCGTCCCCCTGCGTGCAGGCTCCATCCAGCTCATCCATGTGCAATGCAAGCTCGCGTCCATCACCTCTATGCCTCATTGCCACATCTTGCTTCCTCCATTTTTTTGCTTTGACTCTTGCTTCCTCGATTGCTTTAGTTTAAAATCTTAGGAGATGGAAACTGGGGATTCAAGTGCTTTGACTCTTTGCTTCCTCAATTAGAAGGTACTTATTTTTTGTTTATATATATAGTTGTGTCCCTGTGTCCTTACTTTTTGAAACATGCTGTGTCACCATGTTTGTGCCATGTCGTGTCATGTGTCTGTGTCCGTGCAACTTAGCTATGGACACTCCTATATAGAAATACTTGGCATAAAAAGGATATTATTTGGCAGATAACATATAGGAAGTAATTTTCTCATGTGCCACAACATTTCCCTAGAAATCAATAGATAGTTACTCGGCAATCAAATTCCACACCACCAACCAGGCCATGATCACAGGGCATATCATGAACAGAAGCTTCAATGGATAGAAAAATACCCAATCCAACAGCTGAGTTGTTAAGTGTAGTTACATAAGAAAAACACTTGCATTTATGAGGCTCAGCATTATTGTGTGTGCAAAAGACGAAAAAAGTTAACAGCCACTGAGAAGCTTGGCAGAACCCTACAGTAAAAGCAAGAGGCTCATGGTCCACCTAGACTTCTCTTAGAGATGTAAATTTGCCCAGAATTCTTCTAAAGAAATCATTTCAAGAAAATTTGACCACTTGAAGATGTATAAGTTTGAAGTTAACTAGTTGCCTAGATATAGGTGTGCACATGTTTGGTATTTCTGTTATCTAAGGGCCTTCTTTTGTCAGATCCTACTTATTTGAACAAACAGCAATAGACTTGTAATCGTTGTTGGGGAAACAACCAAATTACAATCTCATCCTATACTGGATTGGGATTAACATCCTGCTCTAGATCTAAATTCTATATCTCAAATTAGAGGAAGACAAAACTACACATGGAGATGGGCAAACAACAAAGGATTTATGTATTGGTGCACTCGAGCACCATGTTAGTATCTTGAATCACCCATATCCAAGAAAGCTTTATGTTTGGTTTGATACCCTAAATTGCCATGTCTAAATCTGGCATTGCCCTGCTAAATTGGCCTTTGGTTGGTTGGGGAGGCCAAAAAATGGTCATAACCAAAGAATTGGCAGGTCTGGTTCATTTGGCCAAAGTTGGGGGCCAAAAAATTGTCCAACCCAACTTTGCCTGCCAATTTCCCTCCCTCTCTCTATTTCAAGAGGGGCAAGCATTAGCTATCAAACTTTTGGCCACTGTTTGGCACCTGACCCAAATTTTGGCATGGCAACTTGAGGTATCAAACTAAACATACCCCAAAATTTTCCTTCTACCATTGTTTTTTTTTTTTTTTTTTTTTTTTTTTTTATATTCTTCTTGCATATTCCCTATCTAGATTGAACTCACGACCTATCAATTTTCATCCAACTCAGTTATTGTTAACAAATTCTCCCTCCAGGGATTTGACTTTTGCAATGAACTAGAAAAAGGTCATGCTCCATCACAAAGCCCTCCCAAATACATTCTTCTAAGTGAAACTCCCTACTCATGGACACCTGAGCCGGTAACACAAATCAACAGATAGCCCAGTTGTGCAAATCAACTCTGTAAATACTAAAATATCACCAAACCATCTACACTACAGCCACAAAACAAATTTCATAAACTAGCCACACAAACAAAACTGCTCCGCCCACGAATTGTTCAATAAAACTACCAAGAAGGGAGTCAGACAACAACTACTCGTCTCAACCACAATACGAACCTCAAATCAACCCAAAACCTACAAATTCCCACGCATCCAACAAACAGTCTGTAACCAAATCCCCGTCAAACAATTACGGAACAGATCAATTGGCACCACAACAGACACAACATCAGTGGACGCAATATAATCCATCCATACCCCAGCCCCGCAACAACCAAAATTCTCACAATCTGAACTCGCCCACGACCTGCTCGACCAAATGCCCAAACAAACAAGCAAGAAACCTAGAGCAACCACAGCACCAACACGGACCCAAATCGCAGGCACTCAAAAGCAAGATCAAAGATCTACTACAGGTACATAGATTCATGCATACATACCGAGGCAGGCATGCAGGCAGGGAGCGCAGGTGATTCAGGAGGAGGGAGGGGAGGAGTGACGCTGGAGGAGATCGTCGTAGGGGTCGCGGCGGCCGGGGGCCTGGCTGATCTGGGGGTCCCAGGAGAGCTGGGAGTTGAAGCGGTCGAAGGTCCAGAAGCCGTAGGGGCGGAGCGGCAGGCTCCACGCCGCCTTGGTGCGCTCGCAGCGCTCCTTCATCCGGTAGATGTACTCCCGCTGCTTCTCGTCCCGCTGCTCCGGGTCCTCCATCAGCCGCAGGATCAGGTTCTCCGCGAACTCCATGATGAACCCCATCTCTTCTCTCTCGTCTCTCGTCTCCTCTTCTCTTCTCCCTCTCTATGTGTCGGTCTCTTTGTTAGGGTATCGCGGTGGCCGGTGGGCAAGGGCTGCGGCAATTTCAACGTGCTGTTGATCTATGGGAGAGCCCAGCCCGGGACCAAGGTCTTCCCCTGCCCTCTGGGCCTACATAACCATAGGCGAAATAAAGAGCTTTTTCTGGTAAATAAAGAGCTCTCTTTCTGGTTTGTTTCATTTTATTTTAGTCCTTTAACATGCATACAAATAGTAATATTCACTATACTAATAAATAATAATACTCTTCTACAATTCATATACATATCGATATAATACTCCAATTAAACACACAGATGAATTAACTCATATCTTCATAACCCTTTTTATGGGAGCTTAAGTCAATGACCCTGAAAAAACAACTAATATAGATATTGACACTAAATATTGTTGTTTAAAAATTGCAAAATCCTAAAATAGTTACAAAACAATACCATCATTTATAACCATCTGTATTTCTAGTAGAAAATTGTAGTAGACAAAGAAAACACTCAATTTTGCCCTAATATATGATGCGCCATGTTAAATATTTGTAACAGAGGAATAGGGCAGAAATAAATGCTATACTATTTAAAAACTGTAATTACATTTACTTCACCATGTTAGGATAACTACAAAGAAAAAAAAAGGTATTAAAGATTAGCTACTACTCTACAGTCTACTGTACTAAGCATCACAGGGGATCACAGACAATACACGGAGTAGCATGTTGCAAATTCAAATTGTGCCGTCATTTCCTCTGCCACCATCCAGAGAATTTTCCATTGCCTTCGATGAGCTGCTACGGGACAGTTGAGATGTCACATTAGTGGTTTTCTGGGCCTCATTAGCAAACAGCGAGGCGCTTGGGCCACCCGTTTCAGGGTGAGAAGGAGCACAGATCATTGCAGGAGCTGAAGGGTTTGCTTCAGCTTCACCGGACTCGGTGTGGGTGCTCTTTTCTTTAACACCAGCTGCAACAATCAAACAACACATATCAAGGCAGAGAAAAGAGAAAGAAAGATTGCCATGGTTAAGCATGAACAGATGTTAGGAGATATGTAGGGAAAAACCTTCAGAAGAAATGGAACTGGATGGTGTTTGTTGTGCAATTTGCGATGGAGTTGTAACTGTTTGGGTTCCTCTTTTATTTCTCGACTGCAATGAGAGCAATCTGTCATTAAAAGGACGAGGAGAAAATTGATATGGTATATGCAGTCATAAGGAGGGCCATAGACCATACCTTCATCTCTTCACAATACTTTACAACAGCAGAGATATTGGAGTAACGACCATGGACCAAGGTATAGACCCAAAGAAGGAGCTTCCTCGGAATGCTTAGGTCAAGAGTATCAACTATATCAGTGGCTTGTTGTAGCCCTTCAGTAGGTGCCTGTGATGGAGATACTGTATAAAGATTAATACCAGATGGGAATGTTCCGCAAGAGCTCTCCCGATAGAAGTTATAAGTGCTTTTCATTATAGTAACAGCAGCCTCCATGTTATCTTCGGAGGTTTGCTTGATCGGAATATTTTTAATTCTGTTGAGTGTCTCAAACCAGTTCATGTCAAGGCCTTTGAATGGAGCTGGCCCGTCTGGGGATGAGATGAGAAGCTCATCAGGTTGCAAGTCGACGTAAAGTAGAAGGCTGTTGGGTAATGCAGCAGGGTGCTCGGTCGCATCCATGGATTCAGGCAGTGGAGTGATTGAAGCCAACTTAATGAGAATACACCGGCACCATGCCAGAGAAGCATGCTTGCATATCTTGGCAAAGTTGCTCTTTGACAATTTCGGTGTCTTAAAACGCTTCCTTATCTTCTCATTTAGTCCTTCAAGAACATCTAGTCGGACATCACTCTCAAGCAAATGAATGTATTGGTGGATATAACTGCCAAGGTGAACAATGTAAGCAAACCATCGAACTCTAGAGCAATTTATTGCACTATGTTAAGAAATTTACCTATAAAGATTGCTCTCTGATACTTCTGGACAATTCACCTCTGGAATAGTGCTTATATCAGCCCACAAGTTTGCATGGTCCATGAATACACCGAACATTTTCTCAAGTAGTTGCTCAAGAGAAGCATCACCAGTAGCTCGACGAATCTCAGGATTACGAATTGCTGCCGTTAGAACTTGAAGATACTTACCAAGACCAACAGGAACAATATCTCCCAAGCACAGAGCAAACTACAGAAGAAAACAAATACTTGTTATAAGGAAAAACGGTGTATTGCTTGAAGAACATCAAAAGGAAAGACTTTCCATTATAAAAGCAAGTGAACAGGACTACTTGACATCATTATTCTACTAGTTAGTAGGTACCCTCTTATCGGTTCGTAGATATGTGTATGCTCTCTCAAGAGTCCACAAGTCCCTGTTCTTCTCCAACAAGTTTAAGTAGAGTAACACATACTTCCTGATACACGTAATGAATTTCCGTGAACTTTCTGATAAACTGACTTCCAGATTCTTTTTGGATCCACCAATATTTGGATTTTTCCGCCTGGCATAAGGAATAAAAAAATCAGAAATTTCAAAATAGCTATTAATCTTGTAACAAATAACAATTACTTTCATCTTAGCATAGATTACAACATTACACACAGCAGCAAAGTGAAACTTTACCTTCCTTTTCTAACAGTGCCATCAATTTCCCACATGTTCACTGTAAAGGAAGACCGAGAAGACTTGAAACAAAATGAGAGCTCTTCTTTAGCCCGCTCGAGGTCCCCTGCTTCGCCCCTTCTATACAATCCCTGTGCAAGCTTGTATCTTGCCTTGTGGAAATGCTTTAGCTCCCCTTCCACACAAGTACCAAGGGCAGACAGGCAATCATCATAAAGGACATGCCATACTTTATTAAGCAAATCAGGCTCAACCAACCTATTTTCCTTTGCACTATCAGGAACACATTTATCATTCTTATATGAGGAAGTATGTTGAACATTTTGTATGGATTCCAGCATGCTCAAGACATTTTCCTTTGTTGACTGGTTGAATGTGTATTCAGCAACAACCTAGAAAACAATCAGTCAACAAAGGATGTTAACCTCTATTACACAACTAGTCTGTCAAAATGCCGCAAGTTAGAAGCAGGAATGAACTTATAATTAGAAAACTTCAGGTTCAATAAGTAAATGTCAGAATATGAAACTACAAAATAGGAGTCAAGCATGTTGACGGAGAAGCTCAAAGAAATCATAATACGAGCAAAAAAGTGCAAAAATAGTTAGGCAGGACATATCATTGCAGAGTGAGATGACACTGAATGATAGTCAGCAGGCTTCTGAAATAATGTGGAATAATTGAACTATGAAGATCATTCATCGCACATCGGAAAGCAAAACTCATGGGCCCAGTATAGCATTTAGATTGGATGACATCTCAAGACAAACCTGTATAGCATCAAAATTCTGTTTCTCTTGAGTATAAAGTAACTTCAGCCGTGATGCATGCATCCTATAAACTGGGTCAACTGCAGTTGGATTCAATGTGACAGCTTTCTTGTAGTATGAAAATGCCTTAGCAGGGGAATGCCCCAGTTTCTCACAGAGCTTTCCAAGATAAAATGCATGGAGCCACTCAGATCTGCAAGGGGAATAAGAATCATATTATCCCTTGTATGACAAACAATAGGCAGCACAAGAATACAAGTTAGAGTTGTAAGGACTTAGAATTACTTGAGTTCAAAAGCATTCTCAAAGTGCTTCATTGAACTTTGACAAAATGTCATCCATGTCGAATCCTTCATTGGCACAGTAGCTCTTTGATCATAAAAGGGTACAACATTTTGAAGGCTATCATAGTAAACTAGGGCCAACAATTCATGTATCTGACACTGAGAGAAAATGAGATGAATGTTACTTTCACTTACAAGTTTGCCGTGCAGCAAAGAAAAAAAGGAAAAATAATACATTAAAAACAAAAAAATGATAGCTAACTATAGAACAAAAGAGTGATGGAACTACCTGCTGGGAGGCAGTTTTGGCCAAAGCTAAACTAAAAAAAAAAAAACTACAGAACAAAAGAGTGATGGAAATACCTGCTGGGAAGCAGTTTTGGCCAAAGCTAAACTAATCAGTAGGCATCGTCG
The DNA here is from genome assembly GCA_019359835.1 of Pharus latifolius. NCBI lineage: Eukaryota > Viridiplantae > Streptophyta > Magnoliopsida > Poales > Poaceae > Pharus > Pharus latifolius. The sequence continues at coordinate 83,224,754 of CM033321.1, read as the reverse complement.
ACTATGTCTGCGTCCAATCTCAACCCTTTGGATTAAAGTCGTATTTGTTCTCCAGTCCAGAATGCTTATATGCTTACTACCATCATTCAACAACAGATCTACCTCCTAATTCATAGAACAACAGATGGAAAAATGTTAACACAATAGAATGGACTAATACAGGGAAACAGATCCAATCAATTGATATGACCAAATAAACATTACCTCATCATATATATTTGCAAGTTTTTGCCAACTTTCAAACCGCAAAGGATTATACAAAAGATCATATTTGAAAAGATTAGCGCTCTGTTCGACAAATTCTTCTCCCTCCTTTTTCAGCACAAAACCTGGGTACTTGTCGGTGGCACTTATATCTTCAGCTTGTGCTATGTAGTAATACAGGTTACCATAAACATCCGAGTATGGTTCAGAGCTACACCAATCAGTCAAAACATATAATTAAAGTGTATCCACCATAATTCTATTTTAGTGTACAAAAAAGGGAATCTAGGTGCATGCACAAGCGAACCTTGCATTGGACAACTTTTTGAATGCTTCATAGCCTCTTTCACCTGGGAACAATACATTCAAGATGGCTTCCCTAGATCCATTAGTTTCGTAAACTTCAGAGAGTTTCTTTTCACATGAATCATGACCCTCCAAGAAATTATCATTAGGATTATTAGTCAATACATCACAAGGTGGCTGCGGGAAGTGTTTACGTATAGCCCTCAGCACTCTTCGCAGTTTAACCAAGCCAGTTTTCTGAATCAATAAATTAAGATGACAACATTATGCTCTGTATTTGATGCTTTGTGCAAAACTTAAAAAGAAAAAACAGATTATGGAGGTGCTTTTAGGTATTTACTCACAGATAGAGCACTGGCGTATGGTAGAACATACTGAAATACATCGGCGCATTGTTCCTTTGTTTGATAGTCACCACGGCTTGTGTTTTTATGTACTGCTAGGTCATCTTCACTGCATGAATCTGGGTTTATCTTCAGTCCATATAAGCAGAAAAATGCCTGGTCCAGGGCACCATCAATACTTGACTGTATTTCC